>CM046967.1:7558607-9958607 GCA_025698475.1 Gossypium anomalum | reverse complement strand
ACCATATAAAAAAATTGTTGCTACCATATCCAATGTTGGTCAAAGGAGGGAGGATGAAGTAAGAATTTCCTACCTACAGAGATTATAATTGGCAACACCGATAGAGTTGGGTTTGTTTGAAAACAGTATTCCTCGAAGATGCGTCCCATCTATAATAGTCTCGAGGGTATATCCATGCGGGAAGCTCTCTGTAACATTAGCGTGAAATATCTTCCCCTGAAGTAGAACTTCGTTTGATGGAAAACTATCTCTTCCTGCAGAATTGGATGGTAATATAAGTACTATATAACGATACTTTTTCCAAAATTTAACTCATACTAATGAGGGAACAGTTCCATATTGCTCTGGCTCTTCATTTTTCTTAAAGTACTCATGTCTGATGCATATCCAGGAACACCCCCTAAAAGAACATTTCCGTATTTCTAAATTGAATATATCAGTCTGGTTCCAACTCACACCCAAGTCCGTGTAAGATAGAAACATTCTATTTGTCTGTGTACTCGCTTAAAAATAACATTTGTCCATTGAGACTGTAGTTAAGTTAGGCCGCCAAGAACATTTCACTGTCATACATAGTATAGCACAAAACATTAGAAACAAGCAACCTATACCATTAAAGAATATAAATTGAAGAAGAGTGGTATATAGTTTAAGTTCATGAAACCGTCCTTACTTGCTTGGCCACAGCTAAACAAAGATATGGGTTGGTGGTGCACATCATTGTCAGCTTCAATACTAACAAAAGCTTTATCACGTACAAGATTACTAAGATTTTCTTGTTGGCACTTTAACTTCAACTGCTTTCTCAAGGATAATTTCTCTAACTTCCTTTCATCCTTTACAACAAGTCCTGAAAGTCAAATTAATTGCTATTAGAAAATCAGCAGAAGTGGTTGACTAAAAGACTTATGGAATTCTAGGGACCAAACCACATGTGAAAAGCAGCCAAGCCATTGCTATTTTTAATTATAGGTAAACAGAATACAAAGATTAAACCTGTGTATAAGTAATACATGTCATCCAGTGCCTCGAGAGTCTTATTGCAGCCACCAGTGAATATAAGAACACCGCTCTTTAGGGGATCCAAACAATCCCCGGAAACAGAAAATCTAGCCGAAGGGCCATCACCCGTAGTAATCACCTTGGTCCACAAGCCAGTTTCTGCATTGATGATAGAAAACATAAATTGACCAAACCAAACTTGTAAGTAATGTTGTCTTATCAGCCATAAACCTTTCAAGCCGCCAAAAAAAACACTGAAGCACACACATTCTAAGAAAACACATAAGAAGTCTCTTGATTCCCATGTAAAGGAATGGCAAAAGAACACTAAGTACTTGACTCTTTAATGTTTCTTCTTAAGACTCAAAGGTAAGTAAAGAAACAACTTGCAGAAACTGAATGTTTACCATATTAAGGTAGCCAAGAACATAGTGATAAGTTCTAAATTAGGGATTAGTCAAGAACACCTGGAAGCGCAATGAGTCTATTAATGTCATTTTTTAGGTTTCCAAAACAGAAACTAATCCATGTAGATATCAAGAAATAATAAGTTCAATTGAAGATGATGATAACATGATAAACAATCATGTAATACATACCAACATCAAGCATGTAGAGATCATCATAAAGATTTTGAGCATCAGAAAATCCCCCAAAAACAAATAAGTTCTTGCCGAAAGCAACAGTGGAGTGACCAGCACGGGGTGGCAATATCTGGCCTAAGGTATTCAACTCTTTCCATGCAAGAGTATCTAATACAAATAAAACAATTCCAAAAACAACATTAAAAGCAGCACATTAAACTTAGATTCATATATCAGCAAGCTATTAACTGTTTCGTACATATAAGTAGTACAGTAAGTCAAATATTCCGAGTAAACTAAGAAAACCATAGACATGTAACCATAGAAGAGAATACATAAATGTGTGAAACTCTGTTTACTTTTTCTTTTTTTTTTTAAATTGATACCTGCATCAAAGATATGGACATCAGACAAATAGTAATCATGCGCATCTTCGCCGCCAACTACAATAACTTTATTCTTCCAAGATGAGCATGTATGGCTATCGCGGGCAGATGGGGGGTTTCCTGATATTGCCGCAAGTTTCCAGACAAAGGTCTCTAAAAGTCAAAGATATCAAAAATATGTAATATAACCATACACAAAAAAAGGTCAAGATGTAACAATTATTGTCATGATGTTCACCTGTATTTAAAATATAAAGATTGTTGTAATATACTTCATCATTGTTATCAGAAGATTTCCCACAGCCACCAAATATGAAGAGTCGTTTGCCAACAACAGCTGCACTGTGACCCTCACGTTCCTCTGGCCCTTCACCTCTTACACTTGGACAAATCCATGTGTTTGTGCCTGCAACATAAACATGAAATGAAGTTCTGCATTCTCTAGCACTAATTATCAACTGCTGACTTTAGGCAGAAAATTTATTAAATAAACCACAAACCAATAAATGTGCAATGTTGTTTCCATGCAAAATCTTTAAAGCAAATGATAATGGCTTAGCCTTGAAATAAAAAATAACTTCCTGCAATTGCTCTAATTGCTATCTAGTATTTTCCACTAAATTGCTCCGCGGGGCCCACTTCTCTCCATTCACTTTGTATAACCGAAAGTACAGTTCCCTATATGTTATTGTCTTTTACAAATTATATGAGCACCATTAAACCAAGTTTCAAGACAATCTCCAAAATACATTAGTTCTTATAAAAAAACTTTAAAAGGGGGGAAATTTATGTTGATTTCTATCATTGATTCTAAAGTAGGATTATTAGTTTTCATAGAATTTACTTTAAAGAAAAGCAAACGCAGATAAAGGGTAATGAAAGGTGAATCAAAGAAATCCAAAATAACTCACAGGTTTCTAATATATGTAGATCCTTGAGAGGTTTCACTCCATCAGTACCACCAAAAACAAATAGATTGTCACCTATAGTGGTACAACTATGGCTGTCTCTTGCAGAAGGCGGTGTGCCCTTCATTACAGGTTGGCTCCATGTTTGCTTAGCTGAAAAAATATTGCAATTATAGGAACATTTTAAAGTGATTAAGAAATTGTGAATGAAGCCCTATATCATAAATGCTAAACAACCCAAGTACAAAAAAAAGAGTGATTCAAGCAAACAAGTCTCAAACCCCAAGATTGCAAAAATTTGCAATGAAACATAAAAGAGCGATTAAAGAATCTCTACTGAACTTTATTGACCATAAATGCTAAACAGCCCAAGTACAAAAAGAGTGCTACAAGCAATTAACAAGTATCAAAACTCACTTTTCAATATGGGAATATAAGAGGGGTTAAAAGATCTAAAATGAACTCCTAAGATCATTTATGCTAAACAACCCAAGTATGTAAAGAGTGATACGTGCAATTAACAAGTATGGAAAAACAAGAAATGACATCTCATATGAGGAAAATGGTTCCAAAAACATGAACCATAATAAACGTAAATTCCTTTAACCAAACAAAAAGCAAGAAAAGTTTATACTAGCATTATTTGCTAACCCAAGCACAAATAAAGGGATTACCGCTATACCACCAACCCTCGGAAAAAAGAAATGTATTTTATAACACGATTAAACCCAATAAAACCCATAAAATGTAAACTTCAGCAACATATCCACCAAAAATAATTAATTAAGAAAACATATATAACACATCCATTGTATCTTAAATATCAAATAAAAGCCACAATGTAAACCTCAAATTTTCACGTCAAGATGAAACAAGAATGGAAAAGAAAACCAGAGTTCAAAAAGGAGCCCACCAGTGTCAAAGACATGAACTTGATTGGTTTGGCAGTTATCCTTGCCATAACCACCAAAAACATAAAGAAATCTGCCTCCTTTAATAGAGTTACATGTGTGTCCCCATCTTTTGCCTGGCACTGAACATGCTTCTCCAGAACCTCCAACTTCTTGTTGATAAAGCGGGACCTTTTCCCATCTCATTTTTATTTCTTCTATTATTTTGCTGGGGAAAATGAAGATTTTGAGTGGGAAAGTGAAGGAAAGTTGCAATCTTTGAAGAGAAAGGTTGGGTTTGGGGGATTTTGAGACTTGAGAGTGGATTTGGAGGAGTTCATGCAAACAAATAACAAAACTCTCGAAACAGAGGTTGCGGACACGTGTGCTAATATTTGGTGGGTCCATTAAAGAGAAGGAAATGGACCCAGATTTTGGTTCATACATGCCTTAAAGCCACATTTCAGTTTTCAATGTGATTTCTTAAGAGTTCTATTATAAAGATTTAGGGAAAAGTACCCTACATAGATGGGATATTTATAATTTGTTTATCGATGAAAAGGAACAAATAGGCGGCTGAAAAGTGATGGAACACTGCAAAAATTGTTCATCTATTTCTATCACAATCTGCGTACCAACTTGTGCTTTTATTGATCGTTGCTTTAATTTTCTTTTCTTTTCTTTTTTTTGCCAAATGCTTTAAATTGTTTAGAATAATCAATTTTCCGTCTCAAAAAGCAAAAGATTTTATGTACAGTAGTTTTGGAAAAACTACATCAATCCCCCTCTAATCTTTGTTTAAAATTTATCAAATATATAAATTTATCTAAATACGGAATTTTTATGAACGTCAAGTATGGCTTTATTTTGATAATTAAGGCACTTTGGGTTCGATTGTTACGAGAGAACTATAATGTTTTTTACTTGGTTCCCACGAACATTGATAGACCGAGGCACTCCAATGTTTGGCGATCACTT
The DNA here is from genome assembly GCA_025698475.1 of Gossypium anomalum. Classification (NCBI taxonomy): domain Eukaryota; kingdom Viridiplantae; phylum Streptophyta; class Magnoliopsida; order Malvales; family Malvaceae; genus Gossypium; species Gossypium anomalum. The sequence goes on along the minus strand of CM046967.1, from coordinate 9,953,859 downwards.
TCATGAGTGAGGAAGAAGGTGGACATCAATGTCATTTGGTGGTAATGGTTGCACTTGCCGGTTTTGGTTGGATAGATGGATCGTTAATATTGATCCGCTTTTTAACTATGTTGAGGGTCAAGTTAGTGGGGTGAAAGATATTACGGTTGCGAACATGGTGGACGCAAATGGTAAGTGGCAGATAGATATGCTCTTGCCAACTTTGGGGCAAAACATAGTTGATCGCACACAAGGCTGTTCGGTTCCATCTGATGTACTTGGAGGAGATGCAGTTAGTTGGGGTAGTTCCTTACTGGGGCAGTTCTCGTTACCTCACTTGTATCAGGACTTTGCTAGTAACAACTAGGAAAAGGAGAGACTGATTTGGAAGCGGGTTTGGAAACTGGCTGTGCCGCAACGAGTGCGTTAGTTTATATGGTTAGTGTTGCGACGGAGAATCCTTACTAATGAGAAGCGTCATCATCGGTGTTGATGAATATTAGTGAATTCATAAGAGTTGCGAGGGAGAATCCATATTGTAGCCTATGCCAACAGTCTACTAAGTTGGTATTGCATGCCGTTCGCCACTGCGAGAGCCTGTTAGGGCGATTTGGCGCTTGGTTGTTTGATCGATCAACTCGACATTTTCTTTACCAAGCTGCTGGCTGCTTAGATAAGGGAGAATATTAGTGAAGTGGCTCGCATTGGAATATTAGTGGGGCAGATTTGGGGAAGGCTAAACAAGTATATTTTTTAGAATGAAAGCAAGTCGAAGTCTGTGGTTGCTAGGCACTGTTGGGCGGAGGCTATGTCTCATGGGGTGGTCATGGTACAAGCTAAACTCGATGGTGTGAAAGTGAGCGGGGCTGGTTATTGTATGCCGTTGAGTGGTTGACTCAAGGTAAACATCGATATTGCCATGGATGTTGCTTCAGGCACGGTTGTTGTAGGGGGTTGATTCGGAACTCTTATGGGAATTGGCTATTTGGGTTCAAGTGAAGGATTGGACAGATCTGTGTGCCATGGGCAAAGTTTCAGGAGATGATTGATGGCTTGCGGGTAGTATAGGGTAAAGGGTACTGTCAGGTGATCTTCATAGGGTAAAGGGTACTGTCAGGTGATCTTCATAGGGTAAAGGGTACTGTCAGGTGATCTTGGAGAATTATAATTTGGAAGCTACAAGGGTAATAACGGGTGGGTCCGTTGGTATCACTGCCAACAGCTCGATGCGACACATTCAAGGTTTGTTAGCGTTGCAATGGGAGGTGCCGATGCAACATGGTTGTGGACTTTGTGGCCAAGGCGTTTCACAAGAAAGCTGCTGCCCTTCAGCAGTTCTAGAATCAGATACCAAGGTGTTGGGCGATGCTGGATGTAGGGCGCAATTCTCCATATCCTTATCCCTTTTCAATAGAATAATGACAAATTAGATTATTTTTTCTGATTTTCAAGTTTTTTAGTTGGATTTAAATCGTTTCAGAAGAAAAAAAAAGCTAAAAATTAAAAAGAAAAATCTTATTTGTCATTTTTTTATTAAAAAAAATAAAAAATAACGTAAAATCATAATTTCATATAATTCATTCTCTATACCAACGTGCATTTGGCTGAAATCATTATTTTAAAATTAATTTATTCTAAAAAGATCCTAAAGCCCAAATGAGTCCGAAGTACTAGTAACAAAGAAGCCCAGCTAAGTAGAATCTGACTTTCTTGCAGGGTCCATTTTAACACTGTAGATTAGGGGTTTGGCTTCTCCAGCTCTAGGGTTTTTCACCATTTTTCCTAAATGAAGACTTAATTTATTTTTCTCATCACTGACTTCCTTCCCCTCTCTTCTCTACAACCCATTTTCATTCTCTTTGAAAAAAAAATGCCGCCATTAACGTCTCTGCAACTCCGTCGGCTGCTTCACCGTTGCGTCTCTTCGCCTTCTCCCTTTCAACCACATGCTTTGCTTTCTCCGAAACCTAAATTTACGCCCACCCATTTCCCCAAATTGCCATTTGTGATCTCTAAACCCTTCTCCACCCAGAACCCTAACCCTCAAACCCCAGATCCGGTTGCTTTATCTCTTTCGGCTGAACTCCTCAAGGACCCTTCTTTAGACCCTCTCGCTATCACCCCTAGACTCCAGCTTCACTTTTCTCACATCAAACCAACCCCTTTGTTAATCTCCCAGACCCTCAATCTCTCCCCTGAAGCTGGCCGAACCGTTTTAGGGTTTAACGATTGGGTTTTATCGGACCCCGATTTCAACCACACCGATGAAACGCTTTCGTTTTTCATCGATTATTTCGGTCGAAGAAAAGATTTCAAAGCTACCCATGATCTCCTTGTCAATCACAAGTCTGTTGCCGGACCTAAAACTCTTAACTCCTCCATTGATAGGCTGGTTCGTGCTGGCAGGCCAACTCAAGTTCTGGGGTTTTTCGAGAGAATGGAGAAGGATTATGGTTTCAAAAGAAATAAAGAATCACTGAAGTTGGTAGTGGAGAAATTGTGTGAAAATGGCTACGCGAGTTATGCTGAGAAATTGGTGAAAGACTCAGCCAACGAGATATTCCCGGACGAGATGATATGTGACTTGTTGATCAAAGGTTGGTGTGTTGATGGGAAGCTTGAAGAAGCCAGAAGATTAGCTGCGGAAATGTATAGGGGAGGTTTTGAGATCGGTACAATGGCGTATAATGCAATGCTTGATTGTGTTTGTAAGCTTTGTAGGGAAAAAGATCCATTTCGACTTCATTCGGAAGCTGAGAAAGTTCTGCTTGATATGGATTTTAATGGGGTTCCAAGAAATGTGGAGACTTTTAATTTGTTGTTGAATAATCTTTGTAAGATTAGGAAAACTGAGGATGCAATGAAGTTGTTTTTTAGGATGGGGGAATGGGGGTGTTATCCGAATGCAGAGAGTTATTTGATTATGATTCGTAGCTTGTATCAGGCTGCTCGAATAGGAGAAGGAGATGAGATGATCGACGGGATGAAATCTGCTAGATTTGGTGATCAGCTTGGCAAGAAAGAATATTATGGATTTCTGAAGATTTTGTGTGGGATTGAAAGGGTTGAGCATGCCATGAGTGTTTTTAAGAAAATGAAGGCTGATGGGTGTAAACCTGGCATTAAGACTTATGATTTGTTAATGGGGAAATGGTGTGCTCATAATCGGCTAGATCGAGCCAATGCACTCTACAATGAAGCTCTGAAAAATGGGGTGCCAGTGGAACCTAAGCCGTATCGTGTTGATCCAAGATATATGAAGAAAACTAAAGCTGTGAAGAAGGAGAAGAAGAGGGAGACTTTTTCTGAGAAAATGGCTAGGAAGAGGAGACGGCTCAAGCAAATTCGACTGAGTTTTGTAAAGAAGAGTAAAGGAAGGATGCGCAGTGCCTAAACTTAATTTTTTCCTTACTGAAAATTTGAGTGAAATGACAATGACAATTGGAATTTGAGGTTCTTTTCTGATCTTTGGTCATTTGTCTTTTTATGATTTATGTTGTAAAATTTCAGTTCTTGTTTTTACTCTAATATTGGCAACATTAGAAATAAAAATTGTTCCGAGTAATTCATCTTACTCAATCTAAGACCTTACAACAGGATGATTGATAGTTTAGGTCTTGAGTTGTGACATGCATTTTTAGTTTTCAAGAATCTTTCAAATAGAATAGTTGGACAAACATTGCAGATGCAAAATATATATGACTTTGATCTTAGGACATTGCTATTTTCTAAATTTACTGCCAGGTGACCGTGCAGCCCTGTCCCTCATCAGTGTACCAGGCAATGAAAATTAAACCAAAAACTTGCCTTCCTATTGGCTGTGTCACCCCTTGGTTATGATGTATTGCCAGCTAAATCATAATGGTCAATTGCGAGTGTCGATCCCTAGGATCTATTTTATTTGGCTTCTTCTGGTTTATATTTGAAATAGGTTTGAGTTTGGCCTTTCTTACAGGTTCCATGTTAGTGTTATGGTTATTCTGAGTGCTTAGATTGCAGAATTTATAAGCAAAATCTGTGCCTGCTTTTGCTATTCAGTTGATAAACTGGTACAATGTTGGAAATGTTGATTTATCATATAGTAAAGATAGCATATTCTAGTTCCGTGTTTGCATTAAAAATGTAGGAATTTGCCTATGTTTGGAGATAAAGAGTTATATAAATATTACGTGAAAGAAACGAAATGGGCAATATCATAATGTGGACGGCTAAGCTTCCGTACCGTTTTTGGTCTTTCAGCCTCCTATTTGTTGCCAAGGCAGTAGCTTACCGGCTTCTCAGTAAACTACTGACTTTATACCCCTTTTTGAGGGTCTTTGGTGGCCGAGCCTGTAAAAGGTAGAAAACTAGCTACTAGCGGGGAACCGGAGTTGATATTCTGAGGTGCACCAATGATGCTTAAGTCAATAAATGTTGGAGGGGCAAGATAGGGAAATTTAGACAAATATAGTTTTTAAAATATGACTCAGAACGCAGTATCTATCATTTATATTTGATATTCTGTATAGTTGGCAATAATCCGACCTCTCTTTTGGCTCGTGTGTCTGGTAACTCAGCTTGACTCGAGCATATGGTCCATTTAGCTAACGGGTATAATGGTTGGTCTGTTTCCTTGAGGCCTGAAAGCTCATCTTAAGCAAAGGCCGGTTGAATTTGGTCTCTGAACTCGTTTAGGTTTCAAGTACTGTGATATCTACAGAGTACCCTAGTTTCCGCTAACCATGAGATTTCAATGCTGTAATTTGATGGAAATGTTTGAATTCAAGAATTGAAAACTCCCTACGGCACTAAAAGCTGCAGTGGCATCCATGTTTCAGGGTGTATGAAGTTATGTGGCTTGAACATTTTGAAGCAGATAGATGCCAAACCAGAGACGTCAGCACCTTTGGGTGTATAGTGTATTTTTGTTCTGATATTGGTATGTATACATGCTGGTATGAACTGATTCCATGGGTAGGCTTTGCCAAGTCAGATGAATTAAGTTGTACAGATCGTCCCATGTGCTCCGGATTTCCCTTCCAGAATCAAACAGAGCTGTCAATCACACTGAATCAGAATGCAGGCTGAGTGAAATGGGGGGAGAGGTCTTGTTGGTCGGAGTTCCTTTGGAGGAAAAAAAGGTTAAGGGTGTTTGGAATTTGCACTTTGACCGTAAGTGGTAAGGGCGGGAAGAGAGATGGGAGGTCTAAACCGCTTTGCCATTCTTTCTATTGTTTATTGTTAATAAACAAATCCAGATAAAAGACTTTGAGATTCCATAATTAAAGGACAAATAACAATTGGATCGCTTTTGTTTAGTGTGTATTTTTATACAGATAAAAATCACATGCAAAGGGGCTAACATGTGGTGGTAGCTTTCAAGCATGTGATGGGAGGGCTTTTCTTAATTTTACCTTTTGATTCATTGAATGAATGTTACTCCGGTTTGGGAGTATTAAATTTTAGATTTTCTTGTATTATTTTGGAGGGCTCCCCACGGTAGGGGTGTTCATTCGGTTAACCGATCGAAATATCATTAACCGAATTAACCGACCTTTCAAAATTTTTAACCGTTAACCGAATCGATTTTTTTTTCTAAAAAATTAACCGACCCCAAATTTTGTCGGTTAATTCGGTCGGTTAACCGAATTAACTGAAAATTATATTTTTTTAATTTTTGGTTAAAATAAGTATAAAATTAACCGAATTAATCGAATTAACCGAATTATCTGAATTAACCGAATTACCCGAATTAATCGAATTAACCAAATTAACTGAATTAACTGAATTATTTGTATAAAATTATATGTTTTTTATTTTTATTTTTAGTTTTAGATTTTTATTTTTATTTATGAAATTATTTGTAATTTTTATGATTGGGTTGAGTACTTGGATTAATATATATTAGATTGAGTATTTGGGTTTATGTTGGATTGGGTTTGAGTGAATAGTGGGCTATTTATATATTATAATTTTATTTATTAATTTTTTCGGTTAATTGAAAAAATTCGGTTAACCGACCGATTTCGAACCGAATTAACCGTTAACCGAAAATTTAAAAAATTATTAACCGACCCCCAACCGGATTAATTCGGTTAACCGACCGATTAACTGAATTCGATCGGTTAACCGAATTTTTTCTGTTTTACCCGAATTTTGCACACCCCTATCCCACGGTATTAATATTTTTGTTTCAAATAGACGTAGTACGTGAATTTTAGACCCAATACTTCGTCAAAACCATACAAAAAGTGAAAGGCTTGTGGTTAACAAAAGAGGCAAAAAGATGCTTTGCGTAATCTTGAATTAATATTTTAAGGGTAAAATATATGTTTTAATTATTATTGTTTTATTTAATCAGTTAAATATTTTAGTCACAGTAATAAAAAAAGATGATATTATTTGCCTAATAATAAATTTAATTTTCCAATAATTACACATTCCATCTTAAATATAATAAACTCAATAAATTCTATCAATTGTACTCTTTCTCACTCTAGCAACACACCCCTCAACCCTTTTGTCACCCACCATATGCATCACCATTTGGATCCCATAGGTTTTTTTGTCAATTTGCAGCTTGGAAGCTCTATCTAGTTTTTGTTGGGTAAACTTAAATATGAAAAGTTATAATTTGGTTATCCACTCTTTTAACATTACGTTTTTGGTTGCTTAGCCGCAAGTTGATATGACCTTGATATAATATGAAAATCAACTTTTAATGTTTACACATTATGTTATTTGATCTTAATTTTAAAATATTTAACTTTCAAGTTTAAAAATTCTGCCAATTTGATATTGACTCTAAAGAATTCAAAAAATACATAAAAATTAAAAAAAAACTATAATAAATTCAAAATTGCATAAAAATATAAAAGATATATAAAAGTTTTTCTGTCATAAGTGTTATTTGATTTATCACCGCAATATACTTCTATTAATTATTTGTGGCAAACCTGGATATGATTTTGCATATGTTTTAATGTTGAAATTGTTTCTTGATAGTGGATGACTATCAAGATCGATTTGGAGAATGCCTACGACAGAGTGCGCTGGGATTTTATCAACACCTCTCTTCAAGCTGCTTCTTTTCTTATTAATATCATTATGTCCTCTATTTCTAACTCTTCGATGCAGGTTCTGTGGAACGGAGTTCCTTTGCCTAAATTCAGGTCAGCTAGAGGTATTCGATAAGGTTACTCGTTATCCCCTTATCTTTTCGTTTTATGCATGGATTGGCTTGGCCAAGAGATTCATTCGACTATTTCGGAAGGCTAATGGAATCCCATTCCCCTATCTCACTCTGGCCCCCCCATTTCGCACTTGTTCTTTGCTGATGACTTAGTTATTTTTAGCAAAGCAGATCCGAAACATTGTCGACTTATCAGGAATATTTTGGGGAGGTTTTGTAATTTTTCTAGGCATAAAATCAATGCCAGGAAAACAAACATTTTTTTCGCTAAAGGTGTGGACGAGACAGTGGCTGACTCAATTAGTACTTTACTTGGGTTTCAAAAAGTTCAGAATCTTGGGTTTTATCTTGGTATTCCGTTGTTTCATCAGAGGGTTACTAATGGTACTATGCATTTTGTTGTCGAAAAAGTTGGAAGAAAGCTCCAAGCTAGGACGCTAAAAGTTTATCCATTGCCGGTCTCATTACTTTGGCTCAATCGGTTCTCATGTCTATTCTCAGTTACTTTATGCAATCCATGATGATTCCTAGGGGAATTTGCAATGAGATTGAGAGTTTGGTGAAGAAGTTCATTTGAGGTTCATCTGAGCATAAAAAGAAGCTGTCTCTGGTCGGGTGAGATTCTATTTGTCAACCCAAATGTTGTGGAAGGGTTGGTTTACAAAATTACGGGACCAGAATATCTCGTTTTTGCTTAAGTTGGGGTTTAATATCGTGACTAACAAAGAGGCTCTTTGGGTTCGGGTCATTAGGGCCAAATATCGGATGACTGATGCTCTCACTAATTCCATTAGGCATGAAAGAGGTTCGTTTCTTTGGAACTCTCTCACTAGGGTTTGGCCTCTACTTCGTGAGAATTTATGCTGGTCCATTGGAGACGAATGCCAGATTCGTTGTTGGAAAGATGTTTGGATCCCTGATATGGGTCCATTGATTAGGTTTATCCCAACATGTGTTAATTTTGCTATGTTAATGATATGGTTAATGAGGATGGCTCATGGAATCTTGACTTGTTCAGAATTTGGCTTCCGGAAGAGGTGATTGAGTTGATTATGGGTATTCCCCCTCTTTGTTCTTATGCGGGACCGAACAAAATCTCTTGGTGTCATACTTCGACTAGAAGTTTTACAGTTAAAAGTGCTTATAAGATTTGTAAGGGCGTTGATTGGAGTTTGAAGGGCGATAAATGGAAGGCTGTTTAGAAGATTCTGGGACCACAAAGAGTTCGTCTTTTTATTTGGTTGGTTCTCAAGCAGCGCCTCCTCAGTAATATTGAAAGGGTTAAAAAGGGTTTAGCGGATGATCCTTCTTGTCCTATTTGTGGTTTTCATTTGGAAGACATCCTCCACATTCTCCGTGATTGTCCTGTTGCTAAGGATGTGTGGAGTAAGATCATATGAGGTAATCGCTTTACAAACTTTTTTTCCCTTAACTTACAAGATTGGATCCTTGTTAATGTGCAGGATACTTCGATAGTCTTGGCGGGTGGAGCTAGTTGGGCTTGTCTTTTTGGAATCTTGGCTTGGCGAATTTGGAAGAACCGCAATTTTTTTATCTTTCAGGGCCACCCGTGGAGCTCAAGAGAGGTAGTTAACAATTTCTATTGCTGGGCTTCTCAATGTTCTTCAATTCTTAAGGACGTTTCGAGTGGTGATCTTGGATCCTCTTTAGAAGAGCAAGGCCATGGGTTCACGATTTTCCTTAACACTGATGGAGCTGTACGATTGGATACGGGAAGTGCATCAGCTGGGGGGTTGCTAGAGACATGAATGGACAGTGGCTCTTTGTTTTTAATAGATATCTTGGGAAGTGTTCGATATTCGATGCTAAGTTTTGGGGTATTTTTGAAGGGCTTAAGCTTATTCAAAGAAGAGGTCATGATCGTGTTATAATTCTCTCGGACAGCCTGGATGTTATTCGCGCTATTCAAGGAAGTAACTTTGCCACTTCGAACTCTGCTTTAATCAGGAGAATTCAGAGTATGCTATCTCAGGAGAGTTCATGGAGTTTGCGCTATATTCCCAGAGAATATAATGAAGCTGCTGATTGCATGGCAAAATAAGCGCTATTTTTTAGAATGGATATGCAATTCTTTGATTTTCCTTCTCTTAGACCAGTCAAAAGGTTTTTTCTTAAGTATGATTGATGTAACTAATTAGCTTTGTCTTTTTTGTTTTTCACCAAAAAAAAAAAAATTAGTTCTTTTGTAATGAGTCTATTATGCAAATTTATTCCACTGGCGTCCCAGATGAATACGGTGGACACAAAATCTGATGAAAAAGGCGTTAATAAAATTAAATAAACTTGTTTGAATTTAACTAATTTCGATTACAATATTATTCTTTTGTCCTAAAATACAGATCCAATACAAAACCATCAAAACTCAAGCTTAAAAAATATAGTAATATATTTTCATGTATTGAGCTATTTTAAAGGCTGCTATATAATCAATTATCTAAATTGAGCTTTTTCCAACATAAAAAAACCAAGCAAACCAGACAGAGTAACCCACAAACCCAAAGACACGATTCAAAAGAAACGACCAGCTCCCAATAACCGAGCTTCTCATAAAGCCTGAATGTTTTCTTTGAAAATTTAGCTATAAAATCAGCAACCTAATTATGCTCCTTTGGTGTATGCCTGCCTTCTCATAATAGCACGTAATGTATGCTCCTAATTAAGATACCCCATAATTGCTTGCACACTATCGCTTTCTAAAATCATCTTCCTAAAGCCCTTTGCCAAGTAACTTCCAATCCATCAAGTATTGTCTGAAGCTTTGCTTGGGGCATTGAGATATTTCACCCAAAGCCAACTACCCAGTTTTCTCGACTGCTCTGTATGACTCCACCTGCTATTGTAGCATTCAAATTATTATCACAGGCATCATCACTATATATTTTGGTCTATCCCCTAAGTGCAATGCACCATCTATTTCCCTAACATTGCCCTTTGCCACCTCTTACATGTCTCTCCCAATCACTAAGAGAGGTTCTAGTTGTTTATTTATAAAATTTGTTTAATTTTTAGATTGATGGTCAAATTTATAGAATGCATAAATATTGGAGGGTTAAATTTATTATTACGCTAATAGAAAAAAGTTCATATAAACTTTTCGCCACTCATCTAATGACAACTAATGAAAAAGTAACTAAAATATTTAATTTTTTTCAAAATTAAATGATTATATCTAAAAAATTAATAGTTAAATGACCAAAATAAAGTCAAATATATAATTAAGCTACTATTCTTATAGCTTACTCATATTTTAGAGAAATGGGAAGGAAAGCTCGCTACAGTGAGCTGCCCATAAGCTCCCTTTAACAATAAATAGAGTATTGAGTAATTTGGTAAAAAAAATAAAAGAAAAGTTTTTTTATAATTTTTGGTACTCCTTTATAATTATTAGTAATTTTTCATAATTTTTGGTATACCTATGCTTTCAAAATTAAGTTTTGGCCTAATAAATCATATCAACTTGAGCGAGTCCAGTGACTAATTCTCCGTGTTTGTAAGCTTATTAAGAAGGTAGATGCTGAACCATGAGTTTTAAAGTTACTCTATATGTTGCCATGAGTTTCAAAATTAATTTTTTTTTGTTTGATACACGTTACATTTTTTTATATGCTTTCAAAATTAAATTTTGATATGAAAAATCAATTTTTAGTACAAAAATACTATTTTTACATACAAAAAAATTTAATTATATATATAAGGATAAATAAATAAATATTGAAAATTACATAAATAAAACAAACCACTATTTCATACTCCCTCAAATTAAAGGAAAATCCTAATATAATAATCCTAAAATACCAAAAAAAAAAACATATAATATAATAAATACCCTTCAAAGAAAATTCTAAGCGATTAAATTCAATATTTAAAAATTTATCCTTACATATAAAAAGTTTTCGTAGCATGCAACAATAATATTTTTAAAATATCAAATATTGGTTTGTCCTCCTAACAAAATTTAATTGTATGCGAAAATAATATTTTTATACCAAATGTCAAAACATAAATTTGAAAGTATATCAAAAATTAAGAAGTACCCAAAATTATAAGGAAATATTATTGGTTAATTTTAAAAGATTTGTTTTATTTATTTATTTTTTAATATTTTAAGTTTTATTAATATATAACAAATTTTATTAGTACCAAAAAATACTAGCGACAGCAAAAATTATGATTAAACACAAAAAATTATGAATAATATAATTATATTCCATTATTCAAAGTCTGCATCTAAATTATATTACGTTATCCAAGTTATCTATTGATTAGAAAAATCTTTTAACAAATTATTTTGTGATACATGATATCTTTAAATTAAAATTAATTTTTAAAAATAGAATTAAATTAAATTATATAAAAACCAATTTTAATTAAATTAAAAATTTTCATATTTTTAATTCTCTCTCCTAATGATTCTTTCTTCTTTTTCTTAATGCATTTTTTAACCATTTGGCAAATTTTCTTTCCAACCATTTTTTTCTTCTCAACTTCTTCCAAATATTTGAATTTAATGTTTTATTTAAGTTTCTTATTACAAAAGTTCATCCAACATTAACTATTCTATACAAAGTATATAAAAAAGAAAAAAGAAAGTTACTTTTAAGAAAAGAAAATTCTTAAGTTTTAAATTGGGATGAGAAATAAATCTAAATTGAGACTTAAAACGGAAAAATAGTTGTTGGAATTTAAGTTTTGTCGTCAAAACAGGGTTCGAATGAATTTTTTAAAGAGTTTTGAATTTTTTGTTAACAGCGTTCTTGGGTGTGAACAAAAGAGTTGAATATGTTTATACTTTTTTCTATAAGGAAATAATATTTAACTTTTTTTTGGATTTTTTAGGTAAAAAATTATCACATGTCACAAAATGATTAGCTAAATTTTTTTTTAAATGACAGGAGTAATTTGGCTAAGAGACACCATTTGTGACCAAAAAAAAAAAGTTTATGTGCCAACTTGGAAAAATATATAATTTAAGTACTACTTTAGATAACGGAGTATAATTTGGGTGACAAAAAAATATTTACATACCAGCTTAAAAAGTATAATTTAGATATATTTTGTGATTAAGCTAAAGGACGAAAATTGTTAGAGATTAAATGACTCAAATCTCGTCACTTGTTGAAGGAATATATACAATGACAAAATAAGGAGATCTATGGGGCCGTAGCCCGCCACAGATCGCCAAAAAGCACAAAACCACACCTCTGCGATATGGACCATACATCACAAGTTGAATCCGTATAAAACTTTTCTTCTTTGATTTAGCTTTGATTAGAATAAAGTTTTTCAACACTTAAATAGATGTATCATTCGTTTATCAACATTAGTGAATTTCTCTTCCTCTACTTGTGTTTATTTTTTAAAAAAAATTTCATTTGTGACTATATACTACCCCTACCTACGTACATTATAAGAAAAACATTAATAGTTATCAATAGCAAATGATTTAAAGTATAATTTAATATGAGAAAAAAAAACCCTAAAAGTAATAGTTATTGGTGAGTCCAGATTCTAATAGAAAATTAAAAACTAGTGTCGGCAAAGCCAAAATATCTTGTATTGAAATGAGACACATTGTCCATGACATAATTTCTACCTAATTGCAAAATTATATACCAAAGTGGTCCACATTTTGGTGTAAAATTATTAGAAATAATTGGCACAAAAATTGGTATTAAATAAATAATAAGAAAATTAGGAATAAATAGCTAAGGCTTGGTGGTTGGGTGCTGGGGCCATTCAACAATACAAATTCTAATTGGAGAAAAACGAAACAAAGAACACCCAGAAACGTCTCCTTTAGTCCTTTTGGCTTTTACTACTTAACAAGTCATTTGAATTCCGTGCACCGACAGTACCTGCATTTACCATTAACCCCAACCCCATGATATTATATAATAATTGTATTAAATATTTTTAAATGCAATTAATAATCTAATTTTTTGTTTTCTTTTATGAGTTTATGACCCACTTGCTTTTATTCCGATTTCCATATTTAAATGTTCAGCCGTTCCATTCCAGTGTTGCCCCCAATTTTGTTTCGTGACAATTACACAATGGAGGTTAAGAGAGTAAATTATATTATTTAAATGTAATTTTTAATTTAATAATATATGGGAAATAATTGAAGTAAAGAAAGGGGCAGGATGGTGATTTGAGTGTGTGCATGTGGCTAACGAACGAGTAATAACCGACAGCTTGCACCCATATGGATGGAGCATGTACCTCTCTGTCTCAGACTCTGTACTAAAATGCTTTTATAAGCTTCACTTGCAACTCAACAGCTGACCTCTATCTTCTCCATTTGATGTGAGAAGGATCTTTCTTTCTTTATTCTGCACATCTTAACCTTAACCACATCATAAGATAGAGATCTCTTAAACGATCGAGTTATGGAGACTGTCTTTTCAGCAGCAAGTAGATCCATTTCCAAGCTCATTAGCTTCACCGCTTTGCTTCTTTTCTTGTTTTCCTGCTCTACTTTCACTTCTACTGGTAAGTTTCCACTTCTACTTCAATCTGGTTCTTTATTTACTTCAAGATAGTTGGAGCTTGAATGTCTTTTCATTGTTTTAGTTTTGGAATCTTGACTTTTGTTGATATAAAAAGGCAAATTGGGTTGCTGAGATTAGTTTCAAAACTTGACTTTCTCGTTTCTTTATAGAATGTGTTTATTGGATTTGGAAACCTTAATTCAATTATATCTCATTTTGGCTTCTGTTCTAAATTTAAAACCTTCTTCCTCAGTGAATGGATAAGCTACTTTTTTTCTTTCCTTTTAATCAGTTTGGTATTTGTTTAATTTCCCAAAGAGGAAAATCTAGGCATACTGACTGAAAGATCGTTTTTTTTTAAAACATTTACTGTCCTCATTCTTGCTAAAATAGCTTGCTCAATTTGGGTTTTTTTTTTTTTTAGTAACGAAGAGAGGAAAGAAAGGACTAAAACAGATGTGAACACAAGATTTATGTGGTTCTACCAACTGAAAAAGAGAAAAAAATCTACTTAGGAATGGAGATCTGTGAGGTGTGATAAAATTGTACGCTGTTTTTTTTTCCTGAACATAGAGTTGAGCAAAGTTGACCCAACAAAGATTTTGAGATTTAGTGTCATAATGCAAGAGATTATTATTGATGCTTAAAATTGAAGTCTCCATCATTAAAATCATAACTCTAATAGACACACAAAAAAAGAAGGGTGCCCACTATTTCTTTTATGGTGTACCAATGGAATCCTGGAACTGCTTAACATCTATGCCATTAGGCTATCTTAGCATTTCAGAATCTAACTTCTCATTTGGATCCTATATGTGTCCAGAAATTGCGACAAGTACTACGTAGTGGTAGACAGGCCAAAGGTCTATACCGAGGCCAAGGCTGAAAGGGCAAACTGCTATTGATTTGCAAACTTCATCTTTCTCATGTTCATTTTGGATTTGTGATCCAGTTCCAGACCTAAATTATCAATGGTTTTTTGTTTGAAATTCAATGCCTTAAGTGTCTGGTAATTTAAGGTTTTGAGATCTTTTCTTGGTTGTTTCTGCAGAAGCTTATGATGCGCTTGATCCAACTGGCAATATCACTATCAAATGGGACGTAATAAGTTGGACCCCAGATGGCTATGTTGTAAGTTTTACCGAGGGTCCATTTTCTTTTACATACAAAAGACTAATGACTTCAACACTGAAAGGACCATCTACTTCCTACCAGAAGTTTAAAGATCAAAGCATTCTTTTTACTTTTTCTCTGTTTGCTCTTATTTAAAGTTCTTCAAAAGACATCACTTATACATACATATTTACTTGCGTCCCGTATACAACTGCCTTTTAAAGTATGGAACAATTGATGCCATGTCGCTGTTTCTTGTTTTCCCTCTTCTTTTGGAAGCACACTAAAAGTAGATACTCTTATTCAACACATATAGAACTTATAACGCTTAGGCTGAAATTTTACCAATTCAGCATTGCAGTTGCATTATTTTTCATTTTGAAGTTAAAAAGGTGTTATTTTACTTCTTATGATTTATAATATTATTTATCCTCCTTGTGAATTTGGCAGGCTGTTGTTACAATGTACAATTTCCAACAGTATCGCCATATTCAGGCACCTGGTTGGACATTGGGGTGGACATGGGCCAAAAAGGAAGTAATCTGGAGCATGATGGGAGGCCAAACCACGGAACAAGGGGATTGTTCAAAATACAAAGGAAACGTCCCTCATTGCTGTAAAAAGGATCCCACAGTTGTGGATTTATTGCCTGGAACTCCTTATAACCAGCAGATTGCAAATTGCTGCAAAGGCGGGGTATTAAATTCGTGGGTTCAAGACCCGGCCAATGCAGCAAGCTCATTTCAGGTTAGTGTGGGCGCTGCAGGAACGACGAACAAAACTGTGAGAGTGCCTAGAAACTTTACCCTGAAAGCACCAGGTCCAGGATATACTTGTGGGCCTGCCAAGATTGTGAAACCCACTAAATTCATAACGGCTGATAAAAGGAGAATAACTCAAGCTATGAGTAAGTTACTTGCTAAGCTCATGTTCTGCTCTTGTAGTAATTAAGTCAGATATGTCCCCTTTTTGGCATATTTTATAGATTTTTCATTGAGCAACACGTTACTGACTCTCATTTTAGTAATATCTACAAGCTTACATACATGCTTCACTTGTTCATCTGCTGTGAGACAATTTTAAAACTTATATGATGTTATGTTCTCGATATGAATGTACATAAAAAAGTATCGAACTAAAGTACTAAAGCTTGATAATTAAGTGAGATAAGATATTTTTTGTTAGTAATAAGTCAGCATGAAGGAATGAGAATTTAAGTCTCATCTTATCTGCGAATAATTGCAGTGACATGGAATGTTACATGCACATATTCCCAATTCCTGGCTCAAAAGACTCCTACATGTTGCGTCTCGCTCTCTTCCTTCTATAATAACACTATCGTGAATTGCCCGACATGTGCTTGTGGCTGTCAGAATAACTCAACTGAATCTGGGAGTTGTGTAAGGTAAGTTTCTCAATTTTCTGTCCTTCCCTCTAGTTGTCCTTTTACATTTTGCCGTCGTATTTATTTTCTTGTTGATGACACTTTCCAGCGAAAGGTCTTCACATTTAGCATCAGCTGTTCCGGGCAAATCTACCAATGCACCACCTTTGCTTCAGTGTACGAGCCATATGTGTCCAGTTCGAATTCACTGGCATGTTAAGCTCAACTACAAGGAATACTGGCGTGTGAAGATCACGATCACCAATTTCAATTATGCATTGAACTACAGTCAGTGGAATCTAGTTGTGCAACACCCCAACTTTGACAATCTTACACAACTTTTCAGCTTCAATTACAAACCATTAACTCCTTATGCTGGCTTAAGTAAGTCTATGTTTGCCATTAATTATTTCTTTGCAGTAGCAGCATTTTGTTTTCCAGAATCTGTGCATTGTTTCAGTTATATGCTAATATATGTTTTTCGACCATGAACTGAAACTATAACAAACTTTTCTTTTGCAGATGATACTGCCATGTTATGGGGACTTAAGTTTTATAATGATTTCCTCAACGAAGCCGGTCCTCTTGGGAATGTGCAGTCAGAACTATTATTCAGAAAAGATGCATCAACTTTTACTTTTGAAAAGGGATGGGCTTTTCCACGGAGAATATATTTCAATGGTGATAACTGTGTCATGCCACCTCCCGATGCCTACCCTTGGTTGCCGAATACTGGTTTGAAGCCAGTTATCTCTCTGTTTCAGCCAGTCATGATGATCTTGGCGTCATGTGTTTTCTTATGGGCTAATATGTGATGAATGCTGTCTGCGGAAACCGCTAAAGCTATTTGTTCGACATCCTGCAATTTGCATCTGATTTCATATTATCACACTGAAGCTTTTGATGATTGATTCAATGGTGTTGGAATAGTTTGGTGCGGCAAGGTAACACGCTAAAGAGTGGATCAAGGTGCACAATCTCTGGTCCCTATAGCATTTGGTGTATTATTTATATGTTGGGGTTTGTAATTTACACCATTTCTTTTTGGAGTTAACTGCTTTGTTGTATGTTTCATTCACATCATACACATGATCGATTTATTTGTAGAATATCCTTGAACAAGTTTATAGCATTGTATTCAGGAACATCTCTGAGAAATTATAGTGATATATTGTTTGTTTTGTTCCAATTGAGACATGCACCATGATGCATTGATGCAGCTCAAAAGCAATTGCATTTAGTTCACATTTCTTTTCCAACTACTATAACAAATTGTCCCATCCGGACTTGATCTGTAAGCTTCTAGAAATCGTCCCAACAAAGCTCTACGGTAAACAAACCAGTCTTCTTTATGTGTTGTAATAGTTTCTTAGGATCTTCTTCTCTGCATGCGATCTCTAAAGGGTCAAAATAAACATAAGGAGTGATAACATCATTGCCAATACTGCAATCGAATTTATTTTGGCAGAGTTTGGTAGAAAAGGGTAGGTATCTGGAGGTGGCAGCAAGCATTCATCGCCGTTAAAGTAGACTTTCCGAGGAAATGCCCACCCCTGCTTGAAGGTAAATGTATCCTTGTTTTTCCCAAGGAGCACCTCTGACTGAACATTTCCTTGAGGCCCTGCTTCCGTTAATAGGTCATTGTAGAATTTCATGCCATAAAACATGCCTGTATCGTCTGCATCGATCAAGGTGTTAATGAGTCTGGGTTTCGATAATGCATTGCCAGGTTAGTTCTGCAGGAGTTTCATTAAATAGAAATGAGTTTCAGGCACTCACTTATGGATTCATAGGGCACCAGAGGCTTGTAATCGAAACTGAAGACTTGGGTGACGGAGTTGAGATTCGGATGCTGTGCAACAAGTGTCCACTGTGTGTAGTTCATGCGGTAATTAAAATTCGTGATGGCGATCTTCACACGCCAGTAGTCCTTGTAGTTTAATTTAACATGCCAATGCACCCTAATAGGGCACATATGATGTGTGCATTGCAGCAATGGTGCATTGTCTTTCCTTGGAGTGTTTATCCCTTTCCTATGTGCCTGCTTTGAATCACTCCTGCAAAATCGAGCCATAACGAGCTTTGAGCACCAGGAATGAAATTATCGTCCAAATTTATAATGTAAACACTTGAATATAGAGATCCAGCGAGAGGCTTACATAACACAGTTGTTTTTATTCTGGCATCCACAAGCACAAGTAGGGCAAGGTGTGATAGTCTCGTTGTAGAAAGACGAGAACGAAACACAACAACTCGGGTTCCTTGAGGCGAGATATTGTGAATAAGTGCATGTCACATTCCATGTCACTGCATTAATGGAAAACATTTAGATGACTGTGGAGAATTCAGTAGGGAGTTGCATTTGCAGGTGAAAGAATGCTTACTCAATGCCTGAGTTTTTCTCCTACGATCAGGTGTGAGGTAGACTGTGGAAGGCACGACTTTAGCAGGTCCGCAAGTGTAGCCTACTCCTGGACCGAGCAAATTGAAATTTTTGGGAAGTTTAACCGTCTTATTCGAAGTTCCTGCGAGTCCGACACTCACTTGAAAGGCTGAGACGGAACCTGTAGGATCTTGTCCCCAAGCAGACATGACGCCGGCCTTACAACAATTGGAGAACTGCTGGTTGTAAGGAACTCCAGGGAGCAAATCAACCACTATAGGATTTTTCTTACAACAGTGAGGTACATTTCCTTTGAACTTGGAAAGTCTCCTTGCTCAGTAGTTTGAGCCCCTACCATGGACCATATCACTTCTTTCTTAGCCCATTGCCACCCTAGGGTCCATCCAGGGTTCATGATGCTACGATACATTTGGAAGTTGCTCATGGTCACTGCAGCCTGTTAGAACACAAAGATCAATATAGACCATGATCAAAGGCCTCTCCCTTTAGCCTAGTAGCATAAACACAAAGATCAATACTCCTATTTGAAACTAGCAGCATAATCACTCAAAACCAAGCTACATAGGCGAGAAGCAAGTCTTCTTCCACAATTTGTTACTAAAAATCAATATAAAGAAAATCACAAGCTGACATGTTAAAGAAACCCACCACATAGCCATCTGCGGTCCAAGAGACAATATCCCATTTTATTGTTATATTTCCAGTTGGATCCAATGGATCATATGCATCTAAAAACATCAAATAAAAATTAGAAATCAGTGGTAACAAAAATAGATCAAACATGAAGTTTTGTTTTTTGTAGCAGGAACTTTACCAGCATTAGGAAGCATTAGAAGAAACACAACAACCAGAATACATATGGACTTCATTCCTGGAAATAAGCAGCATTTCCGACACCCATAGTAACATGTTTGGGTAGATTGATTGAATCTTATTTCTTCCATTGAAGTCTCCAAAACTTCAGAGCAAAGAACTCGAAGGAGAGAGTGGTTTGTAAGTTGTGTTTGTATTACTGCATTGTGTTAAATAAAGGTAAGGGAAAAAGTCTAATAATATTGGCAATGAATGAAGCTTGGAAAATGTCTTACCAACTGGTTGTTAATATTTCATGGGATGTTTAGTTTTTAATTTGAAACACGAACACACACAAAAGGTTTAGTTGTCTGCATTTTGAAGCAAAACTTTAAGCAAGGAATGATGGCAAAGCTCACTGGAAATTTTGAGAGTTTAAAGGAGCAGCAGAAGTGCTCAAAGATTATTAAAGCTTTCAGTGCATTGCTTCTATGCCAAGAATCTGGATATTTCCCTGTCGTACCCTATTCCTTTTAAAGATCCATCTTCATTCCCTTTTCTTACTATGCTCGGCTTAAAATCAAATTTCCATTAAAAAGTCATAACGAAAAAACCAGTAGTAATACAAATATGACAGTGAGATAACACGTCAAAAATTTTATAAAAATTTATATAACATTTTAAAAGTGATTTATGACAAAAAAAGGTAACAGGAAACTGTGGGGTTTGAAAGGATTGGATTTGGCGTCAAGAGGATGGGGGAGCAAGGCAAATTAAAGATACAAGGTAGTGAATCTGATATCTCAGCTCATTTTCAGAGAAAACAAAATTAAAGATATAAGTTAGTGAATCTGATATCTCAGCTCATTTTTAGAGAAAACAAAATTAAAGATATAAGGTAGCTCTCTTGTACGTTATATCCATTATTGTTTCTTCCGAATAACCTTTTCACTATATCTATGTAGGGTTATTGAACGGGAACCATAATCTGAATGCTCTTACATTATGGGTTGGATTGAGTTGAGGCTTCCTAAAATTAGACACCTTCATGCTCTTTGCAACAAGTCATGGCAAGTTAAAGTTTCACATATAAGTCGTGATCGGAATAGCTGCGCGGACTGTATGGCACGTATCCAGCGGAATTGACCATATTTTAGGCCCCTCCAGTGGCTGTTCGCGGCTGTCTACTGCAAGACTATGCTGGTGCTGTAGATGAGTTATAAATAAATTTATGTTGGCAACTGCTGGGAGAAATTATTGTTACTCCACTTTCTAACTTTGCTCAATCAACTTAATATCCAATCAGACTTGTTTAACAGGGATCGGGTTACTTTTCGGTCGGATATATCATGTATAGCCCATGTGTCTGGGCCCTTATAAGGAGGCAAAACCCTTCAACTTGAAGGGTTGCATGGGTTCCTCTAACTACACTGCTGGACATTTCCTTGAAATAACCAGCTTCTTCGAATAGTCGCTTATTGGCCTTGGCCACCCACAAATAGCAGGAAAGAATAATAAAACCCTTGTATAATATATATATATATTGATAATGTGAGTTCTCTTCAAATATATTCTGGTTCAAATACTATCATGCGTGAGTTATCTAACCTAATTGTTCATTGTTATGGTTTTTTCTTTTTGTACAAAAAGGAACAAATTAGATAGATAACACGATATAAAATATTCCCGTCAGCATCAGTTGTCAAAAGAGGGGAAAGACTCGGAGGGGACAGACACATCACAAATAAACAAAAGATGGTGTTGAACAATAGTATCTGAGATAGACAAAGTAAGAACATCCATAGATCTATTCTTTACATTAAACATGCACTTAAGTGACATTCTTTTCCAACCTTGATGGGAGAGCCTTACAACCAGAAACAAAAGTTGAAAGTAAAAAAATTAGCAAAGGAAGCCTTGCGTATCATCAATTTCAAGATGACACAAATGCTAACTCTGCCACTAGTATATGGTATATCACGATAGTTAGGAATTTATAATCCATCTTTCATTCTCATCATGAATG
This sequence comes from Gossypium anomalum, assembly GCA_025698475.1. NCBI lineage: Eukaryota > Viridiplantae > Streptophyta > Magnoliopsida > Malvales > Malvaceae > Gossypium > Gossypium anomalum. The sequence goes on along the minus strand of CM046967.1, from coordinate 9,932,478 downwards.
ATCACCCCAACATCTGTCTTGGGAAGCCATTAGAATTAAGTTTTGCCCACCCTCTTTTAGTGGCCTCTCTATGATCAGTGTGGGGATAGCAAATCTTGTAGTCTTGGTAGTGAGTCCATGAACAGATCCTGCTTGATGCAGCGCACGTTAGGGAGTGTGATCATGCAATGCAATTTACCTTACCAAATGGGACATATTATTGTTGCTCCATTAATGTTAAAGTGTGTAGGGGAGTGTGATCATGCAGCTAGACTTGTTAAATATGAGTTAAACTTAATTTTCGGTCTGACATAATCGCCTCAATTACAGCAATTAGCAATTATTGGGTTATTTGGGTTCTTCTAATTACAGTGTTGGGCCTTTCCTTCAAATAACAATCCTCCCTTTTATCAGTCGCTGATTGGGTTGGTCAACCACCACTTATGGAATGAGTTTCAACTCTTACAATATAACATTTAATAGTGGTTTTCTCTGTGAAGGTCAAAATAAGTAAAGCAAAAAGCATAATCATAATCATAAACCGTCAAAATCTCTCAAAACACCACACAGTGATTTAAAAATCGGCAAAACCCAACTTAAAATCTGAGTTTTTTTTTTACCAGAAAAAGGGATCTATGGATTTTCGGTGGGCACTGAAAAGCTTAATAAATCCTTGCATCGTCTCTCCCGTGGATGGATCATTCAAGTTTTCTATATGAAGGCGTTCTCTACAATTGAAGAGGAAGGCAAACGAAAACTAGAATGATTAATAGCAGTGAAGAACGGCTGGCGGCAATGAAAGAGATAAAATGAAACCCTAAAAATAGAACCCAGTATGAACTTTTTCTAGTCTTCTTAATTGTAATTGGTGAGACCCATCTTTTCAATTTTAAAACCTTTAGGTATTTATATATTTTAAATTTCAGGAATAAGTTATATTAGAAACATCTTATAAAATATAGTTCTTAATTAGTATCACATCATTAGTATTATTATACACTTGTCATTAGTATAGTTTTTTCATTTAAAATTGTTTTCCATTTTATTAGAGTATATTACATTGAATGTTGAATAATAAGAATTGTGTAATTTTTCAAGTTTTTATGTTTTTTTAGTATTATTTTAATATTAATTATTTTCATAAATATACCAAATATAATTATAATAATGATTAAGCAGAAAATTTCTGCAACAACCGACAGCCAATGATGACCCAGTCAACCAATTTTCCAGCTTCCATATACAGTGTTAAAAGATAGAATTACAGGGCCAGTCATCCGGACAAGGAAAAAAAGGTCACCTCCCTCTGCCAATCCGCCACGTGTGTGTCATTGACATGACTTTTTCCTGGGCATTGAACATTGAAGTAGTCGTCCCCCGCGTACATGGAACACTCAGGCACGTTACTGTACCGTTCTCCACATAGATCGTGTTCACCACGCTCGTCTCACACGTGCCAACTTTATTATTACAATTGTAAAAAGGAGTTGGGAAAAAGTGAGAGGAAATAAAAGATAATTTTTATTTTATTTTTAAAATATCATTTTTATCCTTGATTTATTTTAATCATTTTTTATTATATCTTAGTTTTTTTTTTCAAATTAATAAACTATCAAATTTTTTTTATATTTTTGAATTATTAGGACTCTTTATTTTTTAAGTTTGTAAAAATTAATTTATATTGTTAAAACTTGTAATTATTATTTTATGAAGAACATTAATTTTTATAATTTATAATTTAATTTAATTATTATATGTTATTTAAATAGGTTTTAATTGAAAATTTTATTTAAACAAATTATTTACTTTACTTTTCACATCTTGACCAAATAAAAATGTTAAAATTACTTTCCTTTCCTTTCTTTTATTAATTTTAGCTATTTAAACAATAAATAAATATTTGTGATAAAAAACAAAAATATTTCTTGCTTTTCTTTAACCTTCCCTTTTCTTCCCCTCCTTTCCTTTATTTTTAATTATCTAAACATAGGATTAGTTTCCATTATAATAAAAAAATTAAAAATTCAATAAAATGTTAGTAAATGAAATAATAAAAAAGATTAAACTTTGAAAAAATAATAAACAATTATTTACAATTTTAAGTACAATTAAAATATATCTAAATTAAAATTAAAATAAATTTAGAGAAAAACCCAAATATAATTTACACAAGGGGAGATTAAAACCTAAAAACTCTGACATCCCAACACCTCAATTTTACTATTAAAGCAAAGATTGAAATTAAATTAATAAAATCAAACTTGCATTTAATAGTTAAATCGTGATGTTGAATTTAAGGTTTTTTATTCTCTTAAATGAATAAGTTTTTAAGCTAATAAAATTTAAATATTCTTTTTAATCTAAATATTGGTATTTAAATATAAATTTAAATTTAAATTTAAATTTAAATCTTAAATCTTAACCCTACCTAATATTAATTCTATTAATGATATAAATTTCCAAAATCAACACAGTTCTATTGTTTTTTCTTTTATGAACAATCTTAAATTTTTAAATGGGATAAAAATAAAGTTGTCATAATTTTAAAACTTGGGACTAAATTTAACAATTAAAATATAGATTATACTTTTAAATACATTGCCACTTCAAATAATAAAAGATTTTTCTATTTAGATTTTGAGACGAAAGAACACCTTATTTATATTAAGATCAAAATTAAATATGTCGAAATTTTTCATGAGTTATCGAAACTATAGATAGTCTAGAGTCCATAAATAATTGAAAAAAATTATGCTGATAAAAAATGAGTGACAAAAAAAGATAAAAAAATTATCATTACATTATAAGAAAGAAATCCACCTGTTCAGTTCTTTAGTTCTTAAGGAGCACAAAAGAAAGATTAAAAGAGGAGGGGCCTATTGAGAAAATAAGAATAGAGAAAATTTACAATATATGATCTATCTGTATCTAACGTACCAACTCCAAATATTTAAAATAAAAAGCCTAAGTCTTTATTTCGAAATACTTTGATATATGAGATGAATTTATTATTTTGATTTCTTACTTATTTTGTTACTGAATTAAGTTTAGTGGTTTTACATTTACAGACACACAAAAAATAATTTTTTGTGGAAAAAACAAATTTTTTTATGTTATGACTCTTCCATATATGTCCGCTTTGGTTTGAATGGACATTTTGAAGAAATTTTAGTTTAGTTCTGCAATAATTAAAAAAAAAAAGAATTTTTGGATTGAGATTTTTCTTCCCAACGAGAAAGTTTATCACACATTAAAAATATAGAAATTTAATTGAAATGGTTAAATAAGAAGTGAATTAGATTTGATGGCTAAGTGTTTGAGAGTCCTCTCTAGATATTCAAGTTTGAACTCCCTTTCTCTCATTTTATTTTTGACAACCTAGAGTAAAGTCACGCTCAAAATATACATGGTCAAGCAAACAAAAAATAAGTCTTAAGCTTAATAGTTAAGTGTAAGTTTCCTTTCTTTCAGGCCCCCACTTCTTTCCCTTTCATTTTCTTTTGAATTTAGACGACTTTGGGTAAATTTACAAGTGTCACCCCTAGGTTTCAAACCCTACCTATTTAATCATTTTTCCCCATTTTGATTAGGATTGCCTCTTTTCAAATTCTAGTAAAATTTCAATTTATCTTCTATTTCTTTTCTTTTCATTTTCTTTACATCATATTTTCATCATATTGCTATTGATTATTTTGCTTTCCCGAATCAATCATCCACTGTTCAATCGTTTCTATATCAATTTTGTAATTTCCATAAATAGTATCCGTATCATTGCCAAAAAAATAATAAACACACCTCGTTTCGATGATTAGATCTTGTATTTCTATAATATTATTATCCAACGTTAATCTTTCATTTGATTAATTAATATTTTACGGTTCTTGACAAATCCTTGATAATCATGTTGAAATCTTGACACCAATTATTAATTCGAAATTATTCAAAATATTATTTTTATTAAATTTGTTCTTAAAACTATTCAAAATTAAAACTAAATAGTAAAATTCAATGATAAAAATGAATAAAAAAGTAAAAAATGAGTAATAATATTGAGATAAGATTCAATCGGCTAAAATCTTAATACTTTATCTACACAATGAAAAGAAAAGATTATATATTGTTGATTTTATTTTAACAAAGTAAAATAAATATCAAATCTAAAGCTTAAATTTATTTATTTTAATCTTATGGTTAAAATCATTTTGATTTTTATATTTTAAATTTTAAAAATTTTCACTATAAATAAAATCGAAATGGTAGGCTGTGTTTTCCTACTAAAGAAAAGTTACCTTAATTTTGTTCGCACGTGCCACCCGTTGTAAATCCGTCTCTTATAAAAACACGGTTCCCCTCTTTCATTCCCCCATCTCAAGCAGTCAAACTCGCCCCTCCCTTCCTATTTGCTTTTACTTTGCTAAGTCCAAGCTTTCGACAATGGCCGAACCCTCTACCATTTCACCAGCTCCCCTCTTGAAAGATGAGCTCGACATAGTCATTCCAACCATTCGGAACTTGGACTTTTTGGAGATGTGGAGGCCCTTTTTCCAGCCTTACCATCTCATCATTGTTCAAGATGGTGATCCTTCCAAGACCATCAAGGTTCCGGAGGGCTTCGACTATGAGCTTTACAATAGGAACGATATCAACAGGATTTTGGGTCCTAAGTCTTCTTGTATCTCTTTCAAGGATTCTGCTTGTCGCTGCTTTGGTTACATGGTTTCCAAGAAGAAGTACATTTATACCATTGATGATGACTGCTTTGTAAGCTAAAATACTGATCTCTTTCCTCCTTTTCAATTTTGGGTTTCGGGTTTTATAGAATTAAAAAAAAAAAAAACAAGTATCTGGTACTTTTGGAGATCTGGGTTTCAGTCAATTCTTGGAATTGGAATTTGGGTTCTTTTATTTTTACTGTTTTGCATGTGGGTTTTATGTTTTGGATCTTGATGTGATCTTTTAGTCTTCTGGGCATGCAAGTTTAGATCTTGATGTGATTTGGGAATTTTGAATTTTGTTTAGTATTAAAGTTAAAATGTTCTCTTTTAATACAATTTAGTGGTATTTCCCCATCTTGATTTGCTATTTGGATCTGCAACTTTTTCCCTGCTTCCCGGCTTTAGCAAATAACATGTATTTATCTGTGTTTGCTGGTATATTTTCTATGGTTATCTACTTTTACTTGTTAGGCTTTCGACATAGTCATCCTACATTTACTCATTAACTAATGTTGAGCCGTTGTTCATTCAATGGTGATGTAAATCTTAGTAGCCTTTCTTAACAATTTCTTAGTCTTTTGCTGTTTTGTCATGTTTGTCTGTAAATTTTGAAATGTAGGTCTATTTTGAATGAGATCTGACCATTAAGTGTTGTGCTTTTCTGGTATTTTATACTCCATCTTGCCATTTATGTAAATCTGAAGTTCGAGGCTGCTTGTGTTACAGGTTGCCAAAGATCCATCCGGCAAAGACATTAACGCACTGGAGCAGCACATAAAGAACCTTCTTTGTCCATCTACTCCGTTTTTCTTCAACACTCTCTATGACCCGTACCGAGCTGGTGCAGATTTCGTTCGTGGGTACCCATTCAGTCTCCGTGAAGGTGTTCCCACTGCCGTTTCTCATGGCCTCTGGCTCAACATCCCGGATTATGATGCACCAACTCAGCTTGTCAAGCCTCTTGAGAGAAACACCAGGTGTGTGTATATATATAACCTTCACATTTTGTCTGACGTATGTACTCGTACAAATGAAGACTAATTCCAATTTCTAATTTCTACCAGGTACGTTGATGCTATTATGACAATACCGAAGGGAACCCTCTTTCCCATGTGTGGTATGAATCTGGCATTTAACCGTGAATTGATCGGCCCTGCTATGTACTTTGGACTCATGGGTGATGGTCAGCCTATTGGTCGATACGATGATATGTGGGCTGGCTGGTGTACCAAGGTATCTCATCATTCTTGCCATCACCTACTGATTTGTTGCTGTTACACTTGTCTGTAGCTTTATGTAAGTTTCCTATTACACTGCAACCGTTAATAGCCTGTTGGTTCACATTCAGGTCATATGTGATCACCTCGGACTGGGAGTGAAGACAGGATTGCCTTACATTTGGCACAGCAAAGCGAGCAACCCGTTCGTGAATCTTAAGAAAGAATACAAAGGAATTTACTGGCAAGAAGAGTTGATCCCGTTCTTCCAGTCTGTTACCCTTCCTAAGGACTGCACCTCGGTTCAGAAATGCTACATCGAAATCTCCAAGCAGGTCAAGGCAAAACTAGGCAAGGTAGATGACTACTTCAACAAGCTGGCTGATGCTATGGTGACCTGGATCGAAGCATGGGATGAGCTGAATCCATCTGGTGCAAAATCCGCCGAGCTGTCCAATGGTGCTTCGAAGTAGGCTTGTTCAGTGAGCAGCTAACATATTGTTTAGCAGCCCTAGGCTTGTTTGGGGATCACCGACACTTGCCAAAGCTCCATTGCTTGGAGTGCTTATTTTGCAGGTTGGAGGAGGATGGACACATTGTTATTTTATCATATTATTGCTGAGTTTAGAACAATAAAAATGGATGGCTTTATGGCTTCTTATGTATTTGGCACTAGAAATTGATGGCTTATGTATTTTGCACTAGAAATTGATGGCTTATATCTTAAATTATTTTTGTTTAGACAATGATTGGGATTGTTACTTTTTGAAAAGTTCTTGTTATTGAATTCGAATTCTAATTTGTGGAATATCAACGAATCGGATTTTAAGATATTTATTGTATGATTTCTAAAAACATGATTGAACCTACATAGAATAAAAATATATACGCATAGTTACCAAAGTACGTGGATGTTTCCGCCAAATATTCATACCAAGAGTCTTTGTGCCGCCAGATAGATCTTGGAACTGTGACAAAGCTGTAATTTTATTGTCGGTATTGGGCAGTGGAGTCCCATGTGATGTGATCCCAAATCCAATAATCCGACATTGTTTCCTTGTGTTAGAGCAATGCATGGACATTGACATTCCAGCGAAGCATCATTAGGTTTCCACGCAAAGGAAAATAACATCAGACAAAACTGTCATCTTCTTGTTCTTCGGAACATCCAGCTCATTTTGGGATTTTGGTATGGTCCCACCCTCTCTCTCCTGACTTCATTATTTATCTCTTATTTAATTTTTCATTTTTCCGGTATATCGTATTTGGATGATATGTTAAGAATATTAATTTAATAATAAAATGTTAGTCATGGTTAAACCAAAAGCCCGTAAATGCGGTTAATGATTGAATCTGTGGTTATGTTTACATATAAAACGACCTCCTAACTTCAATTTCACCGACAAAATCTCTACTGGAATGGGGCCACGACCTTTTTAGCTCATAAAAAGGATTTCAGTAAAAAGACTATGCGCCGTTGCCGGGGATCGAACCCGGGTCACCCGCGTGACAGGCGGGAATACTCACCACTATACTACAACGACCTTGTTGATTATTGTTTTATTTTTTTTATTATTAGTTTTTGTTTTTACTTTCCTTCCCATAGATTGTTGACCTTTGGACAAACTGAACACTTCTGTACGTAATGCTATCATCTTTTATTTTTGGGTAAGTTTACACTTCATTCACTTAATCACAAGTTATACAATAGGATTTTGGGACCTCATTTATAGCTATATTCTAATAATTTTGTTACCATCTAGCCTTCTCCTTCAATGGAAAAGTACATTGAACCAAAATCTATTTTACGTTATTCAATTTTATAGCTTAATTTTCTTTGAAATGATTTAAACCCAAAACCTTAATGGAAAAATTTTCTGATCTCCATTCACCATCATTGGATGGTTGCTTGACTCCGATATGTTCATATTCTTAGCAAGACTTTTTCCTTGACCTTTGTAACATCCGTGTTTTAACTTGGGGTTAGATACAGTGATGGATTAGGTCAAGAATTAGTATAAAATTTTTGAAATATAATAAATAGGATTTTTGAGTATTAAATTAGGAAGTATATAGATCCAATAAGAAATTAGAAAAAAAAAAACTCTTTAGATAGGAAATTTTTAAATAGATACATTGATTTAGTTGAAAGAATAAAGAAATTGTTGTGGCCAAAGTAGGAAAAATATTAAGTTAGGATATATATAATAGTAGAGGAAAGGAAGGAAGGACTAAAAAGAAATTTAACCAAAGTGTTGTATGAGTCATACTAGGAAATATGAAAGATGAGTAAGGACAAAGTGGTAATTAGCCAAGTAAATATTTATTAGGTGTAATGATGATGGGTAAAAGTAAAAAGATGGATGGCTTAAGGACTTAGTAGCAATTTGACCATTTTAATAAAAAAAATGTGGGATGTTTTAGTGAAATGGTGTAAAAATCAAAGAGCTAACGTAAGAAATGATGAAATTATCATACCATACATATTTATTTTTATTAAATAGTATAGGAAAGCCAAGGCCCGCCTGAAATGTGGGAGGGTTTGGGCAAAAATATAGGCTCAAAAATGGGCTTAGACGAAAAATAAGGTCCGTTTAAAAAATGGACAAAAAAATATTTTTTTAAATATTATTTTCTTATTGTTTTCTCTCTATTTTGCTACTATTTTACTATTATGTTACTACTATTTTGTTATTATTGTTTGGATATTGTATAAAACTTATTTTATTGTTAATTTTGTTATTATTTTAAAGACATTTGTTAATTTTATTATTATTTTATAGGCATTTGCTTGTTAAGTTGCATCTATCTTAGTGTTATTTAAGTATACATATTTTTTAAAATTTATTTTCAATTTGTTGGGAAATATTTATTTTGATGTTTTTAGTATTTTTGATGTATTATATATATTTTTTATAATTAATATAAAAATTAATATGGGCGGGTCGGATCGGGTCCCAGTTTTAACATTTTTATCAGAGTCAGGCTTGGGCAAAATTATAGGCCCATTTTTCAGGCTACGTCGGGCCCGAGCCTAGCAAACGGGCCTAAATTTTTAGTTGAACCCGGCCCGGCCCGGCCCATGCACACCTCTACTTGATTGTGGTTTTTTAACATATAAATGTTATATATTTTATATGAAATTGCAGAGAAAGAAAAGAAAGGAGAGGACCTAATTGAAGAAAAAGGGAAAGAGAAGGCTAAGGAGTGAAGGAAGAAGAAAATACATCATCTCAACCTTTTTATTGTAAGTACTACAAGATTTTTTAGAATTATTTTTATTTAAATGCTTACTTAGAATAGAAATGTAAAATATATATTTAAATTTGTAAATAGATAAAAAAAATTGATTATGAAATTATTAAATTTGTAAAGAAAATTATAAGTGGAGAATATGAAATGGTATATTATTTGAACACTAAGTAATGATGTTGTGGTAAAAGTATATGTGTGAAAAAGGTGTGGTATTTGTGATTTCTGAAATAGGGACTAAATTGTAGATGATAGAGAACTGAGAAATCTTTTTCGAAATATTTATGTAAAGTATTTAAATGTATGAAATTCAGCTTTAATTCCCAAGTAGACGGAATTTAGAACTACTAGGATATTAGTGGCATGCCATTAAGGGACCTTAGCGCGCTCTCCAATTATTAGTACATTAATGCTCTCTGTTTAGCACATTCGTGCTCTTTGTATAGCACTTTAGTGCTCTCTGTTCAATAGTGCATAATAATGCACCTCTGTATTTGTTCCGTATATCCGGTGTATTTTATACAGTCTACTTTAGGCTAAGAATATGAGTTGTGATTAAAAGTGAATCACCAATGTGTTGACGTAAGTTTGATAACTTACAAAATGTAAGTTAAATTTTATTAAAGTAAGGTATAGTTGAAGAAACTTGTATGTGTGTAAATATGTATTAATTGAATAAGTTTAAAATATTTTGTTATGATTCATTTACCTATTTATTCTTGTAGTGCTTACTAATATTTTGTTATGATTCATTTACCTATTTATTCTTGTAGTGCTTACTAAGCCTTCACCGGCTTAATGCGTTTATTTTTAACGCGTAGGAACAATTAGACTCTAAGAGATAGAGTCGGGTTAGGAGATCTCTCATCTCATCATATCCTCAAGAACTTCAAGAGTAGGTATCATATTTTGAATTAAAATGGCATGTACATAGGTAGAGCAAATGTGTTCCCATGTGTTAGGGACTAAAATACAAACTCTTGAAACTCTATCTATTTTGGTTTTACTTGAAGTATTTTAATTCTATATGAAATGAATTATTGAAACTAAAAGTATGTTTGCAAATGTGGTTTGATAATATGATGATTATGATTGATTTGGAGTAATTTTAAGTAATTTTAGTATATTTTGAATTGGTCTTAAGTGTTGAGAAGAATATATATATATTGCAGGGGTTTTAGTGAACTTTTAAACTGATTTTTGCCAAAATTTACTCAAGGGTATAGGTATCGATACCTAGGTTATGAAATACAAAATTTCCAAAACAAAATGTGATTTTGGTATTGTTTTTGTCATTAGTATCGATAATTTTTTTCCCTGTTTTGAGTAGAAACAGTGTTAAAATCATTTTCAAACATAATCTAACATCCAATAATGACCCCACACGTTTATATTAATAATTTTTGAGTTAAATAAGTTAAAATACTATGTATAAATGATTAAATTAAATAGTGTTTAGCCAAAATCATTTTGGCATCAAATGTAATAATCTTATATCGAGTTCGTACGATCAGACCGGGTATAGGGGTGTTACAACCTTGGATTAAGCTTGGATCTTCTAGGAGTCTTCAATAATTCTTAATTGAATTTAGTATGTTTGTATTCTTTTTTGTTGTAGTTAGATTCTCTTTTCTCTATTGTCCCTTTGCTTTTGTAGGTCATGTTTGAGGCTTAAAACAATAGACTTTCTTCTTTTTTTTATTTCCTTTTTTTGGCTTTTTGTTTGGTTTTATTGTGGTTGTGGTGATACTTGGTTGTTGGTTTTGGGTAATGGTGTGTGAATATCTTGATTGCAATATTTTTAGGTTACGATTTTAACCGAAGGGAAACAATGAGTGGATGAAGTATGAAGGGTTGCTGAGTTGGTTAGTTAGAGGTGAGGCATGAGATTGATAATGACTTTGCTAGGGTTTGAGGCTTGAGCTATTGTTGATATTGTTTAGATTATAAGGCTAGGGAGTAATGGTGCAAATATTGAGCAACGAAAGCGTAAACTTACTAATAATTTAGTAATCAACTTATAACTTTTTGAAATTGAATAACTAAAAAGATGTTAATTTTAGCAGGCTTAGGAACATGTTTTCTCCGATTGAAGGATTAGAGAATAATTATGAATTAAAATATTTATCGACAAAACATGGCATTGCAATTATTTGAAGAGGAAACACAATATTGCTAAACTAACATTATAACATTATTGAATTAAGCAAAAGATTAATTAAAGACATGATTAGAAAGGGACCACATTGGGGAAATTAGAGTCATACATCATAATTAACGGACCACATACTACCCAATTTTGTTGTTAACTTGTTGGCGGTACTTGGAGCGCATCACACACTCAATTAAACAAACTTTTTAACATTAAAATAGTTATACAAAACTATATAATTTTAATTTAATTATTTAATAATATAAACAATATAATAATAACTCGCATTATGTAACGATTTTATGTATTTCCTAGCATGTGGGGTTTGATTTCAATAATTAAATATTAAATTATGGTACATGAGTTAAATTAATCTTGTAACAAATAGATAGTAATTGACATAAAAATAAATAAAATAATATATTTATTTTTGTATTATTAAGTTAATACTTTGTTTAAAAATTAATTATTTTGTCCTAATCTTATCACATAAATAATCAATTGAATTTGTTTTTAAAAAAATTCCCATATTGAATATTTTTTAAATTTGTAAAATTATTTCAAGTTATTTTTTTACTTAAATTTGGAAATGATTATATTTTAATATTTTTTTATTTAATTATTAATAACCCATAAAAAAACTCTATCATCATTTGATTATTCCAAAACTTTCAAAATCTGAAGTTTAAGTTTGAATTTATGTGAAAAATTAATTTTAATGTTATTGGAATCAAATTAGATTGATGGATTTAATCGGTCAAACTAGAAATAACTATTTGAAAAAAAAAACATTGAATGAGATTTTGGAGGAATAACTCAAAATCACCATTCAGCTGATAAAAAATCAGAGAAATGATTAACATGAAAATTAAATAAAATACAAAAAAAAAAAACATAACATAAATAAATCTAGGGGAAAAAAACTTAAAATTGTGAAACAACTTTGTTAAAATATTTTAAATTAGTTAACTTTGGATTTTGATGTTTAATTAAATTTGAATTTTGTTAATGTATTTATTGTTTGAAATGATATTAATTAATTGAACGATATTGGATTTTGTATGAATCTTGTTTCAGTTTAAAGATTAGTTATTTTGCTTACTTGAATTTATGTTGTTTATTTTAGTAAACCATTCATTGAACGTAAGACTCATTCAATGGAATGGCTATTACTTCCCTATTACCTACTTTCTCGTAATAGCTATTCTTTGGTGATACCAAATAATAGCTATTCCATGCAACTTTGAATAACAAAAAAAAATTAATTTTCAGATTAGTCTTTTAAAAATTGGACTCAGAAAATATAAAAATATAAAATTTTAATACAATTTAATATAAAAATAATTATATTAAGAATGTTATTAAATTTTATAAAAATATGATTAAATTATTTATTATAATTTTTATTAAATTATATTTAACAATAATCCTATTATTAACAATAAAAATAATCATCTACATAAAATAATTATGCTAAGGGCGTTTTGGTCATTTTAGCTTTTTTGTTATACTATTACAGCATCTATTATATTCAACCAAATACAAGAATACTATTACAGTTTTATTCCATTACATTCAACCAAGCAATTGAATTACTGATTATAATTTTATTCCATTATAACCCTATTCTATTACAGCCCTATTCAATTTCAGTAAATCAAACGTGCCGTTAATGTTTTAATTAAATTTGAAATGTTTAATCGATGTTTATGTATTATTGTTATTATTTTTAGTTTATAAATTTTTAAGAATTTTCTTTTTGCATTTATTGTTTGCTTGAATTTATGTTGTTAATGTTTGTTATTTATATAGTAATAATTTATGTTTAATTACATTTTTTTATTAATTAATGTTTTAATCATCAATGTAAGTATTTGACCCTATTACTAATAGGAATAAATCTTAAAATTCACAAACGCAGTTATTGTTGTACAATATCATTTTATGTTTACATATTACATACACAAATGATAATATTTATTTTACTTAAAAATAAAAGGGATAAGTATTAAAATTATAGATAAACTTTGTTCCAATGTGTAATGTTATACTTGAACCTTGATTTTGTATGATTTTATACATGAAAATTTGATTTGATTCAATAGACTAGACACTGCTATTGATACTTTAGATGTTTCAGATTTTAAATTTCTTGTCTCAACTAATTTTGTATTAACATATTAGTGTGAAGATCCTGGGTCTATTAAAGCATAAACAGGTTCTGAATGTAATAAAAATATACCTGTCACCACATCATGTGCATCACCCTCTTCACATGTCCGCACAACATATGCTCGAGCTGGTACTCTAGCTTCTGATTGTTGAGTAGCTACATCACTTCCTCTTCTAGTATCACCTCTGGAAAATGAACCACTTCTGCCAGATCCTCGTCCTCTAGAAGTAGGCACTGATTTCTATGATGTAACAGGTGCAACATTTTCATTTTTTGGACAATCTCTAATGAAATGCTTTGTAGATCCACAAGGAAATATACTCAAGTTAATTTCCAGTATTCACCTTTATGCTTTTTCCCGCAATGTTCACAATATGGTATTTCAATATCCCATAACAGACCTCGTACACTTCCAGTAGAAACTGTCATCTACCTTCCACGATTTCTATCACTTCTATTTGATCTAAAACTCGGTCTCCAACTACCACATGATTCTTTAGATCTTTTAGGTTACGGATTTGAACTAGTAGTTCCAGTACATTTCCCAATTAGAGGTGTATTTTCAAGCTTTTTGTCGAGACCCGATACTTGTTTAACAATCTTTGCTCTCTCAACTAAATCTGCAAATTCTGTAATTTTGAGAGATACCAGCTTTACACGTAATTCATCATGTAAACCCCGTAAAAATCTCTTACAACTATCAGCTTCTATTGGTACAAATTCAGCTGCATATCTACTGAGTCGTGAGAATTCTTGTTCATAGTCAACTACTGGCATTTCACTTTGTTTTAGCATAAAAAATTCATGCTTTCTATCTTCAATGTACAGTTCACCCACATATTTCTTCTGAAATTCTCTTTGAAATAAATCCCAGTTTACCTATTCTACTGGTATATGTCGAATTACCGATTCCTACCATACATATGCGTCACCTTGTAATAAAGATACAGCACACAATAAATTTCTCGAGGAGTGCATTCAAGCTGCTGTAAAATTCTTTTTATAGATTCCATCCCATTTTCAGCAGTAGAAGGATCGACTCCCTTTACACCCAGAAATTCAGTGGCACCATACTTCCGTAATTCTTTTATCGGTGCTCGTCGGGTAGTAGAAGCTGACGTCATAGCAGATACAGTCCCTCCTACTCGTTGAAGGGCATCGGTTATAACCCTAAGTAGCTATGAATCACCTCTCTCTCTAACATTACCTTTTTCGACGTTAGGTGGTTTATTTCTTACTGGATTTACACTTGGTGTTACTGACTTGGTTTCATCCCTTTCATATGATTCACCATCTCCAGTATAAATTTCTTAATCAGTATCAGCAATATATTCATTCGACATCTTTAACTATAAAACAAAAACAAACAAATATATCAGCATTCAATCTCGACTCAATTCGACTCAATTATGGCATGTACCTCTAGACTCAGTTCCGAACTTGATTTAGTCTGAGAATCAGCTAAATATGAATAGCTCTAATATCACTAAATGTAACACCTCTTAACCCTAATCTGTTGTCGAAATAGGGTTACGGAGTATTATCAAACATTTCAGAACAAATGCGAACAATCATTTAATATTATAACATACACATCATAATTTAATTATAATGTCCCTTTATTGAGCCTTCGAGACCCAATTCATATGTTAGAAACAAATCGAGACTCAATCGGAAAATTAGAGAATTTTTCATGAAATTTCATAATTTTCCTTAAGTGCAGGGATCACACACCCGTGTGGTCAAAGGACACGCACGTGTGACCCTATGACATGCCCATGTTTTAAGCCGTGTCCTAACCCGTGTAACTCCCTGACTTACCTCACACGACGAAACCACACGCCCGTGTGTTTCACACGGTTGAGACGCATGCTCGTGTCTCTGCCCGTGTGGTAATACTTGAGCATTCTGTTTTAAATTTTTAAGATGCAGGGGACACACGGTCTAATCACACGCCCATGTGTAAGCCGTGTGTCTCACACGGTCTGGTCACACGCCCATGTGTCAGGCTGTGTGGATTCAAAATGAACATTTTTCATCAAGTTTTACCATCCCTGCAAACTTAAACCACAAGCAATTTAACAACCAATTATTCGACCAATTCAATACACAATCAAATACATCCAAATCATGCTAAATAATCAACCTAATTAAGCTAACCAATGTTTACTCATAAATACTTCACTTATATTATTCAAATCAATCTAATAGTATACTATTTAAACCAGTTCTATTTTTCACACTAATTCAAACCAAAACTTACCATTTGATAATATTAAAACATAACATATAAATTCATATGTATTCAAACAATTTCATATTATAACATCATTTACAATCATTTTCCAATATGACTTACACAAACAACCTAGGTACATGTCATATACCAAAAAGAAAAGTACTTCACCACAATGAGTTCGGGATCGGCCTTGGATGCTGATTCGACGTTCGAACTTTA
The DNA here is from genome assembly GCA_025698475.1 of Gossypium anomalum. Taxonomy (NCBI): domain Eukaryota; kingdom Viridiplantae; phylum Streptophyta; class Magnoliopsida; order Malvales; family Malvaceae; genus Gossypium; species Gossypium anomalum. The sequence goes on along the minus strand of CM046967.1, from coordinate 9,916,532 downwards.
ACCTAACCTGCGCATGGAAACAAACCGTACGCTGAGTATAATTCAGTGGTATTTCTATAATCCGAATACTTATTAAACAAGACTTTATGATTCTATATATTTAAATTCACATAACGAAAATCATTCAACTAATAATCAATTTCATAAACAATCATTTATAACATTTTCAATACCCATCTCATAATTACTATTCAATAGCTTTTCTCAATGGAACACACATATCATCTCACTATATCAATAACTATTTCATAAACTTATAATTCATGCATTTCATATGCATATTTCAATTCACTTTCTCATTTCAAATCACATATAAAATCATCTAATATCAATCATAATGTGATTTCATTTAATTACCCCTATTAACAAAACTCGGACTTTGGCGGATACACGGATCCAACCAAAACTGTAACAGCCTAATTTTCAGTGGTGTCGGAACAGTGATTCGAGATCACTAAATCAGAAAAATGAGTCAGAAATATTATTAATTTAGTGAGTATAAGTTAAATGTGAAGTTAGGAAAAATTTTGAAGTAGTGAATAGTGTACTAAAAATAAATATTAAAATAATTAGAATCGAAAACGAGGTATCGAGACCTCGAGAATTTTAAATCGAGCCATAAATATTTTTATAAATATTTATGGAGTGTTAATAAGTCAGTATTAAAGTTTTGTTAAGAAATTTTAAAGTTTTAATAGTTAATTGAACAAAAAGGACTAAATTGTATTAAATGCAAAATTGTGGGAAATGATTAAATAGCTTAAATGATAAAAGAAAGAGGGTTTAAAAGGAAAATAGACCCAAGGTCTCTTTGGGCTGGACGGCAATGGCATGAAATCAGCAAGAAAATAAGGAGAATTAAGGGCAAAATTGGAAAATTACAAAATTTACTTAATAAAGCTAGGACTAAAGTGGAATTATCTAGATTTCTCTTTATTTTTCTGCATTCTCATCAGAAAAAACACCATGGAAGAGTTCCTTCAAGCTGGTTTTTCATATTTTTACTTCAATTAAGTTCAATTCTTCATTATTTCTTGAAATTTTTGTGTTTTTGTGACTTTTACAACTAGGTCCACTTGTTGAATTCATTAGTTTTTAATTCTATGAGAGAAATTGAAAGTTTCTATGAATATGTGCTGGAACTATATGATGATTTGGCATGGAATTAGAGCTTTATATTGTTTATATGCTGATTTTATTGAAAGAATTGAATAGAAAGTGAATGTTTGAGACCTAATTGTAAAAGAGTTTGAAGTTAGAGTTGTATGTAGAAATTCTGAATTTCAATAGTTATGAAATAACTTATAATGTCTAGGAAAAGTATTAATTGAGAAAATTATCTTAATTGAGGGGTTAATTGAGCAAGGACTGAATTGTATGAATTGTGAACTTTGGGGCAAAATGGAAATCAACATTTTGCACTAAAACTGTTTTGGACAGCAGCAGTAGTCTAACTTTGAAAAATCACCAAAAATTGTAGAAATGGAATTAGAGGATGAATGAAATATGAAATTAAAGCTTATTGAGTCTAGTTTCTTATAGAAGAAATGATGTAAGCAATGGAATTGTAAATCATGAGATATGATAAATTTTGTGAGACAAGGTCAGAATGATTTCGGGTTCCCCTGTTCTTACTTTGTAAAATCATCAAAAATTGGATAAAAACAATTATGGGCTTAAATTTATATGTTTAGAATTCTGAATGAGTCTATTTTCAAGAGAAACAAACAAGGACATCATTCAAATTCTGTACAAGAAGATAATTAACTTTTAGTGAAGAAGGGTCAGAACTGTCAGACAGCAGAACAGGGGAGACTTCAATGAATAAACTGTATTAATTGGCCCAACCAAAAATTATGAAATTTTTATGGAAAGAAAACATATGAGTCTAGTTTCTGGGAAAATTTATGGATCTTAATTTCGAGTTCTTTAGCTCAAGATAAAAATGATTTAGTGACTATGACACAGATGAACAGCTTGAATATTCACATAAGTAGTTAGTGAAAATTGTGGATAATGTCATCTACAAATGTGTTATTTATACCAAGGATGTGGATGGAGAGGAGGAGGAGGAATAATATATGAATGACTCGTGTATAAATTAAACACATGCCCGATTATAATCGATAAGTGTTGGATTAGAAATGATATAATGTTTTATGTGGAATATTTATTATGAAATTTTGATTATCGTTATAATACAAAATTTGTACTTGTGAGTTTATATGGCTAAATTTTAGTGATTATTTGTTAATTTTATGAATTTCATGATGTGTTATTTCATATGTATTGATGATAAAACCGTGAATAATGTAAAAGCATGAAAATTAAATAAATGATCAAATTGAGCATTTCAATTCAGTGACAAGATGAATTGAAGGAAAAGACCATAGTTGGACCATGGCAACAAGTGATAAGTGATAGCTTCGGCTACACTTATCTGATCAAGGATAAGTGAAAGTGATAAGTGATAGCTTCGGCTACACTTATCGATCAGAGATAAGTGAAAGTGATAAGTAATAGCTTCGGCTACACTTATCTGATCAAGGACAAATGACAAGTGAAAAGTGGTAGTTTCGGCTACCTAATCAGTGAAAAGTGGTAGCTTTTGCTACCTGATCAATGAAAAGTAGTAGCTTCGCGCACGATCGATGAAAAATGGTAGCTCGACTACGATCAGTGAAAAATGGTAGCTCCAGCTACCTGATCAGTGAATAGTGGTAGCTTCGGCTACAAGTGACAAGTGATTTCCGTATAAGACCATATCTGGGATATGGCATCGGTGTGATATATGCTACTATATAAGACCATATCTGGGATATGGCATCATTGAGATATGTGATTCGTGTAAGACCATAGCTGGGCTATGACATCGATAAATGAAAATGTGTAAGACCATAGTTGAATTATGACATCGAGTAAACGAAGTACTCAATTCCATAAGACGTTCACTAATTTGACAAAGTTTGGTAAGTGTTACATGGAATTATGTGATACAGGAAGTACGAGTTGATAAGATATGAGTATAGAACTTGGTTGATAAATGAATTCATTTGTGATTATATAATTGTTCATCTTGAATGTACTGTTCATATGTATTGATAATTCAAACGTATTAATGAATAGAGTTCCGACATGGAATAAATTGAACACGAGACAAATAATTATGAAATTGAACTCGGAACTCATGAAAATGACGGTTATTGATATATGGAGACATGAGACATTGGTATATGAATATGGAAAATGTTTGATAAATGTGTTTATTCATAATTATGGAATTATATACCTCATGTGTACTATTTGCATAAAGATGATATTTCAAATACTTTGGTTATTTAAGCCTAAATATGAAACAAAGATGTGAAATCAAGATAAGTTGTTATAAAAATATATTTAGATTACTGAGCTATGGTGACATATGTTGTATGATTGCATAACGTGAAATTGTGAATATATATGAGAAATTTAATGAGAAATGAGCCCATACACGTTTCTTGTTATTTATATGAAGTGTCATGATCGACAAGGGTGATGAAGTTATAAGCAGAGAGTTACACGGGTTGAAAACACGGGCGTGTGACTCTCCAAAGTGTGAAAATTTTCTAAGTGTTGCAAAAGTTTCATATGTTTACGGTTTGGTTCCGAACCACCCTGAATGTATGTTTTGGGCCCCATAGGCCCATATAAAGGACGTTAAACATATATATGAAAGTTTTTAATTTAGAAGAAAGTTTATGGCTAATTTTTACATGATTGATCATATTAAGTTCGGTAATGCCTCGTACCCTATTCTAGGCTCGGAATACTGGTAGGGGGTGTTACAAAAACACACTAGTATGACACCCAGTGCCTCATCGGATAATTCGAAGCAATAAGTTAACACCCAGTGTCTCATCGGCCATGCCGAAGTAAAGTGCTACTGGTCGAATTTATCTGAAGTATTAATTTGACACCAAGTGTCTCATCGACTCGTGGTCGAAGTATCCCTGAACACTTCCAATCCTATGGCATGCCAACTATATCCGACTCAGCCCGATACAGTTAATAGGGTTTCAATTTCAATTTCTCAATTTCCAATCAATACGCATTTTAATTCAAATAATCACATATATTCATAATTCAATTTAATGCAATTCAATTCAATACCAATACTCATCTCAATTCCACTTACCATAAATATAATAATAAATACGACAATTAATAATTAGCTTCGGATTATAGAAATACAAATCGTAATTTCTAAATCACTCTTTGTCGACTTTCTCTTTTCCTTTCTTAGCTGAGGTCTCCGGCACAACATTAGTTATGGAAATCGAAATAATTAAAATTTATCAATACACATAATTTTACATTGAATATTTAAATTATACTCAACTTTTATCTAATTTCCACTTTAATCCTTAAATCAAAGCTAATTCTTTTTCTTACAAAACTAATTTCATATCTTATTCAATTTCCACTTTAAACTAATTTCAACTCTCTAAATTCACCATAAAACCCTAAATTCGAAATTCTCTCAATTTAGTCCCTATTACTTCAAAACCTATAATTTATTTCACAATTTAATCCCTTTCCACTTCTAACTTAAAATTCTATAAATTTAAACCCTAATACTAAAATTATTTAACATGAACAGCTTCTAAAACTTCACTAACTTTCAAAATTTAAACTTAAATCAAGTAGTATTTTATTCTAGGATTCCAAAAAGTAAAAAATTACAAGAAAAGAAGTTAAATTAACTTACCAAATTGAATTTAAACCTTAAACCCTAATTTTTTTCTTTTTCTTTTTCTTTTCTTTCTCCTTTCTCCTTCTCTGTTTTGTTCCAATGCTTTGTTCTTTTTTCTATTCTTTTCTTTATTTATTTGTTTCATTTACTTTATTTTATGTTATATAATATAATAATAATATAATAACATAATATCATTTACTTAAATAATAAGTAAATAATTAATTAATATATGTATTTTGTTTTACCACATGTATTTCACTACTACTACACACTTGTCACTTATGGCTTAATTGCTAATTTAGTCCATTGACTTTTCTCTATTCTATAATTAAGTTTTCACCCTTTATTCAATTTAGTACTTACACCTAATTAATCTTAATTCAAGTTAATTCACCTAACCAAAATCTAATTAATCACACAACTAACTTTGTAAATATTTTTAATAGATATTTACGAATTCATTTTACGACAACGGTGGCCGGAAAATATATTTTTTCGATACTCTTAAATTTTAGGTCGTTGCATTTATTCCGAATAATTTTTAAATATATAGTTTTGAGATATATCCCTTTAACTTATTTCAAATTAAAATAAAAAAATTAAATCCCAATTTATTAAAAAAAAGAGTAAAAATCCTAAATCTTTTAAGATATGCTCTAATGTTCTCTAAAATACACAAAAATAAATTGAATTTAAAAATCGAAATAAAAATTTGATATTCTCTCGTATCTTTTCTCCCTACTAACTAATCCTAAGAATATGAACATTATGGCTCCATTTTAAGGTTAGTTTTGCAATATTTCTATGTTTTCCATCTTAACAAATTTTAAAATTTTAAAACATCGAATATTTGAAACAAAAATAAGACCAGATTTGGTGAATGAATACATTTTATAGAAAAAAAAAGATGGTATAAAACATGGGCGTCATGTTATCCTGTATCACTTTTCAATTATTTAATAATATATTGTAGAAAATATTATATCGTTTTTCATTAAAAAATTCTATCATTTATGTATTATCAAGTCCACTTGAGAAATTAAATTACTAAAAATATTAAATTTTTAACAAATTACTAAACAAACCCTTAGTCAATATTTAGAATTGAGGTGTTACAGATGTGTGAATAGGAATTTTGTTGTAAATTATTAGAGTAGAATTAGTGGAATGGTTATGGTAAGAAAGATGACTGTTAGTTTTATAATATTTCATGTTTTCCATAAACGAATATTATATATAGAACATTTTGACCGCATATGAATTATAATATTGGAAAAATAAATAAATACACTAAAAGTTGTCAACATAATCCGATTAGGTAAGTGTATCTTTTATGAAAATGAAGCACAAGCATCATGTTATTCTTCCGACATGGATAAAAACAGTCTGTTCAAAAAATGAATTCTAACCAAAAATTAAAAATTAAACTGTTGAAAATATAAATCATATCAAGTTTATATTTATTTCATATATTATGAAACTTATATTTTTAGAAAAAATAAATATAATATACTACAATATAAATATTAAATTATATTAATTAGCTTATGCTTAAAATTTTATTAACATATGTAATTGATAAATATTAAAAAATAATTATATTTTAAAAATTAAAAATATGCCTAAATAGATTTGGATTAATCATTATAAATATTGAAGAGTTTAAGCAAAATTTGAAATCCATATTTTGAGTTAGACCTATTCATAAAAGATTATTAAGAGGTTAGGCCTAATAATGGGTTTAAAAAGAAACTCTATCTAAAATATGAGTTAGATTTAAACTTTAACATTCAAAGCTCGAGCCTCTCGTAGTTTGACTAATTTATTTTTTTATAAAATATTTTATCAGTTCATAACTTCATATCACATAAAATTAAATATTTTTTTTTTTTTTTTTTTACAGCTCACACTTCATTTGGTTAGTTCGGGTCAGGACAAGCATTTTTGCACCATAGACTGGGTCTGTCTGAATTTAATTTAAAATAATAAAGAAGGGGTAGAGTATCATGGGTGTGATCCTGTGTGATTCTAGAAAAGGGCGTTTTTGAAGGAAAATGGTCAATGGAACATTTTTGAAATTATTTAATTAAAAACAGTAAAATTTAATTAATAGTATTTTTGAAAATAATTTTTTGTCATCTAATTATTAAGTAATACTGTTTTTTTTGGCACAGTAATAATTTTAGTATTTAATTTTTATATTTTCTGTTAATTTATCACCGATTATATATAAAATTAAAATGGAATTCTTTTTAAAAATTTAAAATTTATAAATAAAAAATTGATATAATGAGAGAAAATAAGGAAAAATTGTTTTTCAACCCTCTAAATTTTTTTATGTGTTATTTATATAGAAATACCGACACTTTATTCTTTAAAAAACATAGAAAAAACAAAAATATTAAGCAAAATTATTGCTGCCCTGTTTTTACCTTATTTATTTTTTGACGTTGTTTTTTTTTTATAAGAAAAAAAATTGAGAATATAATTTGCTTTTGAAGAATAATTTAAATGAATTAAAATTTTAAATTGTGTTTGGAAAAAAAGATTTATGGTATATTTTATAATGGCATCAATGTCAATTTTACAAGTCATTGTAATATTAGTTCTAAATGTTCTTTAAATGCATGAAATTAGACCTAAAGATATGACTAATTTGCTCTGGAGATATGCAATGATAATTTTTTTTTTTGTTATGATATATATTTGTTATTGGATTCTATTGAATTATAATTTCTTTATTTTTCATACATATTAGTTCTTCAACTACAACATATTCGAGATTTTATTTTTTTAGAATTTTTATATAGAGTTTTATATTTTAAAAATAATTTTGAGTTTTCTTTATAATTTTTATATAGAATCAAAGTTAAATTGACAAAAAAATATAAAAGAGGAATGATCAAATTATTATTCTACCAACTAAAAAGTGCAACTTAATAGCCAGGCGATAAAAAAAATAATTTTAAAAATATTAGTGTTCAAATTATATTTTTTAATTAAGTGACCAAAATAAAAATTTACGTATAATTTAATGACTACTAGTGTAATTTACTCATATTTATAATTGTAAATAAAGTTAAAAAAAATAATAACTTAAGGACTAAGTTATGAAAATTTTATATAACAATTAACAGAGAATCTCTAGACAAGTTTGTTGCTAATTATGATTTGATATATTTATCATCTTCACTTGTATGGTAATAAGATTCTGTGTCATATTTAAATAAATTAAACGTTTTTCAAAAAGCTCTTCTGCATAGAAGACTTAACCCGCCATACCTAACAATCTGTTTCATATTTTTTAAGTGTTTTAAGGCTATTTATAGAGCCATAAAGCTAATTGCACCGCACCCATTTCAGCATGGAATCCTTCTTCGATTCCCAACCCAATTCTACTGAGAAAGAAAACGGAGACTTGCTTTCAAAATCATTCCAAGATATAATATCGTCTCTCCCCAAAGGAAATTCCTGGGGCTTTCCCGACCATCTTTTACAGTACCACGGGTTTTGGCACAGCTCGGTTTTCCTACAAGGAATATTGTCAGCTCAACAACAGTTCCTGGCTCAACCTGCTGATATCATCCTTTGTAGCGCCCCCAAAACCGGCACAACCTGGTTGAAGTCCCTCACTTATGCCACCATCACAAGAGCTTCATACGATGATTTTACCAGCCCTTTGCTTTCCAAGACGCCTCATGATGTTGTGCCTTTCATGGAGCTTGATCATGCCCATTTTTCCACTCATCGACATCTTGGAATCCCTGTTTTGGCTACTCATATGCCTTACTCTGCCTTACCCAAATCAGTAACTGATTCCGGTTGTAAAATTGTTTACATATGCAGGGACCCCAAGGATTCATTTGTTTCATTGTATCTCTTCGTTTCCAAGTACCAGAAATCCGAAAATATGCAAACCTTTAATCTTGATGAAGCTTTTGAGCAGTTCTGCCGAGGTGTCTGTTGGTATGGACCTTATTGGGACCATGTTTTGGAGTTCTGGAAAGCAAGTTTGGAACATCCGGATAAGATTTTGTTCTTGAAATATGAAGAAATGAGTGATGATACTATTTTGTATGTTAAGAGATTGGCTGAGTTTATTGGTTGCCCTTTCTCATCCGAGGAAGAGGAAAAAGGAGTGCCTGAAAAGATTGTAAAAATGTGTAGTTTCGAAAACTTAAGTAACTTGGAAGTGAATAAAAATGGGAAACATCGTGTAAGAGGGATGGAAAACGCGAATTATTTTCGGAAAGGGAAGGTTGGGGATTGGGAAAATTGGTTAACACCCGAAATGGCTGCACGGTTGGACCAGATAACAATGCAGAAATTGAACGGTTCAGGATTAACTCTTTAATTCAATGTTGAAGAACTGGTTTAGAGTTGGTGTGTGTCTACCCTTTGAGTAAGGATTAGTTAAAGCTTGTATTGTAATTCGATGGAACATGTTTGATCTAGGATTGTCTTTGTGCAACAGCTTTTAAGTTTGTCTCAATGAAAAAGAGCAATAAAATCCAAACATTTCATACTAAATTGAAGTTATAAAATATATTTGATATATTATTTAAAATTAAATATAAAATATAATTAAATTTAAATTTTAAAATTAGATTTAAAGAATCATGTTAAAAGAAATTATATGGTATTTCATTGAAATTTTTTTATCATTTATGTTGTATTATGTATTATCAAATGTAGTTGAAAAATTAAATCACTAAAAATATTTTAATAAATTATTAAACAAAGCCTTATCAGTTTAGTGAATATTTAGAATTCAGTGTGAAAAGGAATTTTGTTGTAATTTATTAGAGTTTGAAGTGTTCCAAAGTGAAACAATAAGAAATATGACTGTTAGTTTTATAATATTTCATGTTTTCCGTAGAACATTTTGACAGCATAAAAAAAAATCCCTTTAAAATATAAATATAAATTAAAATATATTAATTAGTTTATGTTTAAAATTTTATTAACATATGTACTTAATAAATATTAAAAAAATAATTATATTTTAAAAATAAAAATAATACAAGTGTGCCTAAATAGATTGGATTAGTCATTACAAATATGGAAGAGTTTGAGTAAAATTTAATATTTATATTTCAAGTTAGACCTATTCATAGGTTGATTTACACGCAAAAGCCCACTTAAAATATGAGAGAATTTGGATAAAAGTACAAGACTCAATAATGGGTTTGAGAAAAAAAATAGATCTAAAATATGGATTCGACTTGAGCTTTAACATTCAAAGCTCAAGCTTGTCCTAGCTTGATCGATTTTATAAAATATTTTATATGATATTTATATATTATATAATTCATATCACATAAAATTAAACATTTTTTTTTTTTACAATTCGCACACCATTGGGTCGGGTAGGGGCAGGTCTTTTTGCACCACATATCGGGTTAGTATGAATTTAATTTAAATAATAAAAATTATTTTTTAAATTTAATTATAAAAATATATAAAATATCAACTAAAAATATTTTATATTTTTAAACATATTTAAAATTTTGAATAATAAAATGTGCTTTTTAGGCAAATCACGTGTGCTTGAAATTCTTTTTGGAATACCTCTTCCATAGACACCACTACTCAAAACACATAAAGCTAAAAAATCAGTAAAAGTACTGGGGAAGCCTATGTATTGAGGGATGTATTGAATTTTGGTCTCTCTACTGAAAAAATGGCACATTTTGGAATGTGCAAATTAGCCCCTCCATTAAATTTTATTTGATAAATTATGTAAGACGTTAAATCTATGCTGAAAATTATTTTTTATGGATAAATTATAAAAAGGTCATCAAACTATGCATTTCTTTCTATTTTGGTCACCCAACTATTATTATTTTCGATTTAGTCACTAATTTTTTAGAAATTAAATATTTTAGTCATTTTGAGTTGATATGAGCTTTTTTACTTGTCTAGTAACAAAATTAGCCCTTTAATGTTTACACATTCTATCAATTTGATACTAGATATGAAAAATTCAACAAAGTTAACCCTTTATTTTTACAAAAAATTTCATTTATTTCTAATTCTAAAAATTCAATAAATTTAGCCATCAACATTAACAAAATCTACCAATTTAATCTTAACTCTAAAAATTTAAATGAATATTTTTTAAAAATATTCATTTTTAGCCCTTTATGACCCATTGGCTGACCCATATGAAATATTAAAATAAGAAAACCATATTTCAAGTCAATTGCAAAAGAACTCTAAAATGTTGGGATAAAAAAAAATTAAGATCCAAAAGAAAATAAAGGCATTAACAAAGCTATCTATTCGGGCAGTAATGCAGCCAATTATTCTAAATAAATTTCAAATAAATTGGTTTGATCCAATGTGAAGCCTAAATTATAGTAAAAGAAATTATTGCAAGTGACTTGAAAGATGATACTCTTTCTTATTTTAATATCTCGCATGGGTTAGTTGATGGGTTAGAAAGAGTTAAAAATGAATTTTATTAAAAAATATATATATTTAAAATTTTTAGAGTTAGAACTAAGTTGACAAATTCTGTAAATATTGAGAGCCAAATTTATTGATTTTTTTAGAATTAGAACTAAAACAATAAATTTTGTAAACACTGAGGGTTAAATTTGTTGAATTTTTTTTTTATGTTTAGGATCAAATTGATAGAATGTGTAAACAATAGAGGGCTAACTTTATTACTAGACCAATAAAAAGAACCCACATCTACTCAAAGGTGACTAAAATATTTAAGTCGAAAAAATTAAATAGTTGGGTGACTAAAATAGATTGAAAGATATAATTGATTTACATTTGTATAGTTTACCTATAAAAAATTAATTTTAGTAGTCTTTTAACACATCAACGTAACCAACTCAGCTAATATGAAATTTATGAAATGAGTTATGATTTCAGAAAATGGAAACTTGATTTAATTGTTTGGAAACATATCATTAAACACTATACAATTAAAAGATAACATTTCATGTCAACGTTTCATGTCCCCAAATGCTAACGACGACAACTATACGAACCTTTGATCATGTTCTTATAACAACTTTCCGGTCTTCTTTTTTTTTTTTCGGGCAAATGACTGCAATAGCTAAAGTTTAGCAATGGCTTACTTTGCTGGAGAATCCCAAATGGCAATTTCTGAATATCCATCTTCAGTAGCACAAGCACGAAACATGCCAGTGGTGTTGAAGAGCATAGCGACTTCTCCGGTGGAAGACACGGCAATTAATCCTGCATTGCCCCGTGGAACTCGGTCCATAGCGTAAGCAGCAGCTTCCTTGAGGGAAAGACCTTTGAACTCCATAACAGCAGCAACATCCCTTGCGATGGTACCACGGATTACTGCTTCTCCTCTGCCTGTAGCAGAAACGGCACAGAGATGGTTCGCGTAAGTCCCTGCACCGATGATTGGTGTGTCCCAATCCGGCCTACCATTTTGTTCACTATTCCACCAGTTGATGTTGCAGTAGCCAAATTTCCTTCACTGTCAACAGCCACACATCCAACAGTGCCAATCTGGCTATCACCATCAGCAACAGCAGCTTCTTTTGGCACCTCCTTTGGAATTGGTTGAGTGTAATCAAGCTGCAGATTAAAACAAAACCAAAGACATAAAACTTGAAGCATCGGCTCAAAATCAAACTTTGGACACGAATAAGTTGAATGCTGGGGAAACATTTTCCAACACAAGGATAAACAAGCAGAAGAATTTTGTTCGATGCCATACTAAGATATTTCAAGCAGTATTGAGGTCTGATGTTCTATGGTTTTATACGTTATATTTTCGAAAATCGTAAAAGAAATAGACAGTTTGAAGTTTGAACAGACCAAGACTAAAGTTTGTATAAGAAAAATACCTGAACTCTGTCAGCTTCTTGTGCCTGCTTAAGTCTTTCAATGTTTTCAGGGGTGATAAAATGGCCCATCTCAACAGTCTCAAGACCCTGACCCGATGTAGAACAAAACAGACATAAGAAAAGCAGATCATAATCACTTCTATAGTAATTCAAAGCTATAAGCACCATATATTTAGTTTTCTTTGGCCAGTTATCAAGGAATTAAGGATGAGTGTCGTATAGTACGTGTGTCACATGGATATACTCACTCTTTTTAAAGTTTTTGCATATGTTTTGAGGATCATAATCTCCTAAACATGTTTGCTATTGTGTCTGAAGAAGGCAGAATTCGAAGGGCTAATGATATGTTTCACTCCACCTAATTGAACAAAAAGGATACCAAACTAAGCAAATAAACAACATAGTTGATGTAATTGATTGTAGGGTAATTGTTCAATCGCATCGTGTTTAATCGAATGAAAAAATTTTGAGTTAATTAAGTTAACGAGTCCTATTTTGTCATCCGAACACGATTTGAAATTTTTTTCGAATCAAGTCAAGTAAAACGAAATTTGAGTCGAATCGAATCGAGTGACATTATTCGACTTAAATTAAAAAAACTAGACATGTATTTTGTTATAGTATAATTAATATCATGTTAGAGCACAAAACCATATATATTTGAAAACTTTTTCAGAAAATAAAAAAAATACTATAGTATTATATAGTTGAATCATTAATTAACTTATTTAGATCTCAAAATTATTATTTTAGAAAAATTTTAAAATTTTAACTTTCTTTATATATTCTTTAATTTTTTTAAATTATTATAATTTTTAAAAAAATATAAAATTTTGAATCTTTATAAATATTTCGAATTTTAAAAATTATTTTGAATTTTTTTTTGTAATATTTGTTGAAAGAGACTAATTTATTTATTTTTAAAATTGACAAGGGTAAAAGGGGTATTTACACAAATCTGTTATTTGAATTATTCGAGTCATTCAAATTGTAAAATTTAACTCGATTCGAACACGAAATTCGAATTACTTATTTTAGTTGACTCAAATAACTTGATTCGATTAACTCAAAATTTATTTTTTTTTTTAAATTTTTTCTTGAGTTCTGCAAAATGAAAATTGCAGAAAATGAAACTTACCTAAAAGAAGAATATATCGCCTAACATTTGACAAATTAGAGCAATAACTTCAAATATTTTAAAAACCTTGAATGTTTACTTAGGAATAAAGTAGAACAAATAATACTAAAGGCAAGCAACAAGGAGCTAAAGAATAAAAGGTTCAGATTTTACAAAATTTAAGAACAGACCCGAGAGACCTTTCAGTGACATGGATGTTAAAGAGCATTAGCAAATCAAAGATTGCATGTCACTTACTTGTTCCCTTGCGAAGGCCTCGGCACCATCAAATGCCAGATAAATATGAGGAGTCTTGTCCATGACTAACCGCGCAAGGGATATGGCATTCACAACAGTGCTGACACCTGAAACAGCTCCACATTTCATCGTCTAGCCATCCATGATGTATGCTTCCATCTCAACTGTACCTGAGGTGGTGAGGACAGACCCCTTTCCTGCATTGAAATGCGGATTGTTTTCCAGTTCACGAACCTATGAAGCAAATGAACGATAAACCCAGAACTCCTTAGAATATGCTTACAACAACAGCAAGAAAAAGAGACTTGTTTTGGTCTATTCAGAATCAGATAAAGAAAAGAACCCATTTCATGTTGGCATAAGCTCTTGAAATCTAGTCCCTCTGGCTTCTAGGTACTACATATCACTAAAGTGAAACCACTAATTCTTGGCTAAACCAATCGTTGTTTCAAAGTTGCAGAATTTCACAATCAAATGTGCCCCCATAAGTAGTGATTAAAATGAAATTTCAGCTACAATCAGAACATCCAAATATTTATAGCCCACCCATTTGGTCATACTATCTACTTTACATCGGCACCAACTATATTGCAAAACAAGCTACTTATTTGACATAAACCAAGACTAGAGATGCAGTGAATATAAATAATAATAATAAAAATAAAAGTAAAGGTATAGATAGCAATAAAAGCCAATGCCACAAGTTCAACAACGTCCAAGGGGTGGTTATGGGCTTTGAGAGCAGCGATCCCAACGTCAAGGCAGCGGCGGAGGCCAGCTTCACGAGGGAGACGTTTTTCTGGGGGCAAAGAATGTGCGATGTCTCCAACGCCTCCATGAACAGCAATTGCCCACCCCATTTCTCCTTCTTTTGCCTTGTAAACTCTAAAGCCCCCACTTTCCCGCTCCCTTTCCTCGCTCTTAGTATTGACTTTGTATGCATCTCTTCCTATTTATTTGGTACTTATATTTTGGATTTTTTAACCACATTTAAAAGAATTAATTATTTACGAAAATAATTAAAGTAAATGATTCATTCTCTACTGTAATTGTTGGTGCCACTTGACATATCAGTAGCACCGCTCTCTCATCATTAGTTAATAATATTTTTTAAAATGCATTTTTTTTTGTGCCACCACTATGTCGAGAGGGAAAAAAATATATTTTTTAATGGGTGCTGCCAATTTGTCAAACAACACCAGATATCTAAACTGTAAAAGTCAACAAGGAGGAAATCTCTTCTTTAGTTGTGAAACTGGTATGAAACGTCACCGCAAACAGTAACATCAGTGATTATTGCATACAACATTAGGATTTTCAATTGAGAAAAAGAAGGGAATGAAATAAAATAAAAAATAAAAAAGACAACTAACAACGACGGTAAGAGTTTTCAATTAAGAAGAAAAAGATAAATTTGAATGGAAGAAAAAAAAAGGAAAGTAAATGAAAAATAGAGAATTAAATATGAGAAAGGAAAGAAAGTAACATATATGAAAAAATAGAGAATCAAATATCTTATTCTTTTTTCTTTCTCATTTTGAGTTCTCTTTTCTCGTTACTTCTCTCAAATCTCTCTCTCTCGTCTTTATTTTTCTCTCATATCTTTCTTTTTAACTCTCTTCTCATCTATGACTATTTTTTTGAAATAATATTTCATCCAATGATAATGACACTGACAAGTCAAGAAGACAAGAACTACCCATGAAGCAAGTGCCGGTCATGTGCTTCCTCATTTTTTTTTTTCTATTTTAACTGCTTCCTTTCAACCATTTTTCTGTTTCACTTGTTTTTTTTTTAATTTCCACTAATGTTGCTTGACACACCGATGATACTATTTTTTTTTTAAATTTACTGATCGATGTTGCTTGACACACCTACGGCACCCAAAAAAATATTTTTTCCCTCCCTAAATACTCGTATTTTTAACGGATATTTTAAAAAATACATATTGGTGCCGCCTGACACAGTAGTGACACTCAAATTTTTTTAAAAAGTCAATTGGCTAATAACGAGATTGTGCCGTCATAATGTCAAGTGACACCAACAATCTCTTGGGAGAATGGATGATTTACATACATAAATTTGGACTTGGATTATTTTAATAAATAATTAATTCCTTTGGATCAATTACGTAAAAAGGCCTTATATTTCACACCAAAGAAAACAAAACAAAACAGAGAGTGTGCTGTGGTTGATGCTAGTGAGTCACTCAGGAATACTCCCACTTACATTTTTCCCAAATTGGTCACCAGTTTCCTCCATCCTCCAACATACGTCATATGCCAATCACAAATTTTCTAATTTCCTAACTTAAAACTTTTCGCTTGCTTCTTCTTGGAGATTGAGAGTTTGAAACGTAGCCCTGTCCTTTGTTATGCTGCCATTCCTTCTTCTTCTTCTTTTTCCCTTAATATAATACTAACATTTATAATTTTATCTTTAAATTTAATGAAACAATATTCTTGATTTTTATTAAGAAAATATTATTATCATTAATTATAACAATGAATAAAAAGAATAGAAAGACATGAGATATAGTCTAAACGATAAATAAATCACTAGTTACTACAAATAAATGTATAAATATCATGTTTGCAGAATAAATTCAAAAAAAGAAATAGATAAATTGACAGTAGCTACAATTGAAACAATTCAGAAACAAATCAGATATGTACCAACTTAATCAAATTGTTTAAAATTTGCATCCAAGCCCGTCATCATTAAATTAACCTGACGATAAATATCAATCAAACAATAAATAATTGTCCAAAGCCTCAAAAGAGTCACCGCATCAATGATGCACAAAAAGACAAGTCTCGGATGACCTATCTTCCTCCTTCATCTCAGATCTATGTCCTCTTTATGATCTATCATGATTAGGCCCTTCGAGAAGGGTCCTAATAAATCTAACGACACCATTATATTAACAAATCTCATATATATATATATATATATATATATATATATATCAAAACATGACTAGAAACCAAAAATTAAAATAAAACCATGTATGATTTTTAAAAAAAACATAGTGAACAAAACAAAAACTACGAAAAATAATGTTGAAGAAACCACAACGAATAATCAAACGAATTGTCGCCAATAAAACAAAGATTTAGTTTGAAAAAAGTTGCGCGTTTAGGATTTTCAAAGGAAACTTTAATAGTTGAGGTTTTTTATTCAAGGTTAAAGGTTCAAATTTAATATTACATATTATTTTTAAGATTTAATATAAACTATTTAAAGACATAAATGTCCTTGTTTTGATATTTGATGTTTGTAAAATAAAAGAGATATTTTAGATTTTCTCTAATTTTATTTGTATCCAGTCACACCAACTTAATAAAAATCTTTATTTATATTATAAATTCAATACTTATACTTTTTTCTAATTTGATAATTAAAGAAATTTTTTTTTTTGTTTAATATAGTGCTCAAACTTGATAAATGTTATGCAAATTATCCCTGCTAGTGCCTTTCATTCTTTTGTTACATGTCGATAAGAGCCAAATTCTTTTCTAATTTACAAGGGTTATGTCAAATTTTTTTAGTTATCAACATCTAATAAAAATTTTGACAGTATTAACTATTTTGTATAAGTTGTGTAACTTTTGTCAAGTTTGGCTATCACATTGGATAACCAAATTCATATACTAAATCAAGATAAAGTATTAAATTTGGGTATCAAATGTTATACTATACCTTTTCATTTTTAACACTTTTTAGGTAATTGCGATAAATCTCTATTATTCTAAAGTTTTAGTTGTGTTAAACATACTAGTTTGACTTGTATGGAACGATAGTTAAAATTCTTATCAAACACCCGTTTAACATTGTTGATATTGGACATCAATAAGGGAGGAGACATGAGGGAGGGTGTGGTGGTTATGATGGGGCCAATTCACCTAGGTAGGGCAAAGAGTCGGAGGATGTATGTGAGGAAAGAGGGCTGAAAATGCTATTGAGTGTTGAAGGTAGTATGGAGGCTAGGATGCTTTAGGGTCGACCATGTCTTCATCGCGCAGAGGGATATATATAGAGGAGGTTCCGTGTTTGGTGGCGCTGACATGGTGAATATATTATCATGCCATCCTTGTGAGATGCAAGAGAAGGAAGTCTGTGATAAAACATATTCGGACATTCCTTCTAAATTGTGGTGTAGAGTGATTAGGCTCACGTGCGGTTTGGTGGCTTAAAGAGTAACATTTTGAATAGAAGAGTAAGTGGAAGATCAATCAAGACCTTTTGTAGAAAGCAAGTGGTTGTCTTATAGAAATTGTCGATCAAGACCCTGTCGAGGAAAATGGAAGGTCAAATGGAACCGGCCCTTGGTGACTAATAGGCCAACACTGATTGGAGGGGTGTTCCTCAAGTATCTTGTTGTACTACCACGTGTCTGAAGCCGGAGGGGTATAATAAACACTAATTCAAACCATGTGATCCTATCCCTACTCCTAATATTGTATAAAAAAAATGCTAACCTAACCATGCCATTAAAAGGTTAGATAATTCGTCTTTGAATCAGGCAGCTGGTTGGAATCAGGTATCAGATTCAATGTAAATGCATTGTCCATTATATATATATATAAATGTCAGCTTTACAAATATTTGCAGTACTAGATTCAATGGGGGATAATTAAAAAGAAAACAAAGGGGTAACTGGCAGCTGCAATTTCATTAACATTATATATATATATATATATATATAGGTATTGACTATTGAGTTGATTTATATGGAAGCAAGAAAGCAGCAATGGAATTAGTGGAATGAGATGAAGTGGGAACATGTGTGGCTTTCCACATTAACCACTAAAGCTCTCGACTTTGGAATGGGTAAATTTTTGTTTCTCTTTTTAAATGAAAAAGGGGGGATGACCATTAAGATTCAATGTGCGGACAATAGGGTTGAAATGGAACAGCTTTTTAAATGGGCAAAAAGGTGTTGAAAGTGGAAGAAGGTGAACACAAAGACACGGATATATTGTTTGTGTCTATATGATGTTCGTCAAAATGCTCCAATCAACCCCACATTTCCATTTCTATTATAAAACAAGTAGGGAAACCCACATTTTCTACATTGGAAAAAAATCAATATCTCCAAGGAAAAAAACAACAAATAAGTTACATTTAAAGTTTCTTTTCTTTTTCATTGTTTTGATTCTACATAAAAACTTGTATAAATCCAACAACAGAAAAGAGCATGGAACATCACTGAAATGAAAATTGCAAAAGAAAAATGGCGATGGACCTCGAAACTCTGGTGTCGGAGATAGTTTTCAAGTTAGATTTTACTTTTGTTTTTTCAAAATAGAAATTTAAATGAAAAATGCAACGGAATATAAGTTTATGGTAAAAATTAGAGTTTAATTTTTTTTTTCAAAAACAAAAGTTGGTTGTGATATTTAATGTTATATATACTTAATCAATTTGTTGTTGAGTGTGAATTTGGATCGAATCAGAAAATTTTCCATGATAAAAAAAAATCTCTATAAATATTCTGAAATAATTTATTAAGATAATATTATTAAAATAATATTATTTTTGAAATAGTTAATCTAAAATTAAATTATCCGATTGAGTTTCAGTATAAGTGTGATTTTTTTATTACTCAATCATTGAAAAATCACCGTCATTGACCACCGGGTTTTCGTTGTCACAACCGTGCCCCTACATCGTTGTGCCCAATGGTGTTACTGAAGGTGCGACACCCTTATGACACCTAAAGTCTATTCGACTGCTGCTGGTTAGATCCAAGCCAATGACGACCTAATTAGATCGTCGGCTCAATTTCACATACAGGATTCGATTCGACTAGTTTTGAATCTCAATCTCGATCTCGATTTTTTATTCTGAATTTCAATTTTTGATCTCAAGTTCAATTTTTAAGTTTAATTATGCTAATTGTCTGACTTGAAAATTAATTTCCAAAAATATAATATTTATTTTAATTAATTTAATTTTACTTAATTATAATTAATTTTTCAAAAAATCACTGAGATTTTCAAAACTTAATTTTTAAAGAAATTCTTTAATCAAATTCTTTACCTGAACAATTCTTGTAACTGTCTAATTTAATTCCACGTCGAATAAATGAATTCAATTAAATTATTTTCAAAACCGTAGGAATTTCTTTTGATTCAAATGCAATCCATTCGAGCTTTTATCATCCTTGGCCCCTTTTCAATTATTTAATGAGATATCAGTAATTTTGATAATCTTTTTACTATGGACCCAAACTCTAAATAACCATGAACCCTGCTTATAGGAAGATGGCACGGACAATCCCTCCAATCTCAGATATCCCTTTTCACATGCAACCATCACCCTCTCCCCCGCAAAATCAATGAACACAACTCCTAAGCTTATATGAAATTTATAAAATGAGTAATGATTTAAGAAAATGGAAACTTGATTTAATTGTTCGGAAACATATCATTATTAACACTAAGCAATAAAAAGATAACATTTCATGTTCCCAAATGCTGACGACAACAACTATACGATCCTTTGATCATGTTCTTATAATAACTTTCCAGTCTTTTTTTTCAGGCAAATAACTACAAATAGCTAAAGTTTAGCAATGGCTTACTTTGTTGGAGAATCCCATATGGCAATTTCTGAATATCCATCTTCCGTAGCGCAAGCACGAAACATGCCAGTGGTGTTGAAGGGCATAGTGACTTCTCCGGTAGAAGACACAGCAATTAATCCTGCATTGCCCCTTGGAACTTGGTCTATAACGTAAGCAGCAGCTTCCTTGAGGGAAAGACCTTTGAACTCCATAACAGCAGCAACATCCCTTGCGATGGTACCACGGATTATTGCTTCTCCTCTGCCTGTAGCAGAAATGGCACAGAGATGGTTTGCGTAAGTCCCTGCACCGATGATTGGTGTGTCCCCAATCCGGCCTACCATTTTGTTCACTATTCCACCAGTTGATGTTGCAGTAGCCAAATTTCCTTCACTGTCAACAGCCACACATCCAACAGTGCCAATCTGGCTATCACCATCAGCAACTGCAGCGTCTTTTGGCACCTCCTTTTGAATTGGTTGAGTGTAATCAAGCTGCAGATTAAAAGAAAACCGAAGACATAAAACTTGAAGCATTGGTTCAAAATCAAACTTTGGACAAGAATAAGTTGAAAGCTGGGGAAACATTTTCCGACACAAAGATAAACAGGCAGAAGAATTTTGTTCGATGCCATACTAAGATATTTCAAGCAGTATTGAGCTCTGATGTTCTATGGTTTTATTAGTTATATTTTCGAAAATCATATAAGAAATAGACAGTTTGAAGTTTGAACAGACCAAGACTAAAGTTTGTGTATAAAAAATACCTGAACTCTGTCAGCTTCTTGTGCCTGCTTAAGTCTTTCAATGTTTTCAGGGGTGATAAAATGGCTCATCTCAACAGTCTCAAGACCCTGACCCGATGTAAAACAAAACAGACACAAGAAAAGCAGATCATAATCATTTCTATAGTAATTCAAAGCTAAAAGCACCATATATTTAGTTTTCTTTGGCCAGTTATCAAGGAATTAAGGATGAGTGTCGTCTATGAGTATGTGTGTCACATGGATATACTCGCTCTTTTTAAAGTTTTTCCATATGTTTGGATGATCGTACTCCCCTAAACATGTTTGCTGTTGTGTCTGAAGAAGAAGGCAGAATCTGAAGCGCTAATGATATGTTTCACTCCACTTCAATTGAACAAAAAGGAACTAAACAAATAAACAACATAGTTGATGAACTTGATTGCGTCAAACTTGCAAAAGGAAGATCGCATGAAGAAAATGAAACTGACCTAAAAGAAGAATATGTCGCCAACATCTGACAAATTAGAGCAATAACTTCAAATATTTTAAAAATCTTGAATGTTTACTTAGGAATAAAGTAGAACAAATAATACTAAAGGCAAGCAACAAGGAACTAAAGAATAAAAGGTTCAGGTTTTTACAAAATTTAAGAACAGACCCGAGTGACCTTTCAGTGACATGGATGTTAAAGAGCATTAGCAAATCAAAGATTGCATGTCACCTACTTGTTCCCTTGCGAAGGCCTCCGCGCCATCAAATGCCAGATAAATATGAGGAGTCTTGTCCATGACTAACCGCGCAAGGGATATGGCATTCACAACAGTGCTGACACCTGAAACAGCTCCACATTTCATTGTCTTGCCATCCATGATGCATGCTTCCATCTCAACTGAACCTGAGGTGGTGAGGACAGACCCCTTTCCTGCATTGAAATGCGGATGGTTTTCCAGTTCACGAACCTATGAAGCAAATGACCGATAAACCCAGAACTCCTTAGAATATGCTTACAACAACAACGAGAAAAAGGAGACTTGTTTTGGTCTATCCAGAATCAGATAAAGAAAAGAACCCATTTCATGTTGGCATAAGCTCTTGAAATCTAGTCCCTCTGGCTTCTAGGTACTACGTATCACTAAACTGAAACCACTAATTCTTGACTAAACCAATCGTTGTTTCAAAGTTGCAGAATTTCACAATCAAATATGCCCCCCAAAAGTAGTGATTAAAAAGAAATTTCAGCTACAATCAGAACATCCCAAATATTTATAGCCCACCGATTTGGTCATATTGTCTAATTTACATTGGCACCAACTATATTGCAAAACAAACTACTTATTTGACATAAACCAAGACTAGAGATGCAGTGAATATAAATAATAATAATAAAAATAAAAGTAAAGGTATAGATAGCAATAAAAGCCAATACCACAAGTTCAACAACGTCCAAGGGGTGGTTATGGGCTTTGAGAGCGGCGATCCCAACGTCAAGGCAGCGGCGGAGGCCAGCTTCACGAGGGAGACGTTTTTCTGAGGGCAAAGAAAGTGGGATGTCTCCAGCTCCTCCATGAACAGCAATTGCCCACCCCATTTCTCCTTCTTTTGCCTTGTAAACTCTAAAGCCCCCACTTTCCCTCTCCCTCTCCTCGCTCTTATAATTGGCTTTGTATGTATCTCTTCCTGTTCCTTGGGTAGTTGGTAATTTACATTTCACACGAAAGGAAACAAAACAAAACAGAGACTGTGCTGTGGTTGATACTAGCGAGTCACTCACGAGATAACCCACTTATATTTTTCCCTAATTGGTCACCAGTTTCCTCCCTCCTCCAACATAAGTCGTACGCCAATCACATACTTCCTAATTTCGCAACTTAAACTTTTCGTTAGCTTGTTGATGGAGATTGGAAGTAAATATACTAATACTGATATCAATCTAGGAGGTAGTGAGTTTTAAAGTCGTAAGTATTTAGAGTTTTGGGGTTGATAATGTTAAAATGTATTTTTTTTTTTTGTCTATATATTGAGAGAGATTATGAATTGTTTTAGCTGTAATTAATTAGATTCAGGGGATATAATTTACTATTCACAATAAATAATTTATTTTATATTTATATTTGCGTATTAAATTCAAATGATTTAAATAAATTAATCTAAGACTAAACGATAATTAAACTTGAATGTACTTAATGGAATTCCACATGTTATAAATATAGAAAGGAGATGCGACGCTAGCCAACAATGTAGTGGTGTAAGGCCAACTAGTGTTGGGCATGGTAATGCTAAAAAATATATACATAACAAAAGAAATGATATATAAAATTGAGATATTATGTCATTAGTATCATTTTCAAATAATTTCATTTCAACATTTTCATCCTAAATTTCAGCACATATTGATTCTTTTTAAGACAAAAATATTGAAACGGCATTAAATTATTGGAAAGTAATACAAATATCACAGTATCTCAATCTTATAAAATCCTTTCTCAACATAACAATTGTGAAGCTTTTTAATTCCATTTTTAATATACAAAATAGTTATTCATATTCTTTTAGTTAGTATTTGATTTTTTTTTTTTTTTGAAAGAGGCCGTTAAAATGTTTAATTTCACTAGCAGAGTACATATCTCATTTTTAAAAAAAAAAAAAACTTATGTTTTATTATTTACGACTTCTTAAAAGAGTATGTATCTCCCATTTAAACTTTATTTTAGTGTTTCGAAACTTCATTGGTAGTTTATGAAATAAATTTTCATTTTTTGTATACTTAAAAATATACAAGTAGAACAGATATAGATAAATGAAACGAAGATAAAAAAATACAATATATATAAATGGGATGAAATATACATAAATATTTAAAATTAAAAAAAAAGTATGCAAAAAATAAAATTAAAAACAACTTGTACAAGTAATTCATGATTAATATGAAAAAAAAAAACTTAACAAAATAAAATTTCAATTAAAAAGAACAATCCTCTAATTAAAATATTTATAAAATTATAAAAGAAAATAATCAAATTACTTATGTAGTGCCCAATTTTAGCTCAGGCCCAAGGCCCCCAAACAAATAAACAGAAATAAAAGTTTTTTTTACAGTTCAAATTACAAGCCCAGTTATTTTAATCCAAATCTAAAGCCCAAAATAAAACTTAAACCTAAACCTTAAAGACGAAAGGGGCCCAAAACCTAAACTCTTCAACAAGAAAACCCCTAGCCCCCGGCATTTGCAACAGCCGCTGCTCCACCAACGACCTCCGCGTCCCACGCCACTCGGGCTTCCAAGGCCACACTACCCGCGCCACGTCAGTGGCGTGCTCGCCCACGTACCTATAAACATGTAGAAAAACAATTGTAAAAAGGCTATAAAAGCCTCATGAAAATCCATTTGAGAGGACCTTTTTTTTACTCTTATTTTTTTCTCGGAGAAATTGGTTACAGATTGTATACAAATCTCACGCAAAAATCAGTAGAAAGCCACTAAGGAATATTTTCAAAGGTGATTATTTACCACAGCTTTATTTTGTTTCTTCTTTTTTTCATTTTTTTCTCTTCCCATTCGGATCCACAATACGAACTAAAGGATAGGAGAGAAGGAGGGGGACTTACCGCGCATCGTGCTCGCACCGTCGGAGGGCCTTGCTTCGCTGGTCGCAGGCGACTTTTGGGGCCGTTGAAGGCCTGGGCATAGGCCTTTCGGCGAGAGCAGAGGGGAGAGTGAGGGATTTCAAAACTTTAGGTTTTTTTTAAAAGGAAAATCAAAGTTAAAATATTTTTTAAGCAAAAAATAAATTGAAACAGGTTTTAATTTTGAGTAATAAAACAAAACAGCATGCCAGTACACGTTTTGACTGGATCCACGCGCATTTTACCCTTAAATGGGTAATTTCCGAAATCAGTCCCCCTCTTTCGTGCTAGTGCTCAATTGAGCCATGTTTTATTTTTTTTAATTCTTTTAAATTGTCCCTGTAATCTGCGCGCTATTTCAATTTGGCCCTCCCTTTAGTGGAGTATTTTGAGATTTTGGGCATTTTCGGTTATAGTCCTCGAACATTTATGCTCATTTAATTTCGGCCCAAAATTCTATTTTAATGATTTGTTTTATTTATAAATTATCCCTTGGATTTTGTTTTTCTCTCAATTAAGTTTTAGTTATTCATTTTTTTTAGAATAAACATGTTGTTTTAACATATCATTTTGATTTCATACTTTAGTATTTATTTTATTTTCATGTGCATACTTGTCTATCTGAAACACCGTCATATATTATTATTACTACTAAATATATTATTTATATTAGGTTTTTCATGTATATATATTACTTTGTATATTATTTACTTTTAATCTTTTATGCATATTATTTATTTTGGAATTTTATTTACGCATTACACATATTATCTTTTTTTATTTTTTTATTTTTGATACAGTTCAGACTTTCATTTAAATTATTTACTTTAGAATATTTATTTTAAAATTCATTTGTACATTACTATTTAATATATTATTTCTTTTATTTTTTTCCTATTTATTTTTAAATTCTTATATCTATTACCTGTTTTAAAAATTTTGTATAGTTTGTATAGTAATATTTCTAAATTTTTTTATCTATTATTCATTTTATTTTATTTTAAAACTTGTTATATTTTATTTGTGTGATTTATTTGAAACTTCTTTTAAAATTGGTTTCTTATTCATTAGCCCTTGGTTATAAATGGGGATATTTATATAGTATATGATATGCTGCTATTGCATGTATTCTAAGTTGTTCCTTATTATTTTAGATTATTCATGAAACGTTATTGCCACGTGTTTTATTCCTTATGTTATTGAATTATTCTTTTTTAATAAAAATACATTCCATTTATTTATTGCATTTTATTCAAAATTTTAAATAAGGCAATACTCGGTATTTGAGAGCTTTGAGAAAATTGTGCCTTAATTTACTGGG
Source organism: Gossypium anomalum (assembly GCA_025698475.1). Taxonomy (NCBI): domain Eukaryota; kingdom Viridiplantae; phylum Streptophyta; class Magnoliopsida; order Malvales; family Malvaceae; genus Gossypium; species Gossypium anomalum. The sequence goes on along the minus strand of CM046967.1, from coordinate 9,890,317 downwards.
TTTTGATTTTTCTCGTCGAATCTAAGTAATCGAGTATCCTCTTTTAAATTAAAACAAATAAGTTTCAAATAAAATCTTATTCTTGGGAATTCAAGGTGTTATGTCCTAACTTATTGGATATAACACTTTGTTTTCTCGAGGTAAGGATTTCTAAAAAATAAAGGCAATATTCTGTATTTGAAATTTTGAGAGATTGTGCCCTAACTTACTGGGTTCCGATTTTTTCATTTGCCTCAAATAACCGAATATATTTTTTTTCCCTTCTTAAATTTAAATGTATGAGTTTTGAAAATTAAAAGACAAACTTATTTTCGAGGGTTTGAAATGTTGTATCCTAACTTACTGGGTGTGACATTTTATTTCTTCGAGATAAGAGGGTCTTAGCATTCCATTTAATTTATTCAAGTGTTATTTTTTTAAAAAAAAATAAAAGGATCGTATTCTAAAATCTTTTCAAACATTCGACGTTAAGACATTAATTAATCAATTCAGTACTAATTTTGGGCGTTACGAGGGTACTAACCCTTTCTCGTGCGTAACTGACTCCCGGACCTTTATTCTCGAATTTCGTAGTTCAAAATCATCGTTTTAATAAATCAAAATGTTTTATTAAAATGATCAAACTCAAGGTGATCCGGTCACACCTCGAAAAAGATCGGTGGCTACTCCATTTTTTGTTTTTAAGTCGACTCCCGTTTTTCAAATTTAAAAATGGTTTCAACAACTTATATTTAGGAAAAATAATTAAATGATGTTAAATATTAATTTGTATTTAATTAATAAACTCTTGTTGGTGATCCAATCCAAGTACAAGTTGTTGACCTAAATACAGGTTTTTGCAGGATAAAGTCAACGATTGGAATAAAGTCAAGGATATTTTGTTTCTTAATCAATTAATCCACTATTTTTTGAATTGTTAAAAAAATTTACATCTGATAAATTCACATTAATTGTTACCTAACCTGGTAAATAGATTATGTTACTTACATTTTTCATTAACACAGCTTAATCTTTTTAATATTTATCTATATACCAAAAATTCTATCACCTGAAATTATATATTTACAACACAAGATATATTTAAAAAATTAAGTTTAAATATGTTTAAAAGTTTTTATATTCTTTCAAAATTTAAAATTTAGTCCTTATATTTTAATTTTAAGACATTGAGTCCCTGTAATTTTTTATTTAAAATTATTGGATCTTTACATTTAATTTTACCGTTAAAGTTAACAACGTCAAAAGTAAAATAACTTTTTAGTCCTTAGCCTTTTACAATTTTTTTTATCAATTTGGTCCTTACCCTTTAAAAGTACATAAAAATTTAAAAATTATTTTTTTCATATTTTAACTAAAAACATAAAAATTAAATAATTATAATTTTTAAAAATAAATAATTATGAAAAATAAAACAAAAAATGATTTTAAAATATAAACAAAAATTTCAAAATTCATTGGTATCTAAATTGAACTGGACTAGACCAACTAGTTGGATGGGAATCAATTGGGGTATTGGTCTAGTGAGAGGTAAAAAATTGATTGACCTACGAACTGGTACAGATTGGTTAAATCAAACTAGAAAGTTAGTTAATCCGATTTCAAAATATTCTAACCAATTGGTTTCCAAAATGACCAATTTGACCGATTCAAAGTAAATAAATTGTTAAAAATAAAAAAATTATAAAAACCAATTCAATTGCCGCTTCAACTGATCTTTTAGCCTAGTTCAACTAGTCCAGACTAGTTCACGAGTCAACCAAATTTTAAAATTTTTAAAATTTTTTAGCCCTCAACATTTTACAGTTTTTTTTTTATCAATTTGGTCCATACCCTTCAAGTGTTGGAGCTAAAAATTATAAAAATTTGTCAACCGATCTTTTAGCTCAATTCAACTAATCTGTATTGATTCTCGGGTAAACCGGTATTTTACCGCTTGTCGGACCAATATCCGAATTGATTTGCTAGTTCGGTCTAGTTTAGATAACATTGAATTTTGAAATTTTTTATATTTTTAATTTTTGAATTTTAAAGAGTTTTTATTTTTCATATATTTTTTATTTTTTAGAAAATTGTATTTTTTTTTAATTTTTATATTTCTAGTTAAAATATAGAAAAAATCATATTTAAAATTTTTATGAACTTTTAAGGTTAAGGACCAAATTGATAAAAAAATGTAAATGTTGAGGGGTGAAAAAATTATTTTACCTTTAATATCGTTAACTTTATCGACAAAATCAGATGGAGGGGAAAATATTTTTAAATAAAAAAAGTACAAGGACTCAATGTCTCAAAATTAAAGTATACAAATTAAAATTTCAATTTCAAACGAGTACAAGAACCTTTGGCATATTCAAACAATAAAATATAACAATTAATGAAATGAATGACTTAAAACTAACAAATAATAACAAATGCGATGTGTACGATGTTACAATGAACAAAAATTAGATTAAATTGTAAGTAAAACGAAATTTAAACACGTAAATACATCAGATTAAGAATGTTAAATGCACTACAATTGTTTATCATTGTGATACCATCAATCTTGAGTTGATGTTGCGTTAACTTGTGACACTAACTCGATTAAAAACATTATAAATATATAAAATTAATGGAGGTAATAGAGTGGGCATAATAGAATTAAAATGTACAAAACATTTCAAGGTAAGGTTTTGGTTGATTGATGAAGTTAAAATTTTGTAGATGTAAATATCATGGGTTCAAATTCCACCCAGTGCAAAATTTTATTTATTTATTAAATAAAAAGATTAAAATATCTTAAAATAATATAACTTATTTTAAATACAAAATGATATTTATGCAATTTGGTGTAGTTAAATTTTATTTATTTTAGTTACAAAGGAAGTTGAACTTCAAAGCATAATATCTTGCAGGTAAGAGAAAAAATGAAATCCTATTGTATAACTCCTTACCACCCTAGTCATAGCATCAGCTGTCATGTTATTTGTTCATGGCACATGTCGGATTTTTACTTGTCAGTCCCTCGCCATCCATTTTCAAATCTCCAACCTCAGCAGTAATATCCCCACTCTTTCAATTCCCAGTATTAAGTTCACCACTGTTTTGCTATCGCTCTAAACTAACGGCCGACTCACCTCTTCTTCCCAACTCATTTTTTAGCCCATCCACTAACACTTAAAATTCTGCCTCTAAAACCGAGCTAACACCTATATTATGTCCATATCCAAACACCCAATCTCCCTTCGGATATCTCACTAAACCACCCTTAATTGCACGACCCGATTTTACGTTAACTCCACCGTCAATTTGTGGATTTTTCCATTGAGCAAATATTTAAAGTTGTAAAGATTATTGTTAATTTAAAAATGATTTCTTTCTCCCTAACGACAAGTCTGTGCCCATTAAAAAAGACTTTGAAGCCGAACGTGATTGTTGGTTCCATTTTACTAAGGGTCTTTTTCCACCGTGCCATTTCGGTTTGAAATGGACGCTTATAACCAATCTTCCACACAATAATCTTCTTTGAAAATTTGACAATTTGCTGAAGTTTAAATTCCAAAACTTGAACGTGTCTAACTATGGTAGAATGACATGTTTTTCAATTCTACCTACTTTGAAAGCCATGTTGAAAGCTCCAGTCAACTACGAACAAACTACTCCATTATATAAACCATATTCCTTTACCCTAAACCTTGCATCCTTACTTGAGCCATTAAAGCATGACGGCATTGGCAAGCAAATTGCTGGTTTTCGTGGCGTTTTCTTTAGCTGTTCACAACACCGTTGGGTTGAAGCAGAAGGCGACGCAGATCCAATTTTACATGCATGACATCGTGGGAGGACCCCAGCCAACCGCGGTTCGTGTCGCCGGACGCTCCAACTTCACAGGTCAAGACTCGATGGCGGCCATGTTTGGGTCCATTTCTGTGATGGATAACCCACTGACGGCCACCCCGAGCATGAACTCGACATTAGTTGGTCGTGCTCAAGGGATTTACGCAATGTCATCGCAAGAAAAAGAGTTCAGTCTTCTCATGACCCTTACTTATGCTTTCACTACCGGGCCTTACAACGGTAGCACTTTCAGCGTTGTGGGTCGGAACCCGGTGATGAAAGAAGTGAGAGAAATGCCGGTCGTAGGAGGCACCGGAAAGTTCAGGCTGGCTCGTGGGTATTGCCTTGCTAGGACCTACTCGATAACACAAATGGAAGCCGTCATTGGATACAATGTTACTTTACTACACTATTAGTATTAGCCGTATTGGTTCTAATTTCATTCTGCTATAGATTTTCATACACTCGTTGTGATGGTGCTTTTTTTTATTCGGATCTCCTTTAAGAGAGATGGATGCTTAATAATAATCTGTCTTTTAAAATATATATTTTACTCATCAATTTAATATTTTTTCATAAGAGAATATTAGATTAAATTAGATGTTGTCACATGTCACTATTTCTCTCATTAATTTATTTTAACGGTTAACGTAGTCAATAACAAAAACTGTTAATGAAAAAATTTTTTTAAGGGATTTTTTTATATATAAGCCTTTAAAAATTGTATATTTAAGATAAATAATTAATTAAATAAAAAACAAAAAAATTAAATTATCCATTAAATTGAACTTATATAAATAAATTATTTGTTTAATTATCTTCTAAAGAAAAACCATAAAAATTTTAAGTAGAAAAAGCATAAATGCTCCACTTGTCATAATAATATATTTTTGTACCTCCTTATATGTATATTTGAAGTTATGCGGTTTTCTGTTTGTTGACATTAAGGGTGTATAAAGAAGAAGGGTTACTTGATGGTTTCATTCCATGCAATGGAGATCTCAAAATCAAACGCAAGCAGCACTGAGTACTGAGTTGTTTCACTTTCTGCTGCGAGTATTGTCACCTTTCCTGCTAAGTCTCTGGGTAGTTAGTTGGGCTTATCCACCACCCAAGCTACACTTGTTTATTTCCTTCAAAATTTGTACTTGTACTCTATTTTCATCGTTGCATAGTATCAAACTATGACTACCTTCCTCTGTGTTGAAATGCTTATTCTCTTTGCATTTTTTCTTAACTTGATACCATTGCTCCTTCATATTCCCGTCTATACTTCTTGGATCTCTTAGTATTGGAAGGTATAACATTTTTCTATCAAATTGATGGGAATATTTGTACAAGTTGGCATAGCAAATTATTCCCAGGCATTAACTATTGATTTGAATTCAGGGGATGATTATGGAGTTGATGATCATGTTAATTACTGTCAAGTTGACGCGCTGCTGCTGCTGATGTGCACGAGTGTTAGTATTTGGCCTTGTTGGGATTCGCTTCTGTTGGAAGATCATAGAGAGACAACTGAGGATTGGGGGCGATGCTGCTGCTGCTGCTGCTGATGTTGAGAATTTGCTTTTGCTTTCCATTTCCCCCTACAGTTGCATCTGAAGATGCAGTTAGTTTTGATAGGGCAGCTGGGTTGGAGACCTTGGGGTGGGGGTGGGAGTGGGAGGTTTTGTTTAATACTAATAGTTTGGAGCTAAACCCGGACATGGATGAGAATGCTGAGCATTTTTTCGCCGATCATGACAACTATATCTGTTCTGCAGAATTGTTTGTACAATTCACTGAGAATGAGAATGCATACATTGGAAGGCCTCCAGCTAAAAAATCTGCAGTCAAGAGTCTTCGTTGTATGGTTGTGACTCAAGAGAATATGACAAACACTATGTGCTTTGTGCAGTTTGTAAGGATGAGATCAACCTTGGTGAGAAGATGAATCAGCTACCAAGGATACTGTATTATACCGTGGTTGGGGATAAGGAATACCTGCCCTGTGTGTCATCATGAGTTGCCTACGAATGATGCTGCCTATGAAAGGAAAGAGGTTAAGAACAGGTGGTATAAGAATGTTCAATGACTGAACCTTGGGGATTTTGTTTAGAATAATTATCTATTATTTATATACACATTGACTGGCTGGCTGCTTGTCTTGATCCTGCAATGGAATGATTGCGCTTCAATTATGTTTTATGGCATCCGAGATGTATGATTATTCAAGAGTTTGGGATGTTATGTTTTGTAAAATAGAATATCTCATTCTACCTTCTCATATTAGATCAGCTGAAGGGATGCATGGTTTGATCTTATTTAGTTAGTCATACATGACTGACATGGGACTCGGATGATACAAACTCATCAAGAAAAACTTGTGGGAGGTGGCTTCAGGTAAGTACTTGGCCAAGGGTGTTGGGATTTTTATAGATCACTATAATGCTGGAGCATCAGCATACTCACATTTAAATGACGAACCTGACGGCTCTCGTCTTTTTAGTCAGTTGTAGCGCTTCATTTTCTGGTAGCCAAATCTTGATATTTTTGGACTGAGCATTTGGTGGATTAGAAACCAATTTGAAACCAAATGGATGTTGCTTGTATATGGTGGGTCTTAGTACTCCTGGTAGCTTCATTTTATGCTTTTGTTTCGGCCTATTGATCTCGCCTATCCTTGAACTTGATACATGTATGGTTGTCATCTTGTGTATTGTGGCTAGGAAAATTTTGGTGGATCATCAAAAGCTGAGGTAGTGTTATTTTGGTTAATAGCATTTTATCCCTTCTCTAAGATAAAAAATGTTATATTTCAGGAAATTGTACTGTCGTAACCATTTTTTGGTAAGACGGTTGTCGACTTGGATTTTGAAAATGAAAACGAAAAAGGGGAGTCGCCACCAATCTTTTTTGATGAGGTGTGATCGGATCACCTTTGATTAATCATTTTAATAAAATTTAAGATTTACTAAACGATAATTTTTGGTCTGCGAAAATCGAAAATGAGTTCGGGAGTCGGTAACACGTATGAGGAAGGGTTAGCACCCTCGATACGCCCAAAAATTGGTACCTAGTTGATTAATTAGTGTCTTAGTGTCGAAAATTTGAAAACTTGAAAGAATTTAAAATACGATTCCTCTTTATACGGTTCAAATATTAAAGACCTTCCGTCTCGCATAATAATGAAATACCACGTCCAAAGAAGTTAGGACACGATATCTCGCACTTTGAGACTAGGCTAGCCCTTTATTTAAAATCAATGTCTTTTTAATTTCTTTTAAAAGGATGTTCGGTTAGTTAGAGTGAACGAAGGAAATCGAGACCCGATAAGTTAGAGGCACGTTTCCTCGAGTTTTCAAACTCCGAACATTGCCTTTATTTGTAAAACTCTTATTTCGGAGTGTCAAAATGTTATACCCAGTAAGTTAGGGCATCACATTTCGCATTCCCGAAAATAAGCATTTTTAAAGACTCGTATTATGATTTAAAAAATAATATTCCGTTGTTTAGGTTAAATGAGAAAGTGAAACCAGTAAGTTAGGGCACGATTACCTCGAATTACCTAATAACGGATATTGCTTTTATGAAAGAATTTTAAGGTATCGAAAAGAACATGATAGGATTTTATAGTAAAATGCGAGAGCAAATTATGGTGTAAACACATGTAATAATATGATGATAGTGTCAAAACAGTAACATGCACGGTTATAAAAGAATGAGACAATAACGAGATTAGGTATTGTAAGAATGTAAACACATGCGTTGAAAATGAAATAATCGAACACGTAAGCAAATAAAAAAAATAGAATGACAATGATAACGATAGTAACGATATAAAAGTATATACATATGGGGGTTAAGGTGCATACATAATAATAGAAGTAATAAGAAATATAAGAGAAATACATACCTACATGATAATCGTATAATATTAAAAGATACGTGCACATAGTATATAAAAAAATGTATATGTAATATTGTGTAGTATATGCATATTAGTAATAATAGTAATGATAATAATAATAATAACATCACATAAATATATATTAAAAATAGGTATATATAATAATAGTTAAAGCATACGTGGCACGCATATGATATACGAAACGAAATATACACGTAATATATATTAAAACATGTACACGATATAGCATTAATTTACATGGGCATAATATGAAATATAATATATGAATATATATTAAAAGTATGTGTATATGATACGAATGTATTAACAAAACAATAATGTCGAGAATAACAAAAATAATGTATAAATGTATACGTGTGTCTATTAAAGATATATAATATGTATTTGATAATATAAAACATATATATTAAGGTTATTAATAAAACAACCATATGAATATGTAAAATATATGCAGCTATTAACTAAAACTACAAATGTCTAAATAATAGTAAAATACGTTAATAACAATAATAATACAAAAATAGTAAATAGAATAATGAATAATATGTATAATGAAAGGGTAAAAATAATTCCAAAAACCTCATTAATTCTAAAAAAGGATTAAATTCGAAATAAACATGAAGTCCTGGGCCGATCTTTAAAATTAATAAAAGGCAAAGGGACAGATTCGAGCGCGCGAGCAAGCAGGAGGGATCTAGGGAGCAAATAGTCCCTTTTTAATAGACGACGTCGTTCGGCTATTTCTCCTTTATACTGTCAGGGGATTGAATTAAAACAGATTTAAAATTACGGGCCAAATTTAAAAAGCGAAAAGGCCACGATTAAAACCAATGAAATTGCGGAGGATCGCATGCGCAAATGTCCCAAATGTAAAAACACGCGGACCTTCTGTGGAGCAAGCCGGGTTTCGGGTCGGGGAGGCTAGACGACGTCGTTTTGGGCTTGGGGGTGCTGACTAAAACGGCGCCGTTTCATACCATCTATATAAGCCAAAATCTTGCCTTTGAAATCACTTTTGCTGTTGGTTTCCAAAAAACTAAACCCTTTTCCTCTGCTTTCTCTGCGAGTTTGGGCATAGTCGGGCTCCGCGCCAACCACCGCCCTCCGTCGTGTCTCGCGCGCCGTGACCGTCGCCGGCCACCGCGTCTTGATGTCTGGAGTTCAAAAATGGTATTTTTTTTATATTTTTTGTATATATTTTTTATATATATATATTTTTTTATATATATCTTAGATAAGTAAGTATTTATTAATATTTGTCAAAAATCCGAAAAAGAAAATAAAAGAACAAAATAAAATAAAACAAGAATGTGAATAACAGTAAAACTATCACCTTAGATTTGGACTTGCTTTGTCTTTGAATTGTTTTTTTTATTTGCTAGAGTTTTTGCCTTTGTATTTAAAATCTGAGGCTGTTTTTTATTGCTAAGGCCGACCCTTTTACAAGATTTTGACTTGGCTTTTATAGCCATTGTACAACCCATTTTTTATTAATTGTTGTCCTTTCTCTGCAGGTTTGTGGGTGGTGGAGCAGAGGCCACTTGCTGCCGACGTGACTGGAGGCGGTGGGGTAGGTAATTTAGGCTAGGGTTTGTTTTTTCTGATTTTGGTTTTGATTGGGCTGTTGTTGGGCTCAGAGTGTATTGGGTTAGTTTTTAGTGATTTTGGGCTAGGGGGTTTAGTTTTGGGCTTGGTGTTTGAGCTTGTTTAGGCATTGGGCCCGGGCATAATTGGTTTGTACATGTACTATCAAGCGTTTTTCTTTTGAAGCAACAATTTTTGTTTAAAATAGTTGTTGTTTACATCAACTTTTATTCGAGAATAATTATGTCGAGAATAACTATGTTTAAACAGGGATTTAGTTAGAACAGCTGATATCCAATGTAGTTGTTATTTAAAAACAACTCCTGTTAAGTACAATTAAAGTTCGGATAAACTCTTGTTTAAAAGAATAGCGTTTCAAGAATATTTATACTTAAAACAACCATTATTTGAAAAAACTTATATTTAGAACAATTGTATTTTTTTTGGAAGGGTCATTATTCAAAGAAAGTTTTATAAAAAAAAGATCATAACAGAACAACTCTTATTTGGAACAGTTTTTACATTGAGAGTAACTATGTTGAAAACAACTCAGGTTTGGAACAAATCAAAATAAATATTATTTAAGAACAACTCATATTCAAAAACAATCATCGTTTTACGTTTTTACAGATGTATCGTGAAAGATGTTTCACATGGTATTGCTTCAAAAAAGTAGAAGAAATGGAAATAATCCCGGAATATGACAGAATTATTGGATTATCTTCCCTTTTGGGATGTTATGGAGAGCTTAACTTAATGGAATAGATACAAAGGTAGTTAAGAGTTTTCTTCTTAACTTTTTCTAGTAACATTAAGTGTTTTTCTCTCCTTTCAGAAATATAGTCAATTCTTCTTTCCTATTCACCATTACTATCACCGACAAAAGCTCTTCATTATCCTTCTTAATCATTAATGTCATTGTAACTGAAATTTATTCAATTATTCCTATTAATTGGAACTTTAGAAGTCTGACTCTCAAAACTTTTTCTAAAATTTTCTCAAATTGTTTTTCTTTGCTTAGCCTGATCACTAGTCACATTTCCCTTTTTCCATCTTACCAATCATTGCCTAACATTATGATCAGTGTTATCAGATTTGCAATCTTCTTCTTTGTCTTCTTTCTGTACATCATGATTACTTATTTGCAACACCAACTCTCTCTACCAAATGACCCTCTAGATTATTTTTAGTACAGAGGAACTACAGTCTAGAATTGTATTCGAATCAAGACTTGTATGAACCAATTTAACTAAACCCAAGTTCAAAGGGAAATGATAAATCAATCTGGTCTGAGGCATTTCTCAGCTTGTGTAAACTTGCTGACCAAAGCACCCAGAGTATAGATAGGAGTCCAGGTAAAGATATCAACATTATTTTGATTTTTAACTGCACATGACAGGCTTCTATAGAAATCTGTGGAAGCCAATGAATCAGATTCAGTCAATTTTACTGTCAAAGAGGGATGCAATAGATGCTTTACCATTAAAGGTATTCATGTACTTTGATACTGCATTTCATTACCACTCAGCCCTTTCATTAATCATCAATTTCGGAATTCGGAACTCGTAGTTGAAGTTCCTTGGGAAGTTTCTCTAAGTATTAGCAGCTACTATATCTTTGAAAAGTCAAAGATATTGGTGTCAGAAAATTTGGCACCGAAAATCAAAGCATTTAAGGCACCGAAATTTGGTTTGAAATTTGGCATGGGATAATTGCAATTTTGGTCCCTAATTGTATAGGGACTTTGCAAATTGATCCCTTAACCTCAACTATAAATAGGCCTAACCATTTCTCATTTTCTTCATCCCATATTTGTTATTCTCTACTTAAAACATTATTCTCTCTCCCTATTTGTAAATTTCACTTGTATTTTTGGAGTGAAATATATTTGGTAGTGCCCGAGGACGTAGGCAAAATTTGCTGAACCTCGTTAAAATTCTATTGTTCTTTATTGTTTATTTTTAGATATTTTGTGAGTGTGATTGTAGTGATTTATTGTGCTATTAAATTACGATAGAGGGATATTCTGGCTAGGAAAGACCTGGTACTTAAGTGATCCTCGTGATCCACATCTCTTTCTTGGGAATTGAACTTAGTGTGATTTTTCAGTACAATAATTTTACTCTATTACACGTTTCCGCGCAACAATTGGTACCAGAGCTAGATTTGTACTTGGGGAATACGACCGTTTATGACACTATTCACGTATACGGCACTGTTCACGTATACAGTAGTTGGGATTGAGGAGAAAAATGGTAGAGGCATCGTCATCAGCAAAGATTACTGTGACCAATGTAAAATTTGAAGTAGAGAAATTTGATGGTACCAATAATTTTGGTATGTGGCAATGTGAGATCCTGGATGTCTTATGTCAGCAAGAGCTGGATATAGCCCTTGAAGAAAAACCTGACAAGATGGATGACAAGGAGTTGGCCAAGATCAATAGACAGGCGTGTGGTACAATCCACCTATGTTTGGCCAAAGAACAGAAGTACTCTGTCATGAGGGAAACATCAGCAAAGAAGTTATGGGATACACTGGAAGAAAATTTTTTAACGAAAAGTCTTGAAAATAGGCTTTATATGAAAAAAAAACTTTTTCGATTCACGTATGCTCCCGGTATGTCGATGAATGACCATGTGAACTCATTCAATAAAATTTTAGCAGACTTGCTAAATTTGGATGAGAAATTTGAAGATGAATACAATGCATTATTATTGTTGAATTCCCTTCCTGATGAATATGATCATCTTACCACCACATTGCTTCATGAGAAGGACACAATCACATTTGATGCAGTCTGTAGTGCGTTGTATAGATCTGAGACTCGAAAGAAAGATAAAAGAGATCACAGAGATACAACTGCAGAAGTCTTAACAGTAAGAGGTCGTTCACACAGCAGCAAATCTGGTAGAAGGGGAAAGTCTAAAGGGAAACCCGCCAAAGATGAATATGCCTTTTGTCGTGAGAAAGGGCATTGGAAAAAGAATTGTCCTAAGCTACAAAAGGGCAAGGCTGTTTCTAATGCATGTGTAGCAGAGCATGATAAGGAGTCAGACTTTAGCTTGGTTGACATGGCAATGGCATGTCATACGGATGAGTGGATTTTGGATTCAGGATGTACTTACCATATGTTTCCTAATAAGGACTGGTTTTCTAGTCTTAAAGAGCTAGAAGGTGGAGTTGTTCTTATGGGCGGTGATAGTGCTTGTAAGACAATGGGAGTAGGTACAGTCCAATTGAAGAATCACGACGGCTCAATCCAAGTCTTGACAGATGTTCGTTACGTACCTAGCCTGAAGAAAAATCTCATCTCATTAGGAGCTTTAGCATCTAAAGGGCTCACAATCACTTTGAGAGATGGATTACTAAAGGTAGTAGCCCGGGAATTGACGGTGATAAAAGGCACAAGAAGAAATAACTTGTACTTTTTAAATGGAAGTACAGTTATTGGATCAACATCAACAGTTTCTGCGAAATATGTAGATTCAGAGGCTACCAGATTATGGCATATGCGATTGGGACATGCTGGTGAAAAAACTTTGCAGACTTTGGCGAAGCAAAGCTTGTTGAAAGGTGCAAATTCTTGCAAATTGGAATTTTGTGAACATTGTGTTCTGGGCAAGCAAATGAGGGTAAAATTTGGTCCAGCAATTCACAATACGAAAGAAATTCTGGACTACATTCACAGTGATGTATGTGGACTTACCAAAGTGGCTTCTTTGGGAGGTATGCACTATTTTGTTACTTTTGTTGATAATTATTCAAGAAAAGTATGGGTGTATCTAATGAAAAGAAAAAGTGAAGTTTTGGATGCATTTCTGAAATGGAAGAAGATGGTGGAGACTCAAACTGGTCGAAAGGTCAAACAACTTCGATCAGATAATGGTACTGAGTACAAAATTGATCAATTTCTACAAGTATGTCAAGATGAGGGCATTGTGCGACACTTCATTGTTCGGGATACACCACAGTAGAATGGGGTGGCAGAACGCATGAATTAGACTATACTGGAGAAAGTTCGATGTATGTTGTCTAATGCTGGATTGGGCAAGGAATTTTAGGCTGAGGCAGTTACATATGTGTGTCATCTAATTAACAGTTTGCCATCAGCTGCAATAAATAGAAAAATTCCTATGTAGATATGGATGGGTAAATCTGTTACTGATTATGATTCTTTACATGTATTTGGTTCCACTGCATATTATCATGTAAAAGAATCTAAGTTAGACCCAAGAGCAAATAAAGCATTATTCTTGGGTATAACTGATGGAGTAAAAGGATACCGTCTCTAGTGTCCTGATACAAGGAAGATTATTTTCAGTAGAGATGTGACATTTGATGAATCAACCATGTTAAAGTAAAATGATTCACAAAAGGATGACAAAACCAGTAGTACTTTGCAACAGGTGGAGCTTGAAAAGGTTAACGATGATCCAGATAATATTGGAGGGACAAATGATGAAAAAGTTCTGACCTAAGAATCTCTACAGCAACAAGATTCAATTGCATATAAAAAGCCAAGAAGAGAGATTCGAAAGCCTGCTCACTTTGATGATATAGTGGCCTATGCACTTCCAATTGTAGATGATGATATTTCGTCTACTTACACAGAAGCAATAAGTAACCCTGATGGTGTAAAGTGGAAGTAAGCCATGAATGAAGAAATGCAGTCTCTTCATAAAAATATGACCTGGGAATTGGTGACTCTGCCCAAGGGAAAGAACGCAATTGGATGCAAATGGGTATATGCAAATAAGGAAGGATTTCTTGGTAAAAATGAAATTCAATACAAGGCTAGATTGGTAGCAAAGGGTTACGCTCAGAAAGAAGGAATATACTACAATGAAGTGTTTTCTCCAGTTGTGAAGCATTCCTCTATTCGGATTTTGCTAGCCTTGGTTGCGCAATATGATCTTGAACTAGTTCAGCTTGATGTGAAGACCGCGTTTTTACATGGTGATTTGGAAGAGGAAATCTATATGACTCAGCCAGATGGATTCAAGGTTACTGGTAAAGAAAATTGGGTTTGGAAACTGACAAAGTCGCTTTATGGATTGAAACAATCTCTGAGACAGTGGTACAAGCGATTTGATCAGTTCATGAAAGGGCAAAGGTACACAAGAAGTAAATTTGATCATTGCGTGTATTTTCAGAAGCTACAAGAAGAAACTTTCATATACTTGCTCTTATATGTTGATGATATGCTAATAGCATCTAAGAGCAAAGTTGAGATTGAAAGGTTGAAGACTCAACTCAATCTCGAGTTTGAGATGAAAGATTTAGGTGAAGCTAAGAAGATTCTCGGCATGGAAATATAGAGAGATAGAGCTTTTGATAGAGTTAGCTTGTCTCAGAAACAGTATTTGAAGAAGGTACTACAGCAGTTTGGCATGAATGAGCATACAAAACCTGTAAGTACCCCATTGGCTTCTCATTTCAAGCTTTCTGCACAACTATCTCCTTCGACGAATACGGAACGAGAATACATGTTGCAAGTTCTATATTCTAATGCAGTGGGTAGCTTGATGTATGCAATGGTGTGTACAAGACCCGACATTTCACAGGCAGTTAGTATAGTGAGCAGGTATATGCATAATCCTAGAAAAGGACATTGGCAAGCTGTGAAATGGATTCTACGGTATATTCAGAAGACCGGATGTTGGATTACTGTTCAAGCAGGATAATACACTTGGTAAAGGTGTTATTGGGTACGTTGATTCTGACTATGCTGGTGATTTGGACAAGCGAAGATCAACCACCGGTTATGTGTTTACATTTACTGGAGGACCAATAAGTTGAAAGTCTACACTACAGTCTACAGTTACGTTGTCAACCACAGAAGCCGAATACATGGCTGTAACAGAGGCTATAAAGGAAGCTATTTGGTTACAAGGTATGGTTAAAACCTTGGGATTGGTTCAGGAGCATATTAATGTGTATTGTGATAGTCAAAATGCTATTCATTTAGCAAAGAATCAAGTCTATCATGCACATACAAAGCATATCGACGTACGATTCCATTTTGTGCGGGAAATTATTGATGAAGGGAAAATTTGTCTTCAGAAGATCAAGACTGCAGATAATCTCGCAGATATGATGACCAAGGTGGTAACAACAACCAAATTCGAACATTGTTTGAACTTGATCAATATCCTGCAAGTTTAACAGTTGAAGAAGGCACTATCAAGTATTGTTGTCAAAGGCAGAAAGAATTGTGTGAAGATAAGATTATCCTAATCAAATCTTCAAGGTGGAGATTATTAGCAGCTACTATATCTTTGAAAAGCCAAAGATATTGGTGTCAGAAAATTTGGCACCGAAAATCAAAGCATTTAAGGCACTGAAATTTGGTTTGAAACTTGACATGGTATAATTGCAATTTTGGTCCTTAATTGTATAGGAACTTTGCAAGTTGATCCCTTAACCTCAACTATAACTAGGCCTAAACATTTCTCATTTTCTTTATCCCATATTTGTTATTCTCTACTTAAAGCATTATTCTCTCTCCCTATTTGTAAATTTCACTTGTATTTTTGGAGTGAAATATATTTGGTAGTGCCCGAGGACGTAGGCAAAATTGGCTGAACCTCTTTAAAATTCTGGTGTTCTTTATTGTTTATTTTTGCATATTTTATGAGTGTGATTGTAGTGATTTATTGTGATATTAAATTACGATAGAGGGATATTCTGGCTAGGAAAGACCTGGTACTTAAGTGATCCTCGTGATCCACCTCTCTTTCCTGGGAATTGAACTTAGTGTCATTTTTCAGTACAATAATTTTACTCTTTTACACGTTTCCGCGCAACACTAAGCTTCAAAGCGCATGCAAACAAGAACTAGAACATGTCAACATCGTTATTATCATACATGGTTGTTACTGAAGTCATCCGTGTTTGATTATAATTTTATACCATGTTATTTGGATTCGAGATGCATATTGAATGTGGTATGTGTTAAACATTGATATGCTCAATTTTTTGTTTTTTTTCTATATAAAAGAAGAGTCAAACATCCGTGCCTTCGTCCTAATATGTGTTGGACACATTAGCTAGATATGGATACTTTAAGAAAATAAAAGATCCGAGTAATATAGATGATAGCAATACCGAAAAGTTGTTTTCGGTGCACGTAGAAAGGGGGAAGAATGAAAAAGAAACGGCAAAAGTAGTTGCCTCACAGCAATTCTAACGTATCAAGGGTAAAAAGAATGATACAAGTCATTTATTCCTGCAACCATTTTCTTCACCAATGTGTAACTGTCAATGCCATTTACTTAAATGCACATTCCTGTTCTGGTAAATGAACTTCTTGAGTAACAAGTTAACTTCAACCTTTTATTAAATTGAACGTACATAAATTCGCTAATTTTAGACACAATATGAAAATACAAAAGATTTAAACACGTACCACAATAAATTCAATACATACATTATGTTCGTATTTAAGATTTTAACATATTTAATAATTTATGTTGCGTTCATATTGAATCAAATAAGGCAAGTTTACTTCATTTTAGAATAAGATAAAACGAAACTTGAAATGTTTTCTTGACAGAAGAAAAAATAATCTTACGAGTTTTGTTTTTCTTTTTCGAAATATCTATATTTCAAATATGTTTCAAATAAAAATATGTAATAAACCGCAATGAAATATGAATAATTCAAGTAAAATAAATGTGCTTTTGTGATATTAATAAAGAAACAATGCTGTCTCCAGGAGCAAATCAAGAATAAATTTTTAGGGGGCCGAATGAAATTTTAATTTTTTATAGTCAATCTTTATAATTTTTAAAGGATTAAATTGAATTTTTATAATTTTAGGGTGGGTCAAAGTGTAATTTTACATTTACTAATTTAAAATTTTAAAAAATTTTAAAGGGCCTAAATAGTAATTTTCCATTTTAGGGGGGCCGGGGCCCTTGCCAACCTCCCTAGATTCGCCTTTGTCTGCCTCTGTTTTAAATGCACATTGCCTTGTGCTTCGCCGCAGTTCCATTTTAATCCGAACGCTCTTAATGAATTTATCAATCAAACATTCTTTTTGAAATTTAATTTTATTATTTATTAATTTTTAATCCCAACATTTTTTAAAGGGTTAAATAGAAATTTCTTTCATATTTTGAAGAGTCAAATTAAAATACAATTTTATCATAATGAATTTATTATTTTTAAAAGAACTGAATTGAATTTGTTTACTTTTACGAAGTCCGACACCCCTATCAGTCCATGTGTGGCCTCTAAAGTCTACTTTTAACACACATACATAACATATGTATGTACAAAGGTGAAATTAGGAGAGCTGGCAGGCCTCGACGCCTAAAATAGGAACTTCTTTATTTAAGTTTTTTGAAATTTTTAAAATTTTAAATTAGTAAAGGTAAAATTACACTTTTGCCCCCTTAAAAATAATAAAAAATTAATTTAATCCTTTAAAAATTATAAAAATAGAGACTATTAAAATGATGAAATTATATTTTTACTATCGTAAAAATTATAATTTAATTTCGAGCTCTTAAATTTTATTTTTTGACTTTACCCCGATCTATGTATACTTAAACCAGTTGTATAAATTCCATCAAGTCACATTTTTTGAGTTAGTTTGGTAGAACAAGCAAACAAAAACTAATTGCAATTTACGACCCCTTACACTTTGACTTTCCAGACTTGTAAGTATTTATGCAAAGGATTTTGGCCACGAAAATTTATCTTATTTGGATTTTTTATTTTTCTCAAAATATTTATAGAAATATAATCTCTCAAATTTATAAAAATAACGTAAAATTAAATATAATCGAAACATACATGCATTCATATTCTACACTTTTCAAATTTTAATCAAACAAAATTATATTTACTCTTTTTTTTTTTTTTTCATATTTAAATAGAAACAAACACGTTTCTTATCTCTTAAAGCCTATATTGTGAAGAAGTGATAAACTGACGATGCTTATGAAAGAGGAAATGTGGGGGGCAATTTAAGTAAAAGGTGGAGTAGAAAATGATAAAGTGTAAAGAGAATACAAGGGGCTAAACCCTAAAAATAAGTAACTGCCATTTTCATATCTTGTAAAACATTATTGCCGAAAGTTATTTGGAGGAATTAATATTCTCTCACATCAAATTTTCAACTTTCGGATGAAAACAATCACATCAATTCACAATATTTTTTAATTTTTGTATATAAAATATATTTGTTCAAATAAATTTTTTTGAATTAATAATAAGATAAGTAAAGACGCACTTTAATCAAGAGTGTTTGTTAACAAATTGAGTAGATAGAGGAAAACGGTGCTATTATTGATTAAAGAAAGTGAGTAATACGTGAATAAATCTTTGACTAATCTTCATATTCAAAATTTTAAGATTTTTTGTTTTTTTTTTTTTTTTGTAAAAGTACGTACCAGGTTGAAGGGTTGCCAAGCTCATTAGATTCTCAATAAATTGTGATGAGTAGGTAAACATCAAAGATTTGATTAATCTTAAAACCAAGGCTAGAATCGAAGTATAGGAAGGGGTTATTTATAGGTCTGTGCATAATCTTTTCAAGACTAATGTTTTGATGGTGGATTACAAAACCATGTGATTTTCACATTGAACATTAAAGGTGTAAATGGTGAAATTATGTTGAATGTTTGTTGAAGGTGATTATTTCTTCTCTAAACATTTTATTGACAAAGAATATATATATATATATATATATATATATATATATATATATAAAAGTTTGTATTTGTGAGGATTTTGAGTTTTTTTTTTTGTGACAGATGGTAGAGATAAGGGATTAATTATCATATAAAAAAACAATGGTATGAGATCTTATATCTTTAAAGCCTATTCAAGGATAATGTGTATGCATTATGTGATACTAATAAACAAAAAAATCAAAGTGATGAGATGTTCTGTTGGAAGAGGGAAATAAAATGATACAGTGGAAGTTGTTGAATTTATTAATGGAAGGATGATTATTGTTCCTTGGTGCACTATGGACAAACTGAATGAAGTTGGTGATATATGTTTTTTTTTTTTTTGCTTTTTATTTTATGAGGCAAAGACTATAGGGAAGCTGGTGTGGAGGGATGGAACATATTCGCGGCTTGGTGCTGGAGTTTTTGTGTTTTTATTTAATTGCTAAACTCCACAAATTTTAGTAGCTCAAGTTGTTTTTATATAATTCATCTAAATATAAAATTTTATGAAAAGAGCCAATGATAGAAAAATATTTCTAATGATTCGGAAGTGAATCTAAGTTATTTCGAGACTCAAAGAAACTTGATCGAATTTTCTTTAGAAACCAATTTGAAAGAAATTGCTTGGAATTGTTTTCTTGATCTGAATAAAATTAATTGAAGATTGAATGCAAGTCAAGAGAAAAAAACTCAAGTAATAAAATTAATCTAGAATCGAAAATAAGATGGAGTTGTGGAAGGATGAAAACGATGGAATGTGGAATAGAAGAATAAATGTCTAATTGGACCCTCCAAGAAAAATTTCTCGGCAAAAGTTAATAGCTTTAATCAACCCTTCAATAACACGTTAGAGTTTGAAGAACTTCCTCAAAAATATTAAATAAGACCAAGTAAAAAGAATCTTCTAAATAGAAACAAAAATTGAATCTTGCAAAATAAAATCCTCTAAGCAATACTTTTATTAATCAAAATAGTCTCACATAATGAATAATGAAAGTACCATACTATAAATTAAATGAAAAACAAACTTCTAATTTGGTTAAGCAAGAATTAATTCTAATTTAACTAAACCTTCTTGAAAAATAAGAAACATAAAACCTTTTAAAGAATTTAAAACACTTTAAAATATCTTAAATTTTTAAAAAGTAAATGCAAAAATATATTTAAATTAATAAATTCAATATTGGACTTATATATAATACAATTTAGACAATAAAAGTAAGCCCAATATGGTTTAAACATGAATCCAAAATTCAAAATTCGTAATTCCCGTAATAATTTTGTCGAGAAAATTCTACTCGCACAATCTTCACTAAAACAACCATAACTTGAGATCTCAAACTCGAAATAAGGTGATTCAAAGTGAGTTTTGAAGCTAAAAGATAGATTTTTCATTGGTTAGAAGACATCTTGGCCCAAAAATGTCTAGATCATGTCCAAAAGTTCATCACAAGTTGATTGATTTTCTAGACTTAAAAATTTGCAGGTTCAATGAATTGAAGTTAATAAATTTCATCCATCTATGATTTCATAAAATTTTAAAAACAAAATTGTTAGCTTTAATTTTTCAAATATTTTGATATAACAAAATAATTCTTAAATTCCCTTACTTAAATTTGCAAATATTAATTTGTTTACAGTTATAGTTTTTTGTCAAGTGTTTGAAAACTCATTAACTTAGTTTCTAAATGTTTTAAACAATTTTCAAAAGTCTTTGAGTACTTCCAAGTCCTTTAAAAAGGTTTTTAAGCCAAACTATATAGTTTTCCAATCTCAAGACATAAAATTATAAGTATCGAGACAAGCAAGTCAATAGCCAAAGTTTTGCTTTTTGGGTCCAAAGTTTCGAGACATTCCTTCAAAGTTTTGAGACTTGTTCTTGATGTCTGGAGACATCCTTTCAAGGTCTTAAGACATTGTGTTTTTTAATGGTCATTTTTCAATAATATCTCAAGATATTACCATGCATTTTGTATTAAATGCACAAAATTACCTTGAGACGTTGTGTTTTCTAATGACCATTTTTCAATAATATCTCGAGACATTACCATGCATTTTGTATTAAATGCACAAAATTAATGTCTCCAACAACTAGGAACTCCCTCCAATGGCTCTAAATGTACCCAAATCAATGAGAGAGTATAAATATGATTCAAAAACACTCAATTGAAGACAAGAAACAAGTTTAGAAAGTTCAAATAAAAAAATCGAAATATTTCATTGTTATACTCCTATTTCTTGTAAAAACACTACATGTTGGTTCATTTATATATCAACAAGATATGACTATACATTTTGCATTAAATGCGTGAAATTAATGTCTCCAACAGTTAGAAACTCCCTCCACTAACTTCCAAGTATTCAAATTAATGAGATAGTATAAACATGATTCAAAAACAATCAAATGAAGACAAGAAATAAGTCTAGAAAGCTCAAAGAAAAGAAAAATCCAAACCTTTCATTGTAAAATACTAGTGGGTTTATTTATATTTCATTCTTTCGAGAGCTTGTTTGTTTTTGTGAGAGCAAATCCTTATATATCAACCTTTGAGAGATTCTTATTCTTTATTAATTTTAATTCTCAATTTTTGAGAGTTTATATAAGGTTTTGGGTAGAAAATTTTAGGGAGAAGTGATGCGATCTTACCAAGTTAAAAGATAAGAGATTGTGTAAAGATTATACATTGTCCTAAAAATGTACCAATCATTCAGTTGAAAAAAAATTTAATTCTGATAAGCTAAAGTAGTGGAGGTAGGTATTTAAAACTAAACCGCAATAAATTTTTGTATTCATTTTCTTGAATTTATTTTTCTAATTTCTTAAAACATCAATTCACTACACCCTTGGTGTATATTGAAGATAACAAAAACTCTTGAGTTAAAAATAGTTTTTTTAATAATCTACCACTAATAAAAAATATTTTTTAATACTAAAATGTAACGAGCAATGGCCTTAAAGATTAACCTTTTAATCCATACATCTATCTCTGGATAGTGATTTGAATTTTTCCAAACGGAGCCTAGATGCTTCATTTTTTCAATCCAACCAAGCCATCCATAAATTATTCTAATTGAAAATGTTAATCTGGATACCCCAAAAAAATGAAATGGATTTCTAATTGCACTCCATTAGACTCTACACTACAAATTTTTGATAATTTGTTAGAATTAAGTGACCCGAATCCTTATTTAAATAAAATACAGTGGTAAAATAAAACAAAAGAAGAATCCATTTAGAATTACACTTCTTTTATTTTATTTTAGAATAAGGTTTTTTAAACCTTATTAAATTCTATCTATTTGATATTGATTATAATAAGGTGTTTCAGTCTTACTAGAATATGACTTTATAAGCCTATAAATAGACATAGTCTATTCTTCTTGTAATGATTCGAATTCGACATAGTGAATTTTCTTCTCCTCTGCCCGTGGTTTTTGCCTGAAAGGGTTTTCACGTAAAAATCTGTGTGTTCTTTATTTTTTATTTTATTTTATTTTCACAAATTGGTATCCAAGCTTTCGGGTTGTTCATCTCGATCACGGTAATGGCGTCTTTAAAGTATGAAATTCATTGTTGGACCGCAACTTTGCATTTGTGTTGTGACAGATTAAGATGCAAGCAGTTCTTGCGCAGATGGATCTGGAGGATGCCCTGCTAGGGATAGATAAGATGCCTTCGACTTTAACAGATGAAGAGAAGAAGCGTAAGGATCGAAAGGCGTTAACACAATTACATTTGTATTTGTCCAACGAAATTTTGCAGGATATGATGAAAGAGAAGATCGCCGCTGCATTATGGAAGAGGCTAGAACAAACATGTATGTCGAAAACTCTAACAAGCAAGTTGCATATGAAGCAGTGTCTTTACGCTCATCGTTTGGAGGAAGGTGCGTCTGTACACGAACACTTAACAGTGTTTAAAGAAATTCTCTCAAACTTGGAGGCCATGGAGGTTCAGTATGATAAGGAAGATCTATGGTTGATTCTACTTTGTTCGTTGCCCCAGTCTTATTCAACCTTTAGAGACACGATTTTATATAGCCGCGAGTCTCTCACAGTTGATGAGGTTTATGATTCTTTGACCTTATATGATAAGATGAAGCATCTTGTGGTTAAACTCGACTCTTAGGGAGAGAGTCTCATTGCTCGTGGGAGACAAGATTAGAATGCTAATAATGATCGTGGAAGGACACAGGAACGGAATCCTCGCGGTAAATCTAAGTGTAGATCGAAGTCTTCAAATAGAGGTAAAACTTGTAACTTCTGCAAGAAGAAAGGGTACATTAAATCTGAGTTTTATAAGCTACAGAACAAGATTAAAAGGGAGGCTACGAATTAAAAGGGAAAACAACCAGAAAATTCAGGTGAAGCTGATGTTGTAGAAGACTACAACGATGGTGAACTTTTAGTCGCTTTTGTCAATGATTCTAAAGTAAGCGAGGAGTGGATCCTTGATTAAGGTTGCACCTTCCACATGAGTCCCAATCGGGATTGGTTACAACTTACGAAACAATGTTTGAAGGTGTTGTTTTGATGAGAAATAATGCTTCGTGTAAAATCACAGGTGTTGGAACAATTAAAGTTAAGATGTTTGATGGAGTTGTCAGAACACTTAGTAATGTGCGACATGTTCCAGAATTGAAGAAAAATTTAATTTCGTTAAGTACTCTTGATTCAAAAGGGTACAGATACACAGCTGAAAGTGGGGTTTTAAAGATTTCCAAATGTTCCCTTGTTGTGATGAAAGGGTAAAGAAAGACTGCCAAGTTATATGTTTTGCAGAGTTCTACTGTTCCTAGTGATGCAGCTGTCGCTTCCTCTTCCTTGTCAGATGATGATATTACTAAACTTTGGCATATGCGCCTAGGGCATATGAGTGAGAATAGCATGGTAGAATTAAGCAAAAGAGGACTTCTTGATGGGCAATGAATTTACAAACTAAATTTTTGTGAGTACTGTGTTTTTGGGAAGAAAAAGAGAGTTCGATTCACCAGAGGAATCCATAACACGAAGGGAACGTTGGAGTATATTCATTTTGATCTGTGGGGGCCATCCAGAGTGCCTTCGAGAGGTGGAGCTAATTATATGCTAACCTTCATTGATGATTTTTCCAGAAAAGTTTGGGCGTTCTTCCTGAAGCAGAAAAGTGATATGTTTTCCGCATTTAAGTCTTGGAAAATTATGATTGAAAAATAGACGGGAAAACAAATAAAATACCTCTGCACAGACAATGGCTTAGAGTTCTGTTCTGATGAGTTTAATAGATTCTGCAAGTTAGAAGGGATCATGAGACACTTGACAGTTCGTCATACTCCATAGCAAAATGGCGTTGCAGAACGAATAAACAGAACGATTATGGAGAAGGTTCAATGTATGTTGTTAAATGCCAACTTACCGAAGTCGTTTTGGGCAGAAGCAGCTTCTACTGCATATTTTTGATCAACCGATCTCCATCTGTTGCCGTTGAGAAAAAGACTCCACAAGAGGTATGGTCTGGTAATCCTACTAATTATTCTGATTTAAAGATCTTTGGGTGTCCTGCATATGCTCATGTTGATAATGGAAAATTAGAACCGAGATCCATTAAATGTGTTTTTCTTGGTTATAAAGCTGGTGTGAAAGGGTATACGTTATGATGTCTTGAAAATAGAAAAGTTGTGATTAGTAGAGATGTTGTTTTTGATGAAACTATTATGCTACTTAACTTATCTCTTAAAAACTCTTCGAATAAAGAAAATCAAAAGCAGGTAGAGTATCAGATTAATACAAAGTCGACTCCTCAAGCCAGTACGAAAATTGAGAATAGAGTTGCTTCTTCGCTGCAATACTCTATTGCCAAAAACAGAACTAGAAGAGAAATTAAACCTCCAAAAAAGTATGCTGAGGCTGATCTAGTTACTTATGCTTTAAATGTGGCTGAAGATATAAATGCAAATTAAGAGCCATCTAATTATTCTGAGGCGATTAACTGTGAAGACTCAAAAAAATGGATGTTTGCTATGCAAGAGGAGATGGAATCACTCTACAAAAGTAAAACATGGGATCTTGTGAAACTTCCTGAAGGTAAGAAGACTGTTCGTTGTAAATGGGTGTTTAAAAAGAAAGAAGAGACTCTAGAAGTTGAAGAACCTAGATATAAAGCAATGCTTGTTGCAAAGGGTTACAGTCAAATTCTAGTAGTGGACTTTACAGATGTGTTCTCCCCAGTTGTGAAGTATAGTTTGATTCGAGCTTTGCTTGGTATTGTGGCCATGCATGATTTGGAGCTTGAGCAGTTAGATGTAAAAACTGTATTTTTGCATGGAGAACTTGAGGAGGATATTTACATGCAACAACCAGAGGGTTTTACAGTCTCAAAAAAAGAGGACTATGTTTGATTGCTGAAAAAGTCCCTTTACGGTTTGAAACAGTCACCAAGACAGTGGTACAAGAGGTTTGATTCCTTTATGACTTCTCATGATTTCAAAAGAAGTAGTTTTGACAGTTGTGTTTACTTTAAGAAAAACAGTGATGGTTCTTTTTTGTATCTACTTCTTTACGTTGATGACATGTTGATAGCAGCAAAAGATAAATGAGACATAAGAAAGGTTAAAGCCCAACTAAGTGAAGAATTTGAGATGAAAGATTTGGGACCAGCAAAGAAGATACTTGGTATGGAGATTCTCAGAGATAGAAAAGCAAGTAAATTGTACTTAAGTCAGAAGGGGTATATTGAGAAAGTTCTTTGCAAGTTCAATATGCAAAGTGCTAAGCCTGTTAGTACTCCTTTAGCAGCCCATTTCAGACTTTCATCGGCTTTATCTCCACAATCAGATGATGAGATTGAGTACATGTCACATGTTCCATACTCTAGTGCAATGGGATCTCTTATGTATGCTATGGTTTGTTCACGTCCAGATTTATCATATGCAGTTAGCAGATATATGGCGAATCCTGGTAAAGAACACTGAAAAGCAGTTTGGTGGATTTTAAGATACTTACGAGGTACTATTGATGTTTGCTTGATGTTTGCTTACAGTTTGGAAGAACTGAAGATGGAGTCATTGGGTATGTTGATGTTGATGTTGATTTTACTGGAGACCTTGATAGAAGAAAATCTCTCACAGGTTATGTCTTTACAATCTGAGGTTGTGCAATCATTTGGAAAGCCACTTTGCAAACTCTGATCGCTTTGTCTACCATCAAGTGTTTGAGTACATGGCAATTGCGAGAGGCTTGTAAAGAAGCTATTTGGTTGAAAGGACTCTTTAGTGAACTCAATGAAGACCTTTAAATCAGCACAGTATTTTGTGACAGTCAGAGTGTAATCTTTCTTACAAAAGATCAAATGTTTCATGAGAGAACAAAACACATTAATGTTCGGTATCATTTTGTTCGTGATATTATTGCTCGTGGTGATATTGTTGTAAGCAAAATTAGTACTCATGAAAATCCTGCAGATATGATGACTAAGTCATTTCCTATAACCAAGTTTGAGCATTGCTTAGACTTGGTTGGTGTTCATTGTTGAAGTTAAACCCTTAAGGGGTTTTATGGAAGAGGTGGAGAATTTGTTCGTTGAGAGTTCGCAATGAAGAACTTGTTTATTGAGAATTCGTGTCAAGGTGGAGATTGTTAGAATTAAGTGATCCGAATCCTTATTTAAATAAAATATAGTGGTAAAATAAAATAAAAGAAGAATCCATATAGAATTACACTTCTTTTATTTTATTTTAGAATAAGGCTTTTTAAACCTTATTAAATCCTATCTATTTGATATTGATTAGAATAAGGTGTTTCAGTCTTACTAGAATATGGTTTTATAAGCTTATAAATAGACATAATCTATTCCTCTTGTAATGATTCGAATTCGACATAGTGAATTTTCTTCTCCTCTGCCCGTGGTTTTTTCCCGAAAGAGTTTCCACGTAAAAATCTGTGTGTTCTTTATTTTTTATTTTATTTTATTTTCACATAATTCAATCAATATTTTTTGGGTGAAACATAGGATATCTCGATCGAGCGAGAGAGCGGGAGAATCCCATATAACTCAATATATTTGACAAGTTGCACTATACGTCAACCCAAACTGTATTTTTCTCTCTCGGATTTCAAAAAAACATGTGCAGTTCTTCACTTATTCCTAAGTTAAGGTTTTTTTTTTTGGTTAAAAAATTATATATTTCGGTATTAAAATTATGACTCATCATAATTATATATATGATTAATTTGATGATTTTTGTATGAATTTTTTTATTTATTAAAAAAATTATATATTTTATATTAAGTAAAATTTACACTTTTTTTATTCACAATTAGCTATTTTAATTAGTTAATAAATTATGAATGAATCTAATATATCATAAGCATAAATTAAATTATTATATTTTTAATGTATCATTATTATATATATATATATATATAAGAATTTTTGTTTAATTTCTTTGTCAATTAATTATTTGAATAGATAATATTTTAATTTTAAAAAAGATAACATTCACGTGTTTCATAAATTTATAAATTATATAAATGATTTTATTTTGTCAAATATTGTTCATATTTCTATTGTTACCTTAATTATTTAGAATACACATTTATCCAAAGGAGAATAGCAACAAATGTAACATATAATACTTTTATCTTTCTTTAAAGTCTAATATGCCAACCAACCCTATAAGCATCATTAATGTATTACAGGACAATGAAAGGTAGCTTGATTTTCTCAACAAAACATGGATTAAAAAGGAGTAAAGCAATGCTTGTTTGTTTGTTGGAGTTTTATAAATGGAGAAAATAATTGGAGTTTTATAAATGGAGAAAATAAATAATGGAACATTTGGATTCGACCTAACTCGATTTTAATATTAATTGAAGTTTGATGTGATTGCCAGATATGGAATAAAAAAATAATGCTTGCACAACAAGAAATCCCCTCTGTTAGATTGCTAATCCTCGACTATAAAACCTTGGATCCATCTTCAAGTTTCTTTCTCTCAGCCACCTTAAATATTGAATCCAAATGGAAGTGCCTGGATTTGATGTTGATCGTGATCCTCAGCCCCATGGTCATGGAAGCCTGATTCAAAGCTTGTTTGCTTTCTGTCCTTCACAGAAAGCATTAACAACCTCTGCAACTCACATAAACATGGAGTCCTGGGATGGAAACTCGTCATCTTCTCAACATCCCGATTCAGGTATTTTCTCCCACAGATTATCACCCAACACTCAAATCCATCTTTTTTCACCCAACCCCAGCAATGAAGATGAGGGCAGAGTGTGTCAAGCAAGCATTGTGGTGGATGAAAAGAGGCTGAGGAGAATGATATCCAACAGGGAATCTGCAAGGAGATCCAGGATGAGAAAGAAGCAGCAAATCGAAGAGCTGCAATCACAGGTTAATCAACTTCAAACAATTAATCGTCAGCTTTCGCAAAAGTTGATCAACCTGTTGGAAAACAATCATGAGATCCTCCAAGAAAATGCTCAGCTCAAAGAGAAAGTGTCTACTCTTCATATGGTGCTTTCTGATGTGTTTGCACCTCTCAGGAATTCGGATGATTCCTCCTCCATGAAACCTAAATCAGCTTCTTAGAGATGCTAACATCTAAATTGGGGTGTATTTATACATATGCATATAACAACTTGTGAGGTTAAAATGGATGATGAACTAGTTTTGGAGCAGTCCTATGGCTCTGGGTTGGTGCTTTTGTTAATGTAACTTTATGTAAAGAAATCATTACAGGCTTCAATGGATTACATGTATAGGACACACACACACACACACACACATATATGTATATCAACTATACGTGTAATAAACTCTTCAGATGGCATATGTCGAACTTTACAGTATTCATCAGGATTAAACTCCATTAAAGCAGTTTGAATGTTCAATACCTGAACATCAGCCAAAATTCAGGCATTTGCAAACATCCAAATCAGCATTATTTTTTCAAAAGAAAAAAAATCAGCACTATTCATTCCCATCCTTAATGCTACATGAATTAATTAGATGTTTAAAGGTCGATGGAACATTTGCCTTAAGTTACTTTCCTACAAAACATACATGTTGTTTGTGTTTTTTGGAGGTTGTGTCCTTGTTCTTTTGGGTTCTGAATGGACATATACTGAAATATTTTCCAAACATAAAATTCTACTATAATTAAAACCATCATTGAATTTTTAAGTCAAATCTTATAGCATAAAGGTGTCTATTGATGCCAATGAGATCTTTTGGAAAATGACAATGACAGAAATTTTAAATCTTTTGGATGAGAGATTTATAGAAGAAAATTTTGTTTTTAGCAAAATTTTAAAATTTTATGAAATTTTTAAAGGAGCTTTGAGTAACTAAAATTTCATCGTTTTTCAAATTTCTTTTCTTTTGATATATGTAGTCTCACAATTAAAAAAAAAAACATTAACTTTAAAGTGGAGTAATTTTTATTTAATTTCGATGTATATTTTTATATTTTATAATATTAAAAACATTTACATACTTTTACAAACCTAATATTGCATATTTTTATATTATTTATTTTTAATATCATTATTTTTTTATCACTATTTTTTAACTTATTAAATTTCATTAACCTAAAATTTTCTTAAAAAATTATTTATTCAAACGAAATGCTAGGAGAATTTTTTATAACCCTCACCAAAAGCTTGATTTTTGTTTATATGAATAGTTTTACAAAGTAAATTTAAACAAAAATATTTTTATTTTTATTATTAAATAGTGATTTAGTGAGTCAGGTAAGAATCATGAATTACCACAAGATCTGACCCAATCAAAATGAGCAGAGAATCCAATCCTTTCGCCAAATCCGTCTCCAGAAATAATTGCTTGATGTATTAACATAATTTATGCTATTTGTTACATAGGAATTGAAAATAAAAGAAATTTGTTAACAAAACATTGACTAATTGTAAAAATTTCTGCTCTATTACTTCAAAAAGAGTTTGTGGTCTACATAATGCCTTTTTTGGATATGATAGCATATTTCAGAGAATGCCATCAATTGTGATATCAGCTATTCTTCTTAAGTGGGAGTTTCCCGTTTGAGATGTTATTTCAAGGCCTCGGCATTTGAACCACCATTGTTCGGATCCTTGAATGCATTCATCGGATCTGCAAATGATCGAGTGCAAGGCCACCTATAG
This sequence comes from Gossypium anomalum, assembly GCA_025698475.1. Classification (NCBI taxonomy): domain Eukaryota; kingdom Viridiplantae; phylum Streptophyta; class Magnoliopsida; order Malvales; family Malvaceae; genus Gossypium; species Gossypium anomalum. Next base: position 9,860,173 of record CM046967.1, on the reverse strand, counting down.
ACAAAGTTGTTCAGCACCAGCCATTTTTCTATGCTACTCATGTTGAAAGAAATTTGATCGTACCTGCTTGATAATATGGTCTCACTATCTATTGTTGTTTTCTCATCAAAAACGTTGCCTGAAAGAACAAAACGTTATGAATTGCTTTCAACTTGTCGTCAACTTAGAAGACATTCGGGATGGGTAAATATATTATGTAAAGTTCAAAGCCAAACAAAGTAGGAGCAGCAATGTATACCTCCGTAAAAGTTCTTCTTAGAGAAATATTTTGCCATCAACCGACGGGTGTAGTCAGCCTCAAATTTCTTGTACTTCTCAATGTTTTCTGGATTATCAAGAACCCTAACCAAAATAGGAGCACATCAAGTGATAGGATCACTGTGATATCCCAAGCTCAAAATAGGATCACTCTTTAACCGTGCACTTCATGATTCGAGTTATTCATATATGAACAATAGTGTGCTTTGGGGGAGAAATGATCAAGTTAAAAATAGTGAGAAACTAATGATTCATTAGAGTAAAGATGGTTATTTACCCATACCACCCTCATAAACTCATAGTTGCTCAATGTCATGCAATCGTTGGTGACTAGACATGTCAATAAATGCTAAGCAATTCAAAGAACTACATTCGAGTTGGATACAGGTATGTGTGACATGGATATGTTCAATGGTTTTCAATTTTTTTCATGTACTTGGAGGATACATTGGAAGATCGTATCCCCATATCTATATATGAACATGTGGTGGATGCAGTGCTGGACATGGATGCTTCAGAAAACATGAGTCGGAAGTAACAACAAAGTCATAGAACAAAATAACCAAAACCCCAAATACTAAAATGATCAGCAATGTATTGTCCACTTGTCTGTCATCTACCAAGAATGTCAATAACAGAATAACATAATTTAAACAAATAATACCCTTAAATGACTTCTCAAGACTTTCAGATTAAAACTAACAATCTGTACCACATACAAATTAAAACCTTGTTTAAGCAAGAGCAGAATCGTGATTAAGAAAGCTAATGAAATAACAATATGAGAGATGCATAACCATTCCAATTAGCTTTTCCTGAAAGTGAGAACATACGATTTTCCATTTAAAACACATGATCCAGAAACAAAGGATAGGATCAAAATAATTATATTAGAAAGTTAGAAACTATAACATATAAAATAGAAAACCATTTTAGACCATTATTTTCTGAATAAGACAGTAAGCTTTTCGTTTCACAAACAGTCATATAACTGCAGAGAAACAGCTATGTCAACTGTTTTAGGAAATTCTTCTCCCGTACTAATGGATTACCGAATAATCATCCAAGAATGCTGTTCTTCTAATGACTACAGTATTATACAACATCCTCCAGAAGTATGGAAACGGATCCGAAATGTATAAAATGCCATTAATCCGACTGTGGATCGAGCTATTATTGCAAAAATGAACCAAAAACAAGAAATTTTTTCTCTGGTTTACAAAAACTAAAATTCTTGATTAGACTTCTCCTTTATAAGTGTGTGTGTATATACATAATTTGAGGGTTAAAAAACAGTTCAAATAAACAGGGTGCTGCTGGTCGATAACAGCCAATAACTAGCCTAAAGTTTATGCTTTTTCCTTCACAATCATTCCTTTAAACATGAAATTACTGTGCAGACCTGGGTTAAGTCAACGTCACATGCTTTAAAGAGATATTAAGCAATTACTTTCGAGTGGCTCGAAGGAAGAAGGGTGCTCAATGGAATTATATCTAAAATTTGAAAGTTAAAAAGACATACTCAAACTAAACCAAAAATGGTAAATGTAAGTATTTCTTTGAAAAAAAAAAAAAACTGATGAGAACTTCAAATGTAAAAAGAGTAGAAAAAACCAACTCACGCAAAATGGTTAGCAATTTGAGGCTTTTGGTCATCGACATTGAGCGTTCCATTTTCGGCGGTAGCAACAACCTGGGCCTGCGGTGGTAGAAGAGCGGTGGCAAGAGTGACGGAGGACTCAGAACAGGAAGCGGAGATTGAAGGAGGTGATGGCGCAGGCGGAGAAGATGGTAGACTCGCCATCGCTATAGAGATTTGGGCTTCTCTTTTGCTGAGTTTCTATCGAGTCTCTACTCTCGACTTACAAATCTCCTTCCTCACAAGAAATAGGGTTCGGTTTGAAGAAGAAAAAGAAAAAACCCTTAGAATTCAATTGGGTCACCGTCGTCCGACAAGCCGGTTTCAATAACACTTTTTTGGTACATATTTCAGTAAATTTTTTAGATAAACTATAAAAATAGCCTCCTTAGCTTGTTTTTGCTTTAATGGTTTTTATTTTTAATGAATAAAATCTGAAAATTAAGAATAAATTTCAAATTTTAAGAAAGTTAACCTCTTTTGATGAACAAACACCGATAAAAGTAATGATTTTTAATCAATCCTTTCAATTCACAAGAATTAAGTAAGTCAATGTTATATAAACAACCTTGTCAACCATTATTGAAGATTTGAAGTAAAAAATTTATTCCGGTAAGAAAGAACTCCTTTAGGAGTTGACACGAGTTCGGTTTCCTCAAAAATTTTGATTTATAAAATTTAATTATTTAAAAATTATAAAGATATAAACTATTAAAATAATAAAATTACATTTTTACTATCGTAAAAATATACAATTTAATTCAGACCTAAACAAATTTTATAATTCTGCCATTGAATATAATATATATAGTGGCTATAAATTATAATATCATGCACACTTACGTATACACATATAAGAAGACTTCGTAAATATATTATTGAACTTATATATTATTGATTTTAAGACTTAGAATTGAATTAAATATGATTTAAAAGCTAAATAAAGTCTAAAACTAATAATTCTAGTAGTAAACATATCCAAAATTTTCCGCTCGTGCTGTTTCACTAAAATATCTTATCTTGAGCTCCAAAACTAAAAAAAAAAAAAAATTGATTCAAAATATATTTTAAAGTTAAAAGATATTTTTTCCTCATTTAAAAAATATCTCAACCTAAAAATAGTAAATCCTATTAAAATATAATCTATTGATGTTTTAAACTTTAAACGTTAATCTTTAAATTTGACAACTTCAGTATCGTGCGCATCATTTAGGTCACTACATCATCTGCCTGTGCCAAGTTTTGATGCCAGTTAAACCTATGGGACGCCATTCCTGCAACATAATAAAACAAAGTTAATGAGAATGAAATGAATTTTACAAAGTAATTGTGCACCCAAACCCCTAACCCTTGGGACTTCCATCACAAACACCAATGGTAGGACCCACACCACTTTTGGATATGACAAGGCTAGCTTCTCACTATATAATTATCTATCTAATGGAATAAAACATCTTCCTCCTTAAAAGGGACGCCTCTCGTAAGGAAAATGGGTTTAGCTTATGCAGTACTTTTAGCATAAAAGGCCTTGCCATTTTCTACTTAGATGGAGTGCGTAGAACAATGCTAATACTCCTCCCTTGCTTCTAAGAAGCTTTCTTTTTTAGAGCAGCGGGCTCTTCCATCTTGTAAAGGTCATGTCTTTATGTCTATCTAATCCCTAAAGTTCTCAGCATCATCAAGGGTCACGCTATTTATGTAATGGCCTAAATTCAAGGTTATCGGAACAGTGGTTTCGTAACCACAAATCCGATCTAAAGAGAAATTTATTTCAATATTTTTGCATGAATATTTATATGATAGAAAAATCGTATGAAAATATTGATAGAAAAATTTTATCGATTTAGTGGTTAGTTAGAAAAAGAAATTATTGAAGAAATTAGGTAAAAATAAGTTATCGAGATATTTATCTTGTAAAACTGAGTCAAAAATAATTTTATAAATATTTATGAAATGTTAGTAATGTGGTATTAAAATTTCGTTAGGAAATTTTAATGTTTGGGTAGTCAATTAAATGAAAAGGACTAAATTGTAATAGGTGTAAAATTTGCTAGAGTGATTAAATAGCTTAAGAGTCTAATGAGAAAAGATTTAAAAGGCAATTAGACCCAAAAGTTATTTGGGCTGGACGGCAAGGGTATGAAATTAGCAGAAAAATTGATAAATTAAGGGTAAAATTGGAATATTGCAAAATTAACTAAATAAAACTAGGACTAAATAGGAAATATCTAGATTTCTCTTCATTTCTCTTCAATTCCAGCAGCTAAAAACGCCATAGGAGGGTTCTCTAAGCTGGTATTTCATAATTTTTGCACCAAGTGAGTTAATCCTTACCTTTTTCTTGTAATTTTTGTGTTTCTAAGACTTTTACAACTAGGTCCTACTATTACATTCATTAGTTTTTGATTTCATAAATGAAATTGAAAATCACCATGGTTGAGTGCTGTAAGTTTATGATGAAATAGAATGAAATTAAAGCTTTAATTTGTTTATGGGATGATTTTATTAGGCAATTTCAATAGAAATTGATTTTTAGGACCTAATTGTGAAAATGTTTGGAATTAAAGTCTATTGCTGAAATTCTGATTCCTAAAGGTTGTAAACTAGTTTAAGGTGATAGAATAAAATGTTAATTGAGAAAAATCAGCTCAATTGAGAGGCTAATTGAGTAGGGATGAAATTATCATTTATTAAAAGCTTAGGGGAAAAATGGTAATAAACAGCTTGCACTAAAACAGTTTGGACAGCAGCAGTAGACTAACTTTGAAAAATCACTAAAAATTGTATAAATCTAATTAGAAGATGAAAAAAATATGAAATTAAATCTTATTGAGTCTAGTTTCTCATAGAAGAAATAGTTCAAGCAATGGATTTGTAAATTTTTAGATATAATGAATTTTGTGAGACAAGGTCAGAATGAATTCGGGTTCCCCTGTTCTGACTTTGAAAAATCATAAAAAAATGAAGACAAATAATTAGGGGTTTAAATTTATATTTATAGAATCCTGAGTGAGTCTAGTTTTAATATAAAAAAACTAGAATATCATTTGAATTCTGTACAAGGATATAATTAATTTTTAGTGAAGAAGAGTCAGAAGTGTCAGACAGCAAAACATGGGTGATTTTAAAGAATAAAATGTACTGATTGGCTAGACCAAAAATTCTGAAAATTTTATGGTAAGAATATATATGAGTCTAGTTTCAGGGAAAATTAACGGATCTTAATTTGGAGTTCTGTAGCTCAAGTTATAAATAATTTAGTGACTATGACTCAAGTAGACAGCTTTGAATGAACTATAAATAATAGTTGAATTATAGAGAATGTTGCATATGAACATGAAATGTATTAAATTGATAATTAAATTTATTTATTTAGATCCAAAAGATTCAAATACGAAGCTAGATCGAGGAAAGGAAAAAGTTCGGGATTAGTAGATTTTTACTGTTTACAAACAAGTATCAAGGTAAGTTCATGTAACTTGAATTATATTCTTAAATACTTGAAATGTATGTTATTGATGTGAATATGATTTGAATGTTCATTGTATGAAAATTGATGAAACATTTATATATTTGATATAAAGGAAGAAATCCGGTTGAATGAAAGGAAAATTCGATGGATCTCGAAAAGGAATTGTGGTAAAAGGATCTAGCCGGACGGGTGATCCTATCCGATATAGCCCTCCCGAAGAATATGTGGAAAATGGATTTAGCCGGACGGGTAATCCAAATTAGGTCTGAATTTAGCCTGGACTGGTAATTCATATCCAAGCTCATTAGAGTAATTGTCGTGTAGGATTTAGCTTTGGGTGGTAATCCCGACAATACTCTATGAGTTTATATTCGAGGATTTAGCTTGGATTTGGTAATGTGTGGCCCAAATTTCGTTGATACCGGAATAGTGATTTGAAATCACTAAGTCCGACATGTGAGCTTAGATATTAGTAAGTAAATGTTAAGTGTGGTTTTAGAAATAATTTTGAATTAGTGAAATTATGTAGTGTAGGAAGTTGTAGATAAAAGGAATAAAAGCGAGGTATCGAGACCTCGAATTCATAAACCGAGCCATAAATATTTTTAAAAATATTTATGGAGTGTAAATAAGTTAGTATTAAAGTTTAGTTAAGAAATTTTAAGGTTTGATAGTTAATTAGGTGAAAAGGACTAAATTGAACTAAGTGCAAAATTGTGAGATGTGATTAAATAGCTCTAGTAATAATTAAAAGAGGACTAAATAGGCAATTAGACACCTATTATTAGGCTGGACGGCATGTGTGTGCAGGAAAATTAAAAATCAAGTGTGAACAAGGGGCAAAATTGGAAATAATGTAATAATTTAATTGTAAAATATGATATATTAGGTAAAATCTAGAGTTTCTTCATTTTTCTTCATCTTCATCAGATAAAAACACCATTAGAGAGTTTTTAAGAAGCTGGTTTTTATATCCTACAGCATGTAAGTTCAACTCTTGATTATTTCTTGCAATTTTTGTATTTTTGAGACTTTTACAACTAGGTCCATATGTTTAATTCATTAGTTTTTGATAATTTTGAAAGTTGCCATGAATAAGTGCTGAAATTATATGATGATTTATTATGGAATTGAGGTTTTAATTTTATTATATGATGATTTTGTGAAGAGATTTTTAGAAATCATTATTTAGGACCTAATTGTGAAAGTTGTGAGATTAGGGTTTTGTGATGAAACTTTGAGTGTCAAAGGCTGTGAAATAGTTTATAATGTTTAAATAAAGTGTTATTTGAGAAGAATTAATTCAATTGATGGGTGAATTGATCAGGGACTAAATTGTAAAAACTATAAATTTTGGGGTAAAAGTGCAATTTCGAAATTTGAACAGCATAAATTGTGAAGTGAAATAGAATTGAAATGGATGCTAATGAAGGAATGATTTTATAATTATAGATCAAGAAAACGAACTGAATCGTGGAAAGGAGAAAATTCAAGAATAGTCCCTGAATTTCTACGACTTTTGCAAATTAGTCCAGGTAAGTTCATATGGCAAATTCAATGTTTTAGTATGAAGATATTATGATTTTTAAGTATATTATTGTAGATGAATACCATCAATTTGTAATAAGTATGAAATAATAGTTAAATAAAAGTACACATTAGTTGGAACAATGGATTTGAGTGCTTTCATTCGTGACCATGATGAATTGACGGAAAAGATATGATAAGTGCGCCGTTTAAGACCATAGCTGGGCTATGGCATCGGTGCAATGTGATATGTGTTCCGTATAAGACCATAGTTGGGCTATGGCATCGGTGAGATGTGATAATGTGATTAAGTATAAGACCATGTGCAGGATATGGGCCGGTATGATATGTGAAAGTGTAAGACCATGGCAAGGCTATGGCTTCGGTGTGTGATGCGTAACAATGTGAAAGTCCATAGTTTACTATGGCAATGTGATAATGAAGCACTCAATTCCCTTATTGTTCCCTAATTTGACAATGAAGTAAATGAGAAATAGGCCTAAGGGAGTTAAATTGTGAAACGACCATATGGAAATTATTCCAATGAGTTATTAATGAAGTTGTGATTTGGAGGATGAAGTAGTTAAACTAATAGATATATGATTGAGTACAATATTTGATATGATTTGTGTTTATATGTCTATGAGCTTACTAAGCTTCAACAAGCTTACTTGTGTGTGTTTAATATTTCTATGTAGATTGACTTGAAAGAAAGTGGGTAGATCGGATCAACACAACAGGCACACTATTCAGATCAATTCCGGTAGTTTTTGTTTTATGTTTAAAGATTTATATGGCATGTATAGAGTTTGAATGAATTGAAGTAAAGATGATATAAACTAGTTAACAATGTTTGTACTAAAACAGTTTTTGGTTAGTAGCAATAGTTTGACTTTGAAAATTTACCATAAATTGTGGAAATTGAGTTAAGGGCTGAAAAAATGAGATTAAAGCCTAATGAGTCTAGTTTCATATAGAGGAAACGATGCATGCAATTGGATTTTATATTATGAGATATTTAAATTGTGGTGAGACAGAGTCTGAATGACTTCGAGCTCCCCTGTTCTGATTTTTAAAAATCATTAAAAATTGTACAAAAATAATTAGGAGTCATACTTTATATGTATGGATTCCTTATTGAGTCTATTTTTAAGAGAAACAAACGGAATGGTTATCTGAATTCTATACAGGGAGAAATTTGGTTTGTAGTGCACAGGGGTCAGAGTAGCCGAACCCTGAAACAGGGGAGACTTTAACTAATAAACTGTACTAATTGGCCCAACCAAAAATTCTAGAAAAAAATTAGTAAGTAGATATACGAGTCTAGATTCAGGAAAAATTTACAGATTTGGATTTCGAGTTTCGTAACTCGAGATATGATTTTTTTAGTGACTGTGATGCAGTTGGACAGCTTATCTGGAAAAGGTAAAATAAATTGCCTGAATTTGTTTATGTGCTCAAATAAGTTTAGTAATGCCTCGTGCTCGACTCGCGACAGTCTCGGGTAAGGGCGTTACATTTATTGGTATCGAGCTTGGTTTAGCGATTCTCGGAATATGTATAATGTGAAAAGTGTCTAGAATTACATGCCATATAAATCTGTGATAGTGTGATGTGTATGATCCGATCTAATCCTTGCTTTTATTATAGATTATCTTCGATTTGAAAAGATGTCAAATAGACCAGAACAAACTGAGCAAGAAGAAGTTAACAGCAGAGTACAAACCTCGAGCAAGGAACAAGTAGTGAAGTTCCAATTTCATTGATGCGAGAACAAGAACTCAAAAATATGATTTATGGCTTCATGAATCGGTGGTATAATGAGAATGTACGAGAAGAAATCGAGACTCGCAACCTCCTCCCCTATTTCAACATCGGTAGTACCCCGGTTGCTCCTCCACCTCCTTTGATAATCGAATCAGTAAGCGTTCTCCATTTGAAAAGCTTAGAAAACATGAAATTTGAAGAATTTCGGGAAGAGCAGATGATGATCTGTGAAAGTTGAATATTGGTTACAAAGTATAATGAGGGTTTTTAAGCAAATGGCGTGCTCACCAAATGATTACTTAATATGTGCCGTGTCGTTATTGAAAGAAGAAGCTTATAATCGGTGGGAAGCAGTAGAAGGTTCATTTATACCATTGAGAAGATCACTTGGGAATTTTTTCAAAATGAATTTAAGAAGAAATATGTCGGTAGAAGATATCTGGATAAGAAGAAAAGAGAATTTCTCGACTTGCGGCAGGGAAACAGGTCAGTGGCTGAATATGAACGAGAATTTGTTTATCTGAGCAAATATGCTCGAGATATAGTACCCACTGAAGAAGAAATGTGTATCAGATTTGAAGAAGGGCTTAATGATGAGATTAAAATGATGATAGGGGCATTGAGATACGAGAATTTGTTGTTCTATCGGATCGTGCTCGGAAAATTTGGAAGAAGTATATAATAAAAAGATGCAACGAGATAGAAGAAGTAAAGAATCTTTCAAAAGAAGTGCATCTAAGTCATTTTCGGCTTTACCAGTGAAGAAATCTAAAGAGGAATTCAGTCGAGCCACTTGATCAGGAAAGATCGGAAAAAGTAGGCCAAGACAACTCGATTTCAAAGCATCCGCGGACCTCATTGTTAGTGTGGGTAGTGTACAAAATACCCAAAGGCCTAAATGTCAACATTGTGGAAGAAGTCACCGGTGAATGTAGAAGTAAGTTAGGGGGCTTGTTATAAATGTGGGGCCACTTGATCATTTTATTCGTGATTGTCTCCAATTACAAGTAGAAGAAGTGGAGCAGAAGAAGGAGAAAGTAAAACTCCTCCTCAAAAGGAAGACGCTGCAGTCGGAGAAGCGAGCTACTCACGGGGCTACTCGTTCGGGTATGAAAGATCTTCGCTAGTCGATCGAAGTTAAGCCCTGCTCGTGCTTATGCCATTCGAGCAAGAGAAGAAGCAACGACTCGGATGTAATTCTTTGGTACTTTCTATCTTTATGATGTTTCTGTGTATGCTTTAATAGACCACAGGTCTACTCATTCATATATTTGTCTTGTGCTAGCATCCGAAAAGAATTTATTTGTTGAGCCTCTCGATTATGATGTACAAGTTACAAATCCGTTAGGTCAAAGTGTGGTAGTTAATTTGATATGTCATAAGCGTCGCCTTTGAAAGTTAAAAATTTTGTGATTTCCCCGTGATTTGATGTTGCTACCCTTTCGGGAATTTGATATTATCTTGGGCATGGATTGGTTAATGAAACATGACGTGGTAGTGAATTGACGAGAAAAAGCGAATTAGTTTGAAATGTCAAAGCGGGAGATATTATTGTGGTTGAGTCCGGAAATTTGGATGATACGGTTAGAATGATTTCCTCTATGTCCTTTCGAGAAATTGTTGCGTAAAGGAAATGAGGCATATTTCGCCTATATTCTTGATACTCGAAGTTCGAATCAAAGTTAGAGCAACTATCTGTTGTGAATGAATTCATGGATGTATTTCTGAAGAATTACCGGGTTTACCACCCGATAGAGAAGTTGAGTTCGTGATAGATGTGCTTTAGGAAGCAGCTCCCATATCGTGTAGCACCGTATAGAATGGCTCAAGCAGAATTAAGAGAGTTAAAAACACGATTGCAAAATTTGTTAGACAAAGGGTTTATTAGACCGAGTATGTCGCCATGGGGTGCACTGTCTTATTTGTGAAAAGAAGGATGGTTCATTGAGGTGTGTGCATAGATTACTGTGACTAAATAAGGTAACGGTTAAAAATAAATATCCTTTGCCTCGTATTGATGATTTATTTGATCAACTTAAAGTGCTGCAAAGTGTTTTCAAAAATAGATCTCGAGATCCAGGTATTATCGATTAAAGGTAAAGGAATGTGATGTGCAAAAATGACTTTTAGAACTCGGTATGGTCATTATGAGTTCTTAGTTATGCCATTCGGTTTGACAAATGCTCCTTTGCTTTTATGGATTTAATGAATCGAATTTTTCAGTCTTACTGGATAGATTTGTGGTTGTGTTTATTGACGATATCTTGATCTATTCAAAGGCGAGAATCCGAGCATGCTCAAGACTTGAGAATTGTGCTCTGATTTTGAGGAAAAAGATTATATGCAAAATTTAGTAAATGTGAATTTTGGCTTCATGAAGTAGGATTCTTGGGTCACATTGTGTGGAGTTGATGGTATACGGGTAGATCCGAGTAAGGTGTCGTGGTGATTAATTGGAAAATTCCAAAAAGAATGTTACGGAAGTGAAGTTTTCTTGGATTAGTGGGTACTATCGTCGATTTGTGAAAGACTTTTCCTTTGATTGCTTCACCGATAACCCGATTATTACGGAAAAATGTTGAATTTGTATGGTCCGATGATTGCCAACGAAGTTTTGATCAATTAAAGAAAATGTTGTGAGGCTCGGTGTTAACTCGGCTGAAGCGGTATGCCATATGTAGTGTATAGTGATGCATCTTTGAATGGTTTAGGTTGTGTCTTGATGCGATCGGGAAAAGTTGTAGCATATGCTTCTCGATGATTGAAACCACATGAGAGGAACTACCCTACACATGATCTTGAATTAGTTTGCCATAGTATTTGCTTTAAAAATTTGGAGACACTACCTATATGGAGAGAAATGTTATGTGTATCTGAGATCATAAAAGTTTGAAATATTTAATGTCGTGAAGAAAGTGAACTTGAGACAGAGGCGATGGTTAGAAATTTGTTGAAAGATTACGATCTTGTCATTGATTATCATCCGGGTAAGGCAAATGTAGTGGCGGATGCACTTAGTCGGAAATAAATCGTTATTTGCTCTTGAGCGTTAAATGCTCACTTGTCTATTAATGAAGATGGTTCTGTGTTAGTTAAATTAAAGACAAAACCGGTATTCTTTCAACGAATTCAGAATTGCAAGATGAAGATCCGAAGTTGGTGTTGAAGCGACAAATGGTTGGGATAATTTGAACTTAGATTACTCTATTGATAATAGTGGTATGCTATACCATCGTAATAGAATTTGTGTCCCGAATAATCTAGATTTGAAGAAGGATATCTTATCAGAGGCTCATAGTAGTATGTACTCGATTCATCCGGGTAGTACGAAGATGTATTGTGATTTGAAGAAAATGTATTGGTGGCCTGGTATGAAACGGGAAATTTGTGAATTTGTGGCCAAATGTTTAATCATCCATGCAGTAAAAAGTGAACATCAAGTGCCTCTGGGTTTGTTACAACTGTAATGATTCAGAATGGAAGTGGGAACATGTGACGATGGATTTTGTATCTGGGTTGCCAGTGACTCCGAAGAAGAAAGATTCGATTTGGGTGATAGTAGACAGATTAACTAAATCGGCGCATTTTATTCCTATCAGAACAGATTTTTCGCTTGATAAGTTAGCGGAATTATATGTATCAGAAATTGTGAGATTACATGGGGTGCGACATCAATTATTTCGATCGAGATCCGAGGTTTACCGAGATTTTGGAATAAACTACGAGGAAGCTTTAGGTACTAAGTTAAAATTTAGTCTGACTTTTCACCTCAGACAGATGGACAATCGGAATGAGTGATTTGATTTTGGAAGATATGTTAAGTCTGTGTATACTCGAGTTCGATGGCGGTGGGAAAGGTACTTACCTTTAGTGAATTTGCTTATAATAATAGTTATCAAGCTAGTATCAAAATGGCACCGTTTGAAGCTGCATGCGGAAGGAAGTGCGAAACCCGTTGTATTGGTCGAATTAAGTGAATCAAAATTAGTCGGAGTGGATTTAATTCGGAAATCAAGAAGAAAGTTCGGATTATTCGAGAAAGTTTGAAAGTCGCTTCCGATCGTCAAAAGTCGTATGCGATTTGAAAAGAAGGGATATAGAGTTCAATGTGGGTGATCATGTGTTCTTGAAAGTTTCTCAAGTGGAAGAAAGTTTTACGGTTTGGTAGAAAAGGAAAGCTTAGTCCACGATTTATCGGACCATACTGAAATCATTGAGAGGATCGGTCCCGGTAGCTTATAGATTGGCCTTGCCTCAGAACTTGAGAAAATCCATAATGTATTTCATGTATCTATGTTGAGACGATATAGATCGGACCCTTCACATGTGATTCCTCATGCGAGATAGAGCTACAATCGGATATGACTTATTCGGAGGAACCCGTGAAAATATTAGCTCGGGAAGTTAAAGAACTACGGAATAAAGCGAGTACCATTAGTAAAAATGTTATGGCATCGACATGGATTGGAGGAGGCAACTTGGGAAACGGAAGAATCTATGAGATCACAGATATCGCATTTGTTTTCAGTCACGAAATTTGAGGACGAAATTTCCTAAGGGGAGAGTTATAATGGCCCAAATTTGGTGATCTAGGAATAGTGATTTGAAATCACTAAGTCCGACATGTGAGCTTAGATATTAGTAAGTAAATGTTAAGTGTGGTTTTAGAAATAATTTTGAATTAGTGAAATTATGTAGTGTAGGAAGTTGTAGATAAAAGGAATAAAAGCGAGTATCGAGACCTCGAATTCATAAACCGAGCCATAAATATTTTTAAAAATATTTATGGAGTGTAAATAAGTTAGTATTAAAGTTTCGTTAAGAAATTTTAAGGTTTGATAGTTAATTAGGTGAAAAGGACTAAATTGAACTAAGTGCAAAATTGTGAGATGTGATTAAATAGCTCTAGTAATAATTAAAAGAGGACTAAATAGGCAATTAGACACCTATTATTAGGCTGGACGGCATGTGTGTGCAGGAAAATTAAAAATCAAGTGTGAACAAGGGGCAAAATTGGAAATAATGTAATAATTTAATTGTAAAATATGATATATTAGGTAAAATCTAGAGTTTCTTCATTTTCTTCATCTTCATCAGATAAAAACACCATTAGAGTTTTTAAGAAGCTGGTTTTATATCCTACAGCATGTAAGTTCAACTCTTGATTATTTCTTGCAATTTTTGTATTTTTGAGACTTTTACAACTAGGTCCATATGTTTAATTCATTAGTTTTGATAATTTTGAAAGTTGCCATGAATAAGTGCTGAAATTATATGATGATTTATTATGGAATTGAGGTTTTAATTTTATTATATGATGATTTTGTGAAGAGATTTTTAGAAATAATTATTTAGGACCTAATTGTGAAAGTTGTGAGATTAGGGTTTTGTGATGAAACTTTGAGTGTCAAAGGCTGTGAAATAGTTTATAATGTTTAAATAAAGTGTTATTTGAGAAGAATTAATTCAATTGATGGGTGAATTGATCGGGGACTAAATTGTAAAACTATAAATTTTGGGGTAAAAGTGCAATTTGAAATTTGAACAGCATAAATTGTGAAGTGAAATAGAATTGAAATGGATGCTAATGAAGGAATGATTTTATAATATAGATCAAGAAAGCAGAATAGAATCGTGGAAAGGAGAAAATTCAAGAATAGTCCACGAATTTCTACGACTTTTGCAAATTAGTCGAGGTAAGTTCATATGGCAAATTCAATGTTTTAGTATGAAGATATTATGATTTTTAAGTATATTATTGTAGATGAATACCATCAATTTGTAATAAGTATGAAATAATAGTTAAATAAAAGTACACATTAGTTGGAATAATGGATTTGAGTGCTTTCATTCGTGACCATGATGAATTGACGGAAAAGATATGATAAGTGCGCTCGTTTAAGACCATAGCTGGGCTATGGCATCGGTGCAATGTGATATGTGTTCCGTATAAGACCATAGTTGGGCTATGGCATCGGTGAGATGTGATAATGTGATTAAAGTATAAGACCATGTCCAGGATATGAAGCCGGTATGATATGTGAACCGTGTAAGACCATGGCAAGGCTATGGCTTCGGTGTGTGATGCGTAACAATGTGAAAGTCCATAGTTTACTATGGCAATGTGATAATGAAGCACTCAATTCCCTTATTGTTCCCTAATTTGACAATGAAGTAAATGAGAAATAGGCCTAAGGGAGTTAAATTGTGAACGACCATATGGAAATTATTCCAATGAGTTATTAATGAAGTTGTGATTTGGAGGATGAAGTAGTTAAACTAATAGATATATGATTGAGTACAATATTTGATATGATTTGTGTTTATATGTCTATGAGCTTACTAAGCTTCAACAAGCTTACTTGTGTGTGTTTAATATTTCTATGTAGATTGACTTGAAAGAAAGTGGGTAGATCGGATCAACACAACAGGCACACTATTCAGATCAATTCGGTAGTTTTTGTTTTATGTTTAAAGATTTATATGGCATGTATAGAGTTTGAATGAATTGAAGTAAAGATGATATAAACTAGTTAACAATGTTTGTACTAAAACAGTTTTTGGTTAGTAGCAATAGTTTGACTTTGAAAATTTACCATAAATTGTGGAAATTGAGTTAAGGGCTGAAAAAAAATGAGATTAAAGCCTAATGAGTCTAGTTTCATATAGAGGAAACGATGCATGCAATTGGATTTTATATTATGAGATATTTAAATTGTGGTGAGACAGAGTCTGAATGACTTCGAGCTCCCCTGTTCTGATTTTTAAAAATCATTAAAAATTGTACAAAAATAATTAGGAGTCATACTTTATATGTATGGATCCCTTATTGAGTCTATTTTTAAGAGAAACAAACGGAATGGTTATCTGAATTCTATACAGGGAGAAATTTGGTTTGTAGTGCACAGGGGTCAGAGTAGCTGAACCCTGAAACAGGGGAGACTTTAACTAATAAACTGTACTAATTGGCCCAACCAAAAATTCTAGAAAAAAATTAGTAAGTAGATATACGAGTCTAGATTCAGGAAAAATTTACAGATTTGGATTTCGAGTTTCGTAACTCGAGATATGATTTTTTTTAGTGACTGTGATGCAGTTGGACAGCTTATCTGGAAAAGGTAAAATAAATTGCCTGAATTTGTTTATGTGCTCAAATAAGTTTAGTAATGCCTCGTGCTCGACTCCGGCGACAGTCTCGGGTAAGGGGGCGTTACAGGTAATCCCGCTGCAAGGTTGAGGTTCGCGGGAGTGTGCTCTATGAAATGGAAATGTGCGCACATGAATATGAATTGACGGACCCGGATTTGTACACTAAAAGTGTACCTCTGAAAAATCCATCGAAATTCCGAGTAATTCAGCGGGATAAATATGGAAAAATAACAAGGGAATGGAAATCATAGTATTGATGAGCTCATCAATCATGATATATATTATTGATATATAGAAATTATTGTACTAACTTGAATGTTGAGTTTGTGCATGTTAGGGTAATAATGCATTGAATGGATATATGTAATGTTTATTGTATTGTACTGAAAATATTAGGTAAGTGTAATTCTTGTTACATGAGCTTACTAAGCACAAAGTGCTTACCCTGTTTCATTTTCCCCTGTTTTGTAGTGTTAAGAGCTCGGAGGTCAGATTTGGTCGGAGACACATCACATTATCAATCTCAGGATTTCGGTATATAAAGAAACATTATTTTGGAAATCAATGGCATGTATAAGCTAACAAAGTAAATGTTAACGTGAAATGAATGTAAAGTTAGCCATTAGTATGGTTAACAAACCTGATTTTAGATATGTGATGACGTTATCTTATAAATATGCATGAATTTATCTTGAAAATATGTTGAATTGATTTGGTTGATGTGGATTGGTTTCGATTTAATATTACAGGAAGGTTAGATATATGTATAAAGGATTATATTGAATTTTTCACAAAAAAAAATATTCGTAAACTCCGGTAATGCCTCGTACCCTATTCCGGCAATGAGTACGGGTAGGGGGTATTACAATTTAGGCCTTTTCTTTCTAAGCATTGAACCCTGATATTGTTAAACTTGAATAACTCCTTAACAGAAAAACATGAGCTAAATTTGTAACGTTTGATGTTTTAGCAAGGTAATCTTCAAAGATGGGTTTCTTAAAAAGTTTCAAGGAGTTAGACTCCTAACAGGTTAGCGGAAAAAGGAAGGAACCAAGTTGGTCCTTCATGAAGATATAACAATCCTTATCCTGATGCTAGTTGTTGGGTTTGCCAATGGTAGGGCTCCTATGCCCCTACCCTGTTGAAAGAAACACAACCTTTCTTGAACTGGCTTGTGTGACAATTGCACATAAAACAAGGCATGGATTTTCCCCTCGGATACAATAGTCCAAGAGAAAGCCACCAATTGAAACTAAGACCCTCCTAGTTGGATTGGAACTATGTTGAATGAGCGCAAAACTTCCACAAACCAAGGATGAAGAGAGGAAAGTGAAAACTTGGTTCTAAGATGTATTGGGGTAAGAATATATCCCTTCCATTTCCAATCATATCACTTAACTAATTGTACATTTTCCCTGACAAATGATTGATATCAATAATGTAGGTCCTCTAGTCCTCTCAAACAAAGAACCTCTTGCCTTTCCACCATTGAGGTAGTACAAAAATTACGGTTCCAAACTTCCTAGACTCATTAACCCCATAGTATTCCCATCTAGCATGCGTCTCATGTGGGTTAAATCCAGCACACACCCTAAACTCAACATAGCATTTGACTCTACATAAAGATCCTCCAAGCCTTTATCCATCTATAAAACAAGTTTGCATACCCCTACTCATATAGCAACTCGACATCTTTCAACCACCAAGAATAATAACTCACCGCATCCCATGGTGTGAACCATTATCATTCCAATAACTCTCCGTACCTTCACGGTGTAAGTCGTCTTGTCAAGCAATTTTCAATATTTTGTTGTAACAAATTTGATATTTGAGAAAGAAAGAACCCGTTAAACCAATGCAAAATTTTATTAAACAATAAAAAGAATTTACAGGTGGGCCATTAAAGTTCACGGGGCACATATAAAATAGTAATATAGTAAAATTAAAATTAGTTAACGCGGAAAGGGTAGATCCAAACTATGGGTACGTTTGGTTCACTGTAATGGAATAGGGCTGTAATTGAATAGAGCTGTAATTGAATAGAGCTGTAATGGAATAAAGCTGTAATAAGTAATTCAACTGTTTGGTTAAATGGAATGGAATAGCACTGTAATAGTATTCTTGTGTTTGGTTGAATGGAATGATGTTGTAATAGTATAAGTAAAAAAAA
Source organism: Gossypium anomalum (assembly GCA_025698475.1). NCBI lineage: Eukaryota > Viridiplantae > Streptophyta > Magnoliopsida > Malvales > Malvaceae > Gossypium > Gossypium anomalum. The sequence continues at coordinate 9,842,191 of CM046967.1, read as the reverse complement.
TTAAAATGACCAGAATACCCTTAGCAGAATTTTTTTAGGTAAATGATTATTGTTATTGTTATTAAGTTTTAATAAGATTATTATTAAAAATAATTTAATAAAAATAATAAATAGTTTAACCAGATTTTAACATAATTATTATTAAATATAATTTAATAAAATTCTTAATAAAATTATTATTATATGAATTAAAAAATCATAATATATAATACTATAAAAATAATATATAATCTACTTTATTATTTTTAAACTGCAATACATATTTAACGTGTTAAAATATCATTAGTGAAACAAATAATTTAATGTTGGATATAATTTTAGATAATCTAAAATTTGCGATGATCCGAAATTTTGCTCAATGCGCAACAGCGCTCATCCTTAGTTAAATCTTCTACCTTACATAATATTGGATATAATTTTAGAGCACTTTCTTGAATGGTCATTTCTAACTTTTGTTGAATTGTTGAATTAGCACTTCGGAGACAATACTCCTACTGATTTCAATGCCAACGGTCCGTATATTTTTCGCCAATAAAATTTTTTACTTTATACTGAAAAAAAAAATTCACAAGCAATATTGGCTTTCCCTTGATTTCTTAACATTACCATTCTCACTTACTACACAAGTCAGAACAAAATCAACAATATTAAAAATAGACACTAAAACTCATTCTAGTTTCCAAAATCTTTTATAACTGTACAATGGTTATGTAAAAACTGATTCACATTTACAAGCGATGATCTTTACACAATTTGTGAAACATTTCAAAGCAAGATTGATTTATTAGAATGTACTATGAGATCCATAAATAAGTTGGTAGTGAATACATCTGCAGAAAAGCCCTTACCAACCATTTTCATAAGAAGTTGCATTGCCTTTGAGGTATAAATGTTTCGAAGTAACCCCGAATCATTACATTATAACAGCAACTATTAGGCAAACAGTCATTATCTCCCATGCTCCCAAAAAAACTGTATGCTTCATCGGCAATCCTCTCTTTACGATCCATTAATCATTACACCATATTTGTAAACATTCGGTTTAAAACCACTGTTTGAGAGTTGACGAAATAATTCCTTGACAACTTCAATATGCGACTTTGCACAACCCATCAATTAGGATAGTATATGGGACAATATCAAGTTCCAACCCACTATTTTGCATTGCTTGAAAAATTTCAATGCCTCTTTGAGATTACCTGTTTTAAATAAGCCATCAAAGAAAATCAAACAGTCACTCGATTCGAACTTGTCCGAAGCAAGTATCTTTCTAAACAGTTCACATGTAGTTGAAACTCCCCCTAATTGAAACATACTTTGCATTAGAGTGTTTTGTGTGACTATATTCAGAAGGGTCTATTTTGAGATATTTCAAGAAAGAGTTCCATTACTTCATCTAACCTTTTACCTTTGCAATATCTATTGATCATCGTGCTGTAAGTAATTATATTAGGTGCACAACCCTTTTCAATCATCAAATCAGAAACTTTTCTAGCTTTATCCATTTCGTTCTGCAAAGTGACCATTAACTAATGCATCATAGGTAACAACATTAGACTCAATGCCTTGCTTTCTCATCATGTCAATGATCTCTACAGCTTTAGAAATCATTCCTTCCTTGCAAAGTGCATCAATTAATATAGTATATGTGACAATATTAAGTGAAATATTGTTATCCACCATTTCATTCAAAAGCCTTGTTGCCTCCTCCTGTTGGCCCGAATCACACATACCATGAATTAAGCAACTGTAAGTAATGATATTTGGTTTAATGCCTTTAACCTTCATTTCAGATAAGAGATCAAGAGCCTCCTTTAACAACCCATTCTTACAAACAGTCAAGGATGTTACTATATGCTACAATATTGGGTTCAAAACCTCTGCCTTTCATCAGCCTTAGAAACCCAACAGCTCTATCAATATTAACGCTCTTACACAACCCCTTAAGTATTGTACTGTAAACAATCAAAGCAGGTTGATACTGTAACACCCCCTTACCCGAGACCGTCGCCGGAGTCGAGCAGGAGACATTACTAGACTTATTTTAGCACTTAAACAATTCTCGTAGTAAACTATCCATCTGCATCATGATCGCTAAAAAAATCATATCTCGGGTTACAAAACTCGAAATCCAATTCCGTAAATTTTCCCTGAAACTAGACTCATATATCTACTTACTAATTTTTTTCTAGAATTTTTGGTCAGGCCAATTAGTACAGTTTATTAGTAAAAATCTCCCTGTTTCAGGGTTTGGCTACTTTGACCCCTGTGCACTACGAATCAAATTTCTTCCTGTACAGAAATACAATGACTATTCCGTTTGTTTCAATTAAAAATAGACTCAATAAGGAATCCATACATATAAAGTGTGAGTCCTAATTATTTATACACAATTTATGGTGAATTTCTAAAGTCATAACAGGGAATCCAGAAATTTCTCTAACCCTGTTTCACCAAAACGTAAATATCTCATAAAATACAACTCTTTTACCTATTTTGTTTCTTCCATATAAAAATAGACTCATTAAGCTTCAACTACATATTTTATTCGTCATATAATTCACTTTATACTATTTTTGGTGTATTTTTAAAGTTGGACTACTGCTACTGTCCAAATCTGTTTTAGTATAAAATGTTGATAACTAAGTTTATAACATCTTCATTTCTTCTCTTTACAATATTTACCATCACTTCCTCTTTATTTCTCTTCACTAACATATCAAAAACATACCATACTTAAGGTTTTGGTAACATTTACAAAACATACCAAAATATCACTTAACAACTTAGGTACTTTCAAAATGACCAAAAGACATCCTAGGTACAATGCCATTTTCCAAAAAGATAGAAACTTCACCAATTTGAGTTCGGGATCGGCTTGTATGTCGAGTCCTTATACTTTCATGTACCTAGCTGCATGCATGACGGAAACAAACGTGCTGTTGAGAATACTCTCGAGTGGTATTTCTATAAACAATAGCTTAATCAACTTTAAAACATGGTAATTCAAACACATTATTGCTATTATTCAATATCAATCATTATTTCAACAACGATCAATCAATCAAGATTTTTAATAATCTTTACTTTATTTACCCTTATTAACATAACTTTCGGACATCGACGGATACACGGATCCAACCCACACTCGGGATAAGCACATAGTGCTTCATCGGAACAAATCCGGAACTTTAACACTATAGTACACAAAGTACTTCATCGTAACAAATCCGGAACTTTAACATTATAGTACACAAAGTACTTCATCGAGAACAAATCCGGAACTTTAATGATGAGTTTCACACACATAGTGTCTCATCGACTCAAGGTCGGAATATCCCAATACTTCCAATTCCTATGACATGTCAACTATATCCGACTAGCCCGACATCATTAATAGGGTATTCAAAATCATATTCATTTCAATATGGTAAGAATACTTACCTCATTCACATTTTCATACAATATAAATATCAAATATAGTAATAACGATTAAGCTCGGTTTATAGAAATATAAACCACTATTTATCAAATTTAATCGATATCTTCGTTCACTTTCTCTTTTCCTTTATTTGATGACGTATCGATTACTACACGTTAGCTACGGACAATCATACAATTAAAAATCATCAATATACTAATTCATAAAACACATTTTCACTTTCTATCAAACTTTTACAAAAATTCCAATTTCATCCTTTTTCCATTACTAAACTTTTCTTTAACTTAAGCTTCATATTTTCATTTAATCAACTCATTAACAATTTCTAACTCATAGAATTCATTATAAAACATAAATTTTGAGTTCTATTCAACTTAGTCCCTATTTAAACCTAACTTAGAATTCTTTTAATAAATCACTCATTTTTCACTTCTAACTTCAATTCCTATCAATTTAACCCATAAAACCTCAATTTATTCAACTAAATCAATATCTAGAAAATTCTCTATTTTTCTTCATTTTAACCTCATACATGTAGAACTTTGAATTAGGCATCCATAAACATAAAATTCACAAGAAAATGAGCTAAAACATCTTACCAATCAAGCTTCAAGTCCTTAAACCTCAAATTTCCTTTTCTTTTCTTTCTTTCTTTCTTCTTTCTTTTCACGTTAGCTCTCTGTTAGTCTTTCTATCTTCTTTTTCTATTTTATCAATTTTACTCATTATTTAATATTATACTAATTTAATAAAAATTATTTAAACACTAAAAAAATAAAAGCCTTTAACACCATTAATGCATTATACCAACTATTACACATGTAATATCATACATTCACACACATGGCACTTAGGTCTAATTGCTAGATTAGTCCCTTTTACTTCTTTAATCTATAATTAAACTTTTATTCCTTATGCAATTTAATCCTTTAAACTAAATTCAAGCTACTTCACTTAATTAAACACTAAATAACCATTCAACTATAATTCATAAATATTTCTAATAAATATTCATGAATTAAAATTCACGAAAACAATACTCTAGACTCGATTTCTGATACCGGTACTTTTGGTTCATTACAGATACCCTCTTTCAGTCATTTCACCGAATATACTAACAGCCTCAGAAATCTTAATTTGATTACAAAACCCATTAATCAAAGTTGAAAAAGTTACAGCACTAGGTTCAACACCTAACTTCAGTATTTTCCCAAAACAGAAAACCCAAAATCAAGTCAATCTAATTGACAAAAGCAATTAATCAAGATGTTCAAAGAATAAAAATTATAGGAAACGCCCAATAAATCAATCTGTCTATGCATAGAAACAACAATGGCATAATGCTTCATCCTAAAAATGGCTCCTAATAATTTATTAAATTACATAATTGAAGGTTTTGGGTACTTGACTATCATCTTATTGAACAAAATTAAAGCATCATCAACAATATCGAAGGCGATCATCTTTTTCCCTTTCCTCTAACAGGCATGGGTTTCTTACTTAAGGCTTTGATGTGGGTAGCAATGTTGTTTGAAGAAGAAGAAAATGAGTGGAAATTAGAAAGATGGCTTCCACCATTAACAATCGAACGAAGAATAAAAAAAGAAGAAGGAAGCTTACCCATATCTTGAATCTATGCAAAATGGAAAAACAGAGCAGCTTGAAAATGAAACCACAAATGGCATCGGCACTAACACAAAATGGAAAAACAAGAGCTGAGCTTGAAAAAAAATTTACCTGTGAACCGAGGGAGAATATGATGGTTGTAGTGCTTATTCATTCTCTAGGTAATGGTGAGGGCAAAATTGAAAAGGGTAATTTTTTTTTTTACTTTGCACGGAAACGAATAGCTATTCAGTGGTGAGGGAAGGGAATGGCTATTCAGCCTTTTCCTGTAATACACCCTGAATAGATTTAGGCTGTAATAGCATTACACTCAACCAAACTAATATTTGGTGGTGGGCCCGCCGAATTGGGCTGGAATCTATTCATAAGCCCCCCAACCAAACATGCTGTAAAAGTGTGGGACGATGAGCAAGGAATGACCCAAACTCAAAATCAAAGTGCAGCTTCTTCTTCTTCATCTTCTAAAGCCAAACAAAATTGCAGGTCAGTTTACCAATCTTCTCTTCCATTTCTTCTTTTCTTTGGTGATCAGTTTTGTATGTCTGTCAAGCTCTTGTTTGATTTCTGTGTTTAGGGTATGTATTGTAGTATATGTTTCAAATCTTTAATCACCGTAACCCTACTTCACGTGTGTTGTTTCTCTTTTCTTTTTCCATACAAATTTATGTAATTTTCAATTTCTTTTAGTGAGTTTCTATATTTGCAGGGTAAATCACAATAACATGTACTTAAACTGATTCAACTTTAGATAATAACTTAATTATTTTATTTCAATCATTAAATTATATGTGCTTCTGTCTCCTGCTAAATACTTACTAAATTACAAGTTCATTCTTGATATTTTTTGTGTTCTATGCAAAACAATAAAATAAAATTTTAAATTCTTTAAAAGTTAGTAAAAAAAATTTTAACCCTTAAAAGTTCAAAAAATAAAAAAAATTTGGGACACCTTAAAAATTGGTTAAAAAAAAAAATTTAGCCTTTAAAAGTTAAAAATAAAATTTAAACCTCTTAAAAATTAAAAAAAAAATATTTTCAACCCCTTTTAATCTTAGGCCTTAAGTAGTCAGGCCTCTAAACGACCCTCAAAGCTAAGCCTGCTAAATTATACCTGCTGTCAATTCATTTATCCATGTAGGTCAATATATATTTTTATATATGTAACGGGCATAAACATCCATACATTATTATTATATTTAATGCACTCTTTAATCTCTAAAGTATATCACTTTTTTCATTTTAGTACTTTAAAATTTTCTTTTGTCTATTTCAGTTCCTCAGACTGTTTCCAATTTAAGTTTTTAGACATTAAAAACTAACAATTAGGAGAAGCAACTAATCATACGTTCTCATGTGTCAGATCTCATCCTGAATTTCCGGATAAACTTTTGTGGTATCATACTTCACACTTAAGCTAAAATGCAGTGGTCTGTTACCAAGGCAAGTGGCCCAGGATTGGCCGAGGTACAAAAGGTGGAATGGGCAGCTGAAGAGATCCATTTAGCAGATGATAAACATATAGTGTCTGAACTGCCAAGATGTCCAAACAGCTCTGCATTGATTGCATTGTATTTGCAGGGAAATTATGAGCTGACAGCTATTCCTCCCTTATTCTTTCAGCGCATGCAACTTCTCCAAATATTAGATTTGTCCCGTACTAGCATCAAATCTTTGCCCAAATCTCTTCGTAAGTTGGTTGCATTGAAAAAACTCTTGTTACAAGGTTGTGATCTCTTCATGGAACTATCACCTCAAGTTGGGAAACTCGAAAATCTTGAAGAGCTTGATCTTGATGAAACTCAGATCATGGATTTGCCTAAAGAGACTGGAAAGCTACTCAAGTTAAGACTGTTGAAAGTATCATTCTATCATTTATGTGGCAAAAAGACGTCGAAATCGAATATTTTGATTCACCCTGAGACGATATCAAATCTCTCGCAACTTACAGAGTTAAGCATTGATGTGAATCCTGCAGACAAAAGGTGGGATGATTCTGTGGAAGCCGTTCTGAAGGAAGTATGCAACTCAAAAACATTGAGGACTCTTAGCTTGTACCTACCCAAGTTCCAACTTTTAGGTGATACATCATTGGTATATCCTTCCCTGTCACGCTTTAGATTTACTGTTGGCTATCATAAAAGGAGAATCATATCTCATGTACCTGATGAAGTTGAAGCAGAATTCAGAAAATGGGACAAATGCTTGAGGTTTGTGAATGGTGAAAACATCCCAATTCAAGTAAAAGGGGTACTGAAATATTCTACTTCATTTTTCTTGGATCACCACACAACCGCTATGAATTTATCTGAATTCGGGATCGAGAATATGAAGGGGCTAAAATTTTGCTTGCTGGCAGAATGTAATAAAATGGAAACCCTAATCGATGGAGAGATGCATTATGAAAGAAATGAAGATGACCGATCTGAATCTGACCCTGGTTCTGTACAACACATGCTTGAATCCCTAGAATATTTGAGCATCTATTACATGGAGGATTTGCAATGTATTTGGAGAGGACCAGTTCGTGTTGGATGTATGTCTAAGTTGAAATTCCTGGCGCTGCATGCATGCCCCCAGCTGAGTAAAATTTTCAGCCTTACTTTGCTTGAAAATTTTATCAACTTGGAGGAGATAATTGTTGAGGACTGCCCCCGAGTCACAAGCCTTGTAAGTCATGCATCCGTCAAGCCTATCATGTCAGATAAAATATTTCTTCCAAGTTTGAAAAGATTGCTGCTTCTTTATCTTCCTAAGCTGGTCAGCATTTCTAATGGCCTATTGATAGCACCAAAGTTAGAAAGCATAGGCTGTTACAATTGCCCAAAGCTCAAAAGTATATCAAAAATGGAATTGTCAAGCAAAACTTTGAAGATAATCAAAGGAGAATGTGAGTGGTGGGAGGGTATGAATTGGAATGAAACAGAGTGGGGAGATGGGCCAGGTTATCTGATGCATATCTTTTCCCCTATCGATAACCAGAAAGATGTGATGACCCAAATGGTAGAAGGTAGAGATCCACATGAAGCAACCATACAAAATGAAGACCAACAACTAGGTAATACATCCTTTTGACCTTTTTCCCCCTTTTCCTTCATCATCTAATTTATTAGCATATGTCTGAGATCAATTTTAGTGAGTACTTGAACCCTTTTTTTGGGCAATTGTGTAGTTCTTATCATCCCAAGAAAAGCTGGCATAGCTGTCTACAAAAAGTACAAACTAAAAAAGCAGTAAGCCAAGAAACTTGGAACAGACTAAGCTCCGGAAACATCCTTTCATATTTCTGACCAAATCATATAAATGTTGGCAGTCCCGGCAACTGGCATGACAACTGAGATAAAAGCCTTACTTTCTAGCCTTTGCTTTTCCCAATAAAATTCTATGGTCCAGGTCCAGTCACTTTGTTGTCTCTGTAAACCGCAGAAGAACTTGAATTCCAAACTTGCTGTGTGAAATCACAAGCAAGAAACAGATTATCCCTGGACTATTCAACATAATTACATAATTTGGACAAGCATGGAGCTCTCCAGAAGCTAATCTTCTTTTAGTTGGCAGACTATAAGAATGTCCATGAGGACAGTGATTGGATTCCTTGGGAATATGGTATTAAACCGTAAATCTATGCCAATAACTGTCTCTATGTTCTCATGTGTGCATATTATGGCCTAAATAAGATGAGAAAATGCGCCCTCATTAACAATAAAGTTTGCTGTTGACTGATGAGAAGTGATGATTTTAACATTTCTCATTTGAACATTGGTAGGTGATCAAAAGCCGCTTGAGGCTTCAACACAAAATCATCGAGGCCAGTGCTTGGGTAATTTTTCTTTGCAACTCTTATGAAACAACTTCTATTTTTGGTTTCTTTAACTCATTTAGGCAATTGTGGTTAATAACTGTTAGATTATACTGAGGAGAGAATGATGGGGACAGATGTGAAAGAACCTCCTTCGGGTTGCGTATTTCCTTCCAATCCTTTATGTATGACTTCCCATGTAAGTATATACTTACAGATCAACCAAAAACAGCATATATGTTTTCTTCTTGTTTTATTCAGAGGTTTTACTGTCATGAATGTCTGTATTTCAAACAACTGCAAGTAGCTGACATCTTTAAACCATCCCAATCATTTTTTCCCAATTCTTTGTGTCTTAGTGAATTTGGCTTATCTAGATTATCTTTCTTCTTTTAAACAGAAAAGAAACTGTGTAAATCTAAGTTATGCATGCCAATCTACACATACAAGTATTTGTAGCCAAGTGGCCAGAATTTTGTTATATTTTGGTCCATGTCCAGATTTGATCCCTCTTATTGAAGTCAATCTCTTCAACAAATGGCAGACTTATGCGGCATAACCTCCCCCTACTTGATTTCTCCCAATTTTCTGTTTGTTGGTTTTTATTAAAAAAAAAAAAAATAATTTCTTTAAAAACATTGCATTCTAAGTTATGATTTTTTCTTCTAACTGAATACCCTCTAATGTCAACTAACGTCCTTTCTAATGTTTTGAGATGGGAAAAACACATATTAAGGCTCTTTAGATTGCCATTTGATGTGTATTGTGGGGCCAAAATTTTCAAGATGGCATGGTATGTCATCTCCTACTTCCAAATCATCAAGTTAAGGCCGTTCCTTAACATTGTTAAGGGTTTAACTGTAATCAACATTTTATGAAAGTAAAGGACTTAACTGATTTTATAAACAATCCTTGTATTGAGGAGCATGATATCTCAACCTTCAGCAACCATATGTATTTAATTTGGTTTTATTATTTTGAGTCAAATCTTATTGTCAGCCTCGATTTGCTACTATCATTACTCTGAATTTGTTCAAATTTCAGGCACCAGAACAAGCAAGGAGCTTTATATCAGGGAATAACAAGAGTCTAGAAGATGATGAATGTTTTCTGGTTCCAAATATTGTTGAAGTAGACGTAGATGAAGATGAACCTAAGGCCAAAAGATGGTCAGTTCAACATTTTATTTTGATGTAAATTTTGAAGTGGCCTTCACTTCCTTAAACCAGAACGATTGCTTTGCTGCATTTGCTGACCCCATTTCTCCAATATAAAGTGCCTTCAAATTTCTTCAGTTTTTGCGCCAAGGATGTAATTAAACTAGAGGAAATCAATTCTACAAGTGGTTTGGTTAAATAATTGAGCTTACGGATTACAAAAAGAAAAGTTTCATTAATGCAGTGGTTTTACAATCTGCAGGAACTGTACTGAGAATGAAAACAAGGGTGTCATAGGTTCTGCAAGCAATACCACGCTAGGAAATAGAGCTGCAAATCAAATCAGAAGCAAGGTACTGGATGATGGTTATAGATGGGGGAAATTGGAGCAGAAAATGGTCAAGGGTAATCCCTATCCAAGGTGATTACTTCACCTAATCTTGTTCAGAAATTCTGAAGTTGCTAAACAGTTTTGTTTATTTTATTATACCTTTCTCCATGTCTTTATCCACTCTGTATAGGTCACACTACCGGTGTTTCTCAACTTGTTGTCTAGCGAAGAAATATGTTGAGCGAGACTCCCAAGATACAAGCTTTTTTGTCACCACCTACCATGGGCTGCATAACCATGATGAGTGGAATTCCAGGGGGTTGTCTAAGTTGCACTCTCAACCTTCTATTGATCATAGGGCCAATAACGTGAAAGATGCTGCTGAGACAGCGAAGAGTATCTGCCCTACAAAAGGTGGAGATACAGTACCCTTCCTTGATCGTCATATTATCAGTTTGATGCAAAAAAGAGAGTAACGATTTTCATTGAACCTTGAATTTTACATAAATAGGAATGTTATTATTATCTATTTTGATGATTAATACTTGCGTCAGAAAATTTTAGAGGTGTGGAGTTTACAACAATTTTTGCAATCTATGCATGATTTCTGTAGAGTGTGTTGATAAGTGCTTAGTGAAAGATTGAATGTAAATCAGAAAAAAAGAAAAAGGGAATAAATCATTTTATATCAGTAATTTTATCATAAAAACTTCAGTGGTGGAGAAATATGCTCGACTTTTCTGTTTCTCTCATTGGCTTGCACTAGAAATTATATCAGAAACATTACATTTAACAGCAGCTATACAATGCCTAAAAGATAGAAGGCTATTTGAGAAAAATTGTTACTAAAGTCTGGTTCATTTGACATTGGCAGAATATGGAGATGTATTTCAAGCTTCAATACAAGATGAAGGAGCACACCCAGGTAATTATTTCTAAACCTTAATATTTCTGATTTTTTGCTGTCATCTATCTCTAAATACAGATATAGAAACAGAGATATCTCTGAGGAATGAGCGTTTCTTGAAATATGTATCTTCCATGTCATTTTACAATTTGAGGGTTAATATTAACAAATAACATAAAAGGATTGCATAAACCTGAATTTGTCTAGGGGCTTGATGACCCAAGCCATGTACAGTATTGAAACTTTCTAGATTTATTTATCCTTGTTTTTCTGTTCATTTGGAAAACAACTATGCTTTTATTGATGCATTGTAAATTGGGAGAATTTTCAGGTATTCCTGAAGCTTCAATACAAGATGAATCCCAACAATCAGGTAATGTTGTTCAATTTGAGTCTTTGAGAAAATGTATTACTAGCATTTCCTTGTTTGACCCACTAACAATATTTTTGCTTTTTGTTGTACTAATATTTTTGGCCAGTGAGTATTTTTTGTCTAGCTAATACAGTGTCATTCAATCATACAACTTGATAATTTATGTGTAATGAGGAGAAATGAGTCCTTTAAGCCATGTTCGGCTCATGGATTAGCTATGTGAGATTGAAACTAGTGGTGATGGGAGATTGATAGTCTAGTGGTGAGATTGGGAATTGCTGCGATTAGATTGAAATTAGTGGTGTGGTTAGAAGGAGCCAAACTGTGCCACAACATGCTTTTCCGATCAGCATGGTGTTGTATGATTGGACCTAAAGGGTGCAAACTGCACTGAAACATAGCTCCCGAATGAGCCAGATTAGTCTTCTTTTGATTGATATTTTTGCTTTTCAATAAAGTTGGGTTCTCAAATGAGCTTAGTTATGCTGTGCTTGATTGATATGATACCCTTGCCAAGGGTGAATGGGAGCAAAAGAGTCTGATAAACGAGTTAACACAAGGAAGAGAGCCCAGGCAACTCCAAGCTTATCTAAATGTTCCTCCTTCTTCTTCTTCTCATGAAACTCAAGAATTGTTAGTCCAAAAGATCCAAGCTTTGTATGAGAAGGCACTTTCAATGCTGAATTGCAATATTACCTCTTTGACAGCAGGAGTTGAGCCACAACCCTCTTCACTGGAAATCACAGTGTCGGAGTCAACAGAGTCAACCTCACTTCCTCTTACTGGAAGCCCCTCGAGTGGAGACTTTGATCGTGATTTCAAAGAACAGGATCAGTTCAATTTAGATGCCTCCAAGAAAATGTATGTAAGATAAAAACAAAGGCACTTTTATAAAAGTTTATACAACCATTATTTCATATTGCAATATAGGTTAATTATGTTTTATTCATTTACTTTTTGTTATTTATTGTTTGCAGCGAAATTCGACGAGTCCGAGTAAGGCCTGGTACAGACTTGGCTCCTGATGATGGCTTCTGTTGGAGAAAATATGGACAAAAAGTTATCTTGGGAGCAAAATATCCAAGGTTTGCCAATCACCTTTAAAGCATGCATAAAACTCTGTACTAGTTTTAATGACATGATACATCAAATTATAAATATTGAAAAAATTAAAGCGTAATATCAAGAGAAAGTAGACATAAAATCTTTTAATTTGATTTTTCTATCCATATTTTCACATGAATTATTTAAAATATAAATATTATAGCATTTTATAGTAATAGCTTTTTAGTTATTTGATCTGATAATTTTTTTGAATTTATAATTTAATTGGTAAGTTAATGTTTTAAAACTATAATTTTGTTATATATTCAATTTGGTATTTTAAAGTTAATGATATTTATAAAAATATATAATATGTTGTATCATCTTTTACAATTATAATAAGAAAATTTACTATTACCTTCTATTATTAATTGTTTATTTTTGTGTTATATATTAGTTTCTATTGTTTTTTCTAAAATATTTTTTACTTGACCTCTATTTTATTAATTGGTTACAAAATATTATCATTCACTATTATGTCATATATCATATATTATTAATTTATAATTATTTATCTTTAAATTTATAAAATTATTAATACGTTATTAACCTTTTACGTATGTTAAATTTTTACTAATAATCTTATTTAATAAAAATTTCAACATATAAAAATACGAAATTAATTATAAGTTAATATATTTATAAGACTTTTAATATGAAAATTTAACATCCTCAAACTATTAAAATCATCAATTCAAGCACCAACTCGATTATTAGACACTAACCATTAGATTACATGCCAGTGTTATGCTAGACAACATGTGGTACTACCACGTCATCTAACATATAGCATAACATTATATCTGTTATTATAATTTTGAAATTAAGAAAAGATAAATCATAGTTTTTACTATTTATTGTTTGGAGAAGTTTTATTTTAGTTATCAAATTAATAGTTATGTTTGTCAAACTTATTTACTAATACTTTTTGTCTATGTATCTACGGTTCATTGAAACTCATTATAGAGGGTTAGGTTCAAATCTTATTATGTGTGTATATATATTTTATTTTTCTGTATAAAAGATATAAAATTACAATACTTGTAAAACAATACAATTTACTTTGTAAAGTATGGGTATTTTAATCATTACTTAATTAAATTGGTGTCCGATTGACTCATGACTTCAATTGAGTTAAGTGCTTAATATCGATCCCCATCTAACTTCCACTTAGAAGTTATTCTCTTTGACTGTGTGTGTATATATTAATAAACTATATATACTAGATTATGGCACACTCAAATAGAATTATATAACAATTATATTTATAAAAAAAAAATTGATATAAATACTAAATATAGTTTTGGTTGAAATGGTAGAGGCTTGGGTTCAAATCCTATTATATGTGTATATTGCTTTTTATTTTTCTATATAAAATATAAAAAATGACAAAAATCCCTTCAAAATAATATAATTTACTTTGTAAAATAATGGTATTTTAGTCATTACTCAATTGAGTTGGTGTTCGGTTGACTCATGACACCAAATCAATCAAGTGTTTAATTGAAATTTTGATAAATAAATTCAATTATCAAAACTATTAAAATTCATTACTTGAAATATTTAATATCCATTTTGTCTAAATAAATTTAAATATTTATTGCATACTACATCAATCACTTAAGAAATTATAATTGAAATATGAAAATTTTTAATTTTAAGACTAAATATTAATTATTTTATAGATGTTAGTGATTAAATTGTAAACTGTTTGACGTTAGATGATATAAATAAAATTTTCTTAAAAATTAACAACCCAAAATTGTCAAAATATCTTAATTTCATGATTTATATGGACATTTACACGTAGCATGATGAATATTTTAGCAATACCATGTAACACATGATAGATGTTATATTGTTTATATCATTCAATCATTTGTGACTAACGACTAAGAGATCAAAATTCAGTATCCTTAATTTTGGTACATAAATTGATCATTCTGGTAGTTGCATGACCAAGTCAAACCTACTGAACACTTGGTCATCGTATGTGCAATTTGCCTTTTCGTTATCAATCATATATTACTGTTGATATTTGGTCTGCTTCAACTTTAAACCATTCAAATTGAAGAACCTTTTTGAAAGAGTCCTAGGTTGCAAAGCCTGACTTGTGTGTGTGTGTGTGTGTGTGTATGTTAACCATTCTTTCTGGATTGTAGAAGCTTCTTCCGGTGTACCCACAGACACATCCAAGGTTGTTTAGCGACAAAGATAGTACAAAGATTAGATGATGACCCAACAATCTTTGAGATTACTTACTGCAGAAAGCACACTTGTAATCTAGCCTCCAATGTCATGCCTCCCACAGCACCTTCAAGAAATCAAGAACATGGAACCAGAATAGAGCCACAGCAGCAGCATAGCCAGCTACCAGAAGAAAACCAGAAACAACAATCACAAGATTTACTGGTGAGCTTCCAGAGAGGCCTTAAAGTTATAGCCCAAGACTTAGAGACACCTGACTGAACATATCCTTCATTCCCTAATATTTCACCTATCGTGCATTTTCATTTGTAACTTTTAGAACTCAGTTTTGAATGAATTCACTTCTAGAAAAATGCTTCGAAGATCTTCTTTGTGTGTATGAATGTGTAATACTTCATTTAGTGTCCAGCCTGATAAAGGAGCATTAGTTTCATTATCAGTTTTAGTGCCTCTTGTCAACTTTAATCTGTTTGTAAAACCGAATCTTTTTTCTTATGCCTATGCGTAGCTTACATTATTGACATAACTTTTGTCATTTTTGTCACATTTGCAGGTTTTGCCATCAACACCTGGACAATGTGTAGAGCAATCTTTGAATCATAAAAGCAAATCAGGCAATGACCAGCAAACTATCAGTCAGGAAGACAATAATTCCACCATTGTCTGTCAGGCATCCTCACCTAGCCCCTCTGATTCTTCAACAATGATATCTCAACTTTCTGCAGCAGCACTTTCAATTGTATGTATATATCTTTAATTTGTATATTATTAATCTTGTTTATCCTCTTAGCCTGGTTGGCCTTCATCAGCATTTGATTCGATTTATTCAAATTTCAGGCACAATTACAAGCACAGGGATTTGAAGAACCTGCCAAACAAAATCAATGCAAGTCCCTTTTTTTTTTTCATTAAGTCAACTTTTCAGTTCAACAATTTTATAAGCTACGGAATGTACATGAATTTTGTTTGTTGATCAGTATATATGAATTACTTGGAAAATCTTATACAAATTATTTGGGTATTGAAGTATACAAGAAACATTATCCGCCAATGTTGGGAGATGAAGTTTGGCGTCTAGACAGAATTGGTAAAAATGGAATTATTCATATAAGGCTAGCCTCTGAAGGCATTAACACAGTGCAAGACTTCTTGAGAATGTCGGTCGTCAGTCCTGGTGAGCTTAGAAGGGTAAGAATTTGCAATCACTTGACTAGCCCAGAACCTGATATATGCCAATTTAGTGTATGTATTTCTTAAATATAATCATAAATGACTTATTTTAAATCATGTTGAACAGATTTTAGGCCCTAGAATGTCTGAGAGAATGTGGGATAATGCAATCAAACACGCCAGAACTTGTGTTATGGGAAACAAATATTATGTTTTTCGAGGCTCAAATTACAGAATCTGGTTAAATCCCATTTGCCAACTCATGGGAGCAGAGATTAATGGCAGTATATATCCTATTCACAGCCTGAGTAATATTGACACAGTATGTTTTATGAAAAGCTAAATAATTTATTTATTTTGGGTCTTAAATATCTATTAGTCTAATATTCATTAAATTGTGAACCTGGCATTTGCAATTGCAGGTATATCTTGAAATGTTGGTGAGACAAGCATACGTAAATTGGTCTTCCTTGGAAGAGATAGAAGGAATTTCCAATGAAATTATTGCCCTTCTAACGCAAGGTAATTCCTTTTCCAAGGAACTTTCATAACATTAAACTTGAGCTTGTTTTCAGGGCCTTTTTAGTTTTGTTTTACTTTTACATATAGAAATTTGCAGAATATGAAGTTGCACTTAGACTTTAGAGTTCATTTACGCATAAGAGCTACATTTTACCCCTTATTTGTCATCCTAAAATCAGTTATGACTTATCATTGTTAGATATCATGGCACAAAGGACGGGGGCAAATGTGATGAATACAATTCCATCTAATTTGCCTGCCATGCCTCCTCCTGGTCCTTGGTTAGCTGAGCTTCCAGATCACCCTGTTTTAATGGACAACTCCAATGTAAGTACATATTAGCGCTCAAGGTATTTTTGGTTTGAAAGAGGTGACAAAGTAAGCTTTAGGAGACGAGTAAAACGCATCAATCACCTCTGAATGATGTTTCTGTAATATTCGTTTTCATTCATAAGTTTTAGAACTCAATATTTAATATATTCAGAGTTTGAAAAATGTTACGGATCTCCCTTGTTTGCGTGGATGTTTGAGTAACATTTCACTTAGTTGTCCAGCCTGATAAAGGAGCATTAGTTTCATTATCCATTTTAAAGCATCTTTCAACTTTAATCTGTTTTCAAAACCGACTCATTTAGTTTTTGTTTATCGATTTTGCCTATGTCTTACATTATTGGCATGACTCGTCTCTTTTGTCCCATTTGCAGGTTTTGTCATCTCCAACAACAGGAGAATGTGCGGTGCAGTCTTTGAATCAGAAAAACAATTCAGGCAGTGACCGGCAAACTATCAGTCAGGAAGACAATAATTCCACCATAGTCTGTCATGCGCCTCCACCTAGCCACTCTAATTCTTCAGCAATGATATCTGAACTTTCTACGACCACACTTCCAATTGTATGTGCTTAATCTTGTTTATCCTCTTAGCCTCGTTGGCCTTCGTTAACATTTGATTGGATTTATTCAAAGTTCAGGCGCAGGTACAAGCACAGAGTTTTGAAGAACTTGCCGAACGAAATCAAAGCAAGGGGAATTTACAATTGCAAGCATGTTGCTACAAACAGGACTCTGATTTAACTAAGAGTGGAAAAGCAGCTGATGCATATACTTGGAGGTGTTATGGCACCAAAGGATTGATTGGAAATAGAAGAAAAAGTTTTTACAGTTGTGCACACCCTGGTTGCCGAGCTAAGAAGTCAGTTGAGAGGTCACTAGATGGGAAGAGCTTCATAGTGCTTTATAGAGCTTCGCATAACCATCCTGAGTCACTGCCTACTAGAACTTCATCACTATCTGCATGTTCTCACATTCGGGCTTCCAATCATCTTACCATCAAAATCCCGGATAAGTCTTTTGTCACATATGAAGGTGGACAAATGGATACGGATGGATCTGTGTTTTTTATGAGATCAGCGGAGGATGAAACTGGACTTCAGAATTTAATGGATAAAAAATTTGATCAGCCTTCTGATGGACATAAAGCAACCGTTGGTGTAGGTGTTCGTAAGGCCAAAAAAGGGTTAGTCGAAACTTGGAACACCATTCTAACAATATTATAAAGTTGCATCTGAGATTTACAAAGAATGATCTCAAAACTGGATGCTCTCTGATTTTTTTTTTTTTTTTTTTTGGTTTGATCTAACTTAAATACTCAAATAGTTTCAGGAAACGTGCAAAAACAACCATTTTCAAGTTATCAAGCGTTACTAAGATGGTCGAAAGTTTAACCGGAGAGCTTACGAATAAAGTACATGAAGAAAAATTAATGTTAGGAATCCCTAGGAAGGAAGAATGGGATGCAAACCTGAAAGAAATCAGTGGCAATGATATCCATTGTGTAAGGCAGAATGTAGACGGCCCGTATGAAGCTGATGGGACGAGTCAACCGGAAATCATAGAAGCTGATCATCCAATCATACGCTGCATTCCTAGATGAATATCTTGACTTGGGTTGGTACTAGAAACAATACTAATAATTTGAAAATACTGTATGCCTTGTGAGACACCCATTTGGCATGAGTTCAAGCCGCACCTATTCCTAATATTATATTGAAAGAAAGAAAGGACAAAAATATAGTATAACTGGCAAACTTTTTTAACTATTTCATAAATATGTATTTATAAATAAATAAAACTAATAAAGTTTTCCTTTTTATCTAAGCTGCTATATACATTGAATCACAATCACTGAAGTTAAAAATCTAGTACTCTACTACTCACATTAAATTACTTATTCATGCTTTCATCTTTTCGCTTGTATCAATGAAAGTTGCTTGTTTTATACATGCACGCATACATACAAATGTGCAAATATATACTATACAAGCATGCATGCATACATACATACATGTATAAACTACTTTCCTTTGTAGTTTGTCAATTGTATGATGGGGATCTGGGACTGGAAAGCCCGGCAGAGCCAGCTAGCCAGTTTGAGGAAAAGAGAAGTGAGAAGATGGATCTTCCATGGCCTGCCGAAAACTCATTTTTGGTGGAAAACAACATTGTCACCCTAGAGGGATGGGACCATCTCCGTGGAGCCCGACCTGAGTAATGAGATTGACTCTTTTGAAACCCTGAAAATGAAATATGCTTAGCTGAATTTAACAACTAGTCACATGCCCTGTAGTGAGCTTGTTAATTATATATTCATATTTCTTAGGTGACTTTGGGTCCATTTCAGAGTTATGATATCAATGAAGTAGCATCACTTTAAATGACTCCCATTATATGTAGGTGAAGACAGAATGTCTAACTTCAAGATTTAACATAAATATTTGGTTATTTTCCTTCTCTAATTATTCTTCATCATTTCTCGAATACTTTGTTAAGTGCCAATGAATGAACTGTACTTGACAATTAAAAAAAAAAAAGAAGCGCAAAGCCCCATTCCTATGCAAACAAGACATCCCCTGTAACAACCAATAATTAGGTGTACCTGAGGGAATGAGAATTGTTGAATTTTAATCAAAATCTACTACATTAAATTTGGAATCTAAAGTGAAACTGCACCCACCACATAAAACTTGTATGTTTTTTTGGTTATGATTAATTAAATTATTGAAGGAACCTAAACTCAGCAGTGTTGTTTAGATTGGGATTTGCTGGCTCAAACTTTAATCATTGTGAACAATAATGGAATGAGTTTGGAACTGGTTTCATTTGTTGGGTAATGCAGAAGAATCCAAAATTGGTGAAACCCGAAGTTTGCCAAAAACAGCCAGCATTACCTGAAAGGTACATGATTGTATTGGTTGGGTCCAGTCGTCCAAAGACCTGTTGCTGTTGAGTTGGCCAATGGCTTGGCGGTCTTGGAACTGTCTAAATCCTTGGCTAAATTACTAAAATTCGCTTCACCCCACGTGCAGGACAATGCGTCCCCCCCTCCTTAATGGAGCCACCATGATAATGGTGCTTTCCCTGTAGTGATGCTAATTAGGATGTTACCTAAAATACAAAACTACTCTAGAAGTGTTAATGGGGATTAAAAATAGGTGCTTCCCTAGATTCGTCCGGATTCAATTTATTGGTGGATTAGTCTATTTCATGTTTGTTCTGAATAATCATTCAAAAGAAAGAATTTTGGGGGAATCCGTGGAGTGCACACTCGGTGAACCACAAAAAAACCTCCCAGATTATTAAAACCCCAATTTGGCGGTCCTTCATTCGGTGAACCAAAACCTCCCATGCAACTTCCATATTAAGTCATGAATATGACTCTTGGTTTAGGTGTCTATGGGTTAATAATGAAGTTCCTTTTCCTTCTACAACAAAAACTAATCTGTTAATATAATATTTGACTAAGGATTTGTCATTTCTGTAGGAGTAACATCCGTATACATCAACTAGGTGTAGGTGGATGATCGCTTTTGCTGCAATTTCCAATGATTCAATCATCTCCTCTTCCAATTTCTTTCTTTGCTATTCACTTTGATTCTTGTTCATCAAATTTATCATTACTAGAATAAGGGTATATATATACTTTACGGAAATTCATTAATTCATTCCTTAAATACATCATATAATTTGGAAAAAAAAATATTCATTGTAAGCGATGAAGGATAAGTTCCATCAACACAATAAATGTTTCAATTTTAGTATCAATAGAACATTATAGTACATTGATAATTGCTTCTATCATAACTCAAGCACGACATATCTGGAGTGATTGCTAGCACTTAATACAACAAAAAAATCGGCCTCGTATGGTACAAAACAGCAAGTAAAAATCAACAAAAAAACCGAGCATCCATCAAACTGAAGAGGACAGCAACAAAACAATCACTTGCAAAAACAAGACTATATGCTTAAGCAAGACTAAAAAATGTGCTATTAGAGCAGACAAAAAATTTTAAAAGTGAAGACTTATTAAACAATAAAAAAAAAATAAACATATAAAACTTAAGACAACATGGGCCTAAATCGACTTATGAAATCATTTATTATTTTAAAATGCTCTTAAAATATAAACAGATTAAGAAGTCGGCGAAGAGCCATCACTTTCCAAGAGAATTTACTAGTAGCTGATGGAGTTTTAGCAATAATAAGCACCTTCATCTGTTCATCACAACTTGTGAAGACAACAAAAATACTCACAAAATAGATCTGTAAACTGAAAAGAAAAAAGGCACGTTATGTGAATAAGGAAAAGAAAAAATTAATGAAGGGGAGAAAAAGATGGGCGATAGCCAATCCGAGATTGGCACCGGGAAAAACAAAAGAAAAAGAAACAAACAATTTAAAGAAAAAAGAGAAGTTTTTAAGATTTCGTAATCTAAAACTTTTTAAGGTTACAAGGACTTCTAATGTTTATTTATTTATTTATTTATTTTGAGTAATTATTTCTTGTCTTATGACAAAATATGTTTAAAGGTAGTCAGGATTATTTTGTTTAACTCTAAAGGTAGTTCAAAATTCGAGAAGATTTTTTAGACAAAAATGTTATGAAAAAAAAAGGTTTGGATAATTTCTTTTTTATTTATTTAAAAGGATTAGTATTTTTCCTTTTATCAGTAGAGTTTTTTAACTTTACAAGTAAAGTTTAATACTAGTATACGTCTTTTTAATTTCTTTTCAATTTTTTTAATATTCCCTTAAGACACAAGACAACATTTTACTCTTGCTTGTGAAACTAAAGTTTTTTAATTTTACATAAATTTTATTGACAGTGCACTAAATAATTTTCCTATTTAAAGTATAGATTAAACTTGAGTTTCAATCTTTAAAGCTCGAGCTCAATTGCATCCATTTTCAAGTTTATAATATGTTAGTCTTTTTTTTTTCTTTTATATATGATTTATATTATTTTATATGAAAATTAAAGATAATATACTATAATCTAAATATTGAAAAATATGTTAAATTGCTTATGTTTAGAAATTTAATAAAAGGAAAAATATGGCACGGTAGTAATAGAGATGGGACTTTTGATTCATGAAATTTAAGATTACTTTGGTCAATAGAATTAGGAAAGGTAATATTAGTTATCACATTACTAGATATGTTAGAGTATTATTATTATTATTATTATATTTAGACGATTATTATTATTATTATTATTTTATTGGAAAATTGAAATGTAAAATTTTATTGTTTAATTCATGAAATGTAATTTAATAAAATTAAAATTAAATATTTACAAATATTATGAAATTTAAAACCCATACTTAAATCTCTAAGGCATAACCAAAATTAAAAAAAAAAAAAAAAAAAAGAGTATACCCGACACTTGAATTGAATCCGAATCCGAACCTGGAAGCATTAATTGGCATCTCCCTTCCTACTACTACTACTACTGCAGCAAATTCTTTGTGCTTAATCATTAATATATTCGAGAAGGATATTATAAATTTCACGTTAATGGAAGCTTATAATTCTTGATTCAAATCTTACATCAGAGTTTTCATAATACCACAAAACATATACATATATACCCAAGTTGTTACGCTGAATTCTGATAAAACATTTTTGCCTGAAAAACCAGCGAAAATGCATGGGGGGCATTTGGAACAAAAGCCTTACCTTGTAACCAGTCGACAAGTATCATATAAAGCTGGTTTTGGTCTTCAACGGCGTCTGTTTCTTCGCTTGTTTGTTTTGTTTGTTTTTCATTAGCCCAACCTTATGCTTCTTCTCCTTTGATTTCCTATCTTTCTTGCCCGAAAAGAAATTCCTTTCATCCTCATCATCATCTTCTTCTTCTTCATCATGCTTGAAATATAACGTCGTCGTTCCACGGTGGCCTTTATGGCTTGGACCTGAAGAAGCATCAGACGCCATTGAATCATCACTGTCAGCTTCTTCATCAGCATGGTTATCGACACCATAAACACCTTCATCATCAGCTTTTTCACTGTGTCCATCGCCGCTGTCGTCGCCGCCGTGTATGGGGGAACCAATGTACATTGTCCACCCTGATTCACTACTGTGGCATTCCTCGATGCCTCCATAGATTTTCGAAGACTCCATAGTAAAAAGAAAGGAACCCTAGTAGAATAAAGTAGATGACAAAAGCTTCAGTAGATGGAGTTGTTGTAAATATAATGAGCAGAAAGGATGTGTATTTAGAGAAGGCATGAGCATGAGAGCAGCTTCATCTATTTCACTGTCAAAACCAGCTTTTGATGACAAAAGGAAACAACAGATATACCCATCTCATCACTTATTTGAAAGCTACATAAATAAAAACGACACGCAAATATGTATATACATAGATATAGAAAGTGAATGATAGATATAGATATAAATTCACCACCTGGAAATCTATACACCCATTAATTCTGACTTTGAATCAACCAGAAGACAGCTAGAAGCTGTCAAAAGAAAGTGAAATTTATCTTACTCAACACATAAGTTTCTTAAATTTCAAAGGACAAAAGTTGTTGGCTTTGCATTTCTCATTATGATTTTGCTGTGTCTACTCCTCATGCAATGCTTTTTTAAAGATGCCATTTATAAAATTAATTTTAAATAAGCCTAAATAGGTGTACAAACATCCAATCAAAAATCAAATGACTACTTACAAAAAAAAATATAAGCTACACAATTAAGTTTTTAGTGATAAAAAAGAGTGTTTTTTTTTTTAACAAAATTATCATTCACCAGCATGGCAAATAAAAACAAAAATTATACATACAGATTGAATTTGAATAATATTATCCAAGTTCAAAATTCATTTCAACCCAAACAATTATTATTTTAGATTTTTTCTAAATGAGTATAAACCTATAAAAATTTAAAAATTATAAATAATTGTTAAAATATCTTAAAAATTATAAATAAATAAATAACCCAAACATGGAAAAATTAAAAAGTTATTAATAAATATTTTTTTATATTTTATTGAGAAGTTTTTTATTATTAGATAACAAATAATTAGTGCCTATGATGTGAGGAATTATTTGCCACTCTTATCGGGTTTAAACCACCATTTCGTTATTATTTCCACCGAGATCTCTGAGGCCCTTTTTTCAATTACTTTCTTTGGATTTATTTTGTTTATCATCTTTTTCTGTAGTAAAATAAATTCTTGGTTTTTATAATTTTTTGAGGGAATAATATTTTTTAAAATTGGTTGTTTTTTTTATATATAAATTTTAGCTTATTTTTGTGGTGTGAAATTAAGTATTAAATGATATGATAAAGATTTTCAATTCTTTTGAATTTTTATATTTAAATTTTAATAACGGTGCTGATTGAGTCTTAGTTTGATTGGTATGAGTATTGTTGTCAATACAAGAAGACAAAACTATAGATAAATATTGTGTCAAAAAGAGCAAATATTAATAATTGTTAGTAGTTTTTTTTTTAAAAGTTTGAACTCATCTATATTGAATATGAATAACCATTTGTCTATATTTATTATGTATACACATTTTAATTATTTTTCAAAATTTAAAAATCTTTAAAGTTTGAGTTGACGTGCCATACCATGTGGTAGCTTCTAATAGCTTTGTCAATAACAATTAACGGTCAAATCGATTAATGATAATTAACGTTCATAAAAATTAATTAAAATTTTAAAAGTCATTAAAAATTCAATTAAATGTATTTTTTTCATAATATTTCAATTAATTTTTTAATTTTTTACGGAGGGTTTTTAAACACTTTAATTTTATTTATCATTTTTATTATATATTTTCCTAAGGTATTAAAGACTTTTATAACTTGTATCTTCTAGACATTCTCTATATAATATATAACAAGTGGTAAAAAAATGTTTTTAAAATACTCAACAGGAACAAAATATATTTTTAAAAAGTTTTCTTAATATACTAATTATCGAAATTATAAAATAATAATAATGTTTAGCAAACAATTCTTTTATGGGGGTAGAAATTTATTTATGGGTTAAAATTAAATTATAAATTTTTAAAAGAGTTAAAATTAAATTTTAAATTTTAAAGGGGTTAAAGTGTACTTTTATCACTATATTAATTTATTATTTCAAAACTTTTAGAGGGATTAAGTGAAATTTTATCATCTTGAAGAGGCTAAAGAGCAATTATACCATTGATTAACTTATAATTTTAAATTTTTAAAGAGACTAAAGTGAAATTTTACTTTTTGATTTTTTTTTTTTTTTTTTTGGGTGAGAGGGCACAAACCTAAAACTTTAACCAAGCAAACCACATGGCCTTAAGTGGAGAAGTTACTTCCAACTTGTCTAAGTCAACCTAAACACTCAAGTTAAAAATCTTAAAGAATTTTGTAAGGTACTAAAGCTATGCGAAATAAGCAAGAAAAGTAAGAACACTTAAAAAAGCTAGAGTAAATACTTTTGATGTATTTAATTACTCAATGATGAATGATACAAATGAGACTAATAGAGGCCTCAATTTATAGTTGAATCCCATTACATCATCGGTACGGGTTGGATAACATCAATAGTTTAGATAGGAACTATAATATAGGGATTAAATCCCAAGTTTAAGCATATAAAAAGATAATAACCATAATATATCTTAAAATAATTTATTCATAACACAATCATTTCTAATATCATTACATCTATATAGAAAAGTATCAACTCCTCCGTTAGTCATTCAATTATTAGCATTCTTTTGTTTTGGTCACCAAACTATAAAAGTTTTCAATTTTGTCACTAATGTTTTTTATCAATTCTATTTTTGTCACCCTTCATTAAATCGTTAACAGAAACGATGATGTGATCTTTTTTAATTGATAAAATAACACATTTAGTCATCAACACTTACACATTCTATCAAATTGGTCCTAATTCTGAATAATTAAATAAATTTAACCTTTCATATTTACGAATTCTATCAATTTGGTCCTAAGTGTAACACCCCCTAACCCCAAACCGTCGCCGGAATGAGGTTATGAGGCATTACCGGAAATATCAGACAACTTACAAATAATTTACAATTAATATAACTTTCATAGTATAATATAATAATTTAGTCCCTATATTGAACTCTCGAAGTTCAAACACGTATTAAAAGTAGAACGGGACTTGTTCGAGTATTCCGATTTTTTTTTTTATAAAAATTTTGGCAGCATTTCTGCTTATTTTTACCTAAAACCTCCTGCAAATTCAAACCAAAACAACCAGCACCAATGTTTCACATTCATATAACTAATATTTATATCATTAACATAATTTTTACTTAATAACTATCATAGCATCATTCAAAATTGATTAAAAACTTAATTCATTTAACAACTTAATGTTCATGTATCAAAATATCATATACTTTCCTTACCATTTCATTTAACCATCTAAATCTTATAATTCAACCTTCACTACCCAAAGTAATATACATATTCAAGTGACTAAACAACACCAATGTACATGCCACCTTTACCCAAAAGAAAAATATACATCACCAAATTTGTGTTGGAGTCGGGAATGTTCTGAATGCTGAGCCAAGACAATTGACTTCTACTAACTGCGCGCACGAAAAACAACTGACACTGAGTATGGATATACTCAGTGGTATTACTATAATTTAAAATATATCATCAATAATAAAAATATAAATATTAAAATACATAACAATTAATTTCTTAAATACTAATTCATACTTTATTTTTATTTTTATTTTCATCATTTCATAATAACAATTCAATTTAATTATTCGTCAATCAATGTATTTTTCACAAACTTGAATTTAAACCACTTATGAACATTTAGCTCATACTTTTCTTTTTCTATCACAATTCCAATTTCTATATATAATTCAATTTCTTTTTCTCATTTCAATGCATTAAATTCACATTTCAATTTTTCACCCTATTAACGTAACTCGGACTTTGGCGGATACACGGATCCAACCAAACACACCAATATGGCACCCAGTGCCTCATCGGATAGTTCGAAGTAATAGTTGACACCCAGTGTCTCATCGGCTTAGCCGAAGTAAAGTTGGTACCCAGTACCTCATCGAATCTATCCGAAGAAATATAGTGACACCCGATGTCTCATCGACTGAGGTCGAAGTATCCTGAACACTTCGGTCCTATGGCATGCCAACTATATCCGACTCACCCGATCATCATTAATAGGATATTCAATTCACTTTCAATTTTTCCAATCAATGCACATTTTAATTAATCACATAAATTCATAATTCAATACAATTTCAATTCACTTTTCAATAACAAATATTCAAATATCACAAATCTCATATTTAAAATTTTCAAACAATTTATATTTCAATTCAAATAATCAAATATACTCATAATTCAATTTGATTCAATTTGCATCACTTTCATTTTCACTCAATATTTATATCAATTTCACATACTTACCTCAAGTCTTACTTACCATACATAACAATTAAAAATTCAACAATCAATAATAATTAAAATTTGAATTATAGTAATACACACCGTAATTCTCCGCTTTAGTCCTCGATGACTTTCTCCTTTTTTTCGATCTTCGATGCTTGGGTTCTTTGTTGGCTACGAAAATAATAGTAATTTACATTATTATTTACAGCATTAATTATAATAAATAATTAAATTTCTAAACAATTCTTACCTTATTCCCAATTTAATCCTAACTAATCTTAATTATTTTCTTAATCCAATTCACTCTCTTTTTCTATTCAAATTTTGTCTAAACTTATATCTAACTATAAAATTTCCAGCATATTTCTCTAATTTCAAAATTTCTTCAATTTAGTCCCTACAACATAAAACTTATAGCCTAGTTTACAATTTAATCCCTTAATCAATTCTAACTTAGAATTCATTCAATTAAATCCCTAGTTCCATAATTTGTCCAACATGAACCATATTTGGAAACATATGAACTCTTGAACTATCAACTTAATTTCATCAAAATCTTGTTTTAAAGCTTCTAAAACATCAAAATTAACTAAAAAGGACTTAATTGACTTACCAAATTAACTCCAAGCTTCAAATCCTTAGTTTTCTCTTTTATTTTTCTTTCCCTTTTTCTTTCTCTTTTTCTCCCCCTGCTTCCCGTTTTCAATTCTGTTTCTATTCCCTTTTGTTTCTTTATTTCTCTTTTTATTTATTTGCTTTACTTATTTAATTAGCATATATTATAATATATTTATTTTAAATATCTATTTTAACATCATTTACATATTTTACAATTGTGCACATATTTAATTCTACATTTGTGCCCATAATTTTATTATATTTGTCATTATTTAATTTGTTTCTCAAACAAAAATATCATAATTTAATAATTTAATTATTTAATTAACAAATATCTTTTTACTTAAATTATAAGTAATTTAGTATTTAAATTACAAATGTACCAATAAAATTTTTACACAGGTATATTTTATTACCATATATTTATCAACTATTTAATTTATTTTAAATATAATATTTATTAAATAATCATAATAATTATAAAACCATAATAATTATTTTAATATATATAATACATACATTCAAGAAAAATCTTGATTTTTCTTCGATTTGCCGCCTCAATTTATGTAAATGGCTTAATTGCCATTTTGATCCTTTTTATTTTCTATTACTTTAGAATTAAACTGTTACCCCTTTTTCAATTTAGTTCTTTTTGCTAATTATTCTAAATTAAGCTAATTTCACCTAATTAAATCCTAATTAAACACACCACTAGGCTCATAAATATTTTTAATAATTATTTTCGAACTTATTTCACTAAGACGGAGGCCCCATAACTTACTTTTTCGGTGCCCGTGAACTTCGGGTCATTACACTAAGACACGTGTTCATCATAAACCAAAATTTCAAATCAAATACAAAACCTTGGGAGAGAGAAAAAGATGATGAAATTGAAATCGAGTCTTATTAACAACGTAAGGAATATGAGGCTAATGGAATTGATACGACTTAAACAATTTAAGAGTAATTACAACTAATGAGACTTCAAAATATTTGGATTAATTCAGAATTGAAAGTACAAAATAAACTCTTTATGACAAAAAGAAATTCCCAAAGTGTTAGACTCTAAATGAATTCTAAAAATCCCCTAAAAGTTACAATAACAAAGAAAAAAAACATGAAAAAGAAACAAAAATTACAAATCCAACTTTAAAAACACAAATAGAAAACTAAAATTCTGCATAATTTAAGACCGAATACAGTCATTGATTTTCCAGTAGACTCTTTGAGTCAACAATGATAGATAAGTTAAAAGAAATAAATAAAAACTTCAATTCTGCATATTTTAAATTACCCAAACCCCAAACTTGCAACTTCTTTAAAGAAAAGTAATGTTTTTAAGTAGGATGCTAGAGTTAAAAAATGATAGATAAGATTTAAAAATAAAAAAATAATAAACTTTGTCTAAACTGAGAAACAAGATAGTTCTTTTGTAGATGAAAATCTCAAGAATGACTTTTTGGGTTTTATGGTTGCCTTTATGAAGAAAATATAAATGTTACCTTTGCTAGTTGACTAATATAAAAATATTTTCCACTTAAAATTTGTAATGTGTTTATAATTCTAATTTACGATCAAATGTGTTTGAGGATCAAATTGATTTGTAAATGTAGAGAGTTAAATTTGTTGAGTTATTTAAAATTAGGATCAAATTAATAAAATGGATAGGTATTAAAGACTAAATACATTACTATACCAATTAAAAAAAAAGGACATCATCATCATTTTCGTTAACAATTTAAAAGAAAGGGATTAAAACAGAATCGATTGAAAATGCACATGACAAAATTGAAAGTTTTTGTAGTTTTGTGACTAAAACATAAACATTTTAATATTTGTATCATCATCAAATAATATTAGTGTTGCACAATTCCTATTGGTAATCATAAGGTGTCGTTTGATAGTTACTCACCTTATCTCTTAACCATAAGGTCAGGGGTTTGATTCTAACCCATAAATATGGAACACATTTCATGGTCAACCCATTTATCTCTTTAGTATAACTTATATTATTCTTTACACTCTTCTATTTTGCTAAGTCCCTTAATTTTTTTTATTTGATGTGATTAGATGAAGGACAGTTAGATTTTGATGGTAATTTTATAAATAGAGCAAAATAGAGAAGTGAAGCTGATGAAATTATAGTACTAATATATTATTACATCAATCTAAACAAACTTCACCTAAAATATGGTTTCAAATTGTACAACTTCAACTCTATCTATTCTTTGTATATTTGTAATTTAGTTTTTTATTTTTATTTTTAAAATTTAAAAATATAAATTTAATTGTTAATATTAATAAAACTCTAAAAATAAATAGAATGAGAATAAATTCTAAATATATAAATTTTAAGTGGAATTGAATCTTGCTTTTACCATCAACTTTTACTCTATAATTATTAACTTGGTGTAGATTGACAACCACTAATAAATATAAATATTACATGTGAGAGGTAGATGTCAAAATAGCTTTTTGTTTCTGCTTTTCTGTCTTTCTCTAAGTTTGATAGTGCCTGTCTTCTCAAGGCTAGGGCTTTTGTCTTTTGTTTCTATTGGAGGAGGAATATTTTTGTTTAAATTTTTAATTTTAATGGAAATATTTAGTTTTTTTTATTATCAAAATAGACTATATATTAAAAATCAAAATTCGATACAAAGAAAAACTATAGGTATCTATTTCAACAGTACCTCAATATAAACAGGGGTTTTTACAAATACACAAAATAAGATTCCCGACCTTGTTGTTTTTAATAAGTATAACGTTTGGGAGGTAAAGACAACTTTTTGTTAGTTGCCATAGACAATGCCAATTATTACAACACAAAATACGGGGCGGTTTGCTATGATGATTTACATTGTGAGGATGCGAAAAGCAATTAAGATAAAGGTGATTCACACCATGAGAGTGTGAAGAGCTGCTAGGAAGATGGTGATTTACACTGTGAAAGGTGCGGAGTTATTATACTAAAGATTAAATGAGATTGTGGGGTGAAATTGCAATAGAGTAAGGTTGTTTGTGTTTTCTTATCCTCTTTGCCCTGATGATAAGAGGATATTTAGAGGGAAATGGAGGCTATGCGCAAGTTCCAGTTAGACCTGTCCAAGAGTCGGGTTTGGATAAGAATTTTTATATTTTTGAGCTGGCCTAAATTCAATTTATATAATTAAAAGTATTTTTTAAATTAAAATATTATTATAAAAGATATAAAATAGCAATTGAAAATTATGTTTTTAATATTTTATTAATTTTTAAATAATAAAATGTTTTTTTTAAATAGACTTAACCAACCCAAAAATAGGTTTAGGCTTAAAAAATATTTTAGAATCGGATCTCAACTCAACCTATGAACATCTCTAGCCCCGGCCACTTGGATTCTCCTCATAAGTGTAATGATAGGGTGACATGTGTCAACTTAGGGCACTACTAAAGTAAATATGAAGGGACTATACGATAAGTTTACCAAATGTGATGAAGTGATGGATGCCGTTAAAGGTGTGAAATTAGATGAAATACTTGACTTCTTTATATATATATATAACATTATCCGGTCAAACTTTGAAAAATTTAGATAGACATAGATGGGAAATGAGTAGGATAAGAAGTCGTAAGTTTTGCTTTTAAATATCATTTTAATCGATATGAAGTAAATATAAAAAGAGTAGTTAAAACAAAGTGAATATTCAGTTGGGCCCCCCAGTGAAAGAACAAAACGAAGTTCAAAGAAGAGTTTCGATGAAAACCAGTGAGTTGGAGCAATCTTTGTCCCCAAAATTGTAAGCATGATTTGTAAGCATTCTACCACCTTGTTTTTGGTTTTAATTTCTTATACAGACATCATGGCCTTATGCATTCCGCATTGTTTCTTTGTCCTCTTCCTTGAATTTGCTAATGGTCGGACAACCTCTTTCATGCCTTTCATTTCATTCCACCCCTTTCTTTTTTATATTAATATATTTTTCATTTATACATAAAGCTTGTCGTCATCTGATAATGAACAAAAAAAAAAAAACAAAAAAAAACCCAAGTATTAAATGTTAGATTTTGGATCACATGTTTATAAAATGCTACCAGTTGGAGATGATTTTTGTTAGGTTAAGCTATAAGAAACTTGTCTGGTTTAAGTTTTGTGAATAAAAAATAAACATCCCATTTAAAATCGGACCCAGCTTGATTCTACTTAATACCAGACATCCACAGCATCTGAATATCGTTTATCGACCATGCAACTGAACTCCAGAGTAAGGTCATTGTGCTCTCTTCATATTTACGTCGCTACAACTCTTATATACTAAATTTTATTTTAAAGAAATTATTAAGCTGTTAATAAAATGTATATTATTATTTTCTTTTACAAAACTATGGGAAGAGTTGTTAGATGAAAAATAGTAGATACAATGATAAAACCAGGAAGTAGCTCTAAAAACCAATTAGAAGAAATTCCTCAAAAAGAACAGCAAGATATTAAATTAGGGAATTTAATTGGAGAAGAAAAAGACTTTTCTGATGAATTGATAGAAAAAATTAATAAAAATCATATTTCTAAAGAAGAAATATATAAAATATCTAAGTTTAAAATTTGGAGTCAAAGGCATATAGAAAAAATTAGTGGCAATACAACAAGCTAAAGATACTAGAGGAGGATTTAATGAAATCCCATTATTTACTAAAGAAAAATCATGAGGATTAAAAGAAATACCCTCAAAGTTAGATATATACATTTAGGAATAATTATGATAACAATTAGAGCTTTATTTAGAAGAGGTCATGATATACCTATAATAGCAAAGTGTTATTAGATAAAAGATTTGAAAATCCAATAAAAGCACTTATTGGAGGTATTCAGTCT
This sequence comes from Gossypium anomalum, assembly GCA_025698475.1. Lineage (NCBI taxonomy): Eukaryota > Viridiplantae > Streptophyta > Magnoliopsida > Malvales > Malvaceae > Gossypium > Gossypium anomalum. The sequence goes on along the minus strand of CM046967.1, from coordinate 9,809,337 downwards.
AATTTACATAATGGAGTAATAGGATTTAAAGTAAAACCAAATTATTTTATATCCATTACAGATCCTCTAATAGAAGAATGTTTATGTTTAAGAATTGGACAAAAAATTTTGAAATTAAGGATTTAGTGAGAAGATCTAGCAATAAGTTGGACTTCTATTAATGAATACACCAACACAGCAGAAGTAGAAATTAAAGAAATTAATAATAAAATAATAGAGCTATTTGAGCCTAATAAATTTACTACAGTAAATCCAAACCTAAATTATTACATTTAAAAGATCTATCAATACCAAGAGATTGGATAATAGATAGAATAAGTGGAGCAGTGACTTCAAAACCAAGTAAGTACAATAGAATATGTGTCATCGGAGATAGACTATATTTTAAAAATAATACTATAACAAATACGAATGACAATTTAGTTTTACCTCTAATTCTCAAACAGAAGAAGATGAGGATAATATAAGTACAAATTCAACACCAATAGGTATGAAAACAGTTCAAATACCTATTTTCCCCCATGAACCTAGTAGAAATTCTAGAAACACTAGAATGGAAGAAATACAATCTGCAACCATTATTCAACAAATGAAAATGGAAAAAATGATATTATTACATTTTCAAACTTTCAACCTAGAAAGTATTATACATATATAGAAATTACATTTCAATTTAGAGAATATAAAACATATTCTTTACATGCTTTGTTAGATACAGAGCTACCACCGGTAGTTGCGCAGAGAAAATGCAATACTGTAGAAAAATGGGAATTAATGAAAACCCAATTAGAGCTATAGGAATAGATGGTAAAGAAACCATAATTCAATTTAAAGCTAGAAATATACCAATCTACATAAATAATGTTAGATTTGTAATTCCTAAAATATTATGTTTCCCAGGAATGCATGGAGATATATTATTAGGAAATAATTTTATATATCATCATTTACCATTTTCTATAGATAGAAATTTAGTTATATTATCAACAGAAAAAACTTCTGTAGAAATAGGTAAAGAGAAAAGATTTCTAACTATTTTTCGATTGTTTACAAAAGAGAACTAAAGGTAAAGAGAAAAGATTTCTAACTATTTTTCGATGATTTACAATGAGGAAACTGAAAGTAAAGATTTCTAAACTATTTTTCGATTGTTTACAAAAGAGAACTAAAGGTAAAGAGAAAAGATTTCTAACTATTTTTCGATGATTTACAATGAGGAAACTGAAAGTAAAGATTTCTAAACTATTTTTCGATTGTTTACAAAAGAGAACTAAAGGTAAAGAGAAAAGATTTCTAACTATTTTTCGATGATTTACAATGAGGAAACTGAAAGTAAAGATTTCTAAACTATTTTTCGATGCCTTTTCTAGGCTCTTTACATTCTTATTTATAGTAGAATTTACAAATTCTATTTAATTTCTTCTTCAATCCCGAACAGTGTTTCTGATAAGGATGAATTTATTGTTGCTTCCACGTATGTTGTCAGATGTCACTTCATCTCTTTGTCCATACTTGGATGCCTTGAATGTTTATTTACTGCCAATCTTGAAAATCTTCTTTGAAAATCTTGTTGACTTTCCACGTGGTTTTTGTTTTGTCTTTTACCCTTCTTGGATGTTGTCAAGATTTAATGTCTCGATTTCATCCGGATGTAAAGACTCGTGATGGCTCGTGAGTTCCAAGCCTTCCACGTGTCTTTGATTTCTTCGTTATGTCGAAGGAAAATCATCGAGTTCCATATCCGCTATTTTCTTTAGCGGTTGTAAGGATTCTTCATCTCTCGATTTTTGCATTAGACTATTTTTGTCACTACTATTCTTCTTCCATCGTATGTAGTGTATATGTCCGATCTTGAAGTACGTGTCGATTTGTTGACATTAAATCAATTCTCGCTTGGATTTGAAGATATTTTGGATTATTATAACACTTGTCAATGGTTTTGTCAAGTGTTCTTTGTTTTCTTTTAGTCACGATAAATAAGGACTATCAATCATCTTTTGAATAATCCATATTTGATAAGGTGATAAAAACGTTCTTTTCAAAGCAATACCAATTAGACTACTTATTTGGATATAAAAATAGTAGAAAAATCATCTCTATATACTAATAGTGATAATATGGCTTTTATAATAGCAGGAAAATCTTTTAGATGATGAAAAGAAAAATTTTGTACTACTATTTCTCTAACAAAACCCCATTCAATATCGCTTATATCAAATGGTTCATGGTCCAGTCTAAATTTTATAGAAGGAAATTCTTCTCCTATTTCATTTATATAAATAAAAGATTGTAAAAAGTATTCTAAAAACTTTTTTAAATTGAGCTTCTTTGGTTGCAAATGACTCTATTAATTTTTTCAAAACTTCAAATGGTAATATATTTTTAGCTTTATTATATAAGCATATTCTAAACATTTTATTCATAATGGGACTATTTGTTCCTTTATGAATAAAATATTGAAATATATCAATAAGATTATTTATCTCATTGATATTTTTGAATTCTATTTCAATTCTTCCCAATCTCTATATAAAATGGATTTTAACAATAAATCATGAGCTTCATTATCTTTAGTTGTTTTTTCAACTAAAAATTGGGAAAGTTTTGTAAGAGCTCTTACGAAATTTGCTCTTTGATCCGTAATATGGGTTTTCCATATTTCATTAATAAAGTTATATAAATCTGTTGGTAAACCTGGATTATAAAAATCTTTTACTTCAGAAAAAGTTGTTGTTGTTTCAACAAATCTTACGCTCCTTTTATAACTTCAGAATAACTAGCTTGAAAAGTCGAGTTTGGATCCCGAGACCAAGGGAATTGGCTTGTTTGGCTTATTCTTCTTGGTAGGTACTCGCTTGCCATTTTGGTGCATAAGATGGAGAAGATCCAATTGGTTGTCTTACCATTGGATAAGGAACATAATATCCTTGATTGGCATAATATGATGTTAATATCGGAGTAAATCCTTGATTAGGATTTGTTTGCTTCCCTTTGTTGGGTTTTTTATGAACCGTAGTCCATTCTCCGATTTGTTCTAGAGGTTTTTTACCTCTATCCATAAGGCCTGCTAAGATAATCAGCAATAACATTGTCAGCGCCTTTAACATATAAAACTTCAAAATTAAAACTACATAATTCATTGTACCATCTAATTCTTCTAGGTACATTTTCTAAACTATTATTAGTAAGAAATTGTTTAACTGCCTGGTTGTCAGTTTTGATAATAAAATTTTCAGATGCTAGATATATAAAAAAGGTTTTTATTGCTTTTTTAATGGCCAATAATTCTTTTTCATATATAGCATAATTAATTTCGTTTGGTTTAAATTTTCCAAAACTATATCCGCATATTAGTTCTTCTTTATTTTTTGCTGTTTTAGCTTTTAAAATACATCCCCAATAATTTTGTGATGCATCAGTTTCTAAAATTAATTTATCACCTTGTTTAGGTAAATAAACTTTTGGAGTATAATTTATTTCTGTTTTTATATTTTTAATAATTTCTGAGTCTTCTTTAGACCAGCTAAAAGTTTCTCCTTTTTTTAATTTTTCATATAAGTTACCTATTTTTTTTGACAAATTAGGAAAGAAGTTTCTTCCATAATTAACTATTCCTAGAAATTGTTGAAGTTGTTTTTTATCTTTAATTTCTTCAGGAAATTCTTTTATTTTTATTATAATATGATCTTGTAGTTTAAGACCATCTGCTGATAGATTTAAACCTAAAAATTCTATTTCTGTTTTTTCTAATTCTATTTTCTTAGGACTCAAAATAATTCCATGTTTTATGAATTCTTGAGAGATAATATTTAAATGTTTTCTATGTTTTTCCAGTGTTTCTGAAAATATTAAGATATCATCTATATAAACTACACAAAATTTTTTATATTTATTAAATATAGAATCCATCCATCTTTGGAAGATTTGAGGTGCATTACATAACCCAAATGGCATTACTCTCCATTGATAATGACCATTAGGTGCACTAAAAGCCGTTAATGGTTTAGATTCATCAGTTAGCATTATTTGCCAAAATCTCGATTTCTGATCGAATTTACTAAAATATTTTGCTTGTTTAGCTTGATTTATCGAACATCTTTTCTTGGTATAAAGTATCCATCAAAAATAGTATTTTGGTTTAGTCTTTTATAATTAATTACCATTCTAGCTTTTCCTCTTTTTATTTCTGCATGGTTTCTTACCATAAATTTGGACTTGAGTGTGGACTATTAGTTTTTTCTATTAATCCTTTTTCTAATAATTCCTTAATTTGTATATCAAATTCATCTATATCTTGTTTAGTATAGATCATGGGTTTGATCCTAATAATTTTATTAGGATTTTTTAATTTTATCTCGCAATATCTTGGATCTGTTTTCCCATAGTTTTAGTGGTTCTTCACTAAAATTATTTTCTAAGATTTTAAACAACCAATGATTTGTTTCTAGTTGTTTAATTTGTTCTTTTCTTGTTGGTCTAAAACCTTTATCACATATAAATTTATGATTTTCTATTAAAGGTATTTCTACAGAAGTTTTTTCTGTTGATAATATAACTAAATTTCTATCTATAGAAAATGGTAAATGATGATATATAAAATTATTTCCTAATAATATATCTCCATGCATTCTGGGAAACATAATATTTTAGGAATTACAAATCTAACATTATTTATGTAGATTGGTATATTTCTAGCTTTAAATTGAATTATGGTTTCTTTACCATCTATTCCTATAGCTCTAATTGGGTTTTTCATTAATTCCCATTTTTCTACTGTGTATTGCATTTTCTCCGCAACTACTGGTGGTAGCTCTGTATCTAACAAAGCATGTAAAGAATATGTTTTATATTCTCTAAATTGAAATGTAATTTCTATATATGTATAATACTTTCTAGGTTGAAAGTTTGAAAATGTAATAATATCATTTTTTCCCATTTTCATTTGTTGAATAATGGTTGCAGATTGTATTTCTTCCATTCTAGTGTTTCTAGAATTTCTACTAGGTTCTGTGGGGAAAATAGGTATTTGAACTGTTTTCATACCTATTGGTGTTGAATTTGTACTTATATTATCCTCATCTTCTTCTGTTTGAGAATTAGAGGGTAAAACTAAATTGTCATTCGTATTTGTTATAGTATTATTTTTAAAATATAGTCTATCTCCTGATGACACATATTCTATTGTACTTACTGGTTTTGAAGTACTGGCTCCACTTATTCTATCTATTATCCAATCTCTTGGTATTGATAGATCTTTTAAATGTAATAATTTAAATTTGGATTTACTGTAGTAAATTTATTAGGCTCAAATAGCTCTATTATTTTATTATTAATTTCTTTAATTTCTACTTCTGCCGTGTTGGTGTATTCATTAATAGAAGTCCAACTTATTGCTAGATCTTCTGCTAAATCCTTAATTTCAGAATTTTTTGTCTGAATTCTTAAACATAAACATTCTTCTATTAGAGGATCTGTAATGGATATAAAATAATTTGGTTTTACTTTAAATCCTATTACTCCATTATGTAAATTAGATTGAATACCTCCAATAAGTGCTTTTATTGGATTTTCAAATCTTTTATCTAATAACTTTGCTATTATAGGTATATCATGACCTCTTCTAAATAAAGCTCTAATTGTTATCATAATTATTCCTAAATGTATATATCTAACTTTGAGGGTATTTCTTTTTAATCCTCATGATTTTTCTTTAGTAAATAATGGGATTTCTGTTAATCCTCCTCTAGTATCTTTAGCTTGATCAGATTGCCACTAATTTTTCTATATGCCTTTGACTCCAAATTTTAAACTTAGATATTTTATATATTTCTTCTTTAGAAATATGATTTTTATTAATTTTTTCTATCATTTCATCGAAAAGTCTTTTTCTTCTCCAATTAAATTCCCTAATTTAATATCTTCTTTCGTTCTTTTGAGGAATTTCTTCTAATTGGTTTTTAGAGCTACTTCCTACATTAAACATAAATATATATTCTTCTTCATCGAATAATGCATTTCGATATTAGCTCATATAATATTTCTTCGTGATTTATTTCCTCTTCAAAACATATTTCTAAATCTTGTTCTTCAAGACTTTTAATTACCTTTTTAGCACTTTTGCCTTTATTAGGACAATTTGTTGCTATGTGACCTTCTTCATCACATATAAAACATTTACATATTTGTTTTTAGATTTTTAGAAGTTTTTCTTCTAATAAATTTTTCTTTTTCTTATTATTATTATTACAGTATATTTTTATTTCTGGCTTCCATTTAACAAATTTATATTTCCTATTTTTCTTTCTATGTTTTTATAAGTACTAGGACGTATTGTTTTACATCCAAATTCCCATTCGTTTTCTAGAATTTTTGTACAATGACTATAACTTAATTTATTTTTACTTGTTTATGACTTTAGTTTGTAAGCAATGTAACGTTATTCTTTCTTTTGCAAAATTTATCCTATTACCTATAGAATCTATATTTTCTTTTGCTATTCCCGCTTCTTTACTATGTTTATCTAAATAAGATACATATTTCTTTATACATATCTCATCCCATGGTGGAGGTAATTTATGAAAATATTGGTTTTTCCAAAATTCTATATTTTCGTTTTTTTAACTTTTGATATTCATGAAGAAATTTTTAGAAAATTCTTCTAAATATCTTATATCACATAATTTTATTTTTGACAAAACATAACTAGCTATACTATCTTGATCTTTTTATCAAAATAGCCACAAAATTACATTTTTAGAATATTTGTTAATCCTTTTAAAAGATCTTTAGGGGTACCTATCTCGATTAATTAGTTGTCCTTTTTGGATTTTTCCTACATCGATTCTTCCCATCTTCTTAAAAATTGTAAAACATCTCCTTGAAATGTTCCAACAAAATAGTTTAAAAATTTTTCTTTTGACCATGTAATTGTTGTTGTTTACAACAATTGTCATTGATGTGCCCAATCATCTATGGTTTTTTCATAGTCTGCGCTATTTGAATATTAGTCAAATCTAAATATATTCCTCCTTGGGCCACATTTCTTTTGTTTAAGTCATCTATCCTATGTGGTATAGGTATAGTTTGACTAGGTTGTTGATTAGAAGATTCTCCCATATATTCGGTTTTAATTTCATTGGTAGCTATATCTTCGGTTTGATTACCAAAAATCCTAATTGTATTATCTATTGTTTCAAACTCTTTGTTTAGCGTTCTCGAGATAATCATCTTTTTGAATATCCGAATCTATTTTTCTTTTACCATATGGATGCAGTAGTTTCAATATCCATAGGTTCCAGTTTTTTCTTCCTCATCTGTTGAAGTGTCTTCTTCATCGATTTATGACTAGTAACTTTTAAATCTTCTTGATTATCGAATTACTAGAACTACTACTTTACTGTAGTGTCATAATTTAACATATAATGATAATTAAACTTAGCAAATAGGTCTTTTTGTTTTTCATAAAGTTCTTCTATTAATTTTAAATATTCTACTCTTTCATTTTTATCTTTACTGTTTGTAAATCTTCTTTTCCAATGTTCTATAAGTTCTTTATAGGATTGGAAATCATATTTTTGTTGAGTTAAAGATTTTCTTTTTTCAGGTTTTTTACCTTTACTAGTAGAAGATGATTCTTCTGCAGAGGTTTCTTCCTCTTCATCTGATAAAGTTAAAATTATATTACTATTACCATAATATAAAGGACCTAGATCTATGTCTGACTCTATGTTATTATTTATAACTTGTTCTAATTTGTTATTTACTTCTGACAATATTTCTTTAGATTTGTTGTTCAAATCTAATTCCTTAATATTTCCTAGATTATTTACCTTTTCTTCTATATTATTGACCTTATTATATATTTTATTAAAATATATAGAGGTTATATCTATTAAACTATTAAATCCTTTACTAAGGGCCGAAATATTATTTTCTTGTTTAGAATCTATATGCATAATATGACTGCATGTTTTATCTTTATATAAACAATCTGTTTCTTCCATGTTATTCATCTTCGGTACCTAAAACCTTCTGTTATTATCTTGTCTTAAACACCAGGGCCTAACGTCTCTCTCCTAGACTTAAACAGCAAAGTTAAGACAAAATAATGATGTATGGGTTTTTAAGATAAATAACCAGAGAATTAACAAAATTGTAGATTAAAGATAAGAACTTACACTGGATATTTGATATAGATTCTCCAAGAATCGTTACTCCGGGGGCCTCTGATACCAGTTACGGGGGGAGAGTATGGGTGCGGAAGATCGTTATTTTATTAAAAGTAAAGGAAAAGGTTTTACAAGGAAGGATTGTTTACAAAGAGAGAATACTGAAAGTAAAAAGTAAAGATTTCTAAACTATTTTTCGATTGTTTACAAAAGAGAACTAAAGGTAAAGAGAAAAGATTTCTAACTATTTTTCGATGATTTACAATGAGGAAACTGAAAGTAAAGATTTCTAAACTATTTTTCGATGCCTCTTCTAGGCTCTTTACATTCTTATTTATAGTAGAATTTACAAATTCTATTTAATTTCTTCTTCAATCCCAACAGTTGTTTCGATAAGGATGAATTTATTGTTGCTTCCACGTATGTTGTCGGATGTCACTTCATCTCTTTGTCCATACTTGGATGCCTTGAATGTTTATTTACTGCCAATCTTGAAAATCTTCTTTGAAAATCTTGTTGACTTTCCACGTGGTTTTTGTTTTGTCTTTTACCCTTCTTGGATGTTGTCAAGATTTAATGTCTCGATTTCATCCGGATGTAAAGACTCGTGATGGCTCAGTGAGTTCCAAGCCTTCCACGTGTCTTTGATTTTTCTTCTGTTATGTCGGAAGGAAAATCATCGAGTTCCATATCCGCTATTTTCTTTAGCGGTTGTAAGGATTCTTCATCTCTCGATTTTTGCATTAGACTATTTTTGTCACCTACTATTCTTCTTCCATCATTATGTAGTGTATATGTCCGATCTTGAAGTACGTGTCGAGTGTTGACATTAAATCAATTCTCGCTTGGATTTGAAGATATTTTGATTATTATAACACTTGTCAATGGTTTTGTCAAGTGTTCTTTGTTTTCTTTAGTTGCTGATAAATAAGGACTATCAATCATCTTTTGAATAATCCATATTTGATAAGGTGATAAAAACGTTCTTTTCAAACAATACCAATTAGACTACTTATTTGGATATAAAAATAGTAGAAAAATCGTCTCTATATACTAATAGTGATAATATAGCTTTTATAATAGCAGGGGAAAATCTTTTAGATGATGAAAAGAAAAAATTTTGTACTACTATTTCTCTAACAAAACCCCATTCAATATCGCTTATATCAAATGGTTCATGGTCCAATCTAAATTTTATAGAAGGAAATTCTTCTCCTATTTCATTTATATAAATAAAAGATTGTAAAAGTATTCTAAAAACTTTTTTAAATTGAGCTTCTTTGGTTGCAAATGACTCTATTAATTTTTTCAAAAACTTCAAATGGTAATATATTTTTAGCTTTATTATATAAGCATATTCTAAACATTTTATTCATAATGGGACTATTTGTTCCTTTATGAATAAAATATTGAAATATATCAATAAGATTATTTATCTCATTGATATTTTTGAATTCTATTTCGAATTCTTCCCAATCTCTATATAAAATGGATTTTAACAATAAATCATGAGCTTCATTATCTTTAGTTGTTTTTTCAACTAAAAATTGGGAAAGTTTTGTAAGAGCTCTTACGAAATTTGCTCTTTGATCCTGTAATATGGGTTTTCCATATTTCATTAATAAAGTTATATAAATCTGTTGGTAAACTTTGGATTATAAAAATCTTTTACTTCAGGAAAAAGTTGTTGTTGTTTCAACAAATCTTACGCTCCTTTTATAACTTCGAATAACTAGCTTGAAAAAAGTGAGTTTGGATCCTGAGACCAAGGAATTGGCTTGTTTGGCTTATTCTTCTTGGTGGGTACTCGCTTGCCATTTTGGTGCATAAGATGGAGAAGATCCAATTGGTTGTCTTACCATTGGATAAGGAACATAATAACCTTGATTGGCATAATATGATGTTAATATCGGAGTAAATCCTTGATTAGGATTTGTTTGCTTCCCTTTGTTGGGTTTTTTATGAACGTAGTAGTCCATTCTCCGATTTGTTCTAGAGGTTTTTACCTCTATCCATAAGGCCTGCTAAGATAATCAGTAATAACATTGTCAGTATTGCCTTTAACATATAAAACTTCAAAATTAAAACTACATAATTCATTGTACCATCTAATTCTTCTAGGTACATTTTCTAAACTATTATTAGTAAGAAATTGTTTAACCGCTTGGTTGTCATTTTGATAATAAAATTTTGGATGCTAGATATATAAAAAGGTTTTTATTGCTTTTTAATGGCCAATAATTCTTTTCATATATAGCATAATTAATTTCGTTTGGTTTAAATTTTCCAGAACTATATCCGCATATTAGTTCTTCTTTTTTTGCTGTTTTAGCTTTTAAAATACATCCCCAATAATTTTGTGATGCATCGGTTTCTAAAATTAATTTATCACCTTGTTTAGGTAAATAAACTTTTGGAGTATAATTTATTTCTGTTTTTATATTTTTAATAATTTTCGAGTCTTCTTTAGACCAAACTAAAAGTTTCTCCTTTTTTTATTTTTCATATAAGTTACCTATTTTTTTGACAAATTAGGAAAGAAGTTTCTTCCATAATTAACTATTCCTAGAAATTGTTGAAGTTGTTTTTATCTTTAATTTCTTCAGAAATTCTTTTATTTTTATTATAATATGATCTTGTAGTTTAAGACCATCTCATTGATAGATTTAAACCTAAAAATTCTATTTCTTTTTTCTAATTCTATTTTCTTAGGACTCAAAATAATTCCATGTTTTATGAATTCTTGAGAGATAATATTTAAATGTTTTCTATGTTTTTCCAAAGTGTTTGAAAATATTAAGATATCATCTATATAAACTACACAAAATTTTTATATTTATTAAATATAGAATCCATCCATCTTTGGAAGATTTGAGGTGCATTACATAACCCAAATGGCATTACTCTCCATTGATAATGACCATTAGGTGCACTAAAAGCCGTTAATGGTTTAGATTCATCGATTAGCATTATTTGCCAAAATCTCGATTTCTGATCGAATTTACTAAAATATTTTGCTTGTTTAGCTTGATTTATCGAACATCTTTTCTTGGTATAAAGTATCCATCAAAAATAGTATTTTGGTTTAGTCTTTTATAATTAATTACCATTCTAGCTTTTCCTCTTTTTATTTCTCTGCATGGTTTCTTACCATAAAGGCTAGACTTGAGTGTGGACTATTAGTTTTTTTCTATTAATCCTTTTTCTAATAATTCCTTAATTTGTATATCAAATTCATCTATATCTTGTTTAGTATAGATCATGGGTTTGATCCTAATAATTTTATTAGGATTTTTAATTTTATCTCGCAATATCTTGAATTTGTTTTCCCATAGTTTTAGTGGTTCTTCACTAAAATTATTTTCTAAGATTTTAAACAACCAATGATTTGTTTCTAGTTGTTTAATTTGTTCTTTTCTTGTTGGTCTAAAACCTTTATCACATATAAATTTATGATTTTCTATTAAAGGTATTTCTACGTAAGTTTTTTCTGTTGATAATATAACTAAATTTCTATCTATAGAAAATGGTAAATGATGATATATAAAATTATTTCCTAATAATATATCTCCATGCATTCTGGAAACATAATATTTTAGGAATTACAAATCTAACATTATTTATGTAGATTGGTATATTTCTAGCTTTAAATTGAATTATGGTTTCTTTACCATCTATTCCTATAGCTCTAATTGGGTTTTTCATTAATTCCCATTTTTTCTGTGTATTGCATTTTCTCTGCAACTACTGGTGGTAGCTCTGTATCTAACAAAGCATGTAAAGAATATGTTTTATATTCTCTAAATTGAAATGTAATTTCTATATATGTATAATACTTTCTAGGTTGAAAGTTTGAAAATGTAATAATATCATTTTTTCCCATTTTCATTTGTTGAATAATGGTTGCAGATTGTATTTCTTCCATTCTAGTGTTTCTAGAATTTCTACTAGGTTCTGTGGGGAAAATAGGTATTTGAACTGTTTTCATACCTATTGGTGTTGAATTTGTACTTATATTATCCTCATCTTCTTCTGTTTGAGAATTAGAGGTAAAACTAAATTGTCATTCGTATTTGTTATAGTATTATTTTTAAAATATAGTCTATCTCCGATGACACATATTCTATTGTACTTACTGGTTTTGAAAGTACTGGCTCCACTTATTCTATCTATTATCCAATCTCTTGGTATTGATAGATCTTTTAAATGTAATAATTTAAATTTGGATTTTTGTAGTAAATTTATTAGGCTCAAATAGCTCTATTATTTTATTATTAATTTCTTTAATTTCTACTTCTACCGTGTTGGTGTATTCATTAATAGAAGTCCAACTTATTGCTAGATCTTCTGCTAAATCCTTAATTTCAGAATTTTTTGTCTGAATTCTTAAACATAAACATTCTTCTATTAGAGGATCTGTAATGGATATAAAATAATTTGGTTTTACTTTAAATCCTATTACTCCATTATGTAAATTTTGAATACCTCCAATAAGTGCTTTTATTGGATTTTCAAATCTTTTATCTAATAACACTGCTATTATAGGTATATCATGACCTCTTCTAAATAAAGCTCTAATTGTTATCATAATTATTCCTAAATGTATATATCTAACCTGAGGGTATTTCTTTTTAATCCTCATGATTTTTTCTTTAGTAAATAATGGGATTTCTGTTAATCCTCCTCTAGTATCTTTAGAAGTATTGTATTGCCACTAATTTTTTCTATATGCCTTTGACTCCAAATTTTAAACTTAGATATTTTATATATTTCTTCTTTAGAAATATGATTTTTATTAATTTTTTCTATCATTTCATCAGAAAAGTCTTTTTCTTCTCCAATTAAATTCCCTAATTTAATATCTTGCTGTTCTTTTTGAGGAATTTCTTCTAATTGGTTTTTAGAGCTACTTCCTACATTAAACATAAATATATATTCTTCTTCATCAGAATCTGTTTCTGATATTAGCTCATATAATATTTCTTCAGGATTTATTTCCTCTTCAAAACATATTTCTAAATCTTGTTCTTCAAGACTTTTAATTACCTTTTTAGCACTTTTGCCTTTATTAGGACAATTTGTTGCTATGTGACCTTCTTCATCACATATAAAACATTTACATATTTGTTTTTAGATTTTTAGAAGTTTTTCTTCTAATAAATTTTTTCTTTTTCTTATTATTATTATTACAGATATATTTTTATTTCTGGCTTCCATTTAACAAATTTATATTTCCTATTTTTTCTTTCTATGTTTTTATAAGTACTAGGACGTATTGTTTTACATCCAAATTCCCATTCGTTTTCTAGAATTTTTGTACAATGACTATAACTTAATTTATTTTTACTTGTTTTATGACTTTAGTTTGTAAGCAATGTAACGTTATTCTTTCTTTTGCAAAATTTATCCTATTACCTATAGAATCTATATTTTCTTTTGCTATTCCGCTTCTTTACTATGTTTATCTAAATAAGATACATATTTCTTTATACATATCTCATCCCATGGTGGAGGTAATTTATGAAAATATTGGTTTTTCCAAAATTCTATATTTTCGTTTTTAACTTTTGATATTCATGAAGAAATTTTTAGAAAATTCTTCTAAATATCTTATATCACATAATTTTATTTTTGACAAAACATAACTAGCTATACTATCTTGATCTTTTTTATCAAAATAGCCACAAAATCTCATTTTTAGAATATTTGTTAATCCTTTTAAAAGATCTTTAGGGGTACCTATCGATTAATTAGTTGTCCTTTTTGGATTTTTCCTACATCGATTCTTCCCATCTTCTTAAAAATTGTAAAACATCTCCTTGAAATGTTCCAACAAAATAGTTTAAAAATTTTTCTTTTGACCATGTAATTGTTGTTGTTTACAACAATTGTCATTGACTGTGCCCAATCATCTATGGTTTTTTCATAGTCTGCTATTTGAATATTAGTCAAATCTAAATATATTCCTCCTTGGGCCACATTTCTTTTGTTTAAGTCATCTATCCTATGTGGTATAGGTATAGTTTGACTAGGTTGTTGATTAGAAGATTCTCCCATATATTCGGTTTTAATTTCATTGGTAGCTATATCTTCTGGTTTGATTACCAAAAATCCTAATTGTATTATCTATTGTTTCAAACTCTTTGTTTAGCGTTCTCGAGATAATCATCTTTTTGAATATCCGAATCTATTTTTCTTTTACCATATGGGATCTGTAGTTTCAATATCCATAGGTTCCAGTTTTTCTTCCTCATCCGTTGAAGTGTCTTCTTCATCGATTTATAACTAGTAACTTTTAAATCTTCTTGATTATCGAATTACTAGAACTACTACTTTCTGTAGTGTCATAATTTAACATATAATGATAATTAAACTTAGCAAATAGGTCTTTTGTTTTTCATAAAGTTCTTCTATTAATTTTAAATATTCTACTCTTTCATTTTTATCTTTATTGTTTGTAAATCTTCTTTTCCAATGTTCTATAAGTTCTTTATAGGATTGGAAATCATATTTTGTTGAGTTAAAGATTTTCTTTTTCAGATTTTTACCTTTACTAGTAGAAGATGATTCTTCTGCAGAGGTTTCTTCCTCTTCATCTGATAAAGTTAAAATTATATTACTATTACCATAATATAAAGGACCTAGATCTATGTCTGACTCTATGTTATTATTTATAACTTGTTCTAATTTGTTATTTACTTCTGACAATATTTCTTTAGATTTGTTGTTCAAATCTAATTCCTTAATATTTCCTAGATTATTTACCTTTTCTTCTATATTATTGACCTTATTATATATTTTATTAAAATATATAGAGGTTATATCTATTAAACTATTAAATCCTTTACTAAGGGCCGAAATATTATTTTCTTGTTTAGAATCTATATGCATAATGTGATTGCATGTTTTATCTTTATATAAACAATCTGTTTCTTCCATGTTATTCATCTTGGTACCTAAAACCTTCATTATTATCTTGTCTTAAACACTGTGGCCTAACGTCTCTCTCCTAGACTTAAACAGCAAAGTTAAGACAAAATAACAGATGTATGGGTTTTAAGATAAATAACTTGGAAGAATTAACAAGGTTGTAGATTAAAGATAAGAACTTACTGATGGATATTTGATATAGATTCTCCAAGAATCGTTACTCAGGGGCCTCGATACCGATTCATGGGAGAGTATAAAAGTGCGGAAGATCGTTATTTTATTAAAAGTAAAGGAAAAGGTTTTACAAGGAAGGATTGTTTACAAAGAGAGAATACTGAAAGTAAAAAGTAAAGATTTCTAAACTATTTTTCGATTGTTTACAAAAGAGAACTAAAGGTAAAGAGAAAAGATTTCTAACTATTTTTCGATGATTTACAATGAGGAAACCGAAAGTAAAGATTTCTAAACTATTTTTCGATGCCTTTTCTAGGCTCTTTACATTCTTATTTATAGTAGAATTTACAAATTCTATTTAATTTCTTCTTCAATCCCGAACAGTGTTTCTGATAAGGATGAATTTATTGTTGCTTCCACGTATGTTGTCGATGTCACTTCATCTCTTTGTCCATACTTGGATGCCTTGAATGTTTATTTATCGCCAATCTTGAAAATCTTCTTTGAAAATCTTGTTGACTTTCCACGTGGTTTTTGTTTTGTCTTTTACCCTTCTTGGATGTTGTCAAGATTTAATGTCTCGATTTCATCCGGATGTAAAGACTCGTGATGGCTCGTGAGTTCCAAGCCTTCCACGTGTCTTTGATTTCTTCTGTTATGTCGGAAGGAAAATCATCGAGTTCCATATCCGCTATTTTCTTTAGCAGTTGTAAGGATTCTTCATCTCTCGATTTTTGCATTAGACTATTTTTGTCACTACTATTCTTCTTCCATCCAGTATGTAGTGTATATGTATCCGATCTTGAAGAAACGTGTCGAGTGTTGACATTAAATCAATTCTCGCTTGGATTTGAAGATATTTTGGATTATTATAACACTTGTCAATGGTTTTGTCAAGTGTTCTTTTGTTTTCTTTAGTCATTGATAAATAAGGACTATCAATCATCTTTTGAATAATCCATATTTGATAATTTGATAAAAACGTTCTTTTCAAAGCAATACCAATTAGACTACTTATTTGGATATAAAAATAGTAGAAAAAATCATCTCTATATACTAATAGTGATAATATGGCTTTTATAATAGCAGGAAAATCTTTTAGATGATGAAAAGAAAAATTTTGTACTACTATTTCTCTAACAAAACCCCATTCAATACTGCTTATATCAAATGGTTCATGGTCCAGTCTAAATTTTATAGAAGGAAATTCTTCTCCTATTTCATTTATATAAATAAAAGATTGTAAAAGTATTCGTAAAAACTTTTTTAAATTGAGCTTGCTGGTTGCAAATGACTCTATTAATTTTTTCAAAAACTTCAAATGGTAATATATTTTTAGCTTTATTATATAAGCATATTCTAAACATTTTATTCATAATGGGACTATTTGTTCCTTTATGAATAAAATATTGAAATATATCAATAAGATTATTTATCTCATTGATATTTTTGAATTCTATTTCGAATTCTTCCCAATCTCTATATAAAATGGATTTTAACAATAAATCATGAGCTTCATTATCTTTAGTTGTTTTTTCAACTAAAAATTGGGAAAGTTTTGTAAGAGCTCTTCTGAAATTTGCTCTTTGATCTGTAATATGGGTTTTCCATATTTCATTAATAAAGTTATATAAATCTGTTGGTAAACTGGATTATAAAAATCTTTTACTTGAGAAAAAGTTGTTGTTGTTTCAACAAATCTTACGCTCCTTTTATAACTTCGTAATAACTAGCTTGAAAAGTGAGTTTGGATCCCGAGACCAAGGGAATTGGCTTGTTTGGCTTATTCTTCTTGGTAGGTACTTGGCTTGCCATTTTGGTGCATAAGATGGAGAAGATCCAATTGGTTGTCTTACCATTGGATAAGGAATATAATAACCTTGATTGGCATAATATGATGTTAATATCGGAGTAAATCCTTGATTAGGATTTGTTTGCTTCCCTTTGTTGGGTTTTTATGAACCGTAGTCCATTCTCCGATTTGTTCTAGAGGGTTTTTACCTCTATCCATAAGGCCTGCTAAGATAATCAGCAATAACATTGTCAGCGCCGCTTTAACATATAAAACTTCAAAATTAAAACTACATAATTCATTGTACCATCTAATTCTTCTAGGTACATTTTCTAAACTATTATTAGTAAGAAATTGTTTAACCGCTCGGTTGTCGATTTTGATAATAAAATTTTCAGATGCTAGATATATAAAAAAGGTTTTATTGCTTTTTAATGGCCAATAATTCTTTTTCATATATAGCATAATTAATTTCGTTTGGTTTAAATTTTCCAGAACTATATCCGCATATTAGTTCTTTCTTTATTTTTTTGTTTTAGCTTTTAAAATACATCCCCAATAATTTTGTGATGCATCGGTTTCTAAAATTAATTTATCACCTTGTTTAGGTAAATAAACTTTTGGAGTATAATTTATTTCTGTTTTTATATTTTTAATAATTTCGAGTCTTCTTTAGACCAATTAAAAGTTTCTCCTTTTTTAATTTTTCATATAAGTTACCTATTTTTTTGACAAATTAGGAAAGAAGTTTCTTCCATAATTAACTATTCCTAGAAATTGTTGAAGTTGTTTTTATCTTTAATTTCTTCAGAAATTCTTTTATTTTTATTATAATATGATCTTGTAGTTTAAGACCATCTCATTGATAGATTTAAACCTAAAAATTCTATTTCTGTTTTTTCTAATTCTATTTTCTTAGGACTCAAAATAATTCCATGTTTTATGAATTCTTGAGAGATAATATTTAAATGTTTTCTATGTTTTTCCAGTGTTTGAAAATATTAAGATATCATCTATATAAACTACACAAAATTTTTATATTTATTAAATATAGAATCCATCCATCTTTGGAAGATTTGAGGTGCATTACATAACCCAAATGGCATTACTCTCCATTGATAATGACCATTAGGTGCACTAAAAGCCGTTAATGGTTTAGATTCATCGATTAGCATTATTTGCCAAAATCTGATTTACTGATCGAATTTACTAAAATATTTTGCTTGTTTAGCTTGATTTATCGAACATCTTTTCTTGGTATAAAGTATCCATCAAAAATAGTATTTTGGTTTAGTCTTTTATAATTAATTACCATTCTAGCTTTTCCTCTTTTTATTTCTGCATGGTTTCTTACCATAAAAAATTTGGACTTGAGTGTGGACTATTAGTTTTTTCTATTAATCCTTTTTCTAATAATTCCTTAATTTGTATATCAAATTCATCTATATCTTGTTTAGTATAGATCATGGGTTTGATCCTAATAATTTTATTAGGATTTTTAATTTTATCTCGCAATATCTTGGATTTGTTTTCCCATAGTTTTAGTGGTTCTTCACTAAAATTATTTTCTAAGATTTTAAACAACCAATGATTTGTTTCTAGTTGTTTAATTTGTTCTTTTCTTGTTGGTCTAAAACCTTTATCACATATAAATTTATGATTTTCTATTAAAGGTATTTCTACTGAAGTTTTTCTGTGATAATATAACTAAATTTCTATCTATAGAAAATGGTAAATGATGATATATAAAATTATTTCCTAATAATATATCTCCATGCATTCTGGAAACATAATATTTTAGGAATTACAAATCTAACATTATTTATGTAGATTGGTATATTTCTAGCTTTAAATTGAATTATGGTTTCTTTACCATCTATTCCTATAGCTCTAATTGGGTTTTTCATTAATTCCCATTTTTCTACAGTATTGCATTTTCTCCGCAACTTTGGTGGTGGTAGCTCTGTATCTAACAAAGCATGTAAAGAATATGTTTTATATTCTCTAAATTGAAATGTAATTTCTATATATGTATAATACTTTCTAGGTTGAAAGTTTGAAAATGTAATAATATCATTTTTTCCCATTTTCATTTGTTGAATAATGGTTGCAGATTGTATTTCTTCCATTCTAGTGTTTCTAGAATTTCTACTAGGGTCTGTGGGGAAAATAGGTATTTGAACTGTTTTCATACCTATTGGTGTTGAATTTGTACTTATATTATCCTCATCTTCTTGTTTGAGAATTAGAGGTAAAACTAAATTGTCATTCGTATTTGTTATAGTATTATTTTTAAAATATAGTCTATCTCCGATGACACATATTCTATTGTACTTCTTGGTTTTGAAGTCACTGGCTCCACTTATTCTATCTATTATCCAATCTCTTGGTATTGATAGATCTTTTAAATGTAATAATTTAGGTGGATTTACTGTAGTAAATTTATTAGGCTCAAATAGCTCTATTATTTTATTATTAATTTCTTTAATTTCTACTTACTGCAGTGTTGGTGTATTCATTAATAGAAGTCCAACTTATTGCTAGATCTTTTCGCTAAATCCTTAATTTTGAATTTTTGTCCGAATTCTTAAACATAAACATTCTTCTATTAGAGGATCTGTAATGGATATAAAATAATTTGGTTTTACTTTAAATCCTATTACTCCATTATGTAAATTAGATTGAATACCTCCAATAAGTGCTTTTATTGGATTTTCAAATCTTTTATCTAATAACACTTTGCTATTATAGGTATATCATGACCTCTTCTAAATAAAGCTCTAATTGTTATCATAATTATTCCTAAATGTATATATCTAACTCGAGGGTATTTCTTTTTAATCCTCATGATTTTTCTTTAGTAAATAATGGGATTTGTTAATCCTCCTCTAGTATCTTTAAGCATTGTATTGCCACTAATTTTTCTATATGCCTTTGACTCCAAATTTTAAACTTAGATATTTTATATATTTCTTCTTTAGAAATATGATTTTTATTAATTTTTCTATCATTTCATCGAGAAAAGTCTTTTTCTTCTCCAATTAAATTCCCTAATTTAATATCTTGTCGTTTCTTTTGAGGAATTTCTTCTAATTGGTTTTAGAGCTACTTCCTACATTAAACATAAATATATATTCTTCTTCATCGAATCTGTTTTCGATATTAGCTCATATAATATTTCTTGAGATTTATTTCCTCTTCAAAACATATTTCTAAATCTTGTTCTTCAAGACATTTAATTACCTTTTAGCACTTTTGCCTTTATTAGGACAATTTGTTGCTATGTGGCCTTCTTCATCACATATAAAACATTTACATATTTGTTTTTAGATTTTTAGAAGTTTTTCTTCTAATAAATTTTTCTTTTTCTTGTTATTATTACCAAGATATCTTTTATTTCTGGCTTCCATTTAACAAATTTATATTTCCTATTTTTCTTTCTATATGTTTTTTATAAGTACTAGGACGTATTGTTTTACATCCAAATTCCCATTCGTTTTCTAGAATTTTTGTACAATGATTATAACTTAAACCCCACCCCCCCCAAACTAAAAATGAATCCAAAATGAGAGTCAGTTGCAGATATGATTGTATGTCCGACTTAGATCTATGTTAGATTGACATTTTTTTTTTATATTCAAAAGATTATACATCCATAATCATGTTCGACAAAGTGTTAAATACTTCAAAAATAAATAAATTTAAAGTTGAGGAAATATAGTTAGTTACCCAGAAGTATAAACTAAATGGATGACACAAATCATTGGGGTTTTCCTATAAAAAAAAAAAAAAAGAAAAAAGAAAAAAAGTTGAATTTTGGATGCAGAGGGACGTCAGATCTGGACACCAGCAAATTACAGAACATGAAGTCCATAATTATGACAACAGAATGAATGCACAACTACCACAACTACTCCAACAAGCTTTGGCTCTTCATTTTCAATAAAATACATGTGTCAGACTCCCGAATCTAACACATATTCATATATATAAATACCGCATATGATTATTTAAATATATGGAAAAACTTTAAAAAAGAACAAAGAAAAAAGCATAACAATATCCAACATTTACCCCAAATCTGAGTAACATGGACAAAAAGGATTACTATGGAACTTTTTTCATAAAGAACTGCTACTGCTGTCACTTCAGAAGTATTTCGAAGACTTGTGAAGAAACTCACGTTTATAACAAGTTGCTAGAATGTAGATGATCAACTCGTCCATTACTGATTGAATGCCCTTTCCTTCTCACCCTAATCCCTCTTATGATATTTCACTTTGAAAACTTCGAGATTAACTTGTCGACGTGAAATATGATATCATCTATGCGAGGGCGAACACTAGGCTGAGGCTGAAGCATCCAAGTCACGAATTGGTGAAGAGCTTCAGGATACTGTAGTTTAGGTCCAGCTGGCCACTTAATCTGTGCATTTACAATGGCCAGTTGCAGGCTTCCTCCAGATTCTCCAAGTGCATACTCAAATGGGGATACCCCATACCTGCAACAAATGCCAATGAACAATATAAGTGGCTAATTTTTTTTTTTTATATAAAAGCAGCTAACTATATCATCTCGAAAAGGTTGGATATAGAGTATAAAAACAATTATTTCCGAAGATAAATGAAAGCATCTGATGGAAGTACAAACCTGTAACTGCTTTAACTTGTTTTACCAAAATTATCATCAAAATACAACTTCATGACTCTTTCTACAAACACTAATGGGCAACTTAACTTTGAAATACAAAGGCCTGCTTTTCGCATTATTTAACTAAAAAATCAAATACTTAAAATATGCTCGTTAGATTTAGCCATATTCAAATACTTTGTTTACTCTTTGTCTACTAAATTGTTTTTAGGAAGAAACGTAATTAACAAATGAAATGAAAGTACAACAACAACAAAAAAAAAGTTTATTAAATGAAAGAAAACACTGTTTAAGAATTGATTCTTACATTATTGCATATAAAGTGCACCCCAATGCCCAAATATCGGTTCGCTCATCAATATCTGCATGGCTTGGGCAATCCCACAACTCAGGAGCTCGGAAAGGTGCTGCACAGTGCTCAGATGCCCATTCCTATATATGGAAAGAAAAACAACCATGATCATTATAGAACATGCACTAAGTTTATAGATAGAAATAAATATCATATTTAAACTTAAGCAGAAATATAAGGATGATAACCATAAGACAATGCAGTAAAAACAAATCAAGAAAAAAAAAAAAAAAGACTTTCAGCATGTTACAGGATATCAAAAATGCATCAAACAGATAAGCCAATTATGTACTCATACATCATTTTGTTCATGTTTAAGCATGCATATGTTTGTTGGTAGAACATGAAGCATACAGGTTTAAGGAACTAGAAGAGCTTGGGATAGTTTTCAGCGAGGATGAGAAAGAAGTTTGAAAACAGAGAATATAAGAAGACTCTTCAATACTGAAGAAAAGTAAAGAAGAAAAAAGCACCTGAAGCAGTAGTGCCTCAGAACGAGAGCGAATTTGCCTCCTTGCAGGACGAGCACTCCCGAAATCCATTAATATAGCAAGAGGCGATTCCCCTTTCCTATGGGTTAAAAGAACATTACCAGGCTTGACATCATTATGTGCATATGGAGGCTCAAGACTGTGCATATGTTCAAGTCCGGCACACAGCTGTGGAAATAATTTGGCACAGTCAAAATGCTTATAGTTAATTCGAATCAGTTATGGCATTATTGAATCTGAAAAGAAAACACCATTACTAATACATAAAATGATCAAATATTAGAAAATAGAAGAATGCATCAGATCCACTGATAACAAGTGGCACATGGTTATCATTTAAACCTCTATAAGAAAATGGTTAGAAAAAGACAGTTTTACTTACCTGCCGAAATATTTGAAGAACATCCGAGGTAGAAAAGAAATCATTTTTAGCACTCATAGCTTTGAAATTGTCCAGTAATGTTCCATCCAAATGAACGGGAAATAGTAAATATGCTTCGTGATTCCATGATCCTTCTTGTGTAGGCTAGCCAATTAAATCAAAATGTTTCAGACAAATACAATTTTGCTTGGAAAGTGATTTAAAGAAAGAAAATGCATCTTGGAGAATAGTTTGTTTTACACCGCTAATTAGAATGAGAGATCTGAACAATTACCTTAACAGAAATGATAGCATGATCAAGAAGGGGAAGAAGATTACGGTGACTAAACAAGGATGAAACACGGATCTCCTCCCGAACCAATTCTAACTGTTCATTATTCTGAATGAGAACTTTCTTCATTGCATAAGTTCCATCATCTGCAAATGCAACCCAAGTAAGTTCATTCCAAAACCAAATTAATTTTCCCTTTGATCTGATGAATACACAAATACCAAAATAACACGATAAAATCTGGCAGATGGCATAGCAGATGTCACCATCCTAGATAAAATCCCCCAGCCAAAAAAAAAAGGTTAGCAAATCCATTTAAGATGTAAATTCATATAATAAGAGGGAAAGTGCAAATAATAATAATAATAATAAATTAAATTAAATTAAATGGGAAAGAAAAACCATCATAAAACTGAAAACATGATGATTCCATAATATACTAATTCTAGTCAAATGCCTTAGGTTTACCAACAGAACAGAGATCAAAGATTCAACTGATCCATAATTTTAATCATGGATCCAATTGTAATTCGATCATCAGAAAATTTTCACTTGTATACCCCTATGATCCAATTTTATCAGACCCCATTTTCGATAAACCAGAATGGAATGAATCCGTACATTCAATCACAATAGTTGACACATTACTTGAGTTAAATTTCTACAATAAATAAATCACAAAAACCCAATCCAATGAAGAAAAAAGCAAAAACCCAATCCAATGAAGAAAAAAGCAAATGCACAATTTAGAAAAACATATAATTAGAAACTCAAAGCAATCAGCTACAAAAAAAAATTAAAGGAACACCCAGAT
Organism: Gossypium anomalum; assembly: GCA_025698475.1. Lineage (NCBI taxonomy): Eukaryota > Viridiplantae > Streptophyta > Magnoliopsida > Malvales > Malvaceae > Gossypium > Gossypium anomalum. The sequence goes on along the minus strand of CM046967.1, from coordinate 9,785,313 downwards.
CAGTAGTAAACCAATCCAATAGAGCAACACCCAAATCATAAAATCCTTGCAAAAGAACGAACCAGATAGATGAGAAGGATCCTTGACTTTCTTGGCTAAACCACCAGCTGAAATTGAAGAAGAATCGGAGGTGACTTCCTTAACCAGAAAAACATAGGCGAAGCCACCTTCACCCAACTGCCTCACGATCTTGAACCTGATGTCATTGATCCAAACGTCTCCTCCCCCATTAGCAGCATCGTACATTGCATTAAACCCTGAAAATGTACACCCCATTGTTTTCCCCTTATGCCTTTCACTTGCACAAAAATTCCTTTTACATCTTCAGATCTCTCATTTTTTCTTTTCTTTTTTGGGTGTGTTGGAATTGAGAAACGTAGAAATGGCGGATCTTAACAAGCTCTCTCTCCCCTCTAAGCTCTGTTTTGGAACATTATTTTTAGTTAACAGATTTCAGCATTTAAAGATTTCCATTTTTCTGTCTAACAATAACTGTTAATTTTATTATAGTTTTAATTATTTTATATTTAAATTTGATGTAATTAACAAATTCATAATAAGTTCTAGTTTTAAAATTTTAAAAAAATTAAATAATTATTTTGTTTCGAATAGTAATTACTTAGAGTCAATTGCATTAAACTCTCTAAATTATTATTTTGATTCTAAATTGATTATCAAAATTTAAAATATTTTAATTGTATCTTTAAACTATCGATGTTATATCAATAATGTATTTCCTATATTAAAATTATTAGTTTTATATTCAAACATCGGATCTTTGCGACATAAATTAATATGGAAAATTTAAAGAAAAATGAATATTGTAAAAATCTTGACTTTGATGTTTTCATAATTTTTACAAATGTTATCGTTCACTCTCTTTTTTCTATTTTGCTTTATTTTTAACTTTTAATTTTTAAATTTTTTTAAAGATTTTTATTTTAAATTATGTCACGTAAGATTTAACATGTCATTTAATGGTAAATTAGTTGATTTAACATCAATAATTTGAAAATGTAATTAGAATGTTTTAAAATTTGTGTCTGTTGTATTTATTTTAAAGATTTTTTAATGTGTCATTGTATAGATTTATATAGATAAATTATATAGGGTCCGGTTCTAAACAAAATTAAATGGAAATTATAAAAATATTATTATTTAATAAGTTAAAAATGTATAAAATCACCGGGGTCAAGGTCGGTCAGTGGAAAGCAACTCAGATCGCTGAATGATAAAAGAGGTAGAACATTTAAAATTAAAAAATGGTGCATAATAACGAGGCTAAATAAAATGTGGAAGTTGTGAGATGTAAAATGAAAAGTTAAAAGTAAATTCAAGGAATATTTTCATATGTGTATTTTGTTTTTGTAAAAGACATACATTAATTTATATTCTCAATCTAAAAAAGCACATACAATTTTATCTATAATGTTTCTTTTACAAAATCCTATAATTTATTCCAATATTTTTAATTACAAATAAATTTATTATCAAACCAATCTAGTTAAAAAAAAAAAAAAAAACTTTTCTCGAAGCTCCTTCAAACCATACCTGTCAAACTTTTACCGGGTGAATTGATAAGGCATCTGTGTACTGGAAAAAAAAAAGAAGAAGAAGCATCTCTTACAGTGGTCCATGTTTGTACGATTATGTATCCCAAGAGCAATTGAATTTTCTTTTTTTCTGATTTTAAGTTCACAAAATTATATTAAAAATTCTAAAACAATATAGATATAATAATTCAATCATTAAAAAACGTATTTAAAATTAAAATTAAATTCAAAATAGAACAAATAATAAAATAAAAATTATATAACCTTAGACAATCTTACCCTTCAAATTATAAGCTAAGCCTTTCAACTTAATTATTTTTTATTATGTACCAACTAAAAACAAATTTTCGTTAAACCAACCTATTTCGAAATTCTCTCTAATCCACTTTATGTTATTGTCTCAACTCTAGAAGGTGGCTAAGCAAGCAGCCTTTAGTTTGTTGCCAATGACATCCCACCAACTCAGTAATCACAAGAATCTCTAACTCTTCTTCCGCCTTTACATAAAAAAATCCCAGTAACAGTAGTCCATATTTTTCTTGGTCTTTAAAGTTTGACCTCGAAGTCCTAACACTGAAGGTATGATCTTCAAACTATGATTCCCGGAACTTAGTTTACAGTCACCACAAATTGTTTTCATGCTCATCTTGGTTTATCTTTAGCTTCTGGGTTCTTGTTATTTGTCGAGTTTCAATTCTGGGTATTTTGGATTTGTGTTTATTTTGTTGTTTGTTGTTGAATTTGATGGTTTTGAGTCTCCTTAGGAGCTCGAAAGTTCAAGCTTTTATGGTTTGTTCGTTGTCTTTTCGACCTTGAAATTTAATTCAGACTGGTTTTTATGTGTTCAATCAAGAGCATCAAAAAGGAAATGAATATCATGTTTCCTTGATCATAGTTTTAGTTACCTCTTCTTGGGATAATTGCTTAGCTTCCTTCAGAGGGGACATGGAAAAGCATAAAAGAAAGAGGAACTAGTGTTCATAAATATGGTGAAGGGTGTAAAGGTAAACATTTTTCTGGTTAGAAAAAGAAAAAAGAACATTTACGTATTATGAATGGGGGGAACACTGAAAGATAATGATGGTTTGATTTCTCTTCACTGATTTAAATGTTGTGATTACATGAGCTGCTGACTGTTGTATAATTTGGCACCTGGATTCGATGTTAAGCTCCTTAATTTTCACTATTCTATAACTGGTTCACGGGCATTTCAGTTTGTTCATGATCTGAACTTGTGTCTTCTTCATATTTTTGTTAGTCCTGCTAGATTATTATTACTTTGTAATTCCTAAAAGTTATTGAACTGCTGAATTTCCAGCGACATGCTTACCTTACCTTTTAACTTTGGCGAGTTATGGACTTTCCTCCCTTTGTGTGTTGGAAATCGTGATCCCACATCAAAAACTCCATGATTTCATTGCGATGTCATCTCTCTTGAAAATGTAAATATCTGACTGTTGCATCTTTCAGTGCAGCTGTATAAAAGAGAAGTTTCAAATCTCGTAATGGCTCAAGATACCTCTTCTGTTGCTGAATCACCTCGACGGCGCTCTGGTCTTCTGCGAGACCAGGTGCAGTTGATTAAAAGAAAAGACTGTGATCGCTATGAGATCGTTCCAATCGAAGATAAACTGTCCTTCGAGAAAGGTTTTTTCATCGTAATTCGTGCATGCCAATTATTGGCTCAAAAGAATGATGGATTGATTTTAGTTGGAGTAGCTGGACCATCTGGAGCTGGAAAGACTGTGTTCACAGAGAAGGTGCTCAACTTTATGCCCAGTATAGCTGTCATAACCATGGACAACTACAATGATGCTAGCCGTATCATTGACGGAAACTTTGATGGTAAGAATTAGAGTCCTTAACATTTTTAAAACTTTCATGTAAGGTGATCCCATCTTTGATTAAGGTGCTTTGTTTTTATGTATAAGAACAATGGATGCCTCCCCATATTGCTTGCTGACTTTGGTGGTTGACAATTAGCAGTACAGTATGCTTTTGGAAGTTTCTATGTTAAGAGCTGCTGTTTTATCTGCTAATGCTGTTGCATTTCACATTGAAATAAAATTTAGGAGGCAAAAATGATAGGAGATAATTATTTCTAATTATATAGAACGGAATACAAAATGTGCAGTAAAAGCAATATGTGCTGAAGCTCATTTTTGTTAGCTATAGCATTCTATAGTTTGATTCAGGATATCTTTAAGCAAAAAATAATTGTAATTAATGGGAATTTTCATGAGTTATAGCTAGGTAACATAACTTATAGAATCCTTTCCAATGCAATGGTATATTTAGTTCTAAATATTGGGTAGTTGGAAAGCAGAAGGCAAATATGGCCTTAAGATTACTTCATTTGAAATCAGGATGTTAAAATAGATGCGTGGTCATATAGAGGGGAAAATGGATTAAGAAGCATATGTTGAGATAGATGGGCAGCCAAATAAGAAATGGACCATCTTTAGAAAGTAAAACTGTAACGGTTAAGGATGAATTGATAAAATGACCACTTGGTGGATTGGTCATGTACAATGTAAACCATGAAGAGAGCTAAACGTAGACCAAGAACGTATTTCTTGAAGCAGTAAGGCTAGATTTGGCAGCTTGAGATCTCTTGATGTAGCCTTTGATTGGATGGAATTGAATCCTTATTAGTTATTATTTATTTTACATACTAATTGCATTTCTTTAATTTTAGATTTTTTGGTCAACATTTTAAACTGGTTCCACAGATAACTTGATTGTTTGGTATATGTAACACTAATGCCTTACTCTGTGGCACGCATTGTGCCAATGTGTGGGATCCATTTTCTTTACTAGAACGATTTTGTATTGCAATGGCTGGAGGAGGATGCATGGTAAAGCTCTGATTATTGTAGTATTATGAAACAGACCCACGGCTGACTGATTACAACACACTGCTTGAAAATATTCACGGTTTAAAAGCGGGGAAACCTGTTCAAGTTCCAATATATGACTTCAAGTCTAGCTCTCGCATAGGATACAGGTTCCCTATCTCTCTTTTATTTTTTGCTATTGTTTTAAGACATAGAAGCTCTTTTCATACGGGTTTAATGATGTCTCCACTCTCCACTTATTCTGCCTGCTAGGCAGGAAAGAAAAGAGACAAAAGAAAGGAAAGTGCATGCGAGCGGTTGGAAACAAATAATATGCATGTTCTTGATCTAGTTTTATTTATCACGATTACAGGACACTTGAAGTGCCTAGCTCCCGCATCGTGATTATTGAAGGAATATATGCCTTAAGTGACAAATTGCGGCCTTTAATAGATCTTCGCGTATCTGTCACTGGGGGTGTTCACTTTGACCTTGTCAAGAGAGTGTTACGGGACATTCAACGTGCTGGCCAAGAGCCTGAAGAAATTATCCATCAAATCTCTGAAACGGTTTCTTTATCTTACCTATTTTACTTTAGGTGTCTGATTTAGCTGTTTTGTGAAATCATACCTAGTTATAGCCTTAAGTGCTTTATCAAATGCCTCCAAAACAAAGAGTAGTTATAGTAGTTCTCATGCACTTCTTTTCACACAGGTATATCCTATGTACAAGGCTTTTATTGAGCCAGATCTCGAAACAGCACATATTAAAATCATCAACAAGTTTAATCCATTCACTGGATTTCAGAATCCTACTTATATTTTGAAGGTCAAGCTCAAACTCCTTTATTTCCATGTTGAAGTAAATGGTTCCATGTTCCTTATTGTAGTACTACTTTCTTCCCACAACGTTACCACCAAGTGTTTTCTATCATTGTAGTCTACAAGGTTGGTGACACTGGATCAAATTAAGGAAGTTGTATCTGAGGAACACAAAGAAACTATAGAGGAAACATACGACATTTATCTTCTACCCCCTGGTGAAGATCCCGAAGCATGTCAGTCATATCTGAGGATGAGGAACAGGGATGGCAAATACAATCTCATGTTCGAGGTTAGATGTTTCATTTTTAAGCCTTTTAAAATTCTTAATGAGAATATAGTGGCCTTTTCTGGGTCCATAAAAGTTTTCTTCCTTGTCAGCAATGAGATGTGCTAATCTCAATCCTTTTTGTACTTCAAACTCCACTGGGGTATAGATGCTAGGTTTAGATAGAATCATATTTTCATTGGAATCTCTCTCTTCTCATAGATCTTTACCGAATCTGAAAACAGCTGTTTTCATATATAGACATTGTATGTTTATGCCCTTTTTTGTCTAAAAATTAGAATTAAACAATACATGGAAGCAAAAATATTAGATGCTGTTTTATATCACATGCAGACAAAAACAGAATTAAACAGTACATGTAAGCAAAGTATTATCTATGTTTCAAGAATTTGTGAGAGCTAGTTTGGATTTGATTTCTTTTATAAGTTATGATGACAAAACCAAACATTTACACAAAAAATTACTTTAGATTCAATATGCTAATCTATTCGAGAATGTATAAGAATGTTCCTTTAAGATTTACTTCTATGTTCTTTCATGAGTTCTTTTGCTCATTTTATACTAAATATGATATCCAAAGTCCTCTCTAATTTAGGTTTTAATGCCATATTGGGTGTTTGATTTGTCTTAACTTTTGATATTTACGATTCTGCTTAATATTCTTTTAGGATTAACTTAAATGTGGTAAGTTTTAGAGCTTCTGACCAACTTGCGTGGTTCTCAGGAATGGGTTACTGACAGTCCCTTCATAATATCACCAAGAATAACTTTTGAAGTTAGCGTGCGTCTTCTTGGAGGACTAATGGCTTTGGGGTATACAATTGCAGCCATCTTGAAAAGAAGTAGCCATGTCTTTTCTGATGATAAGGTGTCCGTGAAGATCGATTGGCTGGAGCAACTCAATCGCAAATACGTTCAGGTATCATATCCTTTAACATATGTGTATATCATTTGACATGGTTTGTATATCAGGGTAATGTGATCTTTTGCCTCTTTTCTTATTCTGAAACATGTGTTTGGTCTTAGTTATCACAACAGTCATGTACCTAATTGGTTATGGCTTAAGATAACAGCATGATTTTTTATGGCAATGCACAATTGGTTTTCTTCATTTATCTAAAAGGAACCAACAGGAACTAGATGAGTCCTTAGCAGACGAGTCAACAAAATACCATAGCATCCTGAGCATCCAAGCACAGCTGGCTGCTGAAATAGAATAGTCAACAAGTAGCTATAACTTTGGTAAGGGATAACTCTTTTCCCTTGAAAGCCCTTATCCTAGGCCTCTACTAATCCGCAACAGAACTCACCACTACCCAATGAATTCTCAGCAGAATAACTCGATAAAGGATGGTGAACTGGCTTTGCGCTGCCTTGCTATTAAGCATCTATTTGAGTTGTTTCAGATGACTTATTAGGTACGTGTTGCACAACTTATAACTAACTGCAATGGTATGTTGTTTCTATAAGGTGCAAGGTCGAGATCGCCTATTTGTTAAATTCATAGCTGAGCAATTGGGTTTGGAAGGTTCATATGTTCCTCGTACTTACATTGAACAAATCCAGCTGGAGAAGCTTGTAAATGATGTTATGGTATGATTATTCAAGTTGAACATTAAATTTTTGAGCTCTGCATGCTGCTAACTTGAGAAATATGTTTAGGCATTACCAGATGATTTGAAAACAAAGCTTAGCATTGATGATGACTTAGTTTCAAGTCCTAAAGAAGCCCTTTCCCGAGCCTCTGCTGATCGGAGAATGAAGTATCTCAGCCGGTAATTTTTATATCAAGCTACGGTTTTTCTATCTTTTAAAAAATGTAGTGCTTTTCCACAACTTCAACAGAAAGATTAATTTAATGTGTTATTCTGTCTTATTTTTCTTTACAAAAGCACCTATTCGAATCCTGATAACAGTCACATATGAAATTTATCTATGTGTGGACCAGTATCTCACACTCGTACGCGACCCAACGGGACAAGAATTTGCCGAAGCTGACAAAACTTGCTATTAACAGTAGAAGGTTTGATGGAAGGGCACCAGAGTCACCTACTCCAGTAGTGAATCCGGTGAGTATGTTGGCCCTGAACTAATTTCTGGAACACAAGTCTAGTTTTTCTTTATCCACTGTCAGGATCCTGACAACCTTTCTGGTTGCTGAAAAGTTCAAGTGAAAGAAAACAATAGTCTGACAACATCCTCCCGTTATCTCCTCCAAGAAAAGAAAAAGAATGGATTAATTTCAATTCTTCAGAAAATTTATGAGATTTCTGTAAAAGTTAGGCTGCTAAATGAATCCTAAACCTTTTAATCAAATAAATCAATCTTGGCCCGTGGTCATAATATTTGATCACTTTTTGTTTGGATTGCTTAAAATTGATTCCCTTCATAGTTTTGTTCATTACTTTCGTTACTGATCATTCATTTGTGTTTTAGGGAGTTGTCACACAGCTCTCGGAGCAAATTTCAACTTTGAATGAAAGGATGGATAAGTTCACGTCAAGTATAGAAGAATTGAATTCCAAGTTCTCTACCAGGACCATTTCAGCTAGCCAACAAAATTTAGCTGTGCAGGCCGAAGCCTGCAATGGTTCTTTACCAACATCTCTTTTCGTAACTGGCTTGGGTAATGGTTCACTAACTGGTTCACTAATGCCTCATTCTTCATCTTCTTCCCAGTTGGCTAGAGAGTCCCCACTCATGGAAGAGGTAGCTTCATGTCCTAGTTCAAACCCTACATTTTGTTTCTCTAATCTGACCTTTTTTTATGTTACTTGTTCCGGTTCTTGGTTTTTATGGTAGCATCAACGGAAATGATTGTCTGAATCTTGGTTTTTAACCATGCAGGTCCTAGTTATTGCAAGAGCACAACGCCAGATTATGCATCAATTAGACAATCTGAGCAATCTGATACATGAATACCGGGGAGAAAGATGTCGCCAAGAAAGGAACGATCGATCAAACAGAGCAATTGATGTTGAGACTATTGGTGTTCCGCTGATCTTTACTCTAGCAATTGGTGGTTTAGGAGTAATTTTGTTTAGGAATCTAACATCCCAAAAGTAACATCATCACTTGGAGGTCCAAATTGTGATTTCCGGCATCGCGAAAATGGTCTTATGCCCTTATGCTTTAAGGGACCATGGAGGGCTAACACACGTACTGTAGGTTGGCATGGAAAAATTGTAAATATTGGAAAAACAAATAACGGTGAAATTCTGAAACTAGTGTTTATCCAACATATGTCTTGTTCCTGTTATTTAATTTTTACAGTGAGTTCTATAATCAGAGAAAATCTCTGCAATCTTCTGATGTGAGAAATTTGTACACCAATAGAGTGGATATATTTTTGTTCATGTTCGTTAACATAAATGAACAGAAGTCAACCTGTTAATGAACTATTTAACAAACAATAATTTATTCACAGGCCAAGCAGGAAACGTAATTCTGATACATTTCATGTGTTTTTTTTTAACCATTACACATTTGAGAGAAAGGGATGAGAATTTAACTAAATAAAGAGGTGGGTTAAAATGAAAGCACATAAGCCAGATACATAGTTACAATGAAGTATCAACAGTAAAGCACATCGCCTAGAGAAGCAGAAGATAGAATCTAAACATCAAAGCTTACATATATATATATGACAACACAATTTCTTAAAAGAGTGAGGATGTAAGCTCAGATATATCTGCTACTACCTGGCTATAATCGGCCTTTATCTTTTCTTGTTCTGAAGGGTCTAGTTCGCCTTTGGTTGGCTTGGTTAGCACCAGAACGCAGCACGTTGGTCTCTTGGTAGCTCCTGCAGTTGCAAGATCCTGAAATGGCAGAAGAAACTAATCAAACAGGCTCCACGTGAGACAGCCGATCGCTAGTTCATTAACTCTAAGCTACAAACCTAAGCATGACATTAATCCAGAATGAGCCCTTTAGTTGTGCTGTGTATGTTTAGGGTCGGAATTCTGGGATGTACAGATTGAATTGGATGTCAATGTGGACTACAACCAAGAGTCTCTGTGGACTTAGAAAAATCGAACATAGATATACCATTGTGTTTGCTAAACCTAACAATGCAACTCTAATAAATAAAGGAAGAAAATGAACTCGGATGGGCTTGGCCATGTTATTGTAAAAGTGCAACGATAAATAATACAGAAGTTGGAAAATCACTAAATAAAAAATTAGGTTCTATGGGATTTGATAGTCAAGCAGGATAACAATTGAAGGATGCAAAGTCACCGAATCATACAGCAAAACAGAGGAGGTCAGAAGCTTACTTCTTTCGAAGGAACATAAACATAGGGAATGTCTGCCTCTTCACATAGAATCGGAACATGAGTTATGACATCAATGGGAGATATGTTTCCAGCTATAACACATAATCTGCATTCAGTAAAAAATAGACGATAGAAGGAACATGATTAAGCATTTATGTGATTAACATTAGAAGTTAAACTACTTTCAGTAAAATCAAAATTTAGATTGAATCAAATAAAAGAATGCCCTTCCATTCATCAATTGGCAGCAAAACAAGTGCCATCCATGTATATGTTCATGTATTGCAATTTCCTTCTCAACTATGCAGTCCTAAACTCTGAATTGCTACAGAAAATTTTCAGACAGCAACCAAAACAGATATTCTTTTCTTAAATATTCCTATAAAACATCAGTCATAACTAGGAGAATAATGATGATAATATGTAATGGACGTCGTTTACAGGCATGGTCAGATAAAAAAAAACAAGATTACGGTGTAGTTTTAAATCAAATTCCTGTTTAGAAATTTTATCAAACGCGCTTTGATCAATTAAGTGATCAAAGTATTTAGATGAAGTCAAACTTGTAAACGGATTTCCCCCCTCTCTCCATATCCTAATTCCTAAGTGATTACTCTGCTTCTTTCGGTGTAGCATAAATGTTGAAATCAGCACTCTTCTCAACTGAAACTCAGCAATTTATAAATTTGAACACTGGCATTAAAACAGATAATGGATTATTCCTACTCGGTTATGTTGTAACTCGTTGCTTATTTTACCCAAACAGGGAGGAGAGTGTCATATATCATATATTTGGAGAATCATATACCCCATATTTCAGTCCAAATATGTGTTGGACAAATGTGCTCCACATGAGTATTTGAGTACAATGAAAAATCCAGGTGACATTAGGGCATAAGAATCCTCCACGTAAAACTTATATCGGCATATCTGAACATAAGTAAGACACTAATTATTTCTCAGTCCATGAAACTTGTTCTTATATCTATCCAAATAAACATCTCAGAGCATAGATCAGATTAAACATGCTTAAAAGTGGAAGGAAAAGGCATTCACAGAGAATCTGAAGTAAGCAAATATAATATATTTATATATAAAAAAAAAAAACTTTACCCTTTATGACCACGACGAATACTTTTAACCACTTCCTTTACTCCTCTCTTCAAGCATTTGAGCTCAGCAGCTACAGCAATAAAAAGAAATACATTGGTTAAATATTTACACGCCACCAAAAAATTCCATTATTAGAGCTTCGGGTTTTCCTTATCATGGCTAAAATACCATAAAGAGATCTAAATTATTCCGATTTCACAAGTAAGTCATTATATGTCTTCCGATTTATACTGAATAAATTCTTACTTCAAGTGAAAGAACGTTCTATGCTAAAAGCTTATTGGGATATTAAGGTTAAAATTCGAACTCTTTTTTTGTCAAATTATTGCACCATCAAAAGTAGAAATCCCCAAGAGTGATTTTGAAGAAGAAAAAAGGTTGAAAGGGAATAGATAAAAAAAAAAAAAAAAAGATACCTTTGCGGACGAGCTTGAAGGTTTTCTTACACAGCCTTTTGCCAGCGAGTGGCTTTGCAATGGGAGCAACAGCTAACATCTTCTTCTTCTCGTTCTCCTTCCGCTGCTGCGACTTCTCGGCTTCACTATCGCTTCCCATTTCTCTTTAACAATGCAAAATTAACTAAAAACACAAAGGGAGTGTACACAATATAACTACTGCAACGTGAAGAATTGTTAAGTGATTGCCCGAATTAGTGTACAAGTTCCCAGGGTTTAAGCTTTATCGTTATTATTTTTTACTCTTATGCTCCACTAGGCAAGAGGCTGTTGGCTTAAGCTTTATTATTATTAGTTATTATTATCTGGTTAAAATATATCATATTTTAATCTATTATCTTAATCCCTTTTTTCAGTATCTCTCTTTCCTAGTTTTATTATTTTAATTCCATAATTTATTTTTTTTATTTCATGATTAGAATTGGGGGTTTTTCACCTAAATATATTAAAAAAATTAAATACTTAAATAGTTTGTCAGCTAAATTAAATATCAAAATGATATTTTTTTGGATCGCGCCTATTTGACAAGCGCAACTTATTTTTTTATATTAAATTTTTTTGTTTAATAAAAATATTTTTTTCCAAATCAGTATATAACCCGTGTATAAATACGAAAATGGTATATAGGTTGCGCCTACCTGACAGGCGCGAGTGGTTGAGCCAATCTGACAGGCGCGACTGATTGAGCTTATCTAACAGGAGCGACTGGTGGGGCCCACAGGCGCATCTAGTGCTTAATTTTTTCCCTATATATACCCCAAAAATAAAAAAAAAAGTAACAGACATAAAATTGAGCAGAACGAAAGTAAGAAAACAGGGAGAAAAAAGAAAGAAAAGAAAATAAGAAGAAGGATAAGTTATTTTAATTTATTTCTTTTTAAATAGAATATAGAGTTTTGTTAGTAATTTTATTATTTGAAAGTTATTTTGTTAGGTTATTAATTTTGTTAGCTTCTGAATGAAAAATTTTGCATTAAAAATTTTATATAACTTTTTTTGCTATTCAAAACTGTTTTGAGTATTTTGAAAATTTTTTAACAGATCTAGTATTGAATATAGAGAATCAGTTTTTCGTATTTGTTTATTTCGATTGAGAAATTTTGACAACAATCGTGGGATGTATATTTGAATGTTGCAAATAAGTAGCAATGAGATTTAATAGAAATATCTCGTTTGATGATATGAAGGAAAAAATTAGTGAAAAAATTTATAGACATTGTGAGAGAAGGATCTCAAAACTTTTCTACAAGTTTTCAGTTTCGACGGATCCCATAAAATTCACCGAAATGGAACTTGTAGACGATAAAAACGTGGAAATAATGGTCGCTCTTAATTATGTGACTCGAAGCAACAAAAATGCACTGATTTAGTTATTTGCTGAGTTAGCTGATGTGGAGGCAGCTGAAGGTCCCACTACATTAGGTGAAGAAGATGGAGCTCAAGAGTCGTGTATGGTGGTTCCGATATCGTACGTTGATAGCCAAGCAACTATACACGGGATCGACATTGATCTTAATGCTGCATCTAAGACTGATGTAGTTGGTGATGATGTATACCATAGTAGTAATCCTTCTGATCACGAAGTCGATAGTGATAGTGATCCCGACGTGGACGAGGTCCGGATGATATTGACGGCGAAGGCGTGAATGGGGATGGAAATGTTAACACGTTCAGTCGGGAACCAGGTTCGTCGTATTGTGATACACAATAATCCTTGGGCACACATGTCTCGAATAGACCTCGATGAGATGCACGCAGCCGAGTTCCTGGAGTATCCTAAAATACTACATGCTCACCGGATGGCCGTATATTCTAATCCTGAAGAGTTGTTAGTGGGCCAGAGATTCGAAAGTAAGGAAGAGTACGTATTTTCCATTAAGCGGTATAACATGAATATATCAGTAGACTACAAAGTCATCGTGTCTAAATTGACATTATATATTGGAGAGTGTTGGAGGTCGGCGGGAGGCTGCAATTGGTAAATACGAGTTATATTTATTCAGAAGTCGCAGATGCGAGAGATACGAAAATTTGTTGGGCCTCACACATGCACTTCAACACGTATAATAGAAGATAATCGAAAACTTAATTCCAAAACTATCTGTACGTGCATCATGCCAATGGTGAAAAACATGCCGACCATTAAAGTTTCAGTACTGATTGCCGAAATGCAAGCACGATTCCAGTATCGAGTATCATACCAGAAGGCATGGATAGCTAAATAGATGGCAATTGAGCAATTGTACGGAGATTTCGATGCATCGTACAATGAGTTACAGAGATGGATAGCCACTATGAGGGAGTACGTGTTGGGGACTGTTATTGAGTTGCAGACACGACCTTATTACGACCCGAATGACCAACTATAACCGGGAAAAAGAATTTTCCAATAAATGTTCTGAATGTTTGATCTATGTGTGTGTGCATTTCCCCACTGCAAGCCGTTTGTGCTAGTAGATGGGACATTGCTATACGGTAAATATACACAGATCTTACTTCTTGTCGTTGCTTAAGACGGGAACAAGAACGTGCTCCCGACTGCGTTTGCCATCATAGATAAGGAGAACATGGAGTCATGAGAATTCTTCCTTACAAACCTACGAAGATATGTTATTAGTAATGATAATATTTGCATCATCTCCGATAGAGGGAAAGGATTAATTGCCGCCATTAGGCCTTCCGGTGTGCCATGGAGATCCGTTACTGCATCCAGCACATCACAGCTAATTTCCACCTATATTATAAGAGTGCAGACTAGCGGAGACAAGTTGTAAGATGGGTAAAGAATAACCTTATCCTTTCAATATATAACCTAATATTTTGTGGCGAGACTGTAACTTATATTTTCTTAATACATACACAGCGCACGAGCTAGAGCCACACATTTTCTAGCAAATGATGACTTGACTTGAAAGTGACATGGAAGGTAAAATAAACACATCTTTTCGACAATGGTTGGGTACCATAGAGCCGTGGCAATGGGCTCAAAGTTTTGACGAGGTCTTTCGTTACGTTCAAATGACCACAAACTTAGTGGAAGGGATCAACGTTATGTTGTTGAATACATGACATCTTCTGATTTCATCTGTCTTCTCAGCTACATTCTACAGGTTGGCTACATTGATACCAAGAATGAGTTAGTAACAAGTCAACCAGATGAAGGCAGAACACGTGTTTGTCGAAGATGTCAGAGATGCAATGGTTGCAAACCATCGGATAGCAAGGTCGATAAATGTAGAAGTATATTCATGACATAATGAAACGTTTTGCGTTACAGAGACCATCGGTCATCAACCCGGTATACCACCTAAGTCTTACGGAGTTAATCTTTAAAATAGACAATGCGATTGTAGGAGGTTCCAGACACTTCATTATCTATGTGCATATGTCGTGGCAACTTATGCTAAAGTCTTGCTCAATGTAGAACAATTTATCGATGAAGTGTACACCCTCGAATGTACATTGCGTGTATGGGAGAACGAGTTCTCTGTGCTTCCTAACCTATCTACTTGGGAGGTTCCTCCGACGATCTTCGAGCTTGTCCCAGACAAAAGGGTTACATAGGAACCTGAAAGATCGTCTGCAATCATCCAGAATCCATAACGAAATGGACATTAGGGAGAAATCTGATGAGTAGTTGTGTGGAGTATGCAAATTAGCAGATCATAATCGGAGTAAATGCCCACTTCGAAACTACTATATTGGACAATCGTCGCGATCGGGTAGAAATTGAAATGTTGTTCATTACATGTTGAGAGGATTGAATTTAATATTTGTCTACAATTTGTTGTAGTTAATCTAATTTGACCTACAAAGTTATTATAAAGTTTATTTATTTAAATTGAAAAAAAACATAAAATTGATAAATAAAATGGCAAAAAAGTCATTATATAAATACAAAGTTGACTATTTAAATTATAAAAAAATAACAAATTAAATTGATAAATAAAATGCCAAAAAATTCATAACATAAATATGAAGTTATTTATATTACAAAACCCCTTAAAATTGATGGTTTGATAGTGTGGTTCTAGGGGTATATTTTTATGAAGCTCGACATTTACGTTGCGGGCAATTGCGGCGATCAACGTTCTCTTCATCCGTATATGGGGGTGTGCGAAACATAGACGAAAAATCATATGTCTCAAACGCCATCCATGAACTTGAGCTGGGAGGAGTGGAGTACGGCGGTGGATACAAGTCGGGAGGACTAGAGTACGGTGGTAGATATGGGTCGGAATGAGCAAAGTACTGAGGTGGATACGAGCCAGAATGACTGGAGTAGTGAGGTGGTTTGGGCTAAAGATATCAAATTCTGAATGATATTCGTGGCCCGAGGAGCTTGGGAAATAGTCATCGCCCCCAAAATCTAGATGATAAGAACTATCCCCAAAGTGTTCCAACTCTGGCTCCGGCTCTGGTGCATGATGCAGATCTGGAAGGGGTTGCCCAATTCGTGTCATATGTGGGGGGACTACCATTGACCGCCCACCAAACAAAAATGGTTTCCCTATCTCACAGTACAACTGTACGTACTCTAACGTGTGCTATAGATCCAAAGCACAATCTATCTGAGTTACCCTCCCCAACCGATTGTTCCACATCGTAATATATTCATCATGCACTTCTCCCCAATCACTTTCATGCTTCCCCCTCCTGTTCATCCCATGGATCTCCACCAATCGTACTGGCAATATCGGGATATACTATATGCAATCGAACTGCTGGAGTACTCAATCGTCACGATACCATTCCACTATCTGAAAATTGATAATAGGTGCGCTAATGCACGATAGGTTTGAGTGGACGTGGGCAAACAAGGGAATAACCGCCATAATTTTTGGAACAGAATACGGCATCCAAATGAACTGCACAGTAATAATATTGTTATACTAACGCGAGTCGAGTGAGATAAAATATTAAAATTAAGTTGATATTGGAAAAATTTACCCCCTCTCCAGCATGATTCTCGATCATCAGACGGTATATCGAAACCGTGTATGACCTTCCGATACCCGGATTAGTGCTCTATCTACGAAAACAAACTGTTAGAACAATATAATCCCAAAAAAAGTCAATTATAACGAGTAAAAATTCATCACCTATTAACGAGTAGAAATATATATGATTGGTGGCTAATGGATGCCAAGAATGACATCCGGTAAAGTGCCCACAACTGCAGCAGTATAAGGCATCCGCCTATGTCCATCGCAGAAGAATCTGTCGTCTGACAAAATTCACGATACAACATGGCTAACACTGCGGACCTCTTAAATTACTAATAAATTAATTTTAAAATAATTACAAATACAAAAAATTATAACATAATCCTAAATTACTAACAAATTAATTTTAAAATAATTATAAAAAAATTACATTCATACAAAATATTAACCCAAAACCATAAACACTAAACATAAACAAATTATAAATAATAAATAATAACAAAAAAAAATTTCACAACATCTTAACTAAACTTTTTAAATTATAAACAAAATATTTACTAAAATAATACATTACCTTTTTTTCTTCTTCTTCTTCTTCTTCTTCTCATTTCTCTCCTTTCTTTCTCTCTTGCAGTGGCTGCATCAAACTTCAACTTGGGGGACCATGCTTATAAGGTCCCCCATTTACCATTTTTTTTTCCCTTGAATGGACTATACTTGTGCAGCTGATAGCGCTGGGGTGGCAGCAGTAGAGGGCAGTAGACGGGGGCTAGGACGGGTAACGGCAGAGGGTAGCACGCGGGGCGCAGGGGAGAGCTGAGGTGTTGCGCCTACCTGTCAGGCGCGACCATTTTCGGGTATTTTTTACTTGTATTTTTACCTGTTTACCATATTTTTACATTTATATAAATTTAAATATTTTAATAAAAATAAATTAATAATATTTTATTCAACGAAAAAAAATATTTTAATATAAAAAATAGGTTGTACCTATCAGATAGGCGTGACTAAAAAAAACATATCATTTTGGTATTTAATTCAGCTGACAACCTATTTGGTTATTTAATTTTTTAAATATATTTAGGTAAAAAACCTTTAGAATTATCATAATCTCTCCTCAATCTTTAAATTATAGAATAAACATATATCAGCTCGTTCGAACTCACGTATTCCTTCATTGATAAAAACATTAATGTCAATTAAGCTAAAACTCCATCAACAATTATTTATTTTAGTAGGAAAACAAGGGCAAAGCCAGAAAAATTTTTTAGGGGAGCTGGATGAAATTTTAATTTTTTATAGTTTATATCTTTATAATTTGTAAATGATTCAATCGAATTTTTATAATTTTAGGGAGGGCCAAAATGTAAATTTATCTTTACTAATTTAAAATTTTTAAAAAAATTTAAGGACCTAAAAAATAATTTTACATTTTAGGGGGGCCAAGGCCCATGCTAGCCCCCTTGGCTTCGCCCTGTAGGAAAAGGTAAGTGACTAAAGCTTAGTATTTGTATTTGAAAAAAGAAAAATTTTGTATTTGCATCTTAGGATTTAGAAATTGAATTTTGTTGTTGTATCTTAAGTAATTCCAATATAAGCTATGATTTTATAAAAACAGTTAACTAATAATGTAGAGGAAAAAAATATCTTCATCTAATTTTTAAATTTTTAAAAATAAATTTGTTTATTTCTGTAAAAAAAAACTTTTTAAATGGAATTTTAGAGAATTTAGTAATTCAAGTTTTTAATCCAAAATTCAACTAAAGTGATAGTTTCTTAAAATTATTCAAATTTTTTTTATATAATATTAAGGACAAGGGACAGGGTAACATGGTTTGAACACAAGTTAAGTGGGTATTTGATAATAACTTTAATCATCGCTCTGTTTTTAAGTCAAGACTCAAAATCTTTTATTCAGTTCATATAATGTCAATACTAGATGTGTTAATAAGTCGGATCGAGCCCATGTAAGGTGTCTAAACTAAGTTTTCAAGCTCAAGCCCGATCGGGCTCAAGAATTAGCTTACCTTTTGCCCAAGCCTGACCTAATTTAAGAAAGATAAATTCAAGCCCGACCAAATCATATGACTTTTTGTAGTTTTTTTTAATTTAAAATAAGATTTAAAAAATATAATGCACTAAAAATTCTAATATAAAAGTTTTCTAACACATTAAAAAAAATATTTATATAAAAAACACTACAATAAATATAATATATATTTTATTATATTAAGAAAACACAAATAAATATAACAAATATCTTATTGTATTAAATCTAAATTTAAAATTTTATATTTTGGATTGGGTTATTTAGTTGAGTAAAATATTTTTAGGTTTTGGGTAGTGAGTTTAATTATTATTGGGTTAGGGATTTAATATAAATATATAACTATTATTTAATATTTTATAATATAAAATATTCAAGCCGGGACAGGCGAGGCTCGAACAAAAAAATCTTACCCTAGGCCCAACCCATATAGAGAACGGGCTTTAAATTTTACCCAATCACAATTTTTAGGCTTCGTATTTTTTGTCTAAACCCTCCCATTTGTCAGTGGGTCTTCAGGTCTAGGCAGGTGGCCCGACTCATGAGCAAGTCTAGTCACAACAAAATAAAAAGTTTTAATTCTACTATCAGTCCTTATATTTTACAAAAGTTGTGGATTTAGTCCTTACATTTTAATTTGGTCATTTTTAATCACTATATTTTCCAAATTTTAAAATTTTAGTACTTACCAAATGATACCTATTAAATTCATTAAGGTAGCGTTCGAGAACTAGGATTTCAAAAATAGTGTAAATTGAGTAGTAACTATTTAAAAATGTAACATTCATGATCATTTCTCAAATTCATGGATTTACAAAAAAGCCTATTTAGTAATCAATTTGGTCCTTAATATTTTTAGATTTGATAAATCTATTTTTTTGTACTTTCTAATATATATTAGATTGAATCTCAACAAATTTGATTATAATATATGCATTTCATTATCATTTACATAATAATTGAAATTTAAATCCAAATTTACAAATGGAGCATAAGTTTATTATTTCCTAAATCTAATGAAACAAACATTTTATCACATTTCTAATATTGTATCAACTTCTTATTTCAGCATATTAATTACTAAAAATCCAATTAATGTATTGAAATTTGATTATCATTTGTGTTGATATTGAAATTTTAAAATTAAAAAAATATAAAGACTTAAAATGACCCAATTGAATAATATGGACTAAAATTTTTCAACTTTAGAAAATTTTAAAAATTTTCCATCCAAATGTACTAAAAGAATTTAAATCTAAATCGTTTTATATCGACAATAATACACATATCAATCGAGTTAAAAGAATTAATCCGTTAATCTAAGACACCTTTTTAAGAACACTGCAGTATAAATATGGAAGTCAATGAAATAAATGCTTTCTGTTAATGGCAATGGAATACGGACAACAAAACTTCATTCTTCACATACTTTTTCTGTGGAAAGCTTGGGAGTTTCCATATTTCCTGCCTTACTTTTCTTCATAATTCACATTTCACGCCATACAGCATAATAATAATTTGTGTTCCATTTCATGTTTTCTCCTATATTCGGTTCTTAAAGATCATTCCGTTACATCTCACTTATTTCCATGTCTGACGTATGTGTTCTATCTCACTATTAAAGAATCCGATAACCCTAAGTTCTCGCTTTATATATGCCATACAAGTGTAGATTACTTTGCTTATTCTTTTATTGAAGATGGCTTCAATTATTAGCCTTACAAAACTAATAAACATAGTTCCCATTTTCATCTTTGTCTCATGTTTTCCTCCATTGATGCTTTCTCAATCATTCAGATCACTTCAATTGCCGCCGAAAGTCACCGGTCCAGAATCCATCGCCTTCGAGTTCGGAACCAGTCGATTCTATGTTGGTGTGGCTGATGGTAGAATTCTACAATACAACGGACCAAGGGTTGGATTTCGAGACTTTGGATTCACCGGTCCAAATAGGTGATTCTTTAACCAACAAACAGTCTACTGGTTGCAAGACATAAAATCATAAAACTGAATACAGGTTGTATATATTATTGCTTGAATTTTCACCCACAAACTCTAATACAGGTCTAAACGGATGTGTGATGGCACTACTGATCCAAATTTGGGGCCAATATGTGGAAGGCCATTGGGTTTAGCATTTCATTACTCCTTAAATAAGTTATATATTTGCGATGCCTATTTTGGGCTCATGGTGCTAGGTTCTTCCGGAAAGCAAGCGACCCAAGTTTCTGCGGCTGCAGACGGAGAGCCTTACCGTTTATGTGATGCTTTAGACGTCCACCAACCATCTGGAAATGTTATTTTCGCAGATTCCAGCGCCAACTATGATTTAAGGTTCTTTCTTATCACCTAGGCTAAATCCTTAGTAGTCTGAAGATCAACGACAAAGAGACCGTAACATTGCATTAATAGCAACTATTTAAATCTTTTGACCCCACTTATGTTTCATTCACATGCAAAGCTTAATTACATGTTGCAGAAATATATCGAAAGCAGTGAACGCTAATGATTCAACAGGAAGATTGTTGATGTACAACCCTGACACGGACCGAGTGACAGTGTTAATAAAGAACCTTTCAGGGCCGGCAGGGGTAGCAGTTAGCCAAGATGGAGCCTATGTCCTAGTTTCCAACTTCATTAACAATAGTACTATACGGTATTGGCTTCGAGGTCCTGGAGCCAACACTTATGACGTCATAAATTTGCAGGAAAGGCCAGATAACATCAAGAGAACAGCGTTTGGAGACTTTTGGAGGGCGGCGGCGCTGGTGAAACAACCGACGCGATCACTGGTGCCGATCGGGCAGAGGATCAATGGGTTTGGCAGGGTTCTTCGAACTGTGAATTTCGAAGCATGGTATGGCAATCAATTAATTAGCGAAGTTCAGGAATTCGGTGGTGAACTATATTTGGGATCATTATCTGCGCCTTTTGTTGGCATTTTTAGGTTTTGATGTTTGTAGTTTTCGATTACCATCTAGGGTTAGGGTAAATTATAAGAATAATCATACAATAATTTTATTTTAGTTATCCATCTATTAATTTCATCAATTTAATCGGCGTCTGTTGTAATTTTAATTAATTTAATAAAAAAAATTTAAAACTTTATTTATTTGCATAATAATAAATTTAACCATAGATAATGTTGTATCCTGTCATGCACTATTGTTTGATCTATTTAAACGTCTTTTCATGGCTTCCTTCAATCACTTTTAACTTATTTCTTCAGGTCTTCACTCAAAATGAAAAAAGTTCAAGCTCATTATCTCTTCAACTCGGAGACATTGAAGACTAAATATCAATAGAGCATGATGACAGCGACAAGGGTGGAGAGAAAGGATTGACATGGAAATTGTCAATAAAAAGAGAAGGCAGCAAACATTCCAACAATTTCCGCATCTCCTTTACAAACATTCAACAGTCAAATTTCTCACCTTTTTAGTAGGAACATTAAGCAATTTGGAGACCGTGTTTTGCTAACAAAAAAAAAAAAAAAAAAAAAAAAACACAAAGAACAATATAAGAAAATTAAAGTAATTGAAACCTAACAAACTAGATTGCACCAGGAACACAAACGAGAAAGAGATTGCAGAAATCCAAAGATTTAGAAAGCAGATGGTAACGAGGCTAAAATTTTTATCCCTGTTTACAAACAATACGAAACTCTTTGATTGTTATGAATTATCCTATGTAAATTATCACGTGCACCCGTGCACATCACTACTCATACACAAAAAGTTTCAATTATTCAAAATTCAAATTACAAATTTAAAATATATATATTCACACTTAATTTGAGAGCATCTTTACAATGTACAATATTTTATTATAAACTTCAAGACACTTACATCACAGATACCAATATTACGAATTCCTCACCAGGCTCGCAAAGGTTACTTTATGACCTACACTCGTCTTGAGGGCCAATTGTTATGTCTCTTTTAGTGGACCTTACAACTTACTAATGTTTAGTCTACAAATCTCAACCTGATAAACTATGCGCCTTCTCACTTATGGTTAGCTTACGAACTTTAATCTAACGAATTATGCATCTCTATTAACGCTAAAGCTATATGAAGACCACGTGAAACTCAACATAATTAATTGCTAGTCACTCTAACATGTCCTATCGTAGAATATCATATCATTGTCACTGTCAAATGCATCAAAATTAGACTTCCACGTCAACAATTTTAAGACATACATCTCCTCTCCAAAGAAAATTAAGACTTCCTTCCAACCTCTGTTCCTTCCTTCTTCACCAAACCTTCTTCTCTTTATTCACCTCACCAGTTAACAATTCCGTAAATTAAATATCAAATCTTCCTAATCTCTCTGATATTACTAATCAATGACGTAAGAAATTCCATGAATGAATACCCTTCAGAACCATAATTTACGAAGATGTATAATCGCATATAAGTAAAAACACCTTCAGGTTAGAATAATAATGGGAGGTTGAAGAATATGGCATTGCCTTCCCAAACACCATATCTATCTGTGTCACGTGTGATCATCAACCACTGTCATAATAAAGTAAATGGCAAGCAGTGCAGATAAAATGGCGTCACTCCATCATGGTCGGACAATTTGGACAAGACTTTCGACTTCTTCAATCTATAATTCTTCGTGGTCCACCTCCAATCTCTCGTCTTTCATTTTCTTCTTTTTAGTGTTTCAGTTTTTTCTTTTCCCCTTTAAGCCTATGTTTTAAAGTGGAAGTGAAGGCTTAAAAATTTAGGAGGGACGACGGATGAAAATGCAAGTTTCAATCAAACTGGATTGAGAGTTGGTCAGGTTATTAATTTGGAGAAAGACATTATTAATCCGTAAATCAATAGAGACTAATTGGACCGAACTAAAAAAATTAATAAAACTGTTTTTTTATATTTTTATATTTATTAATTTTTAATAATAGTAGTAATTGAATAATTGATATTTATAATGGAACCCCAAAAAAAACCTTTCTATTTTTATGCCACTCCAAACATGGATGTGAACCTCAAACTCATAACAAACCGAAGACATTGATTTCCTTGATGGTTTTCTCCTTAATTGCTCATTTCATTGCGATCCGAAGCCGCCACCAACATTAACAGATAATTTATTGGTTTTGGTTAGTATATTTGGGTTTTGTTGAAAATGGAGCCATTAGGAGAAGACGACCTAAGTCAATTAAAGGAAATTTTCGCAAGGTTCGACATGGATTCCGATGGCAGCCTAACGATTCTAGAGCTTGCGGCACTACTAAGATCGATTGGGATCAAGCCATCAGGTGATCAAATCCATGTTTTGTTAGCCAACATGGATGCCAACGGCAATGGTTCGGTTGAATTTGATGAACTAGCCAGTATATTGCCTGAACTTACTGGAGAAATATTGAATAACCAAGAGCGATTAACGGAGGTGTTTCAATTGTTTGATCGTGACGGCAATGGATACATCACCGCGGCGGAGCTAGCTGGTTGCATGGCCAAAATGGGATATCCATTGACCTATTCAGAGCTAACTGAGATTATTAAAGAGGCTGATTCCGATGGGGATGGTGTCATTAGCTTCACTGAATTTTCTTCTATAATGGGAAAATCAGCCCTGGAATTTCTAGGTATTAGTCTGTCATCATAACCCTAGGTTTGAGCTTTTCCACTCTTTTTTCTTCTGGAGATTGTTGTAGGAACCTGATCTCTCGGTTAAATGTTTGATAATATTTCCAAGAACAATGTTCCAGGCAAATTGCTTCGTTTGAAGGGCCACATGAAACCACTTCTTGT
Organism: Gossypium anomalum; assembly: GCA_025698475.1. Taxonomy (NCBI): domain Eukaryota; kingdom Viridiplantae; phylum Streptophyta; class Magnoliopsida; order Malvales; family Malvaceae; genus Gossypium; species Gossypium anomalum. The sequence goes on along the minus strand of CM046967.1, from coordinate 9,761,201 downwards.
TACCCCTTATCTCCATTCCGTCAAGGTCTATGTCATCTTTTCTTGTCTGGCTGAGTTTGATGAAGATGACTATATACATATTGATAGTTGTAAATATTAGATCAAGGAATGAAATATCCATGTTTTTCACACCCTTTTGCTTCCATGCTTTCAGATTCACAAAAATCAAGAAATTAAGGGTGGATATGGATGGGCGGTGGGGTGTGTTGTGCTTAGTTTATTTTTTATCTCACATTACAATATTTCATCTCATCGCCAATACTGTTTTTATATTAACAGTTGGTAAACGTATCACTCATCCAAATCTACCATAAATCAAATTCCATTTTAATTCAAGTCATCTTTAAATATATTCAAATTGGTTCTTTTGTTGGATCAAAAGTGAAAAAAAAAAGTAATTATTTTGATAAATCAAAGCCAACCGTTTTAGTTGATGAATCTGTTTTCTTTTTAATCTTCGGACAATTGAAGAGATTTTAGAAGAAGGAATTGTATGGAATTGTGATTTCACATCATTCTTATCTCTTTTCGATAAGAAGATGACAAATTATATTTTTCGTCCTAATTTTCAGCTTTTACCTTTTTACAAAATTCAAATCCAACTAAAAATACTAAAAATTAGTTTATCGAAAAAGAATAAAGATGACATAGAATGACAATTTCATCCAATCATTTCTAAAGGTTATAATATACATATAAAAAAAACATAAGTAAATTTTTTATTTAATATATCAGTTTATCGTCATCTAGATAAATTTGATCACTATTTTTTTTTAATTAAAGTGAAGCTATCATTATTTTTCTTTGGATAATTTATTTATTAGATAAATACTCAAATTATTTACTTTATTAGTTTTTTTTAAAATATTAAATAGGCTTTTAGGTGATATTCGTAATTCATTCAGAAATAAAGAGTTGCTGTCTTTCTTGACCTAAACAATGGGCATTTGCTTTGTCCCAACCCGAGCTTGCCCACAATGCAATCAAGAAGTTACTTTTTTTCTGTTGTCTATGTCCAATGCCCTCGACATGCTTGGACTTAACACAACTTCCACAAGCCCCAAGATCAAGCATAGTTGCAACCCATATGACAACAAGAACAAGATATCCAAGCAGGTCAAACAAAGTAGCTGATTTCTCCCCATTCTATTGGGAAGATGAGTTTAACTCGACGATGATTTCTTTTTCTCAAAGGGGGAATTTGACGCGGACTTTTTATTCAATTATTTAGTTTTTCTTTTTTCTTTTAACTCTTTGAAGCCTACAAATAAATTAGAATGTGAGTTTTGTAATTTATTCAATTCATAAGAGATGTTTAGTTTTCTCTTTTAACTATAAAAATTTAATCTTTTGTATTTGTGTCCAGGCTTATGTTATTTGGGTAATTGTTGGATTGAAGCTGAACAGGGTTTGCAACTGTTGATTTCTTGCTCTCTTCAATGGCTGCTCTTCCAATTCTTGGTGGATTTTGAGCACTTCATTCTCTCTACACACTCCTCCATTAACCTACATTTATAAAAAAAAAAAAAAAGGAATTAAAATCATGAAAATTGAATCATTTCATTGTGATTCGTGTTTGATTTATCGTAATCACAAAAATAATAAATATTACTAAAGAAACATATTACCAGAAAGAACTCAAAACCAATAAAATAATAATAATAAAGAATAACGTAAGGCGGGGCAGGCAGAGCATCTGACATGAAATGTCTGGAATCATAACTGATTAGTGCAAGTCCGAATAGAAGCCAGGCAGGGAGTTTTTTTTTTTTTTGAAGGGGAGTATGAAGCTGTAGTGATTCAGGTAATATTTGCAGCAGCCTGCTACATTCCCTAATCTGCATATGTTTCAAACCTACTATGTATATAATAATTATATAATATTTAATGGTATATGGGAATGGGAATGGGATGGGGGTGTGAGATAATAATGTAACATGATAGAGTCAGAAATTGAAGAAAAGAGATAGGTAAAGTGGACATAAATAGAAGAAAAGTAAAAGGATGGGGGTAGTGTGGCTTGGGCTGCCAATGCGGATGCGGATGGCACATACATACCCTTCGCTGCTTTAGGATTCAAGTCAAAAAAGAGTCGATGAGTCAAGCAAAATCTTCTCTCTCTTACCCCACAAAGAAAGTGAAGTAACGCACAGATTGTCCCCTCTTCTTTATTTTTTGTTTTGAACAATTTCTCTTCTTTTCTAGTTTTTCATACCAACCAATAGAGTTGTATTATATTAAACTCATCAAACTAAATATATTTGATATTAAAATTTATCATCTCTTTTGCTGGTGGGGCAGTCTATGTTTGTTTTGTCAGGACTCAGGATTCTCTTGCACTAAGGTAATAGGGGGAGTCCCCGCATATATGATCAGTAAAAGATAAAGAATCTCTATATCACTCTCTCTTCTTTTTCACTCCATTTTTAACGAGAGCAACCTCAGACTTGCCGGCCTTCCCATTTATTTTCTTTCTTCCTTCCACAACTATCCATTCATGGCGAAAGCCTCTCAAGACACCTCCAAAATACACTTCCACTGGACCAAAAAAGTTGGAACCGAAGACGACGATGCCGAACAACCTTCAACTTTCAAGCAGCCAACTTCAAACCCCAGTGATCAACAAGACAAGAAGTATGAAAACATCAAAGTTAAAACCCATGTGGGTGTTCCAACCCCCAGGAAGAAGCTTCAAGCAGTTGCAATCGCAAGGCTTCGAGCTGTTCTAACTGCTTTTGGGAAGAACCGTTCCAACCCGCCCTTTGGAGGTCTTCTTGGACCTCGAGTTGTCGGCACCCTTTTTGGTTCCAGGCGTGGCCATGTTCACTTTGCTTTTCAGAAAGAACCCAATTCCCCACCAGCTTTCCTCGTTGAACTCGCCACACCCATTAGTGTCCTGGTTCGAGAAATGGCGTCTGGGTTGGTACGCATTGCTTTGGAGTGTGATAAAGAAGACAATGAAGAGAAAAAGGCTGCGAGATTACTGGAAGAGCCAGTGTGGAGAACTTACTGCAATGGAAAGAAATGTGGGTTTGCAACAAGGAGGGACTGTGGGCCTAAAGAATGGAAGATCCTTAAAGCTGTTGAACCAATCTCCATGGGAGCTGGGGTTTTACCACTGACAGAACCAGAAGCTGGCGATGGTGAGCTAATGTATATGAGGGCTAAGTTCGAGAGGATTATTGGGTCAAGAGATTCTGAAGCTTTCTATATGATGAATCCTGATAGCAATGGAGCTCCTGAACTTAGTATCTATTTGCTTAGAGTGTGAAAGTCGTCGCCAATGGAAGCTCTGAATTAAACCAACTTCATTTTCAATGTATTTTTCCTTTTTTTTTTTTTTTCTTTTTTTGGAGCTTTAAGAAGGGGTATACCAGATTGATATTTTATCTTTCTTTTTTACTGTACTCTACGGCCATGGAAATGGAGGTCTCTAGTTTCTTTGTATTCTTTTTAGTTTAGATGGAGGGGTAAACATTATAAATATTTATGTATAGTTTTCTTCTTCAATGCTTTACCAAAGTAAGACATGGAAGATTGAGCTTAGTGCAATCAATCATTATCTTTGCATTATCCTTTCCTTTTTTACATTTCAATGTTAAAACTTAAAATTGGCCTACTCATCAAACCGTTTTCTTTCAACATTGTATATCCTTGAGGGCGAACATGGTCGGACCCAATCGCCTTCTCTAATTTTTTTGGTTAATATACTAAAAAAACCTTAAACTATTACACTTATTTAAACAAATCCTTAAACTATATTTGTAGTTAATTAAGTTCCTTTCCTATGCTTTTTACCTATAAAAAGCCATTAATTTTAATATTAAAATAAAAATATTTTGAATTTCAGGGCTTTTTTGGCTAAAATTATTTTTATTTTAATATTAAAATCAAAAGTTTTTGTGGGTAAAATTATAGGTTAAGGACTTATTTAACTACAAAAATAATATACGGGCTTGTTTAAACCACATATAATAGTTTAAGGGCTTTTTTAGAATATTAGTCTCTTTTTTTCCAAATAATTTACTTACATGTTATTTGATAGATGGAAAAAAAATGAAGTGTTGAAAAATAAATGCCGAAAAATTAAAATATTAAAATTTTAAGAACTCAATTTAAATTATAAAATTCATTGATATATTACTTAAAATAAAATAAGAAATAAATATAAATTTTAAACTATGAAAACTTGTATTCTACATTTTTTTCCTTAATTTTTAAATATTTCATTTTATTCTAAACAAAGTAAAATTTTAAACCTAAAGCATTTATAGGATAATATAATGACAAAATAAAATAAAAAAATAATTGAAAATATTCTCTGTTAAGTCATAAGTAGCTGTTGCTTACTAATCATTTTTCACATACTTTTATAGAATAAATATTAGATAATTGAAAATATTAATTTCCTATTAATTTAATTTTTTCAACGATTTATCAAACAAAACCTAAATTGAGTCTAGATCAACCTAATAGTTTTTACTATCTAAAAATATATTAAATTAGTACTTTCATATTATTAGAATTTAATTTAAATAGATTAATATATACTTATTATTAATTAAAATTGGAACCGAATCAATTGAAATTTAACAAACTTTATCAAAACCCTTAGACAAGTATTGGGATTTTGGTGTTATTTGATAAACTAAAAAATTAAATATTAAAAAATTAAGCATTTTAGTTCAAAATTTTATAAGTGCTGAATTTATATTATAAAATTTTTTGCTATGTTAATAAAAATTAAGAATTGAATATAATTATGTTGTTTAATAATAAATTTTAAGTTTTGTAAATTACTCATTTCATAATTTTAATCTTATGAATATAATATTTTATATTATTTTGGATAAAAATTAAATATAAAAATTTGAATATTTCGTTTTTTTAACAAAAATAAAAAGTTTTTAATATATTTTTATAAAAAAAATCAACTTAATCTTTTCAACATCAAGTGATAAGTAGTTATACAGCTACTTATTTTATTGTAACATTTTTTTTTTTGAAAATTTTGAATTAAATGAAAATTTATTATGATTATTAAACACAAATAAAAATTAAATATTCAATTTTTTTAATGAAATAAGTTTTTTAAAATAATTTATCAAACATACCTTCATTAAATTAAATTAGAGCTATAGTTTTTTTTTTTTTTTAAAATTCCCTTTCATTCCTACTATTTTCTTCCTCGGCCAAATATATCTTTAACTCCAAAGAGCTCGACTGCTAGTGAACTTGCAATTTCTTAATGTGATTTATCTAATAAATAAATAATATATTTAAATATGATTAACATGACATATATATTTTCATGTTTTTGGATTTTGATATTCATTAACTTTTTAGTTTTTTTTTACATGGTTAATATTTTAAATATATATGATCTGCATATACAAGTTATCATATTTTGTTGACATATTTGGAGGCAAAAAAAAATTTGTGGTTATTTTATAACTTCAAATGTTATTCCATTCCTTGTCTATTTTCAAGTTGACATATCTTAGAACAAAAGCATTAGGCTATCTGTTTTGAAAATATTTTGACGGTTTACAGCCCAACACATGAAGACCAATTGAGATGAAATCGAGGACTTGTAGATTGATTTCTTGCGGATTAAAATTGGTTATTTGTGGAATAAGTAAAACCACTTTCTATAATTGAAGGCATTGGATTACATCAAGACTCTTATGGAAGTATTATCTTATGTTGATTTTTAGCTTTCCTTTATAGAAAATTGATTAGATTATAACTCTTACGTAAGCAAAACTTAAGTTTTTTCTAAGTTAATGTGATGATTGAGAATATATAACTGAGAGATTGAGAGCTTGATAGAGCATAAATTTGTTCAAGTCAGTAACATGTATGTGTGCATTGTTTTTGTAAGTAATCAAAGGAGTCTCAAGAGTTGCAAAACTAAGCTTTCGAAAGGGGAGGTTAATGGGACAGTGATCTAGTTTTTGTACAATGATGAGATCGTTAAATTGATGAGAGTTGGATCAGTGTTAGGACTTAAATCGTTGGTTGTACTACGAGAATGATAGTATATCATTATTTTGGGAAAAACCCCGCAGACATAAGTTAAGGTCAAACTACGTAAATAATCTCGGTATTCATCTTTATTTTTTGCAGTTTTGATTTTATGGTTGAAACTGTGGCCATAATTTCAAGTTCTATTTAAACCACAATTTTTGTTTTGCAATGCAAGTACCCCTAGCTTCTACATATTTATTCACAAAAATTGTTACTTCAAAAGGAAAAGAAAGTTTTAAATACTTAAATTCCATATAACTTATTTGAGTGAAACTTACCTTTAACTTTAGCTTTTAAGAGAATGTGGTATAACTTTTTTTAGTTTAAAATTTACTGCATGTTCTTTTCAACTATTGCTTTATTCCTGTTTCCAAACTTTTAATATTTTTAGAAAAGAAAAGAAAAAGTCATAATCAAAGAAAATATTTTTTTAAATCTGATAATTTGAATATTTTTGTTTGAGAAAAAATAAAATAAAATAAAAAAATAAAAATAAAGAACACACAGATTTTTACGTGAAAACTCTTTCGGGAAAAACCACGGGCAGAGGAGAAGAAAAATTCACTATGTCGAATTCGAATAATTACAAAAGGAATAAACTATGTCTGTTTATATGCTTATAAAGCCATATTCTAGTAAGACTGAAACACCTTATTTTAATCAATATCAAATAGATAGAATTTAATAAGGTTTAAAAAACCTTATTCTAAAATAAAATAAAAGAAGTGTAATTCTATATGGATTCTTCTTTTATTTTATTTTACCACTCTATTTTATTTAAATAAGGATTCGGGTCACTTAATTCTAACAATCTCCACCTTGACACGAATTCTCAATGAACAAGTTCTTCATCGCGAACTCTCAACGAACAAATTCTCCACCTCTTCCATAAAACCCCTTAAGGGTTTAACTTCAACAATGAACACCAACTAAGTCTAAGCAGTGCTCAAACTTGGCTATAGGAAGTGACTTAGTCATCATATCTACAGGATTTTCATAAGTACTAATTTTGCTCACAACAATATCACCACGAGCAATAATATCATGAACAAAATGATACCGAACATCAATATGTTTTGTTCTCTCATGAAACATTTGATCTTTTGTAAGAAAGATGGCACTGATTGTCACAAAATATCGTGCTTTGATTTGAAGGTCTTCATTGAGTTCACTAAAGAGTCCCTTCAACCAAATAGCTTCTTTACAAGCCTCGATGAATCGCCATGTACTCACTTCAGTGGTAGACAAAGCGATCAGTAGTTTGCAAAGTGGCTTTCCAACCGATTGCACGACCTCCGATTGTAAAGACATAACTCGTGAGAGATCTTCTTCTATCAAGGTCTCCAAAGAAAAATCAGCATCAACATACCCAATAACTCCATCTTCGCTTCTTCCAAATCGTAAGCAAACATCGTAGTACTCGTAAGTATCTCGAAATCCATGAACTACTTTATAGTGTTCTTTACCGGGATTCGCCATGTATCTGCTAACTGCACTGACTACATATGATAAATCTGGACATGAACAAACCATAGCATACATGAGAGATTCCACTACACTAGAGTATGGAACATGTGACATGTACTCAATCTCATCATTTGATTGTGGAGACAAAGCCGATGAAAGTCTAAAATGGGCTGCTAAAGTAGTACTAATAGGCTTAGCACTCTGCATATTGAACCTGTAAAGAACTTTCTCAATGTACCCCTTCTGACTTAGGTACAATTTACTTGCTTTTCTATCTCTGAGAATCTCCATACCAAGTATCTTCTTTACTGGTCCTAAATCTTTCATCTCAAATTCTTCACTTAGTTGGGCTTTGACCTTTCTTATCTCTCCTTTATCTTTTGCTGCTATCAACATGTCATCAACATAAAGAAGTAGATACACAAAAGAACCATCATTGTTTTTCTTAAAGTAAACACAACTGTCAAAACTACTTCTTTTGAAATCATGAGAAGTCATAAAGGAATCAAACCTCTTGTACCACTGTCTTGGTGACTGTTTCAAACCGTAAAGGGACTTTTTCAGCAAGCAAACATAGTCCTCTTTTTCTGAGACTATAAAACCCTCTGGTTGTTGCATGTAAATATCCTCCTCAAGTTCTCTATGCAAAAATACAATTTTTACATCTAACTGCTCAAGCTCCAAATCATGCATAGCTACAATACCAAGCAAAGCTCGAATTGAACTATGCTTAACAACTGGGGAGAACACATCTGTGAAGTCTACTCTTGGAATTTAACTGTAACCCTTTGCAACAAGCCTTGCTTTATATCTGGGTTCTTCAACTCCTGGAGTCCCTTCTTTCTTTTTAAACACCCATTTACAACGAACAACCTTTTTATCTTTAGGAAGTTTCACAAGATCCCATGTTCTATTTTTGTGAAGTGATTCCATCTCCTCTTGCATAGCAAACATCCACTTTGGTGAGTCTTCACAGCTAATTGCCTCAGAATAATTAGATGACTCTCGGTTTGCATCTATATCTTCAACCACATTTAAAGCATAAGCAACTAGATCAGCCTAGGCATACTTCTTTGGCGGTTTAATTTCTCTTCTAATTTTGTTTTTGGCGATAGAGTATTGCGGTGAAGAAACAACTCTATTCTCAATTTTTGTACTGGCTTGAGGAGTCGACTCTGTATTAATCTGATGTTGCACCTGTTTTGGATTTTCTTTATTGGAGGAGTCTTTAAGAGATAAGTTAGGTAGCATAGCAGTTTCATAAAAAACAACATATCTGCTAATCACAACTTTTCTATTTTCAGTACACCATAACTTATACTCTTTTTACGCCAGCTTTATAACCAAGAAAAACACATTTAATGGATCTCGGTTCCAATTTTCCATTATCAACATGAGCATACGCAGGACATCCCAAGATCTTTAAATCAGAATAATTAGCAGATTTACCAGACCATACCTCTTGTGGAGTCTTTTTCTCAATGGCAACGGATGGAGATCGGTTGAGCAAAAAACATGCAGTAGAGGCTGCTTTTGCCCAAAACGACTTCGGTAAGTTGGTATTTGAAAACATACATCGAACCTTCTCTATGATCGTTCTGTTCATTCGTTCTACAACGCCGTTTTACTATAGAGTATGATGAACTGTCAAGTGTTTCACGATCCCTTCTGACTTGCACAATCTATTAAACTTATCAGAACAGAACTCTAAGCCATTGTCTGTGCGGAGGTATTTTATTTGTTTTCCCCTCTGTTTTTCAATCATAATTTTCCAAGACTTAAATACGGAAACACATCGCTTTTCTGCTTCAGGAAGAACGCCCAAAACTTTTCTGGAAAAATCATCAATAAAGGTTAGCATATAATTAGCTCCACCTCTCGAAGGCACTCTGGATGGCCCCCACAGATCATAATGAATATACTTCAACGTTCCTTTCGTGTTATGGATTCCTCTGGTGAATCGAACTCTCTTTTGCTTCCCAAAAACACAGCGCTCACAGAAATTTAGTTTGTAAATTTCTTGCCCATAAAAAAGTCCTCTTTTGCTCAATTCTAGCATGCCATTCTCACTCATCTAGGCGCATATGCCAAAGTTTAGTAATATCATCATCTGATAAGGAAGAGGAAGCGACAGCTGCATCACCAGTAATAGTAGAACCTTGTAAAACATATAACTTGGCAGTCTTTCTTTGCCTTTTCATCACAACAGAGGAACCTTTGGAAATCTTTAAAACCCCACTTTCAGCTGTGTATCTGTACCCTTTTGAATCAAGAGTACTCAATGAAATTAAATTTCTCTTCAATTTTGGAACATGTCGCACGTCACTAAGTGTTCTGACAACTCCATCAAACATCTTAACTTTAATTGTTTCAACACCTTCAATTTTACATGAAGCATTATTTTCTATCAAAACAACACATTCAGACACTGTTTCGTAAGTTGTAAACCAATCCCGATTGGGACTCATGTGGAAGGTGCAGTTTGAATCAAGTATCCACTCTTCGCTTACTTTAGAATCATTGACAGAAGCGACTAGAAGTTCACCATCGCTGTAGTCTTCTACAACATTAGCTTCACCGGAATTTTTTGGTTGTTTTCCCTTTTGATTCGCAGCCTCCCTTTTAATCTTATTTTGTAGCTTATAACACTCAGATTTAATGTGCACTTTCTTCTTGCAGAAGTTACAAGTTTTACCTCTATTTGAAGACTTTGATCTACCCTTAGATTTATCGTGAGGATTCCGTTCCTATGTCCTTCCACGATCATTATCAGCATTCTGATCTTGTCTCCCACGAGCAATAAGAGTCTCTCTCTGGAAGTCAGGTTTAACCACAAGATGCTTCATCTTATCATACGAGGTCAAAGAATCATAAACCTCATTAACTGTGAGAGACTCGCGGCTATATAAAATCGTGTCTCTAAAGGTTGAATAAGACGGGGGCAACGAACAAAGTAGAATCAACCTTAGATCTTCCTTATCATACTGAACCTCCATGGCCTCCAAGTTTGAGAGAATTTCTTTAAACACTGTTAAGTGTTCGTGTACAGACGCACCTTCCTCCAAATGATGAGCATAAAGACGTTGCTTCATATGCAACTTGCTTGTTAGAGTTTTCGACATACATATTTGTTCTAGCCTCTTCCAAAATGCAGCGACAATCTTCTCTTTCATCACATCCTGCAAAATTTTGTTGGACAAATATAGATGTAATTGTGTTAACGCCTTTCGATCCTTACGCTTCTTCTCTTCATCTGTTAAAGTCGAAGGTATCTTACCTATCCCTAGCAGGGCATCCTCCAGATCCATCTGCGCAAAAACTGCTTACATCTTAATCTGCCACAACGCAAATCTAGTGTTGCGATCCAACAGCGGAATTTCATACTTCAAAGACGCCATTACCGTGATCGAGATGAACAACCCGGAAGCTCGGATACCAATTTGAGAAAAAATAAAATAAAATAAAATAAATAAAAATAAAAAACACACAGATTTTTACGTGGAAACCCTTTCGGGAAAAAATCACGGGCAGATGAGAAGAAACATTCACTATGTCAAATTCGAATAATTACAAGAGGAATAGACTATGTCTATTTATAGGCTTATAAAGCCATATTCTAGTAAGACTGAAACACCTTATTTTAATCAATATCAAATAAATAGAATTTAATAAGGTTTAAAAAACCTTATTCTAAAATAAAATAAAACAAGTGTAATTCTATATGGATTCTTCTTTTATTTTATTTTACCACTATATTTTATTTAAATAAGGATTCGGGTCACTTAATTCTAACAGTGTCATATTTATATATTCTATTTATATAAGTTTTGATACATTAATAATTTTATATAAACTTTTAAGATATTCATTTGTTATTTCGTAGTATATTGTTATTATTTTTTATTATTGTGTTGTGCTGAGTCATAATCATATTCATGATACTTTTCTCAAGAATTCATCATATCTAATTACAATAAATCAATTTACAATGGGTAAAATTCAAGAATATAATAAATATATTAATAAAAATTAATATAAAAATTTGAATAAACGGTTTCATTTTCACGAGTTTATATGAGATTAGATATTGGTTCAGTTGTAATAAGAATAAGTGATTGGTGAAAATGAAAAAAAATACTAAGAAATTGATTAAGCAATTTTGATTCTTTCTACATTTGTGAGGCCTAGTTTAAAGGGTCAATCCCATATTTTTTAACACGTACAAGTAATAATTTAAGCCTTACAACTCACCATATAGCAACCTCACACTCATACTAAATTCGGATCACTCTTCCCTGAATCTTCCCTTGAAAACTTAGCAATAAAACCAAGTGGCTCACTTGAAATGAATTTTATTTACAAAAATGCACTCTCAACTAGATTCTTTTCTGAACAAACTTCCAGTGGTAACTTCTAACAAAACCAACCTATCATATATAGGAGTTTATGGCTTGTTAATATATCCATCAATTGCAATCAAATTCTCACTTATTTAAAAAGGACCATAATGATCTTAAAATAAAGACCAGGTTAAGTGATCCTAAAATAAATGATCCTATCATGTGTATGTATTTTTTTTTAGATTTTATATAAGATATATAAAAAAGCACACTCATAGTAATGTTTGTTAGTTTATGAAAATAATGAGTTTTTGATAAATTTTCAACTAAGTTGAGATCTAATTGATAGGATATACCAACTCAATCAGACACTTAAAGTGCATTTAGAAAGCCTTCTAGTAGTTGGATTTGAGTACAAATTGCTTGTAATTACAAATTTGTGGCATGCTTGAATAGTCATTGTAGTTAGTAAATCCCACTCAATTGAGTGTAATTGGAGCATCCTAATTATACTCTCCAATTCTTAAGAGGGAGGGTGGAAATTGATGTAATTACATAGGTAATTAAAAATAATTACACTCAAATCCAATTATCATATTACTTCCCAAATATGCTCGTATATGATATAAGTTTAAAAAATATTTTATACAATAATAATGGTACTTTAATTTTAGGATATATATTTTATTTTTTAAGATAAAATTATTTGATATTTTGTTAATGTCATTTAAATAATATGAAAACTTTATTTTTAGAACTAATTTCCTATATATTTTAATTTACTAAATAATTAACTAAATTACATAATATCTATTATAAATTATTTATACTAAAATTAACTAACATAATTTAATATTAATCAATTATACCTAGTCAATGACCATTTGATTATAATAAGGAGTATTTGTTTAATGTAAGATAGAGAATAACCCAACAAATATGGAATGCTAGAGTAATTAGATAAATTGCATAAGATATTTTTTAAATTGTATTACTAATTGTATTGTCGAATACATTCTTAGTCTAATGTATTATATATCGTATGCGATCTAATTCTAGGATTTGTTATTTGTTTAGGTTTTTTTCCTAAGTATTATTGATAATTTCATTATAATTAATATTTTTAAGAATTTGAATTTAGGTTAAAATATGCTATAAGTTCATGTACTCTTTACAAATTTAGAATTAGTCATTGTACTTTTATTTCCATGAATTTAGTTCATCTACTTTTTAGATTTCAAAATTTAAGTCCAGTTGTTAACATAGTTAAAACTTTTTTTTGTTGTTGTTGTTAAATTTGTTGATGTGATATTTTGAAATAAAAAGTTACTTACTTGGTAACCATGTAACTAAATTTCTAAAAATTATAATGAACTTGAATTTAACAAATTAATTTTAACAATGGTAACAATTGGACATGAAATTTGAATTTGAAAAGTAGAAAGACTAAATTTTAAAAAATTAAAATATAGGGACTAAATCTCAAATTTATGAAGAGTACAGGGGCTTATGACATATTTTGACCTATATAGGTATATAATTACAATTTATATTACTAACATAAGAAATTACGATGTAGTTAGTCAAAGGGGTTTAAAGAAATAAAAATCCTTGTAATGACTATCCTAATAATTTTATTTCCATCCAATTATTATATATATATGTATGATGTCCAAAAATAATATAAATTAAATGTTTAACTCCTTCACAGATAATAACATGAGTTAGCTGCCTCAATTAATTTTGTTAAGAAAGAACACAAGGGTGATGATGTAAGCTTCTAATAGACCAAATGAGAGTACACATCTTTATTGAGATGGGTGAATGCAAATGATTGGTTATTGATATCGAAATATTTTTAATTTTAAAAATATGTGAATACAACATATATTTTAGAAATAAAACAGATTACAATAATTTTGCTTTTCTTAGCCCTTCCTTTCCCTGTTTTGGCAATTTGATCCAATATTATTTTTATTTAAAATAATAATAAAAATTGAAATTCAGATCCAATATATAGATAAAATGGTAAGGAGTTTTGACCAATTATTGCTTTTGGTGCACAAATTTGTGCGGATTGATCCCTAGAAATTTATTAAACCCTAATCATAGAAGTCATCAACAGCAAATAAATAAATCCCAATTCCTGACAAAAGAAATCCCTTTTTATTTGTTGACTGCTTTTCACTTTTGATTTCCTGCCGGCTCTTCAACTTCACATTTTTTATTTTGATTTTAAAAAATAACCTAAATTAAATTACAAAAGGATTCTATCTATCCGCTGAATCTTTCCAATGTGTGTGTGAGTTTACCCATACCCATGAATCAACTCAAACTTATACTTGTTGAAAACCAAACCCAACAACTTTATTCATTTATACTTGTAGATTTTAAATAAAACAATCGTCATGCTTATATTTATACAAAAGAAAGCAAGCACAGAAATCGAGGTTTGATGATATTTATATTTTTGTTTGCTTGTAGTTGATGATCTACTAATTATTCTTGAAAAGATTCAAAAGATGCTTGCTGCTTTACTGGTCATTAGGCCGCTCTTCTTTCCTTTGCTTTCCGCCATTATTACATCTGTATCTATTCTCTCTACCTTTCAACTTCCTTTTTTTTTACTTGTATTCCTCGCGAATCTGCTTTTCTTCCTAAGTTGGTTTGATCTGAAATTTTATTGGACAGATGTTTCTTCTTTTGTTTCAATTTGAAGTATGGGTCATGTAAAAAATGGGTATACCTCATACTAATTGTAGTGAAGAAAACAAGCGACTCATGATCCAAGCCAGACAAAACCATTTCACTAAGGAGTCGTGTATGCAATGAGAAAAGCAGATACTTTCTGTCATCTTCTTGGGAAATCTGTAGAAAGATACCAAAAATGCAGATAATATGTCCATATTGATGGGGACAACACGACAATAATGTCCCAACACCATGTCCTAGCTTGCCTTCTGTTTCTTGCAAAAGCAAAACGAATGGTGGGAATGGCTCATCATACATAAATTATTTAGTACAAATAAAAATGGTTTTACCTCCCAAATAAAGGAAAACACTTTGGCATGCAATAAGAAGAAGAATAAGGTGTCGCCGTTTCCCGACCCGACATAATCACATTCATTTTATCTCTCATATTTCTTCACCTTATCAAATAACTCGGTGGAGTGAAATAGCTCCCGAGTCCACTCGGTCATTATTGGGTATTGGGCAAAAAGTTGTAATGAAGTTACATCCATGGTTCTGTTTGTCATTATGATTTCTTGCTTTTTCAGGACACTATCATGTCATTATGATAATATGTTTTGGACACTAAACTATGTCTCAACGTTACATTAAATGTACTTATCCCTCATACCATCATCTAACCTCGATTTCCATATTGATTAATGAATGTGAATTCATTTTACTTTTGCTTTCAAATCTTTTTCTCACTTTATTTTTAATTACTTTTACTTTTGTAAATTTAGTGCAAATTCATATATATATATATATATATATATATAAAATGAATAATTAACAAGTGTCAAGTGAAATGGTCATGTAATGTACCTTAGTTTATATACCCAAAATCTATCCATTTCTTTACCAGTGCAATATTAATGCAACTTGGCCATTTTTTTAGAGCGTTTGACATGTCATTCTCTCCAATCTAATCTAATAATGCCCTTATCACAAACTCTTTCGTTATGACTGGTCCACCTTACTTACCTCACTCATTATGACACTTGACATGAAATCAAGAAATTAATAATTACTCTGATACCAATTGTCATAGGTTTGAACTTTAATCAAATGAATTGTGCAACGTAGGCAGAGAATTCGCTTCAATTTGCCTAAATCAACTTGAGCCCTTAAAGTTGAAAATCTTAAAGAATTTACTAAGGTATTAAAAGCTTTAAGAGTAAAATAATCTCAATCTAATTACTCAATGTTGAATGATACAAATGAGGTTAGGAAGACCTTTCTTTATAATTGAGCTCCTCTTACATCAACAACTCAAATTAAAGTCTATCCATAAGATAGTCTTATGGAATTTAAACTCTTATCCTTAGAAACAAATTACCCTAATAAAATACAAGTTATTGGAATGTTTACTGGATCACTAAGTTTTAAGTAAATTGTATTCTAAAACTTTCCAAATATTGGACTCATCTTGGTGGGCCAAAGTAAAGACCAAACCACCCATAAAAACAACTTGGGTCAATAGTGTGCACCTTAGTCATGCCTTTGTGCTTTCGAATGGAGTACTCAAGTTCGAATCTTGAAAGCAATATTATCGAAAGGATCAACCATGAATTTTAAAAATATAGTATTCTCTTATAACTTGAAGATTTGGCCAATTACTTTATATAATCAATCTTTTAAAAAGTCTTATTTAAAAGTTTTAAAGTAAACTCATTAAAATGTTAAGTTTGGACCATTTTTTTTAAAAACTTTTTCCTTGCTCAATCTAATTTAAATAATTAAAATATATTTCAACTAAATTTAATTATAAAAATATATAAATATTATATTATAATAGAAATCTTATCACACGCGTGTGCATGTTGAAACCAAGGATTTAAAACACAGATGTGTGTTTAAAAATAACATACAATAAATAATGAAACGTATGGTTTGAAACTAATTAATCATAATAATACATGAAATATGTACGATATTAAAATAAAAAAAATAGATTAAATTGTGAATAAAATGAAATTTAAACATATAAATGTAGCAGATAAACAATACTAAATGCACTATAATTATTTATCATGATTTTGCCAATAATTATGAGTTGGTGTCGAGTTGGTGAGTTGACTTGTGTTACCAATTCAATTAACAACATTATTAATACTAGAATTCTTATCACACGTGTATGCGCGTGAAAACCATAAATTTAGAATACAAATGTATGTTTAAAAATAACACAACAAGTAATGGAACATATTTTTTCTTAAAAGTGAAAAGACTAAAATACCCTTAAATAATATTATATTTTAATTACGAAAAGGCATTCTTGTAATTTCCTAACGGAGTTGGTACTCAGTTGACTCGTGACACCAACTCAGTCAGGATTTTAAATAATAGTGAGCATATAGATATACAATTAATAGAGGTAATCAATTGTGCATAATAAAATTAAAATGTATAAAAATATTAAAATAAAATTTTAGTTTCTGGTAAATTAAAAGTTTTGCTAATGAAATTAGCGTGGGTTCAATCTTATGCATATTTTTATTATTTTTTTAAAGTGAAAAGACAAATATTTTAATAATATTTTATTAATTATTTAAAAGAATTTGTATTTGGAAGTGTAACCAAAGTGGAGCTTTGACCCCAACGGTTGACTTCTCCATTAAATGTAGTTATATACAATAATTAATTGACTTGGCCAAGCATGAAAATTAAGAAAAGCACGTTGACAATTCAAGCCTGTAAGAATGTTTAAGAAAAGCACGTTGACAATTCAAGCCTGTAAGAATGTACTTAAATAACAACAAAGAATAACCTTCAAACACATATGTAAAACGACAAATAAAGTTTGTCTTGCTAAATTGAAATACACACCTTTTTATCATCAATTAGCTGTTCTTTATCTTTCTGTGGCAAATTTTTCTTAAGAGTGTTGCATTCTTGTGTAGGATGTCTAACGACCTTATGGAAATGACAATACATAGGACTAGATTTTTCTCCACTAGTAGCTTGGTGCTCAATATTAGGCAAACAAACACTACATTCACCCATTTTGTTCCAATGTTCAAGTACTTTTTTCCATAGAGCATGAGAATGACGGTGGAAAGTCTCTTCCATCACTGCAAAGTTTGAATTTCTTAAATGATTTCTCTTTATTTGAAGCAAAGAAGTAGCTCTTTTGCCTATGAAAGTGATATGTTTGTCTCTTATTTTCCATGATAGTATTATTGGTCTTTCTTGCAACCTCTACCAAGCTAGAAAAAGAGGAGTAACAAATTTTGCAGGTAAAGTTAGAATTCATCAAAAACATACATTGGATGCACACTTTAACTAATTGATCTTCGTCATGAGCTTCTTGCACATTTAAAACTTTCTCTTTAAAGTATTGAATGTAATCTATAACATCCTCTTTTGGTCTCTGATATTCTCTACCTAAGTCAACAAGACTAACCTTCTCTTAAGTGGAGAAGAACTTCTCTCCAAACATTACACACATTGGTTCCAAGATTCCACAGAACCAGGTTTGAGGTTAACATATCAAGTATATGTCTTCTCTATCAAGGATTTAGAAAATTCTCTTAACTTTAAACCATCATCCAACCCAGCAACTCCTAGTGTCACGGGTCACAGATCAAAGCTCATGATGATTGTGTAAAGAACGTCTTATGGAAGCTAATCGATTAAATGAGACTCATTCGACCCACTGGAACTTACTCGAATTGTGGAACATGTAGAGAAGCCCATTTACTTGAAACATTGGTGGCCTAGTGAAACACTTATGGAAAATTAGGGCTACCTTGGTAGATATGGAAAGTAATCTTAGAAGACTTATAATCTGATAAGATTTGATTTTGTAATTTTAAAGGATTGAGTCAATCCCTTAAGAATCTGAATTGTAGATAGACTTTAATCTCGACCGTCGATGTAACTCAATTTGTACCATTGGTTTTAGGAAATCTTAACTATAAATAGAGGTTTTCTCCCTCATTTGTAATCATCCCATATAATCTCATTCTTTGTATTCTTTCTTGAGTAATAGAATACTTTAAGAGCATTTACTCAAACACTTGAGATGTTCTACTTTCTTGTGACATTTTCTGTTTTTTTGTTGTTCTTTTATTTTGAGTTGCTTCCACTTTCTTTTTGATGTCTTAAGAGAATTTTTAAAGAGAATTCTCACTTTGAGTAAGTTAGACTGACTTAGGCGGATTTAAAACCAAGAAATCAGCATCACTAGACTTGCCATTGAATTTGCTTAAATTTAGGACTGATGTAGTCTTTTGGATATGGTTTGGCAACTACTCTAGTAAGATATGATAGTTTGAAGTCATACTTGGAGAAACTAAGGCTTTTTTTTTTTTTTGTTCTAACAAACTTTGAAGTTCTTTTTTGGTGACAAAACCCTAGGTTTTGGTGGGTTGTGCCACCAAGAAGGATGTTCAAAATTGGGAGTTTGTGGTGACATGGTTTTCCATGGAAGCAACTAAGGTGTAGGTTGTAGGTGTGTTGCTATTTATGGTGTTGCTTACACCAATTGTCACGAAAAGCACATGATTAGAAGCATTAGTTGTATTTTCTCCATTGCTTTTTTTGGGTAGAATGGCTCCAGTGGAAGTGTTTCCTATGAGGTGGATGTAAGGAGTGTTGTTAGAAGAGGGTGTAAGTTGGGAGATAGTTTCCACCATCTTATTGTTATTCTCCTCCAACATTTACATCCTTTCCTCGTTTGTCTTTATCATCTTCATCAAATCTTGAATGTATAAATGGATTGGATTATCTAAAATTTGATAACGTTTCATAATTTCCAGGGAAAATTAAAGGAAAAATATGACTAATGTTTCATTGAATGTAATTACTCCTCCCTAGTGGACTTGCCAAAAATTAAACGGTTCTTTTGGTAAGGAGAGGAGATGTTACAATCTAGAAAAATGAGATGTCGTGGAGAGATGACAGAGAAGAAGATCATAGACGACTCTAGAAAAACAAGTGTGATGGCAAGTGGTGGTGATGGATGCAATAAGGAGTTGAGAAAGATGAGAGCTAAGGCGGTTGTTGTGATTGTAGAAAAAAAAGTTAAAAGAGAACTTTAGAGAGCTAAGTTTGCAAAGATCAAAAAATATCCTCTAAATAAGACGCTCAACCTTTTATTTATAAGCATTGAAAAAAAAAAGTATGAATGAAGAAAAAGTGGGCATGAATGTTCTAAAATGGTAGGTAGTGGAATTGAAAGTGATTACTTGAATGTGGAAAAATGGAAGGTAACTTACATAGATTATAGGTATAATGGCAATTAATAAAAGTTGCACCCATTTGAAGTACTTTAGAAAAAAAGGCTTTTAAGTATCAATGCAATAATTTTTCATTAAAGAAATAAAGAGGAAGCACTTGCATTCCCAAAGAAAGGTTAAGAAGAAATACTTAACAATTTCCGTATTTGAGCCTCCAAGCCATACTCTTCAAGACATCTCAAAAATGGAATAACTCAATAATCCTATCAGCCTTATGAGGTTATTCCCAAAAAGCCATTCCCAACAGAGTTGTTTTCAAAAGAAATTGTTCTCAAAAGATGCTTATGCAAAGAACAATATTTTACGAAACTATTATTGATTAGACAATTAGTAACCAAAAACAAATATGTACAGTAGAGTTATGTTGAAGAGTGAAGCTAGAAATTTTTTTAGAGGGAGTCGAAATTAAATTATAATTTTTACAATAGTAAAAATATAATTTTACAGTTTTAATAATCTATATCTTTATTATTTTTAAAGGATTAAATCAATTTTTTTATCATTTTTAGGGACGACAAAAGTGTAATTTTACTTTTATTAATTTAAAACTTTAAAAAATTTAAACAACCTAAATAAATAAAAAATCATTTTAGTGGGCTGGGTCCCTAGTTACGCCACTAGTTATGTTTGATGATCTTCCCAGACTCTTGGATTGGTTATTGGTAGTTTTAGTATCAATGTTTTATAATTTGAACTGAAGAACTAATCACTCATAAAATCAGCTGAACACTGCCATGAGTTTATAGCTGCTTCAGCAGATAATCTGAAAGCCCCCGCTCTCTTACAAATTTAAACTGGTCATTTAATTTCAAGAAATTCAGGCTACTTTAGTATAATGAAAATCATAGTCTGCCATTGCCTTGACAATTTTGCTTCAACAACTGCATTTCAAGGCTGCTATTGGCTATGATTAACTCCAGTTATAATTATTTATGTTGTACAAATTCATGTAACGAGCAACTGGAAGGTAGGCTTGTTAGACTCTGTTTTGGTACAAATACCACTTCTTTTCCCAGCTTTCAATAACGTTGTCTTGAACATGGCTTGGTCAATTCATTTGCCCTGTATAGAAGCTGAACCATATTTAGCCAACCGTCCTCTCTGAGCCCAGTTTTTTTCTAATAGAAATTCTATTAAACAATAGAGAAATGGAAGAGAAAAAGAGAAAGCTTAGCTTCAACTTTGGATGATCTGCAGATACCTTCGGGGACATGCAAAATTATATTAACATTAGGTACATGAGTTGCAGCAACAATGCCTCATTTCCATACCAGCACTCAATATGTGGAAACCGAGGTTTCTGCTAAATCCTTTCCTTTCAGTCCACAGGAATTGCCTACGTACACATAATCTAATACTTTCCACATCCAAGTGCTTATGTACATAAAACACATGCCATAACCACATTAATGCTCATAACATCATTTATGATATTTTAACCCTTACCATCAAAAGAATAAGCAGCAAAAATTAGGTAAAACAACACATGCAATCCAACAAGAGCAGGTAGCAATAAATGTATTTAATCAGCTTGAGCTTGCTATGTTTTCCTCTAAAACAACTATGGAATCAGAATTTTTGATCAGTGTAAAAGCAAAAAAATAGAGCAAACAAGATAATTGGAGGAATTTCTCTTTCAAAACAATTCGAACCAACCAATTTTCACAATGAAGCCATGTTTGATTTCATACCAGCCATAAACCATGTTTTCCATTTTTAAGATTATCTAAGTGCATTCATCTTGTTCCTGAGATAGTAAAGCTTCGCTCTTCTCACTTTCTTCTTGTCCACCACCTTTATCTCCTTTATGTTAGGGGAATACCTGTCACACATCCTCCATTTTTATTTTACCAATTTGTAAATGGTTAAGTATATGCAAACTAAACAGATAGTGAAAACTCAGTATCTTTTTAACTTCTAAAATAGCAAAGAGAAGGCACTTGGATTTAAGATCTTATGAGCTTTGTTACTCGGACTCAGGTATAAGTATCAGTAAGGGTATGTTCAATTCTTTTTCAAGTTTTTCTATGTATTTGGAACGTCCTTGGAAGAATATAACTCTGAAAACAGTAACATGTTTTCTTTCCAGATTGATAAGTCTAGTCTTAAATAACATGCTTTTGAGGCCTAAAAAAATAGAGTTCCGAGGAGTATAACTTGAATGTTACTTACAGTGGGAAGAGAGATTCAACCCCAACTCCTGCTACCATTCTCCTTATTCGGAATGTAGTGTTTAGGCCAGCATTACGTCTAGCGATAACAATCCCTTTTACAGTTGAAACTCGTCGCTTGTTTTCAGGTACTTCCCGTTCTCACCGACAGTATACCAATTAAGTTAATATGCTGAAAAGCATGCAACTATTACATACAATAACAAAAACTCCATAGAAACATGTCATACCACTTTCAGTTGCACAATGTAGCCAGGTTTTATGTCAATTATCTCCCTCTGCCTCTTCACTTCCTCCACGGCTTCCTTATCCAGTATCTGCAAGTACATAATCCGTATGAGTCAAATCAAGGAATCAGGAATCAGAAAGAGAAAAACAATTCACCTTAGTAGGCAAAGACGAGTGACAGTTACCTGCATTATGTGCTTGGCAGTTTTATCAAGCCTCTTGAATTTAATTCGAGGAGGCACATCAGTTACTGATTCAGAAGAATCCATAGTAGTCGAGGCAGCTGTTGTCATACACCTACTAGAAGAAGTAGAGACCATTCCAGCCAATGGAGACAAGCCTGGAACCGGAAATCCACCAGAACTACCTCGAGACATTAATTCTTCTGTTCGGGATCCAAATCTTGTCTGGTACAAAAACATTACACGCTTTATATACAAACTTACCACAAACTTTTGACTTACAAAAACATGAAAAGCCAAGCAACATGACTTCAAAATTTTCACTTACCAGCAATTTAACAGTCAAATTATACTTAACTAAAACTTAGAAAGGGAAAATTTATTCTGTTTTGGATCAAACTTTGTCTGCTAAACAATTTTACAAGCTTTATAAACAAACCAACCTCAAAACATTAACTTACAAAAACTTGAGAAGCCAAGGAGCATTAATTCAGATTTTTCACTTGGTAACAATTTAATAGTCGAATTATATTTACCTAAAGCCCAGAAAAAGAGTAAAATTTTAGGCAAGACAATCATTAACGCAAAACGAAAAAAAAAACTAAACTAAAAAAAATTAAGCGAAGGGAAAGTACAACATACTCCTAGAGAATGCAGGTTTAGGGAAATTTATAAATAATTAATAAGAAATTTATAATGATTTAATATGATTAAACAATTTAATAATATAAATAATACAAAATGTGAAATTTAGTTTAATAATATAGATAGTAGATATAAATAAAATTATTACTATTTAGGTTTAGGAATTTTTTTGGATAATTTTTTATTTGGCATAAAGGGCTAGAAGTAAAAATTCTGGGGGAAATAAAAATGGATGGGAGTGAGTAAAAGTTTTTTTTTTGGGGGGGGGGGAGTGGGAGGGAGCAAAAGTCTTGGGGAAAAAGTAAAAAGGTTGGGGATTTGGGGTAAAAATGTAAAAATTATAGTTTCGTATTTGGTTTATTCAAATTATTCAAGTTATTCGAATTCGAAAACTAAACTCGATTTGAACTCAAAATTCAAAAAAAATTCAAGTTGACCCGAATAACTCGATTCATTTAACTCGAATTTTAATTTTTTATTTTATTTTTTCAAGTCAAATCGAGTTTTACTCACCCCTATTAACTAGTAGTTAAACCTAGACCATAGACTCTTGGGATTGGAAAGGTATTTTTAGAGGAAGCGACATCTTGTGCAAGGAAAAGATGTTCAACTTCAAGAGCGTAAAAACTACTGAATCAATACGAATCCTAACTTCCCTCATGTTGATACTGTTAAACCACTTGCCTCAGCTATTGATGTTCATTCTTCCACATCAACATATAGATCAAAAGAAATCTTTAAACCTTATCAATCATGATCAAGCCTCTGATGTAACACCCCTAACCTGTATCCATCGCCGGAACCGAGTTATGGAGAATTATTAGAGTTTACAGATCAAACAGACAGAAATTTCAAACATTTTATATCATATAATATTCAGGTCAAAAAACAACGAAACTCATACATACTGTCCCTTACTTGAGCCCTCGAGGTCTAAAATAAGCGTTAGAAACAAGTAGGGACTAATTCGGAAACTCGGAGAATTTTTCGGAATACATTAAAAATTTTTTCAAAGCTGCAGGGGTCACACGGCCAAGTCACATGCCCGTGTGTCTGGCCGTGGGGGCATTCGAAGGAGGGACACATGGTCATGTCCTAGCCCATGTCGATGCCCATGTAACTCTTTGACTTGGGTCACACGACCAAGCCACACGCCCGTATGCCAGACTGTGCACCCTTTTGAAATGGTCTCGCATGCCCGTGTACTAGCCGTGTGTCTCACACGGCCAAGTCACACGCCCTTGTGTCTTGGCTGTGTGGAGTTAAAAGGTGCCTTGAATAACCAATTTACTATTTCTACATGCTCGGGCATTAAACAACTCAAAAACCATTCGTTTAACCAGTTCAAAACATGATCACCAAAACAATCATCCTAGGTGCCTAACCAATGTACCCTCATTGGTACCACATTTATATCATCAAAACATATTATCAAAGCATCATTCAAATCCAAATTATAAACATACCAAATTTAATTCATTTTGTCTAGTTCATAAGCGCTTAAACACTAACTTAAATCTACATGCACATATCTAAATTTGGTTCAATTTATCATGCCATAATATGGCTTCAAAATTATATATATATCAAACCAACATTAAACCTATAACCTCATTTACAATCAATCCACAAAATAACTATTATTTAGACACCCTAGATACAGACTGACATAAAAGGTAAACATCACCATATTTGAGTTCGAGATCGTTGTTGGATGCTTAATTGGTAATGAAAAGTGAAGTGTCTAACCTGCGCATTGAAAAACAAAACCGTACGCTGAGTAAAACTCAGTGGTATTTCTATAATTCAAATATTTAAAGACAAGATAATATAATATGCACAATTGAATTTTAAGCACATATTAATGTCTAGTATCATGACTAACATATGCTATTATATTTCATTTATTAAATAATGTCCCAATTCACACAATTGATATTTAAATGGTTATCACATATCAAACCACATTTATTTGTCCAATGGCATTAGCCATTCAATAATCAACTCATGAATACATCATTTTATATCAGCCTTAATTCTCACCATTTGCTATATAACAGCTTTTCACAATTTGATCCACATATCATTTAAACAATAACATTATCCATTCCATATCCAATTCATGAGTACATAACTCATGTATCTCATTTTCATGTTTCAAATTACTATCCCATTTTCAATTCACATACAATATCATCCAATATCAATCATAGTACCATTTTATTTAATTACCCCTATTAACACGACTTGGACTCGGACGGATACAAGGATCCAACCAACACACCAGTTTGGCACCCAGTGCCTCATCGGATAAATCCAAAGTATTAACCGCGGTCAACGCTATATAAATTGACATCTAGTGTCTCATTGGTTAAACCGAAGTAAATTGGCACCCAGTGCCTCATCGACTCGAGGTCGAAGAAATCCCTGAACTTTTTCTATCCTATGGCATGCCATTTGTACCTGACTCAGCCCGATACAGTTATTGAGGTTTAATTTCACATTTCATATGCAACCAATATCCAATATTAAGTTTTCATATAATCACATATACACATGAATTCAATTCAATCTATAACAATCAATATCCAACTTTTACATTAACACATATATTCATTTCACTCAACAGTCAAAATGTCAAATACTCACCTCAACACTTACCATATGTATTAAATTGAATTATAACAATAAACAACTAAATTCGGATTATAGAAATACAAACCAGGAATTCCAAGCTATTCGACGTCGATTTTATTTTTTCCCCTTTTAGTTGAGGATTCCGGTACAATGTTAGCTATGGAATTAAAATAATTAAAATTCATCAATATAACACAATTCAATTTCATATTGAATATTTCAATTTTTACTCAATATTTTCCTAAATTTCAATTTAGTCCCAAAATCGATACTAATTTTTGTTCTTCACATTTAATTCTATATTTTTATACATATTCCACTTTAAACTAAATTTGACTCCCTATTTTCACTTAAACCCCTAAATTTTGAATTTTTCACAATTTAGTCTCTATTATTCAAAATTTACAATTTATTCAACTTAATCCTTTTTCACTTCTAGCTTAAAAATCTATCAATTTAATCCCTAATACTAAAATTATTCAACATTAACAACACTTAAAAACTTAATAATTTCTAAAATTTCAACATGGATCGGGTAATACTTAACACCAGGATTCCAGAAATATACAAATTACAAGAAAAAAGACTAAATTAACTAACCAATTAAACTTGAAAATTTTTGAAGCCAGAGTCGTGCGTCTGCTTCTTTCCTTCTTTCTCTTTTTCTTTCTTTCTTTCTTTTCTTTCTAATTTTGGTTTGGCCTTATCTTTCTTTATTTCTTTTTCTTTTAATACTTATTTGTTTTATTATTATTATATAATATATATATACTTAACAATTAAGATTTTATATTATAATATAATTTATAAATTAAATTTACATATAACATATATATATATCACTAACCGTCCCACTTAAAGAAACAATGGTAAAATTACTTCTTTAGTCCCCTTAATTATTCTTTAATTTATAATTCAACTTTCACCCTATATGCAATTTAGTCCTTATACCTAACTACTTTTAATTTATGCAAATTCACTTAACCGAAATTCAATTAACTACATGACTAGCCTCCGAGTTCGATTTACGGGAACGGGGTCTTAAAAATGCACTTTTTCTTTCAATTTGGTCCTTTTTTAATTAATTAACTATCGAAGCGTTAAAATTTTTCAACGAAACTTTAATACCACCTAAATAAAAATATTTACGGCTCAGTTTATAAATAAGGTCTCGATACCTCAGTTTCTAAAACCACTTGAACTTAATAAATCACTTATATAACATAAATTATCAAATCAAAAACCTTTTTAAAAATCACATTTGACTCGTAAATATTAAATAATAATATTTACGAACTTACTTGTCAGATTTGGTGGCCCCGAAACCACTGTTTCTGACACCACTAAAAAACGGGCTGTTACATCTGACCTCCTTAGTAGGACCTTCTCGATTCAAGGAGGAGAAGACAATTGTTTGGAAATTTGATTTTAATGGACATTTCCCAGTGAAGAATGCCTATGCCCTTCTGTATCAGTATGACGTAATCACTGATGTGGTTTCACCTTCACACAAAGTATAGACTAATCTAGGAAAACTCAAACTCCCTTACAAAGTTATCATTTTCCTTCGGAAAATTTGCACAAATTGCCTCCCAACCAAGGAGCTTCTCTCAAGGTACCTCCCAAACAATGATAATAACTTCCCCTTTTGCAAAGATAGTAGGGAATCCATTATGCACCTATTCCTTGAATACAGTTTTGCTCGAGCTATTTAGTTTGGTTCTCCTCTTGCTCTACAATCATTGGACTCTGTATTTCTTCTTTATCATCTTAGTTTCTTCAATGGAAATCATAAGAATTCAAAATCTTTATGATTCTATAATGAACTTCTTCCCCCTTGACAGTCAAGAATTCAAACATTTGAGACTGTTGAAAGTCCTCTTTCCTTTTAGACTCTCTTCTCTCTCTTTACATTGTCTATTTTGGAAGTCCTCTTTCCTGCTAAACTCTCTTCTCTCTCTTTACATTGCCTATTGCAGGTGAAATAGCATGATTGGTGGAGCTGTCATTGCTCAATACCATAAAGGCTCTCAGTTTTTATCCATTTAAAGCTTCAAATTTGCTAACAAAATCTAGGTTAGACTTCTCATTTTCAGTTCTATTTTTATTACTCTAAAAATTCATAATATTTCTTCTTGTAGGTTCTTCAAAATATGACAAAAAATGGTTGAATATCATATACGGGTATATCGAAGTGAGATGGAAACTTCAACTAATGCTCAACGACATCAAGCATCTCCTCCAAATTTTTTTGGTAACAAAATAAAAAGAAAATCAATTACAAACTAACAGTAGAAGCAGGGTTGGATAACAGAAAATGTTTGTCTAAACGTATCTAATCATCAACCAATGAAGGAGCAACATGAAAAATTAGAGCACCAATAGAAAAATCTTTCATCAGGTCAGCTAAAATATCAAAGACACAATTTACCTCCTTTGGCATTTTCTCCATGACCACTCTCCACTTGCATATGCACAGTTCTTGGATTCACATCTCCAAATCTTTGTTTTAATTCCCTCTGATATCACCATGGATACCTTTGATAGTTAGAGCACAATCAAGTTTCAACAATAACATTTTCCTAATTAGCCTCCCATACTAATTGGAGACCATCATACATAGCTCAAAGCTCAGCTTGCTGTACACTACATCTACCAATGTTTCTTCCAATTCTCCACATCCATCTACCATGCTCATCATGTGCCACTGCTATTGAACAGGCAAGTTTTAAACTCGACTTACAAGCGCCATCTGCATTTAGTTTAAAAGAACTAGTAGGCAATGAAACCCACCTTTGATCCCCAATCTAATTCATAATACTCCAACTTAAATTGACATGCCTTTGCTTAATGGATCTAGCCCAACACCACTAAGAATGAATCACATTGATTATGTTAAAAAGAGCATCTTGGAACAAACAAAAATTCCTTTGTTTCCAAATCCTCCGGCAAACAATACTAAATAAAAATGGCCAATCCACATCTTGAAAGACTAAATCAAGTTCATTCATCAAATTAGTAGAAAGCCAATCCTTCAACAAATAAGAGAAAAATCGAGACGATAGCCTTAAGCGGATGATTTGCTCCTGCATTTCTTTTACCTTACAATAGTCTCGTAATACATGAATACAAGATTCTTCAACACTCCCACAAAGCTTACACGAAGGGTCCTTTGATAAACCTCTCCTACAACGTTCCGCATTAATAAAAGGATGACCCTTAAATACTAACCGAATGGCAGCAGTAAAAATTACCATTAGTGGCCCAATTCAAAATAATAATTAATAAGGAGGTAGACAATAATTAATAAGATTCTCCTACAACATTGTGGACCAAGCAAGCTTCCATTTAACCTCTGGTGGGTTTAGGGTGGTTTTCATTAGAATACCATAAGCTTATTTGATAGTAAAATTATCATTAGTGGCCCAATTTGAAATAATAACATCAGGACCTACTAGGGGAAGTCGGAGTCAATGTACCAGCAATATAAGTAAGAATATCATTATTTAAAAAACACCGCATATAATCCCTATTCCAGTTACCCTCTGTAGTCACTACCTCTCGAAAGGTGATAGATTTATCAATAAGAGAAAGAGTCAAACAATAATTAATAAGAGGACCCATCTCCGCTAACCAACTATCTGTCTAGAATTTAATAAGGACAATCTTCAAAACACTTACTACTTGAAATATCATCAAGACAGTCTTCAAAAAGTTTATACTTGACTCGAAGCACCTTAACTGACAAAACTTTGCTTATTAGTAAGGACATCTCCTCCAATTTATCCATGGACCAATGGACAAAAACCATTTATTTTGAGAAACCAAATAATGTAGCACGTTTATTAGCTCTTCATGGCCCTAACTTTTCTATTGCTTTGTACAAAAGAAAAAATATAATATTGATTGGCTAAAATTATTAGATGTAACTCTTTTTATAACTTGCAATGGAGCGATAGCTGAAATCAGAGGTTGTTCGAGATCGTGACTAGACAGTAACCATTCACACCCGATCTTATTGCAACCGGTTATATGAAGCCTATGTTTGCAAAAGCTTTGGCAACCACCCCTTGAATAACCAAATCTATCTTTTGCCATAATTATGAATTTTAATCTCTTTTTTAACAAAAGATAAAGATGGTGAAACACCCACCTTGAAAAACCATATCTTTTTAATTTTGACCTCTTCTCCTTTTTAACTAAACCACTGCTGTCGAAGGCAGTTTCTATTTTTTAAGGTTATAAACAGATGCGAGAGTATATTTTCTGAAGAAAAACTTTTATTGATGTTAATTTACAAAAACTGCTGTGATTTGTTTAGGAAGAATCAACATAAATTTATTTTGTATATTTAGATTTTATTAATAGAATTATATAGGTGACATTTTTCGGATTAAAAAAAAAATGATGATAATCGGAATTAAAATATTTTAATATCTTTTTGCAATAAATAAAATATAATAACATTGTATTAAATATTAACCCTTTAATAATAAATAATTTATATAGAGACATTATCAACATATATAAATAATCTCGATACCAAAATTTATTTTAATTTTGATTTAACATGAAATTCATCTCATTTTTAATATTATAATGTTAAATGATACGAGTTTCAAAAAAAATATGATAAGATTTAAATAAGCATTAAAACCTAATAAAAAGTCTATCCAATAATCTCTAAGTTATGCTGATTGAATCTTAGTTTGATTGGCTTTGTATTGTTGTCGGTATAAGAAGATATGAATTCGAATACGCTAAAGTGTATTATCCTCTTATTTAAATATTTGAGAGAAATTATAAATAAAAATAGTAAATGTGTTTGTCCGTGGTTAAAGCAAGGATGGCAATGGAAGGAAAGAAACATTTATCAAATTTATTTGTTTCATCATCCAGGTTGAAGAAAAGCCAACCACTTACCCTAAATCCGTAACACAACAAATTGGAGTGAACCCACCTAGTATTCAATAAAGTTGTCCTAAAAAAAACAGAATAAAGTAGTAGTAAAAAGCAAACAAAGGAAACAAAACAAATAATTAAAATTAAAGATCCAGGTAAGAGAAAGTTGATCACTGGAATATATACTAATAAACAACAGGGTTTGTTCTTCACTCACTGCCATCTATTTGCCAGTTTGTAATTTGTTTTTTTTTTTTTTTAATCTCCATTAATGCAGCCAATATCACCTCTGGCAGCTTCTGTTTCACACTCATACATCTTGTGACCAAGATCTGTCTCTCCCACTCCCTTATGTTTTTTTTCCAACTCTTTGTTATTCCTCTTCTCCTTTGTTCTAATTTGGGTTCCCACTTCAACCCACCATTTCTAAAAAGCTTCATTGATTGAGCTTGGATCAAATTCCCTACGGAAACCATGCAAGACACCATTGGCATTCCTGCTTGTTTTTCATCAGGTGAGAAGCCTGCTGATGATTCCACAGCCGTAACCAGGTCCGGCCAGAGTGTTTTCATGTCTGTTTTCCGAACAAAGATTGCCGACCAGTGTCGTTTAGTAACTATCACTTGGTACAAGAACCTATTGCTCCATGGTCTCTCGGTATCAGTTGAAGGCCCCGGCGGAGAGAGTCAGTATGGGTGTAAAGTCGAGCTTAAGCCATGGTGTTTTTGGAGAAAGCAAGGATCCAAACGTTTTGTGATCGATGGTAAACCTGTTGATGTGTTTTGGGACCTCAAGGCTGCTAAATTCAATGGCGAAACCGAACCCATCTCCGAGTACTATGTTGCTATTGTTTGCGATAAAGAAGTTGTTTTACTCGTTGGGGATCTAAAGAAAGAAGCTTATAGGAAAACTGGTTGCAGGCCTGCACTTATTGATCCCATTTTGGTTTCAAGAAAAGAGCATATATTTGGCAAGAAGAGGTTCTCAACAAGAGTTAAATTTCACGAAAGAGGTGGGTTTCATGAGGTTTCAATTGAGTGTAAGAATAAAAATGTGGATTCTCTAGGTGGGGTGGTTGGTGTTGAGCCTGAAATGGAGATCAGAATTGATGGAAATTTGGCCCTTCATGTCAAGCATCTCCAATGGAAATTCAGAGGGAATGAATCCATTAATGTCAACAAAAGAAGATTACAAGTTTACTGGGATGTTCATGATTGGCTTTTTAGCCCTGGTTTAAGGCATGCCTTGTTTATATTCAAGCCTGTTTCATCATCAACATCATCATCGTCCACACCATTATCATCATCATCATCATCACTGTCATCTCAAACAGGGAGCAGTGGTTCATTAGAAGGGCTTAACCATGGTGGCTCATCAGAATTTTGCTTGTTCCTTTATGCCTGGAAGATTGAATGACATCACCATCAATACCATAAGATTGTGAACCAAAATGGGGCTTCAATCTTTCGTGTTATGGGACATCATGGTGTGGTGAAGGGATATATGACTCCATTATTGAGCAGAAAATGGAAATCACAGCTGGGATTCAAACAAGTGGCTCAGAATTGGACAAAGCAAAGCACATTGTATCACATTCATATGCATGCCCCAATAATTCCCACATCTAGCTGTTTTATGAAATTCTTTCTTTTATTTCTTCTTTCTTGATCTGTTCTAGATAAGTGCGCAAGCTCATATATATAATGATGATAAATTTATAATAAAATCATTAAACTGCAAGGCTTATCTGTGATTATGCACTGCACATGGATACAACTTGCTTTCCCCTTTCATTGTTTGTTTACCCTCAATGAGTTGAAAATGTCCACTTTGCTCTATTATTGTAAATGGATTAACTTCAGTCGATGAAAATTACAGTAATATACACTCCATCATCTTTGATGAAAGAATTGATCTTTTATAAATATTTGTCTAGAAATCGAAACTAAAATCGGTGCTTTTCATTCGATCTGTGCCAACAAGTGACAACATGTTGTCATAAACGTCTATATACCCGAACGCATTGGTCCCAGGAGGACACTCTAAAGCAGCATCAAGCACTCTGTGATGAACTCCATGAGAATCAATTGAATATCCTCCTTGATGATTGTGTCCGCTGAGGCAAACCTTCACACAATCGTACTGGTGAATCAGGTCCATTACTTGGTCGTAGTTCCATAAAAGCGTTGTTTTGCTTGTTGCACCTGGATCTAATGGCACATGACAACATATTATTACTTTCTGTTTGATATTTGTTGCATCCTTAAGTACATTATCCAGCCATTCCATTTGCTTATTTCCGACTGCTCCATTGAACATAACGAACCTTCTATCAACACCCTTCAGTCCCTCTGGGCTGTTTTTATCTGAATTCGGGTTTTTTTCACTCAGGATTTTCAAGGCCTCCAGTCTATTCGGATTGTCATGAGGCCATCCAATTGCACTAATATCATATCCATCCAATACAACAAATCTATATCCCCGTGTTGGTGAAAAGTCATAGTATGCGTGAGTGCGACCATCACCATGATTTGGGATCTTCAATAAAGGAAGTAACTTATCCCGTGGGAGATTGTAAAGACAATGATTTCCAATCATGTGATACACGGGACCATGAAAATTTTCAAACTCACTGACTACTTTCTTCACAGCATTTAGAGATTGATCTTTGGGACACATCCCATCAACAATATCTCCGAAATTAATCACAAAGTCAAGATTCTTGTGGTCGTTCCAGTTCTTCACTGCCCTTTGCAAAACAAGAATACTATGTCTATAATACCGAGGAACACCAAGGAATGAGTGGCCATCAGGGATATCCGCATACTGAACATCAGAAATAACACCAAAGGAAAATAGAGGATGCTTGCCTTGCCCGTTTGCTAAACCGTTTCCTAAGTCCATGCAGAAATCACTCCTTACAACTATCATATTACCAACTCAATGATTAACTTTAAAAGGCCGAATCGACAAAGAAATTAGTAATGAAATGGATTCCTTGGAAAACGAAAAATAAAAGTTGCCAGACATGAATTATCACAGGATAGGTACCACGTGAAGCAGAGAATGTCATGTAATTAACGGCTATCAGCCCATTACTGAAAAGTTAGAGCAACGTAAATAGGAAACAAATGCATTCAACCTAAATGAAGCAGTATTGCACAATTTAGCCATCTGAGAAATTGAAATCCCATAGCATATATTCACCATTACTCCTGCCTTTCAGGTGTCTCATCATGTTGATCGTTGCAGAAAGTCCGATAAACCGAAAAAAAGAAGGCTTCAACTAAAAGGCTTTTGGTCACAAATGGAGCAGAAGTTTTGGAGACTAATTAATCTACTCATTCAATAAAACTAGGCTTATGTGAGCGCATAAGTGCACAACAAAACATCAAAAATAGACAATGCCAAACGTAAGGAACTTTTAAGAAATTTACGGTTGAGAAAATTTCTAAATCGATTCTCAAGTCCAACCTTTAGGATTCTAAATTATACAAAATGCAAACTATTTTAGAAATATAATTCGCCATCAATGACATGAAGACAAGAGCATTTGAAGATACTACTCTATCCTCCTAGACCACATCATAAACAATCATTCTGAACTAAGAGGATACTTACAATTTATTCCAATATCCATCCTCAACTCCAAACTACTATACCACGATTCGGGTCAGCCTTATGAGTTCGACATGAGTATAAAAGTATTCTTGTACCCTTATTCAAATCTATAGGATACGGATACTTCAGGGAAAAAAATCCCAGTCGAACATATTCCCCAGCTAAGTTCTCCTTAGAGGACTGTGATATGCACACATAATCACGAATACTATAGAGAAAATGAAAAAAATCCTAATAATTTAGTCAGTTGGTGGATGAATTGAGGGCAGGTTCTCAGAGTAAATGTTAAAAGACAAAGCAACGCGATTCATCCAAAGTACTTCGACTTTCCCTTAAAAAATCGACAACCCCATAGATTTTAAATTAAACGTGAAAATCCCAGATCAAAACTGCAAGGAAAACCCCAGATGCGAGACAGATCGAGATAAGCTTAATAAGTTTCAACACTCAACACATTCCTCTTTCTCTCTGCTTCTTAATCATGAAACTGTTGGGTTCACAAAGGGAAATTAAGCTGTATGATATAAAAACATCCGAAGCATACATAACGGAAAACTAATCCTCAAACAATGCTGTGATATGTAAATATATATATATATATATATGTTGGTTTCAACAGAGAAAATCAAACCATATTTATGCAAGAAAAAGTGAAAAGAGAGTGTAAAGAATAACCTGCTTCCATTGTGTTGATTTGTATGGAGAAACGAAACCTCCAAAAGATGTGGGTTGTTGCACAGATTGTGACTGAAAATGGTGAACAGAGAGGTGGCGTTGGATATTGGCGAAAGCTTTCCTTGCGGGGGTCAACTTCTTTTTTCTGCTTTGAAATAAATAATGTTAACTAGAAATAATAAAGTTAGGTTAGTGAAGGTTATAATATTTTGTGCTAGAAATTCCATATTTTCACGTGTTTTTTAAGATTTTATATATAAAAATATACTTATAAAATTATTTTATAAAAACAATAATTTTTAGTCATGATACAATTTAATTGGAATCCCACTACTTAACCTAGCTCTTAAGCAATTGTATAAATATATAGATAGTTGGATCCTTTTTCTTTGGTTATTTTAAAATTTGAAAAAATTATGTGTATGTATATTAATGGTGTCTTAATTAGACCAGTCAATTAAATTTGTCGAAACCATTTTTTTGAAAACGGGAATCGACTTTAGTTTTGAAGAATGAAAATTAAAACGGGAGTCGCCAAGCTGTCGAAACCATTTTTTTTGAAAACGGGAATCGACTTTAATTTAAAACGAAAATAAAAACGAGAGTCGCCACCGATCTTTATTAGGTGTGATCGGATCACTTTTGTTTCAATAAAACAATTTTAGTTTACTAAAACGGTATTTTGGTCTACGAAACTCAAGAGAACAAGTTCGGGAGTCAGTTACGTGCGAGGAAGGATTAGCACCCCCGACACGCCCAAAAATTGGTACCGAATTGATTAATTAGTGTCTTAATGTCGAAAATCGAAAATCGGGAATGAATTCAAAATATGATCTTTTCTCGTTAATATTGATTTTAAAATTCTTGAGTTAGCTTGAATCGATTGTTTAAAGATTTCCTTATTCTCGAGATATCGGGATATCACATCCCGTAAGTTAGGACACAATACCGCGAGTTCCCGAGTGCTAGGTCATCTTCAATTTAAATCGAAATCCCATGTATTTTAAAAATCAAAAGGATATTTGGCAAATTTAGAATTGACGAGAGAACCGAAACCCCGTAAGTTAGGGCACAATTCTTCGGTATTCCAAAATGCGAAACATTACCTTATTTTGAATTTTCGTTTTTGAATGGTAGCGAATTTGATATTTCGCAATATGAGTTTTTTTGGAGCAAAATGAAACGATCTATGTAAGAAATTTAAACGTGACTTTGAGGTGATTTTAATGAAACGACATGGAGTGATAACATCGAACATTGCATAATAATTTACAAACAAAATATTATAAAAATGAATGACAATAATATGACAATGTAAATAAACGAATTATGGTACACGTAGTGGCAATAACCATTCAATATACACCATTTTAATATTCGCATCAAGTAAAAAGAAACAAGTCGATTTAAAATAAATAATACAATTTAAAATAAGTAATATATAAAAAATTTCGAAAATGAAAATAAAATGAATCATATGAAAATTTTAAAATAAATAACATGTAAAACAATTTACTAAGCAACATACGTAAATTTAGAATAGATAATATATGTATAAAAGTTTAAAATGAATAACATATAAAAAAAAATAATAATAATAAATAACATGCAAAAGGCCTTTTTTTAAAAAAAAAAAAGAAAATAATTTAACAAGTTTTAGAATAGTAGATAAAATAGTTTAGACTAAATAATATATAAAGTTTAAAATAAATAATGCATAAAATAACTTAATGATAATGTATGATAAGCTAAAAATAAATAATGCGTAAGGAGATTCAAAAATAAATAGTACATGAAAGATGATGTAAAATAAAAGTGTTCACAAAAATTCCTACATAATAATATGCATGATAGTCTAAAATGAACAAAATACATATGAAAATTAACAAGAATAATATTTTAAAATGTGTAAGATAGATTTAAAATACATAATAATAAAATGTTTTGAGAAATAATATATGAATACTAACTTAAAATAAATAAACCATTCTTAAAAAAACTGAACACATAAATGAACCAAAGCAGTCTAAGACCTGGATGGCATCAAATTCAAAGTTTTGGGCACAAATTATAAAAATAAAAAAATTAATGAGGGTCAAAACGAGCGACCATCAAACAAACAAGGACCTGGACGGAAAATAGTCCCATTCTTGGACGCGCGTGTCTGTTTCGAAACTCAGCGTGCTCGGGGTTAAATTGAATCGCATGAGAAATGCGTGGCCAAAATTGAAAAATGACAAAAGGCAATTAAAGGCCTAAATTGCAGCGCATTAGAAAACCGGAGGGACTAAAGGGATAAATATCCCAAAAAGGCAAAACGCGCGGATCCCCCTTTGGAGCGGGTCGGGTTCTTGCGGTGGTGGTCCCAAACGGTCTTGTTTTGGCACTGGACCCTCCTTAAAAGCGGCGCTGTTTTACAAATGAACAAAAGACCCACTTTTTTTGTTTTATCTCATTTTAACCCTAGATTTCTAGAAAAATCTGCAGCTTTCTTCCCTTCTTCTTAGCCTTTTGGCTTGGCTGATCAAGGGAGGCGCCGACCCACCACCGCACCGCCATTGAACACGACGGCCGACGACGAGCAACGGTGGCTCTTAAATCCCGTTTTGAAAAGGGGTTTAATGACCTAGCCCTTTTTTGAGTCAAAAAGAAAAGAAAGGATGGACCCCACCCCTTTTCTGGCCCCCGACGACGAGGAGTGACCTCCGGCGATGTCACCAAGGGCAAATCCGGTGAGGTCCTCCTCTCCTCTTCCTTATTTATTTTTTATTATGTAAAATCGGTCTAAAATAGAAAATAAAAAAACGAAAAGAAAAATAATATTGGAAGTCCACCTTTTTTAGTCTCTGTTCTGCTGTTTTTTTGATTTC
Organism: Gossypium anomalum; assembly: GCA_025698475.1. NCBI lineage: Eukaryota > Viridiplantae > Streptophyta > Magnoliopsida > Malvales > Malvaceae > Gossypium > Gossypium anomalum. Next base: position 9,723,460 of record CM046967.1, on the reverse strand, counting down.
TTAATGGCTTTTTGCTTTTGATTTCTTATTTCTTCCATCGTAAAAAAATACAGGGAACGAAAAATGGCCATTTATAGCCAAAGACATGCTCATCCTCTTTCTCTTCTTTGTCTGTTTCTTCATTGTTTTCTTCTTGGTTGTTTGCTACTGTTTTTGTCATTTTGTTTGTTGTCTTTCTTCATTTGCGTGTTTTGATCTGCTTGCAGGTGACGTGGGTGGTCAGGCACATGCGAGGGGCTGACGTCCGGCGGTGTTGCGTGTGGGACGAGCGGCCATTGGTGAGGGGTGCGGCGGCTAAAACTGGGGGCTAGGGCTGCTGAAATGTTTTGGGTAGATAGGCTTTAGGGTTTGATGTAAATTGGGCTATGTAATTGGATCTGGGTTGTAAATGGACTTTAAAAAATCTGGACTTTTATTTATTGTATTTGGGTTTTATTTTTGTTGGCATGGTTGGGTCAAAAATTGGCCATTATGTTTGCCCCTCTTTGCTCATTGTCGTGTAACGAGAATGGAGCAAAGACCTTAAAATGGCCAATTTTGCCTAGTCTAGCTAAGTCTTAACCTCTTCTGTTCTTCGAATAGCCTCATTCGACCCATCGTAACTTTCAAAGGTACAGGACATAGTGCTATGATTCGTTCCAATGCAATTTCAGGGAGAAGAGATTTGTAGCTTCGATCTACTCCACTAAAACTTCAAAGGGATAGGACTTTGTAATTTCAACCTGCTTTACTGCATATTCAGGGAGATGAGGTCTGCGATTTCCATCTACTCCATTGCAACTTCAGGGAGATGGTAACTTGATCTGACCTACTGCAACTTCAGAGGTATATGATTTATAGCCTTAATCCGCTCTTCTGTAACTTCAAAGAGATGAGATTTGCTATCTTCAGTCTGCTCCACTGCAACTTTAAGGAGGTAAGACTTGCAACTTTAACCTGCCCCACTGCTATTTCAGGGGGATAAGGTTTGTTTTGATCTGCTCTACTGCAACTTCAGAGAGATAAGATCTGTTTATTCATAGTTTCAATCTGTTCCACTGCAACTTCAGGGAAATAAGATTTGTATCTTCAATCTTCTCCGCGAAACTTCAAGGAGGTCTACTGTAGCTTTGGACCTCTCCAACGTCATTTCAGGAATAAGATATTTGACTTCCGACCTATTACCCCCTACTGCAGGGGTTAAGGCCCATCATCTTCGATCTGTTTCCCTACTGCTTAGAGGGTTAAGATCTGTAAATTCAGTTGTCTTCGATCTGTTCCACTGCAACTTCAGGGAGACGAGATCTGCAATCTTCATCCTACTCCACTACTGCTTAGGGAGATAGGGTGATGGCTTGAATCTGTTCCACTACTGGTTAGGGAGATGAGATTCGCCATCTTCGATCTATTCCACCGCAACTTCAGGGAGACGAGATCTGCAATCTTCATCCTACTCCACTACTGCTTAGGGAGATAGGATGATGGCTTGAATCTGTTCCACTACTGGTTAGGGAGATGAGATTCACCATCTTCGATCTGTTCCACTGCAACTTCAGGGAGACAAGATCTGCAAATCCAGCTTGTTACCCGGGGGTTAAAGCTTGTGAATTCACTAATTTCAGGGATATGACCTGTAGAATCAGTTCCATGTATTTATGCTTATGTCAAATGATTAGGCTGCTATGATCGAAATGAATCAAGTGCTCCTAACTAGATGATGAATGTGTCAAATAATTAGGATGCTATGATTGAAATGTATCGAATGCTCCTAACTAGATATGTTATGAATGATATATGAGTAAAAATGTCATTTTTTAATTTGATATTACTCGTTGTTCATCGAGGTTTTATTATCAACGCGTTACTCTGCCTTTTCTTCGACTGGTATCTCTGGCAGGAAACCCAAAGAATAATCACAAACTGGGCTATTTTTCACCATCGTTTCCAACCTTTGAATGTAGGGTGATTCAAACTAATTAGTCCCGTTTCAGGTTCTTGTATCATTTAGAAGCATTTCAGAACAATATGCAGAACTCCTTTTTGAATGTTATTAGTCCATTAATCATCATTTCAACAGAAAAATGCTTGAAAAGATTATTGCAGTAGACAAGATGGAATTTTATTTGAGAACAAAACTCAAAATGAATAGGGTAACCAAAATAGCAAATTTACTAAAATACGAAATGGGAATTGATAAACTAATCAAGGTAATATATTCTTTCCAAGAATCAAAATGAATGAGATAAGAATAGGTGCCCCAGATATCGCAGTATGAGCTTCGTTGCACAAACTTCTCGAGGACCCTTTGAAATCGGTACGCGTTTAAAAGATCAAGAGTATTTTGTCGATGCCCCAAGATGTAGCATCCCTCCTTCTTGTCAATTCAAAGAAAATAGGACCACGGTATGCCCCCAACTTCGATCAAAATTTGAATCGCCCATTCCTGGGTTTTCAACTCAAAACCCCTTTGGTCTCAAAGCGCCCTTTACGGGTTTTCGCCTTGGCCTCTCCCTTTTTTTTTTTTTTTTTAGGTAAAATACCTCTTGACCGAATCTGAATTCACGAGATTAGGTAAGCTTTTACCATCCATCTCGGTCAAAATCAGAGCCTCTCCAAAGAAAGCCTTCTTTACCACATAAGGTCCCTCCCAATTCGGCATCCATTTTCCTCTGAAGTCCTTTTGTATGGGAAGGATCTTTTTCAACACGAGGTCTCCTTCATGGAATTCTCTAGGGCGAACCTTCTTATTGTAAGCCCGCATCATTCTTTTTTGATACATTTGACCATGTGGGATAGCCTTTAGCCTCTTTTCTTCAATCAAGTTCAACTGATCGTATCGAGACTGGATCCACTCTGCTTCATCTAATTTTAGTTCTGAAAGCACGCGTAGAGAGGGGATCTCGACCTCAATAGGTAGAACCGCCTCTATTCCATAAACTAAAGAAAATGGTGTTGCCCCGGTAGATGTTCTGACTGACGTCCGATAGGCATACAGGGCAAATGGTAATTTCTCGTGCCAATCTCTGTAAGTTTCAGTCATCTTCCCCACGATTTTCTTTATGTTTTTATTGGCCGCTTCTACTGCACCATTCATCTTTGGGCGATATGGTGACGAGTTATGATGTTTAATCTTGAACTGGCTACAGACCTCCGCTATCGTGCTATTGTTCAAGTTCAGCGCATTGTCCGATATGATTCGCTCAGGCATCCCATATCGACATATGATTTCTTTCTTCAAGAACTTACTGACTGCCGACTTTGTGACGTTGGCATAAGAGGTGGCCTCTACCCATTTGGTGAAGTAATCTATGACCACGAAGATGAAGTGATGTCCATTAGATGCCTTTGGTGAGATTGGCCTTATGACGTCCATGCCCCACATAGAGAAAGGCCATGGAGAAGTCATGACATGGAGAGGTGAAGGAGGTACATGAATTTTATCTCCATAAATTTGGCATTTATGGCATTTCTTGGCATAGTTGATGCAATCTCCTTCCATAGTGGACCAATAATATCCGAATCTCATGATCTGCCTAGCCATTGTGAAACTATTGGCGTGCGTCCCACAGACACCCTCGTGAACCTCTTCTAAGATTTGCTTAGCCTCGACAGCGTCCACACATCTTAAGAGCACTTGGTCTTTTCTTCTTTTATACAGGATTTCTCCATCCAAGACATAGTCACTGGCCAACCTTTTTAATGTCCTCTTGTCATTCTCAGTCACTTGGTCTGGGTATTCACGACTTTTCACATATCGTAAAATATCCTGATACCAAGGATGGTCATCTTTCTCTTCTTCTTCTTCGATGTTGTAGCAATGAACCGGAGCCTCATAAATACTCATTTGGATAGGCTTCATATCATCTTGCTTGTTCACTTTGATCATAGAAGCTAAAGTTGCCAAGGCATCAGCCATCTGGTTTTCATCTCGTGGGAGATAGCAGAAAGTGATATCGTCAAACTACTCGATTAACTCAAGAACCAGTCTTCGATAATTGATCAGCTTGGAATCTCTTGTCTCCCATTCACCTTTAAGCTGATAGATCACTAGCGCAGAATCTCCGTATACCTCTAATACTTTTATTTTGCGTTCTATGGCTGCACGGATGCCCATGATGCATGCCTCGTATTCCGCCATGTTGTTTGTACAGTCAAAATCCAATTTACTGGTGAAAGGATAATGATCTCCGTTTGGGGATACCAAGACTGCCCCGATTCCATTTCCTACAGCATTTGAAGCTCCGTCAAAATTCAGCTTCCAAGGGTGGCCTTCTTGAGAGTCTTCTTCTGTGGTTGCAACATACATTAGATCTTCGTTCGGGAAATCAAAACTTAACGGCTCATAATCTTCTAGAGCTCTACTGGCTAGAAAGTCTGCTATTGCACTCCTCTTTATAGCCTTTTGATTCACGTAGACTATGTCAAACTCAGAAAGTAAAATTTACCAACGAGCCATTCTTCCGTTCAAAGCGTTTGATTACATCATGTACTTCAAAGGGTCCAGTTTTGAGATGAGCCAAGTTGTGTGGTACAACATGTATTGCCTCAGTCTTCGGGTCGTCCAAATCAAAGCACAGCACAACTTTTCGATCGGCGAATATCTCGTTTCACATTTAGTGAATTTCTTACTGAGATAGTATATTGCTTTTTCTTTTCTTCCAGTCTCGTCATGTTGGCCTAGCACGCATCCCATGGAATTCTCGAACACTGCTAAGTATAATATCAGTGGTTTATCCGGGCAAGGTGGCATTAGTACTGGGGCATTGGATAGGTAATGTTTGACCTTGTCAAAGGTTCTCTGGCACTCCTCATCCCAAACACCTGGGTTATGCTTCCTGAGAAGACGAAATATCGGATCACATTTATCTGTCAGTTGTGAGATAAACCGAGCAATGTAATTCAGCCTTCCTAGGAAACTTCGAACTTCTTTTTGAGTGCGTGGTGGAGGTAATTCTTGTATCGCCTTAACTTTATCTGGGTCAATTTCAATTCCTTTTTCACTGACTACGAATCCCAACAGTTTTCCTGACCGGGCTCCGAAGGTACACTTTGCGGGATTGAGCTTTAGTTGAAACTTTCTTAACCTTAAGAATAGTTTCCTCAGGACTTGCACATGCTCATTTTCTGTTTTGGATTTTGCAATCATGTCATCGACGTAAACTTCGATCTCCTTGTGCATCATATCATGAAATAAAGTTACCATGGCTCTCTGATATGTTGCTCCAGCATTTTTCAGCCCAAATGGCATCACTTTATAACAAAATGTTCCCCACATGGTTACGAACGTGGTCTTTTCCATGTCTTTCGGATGCATTTTTATCTGGTTGTACCCCGAAAAGCCGTCCATGAACGAGAAGAGCGAGTAACCTGCCGTGTTATCTACTAGTGTATCAATGTGAGGCAACGGGAAGTTGTCTTTTGGGCTAGCTTTGTTTAGATCCCGATAATCTACGCACATCCGTACCTTCCCATCTTTCTTAGGAACTGGGACTATATTGGCCACCCATTCTGAGTACTTGACCACTTGCAAGAAACCGGCGTCGAATTGCTTGTTGACCTCTTCTTTTATTTTCAACAAAACATCGGGTCTCATCCTTCGGAGTTTCTGTTGAACTGGCCTGCATTCTTCCTTTATAGGGAGTCGATGCACCACGATATCAGTATTCAATCCGGGCATGTCTTGATATAACCAGGCGAAGACATCCTTGAATTCTCGGAGTAACTCGATAAGGTCTTGCTTTGTTTCTACAGCGATACTAGCTCCGATTTTCACCTCTTTTCCTTCTCCTAAGCTCACAACTTCCACCGACTCTTTGTGAGGTAAGATTTGTTTCTCCTCTTGTTCTACCATTCTTAACAAATCAGGAGATAGGCCACAATTTTGGTCATCTTCAAAATCCTCCGTGTCCTCTATGCACAAGTCTTGCTCGAAGGGAATCTCTGAGTCATTGGCAATATCGCTCATATCATTGATATCTGGGGACCTGTTATGGATGAAGAAAGAAATCAAAAGAACAATGAATCTATGAATATTTTATTTGTATGGTATGATTATGAATGAATTGGAAAGAATAAAAGAATATTCACTCAAGATGATACGCAAAATGCATTTTTCATTGAAATAAAGATATTTGGACATATGCCTATTTCATAAAAGGATTCTTATTGCCCCTAGGCTTAGAGCAATAAGCTTGTTTTGAACATTACTCGAGTTAATCCTAAAAGTTACTGAGGATCTCCTCCACGGTCCAATTGTTCAAAACGCTTCCAGGGATGTAAGGGCGAATTCCAGCTAAGTTCTCTTCAGTTTTCCCCTCTGATATGGCGTTAATGCTTAAACTGTCCAATATTCCTTCGGCAAGCTCTTTCCTTGTCGACCTTCCTTTAAAGTGAATAATCCCTCCTGAGACGAATGTTTTGGATAAATGAGGGAAGGTCATCGGCTCCCACTTGATCTCCTCACCGCACAAACGCGCTCTCCTCATCTCTTGCCTTTTCTCCAGCTCTTTCTTCTTTTGCTTCGCATCTGGCTTGAATCCTAAGCCAAAGCGATCTCGCTTTTCCTTCAACACTGGTACCTCGATCCTTCCTTGGAGGCGTATTCCAAATCCTCTCCCTGGCAAGGCTCATTTGCCAACAGTTAATCGTAGGCCCATCTTTGTGGTTTTGGATATTCTGGGCATTGGGACTTTGTTCCCTTCGACAATGAATGTAGCATTGACGAATTCTAGCGATCGAAAAGAACACTCTATTGCCTCATCGTCTGTACCCACGTACGGTGCGTCACTGGTGACAGATGCAATGATGTCTTCCTCCGCATTTATCGTTACCAACCTACCCTTAGTTACCAACTTCAATTTTTGGTGTAGGGATGACGGTACTGCCCCTGCCGAGTGAATCCATGGTCTTCCCAACAGGCAATTGTATGATGGTTTGATATCCATTACCAAGAAATCCACCTCGTATGTATTTGGGCCGATCAAGAGAGGTATCTCGATTCTTCCCATCACCTTCCTTTCAGTGCCGTCGAATGCTCTCACGACGTTCTGGCATGTCTTCATGTGGGAGCTATCTCATCGGCAATCTATTTAGCGTGGATAAGGCGGGACATTCGATCCGATCCATTATCAATCAATACCCCCGGTAATGTGTATCCCTTGCAACGAGTGGTAATATGCAGGGCCTTTATAGATCCCATGCCTCCCGGTGGTATTTCATCATCATTAAAGAAAATAAAATTATCCGCGCTGATGTTATTGACCAGACGATCGAGTTTGTTGACAGAGATATCATCCGCAACATATGTTTCATTTAAAACCTTCATCAATGCACTGCGGTGTGTCTCTGAGCTTAAGAGCAAAGCTAGTACCGATATGCGAGTGGGTCGCTTGTGTAATCGCGCTCCACAACATCAGATACATTTGTGTTTTAGGAATTTTAAGAATTCCTTAGCCTCTTTTTCAGTCACAGGCTCATTGACAGGTGATTCAAGTCTGGTTGCCTTTTTCGTCTCTTGCCCAACAACCACGACTTTTCCTTTAGCTGATTCTGCCTTTGTGTTCGGAGTATAACGCCTTCCACTGCGTGTATAGAAACCCTCGTCTTGACCTTTATCCGAAGTACCAGTTGGATTCTCCCCTCCCGGGATCATTACGTTGCAGTCGTAATTCCAAGGAACCCTTTTGCTATCCTTATAGGGGAAAGCAACGGGCTTTTGAATTATGACCTTTGGCGCGATTGGTACCCCCATTTCACTGGTTCTTGGTCGCGATATGATTACCACTAGGTGATTGGTACCCCCATTTCACTGGTTCTTGGTCGCGATATGATTACCACTGGGTGATTGACCCCAGGGACTTTGTTGGTTGACCCTCCTTCTGAAGCGCATACATCTTCTTCTTCTACGCCCTTAGTATACTCAAAGAATTCAATCTCTTTATTTTCCATCAACCTCTGTACGAGTGCCCTAAATCTATTACACTTCTGGATCTCATGACTCTCTTCGTTGTGATACTCGCAGTAGTATTTTGCTCCTTCGAGCTTCTTCCTTAAATCTTGTGTAAGTAAACCTTCTTCCACCATTTTCTTCCAAACCCATCTAAAAGGGGTCTTTACCTCTGATACATCTATCTTGGTTCTCCTTCCCCCATTTTCAACTATCGCGTTTACCCCTTCATCTGAGTGACTGGGCAACGGATTTCCAGCCACATTAGGTCCTGTGGGATCATCGAACTTCACAATGCCCATTTTTATGAACCTTTCGACCAATTTCTTGAAGGCCGTGCAGTTGTCAATTGTGTGTCCTGAGATTCCTGCATGGTATTCGCATTGAGCGTTTGCGTCATACCACTTAGGAAATGGAGGTTGCATAGGTTTTAGGTAAAATGGAGACACCACATGCGCATCGAACAGGTTTTGGTAAAGCTCTCTATACGTCATTGGGATTGGCGTGAATTGAACTCTTTCTGTGTTAGGCCTCGGGTTGGAATCTTGCCTTGTAGAGCCCTGATGGCTAGTAGACACTGCCCTTGGTTGGCTCACGGTGACTGGCTTGGAATAACTTTTATTGTATATGTTCGCATTGTTTACTTCGTTTTCTTTTCTTCTAGGAGCCGATCTCTTGGCACTTTCTCCCGCTTCAATTTTTTCACTTCTCACCGCATTTTCTATCATCTCCCCAGACATCACTATGTCTGAGAAGCTCTTAGTAGCGCTTCTCAACATGTGGTTAATGAATGGGGCCTTCAGGGTATTGATAAAAAGCATGGCTGTTTCCTTTTCCAAGAGAGGTGGTTGGACTTGCATCGCTATTTCCCTCCACCGTTGTGCATCTTCGCTCAAACTCTCACTCGGCTTCTTTTCCATATTTTGTAGAGTAATTGCAGCCGGGTGCTATGTCCGTCACGTGACCGTATTGTTTCATAAAAGCTTGAGCCAAGTCCTTCCATGAACCAATTTGGGCACACAATTGAGCTGGTTGTACCATTTGGCGCGGACCGATCGGTATCTCTTGAAAGCTTGATGAATCAACGGTGGTCATTGTTGACATACCCCGTCATCCTTCGACGAACATCGTAATATGAGCTTTGAGGCAGCTCGTCCCATTATATTTTTCAAACTCGGGGTTTTAAATTTTGGCGGGAGCACAGTGCAGGACCAAGCTCAAGTCCTTAGCATCAATCCTCCACACGTAATCGGCAGTCTCCATTGCTTTGAATTTTTCTTCCGACCATTTACAACGATCATCAAGTTGCTTTGCCAAGTCCACCTTTTCTTTTTCTCGCTTCGCCACATCATCAAGGTCCGGGACGAATGGATTATTTGGATTATCCCCGGAGTGGAGCCAGAACCTATAGGAGCATTCATCGGTCTTGAGGCACCGCCCGTATTGTCTTTCGAGGTCTAATAACGACCGCCGTATTTGTTCGTGGGTGTATCTGTGGTTGATCGAGTGTTTCTTTGGGGTAAAGCCGGAGGATAGATAGGGTCTTCATTGTCGCTTCCTATAGTGTTCTTCCCTTTTTCGCGTTCTTTAGCCAGCAACTGTGCTAACTGCCCTAACATATTATTCTGGGATTCTTGCATTTGTTCCCTCATATCTTGTTGGATTTTCGCTAACTACTCTTGCATCCGCTCTTGTAATTGCTCTTGCATATCCCTTTGTAGTTGTTCTAATCTTTCTAGTCTTTGATCCATTTCTTTGGTTTTACGGCGGGTATAGTAGCTGTGTTCGGTTGGTTGATTCTCGTTGGTTTCCAGATTAACTGAAATAATTTTTACTTAATCAGGGTCTTTTCGTAAAATTTAATGCACATGATGAAATGTAATGCAAATGAATGAATGCAAAAGAGGCGTTGATTCTAATTCAATTTCATTAGAAGAACTTCACTAGAAGAAAAATTTCTTTACATAGAACAGATGATTACATATACGACTTGGCCCTAATGCCCAAAGCCTTAACCTTCCTAAGGAGCCAAGCTAGGTTTCGGCCTCGATCTGATTCCGACTCGTACTTTAAACTCAATACATCAGCCTGAACTGCCAAAGTTTGCAAATGATCGGCCACCTCACGAACTTGAGCCACAGCCTCGCCCATGACATAATCTCTATTTCTGATCTGATCTTGAGATCGGAAGAGTTGTTCTCTATAATGTTCATTGTTTGCCTCAAGGAGTTCCACTCGGATTTTACCATCTTGTAATACGGCCTCGAGTTTCCATATTTCCTCTTTCAACTCTTCGATCCTACTTAGACTGGCTTTTAATTCGATCACGGAATTGCGGCTACGATATTGATGTAGTGATCTTTCTAGTTCAGCCACCCGAGCTCGTAACTTCTCCTTTTTGTTTTGACTTTCTAACAAACTCTTTTTCAGAACGTCCTCTCGTATTCAGACATCATGGAACTTCTTCTCCCACTGATCGGCTCTAGTCTTTTCTTTTCCAATCTCTTGACGCCATTGCTCAGATGTTTTGCCCAAACCCGTGATCCCGATTGACATACGCACTTCTTATAATCGGTCTTGAGACTATCCAAGTCTTCCTCGGCTTTGTTCTTTCCTTTCCTTAGCTTCTCGGCCTCTAGCTTATGGATGTCGACGTCTAATCCTAGCCGCATTTTTTCTTCCTCCAACCGCTCGATCCTCTTTCCAAATTCCGAGCTCTTTTCTCGAAGTCTTGCTTGATGATCTCTAGCTCGGATGGGGCTACTCAGTAAATACTCCTCTATTGGTGAGTGCTCCTTGATCCAGTTTAGGAACGCGTTATCGTTGACTCTCTTACCCCACCACCATTCATACTCGGGGTTATCATCGAACTGCGGTGAATCCCTTCATTCTTGGGTTTGGTTCCAAGCATTTGATATCTCACGAACCTTTTCTTATAACCATCGTCTTTATAAGAGAACTCACATTGAGCCAATCCTCGTGTTCTTTGGTATGAACTGTCTCGACCGACATCTTTGCCTTAACACAAGTAGCGGGGCATATCCGTAAGCTCCCCATATTCCGGCTAGAGGACCGGTCAAAATCACCGCATCGATATAAGATCTCGTCGGGGATTAACCACGGGCCCTCCATTCAACATCTTCGACTCGTAAATTTTGAAGAATAGCTATCCATTTTCTTACGAGATATCGTCTCGCTCCTCGGTGTAGCCACTAAATTCTCTCGGTGGAGAATAGTCCTTAGAGAAAACCCGATAGGAGACCTTATCCACCTTCCAAAAATGGCTATGAAACCAAGCCAAAAGAAGCTGTGCACAACCAATGAACCTTCCTTCGCCCGCTCTCCGACATGCATTCAAAGATCTAAAAGTTTCTGCTAAGATTGCCGGGACAGGTGTGGTACCTTTATCAAATCGGTCGAATAAGTCTGAGACGGCTTCATCTACATGTCCTAATGCCTTGGGAAAGACGACCAAACCGTAGATGCTCAAGGCGAAAACATCAACCCTCTTCTTCAAATCTGGGTGTGCCAAGATCAAGTCCCTCAAATTCCCCCAAGGAATGCACTTACTATCTCCTTTCTGTTTGATACGGGCTGCAACCCATTGCTCGCTCATTCCCGTGATACTCATCAATTTCTTCAAAAATGGGGGAACATTGACAAGTCTTGAATAGGCCCTGTCGGCTTGAATCTTCGGGCAATTAAGTAACGCCATGTATTCCTCTACAGTGGGTACTAAATCGACTCCTCCAAAGGTGAAGCAACTATAAGCGGGGTTCCAAAACTGCGCGAGGGCGCGGAATAAGTATTTATCCACCTTTATGTCGAGCAAATAAGGTAAGTCGCTGTAGTTGCAGTAAAAGAGTTGCTTGATCTCGTCGTTCCAACTATTCCATATTTCTCTTAGTTCTCGCAGGTCATTCTGAGTCACATTGATGCGAGTGAAATCCCATAACTCTGACTCGTATCCCTCGGCCAAACTATCACCTTTCTCTCGTTGTGTCTTCTCGGACCATACTCGGACGGCCGCATTATCCTCCACTCTATCAAGAAACCCTTTTTCCATGCTAAACTCTTCTATTTAGTAACCGAATCGTGAATCAATGCCCCTTTTATGATGAGATGTCATGCACCAACAACAAAACATAAACAAGTCAGTATTAAAACAAAGAATCAAAATAAGCAGGAAATAATCAAGCACCTAGTCAGGTAACTACTAGGGGTCGGTATGGTTCTACTTAGGGTAGGCTCTTAAGGCTCATTACATGTGGTTCGGTTCTAAAGTGAAGGTACCTGAACCAGCAGATTCCTCGATCCTCACCCATTATAGGTTCATACAGACCGAGTTTGATTCAGGGGAATACATTTCCCTACGGCTATACGGAGATGAAAACCTCACGAAGAAGCAGGTACGGATGTATCCCGAAAGCGATCCACTATCCTATACGGAGGTGAAGACCTCACGAAGGAGTAGTTTCTCACTTCCACTTAAAAGGGTAAAATTGACCAATAATGCAGTATGATGTGCAGAATATACAAAAAAATAAAACCAGAAGCCAACCAAGTATACACCAAAATGAAATGCAATGAGATGACTGTACGTTTAAAATAGATTTTAATTTTCGACATAAGAAAAAAAAAAATCAATTTATGGCTCGACCCTCGACTAGTCCCCAGTGGAGTCGCCAAGCTGTCGAAACCATTTTTTTGAAAACGGGAATCGACTTTGGTTTTGAAGAATGAAAATTAAAACGGGAGTCGCCAAGCTGTCGAAACCATTTTTTTTGAAAACGGGAATCGACTTTAATTTAAAACGAAAATAAAAACGAGAGTCGCCACCGATCTTTATTAGGTGTGATCGGATCACTTTTGTTTCAATAAAACAATTTTAGTTTACTAAAACGGTATTTTGGTCTACGAAACTCAAGAGAACAAGTTCAGGAGTCAGTTACGTGCGAGGAAGGATTAGCACCCCCGACACGCCCAAAAATTGGTACCGAATTGATTAATTAGTGTCTTAATGTCGAAAATCGAAAATCGGGAATGAATTCAAAATATGATCTTTTCTCGTTAATATTGATTTTAAAATTCTTGAGTTAGCTTGAATCGATTGTTTAAAGATTTCCTTATTCTCGAGATATCGGGATATCACATCCCGTAAGTTAAGACACAATACCGCTGCGAGTCCCGAGAGTGCTAGGTCATCTTCAATTTAAATCGAAATCCCATGTATTTTAAAAATCAAAAGGATATTTGGCAAATTTAGAATTGACGAGAGAACCGAAACCCCGTAAGTTAGGGCACAATTCTTCGGTATTCCAAAATGCGAAACATTACCTTATTTTGAATTTTCGTTTTTGAATGGTAGCGAATTTGATATTTCGCAATATGAGTTTTTTTGGAGCAAAATGAAACGATCTATGTAAGAAATTTAAACGTGACTTTGAGGTGATTTTAATGAAACGACATGGAGTGATAACATCGAACATTGCATAATAATTTACAAACAAAATATTATAAAAATGAATGACAATAATATGACAATGTAAATAAACGAATTATGGTACACGTAGTGGCAATAACCATTCAATATACACCATTTTAATATTCGCATCAAGTAAAAAGAAACAAGTCGATTTAAAATAAATAATACAATTTAAAATAAGTAATATATAAAAAATTTCGAAAATGAAAATAAAATGAATCATATGAAAATTTTAAAATAAATAATATGTAAAACAATTTACTAAGCAACATACGTAAATTTAGAATAGATAATATATGTATAAAAGTTTAAAATGAATAACATATAAAAAAAAATAATAATAATAAATAACATGCAAAAGGCCTTTTTTTAAAAAAAAAAAAAGAAAATAATTTAACAAGTTTTAGAATAGTAGATAAAATAGTTTAGACTAAATAATATATAAAGTTTAAAATAAATAATGCATAAAATAACTTAATGATAATGTATGATAAGCTAAAAATAAATAATGCGTAAGGAGATTCAAAAATAAATAGTACATGAAAGATGATGTAAAATAAAAGTGTTCACAAAAATTCCTACATAATAATATGCATGATAGTCTAAAATGAACAAAATACATATGAAAATTAACAAGAATAATATTTTAAAATGTGTAAGATAGATTTAAAATACATAATAATAAAATGTTTTGAGAAATAATATATGAATACTAACTTAAAATAAATAAACCATTCTTAAAAGAAACTGAACACATAAATGAACCAAACAGTCTAAGACCGGACTGGCATCAAATTCAAAGTTTTGGGCACAAATTATAAAAATAAAAAAAATTAATGAGGGTCAAAACGAGGCGCACTGAAACAAACAAGGACCGGACGGGAAAATAGTCCCATTCTTGGACGCGTGTCCTGTTTCCAGAAACTCAGCGTGCTCGGGGTTAAATTGAATCGCATGAGAAATGCGTGGCCAAAATTGAAAAATGACAAAAGGCAATTAAAGGCCTAAATTGCAGCGCACTAGAAAACCGGAGGGACTAAAGGGATAAATATCCCAAAAAGGCAAAACGCGCGGATCCCCCTTTGGAGCGGGTCGGGTTGCGCGCGGGTGGTCCCAAACGGTGCCGTTTTGGCACCTGGACCCCCTCCCTTAAACGGCGCCGTTTTACAAATGAACAAAAGACCCACTTTTTTTGTTTTATCTCATTTTAACCCTAGATTTCTAGAAAAATCTGCAGCTTTCTTCCCTTCTTCTTAGCCTTTTGGCTTGGCTGATCAAGGGAGGCGCCGACCCACCACCGCACCGCCATTGAACACGACGGCCGACGACGAGCAACGGTGGCTCTTAAATCCCGTTTTGAAAAGGGGTTTAATGACCTAGCCCTTTTTTGAGTCAAAAAGAAAAGAAAGGATGGACCCCCACCCCCTTTTCGGTCCCCACGACGGAGGAGTGACCTCCGGCGATGTCACCAAGGGCAAATCCGGTGAGGTCCTCCTCTCCTCTTCCTTATTTATTTTTTATTATGTAAAATAGGTCTAAAATAGAAAATAAAAAAACGAAAAGAAAAATAATATTGGAAGTCCACCTTTTTTAGTCTCTGTTCTGCTGTTTTTTTGATTTCTTAATGGCTTTTTGCTTTTGATTTCTTATTTCTTCCATCGTAAAAAAATACAGGGAACGAAAAATGGCCATTTATAGCCAAAGACATGCTCATCCTCTTTCTCTTCTTTGTCTGTTTCTTCATTGTTTTCTTCTTGGTTGTTTGCTACTGTTTTTGTCATTTTGTTTGTTGTCTTTCTTCATTTGCGTGTTTTGATGCGCTTGCAGTGACGTGGGTGGTCAGCGCATGCGAGGGGTGACGTCCGCGTGGTGTTGCGTGTGGGACGAGCTGCCATTGGTGAGAGAAAGGCGGTGGCCCGGGGGCTAGGGTCTTTGAAATGTTTTGGGTAGATAGGCTTTAGGGTTTGATGTAAATTGGGCTATGTAATTGGATCTGGGTTGTAAATGGACTTTAAAAAATCTGGACTTTTATTTATTGTATTTGGGTTTTATTTTTGTTGGCATGGCTGGGTCAAAAATTGGCCATTACAAAATTGATTGAATAAAAAACGCAAATTGGTATAGATAACGAATTGGAATTAGTTGTCTAACTTGTTTGACCACAAATTCAATTCTAAAAACAGTGATCTAAATTATTATTTATGTGATTGGCTGAATTGGTTTCACCCATCAACCATATAGTTGTCAAATTACCAAAAAGTCAATTTTTAAACAAAATAAGATATGCTACTATAAGAGTGTTCATGTCTTTTTATATAAAATTTTAAAATACACACATTATAGGATTTGAACTAATACAACACGGTTTTCAACATATCAATTTTACCATTTTAATTAAGTCTTGATTGTTTCTCATGTCAACAAAATTTTTCTTTCCATAAGAATGTTTGGTAGGAAAAATGAAAAGAAAAAATATTTTTATTTCTTTCCATTGCTTAGTAGAATTAAAAAAAAAAAAAGAAAAAAAATATTTAAAATATATATAATTTTAAACTAACATGTATATCTCTTTCATTTTCTCTCTCATCTTTTTAATTTGATATCTCTTTCATTTTCTCTCTCATCTTTTTAATTTGAAATGATTAATTTTTATACATCAGAATAAAAAATATCATCCCTTCTATTTTTTTCTAAAACCAAGCATACTTAAAATTTATTTTCTTTCTATTTTTTCATTTTCTTCTTTATTCGCTATATTTTTTTATTTAACCAAGCACACCCTAAATTATTCTATTTATTTTCTACAAATGTTAAGAGTAACTAGGAACTTCATCATGGGCATATATATTTAGGACAAATTTATGTTTAAAAATAAAATATAATAGATAATGAATTCTATGCTTTAAAACTAATTAATAATAACATATGTAATATGTATGATATTAAAATAAAAATTTTTGATTAAATTGTAAGTAAAATAAAATTTAAACACATAAATACATCAAATTAAGAATACTAAATGAATATTATTTATTGATCATAGTGTTATCATTAATTTTAAATTTGTGTCGAGTCAATTTGTGCTACCATCTTAATCAACAAAATTATTAATATTAAAAATTCTATCACACGCTTATACATGTAGAAACCATGTATGTAGAATGCATGGGTACATTTATAAATAACATACAAAAAATAATAATAGGTAAGGCTTGAAACTAATAAAAATATTATGTAATATTTACTAAATTAAAATAAAATTTTTTTTAGATTATGAACAAAAGTAAATTTAAATGGGCAAATATACCATATTATAAAAATATTAAATACACTCCTTACATCTTTTATTAATGAATTGATGTTTTATAAATATTTGTCTAGAAATCGAAACAAAAATCGGTGCTTTTCACTCGATCTGTGCCAACAAGCGACAGCATGTTGTCATAAACGTCTATATACCCGAATGCATTGGTCCCGGCAGGACACTCTAAAGCAACATTGAGCACTCTGTTTAACGAACCTTCTATTAACACCCCTCAATGTTTTTATCTGAATTCGGGTTTTTTCACTCAGGATTTTCAAGGCCTCCAATCTATTCGGATGGTCATGAGGCCATCCAATTGCACTAATATCATGTCCATCCAATACAACAAATCTGTATCCCGGTGTTGGTGAAAAGTCATAGTATGCGTGAGTGCGACCATCACCATGATTCGGAATCTTCAATAAAGGAAGTAACTTATCCCGTGGGAGATTGTAAAGACAATGATTTCCAGTCATGTGATACACGGGACTATGAAAATTTTCAAACTCACTGGCTACTTTCTTCACAGCATTTAGAGATTGATCCTTGGGACACTTCCCATCAACAATATCTCCGAAATTAATCGCAAAGTTAAGATTCTTGTGGTCGTTCCAGTTCTTCACTGCCCTTTGCAAAACAAGAATACTATGTCTATAATACCGAGGAACACCAAGGAATGAGTGGCCATCAGGGATATCCGCATACTGAACATCAGAAATAACACCAAAGGAAAATAGAGGATGCTTGCCTTGCCCGTTTGCTAAACCGTTTCCTAAGCCCATGCAGAAATCACTCCTTACACCTAGTATATTGCCAACTCAATGATTAACTTTAAAAGGCCGAATCGAGAAAGAAATTAGTAATGAAATGGATTCCTTGGAAAACGAAAAATAAAAGTTGCCAGAAATGAATTATCACAGGATAGGCACCAAGTGAAGCAGAGAATGTCATGTAATTAACAGCTATCAGCCCATTACTGAAAAGTTAGAACAACGTAAATAGGAAACAAATGCATTCAACCTAAATGAAGCAGTATTGCAGAATTTAGCCATCTGAGAAATCGAAATCTCATTGCATATATTCACCATTACTCCTGCATTTCAGGTTTTTCATCATCTTGATCGTTGCAAAAAAGGCTTTAACTAAAAGGCTTTTGGTCACAAATGGAGGAGAAGTTTTGGAGACTAATTATTCTACTCATTCAATAAAACTAGGCTTATGTGAGCGCATAAGTGCACAACAAAACATCAAAAATAGACAATGCCAAACGTAAGGAACTTTTAAGAAATTTACAGTTGAGAAAATTTCTAAATCGATTCTCAAGTCCAACCTTTAGGATTCTAAATTATACAAACTGCAAACTAATTTAGAAATATGATTCGCCATCAATGACATGAAGAATACACTTAAGAGCATCTGAAGAGACTACTCTATTCTCCTAGACCACATCATGAACAAATCATTTTGAACTGAGGGATACTTACAATTTATTCCAATATCCAACCTCAACTCCAAACTACTATACCACGATTCAGTCAGCCTTATGAGCTCGACATGAGTGTCAAAATATTCTTGTAACCTTGTTCAAATCTATAGGATACGGATGCTTCAGGGAAAAAAAATCCCAGTCTAACATGTTCTCCAGCTAACTTCCCCTTAGAAGATTGTGATGCGCATGCATAATCACGAATACTATAGAGAAAATGAAAAAAAATATTAATAATTTAGTTAGCTGGTGGATGAATTGAGGGCAGATTCTCAGAGCAAATGTTAAAAGACAAAGCAACGCGATTCATCCAAAGTACTTTGACTTTCCCTTAAAAAATCGACAACCCCATTGAGTAAATTAAACTTGAAAATCCCGGATCATAACTGCAAGGAAAACCCCAGATGGAAGACAGATAGAGATAAGTTTAATAAATGTCAACACCGAACACATTCCTCTTTCTCTCTGCTTCTTAACCATGAAACTGTTGGGTTCACAAAGGGAAATTAAGCTATATAATTTTAAAACATCCGAAGCATACATAAGCTATGATATGTAAATATACATACATGTTGGTTTTCAACAGAGAAAATTAAACCATATTTATGCAAGAAAAAGTGAAAAGAGAGTGTATAGAATAACCTGCTTCCACTGTGTTGATTTGTATGGAGAAACGAAACTTCCAAAAGATGTGGGTTGTTGCACAGATCGTGACTGAAAATGGTGAACAGAGAGGTGGCGTTGGATATTAGCGAAAGCTTTCCTTCCGGAGTCAACATTATTTATGAGCTCGGCATGAGTATCAAAATATTCGATTCCAAAAACATTCATCAATGCGATTAATTCGATTCGATTGGTGTCACCTGTCAGTTAGGTTCCAACATAGTTGTGAAATTATCAAAAGATTAATTTTTAAACAAAGTAAGAGATGCTACTATGAGAATGTTCATTTCTTCTTCTTTTTTTTATATTTTTATATAAAATTTTAAAATACACGTATTTAAATCCGATACAAACATATTAATTTTACCATTTTAATTAAAGCCTCCATCGTTTTTTATATCAACATAAATTTTTTTTCCATAGGTATGTTTGGTAGGAAAGATGGAAATGTAATTTTCTTTTAATAGATATGTTTGGTAGGAAAGATGGAAAATAGAAAGAAAAAGTAATTTTTCCTTCTATATTGCTTGATAGAGTTAAATAAACGAAAAAAAATAAAATAAAACATTTTAAAATTGCATAATATTGAACTAATATATGTTTCTTTTTCATTTTGTCTCCTCTCATCTTTCCAATTTAAAAGGATTAATTTTTATTCATTCGGGATAGAGTTGATCCTAGAGCGCATCACACGTGGAAATTGCTCAACTGTCTGGAAAGGTATTACAAAAGTCTGGCCACTGCTAAAAGAAAATTTATGTTGGTCCATTGGTACAGGAGAAGATGTCAAATGCTAGGAGGATCCATGGATTCCAAAATTAGGCCCACTTCAAGAACACATTTCTTCAGTAGTTGTACCTACCCCGGAATGCTAAGTCAAAGATATGGTAACAGAAGAAGTCACCTGGGATATAAGTACCCTAAGGAATTGGTTAATAGAAGATATAATTCAGAAGATTATAAATATCCCTCCCCCACATCCCCTTGCTGGCCCAGACAAAATCTATTAGAACCTCACACCCAATGGAAAATTTACAGTAAAGGGCGTGTATCACTTATTAAGAGGAAGTACATGGAATGAACAAGATAATAATTGGGAAAACATTTGGAAGTTCCAAGGGCCATAGCGTGTCCGGTTTTTTCTATGGCTGGTCTATAAACAGCACCTGCTTACAAACTTTAAACGAGTTAGAAGAGGAATTGGTCAGAATGAAGCTTGCCCAGTATGCCAATACGAGACAGAAGACATCTTGCACACTCTTAGGGACTGCTCAGCAGCAAAGGATATTTAGAAATTAATAGTTCCTGCAAAGAGATGCCCCAATTTTCTTCGGGCAGCTTGCTCGAATGGATCCAGACAAATCTAGGATCTCAAAGCCAGTTAGCAGGACAAGAAACACCTTGGCCCACACTTTTCCGAATCATTTTATGGCGGTTATGGAAGAACAGAAACATGCTTGTCTTTCAAGGTCTTCCATAGAGTTCAATGGAAGTTATCAAAGCTTCAATTAGCTGGGCAAAGCAATATAATGAAGTCAATAGCAATGGTTCATCTGTTAATAGAGTCTTAGGACATAATCCAAGGAATAGTTTTAATTTCAGTTTAAGAGAATGTTAGTTTTTATAGGTTTTTTTTAGGATTTTAACTTACACCAAAAAAAAAAAAAATTATTCATTCGGATGAAAAATGATCACTTTCTATTTTTTTTTCCTCTCACTTTTTTTGCCAACCAAGCACACTTAAAATTTATTTTCTTTTTACTTTTTTGCTCTCTCCTCCCATCCTTTTATTTTTTTATCCCGCCAAGCACACCCTATATTATTTTATTATTTGCTACAAATGTTATGAGCAACTAGAAACTTTATCATATGCATATGCATGTGAAATCACATATTTAGGACACAGACGTATGTTTAAGATTAACATAAAATAAAGAATTAAATATATGCTTTGAAACTAATTAATAATAAATAGAATATATACGATATTAAAATAAAAAAAAAGTAGATAAAATTGTAAGTAAAACAAAATTCAAACACATAAATACATTAGATTAAGAATACTAAATGAATACAATTTATTTATCATAATGTTGTCATAAAATCTAAGTTTGTGTTGAGTTAATTTTAACATCATCTCAATCAACAACATTATTAATATTAGAAATTCTATCACACACTTATGCTTATGCATGTGAAAATCAGGTATTTAGAATACATTGGTGCATTTATAAATAACATAGAATAAATAATGAAATGTAAGATTTGAAACTAATAATAACACATATAATATTTATGAAATTCAAATAAAAAATTGTTTAAATTGTGAGTAAAAAGAAATTTAAATAGGCAAATACATCATATTATAAATATTAAATACGCTTCAATTGTTTATCATAACATTATCATTTTCCTTGAGTTGAGTTGATATCAAATTCAAAGGTAATTGAGTCACCACCAATATAATTTACTCTAATTTATAATATACAATCTCATCTACTCTTTTGTTTTTTTCTTAGTCATATTCTCATCTACTCTTAATGTTAAACTAGTTTTATTTGATAAATTGTTTTAATATAACAAATAAAAATATTTTTCAATAAAACTTGTTTTTGAACAAAGAAAATATAAAGTTCAAAGCATAAAAATCATTTCAAGACTTCCAAACATATTACAAAATATTTTGAACACTTAGCAAAATTTTGAACAAAGTTCAAAAACAGTTTAAACTCTTTTAACTCAATTGAAACATTTTTAAATTGATTGAAAAACTACTCCCTATAAAAAGTATAGATACTTTTCAAAAAGTATGGATACCTATTGTACTTTTATCGATACCATCTTTGATATCAATACTGCTTTTGTATTCTGACTTGATAATTTTTCAAACAATTAAAAAAAGTATCGATAACCTTTCAAAAAGCATCGATACCTTTTATCAGATATCAATAAATTGTCTTTAGTATCGTTGTAAACTAACTTTAACAGTTACTGAATCAGGTATTAAATGCTTATAGTATCGATACTCATAGAAAAAGTATTGATACCTTTTGTTGCAAGTGAATTTAATGATCTAGTATTTTCATTTTCAGCAGCTCTATTTATTTCTCCAACAACCACAACGGTTGAAAATTAATTAGACGATATAAATACCAACTTTTAAAGGTCCGGCTACAATAAGTGAGATTACAATAGATTAAGTGCTTCAAGATGCATCAAAAATCCATTACCAATCACTTTGTGCTTCAATTCTTATAAACACTTGTGAGCATTTATTGTCTTTTCGATCGGCTCAAGTGTTTTCCTCGTATTTGTGCTTAATTGACCGGTATCGTAATTATCTTGTGAGGATTATTTTTTTGTTTGCTTATTTGTTTATCTTTGAAAGTACTTGTATCTTAAGATTTGTACAATGAATTGTAAAAGAGTAAAGAATTGAAGTTGAACCATGTCAATTTTTTCTATCATTATTCTTTAACCTCTACAAAATTTTAAAAGAGTAATTCATATTTCCGTAATCAATGTAGCTAACACTTAATTACCTTACGTAATGGAACATGGGTGTTGTACAGGTGACTGAGACAGACGCATAAGATTACGTGGGAGGAACTAAAAATAAACATGAGTAGGATAAACTCAAATGTAAATACGTAGCCACACTAATAAGTGTTAGGAAGGAGCAAAGCATATATTCTTTTTCAAAATGATAAAACACATATATAAACATTATAAACTTTCAAAAGATACAATAAAATAAATAAAAATATTGTGAAAGAAAAAGGAAGAAGATGAAAACATTAATATTTTTTTTGTTACCTTTTTTTTTTCAACTTGGGTTAAAATAATAAATAATAGTTGAGAATTGAATAATTATGTGAGTAATTATAAGTAATTATTAATTATCACATAGTTTTTTAAACACATATATGATATAAGTTTAAAAATTATTTTTATACAATAATAATATATTTTAATTTTAAAATATATATTTTACTTCTTTAAAAATAATTATACATTTATTATTGGATAAAAAAATGCTTTTCTACTAGACATATTAAGTTGAAATAATTTATGCGATTTTTGTCCTATCAATGAATTAGGTTTATAAAGTCTATATTATATATTGTTGCATGGACAACCAACATGTATTTGAACAAGTGTTATAAAAGTTATTTAACATTTTATACAACCTGACTATATTATAACTTCTATATTATTTGTTAGAATTAAGTGACCCTAATTCTTATTTAAATAAAATACGATGGAAAATAAAATAAAAGTAAAATCCATATAGAACTAGACTTCTTTTATTTTATTTTTTTTCACAATTGGTATCAGAGCTTCCGGGTTGTTCATCTCGATCACGGTAATGGTGTCTTTGAAATATGAAATTCCGTTGTTGGATCGCAACACCGATTTGCGTTGTGGCGATTAAGATGCAAGCGGTTCTTCTTGCGAGATGGATGCGGAGGATGCCCCGCTAGGGATAGATATGATGCCTTCGACATTAACGGATGAAGAGAAGAAGCGTAAGGATCGAAAGGCATTAACACAATTGCATCCGCATTTGTCCAATGAAATTTTGCGAGGATGTGATGAAAGAGAAGATGCCGCCATTGCATTATGGAAGAGGCTAGAACAAATATGTATGTCGAAAACTCTAACAAGCAAGTTGCATATGAAGCGGCGTCTTTATGCTCATCGTTTGGAGGAAGGTGCGTCTGTACACGAACACTTAACATGATGTTTAAAGAAATTCTCTCAAACTTGGAGGCCATGGAGGTTGGTGTATGATAAGGAAGATCTAGGGTTGATTCTACTTTGTTCGTTGCTCTCGTCTTATTCAACCTTTAGAGACACGATTTTATATAGGCGCGAGTCTCTCACGGTTGATGAGGTTTATGATTCTTTAACCTCGTATGATAAGATGAAACATCTTGTGGTTAAACTCGACTCGGGGAGAGGTCTCATTGTTCGTGGGAGAAAAGATCGAATACTGATGATGATCGTGGTAAGACACAGGAAAGAAATCATCGTGGTAAATCTAAGGGTAGATCAAGTCTTCAAATAGAGGTAAAACTTGTAACTTCAGAAGAAGAAAGGGCACATTAAATCTGAGTGCTATAAGCTACAAAATAAGATTAAAAGGAGGATTTGCGAATCAAAGGAAAACAAACGAAAATTCTCGTGAAGGCGATGTTGTAGAAGACTACAATGATGGTGAACTTCTAGTCGCACATCAATGATTCTAAAGTAAGTGAGAGTGGATCTTTGGATTCAGTTTGCACCTTCCATATGAGTCCCAATCGGGATTGGTTTACAACTTACGAAGCGTTTATGCGAAGGTGTTGTTTTGATGGGAAATAATGCTTCGTGTAAGATCGCAGTGTTGGAACCATTAAAGTTAAGATGTTTGATGGAGTTGTCGAATACTTAGTGACGTCACGGTATGTTCCGAATTGAAAAGAAATTTAATTTCGTTGAGTACTCTTGATTCAAAAAAGGGTACAGATACACAGTGAAAGTGGGGTTTTAAAGATTTCAAAAGGTCCCTTGTTGTGATGAAAGGGCAAAGAAAAAGCGCCAAGTTATATATCTTTATCGTGGTGATGCAATTGTCGCTTCCTCTTCCTTGTCGGATGATGATATTACTAAACTTTGGCATATGCGCCTAGGGCATATGAGTGAGAATGGCATGGTAGAATTGAGCAAAGAGGACTTCTTGATGGGCAAGGAATTTGCAAACTGAATTTCTGTGAGCCTTTGTGTTTTTGGGAAGCAAAGAGAGTTCGATTCACTAGAGGAATCCATAACACGAAGGAAACGTTGGAGTATATTCATTACGATCTATGGGGACCATCCAGAGTGCCCTCGAGAGGTGGAGCTAATTATATGCTAACCTTTATTGATGATTTTCCGAGAAAAGTTTGGGCGTTCTTCCCAAAGCGAAAAGCGATGTGTTTTCCGCATTTAAGTCTTGGAAAATTATGATTGAAAAAGCAGGCGGGAAAAACAGATAAAATACCTCGCGCGGACAATGGCTTAGAGTTACATTACGATGAGTTTAATAGATTGTGCAAGTCGGAAGGGATCGTGAGACACTTGACGATTCGTCATACTCCACAAGCAAAGCGGCGTTGCGTAAGCGAATGAACGAGCGATCATGGAGAAGGTTCGATGTATGTTGTCAAATGCCAACTTACTTACGAAGTCGTTTTTTGGGCGAACGACCTCATCTTGCATGTTTTTGATCAACCGATCTCCATCCGCTGCCATTGAGAAAAAGACTCCACAAGAGGTATGGTGCAGTAATCCTGCTAATTATTACGATTTAAAGATCTTTGGGTGTCCTGCGTATGCTCATGTTAATAATGGAAAATTGGAACCAGAGATCCATTAAATGTGTTTTTCTTGGTTATAAAGTGGTGTAAAAGGGTATAAGTTATGGTGTCCTGAAAATAGGAAAGTTGTGATTAGCAGAGATGTTGTTTTTGATGAAAGCGCTATGATTCCTAACTTATCTCTTAAAGACTCTTCCAATAAAGAAAATCAAAAGCGGTGGAGCATCAGTTAATACTGAGTCGACTCCTCAAGTCAGTACAAAAATTGAGAATAGAGTTGCTTCTTCGCCTCAATACTCTATCGCCAAAAGCAGAACTAAAAGAGAAATTAAACCTCTAAAAGTAGTATTGAGGCTGATCTAGTTGCTTATGCTTTAAATGTGGTGAAGATATAGATGCGAATCAAGAGCCATCAAATTATTCTGAGCGATTACATTTGTGAAGACTCGAGAAAAATGGATGTTTGCTATGCAAGAGGAGATAGAATCACTCCACAAAAACAAAACATGGGATCTTGTGAAACTTCCTAAAAGGTAAAGACTGCATTCGTTGTAAATGGGTGTTTAAAAAGAAAGAAGGGACTCAGGAGTTGAAGAACCTAAATATAAAGCAAGGCTTGTTGCAAAGGGTTCTGATCAAGTTCAGGAGTGGACTTCACTGAGATGTGTTCTCCCAGTTGTGAAGGATAGTTCGATTCGAGCTTTGCTTGGTATTGTGGCCATGCATGATTTAGAGCTTGAGCGATTAGATGTAAAAGCTGCATTTTTGCATGGAGAACTTGAGGAAGATATTTACATGCAACAAACCAGAGGGTTTCTGATTTTGAAAAAGAGGATTATGTTTGCTTCTTTGAAAAAGTCCCTTTACGGTTTGAAAAACGATCACCAAGGCGGTGGTACAAGAGGTTTGATTCCTTTATGACTTCTCACGATTTCAAAAGAAGTAGTTTTGTGAGTTGTGTTTACTTTAAGAAAAACAATGATGGTTCTTTTGTGTATCTACTTCTTTACGTTGATGACATGTTGATAGCGAAAGAAAAGACAAAGGAGAGATAAGAAAGGTCAAAGCCCAACTAAGTGAAGAATTTGAGATGAAAGATTTGGGACCAAAACAAAGAAGATACTTGGTATGGAGATTCTTAGAGATAGAAAAACAAGTAAATTGTACCTAAGTCGGAAGGGTACATTGAGAAACTTCTTTGCGAGTTCAATATGCGAGTGCTAAAGCTCTGTTAGTACTCCTTTAGCAGACCATTTAGACTTTCATCGGCTTTGTCTCCACAATCGGATGATGAGATTGAGTACATGTCACATGTTCCATACTCTAGTGCGATGGGATCTCTCATGTATGCTATGGTTTGTTCACGTCAGATTTATCATATGCGATCGGTGCGATTAGCGAGATATATGGCGAATCCGGTAAAAAGAACACCGGAAAGCGGTTGATGGATTTTAAGATACTTACGAGGTACTATCGATGTTTGCTTACGGTTTGGAAGAAGCGAAGATGGAGTTATTGGGTATGTTGATGCTGATTTTCTTTGGAGACCTTGATAGAAGAAGATCTCTCTCACAGTTACGTCTTTACAATCGGAGGTTATGCAATAAGTTGGAAAGCCACTTTGCAAACTCTGATCGCTTTGTCTACCATGAAGCCGAGTACATGGCGACATCGAGGCTTGTAAAGAAGCTATTTGGTTGAAGGGACTCTTTAGTGAACTAAATGAAGACCTTCAAATCAAAGACATGATATTTTGTGATGATGAGTGCCATCTTTCTTACAAAAGATCAAATGTTTCATGAGAGAACAAAACACATTGATGTTCGGTATCATTTTGTTCGTGATATTATTGCTCGTGGTGATATTGTTGTGAGCAAAATTAGTACTCATGAAAATCCTGCAGATATGATGACCAAGTCACTTCCTATAACCAAGTTTGAGCATTGCTTAGACTTGGTTGGTGTTCATTGTTGAAGTTAAACCCTTAAGGGGTTTTATGGAAGAGGTGGAGAACTTGTTCGCGATTAAGAACTTGTTCATTGAGAATTTGTGTCAAGGTGGAGATTGTTAGAATTAAGTGACCCTAATTCTTATTTAAATAAAATACGATGGAAAATAAAATAAAAGTAAAATCCATATAGAACTAGACTTCTTTTATTTTATTTTAGAATAAGGTTTTTTAAACCTTATTAAACTCCATCTATTTTATATTTACTAGGATAAGGTGTTTCAATCCTACTAGAATATGGCTTTACAAGCCTATAAATAGACATAGTCTATTCCTTTTGTATTGATTCAAATTTTCGACATAGTAAATTTTCTTCTCCTCTGCCCGTGGTTTTTTCCCGAAAGGGTTTCCACGTAAAATTTTGTGTTCTTTATTTTTTATTTTATTTTATTTTTTTTCACAATTTTTACTTAATTTACGTCAAATAATAATAATAGAAATATTACAAAAGAAAGTTCTAAAATTAGTTTGTCATGGACATTCTAACGTTAGTCAATAGCAAATTAGATTTACAAATTTGCATCAAATAATAGTCATCGAAATATTATTAAAAAAAAGTTATAAAGTTGGTTTTTTATTAGACACTCTAATATAAGTCAATTGTAAATTAGATTTATAAAATCTGAGTTTTTTACCTATAAATTATAAAATTAGAAAAATATATTAAAATTTCATGTTAAATAAATTATGTATCAAAATGGTACATTCAATCAAATGGAGGGTAGTGCATAGGTGGCACCACCTTCAAATTCGACACATTTGAGTTAAATATATATATATATA
This sequence comes from Gossypium anomalum, assembly GCA_025698475.1. Lineage (NCBI taxonomy): Eukaryota > Viridiplantae > Streptophyta > Magnoliopsida > Malvales > Malvaceae > Gossypium > Gossypium anomalum. Next base: position 9,695,466 of record CM046967.1, on the reverse strand, counting down.
TATATATATATATATATATATATATATATATATTTTTAATAGTGGTGACAAATTGATAGGTGGCACCACTTTGTCCAGAATGGTAATATACACAATATTTTATACGGAAGGGGCATGGTGCCTATCTGATAGGCGGCACCAGTGACCCCTATCTGATAGGCGACACCAGTACCATTTTCCCCCCCTCCGCCATCCGGCTCAATTTTAGTATCAGTTAAATAAAAATAGCAGAACATAAGGAAGAAGAGAGGGAGAAGAGAAGAAATAAAGAAACGAGAAGAAATAAAGAAACGAGAAGAAATTAAAGGTACTTTTATTGCTATTGTTATTTTCAAATAGAATAGATTATGATAAGAAAAAATTATTTTTGTAGTATTATATAGTTTGTTTAGTTTTATTTTTATGTTTTGTTTTAAAGTTATTTTGTTTATTGTGATTTGTTAGTAAGTTTTGTGTTTAGATTAATTATTTGTTTAAGGTTTACTTTGATTTGCTAGGTTATGAATGTTATGTTTTAAATTTTTTTAATATATTTGAAAGTTTTTATGTTAGTAATTATTACAAAGTAATTGTTAGTTAGTGATAACAACAGAAAAAAATAGATAAATACTAAAAATATTTTTGTCATAGATATGGTTAGAAATGACAATAAATTTGATATTGTTAGAAATTGTCTCTTTTTATTCATTAAATTTTTTATGTAAGTATTTTTATGATGTTCGGAATTGTTTTGAGAATTTTTGTTTATTTTTTAACAGATTGAGTATTGAATATGGATAATCAGGTTTTTGTATGCATTTATTTCGATGGAATTATCTTGACAACAACCGTTGGATGAATATTTGAATGTAGCCAACAAATAGCAATGAGATTTAATAGAAATTTCTTGTTCGATGATATGAAGGAAATGATTAGTGCAAAAATTGTTAGACGTTGTGGGAGAAGGATCTCGAAACTTTTCTACAAGTTTCCAATTTCGACAGATCCCATCAAATTTACCGAAATGGGACTTGTAGACGACGAAGACGTAGAGACAATGATCGTTATTTATTGTGGGAATAGGAGTGGCCAAAATGCACCGATTCAGTTATTTGTTGAGTTAGCTGGTGTGGAGCCAATTGAAGAGCTCACTGTATTAGGTAAAGAACATGGAGCTCAAAAATTATGTATGGAGGCTCTAATATCGTACGTTTATAGTGAATCAACTATACACGAGATCAATATCGATCTTAATATTGCACCCGTCATTGATGTGGTTGGTGATAATGGATACGATAGTAGTGATCCTTGTTATTACAAGGTCGATAATGATAGTGATTCCGATGTGGATGAGGTCTCCAATGATATTGACGATGAAAATGTGAATGACGATGGAAACATTAACGTGTCTTCAGTCGGGAACCAGATTCAATGTATTGTGATACACAATAATCCTGAGCCACACATGTCGCTCATAGACCCCGACGCAGCGTACGTAGCTGAGTTTTTGGAGTACCCTGAAATACTACCTACTCACTGACTGGCCGTGGATTCTGATCTTAATGAGTTGTTCGTAGGCCAGAGATTCGAAAGTAAGGAAGAGTACGTATTTGCTATTAAGCGATATAGCATGAATATATCAGTGGACTACAAAGTCGCAATGTCTAAACCGACATTATATATTTGAGAGTGTTAAAAGTCGGCGGAAGGCTGCAATTGGTGGGTACGAGCAGCATTTATTCAAAAGTCACAAATGTGGGAGATACAAAAATTTGTTGGGCCTCACACATACACATCAACACGTATGACAGAAGATCATTGAATTTTTTATTCCAAAACTATCTGTACGTGTATCATGTCAATGGTGAAGGACATGCCGACCATTAAAGTTTCGATATTGATTGTTGAAATGCAGACACGATTCTAGTATCGAGTATCATACCAAAAGGCGTAGATAGCTAAACAGATGGAAATTGAGCAATTGTACGAGGATTTTAATACGTCGTGCAATGAGCTACAAGGATGGATAGCCGCTATGTGGGAGTACATACCGAAAACTATCATTGAGTTATAGACACGACCTTATTACGGCCCAGATGATCAACTATAATAGGGAAAAAGAATTTTCTATCGGATGTTCTGGACGTTTGATCCATGTCTGCCGCATTTCCCGACTGCAAGTCGTTTGTGTAAGTAGATGGGACTTGGCTATATAGAAAATATACATAAATCCTACTTCTTGCGGTTGTTCAAGGCGGGAATAAGAACGCGCTCCCGATAGCATTTGTTATCGTAGATAAGGAGAAAATGGAACCGTGAAAATTCTTCTTTACCAACATGCAGAGGTATGTCATTAGCAACAATAATATTTACATTATCTCCGATAAAGGAAAATGATTAATTACTGCCATTAGGCGTTCTGATGTACCATAGAGATCCGTTTACTGCATCCGGCACATCGCGGTAACTTTTATCAAGATTATAAGAATGCAGACTGAAGAAGACAAGTTGTGAGAATGGGTAAATGATAATCTTATCTTTTCAATATAAGTTTTAATGTTTTAGGGCAATACTGTAACTTATCTTTTCTTAATACATATACAGCACACGAGCTAGAGCCACACATTTTTTGCCAAAAAATGACTCAACTTTAGAGTGACATGGAGGGTCAAACGAACATATCTTTTCGACAATGGTTGGGTATCATGGAGCCATTGCAATGGGCTCAAAGTTTTGACGAGAGCTTTCGCTATAGTCATATGGCCACAAACTTAATGGAGGGGATCAACTCTGTGTTGTTGAAAACACCACATCTTCTGATTTCATCTGTCTTCTCGGCTATATTCTACAGGTTGGCTACCTTGATGTCAAGAATGGGTCAGCAACAAGTCAATCAGATGGAGGCGGGACACATGTTTGTCGAAGATGTTAATGATGCAATGGTTGGAAATCATCGAATGGCGAGGCCGATGAATGTAAAAGTATATTCACGACATCTTGAAATGTTTCAAGTTACAGAAACTATCAGTCATCAACCGGGTATACCACCTAGGTCTTATGGAGTTGATCTCCGAAACAGATGATGCGATTGCAGGAGGTTCTAAACACGTCATTATCCATGTACGTATGTCGTGGCATCGTGTGCTAAAGTTTCACTCAATGTTGAACAATTTGTCGATAATGTGTACACTCTCGAGCGCAAGTTAAGTGTCTGGGAGAATGAGTTCTCCGTCCTGCCTAACCTATTTACGTGAGAGGTGCCTCCGACGTCTCTCAAGCTTGTCCTAGACAAAGGGTTGCATAGGAATTCGAAAGGTCATCCACAATCATCTAGAATCCGTAATAAAATGGACATTAGGAAGAAATCTAATAGTAAGCATTGCGGATTATGCAGATTAGCTGGTCATAATTGGAGTAAATGCCCGCAGTGAAACTACCATATTGGACAATCTTCACGATCGGGTAGGAATTGAGCTTATGTAATCTAATGTACCTAATTTATATTACAAAGGTTGTTCCAAGTTTTAATGTTGTAATGTATTTAATGTATATAACAAAAAAGTACAAAATTTATAATATTTAAATTGCAAGAAACCCTTAAAATTGATGATTTGATGGTGTGGTCCTAGGGGTTCATTTTCGCTGGGCTCGACGTTCATGTTGCGGGTGATCGCGGCGATCAACATCCTCTTCATATACAGGTGGGGGTGCGCGAAACACGGAAGATAAATTATGTGCCCCGAACGCCATCAATGAACTATACTAAAGTGGATATGACCCAAGAAGAGTGGAGTAATGCAGTGGATACGGGCTGAGAGGAGTGTTGTACTACGGTAGTACTAGACTAAAATATCAAACCCGGAATGATATTTGTGTCCTGACGAGCCCAGGAAATAGTCATTGGCCCGCAACTCCGGATGATAAGAATTATCACCGGAATATGTATGCGACTAGTCGGGTTCGGGCTCGGGCTCGAGCTCGGGCTCTACCTTAGGCAATGGCTCGTATGCCTCAAGTCGATGCATGTGCGGGGGGACTACAGTCAACTACCCACCAAGTAAATATGGTTTTCTTTTACTAGAGTACTACTGTATGTACTCTAACGATGGTTGCAAATCGAAAGAAATATCCATTTGAGGTCTCTGCGTCATCCGATTATCCTACACTGCAATATATTTATGATGCATAGCCCCTCAATTATTGCCTTCAATCGAAAGAAATGCACATTGGCAAAGCCGGGATATGCTGGATACAACCAAACTGTTGAAGCACTCGATCCCCGTTATATCACTCGACTGTCTGGAAATTGATAATTGGTGCGTTAATGCACCACAGGTGAGAATGAATGTGGGCAGACAAAGGTATAACAGTCGCAAATTTTGGTCTCTGATACGACATCCAGATAAATTGCACGATTAATAACATGGTTAAAATTTAACACAGTTCGAGTAAGATATACAAAGTAATTACATGTCAAGACTATTGGAATAGCTTACCCCTTCCCCGACATGTTGTTCAATCATCAAACGATATATCGGGACAATATATGACCTCTCAATACCTGGATTGGCACTCCATCTACAAAAACAAATTACATGTTAGAATAGTACCGTTAGAATAGTATTATTAAAAAATATATCAATTAATTGCTATAACAAGTTAAATTTTATCACCTGTTCACTAGTAGAAATACGTATACTTGGTGCTTAACCGATGCCAAAAATGACATCCGATAAATAGCCCATGACTGCAGCAATATAAGGCATCCACCTATGTCTACGGCATCAGGCTTTGTCATCCGACAAAGCTCACGATACAACATAACCAGAACTACGAAACCCCAACTATACGAGCGAACATTCTGCAAACCAGTTAATAGGGGTAAATACATCAAATGAACCCTGTTGTTGTTCGTATCCGGCATCAGTACACCCCCTATAATATGCATAATGTACGGTCGAGCTGCGCACATCACCTCCTACTTAATGACATTAATTGATAAATGTTCAAAATTGGCTTTCACCTATGAAAATCTCAAACCTGTAAATTTGAATTTAGCATCGTTGGGCGAGACTCCTAGTAGGCTATAACAACGAGCATCCGACTTAGCTATTGTACTTATGCCCATTACGACACTCCTGTCGATTGGGAGCCTAAGTTGCAATGCAACATCCTCCAGAGTGACAGTGCACTCCCCATACAGCAAATGCAAAGTGTGGGTCTCCGGGCGCCAACACTTTACCAATGCGGATATTAAATCGTACCGCAAATCAAACTTTCGGATCAATGTTGCTGACCTGAATCCGGCTAACTCTAAGTATGGCATCAGTCATTCATCCGGAGGATATCCTGAACCATTCACCTGACCCCTTAATGCACAGTACGAGCCCTAACACTATTAAATTACAAAAAATAGTTGTAATAACATAATTTATTTCCGTAAATGACGTAGAACATTTTTTAAGGGAACCCGTGATTAACAAATAACAATGTATTACCATATTATTAATTGTGTTTGATATGTGATCATCGTTCTTAATCAATGAACCCATTGCGATACCTACAATTTCAAAATAAATTTCGGTAATTAATTTCTAAGTTTGATGCATTTTAAATATTTATCAAAATACCTAAATTTTATATATTACTTTTAATTACAAAAAAATACCAAACAGTTTTGTCCACATCATCTTTTTTTGCTATACTACATTAACAAAATAAATATATCTTATAAATTTTCACTCAAAATCCAACTCAATGGTCCCATTCACAAATTCTATCTCAATGGTTTAATCTTTTACCTACATAAAAAAAAATAAAAATTAAATTAAAATAATAAAAATAACATGCCAATAAAAAATATATAACAAAAACATAACATAAACTATCTCAGCATAATAAATACGAATATTTTTATTATTATTTTAAAATGATAATAAGTAGAATGTATTGGTTTAAAATATAATATATATAATATGTCAAATTAATTATTGTCAAAAAATATAATTTTTTTTGCATAAAATGATTCAAAAGAAATTTCATTTATAATGTTTATAAAAAACATCAAATAAAATTTAAAAACATAAATTACCCTTATTCTCAATTATAAAATCTAAAAAAATTAGAACATGTAAACTATTATTCCTAATTTATCTTATAAATTCCAACTCAATGGTTCTATTCACAAATTCTATATCAATGGTCTCATCTTTTACCTACATAAAAAATAAAAAATATATATTAAAATTATCAAAATAACATGTCAAATAATTTACATAAAAAAAATAAAACATTCTTTATACATAACATAAATATGCTTTTTTACTTCAATAAACATAAAATATAACTTATGAATGAATGAAAATAAAAAATAAATACAAACATACATTAATAGCTCTTTTTAACCAAATAATACCTTACAAAAATAAATTTAAAAATTAAATCCGAATTAATTCAACAATAACAAAAAAAAAAACAATTTAACATTTATTTATAACAAAAAAATTACTAAATAAAAAAATTACCTTCTATAATTTTTTTTAAACATCAAGTCTTCCCTAAACAACAAACTCTCCTTTCTTTTTTTATTTATTTCTTTTTTCTTTTTTCCCTTCCCGCTCTCTCCTTCTTCTTCTTCTCTTCTTCAAAGACTTTCTTCTCTGTTCCGGTAAATAATGGGACATTGGGGACCTTATAATGGTCTCCGAACACACAACAAACAGGCTCAATTCCAACCCATTCCATCGTTGACAAGCCACAGGCCGATGCCGCCTGTGGAAATAGCTTGACCGGAGTGTGCCGCTCTGCAGAGAGGGCGTGACGAGCGATGTGCCTCTCCAAAGAAGCATGACCACTCTTTGCTTTCGGTTGTCTTTGTCTCATCTATGACAGTGGGTCGGGTTTTGTTCATATACGAGTCGTATTTGACCCTTATTTCTTTAGGTGCCACCTATTTAGTTGCCTTTATCAGTTTTTTCAATTTTTTTTTAGTCAAATTTGTCAGAATTTGAGGGTGATGTCTTCTATGCACCACCCTCCACTTGGTTGGATGTACCATTTTGGTACATAATCTATTTAACATGCCATTTCAATATTTTTTATTTTATTTTATAATATATAGATAAAAAAACCTATAAAATCCATTACAATCATAGGATTATAAAGTTGGTTTTGCATCTCAAATTTTAGAGTGTTAAGAAATGTTGTTTGAGGAGATCCAAAATAGTATAAAAATTGTATTTGTTAATCCACTAATAATATAATCATCTTGTAGTTATTTATTTTATTTTTCATATAAATTATTGAAATTGTTAGATGTTGTTTTAGAAAGATGTTATGTAGTAAATGTTAATTTTGCAATCAATGAGTTATACAAACTAATTTATATTAGATCTAATTAGAGAATATAAGCAGCAATCAATGAGTTGAAAAAAGTTACACCCGATCAACATGAGGTTCGAAATTTCTAAATAGAGGAAAAACACGAAGAGGGGCTTTCTTGAAAACAGTGACCCATAGCCTTCATCCATGTCTAAATTCTAGGCATTTTCACCGTCAGGTAATTTCCAATCGAACCAGTACAAAAGATTAGCAACCAGATCAACAATGAAGGCCACTGCAAACGCCATTCCGGGACATCTCCTTCGGCCGAAACCAAATGGGATGTACTCAAAATCTTGACTTTTGAAATCAGCTGAGCTTTTCTCGAATCTTTCTGGGATAAACTCTTCTGGTTTCTCCCACACTTCGGGGTCCCTATGAATCGCCCAGGAGTTAAAGAAAACCGTGATATTTGAAGGAATATCGTAACCTCCGAGGTTAATCTTTGACGTTGTTCGTCCAGGAATAAGGAGTGGAACAGCTGGATGCAGCCTTAAAGTTTTTTTGATTACACATTTTAAGTAATTCATTTCATCTACATCCTTCATATCTATCTTTGCTTTCTTTCCAACCACATTTCTTATCTTTTTTTGAACCTTTTTCATGACGTTTGGGTTTTTCATTAGTTCAGCCATTACCCATTCTAGCATTGTTGAAGTTGTATCAGTTCCAGCAAGAAACATATCCTGAAAAAAAGAAACATGTATCTGAGTCGGACATAAATATCAGCCATGACAAATATAAAAATAAGATTAAAAGAGAATGAAAATAATAATAAATAAGGAACAGTATGATTGATTTGATGTTGTCTTGAGTGGGGTCCACGTCAAGCAAGCCATTTTCTTGGAGTTTGAGCAGAATAGAAAAAAGTTCCTTTCTCAATTGTTTTGAGAAGATCTATCTTCACGGATCTGATCAAAAAAAGTATCAAATTCGTTTTTAACTTGTTTCAAGCTTGATGTAAATCCTCGAAGAACATCAACCCACTTCAAGTAAGGAAACATGTCGCCAACACAAAAAGTCATCATAAGGATCAAAAGCCTTCTACCCAACAACCCAAACTTGCTTTTCCCATCTTCGTCTTCGAATTTTCGACCCAGAGCACTTCTCGAAACCATGTTATTCGAAGCAACCATCAGCAACTCCGTCAGGTTAACAGCCTCTCCCTTGAAAGAAGCTCGGCGGAGTTTATCAATGGTGACTTCAACTTCATCATCTCTCAAGAACTGAAACGAGTTAACTCTTCGAAGAGTCAAAAGCTCAGTGACACACACCTTCCTAGCTTGTCTCCAATACTCACCATACGGTGCGAAAGCCACATCGGTGCAACCGTAAGAAAAGATGTTAGCGGCAGTGGTACTTGGTCTGTCTGAGAAAGCAGCAACATGATTTTTGACAATTTCTTCAACCATGTCGGCTGATGAAACCACCAGCGTCTGGTTATGGCCCAATTGAAGTAGCAAGAGTGAGCCATATTTCCTGGAGAGATCTCGGAGGGAGCAGTGGGGAAGCTTGCCGAGTTGATGGACGTTGCCGATGAATGGGAGTTTGGGGGGTGATGGCGGCAACTTAAGTCTTTTTCGGCCATTTGTTTGTAGCTTAAGCCAAATCATAAGGGTAAACAGGGGAAGAACAAGACATAGAAACAATGGAGTGCTGGGAAGTTTAGCTACACTCAACTCCATCTGCAAATCTAAACAATGAATGAAACCCAGCACTTGGCCCTTCTTATAGTCTTTCCAGAGGGTCATCATTTTCGGGAAGTTCATTACAGTTTATGCCTGAATAGGTCTAGGGTTAGCATTATTTTCCACTGAAAGATCATTTCAAATATCTTTCAAAAGGGACGTTCCTACTATTTTACGTCATTATTGTTCAGAAAAGTTTTAGAAATGCACATTAATTACTGATTTACCACTAACTAATATTAATACTTTATAATGCTAGTAGTGTTACATTTTAATATATTTTTATTATGATAACATTGAAAAAACATAAAAGAGAAAACTCCACTAGCTAATATAATGTAGGGATGTAACCAAAATTTGATCTTCAAATTACATGAATAGTCTTTGTCATGTATAATCTTTGTGCTTTACATGGGGTGTGAAATTAATATTTTTTTACTTTAATGCATGTACACGTATCGTTAGTAATGATATGTTATCTAAGCGAACTCTTTTCTGCAACCACCAACAATGTTATCTGTAGAATCGCTTTAGGAAGAAAATACAGTCAATATACCAACAAGCTTCGCAAGCTTTTGAGTGTGCAAACTTTCTAGTGATAAATGACTTGCTACTGCTTTGTATAGTGAATTTCACGAGTTTTCCGATATTATCGTAACTTATATTGAATGATCTCATATTGAACGATCTCATGCGATTGAATATATTATATCACTCATATATGGATATGTATAAGCTCACCTGTTAAATGATTGTAGTTGACATAGATTATTGTTTGCTAATCTTTTTGGTGTAATTATTATGTTTATACAGTAAATTTTATCGCTTAGTAAGTTCTATTAAAGTTTACTCGTGTATTTTTCTCTCTTTTTTTTTTTTTGTAGAATATTACATTTTTGTAGAATTGAGTGATTGGATCAAATCAAAAAATCACACTACTTAGATATCTTTTTGGAAGTTTTTGATATGTTTATCTTTAGGTTATATGGCATGTAATAGGTGTGTTTTATATTTATGTTGAATACATATTTTTATGTGTTTACATATTTGGTTGATGTAAAGTTGTTTAAACTTGGTTTTAGGATTATATGACATGTAATATGTGTATTTTGTATTTATGTTGAATACATATTTTTATGTGTTACATATTTGGTTAATGTAAAGTTGTTTAAACTTGGTTTTAAATCACTTATGTATAGCCTTTTTTGTGTTTGGAATGGAGTGTGCATATAACCTTGGTGTTTGGTTAGTTGATATAAATCATTTGGAAATGTTTGAATTGTGGTAGGATTGAATATGAATAGATAGAATAAAATGGTAAGTTGGTATGTGTTTTTATGTTTAAACTCATAAGTTAGAATGTAACTTATTTGATATGATTTGTGGATAAGTTTGTTAATTGAATTGTGGTGTCAATGAAGGCACATTGGTTAGGCACTTAGGTTGGATGATTTTGGCATGTTTTTAGGTTGGATGATTTTGGCATGTTTCGGGCTTGTTTAGGTGTGTTTTGAATAGATTTAATTATTGGTAAATGAGTTGTTTGATGTTCAAGTAAGCGTGTTTTGGTAAGCTTGCATTTGAAGGAAAAATTAGGGGCACACAGCTTGGGACACGACCTGTCACACAACCGTGTGCTGCACATGATCTCTTTACACGATCGTGTGTTTCAAGTCAGTGAATTATACGGTCTGCGATACAGTTATGTAACCCAACATTGAATTAAACACGGTCTAGCAAACGGCCTGCGAAATGGCAGTGTGAGGGTATTTCGAATGTTACACGGTCGGCACACAGCTTGCGACACGAACATGTGAATTTATTTTGAAAGTTACATGGTCAGTCACATGACCATGTCCTTGTAACACACGGTCGTGTGACCCCTATTTTTAAATTTTTTTGAATTTTTTTAAAACTTTCAGTTTTGTTTCAAATTAGTCTCTAATTGTTCCTAAATTGTTTTTAAAGCCCTGTAAGCCTGATTTAAGGCTTGCAATCATATTTATGCTATGAATGACATTTGAATTTGATTATTTGTTATTTAATTTGATATTCGGATGGTTAAATGTTAATAGTTGTTATGATATGTGTCGTAATACTCTATAAACCTAATTCAACGACGGAGACGGGTTAGGGGTGCTACAACCATAATTTAATCGAAAAACACGATGTTGTAATAATATATTAAACAACAACATATTAGGAAAAAGAAAAAAAATAAGTGGAATAAATAAAAGAACATAACTTATGCAAAAATATATACCTAAAGGAAGATAATTTGTATTTTTTTTACTCTATCCTCTCAGTCTTGACATCAAACTCTTTTCTTTTTCTCTCGGTAGTGTCGACATAAAAATCAAAATACAATAAAGCCACTAACCTAATATGTATCGGTATGGGCCAAATCAATTAATTCTGGAATTTCGCTTTAAAGTTCATATTGAGTCTCTAAGTTTAGTCTTTTTAAGACCCATCATACATGAATATTTAATTATTATTAAAGTTATATAATTAAAATCTAAAAAATACTTTGTTAATATAAAATATAATCTTATGGCTTAAGGGGACGAATTTTATGAAATACAATTTGGCCAATAGGGCGAATGTTATTCAACGTGGACACTAAATTTAAAATACATGATAACTTATATATAAAATTTAAAAATATGAAAATTCCAAGGGGAGCATTCTATATTATTTTCAACTAATTTGCATGAAATAATAGTAATGGAAAATTATAAAGTTAGTCTGTTATTGGACATTCTAATTTAAGTCAACTGCAAATTAGATTTATAAATTTGCATGAAATAATAGTAATCGAAATATTAAAAAAAAAAAGTTATAAAGTTGGTTTGTTATTGGACATTCTAACATAAGTCAACTACAAATTAGATATATAAAATCTATTATAATCGTAAGATTACAAAGTTGGATTTTGGGTTTTTTATCCAAATATATTCAAAAAAAAATATTAAATACCAAAATAGATTGTCAGTTAGATTAATTATCAAAATAGTATTTTTTTTGGGTCGCACCTATCTGACTGGCGCAACCCCTTTTTTTAATATTAATTTTTTTTCGTTTAATAAAATTATTATTGTACAGGCCAATCTTGGGCCACCCAAAACACCCCAAACCCATTTACAATTTTAAAAGCCCAAAACCTAAACTACCCAACATCAGACCCAACTACCCAATTACACTAACACCTAAGACCCATTTCAGAAACAGAAAAAATCCCTAACCCTAGCCCTAAAGTGGCGCCGCAACCCTCCCCACTTGTCTCTGCCAAGGCCACCAACCGCCACCAGCACCACACACCCGCCAGCGCCTCGACGACGCCTCAACCCCGTCACATCGCCCATTACACGCAAAAAGGAAGGACAAAGCAGCATAAAGTAGAAAAAGCTTGTAAAAATGGGGATATAAGAAGAGAAATCGGTTTGTAATAGGGTACCCTTTTTTTGGTGATAATAAAAACAAAAACATTAAACGAAAATAGAAGGCCCTACTAACAAAAAAAAAGCAGAAGAACAACACCAAAGTAAAAACAACTAATGGATCCGCAATCGAAACCAGAAAAATCCAAGGTGATTCCTATTATTTTTTTTCTTTATTTTTTTTTTCTTTTTTAGTTATTTTTCTTATGTAAGCATATATATTAAAATAGATAAAAATAAAAAAATAAAACCTTTGGCGATTTTCGCCACAGTGTGTGATGGTGGTATGACACACTGGTGACATGATGTGACGGTGGTGGTGGGGACTGGCCGGACATGGAGACCTGCAAAGAGAAGAGAGGAATGTGAGAGAGAAAATGAGTTTTTTTTTTTAAAAGCAGAAGAAAAATGGGCTGGGGTTAAAAAAATTTGCATATATATAACATGCATGAAAGCGCGCGCCGTTTCATTGGCTAAGCGCCCAAAACGGCGTCGTTTTGGGGGGGCCGACCCGCAACCCGACCCGCCAATCTCAGGATCCGCGTGTTTTGTTTGGAAGGGCTAATTGCGCTTTTAGCCCTTCCGCCTTTTCCTATTTTCGCAATTGAGTTTAATGCATTCCTTAATTTGGCCCTGAAATTTGCTGCGCTTTGTGATCGAGTCCTCTGCCATGCGCTGCGTCAAAGGAGAAGGGAATATTGCGCTTTTGGTCCCCCCAGCTTATGCGCATATCGCCTTTAGTCCTTTCCACTTTGTTTTCTTTTAAATTTGCCCCAAAACTTTGTTATTAATTCATTATTAGTCTTTTCCTATTTGTTTTTGTTTCTTTGTTAAATATTATCATTATTATTCCTAATATATTATTAATGTTATCAATATTATTATTATTATTTTTATATGTTAATGCACATTTTCATTAAATATAAGTATACGTATATATTTATATAATATCAGTTAGTTACTTTAATTTTATATTGTTATTATTAGTATTGTAATATTATATTTATTATTAGTATTAGTATATATTTTATTATATATGTTTATATACTTTTTATACAGTATTATCGTTTCTATTATTATATTTATCATCATATTTATTATTTTTAGTTTTTATTATTATTATACATACATATACATATAGATGTTTTTAAGTATTTATTAATAATATATTATTTTCTCATTATATTATTATTGTTATTACTCATTTCTTCATTATTTCTTATTTTGTTTTGTTGTTATATATTTATTATTATTATTCATGTATTTCATTTTATTATGTATATGTTTTATGTCATTTTTATGTACATACTTTTGATATTATTATGTATCTTTTGTTTCTATTATTACGTACCTTATTTTATATATATTATTATTATATCTATTTTTATCCCTATATTATTTATTGTTAATATTAGTTCATGCATTTTATTATACTTGTATATGTATTCTATAATATTATTATTTTAGTATATCATTATATTATTTATTATACCTATTATTTTATTATTATCACTTATCATGTACATGTGTGTTTTTTTAAATACTTATTTTATATACATTATATACTATGTATATGTATGTATTTATTATTTTCATTTCTTGTTTAATTCTAGTATTACATTTAATATCGCATATATCTTTATTGTTTTTAATATATTTATCGCACTTATATTTGCTTCAACCTATTTCTAACTCTTTCGTTTATTTATTTCTCTTAGTATCGACTTTGCTTTGCATTACCTCATAAATCACATTCGTGTTTTTTTAATTAATTTCAATAATAAAGGTAATATATCGATTTAACATTAAGTCATCGAGTTCATCGCTATGTTGGGTGAATGTCAATTGACTCGTGTTTAAACGATATACCCTTCTCAAAAAACCGAAATAAAATTAAAATTTCTCGTCTTTTAACTGGGTCACAACTAAATTTTACATTGAATTCGTATTTTTGAAAATTAAGACAACATGTGTTTATAAGATACCAATTTTGGGCGTCGCGAGGTGCTAATACCTTCCTCTCGCAGAATCGACTCTCGAACCCTAATTTTTTACGGCTTTCAGCGCAGACCTAAACTCGGCCTTTTATTTGCTTTTAACGAAAAATTTAATAGGTGTCGATCACACCTAGAAAAAGATCGGTGGCGACTCTCGGTTTTTTTTTTTAAAAACCGAATTTCAATTTCGATTTTCTAATAAATCATACAATTTAGCGACCGAAACAAATTTTTTTTACGTCGCATAATTTGGCGACTCACTGGGATACGGTTTTGAGAGTCGAATCGAATAAATACATTTTGCCAAAATTTCCAAATTTCCTTGTTCAAAGTAAATATTTGGTCGTGATCCGAAAATCTCGTTTTCAAAAATTCATGCAATTGCATCATGCTGTAAATATTTCTCCAAACTTGTTGGTTTTTCAATTTTCAATTGTTATGGTTGTAATTTTGGTTTAGTTTCTTTAAATAAAACGTAAAGGTTTATGAGTTTTCCTCCACACACCGTGCACCTGCATTTTGCACCCGGGCTCCGTCCGTTTAAGTGAAAGTAAACGCTATGCCTTCGTGAGTTAACTCGTCCCTCCGCACAGGCTAGTGAATACTTTCGGGTTACATATGACTTATGCTTTCGTGAGTTAACTTGTCCCTCCGCATAGGCATAAGTAAATGTAATCCCTCGAATTGAACTCGTGAGCCTGTGATGGGCTATGACTGAGGTTCCGTACTAATCTTAGCAAATGATAGTACGGGCAATTCGAGTACCTATCTAGAACCAAAACCGCATGTAACGAACCATACGAGCTATCCAATTAGAGCCATGCCGAGCCTCTGTCCGCTTATAGCCACCAAAATAAGTACACGGGGAAATGCCTTTTGCCTTTCATTTACACTGTTTATGTAAAAAAAAAAATTGGGTTGAGCAGTTTAATTTGTTTCTCAAATTATAGTTGTGTTGTGTTTACTAACCAAGTTTGTTTGTTTTTATTTTTATTTTCATCATGCATCATAGGCATCACGTTAGGAAGGTGTTGATTAAAGGATAGTTGCCAAAGAACGGGTTTCTGATGGAGGAGTCAATTACACAAATAACCGAGAAGAATGCCGTGGTTCGAGAGTGGTCTCTAAAAACTCAGAGAGAAAAGGGGGACAGCCTAGTGGAAGGGTGTGTTGCCAATTTGCCCGAACATACAACTGTGAATGTCCACCAAAATAACCTTGAGGATTTGGTGCGAGTTTGGAACCAATGGGATTCAGACACTAGGGGGATTTTCACCGAGAGGTATGGAGATATAGCTCACTTGATCACCATTCGTGTAGGCGAACAGTTGATTCAAGCCATGGTTCGGATCGGGACCCGACTTATCGGTGCTTTACATTCAATCAAGAGGACATGACTCAACCATAGAAGAGTATCTTTGCTTTACTCCGCATCGATAATGTGCAATTCGGCAAGATATCGTGAAGGAGCCTAAGCCCTTGACCTTTAGAAAAAATTAGTAAGGCCCGAGCGGACATGGCTGATGCATGGGCGAAAAACAAATAAAAAGAAGAATGAAACCATTTGCATTCCATGGTCCAAACCCTACGAGAATCGGTTACGAGTCATCCGGACATATTGAAGAGAGTTAATCTATTCGCCTTGGCCATTTTACGGTTTGGTCATTTTCAGAGAGTTCTCGGACATATTGAGGTCATGATATTTGATTTCTTGAAAGGCTAAAACAAGGAGTCAACCCCTGTCCCGACTATCTTAGCCGAGACATTGAGTCCTTGAGTACTTGTCGGAGGGTAGGAAAGGGACGATTTATCGGTGTGCACAATTTGCTCAATGTTTGGATTTTGAGTCATTTTTGGAAAGTAGAGCGCACTCCATTCCACATGTTTTCAAAACATTCGCCCGCTAGAAGCTTACCTCAAGAAAGAATGGCGAGAGAAGTCACCGAGCAACATTGGGTATCAGTCTTTCGAGAATCTTTCCATGAGGATATAACGTGGAGAGCACCTGGATCCGTCCTTGAGTCCTGCTATACAAATGTGGAAGCCAAGATTGGGTACCTTTACTCGGGTTATGGGGAGGAGTTGGATACGCCCGCTATTAGTCCAAAGGCAATTTTCTTGCGACAATTTATACCCATAGCGGGAGGATTAGCGCAATTCGAGTTCGCTTTCGCGGGTGAGGATATATGAAGAGTCAGAGAGACATTGCAAAGTCTCTGAAAGAAATTCATTTCATGGAATTAGCCTTGTATGCTGATACCCTTACCCAAGACTATGACATATGGAGAAAGCAACGGGTAAATAGTCGCAAATCTCATCAACAAATTGCCTTCGCCCAGAACCCCTTTTTGGAGGAAATGCCGTCAGAGTTGGACATCGCTAGACAAGAATTCGAGCGAGAAAAAGCTAAGATGTCTAGGGACCTCGGTACCCTTCAAGAAGAAAACTATCGGTTGAAGATTGAAGCTCAAGTTGAAAGGTCCGAGGCGAAAAAAAAGTACAAAGGGAGGCGAGATCGTGAGAAACGACTTAAGGGACCTTCATTTGGAAAACAAGAAATTAAGAAGCACTATAAAGAATAGTGGATTGGGCAAGTCAACGGTGAGTGGAAAGAAGAAATTAGCAACGTCAAAGGAGGAATGGAGTTTTGGAAGGGAAAAGCAAAGAAAGAAGAGGAAAAGGCCACGCGCGCTGCAATAGAGTTAAGAAGGAAGAATGCCGAGTATGAAATGGTGACCGCAGAATTTGCGAATAGTCAGTCTGAGCATCAAGAATTAAAAAGGAGAGTACGAGATTTAGAAAATATGCTACAATCTCGTCAACAACAATTAGATGACCTCCTGAAGGGTCTAGAAGAAAAGAACGATCAATACGATAGGGACATGCACGCGTATGAAGGAACTCTCCAAGAAAGAGAAATGCAACTCAACTTCTTGATCAATGAAATTCGCCAAGCGGCTATGCAAGTTGTTCAATTATCGATGAAGCCAAGTTCTCGGTTGCCAATTCCTCCGAGCCAAAGATCGAGTATATCGAGTTTTAGAGCAAGTGAAGAAACAAGGCAATGTGGCTAGGAAATTTGTGTAATGGTGGAAAAAGAAAACTTTTTGTAATGTACTCTTCTGATAAATGAAATGCCTACATATGGGGCTATCTTGAAATCAACACTAAATTCTTGCATATTTACTCATAACTAACATTTATGCATCATTTATTTCTTGGACATTCATTCATTCATATACTCATTCATTCATTCATCGCATGTACATATCACCATCCACCGGAACTAAAAAGAGCCATATAATCCGCATGATTGCAAGACTTCAAGACTGGAATCACGATATTCATACGTAAGCGCGTCGACAAACCGGGGCAATGGAAAGTGAGTTCAATGAGAGAATCGAAATGATGGAAAGGGCTCAAAAAGAATTACAAGAGCAACTGGCTAAATCGCAACAAGAGACGAGAGATCTAATGGTAAGATCTCGAGAGGATTCACTCGAGCAAAGAGATCAGATGGCCAAAATTATGAAGATGATGACAACTCTGGTCAAAGAAAAAGGACCCATGCGAGAACCCCGATGTTATGGAACCCCAATCGAGAATTCACCACGATCGGGATCCACTCTATCCTCAGGATTCACTCCACCACCCGCATATACAAACACAGAGAGGGTATGCTCAAGGAGAACCCACGGGCTTGGAACATCGACCTATGCCACCGCCCCACCCACTAATTTGGGGGCGGGAATATTCGCGTCGAACCGGGGCGATCCTGCTGATCCCTAGCTCCAGATCTGGATGACCCATGTGAAGTAGCCAAATTGAAATTGGATAACCATGACACAAAAAATAGGAGAGTCGGAGGAAAGACTCAAAGCAATAGAAGGCACCGAGGTCTTCCGCCCTAGGTGCCAAGGAACTCGATCTAGTACACGATCTAATTTTGCCTCCGAAGTTCAAGGCGCCTGATTTTGAGAAGTATGATGGGACTAGGTGCCCAAAAGCACATCTCATCATGTTCTGTCGAAAAATGACTGGTTACGTGAACGATGATAAGTTACTTGTACATTGCTTCCAAGACAGTCTAACCGGGTCAGCCCTACGTTGGTACAACCAACTCAGCAGGGAAAAGATTAGATCCTAGAAAGACTTGGCATCTACATTCTGCGAGCAATATAAGCATGTATCAGACATGGTGCCAGACCGGATGACCTTACAAATGATGGAGAAAAAGCCGTCAGAGACCTTTAGACAGTATGCGCAGAGATGGAGAGACGTCTCGGCCAAGTGGAACCCCACTAACAAAAGCGGAGATAACCGTTCTCTTTATCAACACCCTTAAAGGCCCCGTTTTTACGACAAATTAGTGGGAAGTGCCACGAAGGAATTCACAGATATTGTAATATCCGGTGAACTAATAGAGAATCTTTGTCAAGAGCGGTAGAATGGAAGGATCAGAAGGCTCAAGAAAAGCAGCACCCATAAGGAAAAAAGAGCCAGAAGCCCACATGGTGGGAACTGGAAATCGTTATAGTCCCAATTCATATCCTAACCAACCTCGACCCCGACATTATCCACCTTCAAACTTCCATTATCCTCCTCAAACCCCTTACTACCAAACACCACCTCCCTCCTACCCCGTATACGCCATGAACAACCAAAGACCCGTCACCACTTTTTCACAAAACACTGCACCCGTTCAAAACCAACCCAGAAATGAGCCAAGACCAACAAGGTCTAATCCCGAGAGACCACAGTTTACTCCCATCCTTGTGTCATATGGGGAATTGTACCCAAAACTTCTGGAAAAACAATTGATTTCTCCCCATTACATGGCACCCCTTAAACCTCCATACCCAAAATGGTACGATCCAAACGCTAGTTGCGCATACCATGCGGGGAACCGAGGGCATTCTATCGAGAAGCGCCGGCTTTCAAAAAGGAGAGTTCAAGGGCTCATCGATGCGGGTATTTTGCGATTTGATGGTACTAGCGATGCAGTGAAAATCCATTCCCAAATCACAGAGGGAATGTGAGTCTGATGAGAGAGGAGGATAAGCGACGAAGTAAAAGATGGGTATCTGAAGTAAGAACACCTCTGCAGAGAATCTGGGAGGTGCTAGTTGAAAAAGGGCTACTCTGTCGTTTTAACGGAGTATCCGAAGGAAAGAATGCAAAGAGTCACAATTTTTGCGAGTTCTATGGCATCGAAGGGCACGACATTCAGTCCTGTGATGAATTCAGAAGATATTTGCAAAGTATGATGGATAACAAGGAGATAGAGATTTTTCGTAGAGCCGAAGAGGCCGATAGTGGAGAAATATGTGCCTCTGACAATCAGTCATCAGGTCCCCCTTATAGCGCTGATCGACCATTGGTGATTTATTATGACGCGAAGAAGGAGCCGGTGAAACCAAAGATGATCATTGAAATACCATCTCCTTTTCCTTACAAAAATGACAAGGCGATACCTTGGAAATACGATGTCAACATCGTGACACCTGAAAGTGAAAAATCTGAAGCCGCAACTGGAAGCGTCGGGGAAGTGGGTCACTTCACCCGCAGTGGAAGATGCTATTCTAAAGAAACTGAACCGGTAAAGAAAAGTAGCGACTTGAAGCAAAAAGGGAAAGCAGTGATGCACGAAGTCGAAGTCGAACAAGAAATTCCACCCGTGCAAGAAACTAAAAAGCATGTGAATGAGGAAGAAGCTCAAGAATTCTTGAAATTTATCAAGCACAGTGAATATAGTGTGGTGGAACAATTGAGCAAGCGACCGGTAGCGAATCTCGTTCTATCTCTCATTGTTAAATTGAGCCACACCGGAATGCTTTATTGAAGGTGTTAAATCAAGCTTATGTGGCCAATAACATATCCGTTGAAAAGCTTGATAGGTGGGTAAACAATTTGAATGCGGACAATTTCATCTCTTTTAGTGATGATGAGATACCGCCAAACGGTAGAGGCTCGGTGAAAGCGCTGCATATCACGACTCGCTGCAAGGGCTACATAATACCGAACGTGCTCATCGATAATGGGTCAAGATTAAATGTTATGCCATTGGCCACACTTTCCGAATACCGATGGATTTGTCCTACTTAAGGCCCTGTCATTCCACAGTAAGGGCATTTGATGGGACAAGGCGTGAAGTCATGGGAAAGATTGAGATCCCTCTAGAAGTGGGCCCTTACATTTATGATGTCGAGTTCCAAGTCATGGACATTACGCCATCGTATAACTGCCTTTTAGGAGACCCGGATCCATTCGTTGAGCGGTCCCATCATCCCTCCACCAAAAAATAAAATTTATCATGGATGGCTGTCTAGTCACAGTTGAGGGTGAAGAAGATATTGTCGCGTCTATCTCTGCTGATGCGCCATATCTTGAAGTAAGCAAAGACGCAGTGGAGTGTTCCTTCCGATCCCTTGAATTTGTGAATGCCACTTTCGTTCTTTGAGAAAGCAGAATCCCGATCGAGACTGTCGAGAAATACCAGAATGGGTGTCAAATTGACCGTAGGAAGAGGAGCTCGAGCAAAGAAGAGGTTTAGGCGGACATTTGCAAGGAATAGTCGGGGCTTTAAAGCGATTGCACCACAAAGCCCGATACGGTTTGGGGTTCCGGCTGATATCGTCAAAAAGAAGAAGACAGTGGAAGAAAGATCGAGAGAGAAGGATTGCAAGAACTTTCGGTACGAGAACAGAATGGGAACCAATAGAATACCCTCCTTTGTCAAAAACATTTACGTCTGCGGGAATGATATACCCTGGACAAGACGATCCACGAAACATGATGAGGATAATTGAAAGGGGTTTTCAGAATGTCAGTATAAATGTCATTGATAAAGAAATTTGAGTACAAGTAAAGATGTCTCGAGGATACGCCCTTGCCCTCCTGGTTTCATGTTGAACAATTGGACTTCCGAGGAGCTTCTTGTAGTTTATAAGTCTTCAGAGTAATGCCAAACATTAACCTTCTATTGTGTCCTTAGATATGATAGAATTCTTTTGTAAGAGCGTGTATTCGCTCTTTATCATCTAAATGAATATCAATGAAGATGCATTTTGTCACGATTTTTCGCATTATCACTAATTTCATAATCAATTTTCTCATCTCATAGCCCATATTCACATTTGCCACATTCCATGCCATAACATTCCTTTGTTGATTCCAATACTTGGATACCCCTCTATAGCTTCCTTTTCCATTCAACTTTCAGGTGCTCAGATATCGATGACATGAACAAACCCGTTACGAGTCTTGAAATTGATTTTGAGAAGGCTGTTTGTTTAGGGGAATTTGAAGCCGAAGAAAATGTTGAAGATTACGTCTCGTCTCCTGAATTGTTAAGAATGGTGGAACAAGAGGATAAACAGATTTTGCCTCATGAAGAATCCGTGGAAACAATAAACTTGGGCACTGAAGAAAGGAAACAAGAAGTAAAGATCGGGACTTCTATTTTAGAGAGCACCAGGCATAATTTGATCGCTCTACTTCGCGAGTACAAAGATGTTTTCGTATGGTCATACCAGGATATGCCGGGACTAGATGGAGATTTAGTGGTTCATAAGCTCCCTTTAAAGCCAGAATGCAAGCCCATCCAGCAAAAATTAAGACGGATGAGACCCGAAATGCTGCTGAAAATAAAAGAGGAAGTCAAGAAGCAATTTGATGTTGGCTTCTTACAAGCCTCCAAATATCCAGAATGGGTGGCTAACATAGTCCCGGTACCAAAGAAAGATGGCAAAGTACGAATGTGTGTAGATTACCGTGACTTGAATCGAGCAAGCCCAAAAGATAATTTTCCCTTGCCACATATTGATACACTGGTAGACAACACAGCAAAACATTCATTGTTTTCTTTCATGGATGGATTCTCGGGGTATAATCAGATCAAGATAGCCCCTGAAGATATGGAGAAAACTACATTTATAACAATGTGGGGGACATTCTGCTACAAGGTGATGCCATTCGGGTTAAAAAATACCGGGGCAACGTATCAAAGAGCTATGGTGACGTTATTCCATGACATGATGCATAAAGAAATAGAGGTCGTCGATGATATGATTGCTAAATCCCGAGGGGAAGAAGAGCATATAGTGAATCTCAAGAAGTTGTTTGACAGGCTGAGAAAGTTCCAGTTAAAGCTCAATCCAGCCAAATGTACGTTCGGGGCTACCTCAGGAAAGTTGCTAGGCTTCATTGTCGATGAAAGAGGTATCGAAGTTGATCCGAGATAAAATAAAAGCCATCCAAGAGTTACCACCCCACGCACGCAAAAAGGAAGTTAGAGGATTTTTAGGAGATTAAACTATATCGCCCGATTTATCGCTCAACTTACCAACCAATGCGACCCAATCTTTCGACTTCTTCGAAAACATAACCCTAGAGAATGGAATGAGGAATGCCAGATGGCCTTTGATAAGATAAAGCAATACTTGTCTAGTCCTCCAGTGCTGGTACCGCCAACTCCGGGAAGACCATTGATTCTGTATTTGACTGTGTTCGAAAATTCAATGGGTTGTGTACTGGGGCAACACGATGAGACGGGAAAGAAAGAAAAGGCGATCTACTACCTCAGCAAAAAGTTCACTGAACATGAGGCAAAGTATTCATCCATTGAAAAATTTTTTTGCGCTCTGGTTTGGGTAGCTCGGAGACTCAGACAATACATGTTGTACCATACAACGTGGTTGATTTCAAAGCTGGACCCGATAAAATACATGATGGAATCACCGGCACTATCAGGAAGAATGGCCCGATGGCAGATTCTCCTTTCGGAATACGACATTGCCTATGTAAGTCAGAAGTCAATAAAAGGAAGCGCAATAGCCGACTTCCTAGCAACTCGAACGACGGAGGAATATGAGCCTTTAAGGTTTGATTTCCCAGACGAAGACTTAATGTGCATCACAGAAATGGAACCAGAGTCATCAAAAGAGAAGTCATGGAAGATGTGTTTTGATGGTGCGTCGAATGCTTTGGGGCATGGAATCGGAGCAATCCTGGTGTCACCAGAGGGGAATCATTATCCGTTTACTGCAAGACTAAACTTCTTCTGCACCAATAATATCGCAGAATATGAGGCCTGTATCATGGGGCTTCGATGCGACTATCGAGCGAAACATCAAAATCCTAGAGGTATACGGAGACTCAATTTCTAGTGGTTTACCAGATCCGTGGAGAGTGGGAAGTGAGGGATCCAAAATTGATCAAATCTGATGATTTAGTGGCCGAATTGATCAAAGAATTCAAAGAAGTAACTTTTCACTATTTCCCACGAGAAGAAAACCAACTGGCTGATGCCCTCGCCACTTTGGCTTCAATGTTCAAAGCAAGTAAATAAGCAGAAATAATGCCAATGAGCATATACGAGATCCCCACACCTCGTTGTAGCATTGAAAAAGAAGCGACAGGCGTCCATGGTTCCACGATATCCTAGAATATATCAAGAATCGAAGCTATCCCGAACAAGCGAAGGAGGAGAACGACAAAAGAACGATTAGAAGAATGGCGGTGGATTTGTTCTTGATGGAGACATCCTATACAAAAAGGAAAGGATCGGATGCTCTTGAGATGTGTGGATGATGTTGAAGCTAGGAAGATACTTGCAGAGGTCCATGAGGGAATTTTGGAACACATGCCAATGGATTCAATATGGCGAGAAAGATCATGAGACTCGGTTATTATTGGTGACAATGGAAAGTGATCGCATCAATTTTGCTAGAAAATGTCACAAATGTCAAATCTACTGGCGATAAAATTCATGTGGCCCCTTCTCCTCTTCATGTCATGACCTCTCCGTGGCCTTTTTGCTATGTGGGGCATGGGCGTTATAGGCCAATCTCTCCAAAGGCATCAAACGGGCATCGATTCATCTTTGTGGTCATCGATTACTTCACAAAATGGATAGAAGCCGCCCGTTTGCCAATGTGACGAGGACTGCAGTTTGCGAGTTTTGAAAAAGAGATCATTTTGCGGTATGGCTTACTGAAAGAATCATTTGAGATAATGCCACGAATCGAACAATAAGATGATGAAAGAAGTGTGCGAGCAATTCCAAATAAAGCATCATAACTCCTCGCCCTATCGCCCAAAGATGAACGGGTCATTGAAGCGACTAACAAGAACATTAAGAGGATCATTGGGAAAATGACTGAGACGTATAAAGATTGGCACGAGAAACTTCCATTTGCTTTGTTTGCATATCGCACATCTGTACGAACATCTACGGGAGCAACTCCTTTCTCTCTGGTTTATGGAATGGAAGCTGTGCTACCTATCGAAGTTGAGATCCCCTCTTTGCGAGTCTTAATGGAATCAAAGTTAGAAGAAGCAGAATGGGTGCGAGCTCGATATGATCAGTTGAACCTCATCGAAGAAAAGCGTCTAAAGGCAATTTGTCACGGGCAGATGTACCAGAAAAGAATGATTGCGGCCCATGACAAGAAGGTACGACCAAGAGAATTCCATGAAGGAGAACTCGTGCTGAGAAAGATTCTCCCGATACAAAAAGACCTGCGAGGAAAATGGGCACCGAACTGGGAAGGACCATACGTCGTAAAGAAGGCATTTTCAAAGTGAGCTTTGATCTTACGAGATGGATGGCAAAGAGCTACCGAATCCAGTGAACTCAGATGCAGTGAAGAAGTACTATGCCTGAAAGAAAAAGTCAAGATGAAAACCCGAAAAGGGCATCTTAAAAAAAAAAAAAAAGGAGGATCAGAGCGAAAACCCGAAAAGGGCGCTTTGATCAAACAAAAAGATTAGGATGAAAACCCGAGAGGGCATTCTAATGAAGCCAACATTCGGCTTACAAGGCAAGGTGTTTTAAACCGTCACGACAAGCAAAGTGAGACTCTGATGATTTGAAGCATCTCTGAAAGCTCAAAATCTTCTACGCAAAAAGCGGACTCTAAAAGATTCTTGATTGAGGAACGTGGAAGAGTTCATGTGTTAAATATCTAGAGCATTTGTACCCGTTGAATACGATCCTTCCTTTCTTTTTGACATGTCTACTCTCATTGGTTAATTTCCTTTGTTTGCCACACTTGAAATAAATGAATATGAAATATCATTTTTGTCCCTACTTGACCTGTTTCATGCATTTCATTATGTGTTTATTTACTTGATAAATAGTGAAATGACACACTCTAAACAAAAGAAATGTTAAGCATTACCTGTTTGAAAATTTGATAAATACAAGAGTCTCAAAGCGAGAATAAAGTTCAACCAGGGGCAAAAGAGTGATATCCGAGAAAGCGTCGATTACTTGTAAAGCGTGAAAATGGGTACGAGAGACAAGAGGAAGTCGAGAATCAAAGAAATGGACGCAGATCATGAAAACTCGTGGTGAAAAGACATATGACAAATATGCCTAAGGCGCACTGCATAATCATGTAGGCATAAAGGCATTTAAGACAAACATGTGCATATCATGATAACATCATGCATGGCATATACAAGAACTCCGTGAGCAAAAAATGCGGAATGAGAGTCGCGCAGTGAATCAAGTGAAAAGACACTGAGTTCTACCCAAAGACAGGTTTTGGTATTTTGATGTTTTTAATTCATGCCTTTCAAGGAAAATCAACTCATATTGCGAGAAATGAGTTGAGCCTCAGGACACGCTGAGGTATTTTCAATTTCGGTTTTCAATTGATGTTTCAAAAATCAACTCATATTGCGAGAGGTGAGTTGAGCCTCAAGCCACTGTATTTGAGGTATCTTTAGTTTATGGTTCAAAAAAAATTGACTCATATTGCGAGAGGTGAGTCAAGCCTCGGGGCACGCTGAGGTATTTTTTTAATTTTTGTGTTTTAAATCAACTCATATTGCAAGAGGTGAGTTGAGCCTCAAGACACGTTGAGGTAATTTTAATTTCTGCTTTTCAAAAAATCAACTCATATTGCGAGAGGTGAGTTGAGCCTTAGGTCACACACTGAGCTATGTTTAATTTATGTTTCAAAAGTTGACTCATATTGCGAGAGGTGAGTCAAGCCTCGGGGCACGCTGAGGTATTTTTAATTTTTTGTGTTTTAAATCAACTCATATTGCAAGAAGTGAGTTGAGCCTCAAAGAGGCACTGTTGAGGTATTTTCAATTTCTGCTTTTCAATTCCTGTTTTCAATTTATGTTTTTCAAAAGTCAACTCATATTGCGAGAGGTGGGTTGAGCCTCAAGACACGTTGAGGTAATTTCAATTTCTGTCTTTCAAAAATCAACTCATATTGCGAGAGGTGAGTTGAGCCTCAAGACACGTTGAGGTAATTTCAATTTGTGTTTTTTTCAAAGATCAACTCATAGTGCGAGAGGTGAGTTGAGCCTTTAATTTTTGTTTTTCGAAATCTACTGTTCAAATTATCAACTCATATTGCGAGAGAGTCAATTCATATTGCGAGAAATGAGTTGAACTCAGGATCACATGCCAAGCAAAGACTAAAAGATTAAAGCTGATTGAAGACATCAGATTTGGCCTCCCTGAAGTTGCAGTAAAGCAGGTCAAAGTTGCAAGTCCTGTTCCCTGAAGTTGCAGTAAAGCAGGTCAAAGTTGCAAGTCTTGTTCCCTGAAGTTGCAGTGGAGCTAATCGAAGATATCAAAGCTTGCCTTTTAGAGTCACAGAAGAGAAGATCACAAACCTCATCTCACTGAAGCCATAGAAAGGTGGATCGAAGCTATAGATTTTATCTTTTCGAAGCTACAAGTGAAGTAGATCGAAGCCTCAAATCTCATATCCTTGAAGCCACATTGAAGAAGATTAAAGTTACAAGGCTACAAGATACGGTGGACTAGAAGAAGACTACCCAGAACAAGAAGAGCACCAATGAAGTCAAGACTCGCAAGACAGAGCCAAATTGGCCTTTCTTTATGTCTTTGCTCTATTCTCGTTGCGACAATGAGCAAAGAGGGCAGTATGAGAGCCAATCTTGGGCCACCCAAAACACCCCAAACCCATTTACAATTTTAAAAGCCCAAAACCTAAACTACCCAACATCGGACCCAACTACCCAATTACACTAACACCTAAGACCCATTTGAAGCAGAAAAATCCCTAACCCTAGCCCTAAAGTGGCGCGCAACCCTCCCCACTTGTCTCTGCCAAGGCCACCAACCGCCACCAAAGCACACACACCGCGCTCGACGCCTCGACGACGCCTCAACCCCGTCACATCGCCCATTACCTAAAAAGGAAGGACAGCAGAGCATAAAGTAGAAAAAGCTTGTAAAAATGGGGATATAAGAGAAATCGGTTTGTAATAGGGTACCCTTTTTTGATGATAATAAAAACAAAAACATTAAACGAAAATAGAAGGCCTAACAGTACAAAAAAAAGCAGAAGAACAACACCAAAGTAAAAACAACTAATGAGATCCGCAATGAAAAGAAAAATCCAAGGTGATTCCTATTATTTTTTTCTTTATTTTTTTCTTTTTAGTTATTTTTCTTATGTAAGCATATATATTAAAATAGATAAAAAAACAAAAAAATAAAACCTTTAGCGATTTCCGCCATATGCGGTACGGTGGTATGTACTTGTACTGACGCTGACGGACGGTGGTCGGGGACTGGCCGGACATGGAGAGACTGCAAAGAGAAGAGAGGAATGTGAAAGAGAAAATGAGTTTTTTTTTTAAAAGCAGAAGAAAAATGGGCTGGGGTTAAAAAATTTGCATATATATAACATGCATGAAGCGGCGTCGTTTCATTTCGCTAAGCGCCCAAAGCGGCGTCGTTTTGGGGCCGACCAATAACCCGACCGCCAATCTCGGGATCGCGTGTTTTGTTTGGAAGGGCTAATTGCGCTTTTAGCCCTTCCGCCTTTTCCTATTTTCGCAATTGAGTTTAATGCATTCCTTAATTTGGCCCCAAATTTTTGCTGCGCTTTGTGATCGAGTCCTCTCGCCATGCTGGCTGCGTCAAAGGAGAAAGGAATATTGCGCTTTTGGTCCCCCCGACTTATGCATATATCGCTTTAGTCCTTTCCACTTTGTTTTCTTTTAAATTTGCCCCAAAACTTTGTTATTAATTCATTATTAGTCTTTTCCTATTTGTTTTTGTTTCTTTGTTAAATATTATCATTATTATTCCTAATATATTATTAATGTTATCAATATTATTATTATTATTTTTATATGTTAATGCACATTTTCATTAAATATAAGTATACGTATATATTTATATAATATCAGTTAGTTACTTTAATTTTATATTGTTATTATTAGTATTGTAATATTATATTTATTATTAGTATTAGTATATATTTTATTATATATGTTTATATACTTTTTATACAGTATTATCGTTTCTATTATTATATTTATCATCATATTTATTATTTTTAGTTTTTATTATTATTATACATACATATACATATAGATGTTTTTAAGTATTTATTAATAATATATTATTTTCTCATTATATTATTATTGTTATTACTCATTTCTTCATTATTTCTTATTTTGTTTTGTTGTTATATATTTATTATTATTATTCATGTATTTCATTTTATTATGTATATGTTTTATGTCATTTTTATGTACATACTTTTGATATTATTATGTATACTTTTGTTTCTATTATTACGTACCTTATTTTATATATATTATTATTATATCTATTTTTTATCCCTATATTATTTATTGTTAATATTAGTTCATGCATTTTATTATACTTGTATATGTATTCTATAATATTATTATTTTCGTATATCATTATATTATTTATTATACCTATTATTTTATTATTATCACTTATCATGTACATGTGTTTTTTTAAATACTTATTTTATATACGTATATACTATGTATATGTATGTATTTATTATTTTCATTTCTTGTTTAATTCTAGTATTACATTTAATATCGCATATATCTTTATTGTTTTTAATATATTTATCGCACTTATATTTGCTTCAACCTATTTCTAACTCTTTCGTTTATTTATTTCTCTTCCGTATCAGCTTTGCTTTGCATTACCTCATAAATCACATTCGTGTTTTTTTTAATTAATTTCAATAATAAAGGTAATATATCGATTTAACATTAAGTCATCGAGTTCATCGCTATGTTGGGTGAATGTCAATTGACTCGTGTTTAAACGATATACCCTTCTCAAAAAACCGAAATAAAATTAAAATTTCTCGTCTTTTTAACCGGGTCACAACTAAATTTTACATTGAATTCGTATTTTTGAAAATTAAGACAACATGTGTTTATAAGATACCAATTTTGGGCGTCGCGAGGGTGCTAATACCTTCCTCGCGCGTAACCGACTCCCGAACCCTAATTTTTTCTGGCTTTCAACGCAGACCTAAACTCGGCCTTTTATTTGCTTTTAACGAAAAATTTAATAGGTGTCTGATCACACCTAGAAAAAAGATCGGTGGCGACTCCCGGTTTGTTTTTTTAAAAACCGAATTTCAATTTCCAGTTTTCTAATAAATCGCCACAATTTAGCGACCCGAAACCAAAATTTTTACGTCGCTACAATTATTATTATTAAAATATTTATATTTATATACGGGTAAAAATATGGTTAAAATACAGGTAAAAAATACCTGAAATGGATCGAGCCTGTCAGGTAGGCGCAACTACCACGTCAGCTCTCCCTGCCCTCTTTTTTTCTTCTTTCCCAAATTGCCCTTGTGTTGCACGTTTTATTTTTATTAAAAATATTTAAATTTATATTTAAATCTTCGATAAAACTATAAAAATTTATATTTAAAGTTTCTTAGGAGGCCAGGTAAGAGGAGTTTTTTTAAATAAAATATTTTTTTATTTTTGTTAAAAATATATAAATTTATATATGGGTCAAAATACGGGTAAAAAAAACCTGAAACATAATGTGTATCCATCTCAAGAAACTGCGAGCAAAGTTTTAGCGACCGATCGTCCCTAGTATAATATGTATCCATCTCAATTTTTTTGTAAGATTAGAATCTATAATACGGGTTTTTTACCTAAATAAAAAAATTATATATCAAAATAGATTGTTAGCTAAATTACAAAAAATTTAGGCACATCGACATATTATACTAGGTATTGAAATCCTGCTAAAAAAGAAAAAATATTTTACGAAAACGCGCAACACAAAGGCAATTCGGGAAAGAAGAAAAAAAGAAAGCAGGGGGAAGCTGACATGGCAGTTGCGCCTACCTGATAGGCTCGACCCATTTCGGGTATTTTTTACCCGTATTTTAACCATATTTTTACTTGTATATAAATATAAATATTTTAAAAATAATAATATTTTATTAAACAAAAAAAAATTATATTTAAAAAAGGGGTTGCGTCTGTCAGATAGGCACGATCCAAAAAAAAATTCATTTTAATAATTAATCTAACTGACAACCTATTTTAGTGTTTAATTTTTTTTTCAATATATCTGGGTAAAAAGCCTTTGGATTTTAGAGTGCTAAAAAATGTTATTTGGGAAGATACAAAATAAGGTAAAAATTGCATTTGGTAATCCAATAATATTATCATCACCTTGTTGTTATTTATTTTATTTTACTTATAAATTTTGTTCTTTTAGAAAGAAGTTATATAGTAAATGCTAGTTTTGTAAATACAAAAGATTTTCTTACACCATATTGAGGGGTATAATATCACTTGAGAATCTTAAGCTAAACACAAGCATTAAAGACAACTCACAGATTAACATGATGTTTATTTTTCATGTAGCAATAAATATGAAATGCAACAACAACTAGATAAAATTATAAATGATGTTTATTTTTCTTAATACTTTTATTAATAATTGTATTGTTAAGTGTTGATTACTTTCTTGAACTAATATATTACATACAATGATTTGATTTTAATTTATTTTACTCAAGTATTATTGATAAGTATTTATAATAATTAATATTTTAAAAAAATTAAATTATTTTATTGAAAAATTATAGTTTATATTACCAAATACACCAAACATATCTAATAAATTATAATTTCTTATAATTATAAAAAGATATAATTAATACCTAATAATTAAACTTTCATGTAATTACTGTCATATTTTTATTATTAAGTAGGATAAACTGGTGGGTTATACAAACTAATTTATATCAGATCTAATAAGAGAATATAAGCAGCGATCAATGAGTTGAAAAAAGTTACACCCCATCAACTTAAGATTCGAAATTTCTAAATATGGGAAAAACACGAAGAGGGGCTTTCTTGAAAACAGTGAGCCCATAGCCTTCATCCATGTCTAAATTCTCGGCATTTTCACCGTCAGGTAATTTCCAATCGAACCAGTACAAAAGATTAGCAACCAGATCAACAATGAAGGCCACTGCAAACGCCATTCCGGGACATCCCCTTCGGCCGAAACCAAATGGGATGTACTCAAAATCTTGACTTTTGAAATCAGCTGAGCTTTTCTCGAATCTTTCTGGGATAAACTCTTCTGGTTTCTCCCACACTTCAGGGTCCCTATGAATCGCCCAGGAATTAAAGAAAACCATGATATTTGAAGGAATATCGTAGCCTCCGAGGTTAATCTTTGACGTTGTTCGTCGAGGAACAAGGAGTGGAACAGCTGGATGAAGCCTTAAAGTTTCTTTGATTACACATTTTAAGTAATTCATTTCATCTACATCCTTCATATCTATCTTTGCTTTCTTTCCAACCACATTTCTTATCTCTTTTTCAGCCTTTTTCATGACGTTTGGGTTTTTCATTAGTTCAGCCATTACCCATTCTAGCGTTGTTGAAGTTGTATCAGTTCCAGCAAGAAACATATCCTGAAAAAAAGAAACATGTATCTGAGTCGTACATAAATATCAGCCATGACAAATATAAACATAAGATTAAAAAAGTATGAAAAAAATAGTAAGGACCAGTGTGATTGCTTTGATGTTGTCTTGAGTGAGGTCCACCTCAAGCAAGCCATTTTCTTGGAGTTTGAGCAGAATAGAAAAAAAGTCCCTTCCTTCATTGTTTTGAGAAGATCTATCTTCTTCACGGATCTGATCAAAAAAAGTATCAAATTCGTTTTTAACTTGTTTCAAGCTTGATGTTAATCCTCGAAGAACATCAACCCACTTCAAGTAAGGAAACATGTCGCCAACACAAAAAGTCATCATAAGGATCAAAAGCCTTCTACCCAACAACCCAAACTTGCTTTTCCCATTTTCGTCGTCGAATTTTCGACCCAGAGCACTTCTCGAAATCTGGTTATTCGAAGCAACCATCAGCAACTCCGTCAGGTTAACAGCCTCTCCCTTGAAAGAAGCTCGGCGGAGTTTATCAATGGTGACTTCAACTTCATCATCTCTCAAGAACTGAAACGAGTTAACTCTTCGAAGAGTCAAAAGCTCAGTGACACACACCTTCCTAGCTTGTCTCCAGTACTCGCCATACGGTGCGAAAGCCACATCGGTGCAACCGTAAAACAAGATGTTAGCGGCAGTGGTACTTGGTCTATCTGAGAAAGCAACATCATGATTTTGGACAATTTCTTTAACCATGTCAGCTGATGAAACCACCAGCGTCTGGTTATGGCCCAATTGAAGTAGCAAGAGTGAGCCATATTTCCTGGAGAGATCTCGGAGGGACCGGTGGGGAAGCTTGCCGAGTTGATGAATGTTGCCGATGAATGGGAGTTTGGGGGGTGATGGCGGCAACTTAAGTCTTTTTCGGCCATTTGTTTGTAACTTAAGCCAAATCATAAGGGTAAACAGGGGAAGAACAAGACATAGAAACAATGGAGTGCTGGGAAGTTTAGCTACACTCAACTCCATCTGCAAATCTAAACAATGAGTGAAACCCAGCACTTGGCCCTTTTTATAGTCTTTCCAGAGGGTCATCATTTTCGGGAAGTTCATTATAGTTTATGCCTGCATGGTCTAGGTTTAGCATTATTTTCCACTGAAAGATCATTTCAAATATCTTTCGAAAGGGACGTTCCTACTATTTTACGCCATTATTGTTCAGAAAAGTTCTTGAAATGCACACTTATTGATAACTCAACTAACTAATGTTAATATTTTATAATGCTAGTGGTGTGATATTTTAATATATTTTATAATAACATTGAAAAAGACATAAATTGGAAAACTACAAAGGATTATTACTAACTCCACTAGTTGGCGAATTACCAAAATTACCCTTTTTTATAAAAATTATTGGATTAGGATAATTTTTTTGAAATTTATTTGATTAAGTAGATTTTAGAGAGAAGAAAAATGATTTTGGCTGAACACATTTTCATACTCTCTCTCCATAATTTATTTTAGTTTTTTAAAATTTTTTATTTAAGGCTTTTTAAGGTTATAATTTTGAGCTCTTTAAAGGGTTTTTGTTTAATGTAAAGGTTTTTGGTGAAGGTTTTTGTTTTAGGTCCCAAAAATATTATTTCAGTGAACTATTTAATTTTTAACATTTTTATATATTTTTTAAAATTTTTTATAATATTTATATTTGGTGGGAATATAAATTTTATAGTTTTTATAAATATTTTAAGTTTTAAAAATAACATTATTTTTCAAATTTTAAATTTATTCTTTTTTTTGTCATTATTGTGAGACCAATTTGGTCATTTTCAAAATTGACAGGTACCAAAAGGATATTTACACCAATTTGTTATTCGAATTGTAAAATTTAAATTGATTCGAAATTGAAACTCAAATTACTCAATTCGATTAACTCAAAATTCGTATTTTCTCGAATTGAATCGAGTTTTGGTCACCTGTAGTTTATGGAGCCGCTATAATTCAACCGTTGGGGGTAGGCACGTCCAGCTGGAAGCGTTTTCCTACAAATTCGCTGAAGACTCATCTAGCTGGTCGTGTTTTTAAAAATTGGTCTAATTTGGTAAATTTCAAAAAATTGGTCTAATCCGGTCATTTTAGTTAAAAATCAACATTTTTGAGTAATTCACCCCTCTAGCTAATTTTAATATTTTTATAATGTAGTGATCTAGCCAAAATTTGATCTTCAAATTACATGAATAGTCTTTGTCGCGTATAAGCTCCCTCCTCACTTGCTTCACCGAAAAAAATATTGTCATATGCAAAGAACAAGTGTGTCACTGCTAGACTCCGCCTCCCCACTCTTTCTCCCCTAATTGTACCCTCTTGTTTCGCCAAATTAAGCAATCTCGATAGCCCCTCTGCACAAATTAGAAATAAATAAGGGCTTAAAGGATCGCCTTGTCGTAATCCCCTAGAAGGCCGAAACATTTCCCCCAAATACCATTTAAGATAACCAAATATGACACCGTTGATACACACTTCATCACTAGCCAGTCCACCCCCTATTAAAACCCATACGTTCCATAATTCTTGCCAAAAACCTTCATTCCACCCTATCATAGGCCTTACTCATATCCAACTTTAACATAAATGATTCCTTTGAGCCACTCAGCCTCTTTTTGAAAGCATGCAACAGCTCATACGCAATAATTATATTGTCTGATATTTGCCTCCCTGGAACAAATGCCCCTTGGGCCTCGTCAATACAAGCATCCAGAACCTTTCTTAATCTATTGGCTATTGTCTTGGTTATCATCTTATAAATAACATTACAATGACTAATAGACCTAAATTGTGACATTACATTCGGATTGCCAACTTTAGGAATAAAGACTATATTTGTATAATTTATATCATCAATCCCCCTTAACCCATTTAAAATATCAATGCAATACTAAAATATCTCCTTACCAACAACATGCTAATATTTCTGGAAAAATAGAGTTAGGAACCCATCCATACTTCATGCCATTAGTGGCGTCATACCCTTAATTACCTCCTACACCTCATCTTCCTTCAAAACTATTAACAACCTTTCATTCATGCTTTTTGAAATACTAGGATGTACTCTCGACAACACATGGTCACAGCTTCTTACTGAAGAGGTCGTCAATAGTTTCTTAAAATAATTGGTCGTAATGGCTGCCATCTCCTCGCCTTCTGTTACCCAAACCCCATTCATTTCTTTCAAGCCCTTAATAGAATTCTTTTTCTTATGAGAAGATGCATATTTATAAAGTAAGTTGTATTCTGATCTCCGAATTTGAGCCAGTTTGCTCTGGCTCATTGTTCCCAGAAAAGTTCTTCTTTGTTTGCTTCCATATTCAACGCAAGCTTGACTTCAGTTAACTTCATTAAACAATTTTCATCAGGGTCCGTAAAATCAACTGTACCAATTGGGAATTCAACTTAATAACATTAAGTTTCTTCTTTCTTTGATTCTCTTTTGCCCACCTACTTAACTCCTTTTCTAATTCCACCAACTTTGCCAACACACCCAACCTAGACGACTCCCAAAAATTTCTTATATGTACCTCACACAAATCGTCAAGTACCCAATCAGCACTAAAGCAAAACCATGCACGACCTCTTACTGTCTGGTTTCTATCATTACCTATAGTATCAATCAGCAATAGAGAATTATCAGAAAAATCATGAGTGAGATGTTTAACATTATAACCAGGGAAAAGTTCCCACCAAGCTAGATTTGCCACCTCCGAACCAATCGTTCTTGCACATTATTTTCTTCTATGTGTCCTATTTCCCAAGTAAATTATTGACCTGAAAATCCCAAGTTATTAAAATCACATTCTTCCAAAGCTTCTTGAAACCTTCTCATTTTTTGTTCCTTTCGAAGTCGTCCCCTTTGTTTCTCAAAAGAATACATAATCTCATTAAAGTCTCTCATCACCAACCACGACATTGAAATATCTCTACCCAACAACTTTAATAGGTTCCATGAGTCTTCTCTAGTTTTCTCGTCGGGAGCCTCATAAAAACCAATAAACCTCTATTTAGCTAACCCATCCCCTTCATCAACTTATCAATAATATGCAAAGAAGAAAAACTTCTTAATTAAATTGTACAATTATTCTTCCAACCCAGTGATAATCCACCTCTAGAGCCATCCGCATAAACCTCTATACCATTAGAAAAACCACATATTTCTTAAACCCACTTCATTCTTCTTGCACTTAACTTTGTTTCAATTAAAAATAATAGTTGAGCTTTTATCTGTCTCATCTTGTTCTTGAGATGTCTAACTGCTCGTGGATGCCCCAACCTACTGACATTCAACCTTAGGATTTTCATTGCTCCCGGTCGACCTGCTTCAAAGCAGTCACTGATATTTCATTAGAAATTCTCAACTTCGTAGAATCCATATTAACAGGAACATTCAGATTCTCTGTATGAGTATGTTGTCTCTTCTTTCCATCAACCTGTTAGATCATCGGTATGCCCCGTGGCGCAGCGGAAAAAATATTCTGACAACCATTATAATGGATCCATGTACGAGAAATGAATTGGGTTGAAACAATGGTTGAAAAATATACCTTTCGAAACTGAAAAACGACGACTAATGTTGTTAATAGGATCCACTTCGGAGATGTCGATTACAAGATACAACAGTAACATCCCGACCTCTACATAATCCACCCAGTCAAAGAACAAACATCAACAACCTCTTCAACTTTTTAAATAGTATTTTTAAAAAAGGTTGCTAACATATTAAGGGATTATTTTCCTTTTATTTTTTTTTCAAAAGAATATCACTTTCCATGCCCTTTTATATTTTGTCTGAAATTATTATAACTATTTATATTAATAATTTCAGTAAACTATATGCAATTAATATTTTATATAAATCAAATTCATATATTAATTTTAATTATGTTATCTATTTGCGTACAATAAGTTAGTACGTATAATGTGTTCAATATTTAACCATCAAATTAACTTAATTCAATAATTAATTTAATTCATGTGATAGCTAAATACAATACCAAATGTATTTGGATTCTGTTCGCTTTAACTATTAGGTGTGACTCTGTAGGCTCTTGTAACGTTTGCAGTTATAGTAAAACGTTTCTAATATTACAAGCAATGAGTGACATCTAGTAATGCATCATTGCTACCCAAGTTACAAGAAGTCGTGATTCGACATAACCTTTATATGAAAACTTTTTCATGTATTATATCCTTTTATCCTTAATATCTGGATTGGGTACAAGTCATGGAATAGTTACACTTGCATAGTTCAATATCATATTTCTTGAATTCTAAGTAGGCTGTAATAAACAAATAAGTATGATATCTCATATCAACTTATTCGAGTATGGCCACACATTTTTAGTCTCACTTCATCAAGAAGCCTAAGATATTGCTCCCATTATGTGGGATGGACAAATCTTATTTTGATCAATCGTATCCTACTGCATAGATTGTGGCATACCCAACATCAGTTTTTATAGTATAGCCTGTTATGGTAGACGTTTGACTGTGTCAAAATATACAATTAACAATGGTGGGACAATGATGACCTCAAGTCTAAGGATCATATACATAGTTATCACTATGAGTAATGTTGTAACTATTACATAATAATCCAATAAACATACTCATAGCAGGTTAGTCCAGTATATTGTGTATATTGTTCTCTAACACATACTTGTGTATCGATTTTGATATCTCTATGTCAATGACAACACTTTGTCATCAATTAACTACACATTAGCTCAATGCATTATCATTGTCCAAGCTCATAATAATATTTGACTAAGGACCTTTTAAGAATAATATGATTATTCTTAGGACTTTATTATAAACCAAGTTAGTTATACACACAGAAAATGAAAATGAAATAACAATGGCAATGTCTTATATTAAAAAATAAGGTAAAATGAGTATATGATTACAATCATCTCATGATTGGTCAGTGGGCATACTCTAACACAACTACCTCTAAAGAATTATCTTCCATGTTTGACCCCAACTTCATACGTCCATCTGAACTAGTCCCTCCAAACATACCATCCCTATTTATCTTATTTGGAAATGACATGTCTCTCAACTTTTTGTCGGCCCCCTTTCCACCTAAATTCCTTCCCAAAGGATCTCTCCCAAAATTTTCCTCTCTTAGCCATTTACTAAACACCACCAATCCCCTCATTGACGTCGCCTTTAACGAGATATCCTATCCAAATTCCACCACCTATGTCCCTAGTGTTACCTGAACCAGGCAAAACCCTTCCCCGTGCCCAAGCTTCCCACATAGAAAGCAGAACAACATGACTTTTCATATTGAAAATAAGCATAAACTGAACGATTCTGATCCAACACAATTCGCTTCTTTTGCTTCAACAGAATCCAAACATCTATCTTTACTCATATTCTCATAAATCGACTGATAATACTCTAGAACATTATATTTTTATGTGCTAATTGCATGTATATTTTGAGTATAGCCCTACTAATTTGGGCTATTTATGGTTCTTTATCTTGTAGAGACTAAATTGAAGGAAAAAAGAAATTTGGGGGCAAAAAGTGTAAAATTTAGAAATAAAGTGGGCCAACATACGAAGCAGGAGAGAAGTGGTGTTGAAAATGCAAAGTGTGGAAGACTTTTGGGGCAAAAATACAAAAGAAGAGATTTTATAGCACAAGACTCTATTTAATGCTTAATTATATTCGGATAATTATTAAGGATAATTATTTAGATTTAATTTTAGGATTTATTTTTATTTTTAATTATCTTTATTTATTTGTATTTATCTTTTAGAATTTAATTAGGAATGAGCTAGGTTTCTTAGTACTATAAATAGGGGATGAAGTGACGCAAATTTTGTCCATCTTTTGCTGTAACACTCTCTCCCCCATCAATTTAGTTCTTTCATATTTAAATAAAAAGTTTCTTTTCCATTATTTTTATTTATTTATTCTCAAAAATCATGAGCCACTAAATCTAATCTAGTTGAAGGTTGTCGAAATTCCCCAAAAAGGTTCATGAGGCTTAGAATTCGCGCTTAGCCTTCTCAACAGGGTATTCATCGCTTCTCCGCATTACGGGGCTAACGCTTCCGTCCATGTCCCTTAATAGGTGATCTTTTCAACTTGTGCAAGTAATGACCACTTTGTACGTTTTGTGAAGGTTCCATAGTAAGTTCGTTGGCTTTCTGCGTCAGAGGTTGACGAGTCCAAGAGACAAAATGGCGTGGTATTCGCCGTTGGGAAGTGATGATCTAGCAGAAGATAGTCTCACAAAATCCTTAGAGCTAGTGGTCGTAGGAGTCCTCTTCCATTATAACTGGCTTATTCTGCTTGAGAAGGATTACTTGAAAGCCAATGATTGGACCCAAGAAGAATCGAGACAACTGGAAGCTGGAATCTCACCACATAAGAAACTCTCTATTTTCCCAAACTCTGTTTATTTTTATATTCTCCATTTTAATTATCGTAATTTATTTATTTTCGCAATTTCAATTCGACTTCCAATTCTGTTTTTATTTTATTTTT
This sequence comes from Gossypium anomalum, assembly GCA_025698475.1. NCBI lineage: Eukaryota > Viridiplantae > Streptophyta > Magnoliopsida > Malvales > Malvaceae > Gossypium > Gossypium anomalum. Next base: position 9,655,708 of record CM046967.1, on the reverse strand, counting down.
CCAGAACAAAACTTTTAATTCTGTTTTTTTTTATTTTTTTCAGAAACGTAGGTTTTCTTAGGCACGATTCTGCCCAGGATTTTAAGAAACAAGCATTCGTGTAATCCGGTCCCTAAGGATTCGACCCTACTTCCCCTTTACTTTTCTTTTTCATTATTTTGTAGGAAATAGGATATATTTGGTGCTCTCAACGACCGCATCAAATTTTGGCACCGTTGTTGGGGACTAGCAATGTACTAATTTTTTTTTTCTTATGACCAGAACGTCTCCAGGTACTCTTGCATTTGATTCAGAGATTGAAAAGACTGCGAGAGCTAATTGCAAGGAAACAAAGCTAAGGAAAAAGCAGTCAGCGGTGGTTGAGACTCAAAGTAATCCACCGCCAGAAACCGGAATCGACAATGAAGTAGAGTCTAGGGTTAACGAAAACCCTACTCAAATGTTTATAGGCGAAAATGTAAAAGTCGATTCCCTAAAAGAAGTGCTTAACGCCAAGGTTAACGAAAACCCTAATCTAGCACCACAACTTATGGCTCAAACAATTTGGTAACTAGCCGAAGCACCGGCAGAACAACCGCCACTATGCATCGCGTATCCTATTATGGATACTGATTTTGAATTAAATTCAGGCTTAATCCAGCTGCTGCCAACTTTTCGTGTGTTGCAAAATGAAAATCCCCACAAGCATTTGAAAGAGTTCCATATGGTTTGCCTTAGTATAAAACCCTAGGGGGTAAATGAGGATCAAATTAAATTGCGTGCTTTCCCTTTTTCCCTAGTAGATTCAGCTAGGGAATGGCTATTTTATTTACCTCCTAGATCCATTACAACTTGGGCTGATCTATCTCGCTTATTTCTCAACAGGTTTTTCCCATCATCACGAGTGGTTGAGTTAAGAAGGGAGATCGTGGGAATAAGGCAAAAAGAAACAGAGTCTCTTTACGATTATTGGGAGCGATTTAAGAAGCTATGGGTGAGCTGCCCACAACATAGTATAACAGAGCAATCTCTCCTCCAATACTTTTACGAAGGCCTGAAACCCATGGAGATGAATATGGTAGACATCGCTAATGGAGGAGCGTTGGTCAACATAACTCCTCAACAAGCAAGAGACTTGATCTCCACGATGGCTACAAATTCTCAGCAATTTCGAGCCAATCCTGAACCCCCTAGAAGGGTTCACCAGCTAAGTAATTTTACCTTTGAGGATAGACTTGATAGACTTACTAATATTGTGAATTCTTTTGTTGCAGAAAAAGCAAAACCAGCCCGAGTATGCAGAATATGTGCTACACCTAAACATACAACTGATGCATGTCCTAGTTTGTATGATGATACTATGGCTCATTTAGATGCTGTGGGAAACTTTCTTAGGCCACCACAAAGGCTATATGACCCATACACTAATACTTACAACCCAGGATGAAGGGACCACCCCAACTTAAGTTATAGAGCCAATCCACGTGTAATGGCCTAAATTCAAGGTTATCAGAACAGTAGTTTTGTAACCACAAATCTGATCTAAAGGAAAATTTATTTCAATATTTTTGCATGAATATTTATATGATAGAAAAATCGTATGAAAATATTGATAGAAAAATTTTATCGATTTAGTGGTTAGTTAGAAAAAGAAATTATTGAAGAAATTAGGTAAAAATAAGTTATCGAGACATCTATCTTGTAAAACCGAGTCAAAAATAATTTTATAAATATTTATGAAATGTTAGTAATGTGGTATTGAAATTTCGTTAGGAAATTTTAATGTTTGGATAGTTAATTAAATGAAAAGGACTAAATTGTAAAAGGTGTAAAAGTGGGTAGGATGATTAAATAGCTTAAGTGTCTAATGAGAGAGGAGTTAAAAGGAAAATAGACCCAAAATTTATTTGGGCTAGACGACAAGGGCATGAAAATAGCAGAAAAATTGATGAATTAAGGGTAAAATTGGAATATTGCAAAATTAACTAAATAAAGCTAGGACTAAATAGGAAATATCTAGATTTCTCTTCATTTCTCTTCAATTCCAGCAGCTAAAAACGCCATAGGAGGGTTCTCTAAGCTGGTATTCCATAATTTTTGCACCAAATCTGGAAGATTCAAATACGAAGCTAGATCGAGGAAAGGAAAAAGTTCGGGATTAGTAGATTTTTATTGTTTACAAACAAGTATCAAGGTAAGTTCATGTAACTTGAATTATATTCTTAAATACTTGAAATGTATGTTATTGATGTGAATATGATTTGAATGTTCATTATATGAAAATTGATGAAACATTGATATATTTGATATAAAGAGGAAGAAATCCCGGTTGAATGAAAGGAAAATTCGATGGATCTCTGAAAAGGAATTGACGGTAAAAAGGATCTAGCCCGGATGGGTGATCCTATCCTGATATAGCCCTCAGAAGAATATGTGGAAAATGGATTTAGCTTGGACGGGTAATCCAAATTAGGTGCAATTTAGCTGGATGGTAATTGGATCCAAGCTCATTAGAGTAATTGTCGTTGCGCAGGATTTAGCTTTGATTTGCTAATCCCGACAATACTCTATGAGTTTATATTGCAGAAGATTTAGCTCGGTGGTAATCCCATTGCAAGGTTGAGGTTCGCAGAGTGTGCTCTCTGAAATGGAAATGTGCGCACATGAATATGAATTGACGGGACTGCATTTGTACACTAAAAGTGTACCTCTGAAAAATCCATTAAAATTCCGAGTAATTCAACGGGATAAATATGGAAAAATAACAAGGGAATGGAAATCATAGTATTGATGAGCTCATCAATCATGATATATATTATTGATACATGGAAATTATTGTACTAACTTGAATGTTGAGTTTGTGCATGTTAGGGTAATGATGCATTGAATGGATATATGTAATGTTTATTGTATTGTACCGAAAATATTAGGTAAGTATAATTCTTGTTACATGAGCTTACTAAGCACAAAGTGCTTACCCCCTGTTTCCTTTTCCCTGCTTTTTGTAGTGTTAAGAGCTGGAGGTCGGATTTGGTGGAGACACATCACATTATCAATCTCAGGATTTCGGTATATAAAGAAACTTTATTTTGGAAATCAATGGCATGTATAAGCTAACAAAGTAAATGTTAACGTGAAATGAATGTAAAGTTAGCCATTAGTATGGTTAACAAACCTGATTTTAGATATGTGATGACGTTATCTTATAAATATGCATGAATTTATCTTGAAAATATGTTGAATTGATTTGGTTGATGTGGATTGGTTTCGATTTAATATTACAGGGAAGGTTAGATATATGTACAAAGGATTATATTGAATTTTTCAAAAAAAAAATATTCGTAAACTCCGGTAATGCCTCGTACCCTATTCCGGCAATGAGTACGGGTAGGGGGTATTACATTTATTTACTCTCCCCCCTTTAAGGATTTTTGTCCTCGAAAATCTTACCAGTAAAGAGGTTTGGGTATTGTTTCCTCATTGCCTCATCTGGTTCCCATGTCGCTTCCTCAATCCCGTGCTTTTGCCACAATACTTTCACCAAATTTATCTTTTTATTTCTAAGTTCTTTTGTCTCTCGTGCCAATATCTTGAATGGTTCTTCACAGTAAGTAATATCCGGTTGAATCTCTCTACACTGTCGGAGAAATAACATGTGAAGGATCTCGATCGATATCGTCGTAACATAGATACATGGAAAACATTATGGATTCTATCAAGTTCCGGTGGTAATGCCAATCGATAAGCGACCGGTCCAATTCTTTCTATGATTTCATAAGACCCGATAAATCTTGGACTCAGTTTACCCTTTCGACCGAATCGGAGGACTTTCTTCTAAGGAGACATTTTCAGGAATACCTTGTCACCGACTTGAAATTCAATCTCTTTTCGTTTAAGGTCGGCATATGATTTTTGACGATCAGAAGCTGCTTTTAGACTATCCCGAATAACCTTTACTTTTTCTTCTATTTTTCGGATCAAATCAACCCCATGTATCTTCCTTTCACTGAGTTCTGTCCAATATAACGGTGTTCTACATTTTCTCCCATACAAAAGCTTCATACGGAGCCATTTTAATACTGGACTGATAACTGTTATTGTAAGTAAATTCAATCAAAGGTAGATACCTCTCCCAATTACCTTCAAACTCTAGTATACAACATCGGAGCATATCTTCCAATACTTGAATTACACGCTCAGATTGGCCATCTGTCTGAGGATGAAATACAGTACTGAAATACAACTGAGTACCCAAGGCTTCTTGCAATTTTGTCCCAGAAACGAGAAGTAAATCGGGGATCTCTATCTGATATAATGGAGACAGGCACTCCATGTAGCCTGACAATCTCAGATATATACAGTTCAGCTAGTTTATCTAAAGAATAATCCATACGTACTGGAATAAAGTGCGCTGACTTTGTCAATCGGTCAACAATCACCCAAATAGTATCTTTTTTTCTCGAAGACAAAGGTAATCCCGATACAAAATCCATAGTGAATCTTTCCTATTTCCATTCCGGTATAGTAATTGGTTGAAGTAACCCTGAAGGTACCTGATGTTCAGCTTTAACTTGCTGACATATTAAACACCTTGATACAAACTCAGAGATATCACGTTTCATTCCCGACCACCGGTACATCTTTTTCAGATCATTATACATTTTATTACTTCCTGGATGTACAGACATAGTACCGCTGTGAGCCTCGCGTAGAATCTTACGTATGAGCTCGAATTACGAGGTACACATACCCTACCTCTAAATAATAAACAACCATCGAACCAACCCGAAATTGAATCATTACGACTCACACTGCACTGCGTTTAACTTGTAACTTCTCATCATTCTTCCGAGCTTCACATATATCTTTGTAAAAATGTCGGTTTAGCACTCAATTCAGCTAAGATTGAACCATCATCATCGATGATAACCAAGTATTCATAGCTCGTAAAGCAAATAGAGATTTTCGCTTAAAGCATCAGCTACAACATTAGCTTTACGGATGGTAATCAATAATCAAATCATAATCCTTTATCGATTCAAGCCACTGCACTGTCTCAAATTCAAATCTTTACGTGTCATCAAATATTTCAAGCTTTTATGATCGGTATAAATATGACATTTCTCACCGCATAAGTAATGCCGCCATATCTTGGTAGCAAACACAATAGCAACTAATTCAAGATCATGTCTTTGGATAATTTCTTTCATGTGGTTTAAGTTGTCTTGAAGCATAGGCTATTACTTTACCTTCTTACATCAAGACACAACCTAAACCATTTAATGAGGCATCACTTTGTAAATAACAAATTCCTTACCCGGTTCAATTGCGCACTAATCTGGTGCTTTCGTTAATAGATCTTTCAATCGGTTGAAACTCACGACATTCATGATCCATTCGAACTTTACATCTTTCTCGCAATAATCGAGTCATTGGAGAAGCTATCATAGAGAATCCTGCACAAACCTCCGATAATAACCAACTAAACCCAAGAAACTTCTAACTTCGGGATACATTCTTGATGGACTCCAATTGACAATAGTGAGATTTTACTCGGATCTACCCGATGCCTTCTGGCGAATACAATATGTCCTAGAAAACCCACTTCTCGAAGCCAAAATTCACATTTACTGAATTTAGCATACAATTGCTTCTCTCGCGAGAATTTGTAACATAGCTTCTCAAATGTTCTACATGTTCTTCATCATCCCGAGAATAAACCAAAATATCATCAATGAATACTACCACAAATTTGTCTAAATACGGTCGGAATATCCGGTTCATCAAATCCATGAATCTGCGTGCAGTGCATTAGTTAGCCCAAACGGCATAACCGTAAACTCATAATGCCCGCACTGGTTCTAAAAGTCGTTTTTGGCACATCCGACTCCTTTACTCAGGCGATGATAATAACCCGATCGAAGATCAATCTTTGAAAACACGGTAGCACCTTTCAGCTGATCAAATAAATCATCGATCCGGGGTAACGGGTACTTATTCTTTATAGTTACTTTATTAAGCTGCCGGTAATCAATACACAATCTCAAAGACCCGTCTTTCTTTTTCACAAACAGAACCGGAGCACCCCAAGGTGAATGACTCGGTCGGATAAAACCCCTGTCAATAAGTTCTTGCAACTCTGTCTTTAACTCCTTTAATTCTGTAGGAGCCATACGATACGGAGCTATGGAGATCGGAGTAGTTCCCGGAATCAAATCTATAGAAAATTCCACTTCTCTTTCTGGTGGCAATCCTGGTAATTCCTCTGGAAACACATCGGAAAATTCACATACCACTGGAACTGCCTGTATTTTTGACTCAGATACTTTGGTGTCAAGGACATAAGCCAAGTAAGCATCATACCCTTTTTTAACATACCTCTGTGCTGCCATTACTGAAATCACATCAGATAACCCCTCTGTCTTGATCGATTTAACCGAAACAACTCTCCACCATTCGACATTTTAACATAATATATTTATGTCTACAATTTACTACTGCATCATGCTGGGTTAGCCAATCCATGCCCAATATCACGTCAAATTCATCAAATGACAAGTAACATCAAATCACCAGAAACAATAACCTCTTACCATCAGTGGACAATTTTTACAAATTTTATCCACTAACATGGACTGGCCCAGGGGGTTCGAGACTTTAACCACAAATTCAGTAGGTTCAACAGATAAATTTTTAACAATTGCAAGTTTAACACATATATATGAATGCGTAGAACCAGGATCAATCAATGCAGTAATATCAGTGTCAAGTAAAGAAAATGTACCAGTAATAACATCGGGTGCTGAGGTATCTTCTCTGGCACGAATGGCATATGTCCTAGCAGGTGCTCGTACCTCAGGCCTACCTGCAGTATCTTTTGTAGCTCCTCGACTACCGCTGACATTACCGGATGGTCGAGGTGGTCTGCCCCTCGAAACTAGATTACTCGGCTTCGATATCTGTTTAACTTCTTTTTTAACCCTTTCTAGACAATCTCTGAGGAAATGGTCAAAAGAACCACATCGGTAACAAGCCCCACTCTTAAATCGGCATTCACCAAAATGGGTTTTATTACTGAAGATCGACATCTCTCGCTTAGGGTACCAACACCGCCAATACGGTAACTAATGGAGTGGAAGGTCTTGGATTAGTATGTTGAGAACCTCGCTCTCTACCCGAATACCCAGTGGCTGAGGTAGAACGATCTTGGTATTTCTTCAATTTTTTTTGAGACAGAAAACTGGGATTTTCCCATCGGTCTTTTACTAAAAATTCGAGCTTCCCTCTCAGCCTGTTTCTTTTCTTTGCTCAATTCTTCTACTTTATAAGCTCTCTCTGTCAATGTAGCAAACTCTCGAATTTCAAGAATTCTGATCAGTAACTTAATGTCTTCATTCAACCCTTCTTCGAATCGTTTGCACATTTCAGCTTCAGACTGTACCCATTCCCGAGCATATTTACTCAATCGAACAAATTCTCTTTCATGCTCAGATACTGATCTGTTACCCTGCTTCAGCTCAAGAAATTCTTTTCTCTTTTGATCGAGAAACCTCTGACTAATATATTTCTTTTTGAACTCAGTCTGAAAGAATTCCCATGTAATTTCTTCTTTCGGAACAACTGAAGCTTTAGTATTCCACCAATGGTGAGCTGTGTCTTTTAGCAGTGAGACGGCACATTTCAGACATTCTTCTGGTGTACAAGATAATTCCTCCAAAACCCGAGTAGTGTTTTCCAACTGCCAAATTCAGCCCGTTTCGGAATCATCATCAATCTATTTTGCTCAAATTTTTATTTATATTTTTGATTTTATCTACAAGAGCTTTCCCTTTTCTGACAGATTCAGTACCTGTACCCTGTGAGATCTCGGGAACCGGTGGAGGAGTAGGAGGAGGAGCTTGAGCTTGCTGCACTATAGGGTTAGTTCTTAAATATTGACTAAACCATTCATTCATCACTTGAAAGAAGGCTTGCTTTGCCTCCTCCCCCTCGCCCCTCGACACGGGCCTTGTACTACTAGTTACCGGCTTCCCTCTGTGCCCGTTACGGAGCGGAGCATGACTCCGGCTTCCTCAGTTGAGCTCGGTCGGTAGACATTTACTATAAAAAAACACATTTAAATGGTCGGGAGATATCACACTATCAATAATAATTTAAATGGCATGTATAGCTAATCCGTGTTTGCTACATCGGTCCTAGAACCGACTAAACCGCACTACGATACCAATAAATGTAATACCCCTACCGCGTACTCATTCTTAGGAATAGGGTACGAGGCATTACTGAGTTTACGAATATTTTTTTTTGAAAAATTCAATATAATCCTTTGTACATATATCTAACCTTCCCTGTAATATTAAATCAAAACCAATCCACATCAACCAAATCAATTCAACATATTTTCAAGATAAATTCATGCATATTTATAAGATAACGTCATCACATATCTAAAATCAGGTTTGTTAACCATACTAATGGCTAACTTTACATTCATTTCATGTTAACATTTACTTTGTTAGCTTATACATGCCATTGATTTCCAAAATAAAGTTTCTTTATATACCGAAATCCTGAGATTGATAATGTGATGTGTTTCCGACCAAATCCGACCTCCGAGCTCTTAACACTACAAAATAGGGGAAAAGGAAACAGGGTAAGCACTTTGTGCTTAGTAAGCTCATGTAACAAGAATTATACTTACCTAATATTTTCGGTACAATACAATAAACATTACATATATCCATTCAATGCATCATTATCCTAACATGCACAAAGTCAACATTTAAGTTAGTACAATAATTTCCATGTATCAATAATATATATCATGATTGATGAGCTCATCAATACTATGATTTCCATTCCCTTGTTATTTTTCCATATTTATCCCGTTGAATTACTCGGAATTTTAATGGATTTTTCAGAGGTACACTTTTAGTGTACAAATCTGGGTCCGTCAATTCATATTCATGTGCGCACATTTCCATTTCAGAGAGCACACTCCTGCGAACCTCAACCTTGCAGCGGGATTACCAGTCCAGGCTAAATCCCCTGCAATATAAACTCATAGAGTATTGTCGGGATTAGCGATCCAAAGCTAAATCCCTGCAACAACAATTACTCTAACGAGCTTGGATCGAATTACCAGTCAAAGCTAAATTGAGCCCTAATTCGGATTACCCATCCAAGCTAAATCCATTTTCCACATATTCTTCTGGGAGGGCTATATCAGAGGATAGATCACCCGTCCGGGCTAGATTCTTTTTTACGTCAATTCCTTTTGAGAGATCCATCGAATTTTCCTTTCATTCAACCGGGATTTCTTCCTTTATATCAAATATATCAATGTTTCATCAATTTTCATATAATGAACATTCAAATCATATTCACATCAATAACATACATTTCAAGTATTTAAGAATACAATTCAAGTTACATGAACTTACCTTGATACTTGTTTGTAAACAATAAAAATCTACTAATCCCGAACTTTTTCCTTTCCTCGATCTAGCTTCGTATTTGAATCTTCCAGATTTGGTGCAAAAATTACGGAATACCAGCTTAGAGAACCCTCCTATGGCATTTTTAGCTGCTGGAATTGAAGAGAAATGAAGAGAAATCTAGATATTTCCTATTTAGTCCTAGCTTTATTTAGTTAATTTTGCAATATTCCAATTTTACCCTTAATTCATCAATTTTTCTGCTATTTTCATGCCCTTGTCGTCTAGCCCAAATAAATTTTGGGTCTATTTTCCTTTTAACTCCTCTCTCATTAGACACTTAAGCTATTTAATCATCCTACCCACTTTTACACCTTTTACAATTTAGTCCTTTTCATTTAATTAACTATCCAAACATTAAAATTTCCTAACGAAATTTTAATACCACATTACTAACATTTCATAAATATTTATAAAATTATTTTTGACTCGGTTTTGCAAGATAGATGTCTCGATAACTTATTTTTACCTAATTTCTTTAATAATTTCTTTTTCTAACTAACCACTAAATCGATAAAATTTTTCTATCAATATTTTCATACGATTTTTCTATCATATAAATATTCATGCAAAAATATTGAAATAAATTTCTCTTTAGATCAGATTTGTGGTTACAAAACTACTGTTCTGATAACCTTGATTTTAGGCCATTACACCACGATATAACCAGTCGTACCAAAATCGGGTTCCACAACAGCCACGAGATTCAGGTAGTTCTCTAGAAACTTTGATCAATAAATTAGCAGCTAACATGCTTGATTTTTAACAGAAAATCGATGCATCTATAAGAGAATTACCATATCAATTGAGAAAATAAGTTCTCAAGAGAAGCTGCCGTCACAAATAGAACCAAACTCGAGACAAAACGGGAATGCAATGAAGCTGCGAAGTGGTAAGGTACGAGAGCCAATTCCTGGAAGGAATCTTGGCTAAGAAATCGCCAGGAAAATCCTGAAAACTACGAAAGGTCCGAGCAAAACCCCCATTGCCAAAAAATCAACCTCTATTCTCAAGATGATTAAATCAATGTCCGAAAGGTAAAGAAGACAAGGAGATCCTCGAAACATTTAAAAATGTCGAGATCAATTTACCACTGTTGGATGCCATCAGACAAATTCCACGGTATGCCAAGTTCCTTAAAGAACTTGGTTAACTCTCGATAAGTTTTATATTTATGATTGATCGTACTTGAAAACTAACTATTATCACGATGAAAGCAAGCGTACCTATCAAGCAGTAGTATAATTTATAGCAAGACCGAATGTCGAACCCACTGGAACTAAAAGTACTAGTATTAACTTTCTTTTTATTATCTAGCCTAAAAATAAGGGGATTTGTTTTATCTAAACTAATTAATTAAACTAAGAATGCACAGAAAGTAAATTAAAAAAAACTATTAGGAAAACTGATTGATTTAGACAATACCTAAGGAAGAATCCACCTAGATCTCACTTGTTATTCGACTCTGAACTAGACGATTTATTCAGTTGACTTGATCTGCAGAAATCTCTAATTTATATTATTATCTCTCTCGAGACTAACAACATCTAAATTTGGGTTGATTAATTGAAATCTCTTTCTAATTAAAACCCCTAGTGTTGCATTAACTCTATCTACGGATTCTCTTATTAAATTTGACTTTAATCCTGCAGATTTATGTCGTCCTATCTCTAGGATTGCATGTAACTCCGCTTAATTATGAATGATCGACTCTTAAACAGGGACTTTTGCTCCTCTGAATAAGCACATTAATACTTGAATCAATTTCCTGGAATATTAAAACAAGAATTAAGAACACATAATTAAGAACAAATCAAGTATTTATTATATAATTCAGAAAATATTAGCAAGATCCATCTTAGGTTTCATCCCCCTTAGGTATTTAGGGGATTAGTTCATAATTGTAAAAGAAAACATCTCAGAAGAATAATAATAACAAAATATATAGAAAACCCAAAAACCTCTGAAGGAAATTGAAGGGAGATCTTCAGTCTTGAATAAGAATTCGGCTTCTGAGATAGATCAATCGGCTTTCTTCGAGTAATTCCTTGCTTCCTACTCTTTGTGTCTTTTCTAATCCTCCTCTAGGGTGTTTAAATAGACTTTAGGATACTTCAAAACCTTTAAAATTGCCCTTTTTCGAATAGAATTAGACTTGAGCTCGACAGGGACATGGCCGTGTGCCACGCCCGTGTGCAAATTACTTCAAACCGTGTTCAAGACTATTAAATAGACACGCCCGTGTAGGGTAGTCTTAGGCCATGTTGAAGTCTGCTAAAAAGACACGGGCGTGTAGTCTACCCGTGTAAGGAAGTCCAGGCCGTGTGTATTTTCCATGTTGACCTGTTTCTCGCTCTTTTTACTTTCCTATGCTCACTTAAGTATAAGATATGAAATTAAAGGATTAGGAGCATCAAATTCCACAAATCTAATGATAATTTATCAAAAAATGTGCTAAGCATGGGATAAAAATATGTATAAATTACGACTTATCAGAACTCTGCACCAACAAACGAAAATTAAAAGGTAATGAAAAGGTAAGTGTTGGTGAAAATGTATCTGCAGTATTACAGCAAAAAATGCTAGCGAAATGTAAAGATAGGGGCATGTTTGCAATACCATGTAAGATAGGACATTTCAGAATTAAGAAGGCTATGTGTGATTTAAGGGCCTCAATAAATGTAATGCCTTATTCTATATATGAATCACTTAACGCAGGTTTCTTGATAAAAACTGGTGTTATCATTCAGTTGGTAGACAAGTCCATTGTGCATCCCGAAGGAGTCCTCGAGGACGTATTGGTAAAAGTTAACGAACTTATTTTTCCTGCAAATTTTTATGTGATAAAAAAAGAGGAGGATAGCACTCTCGGATCTTCAGCCCTCCTGTTAGGTCGACCTTTCCTTAGTATCGCTAGCACCAAAATCGATGTTCAAAGTGGAACTCTTACAATAAAATTTGATGGGGAGATCATAAAGTTTAATGTCTACGATGCTATCAGTCATCCAAGAGAAATATTGAGTGTAAACCGTGTCGACATAATTGACTCTTTAGTAGAGGAGACTTTTGAGCCCATTTATGAAGATAAATCTGAATTTATAATTGATGATTATGAATCTGTTAATGAGTTGTTGTCTCTATCAAATTCTAAACTTTTACCTCCTATTTTGCAGACTCTAGATTTGGAATTAAAGTCGCTTCTCAAACATCTTAAGTATGCGTTTTTGGGGAAAGGTAATACCTTACCGATTATAGTTTCCAATAAACTCTTTAAGCTCGAAGAAGAAAGTTTGATCCAAGTACTAAAAAATCATAAGGAGACGATTGGCTGGACCACTGTCAATTTAAAAGGGATAAGCCCCTTGACATGCACACACAGGATCTACTTGGAGGAAAACACTAAGCCAAGACGAGAGGAGCAAAGATGGTTGAACCCGAATATGATGGAGGTGGTAAAGAATGAGATAATCAAGCTGCTGGATGTCGACATAATCTACCCCATTTCTGACAGTAGATGGGTAAGTCCGGTACAATTCGTGCCCAAGAAAACGGGCGTGACAGTAAAGAAAAATGCTGAAGGTGACTTGGTACCAACTCTAGTGCAAAATGGGTGATGTGTCTGCATTGATTACAGGAAGTTGAATTCTTACACTAGAAAAGATCATTTCCCTCTTCCTTTTATAGATCACATGCCTGAGCGATTAACTGGTAAAATCCACTTTTGTTATCTTTATGGATACTCAGGTTTCTTCCAAATCCCAGTTGCACCAGAGGACCAGGAAAAGACCACTTTTACGTGCCCATTCGGCACATTTGCATACAGGAGGATGCCATTTGGAATTTGTAACGCATTGGCCACCTCCTAAATATGCATGATGAGTATATTTTCTAAATATGTAGAAAAAACTTATTGAATTTTTTATGGATGATTTTACTGTGCATGGGAATTGTTTTGATGAATGCCTTAAAAATCTCACAATAATTTTAAATAGGTGTATAGAATTTAATCTTGTCTTGAATTATGAAAAGTGTCATTTTATGGTAGACAAAGGTTTGATTCTAGGTTATGTAGTTTCTTCCAAGGGAATTGAGGTCGATAAGGCCAAAACTAACATTATTAATTCTTTGCCATATCCCTTTACTGTAAGGGAAATTCGTTCTTTCCTTGGTCATGCAGGGTTCTACAGGGCTTTATAAAGAACTCAATAGTAGCTGAACCACTATACGAATTGTTGCAAAAAGATAAGAAATTCGAGTTCGGCCCAAAATACAAAGAGGCTTTTGATACACTCAAGCAGAGGTTGGTTTCCGCTCCTATAGTGTAAGCGCCACATTGGAAATACCCCTTTGAAATTATGTGTGATGCAAGTGAAAGCAGTGTGGGAGCTTTGTTAGGGTAGAGGATTAACAAAGAACCTCATGTTATTTGCTATTCCTCAAAAACCCTAGATGCCGCACAAAGCAACTACACCACCACAGAAAAAGAACTCTTAGTTGTTGTATTTACTTTGGATAAATTTGGTCATATTCATTGGGATCTAAGGTGATTTTTTTTCTAATCATGCAGCTCTAATGTACTTAATCATGTAGAAAGAAGCAAAGCCAAGGCTCATCAGATGGATTTTGCTGCTCCAAGAATTTGACGTTGAAATTCGTGACAAAAAAGGGTGCAAAAACTTGGTAGCCGACCACTTGAGTAGGTTAAAAATACTTGATGACGACACTCCTATAAAGGATGAGTTCCCTGACAAGAGTTTATTTTTCACTGAGGCCCATTACCCATGGTATGCGGATATAGTAAATCTCTTAACCACAGGTTCGCTGCCTACGGACTTAGCACGTTCCGTGAATGACAAGCTTAGAAGGGAAGCTCGGTACTACATTTGGGACCACCCATACTTGTGGAAACATTGTTCAGATCAGATAATAGGACATTGTATTCCAAAAATCGAGGTAACCTCTATCCTCACTTTTTGTCATACAGAAGCTTGCGGAGGTCACTTTGGCCCTAAACGGACTGCTTACAAGGTATTAGAGTGTGGGCTATATTGGCCCACAATTTTTCGTGATGCATATAATTTCTGTAAGTCTTGCGATAAATGCCAACATACAAGTAAAATCACTAAACAAAGTCAAATGCCCCTATCCCCGATTAATGTATATGAGATTTTTGATGTATGGGGCATTGATTTCATGGGCCCATTTATTTCCTCATTTAGAAACGTTTATATAATTCTTGCAGTAGACTATATTTCTAAGTGGATAGAAGCAAAGCCTATTCGCACTGATAATGCTAAAACTGTTGTGGAGTTTCTAAACCGAATAATTTTTTTTAGGTTTGGCACACCTCGAGCTCTGATCAGTGATCGTGACATCATTTTTGCAACAAAGTTATGAAGACACTATAGTCAAAATACGAAGTTCATCATCGTATAGCGACAGCCTACCATCCCCAAACGAATGGCCTAGCAGAGGTTTCGAACAGGGAGATTAAGTCGATTTTGGAGAAAACAATTTGGCCCAACCGAAAGGATTGGAGTCTTCAGCTTAATGACGCACTTTAGGCCTATCGGACAACATATAATGGACCAATTGGCATGACCCCATATCGGCTTGTTTTTGGCAAAGCTTGCCATCTTCCAGTAGAATTGGAACATAAAGCTTATTGGGCTATTCGACAATGTAACATGGAGTTAGAACCCGGGGGGAAGGAGAGGAAATTAGACATTCAAGAATTAGAGGAAATTCATAATAATGCCTACGAGAATGCTCGCACTTATAAAGACAAGACAAAGTTATTTCATGATAAGAAAATAGCGATGAAGCATTTTTCGGTAGGACAAAAGGTTTTTCTTTATAACTCCGTATTAAAGCTATTCTCAGGGAAGCTTCAATCTCAATGGCTAGGACCTTTTATTGTGACTCAAGTATTCCTATATGGTACAGTTGAAATAGAGAGTGAAGAAACAAGAAAGCGGTTCGCAGTCAATGGCCAATGATTGAAGCCATTTTACGAGAATTTTCAAGCCCACACGGTTGAAAAAATTTAGTTAGAGCCACCATAAAACCATTCACGGTGTCAAGCTAACGACGTTAAATAAGCGTTGTTGGGAGGCAACCCAATTTTTTATTTCTCTTTTTATTTCTTTATTATTATTATTATTTAATTATTTTATTTTAATTAATTATTATTTTATCTTAATCATTTTTTACTTAATTTTTTATTTTATTTTGGATATTAATAAAAATTCTCTTCTTTGTCTAAGTAACCAAAGTAAAAATAAGGGGCAAAAGGAGAAAAGACAAAACTTGTAGCCAAACAGCTATTCTTCCATCCCTATTCCAGCCACAAATAGTACCTTCTTGCCCTAGATTCCCCAAAACCTGTAGCCAAATAGCCCATAACCCTGCAGCCAAACGTCACCTGTTAGCCTAATACACCCCAAACCCTAAACAAATTTTTACCCATTTTTCCCCAAAATTTTTCTAACTGCCGAAATTCTCAACCTCCCAACCCCTACAGCAGGTTTGCCGACCACCATGGTACGAACCCTCAGCCGTGTCACCGCTGAGCCCTCCTTCACTCTCAACCCCGCCAGTGTCATTTCTCTACTCCCCAAACCATAATTTTGGCCGATGATGTTTATTCTCTTTCGCGCTCTCTACCGTCTTTCACTTCCCCATTGTCGCATGAAACCTCCTCTTCTTTTTCCTGTTCACCGCACGCTTCTCTTACGCCGTTGCCACCCCTCGACGCTACGGCCTCTTCTCCCCTTGCTCTCGGAGAAACCACGGTATTCCCAGCTCCTATGTGCGCGCTGTCTTATCCTTTGCACGGAACTAGTGCTCCATCATCTCCTTCATCGGTGCCGAACGACGCCACCACAACCTCCTACACATCACACATCGAACCTAACCCACTTACCTTCCTTTGCCTACCTCCGCCTTCGTCGTCCCCACTAGAGTCCCCCGCGCCATCACCACTACCATGTTCGACTCCCGGACCCCACGACGCCAGAATAATCGTCGTCCACCATGCCGGTCAGCCCAACAAGCAGATGTGCTCATGGGTTCTTCCTCCAACACCACTATTGACACTCCTGACCAGCCCGCACACTCCAACAGCTCCGAGAGTCGCGACGACCAGCAATTGTTGCCCACTCGTGGCCGTACCTACTGATCTCGTGCAACTGTTTTACCACTCAAGTGCCATTTACACAGTAACTTTGTCTTTGATACTCCTACCAGATGAAACAGGTATAATTGTTTACGCCATAAACAACTCGTTCCTTACAAATGTTTGTCATTACCTGTTTTAGATGCTTTACATCTTGCGACTGATGTTACTACTTATTTTCGTAATATTGGTTTGGTAGGAAATTTTGATATTACTCACTATGCCTATTATGAGTTAGTTTTGCAACTCTATTCCACATTTCATTTTCAACAACACGATCAAATCTCAATGAATACACTAGGTGTTGTCAAATTTCGGTTACTTGGTACCATGCATAATTTGTCCCTCACTGATTTTAATATTGCATTATGATTTGTGACTGAGGACTATACCATGTCTGCTGATTATAAAAATAGCCTATGAACTTTTCCTGCAGATTTTAAAGCTATTGAGGCATTTGCTTTGTTA
This sequence comes from Gossypium anomalum, assembly GCA_025698475.1. Taxonomy (NCBI): domain Eukaryota; kingdom Viridiplantae; phylum Streptophyta; class Magnoliopsida; order Malvales; family Malvaceae; genus Gossypium; species Gossypium anomalum. Next base: position 9,638,587 of record CM046967.1, on the reverse strand, counting down.
ACTGATAATGTTGAATCCATGTATAGCCCAAAAACATCAAAGGATTTATGGTTTCGTAACCCCGCCTTATGTTACATACACTGATATTTGGCTTACAATTTTTCAGGCCGTCGAGATGCTTCGGCTACGTCTCGAAGACGGAATTATTCTTATTATGGTGAATGTATATCGGCCGTTCAGTAAATTTGGGCTATTGGTATACGCTTCAATTCGATCATGGTATAAATGCAAAACGTCCTCTATTTTAGGCTTATTTTTTACGCAATTGTTATTTTCTCTCCACGGCTCTAATGCTCATATTTTAGATTTGCATGTTGCTTGTCAGGCTGATCCTTTAGATGCTCAATGCCTCAACTCGATGGGACTGCTTCTTGGCACTCTATATTCTATTCGTTTTGTCCCTTCAGGCGTTCGCTCCGCACCGACTGAACGAGTCTTTCGACGGCAAAATCAGAACAAAGTACCTACACGTGCCCAACCTTCAATGACCGTTAAACAATGCTTAGAGCGCATCGAGGCTTAACTCGACACTTTTGGCCAGCAACTATCTGAAATCATTACCATTATGAGCGAACGACAGTAATTAACGGGGAGTTCTTCTAAACGTTTCTTCCGCCTATTTATTTATTCCACATAGAGGACTATATGTTTTAAGTAGGGGGAGGCATTCCTCATTATTTCTGTCGTTTTAGATGTTGTTTTTATTGTTGCTGCTGCTTTGGTTGTTGCTGCCCATATAATTTTTTTTAAAGAATATTCTGTCTCTTTTCATGCCTAAGAAATTGACCATGACTTGCCCATTATTTGACCCATATGCATGCTTCTTGTCTACTGAGTTAGTTATGATTCTATCTGTTTGATTTCATCTCCATTGTTTTATTTCTTTTAGGCTGAATAATTATGATCAATAAAGTCAACCATATTTTGCTTATAGTATAATTGATTAAGTCTAAATGAAAAGAGGACACTTAATGCAGTTGCATGCTTAAAATATGTTCATGACTATTTAGGTGGTTACTGAAACTTATTTTTGACACTTGATTGTTTTTCCTAAGTCCTTCAAAATTAAAATTTTGTTTAATAATAATAAAGTTTCTGTGGTTATGAGTGCAACTTAAAACGTGACTAGCTGAGTAATTGGGGGTAGGGTACTTAGGTTGTCATCCTACTTCGCGTCAAAAGGTTGTGTAACGTGTTAGGTAAAACTCCGCTAACCAGAATTAATTTTAAGAATGTGTTGGGCTAAGTAACCAGGGTGAGGTGCTTGGCTGTCATCTCTCTTCACGTCAAAAGGTTCGATATGTTCTTAAGAAAAATAAAAATTAGGAGTATGTTGGGCTGAGTAACCGGGGTGAGGTGCTTGGCTGTCATCTCTTTTCGCGTCAAAAGGTTCAATATATTCTTAAGCAATAATAAATAAATAAATAAATTTAAAACAAAAGGGTATTAATAAAATGTGGGGACTAAAGGTAGAAACAAATAGGGTGTCTTGATAGGTTTAGTAAATTACCTAATTTTCATGAAATAATCCAAGTCGATCTTAATTTTTGTATGTGTTAATTGGAATACTTTTTCAATTTTACTTAAAGCAAGCTTAGGGTTCCATTTATTTTTCATATGCATTTTGACTAATTTTTATAAAACTTCGGAGTAGTATTTCTTTCATGGCAGGATCTAATTTTCACAGTGGACAGGAACAATACTTGAGGGAAAGCATGGGCTAAGTAGGGGGAATTTGATAATACCCTAGAACGTCATATTTTTATGTGCTAATTGCATGTTTATTTTGAGTATAGTCCTACTAATTTGAGCTATTTATGGTTCTTTATCTTGTAGGGACTAAATTAAAGGAAAAAGGAAATTTAGGGGCAAAAAGCGTGAAATTTGGAAATCAAGTGGGCCAACATACGAAGTAGGAGAGAAGTGGAGCCGAAAATGCAAAGTGTGTAAGACTTTTGGGGCAAAAATAAAAAAGAAGAGATTTTATAGTACAAGACTCTATTTAATGTTTAATTATATTAGGATAATTATTAAGAATAATTATTTAGATTTAATTTTAGGATTTATTTTTATCTTTAATTATCTTTATTTATTTGTATTTATTTTTTAGGATTTAATTAGGAATAGGCTAAGTTTCTTAGTACTATAAATAGAGAATGAAGTGACACAAATTTTGTCCATCTTTTGCTGTAACACTCTCTCCCCCATCAATTTAGTTCTTTTCATATTTAAATAAAAAATTCCTTTTCCATTATTTTTATTTATTTTTTCCCAAAAATCATGAGCCACTAAATCTAATCTAGCCGAAGGTTGTTGAAATTCCCCAAAAAGGTTCATGAGGCTTAGGATTCGCGCTTAGCCTTCTCAACAGGGTATTCATCGCTTCTCCACATTACGGGGCTGACGCTTCCGTCCATGTCCCTTAATAGGTGACCTTTTCAACTTGTGCAAGGAACGACCGCTTTTACGTTTTGGGAAGGTTCCACAGTTATTTCGTTAACTTTTTGCGTCAGAGGTTGACGAGTCCAAGTGACAAAATGGAGTGGTATTCGCCGTTGGGAAGTGATGATCTAGCAGAAGATAGTTCCACAAAAGCAATTATTGGCTAGAGTCAGGTTCCGACAAATTGTAAGTCTAAATCCTTGGAGCTGGTGGTCGTAGGCGTCCTCTTCCACTATAACTGGCTTATTCTGCTTAAGAAGGATTACTTAAAAGCCAAGGATTGGACCCAAGAAGAATCGAGACAATCGAAGGCTAGAATCTCACCATATAAGAAACTCTCTATTTTCTCAAACTCTGTTTATTTTTATATTCTCTATTTTAGTTATCGCAATTTCAATTCAACTTCCAATTCTGTTTTTATTTTATTTTTCCAGAACAAAACTTTTAATTCTATTTTTTTATTTTTTCTAGAAACGCAGGTTTTCTTGCGCACGATTCTGCCCAAGATTTTAAGAAACAAGCATTCGTGCAATCCGGTCCTTGAGGATTCGACCCTACTTCCCCTTTACTGTTCTTTTTCATTATTTTGTAAGAAATAGGATATATTTGGTGCTCTCAATGACCGCATCATCGACTAACCCCCTTGAGATCAATGACGTTTCATATTCCAGAAAAGTACTTATGAAATTCCCAAACTGACGTGCCATACCCTCTGACATAAACCCCATTGGCAGATTGTGGATCTGAACCCAAAAAATCGAATAATCTAGATGCACTTGTAACGGGTCCTTCCTCTGTTCCAACTTGTGAAAGATAATTATGTCTATTAAACATCCATGGCATACATTTGCTCACCCTCTTCAGATTTATCTCATAATAAAACAGAAACAAATGTCTCTTTTCCCTAATCTCTGAAATAACAACTCCTCCCAGCAGATGCCATAGATCTGCAAGAGTATTCCTCGTCAAAGGGAAGTGCACCATACTATCCGTTAGCACCTTCCCCATCAAACAAAGCCTGTAATCCTCCTCAATCACATCTTCATTCCCTTGACCCCTAGAACGACACTTCTTCTTCCTCTAAAATATTCAAATTGGCTAAATCCTATTCTATTTTCCCCTTATAAAAACCATTAAATGCAAACCCCCACAATCGCTAAATGTAGCACCCCTAACGCTTAACCATCGCCAAAATAGGGTTAAGAAGCATCACTAGACTTTGTAGACCAATTACGAACATTTCATATCATTTAATACACATATCAGAAACCAATCACAATTCACTCATATTGTCCCTTATATGAGCCCTCGAGCCCAAAATATGCATTAGAAACAAGTCGGGACTAAACCAGAGACTCAAAGCATTTTTCTCAAAATTTCAAAATTTTGCCTAGGTGCAAGGGACACACGCTCATGTGGCCAGGCCGTGTGGCTCACACAACCAAGTGACACGCCCATGTCTTAGGTCGTGTGGGCATTCGATGTGAGGCGCACGATTGTGTCCTAGCCCGTGTCCATGCCTATGTAACTCTCTGACTTGGGTTACACAGCCAAGTCATATGCCTGTGTGCTAGGCCTTGTGTTATGAAATTAAGGTGCAAGGGTCACACAACCAAGCCACACGCTCGTGTGCTAGGCCCTGTGCAAAAATCTGGGCATTCTGTTTCTAAATTTTAAAGATGCAGGGGATACATGGTCGGAACACATGCCTATGTGTTAGGCCATGTGTCACGCAAGGCTGAGACACACGCCCGTATCTCTGCCCGTGTGGACGAAAATAGGTCATTTCAAGACCACTTTTCTCACCCATTTTGATGTCAACCTATACACAACATTTTAATATATCAATACATTCCAAAAAAACAATCAACACAAGTCAAAATCATGTTTTAAACATGACATAACATATCAAATACTTAAATATTTAGACTTACCTATTTAATCCGTCTCATTGATTTATCAAAATCTACTACTAATTACATACATACAAGCATATATCACTAACAACCATGTCTCAAATTATTTCATTTCCAAATCAACCGTATACATGCCATATAAACCAAAATATCCGTTGCAAAAGCTACCGAATTAAGATGGATAGTATGACTTGATGTGTTGATCCGATCCCCTCGCCTCACGTTAATCTACAAGAACATTAAACAGCACAAGTAAGCTTAATGAAGCTTAGTAAGTTCAATAGGTTAAACATAAAGCTTACCGTATATATTATAACAAATCATTTAAGTAAATCATTCAATGTACATTTCCTACCAATCACAACTTTAATTGATGAATTTATTTATCTCAGATCAATACTAATCATAACATTAAGTCTTTATACATTAATTTCATACGTCGCTTACCAACCATTGCCGAACCAGAGAACGACTTACGGATATGAGTACATCGTATTCAGAAGCCCGAAGCTGCACAGAAGCACATAAGTGCTAAACAGAAACCTGTAAGGGTTGAACGGAAGCTCATAGGAGCTGAACGGAAACCCATAAAGGTTAAACTGAAGCTCAAAATAGCTAAATGGAAACCCATTAGGGTTAAACAAAAACTTATATGAGTTAATAGAAGCTCGTGAGAGGTAAACGGAAAATAAACACAAATGTTCGCAACAAATGCTGAACCTCGGTTTACTTGGGTAATTTGCCATCAATTCATCCTTTGCATTTACCGTTAATTCATACTTTGCCACAGAACGATTGTACTCAATCCCGCATTCCACTGGTTTTGAACAATGAATTCAATTTCATAATTTAACAATAATTTTATTTTCAACAATAAATATAAATAAATACATAGTACCATTCATCAATTTAATAAATAAATATTAAAATTTAACCATACGAACTTACCTGGATTAGTTTGTAAGATTTGTAGTAGTTCAGGAACTATTTTGCTAATTTCTATTTTTCACAATTGTCTACAGGCTCTTGATCTAAAATATAAAATTATCCCTTCATTAGCATATATTTCAGTTCCAATTCAGTTCACAATTAATACCCCTCAAATTTTAAAATTACACAATTACCCCACCTTTTATAATTTTTGCAATTTAGTCCCTTATTAATTAGTCTATCAAATGAACTATTTTTTCTCAATTAACAATTTATCTAAATATTGTAGGCCATCATACAGCCCTTGATAAACAAAATTTAGTACCAAACCTTAATATTTAGTCTTTTCACAATTAAGTCTTAAAATCAATATCTATCAAATTCACTTTATAAAATCATCATACAACAAAATTAAAGCTCTAAATCCATGTTAATCAGTATTCATCAATGGTAACTTTCAAAATTACCAATAAAATCAAAATCTAATGAATTAGGTAGTTGGACCTAATTGTAAAAGTCTTAAAAACATAAAAAATTCAAGAAAAGAGTAAGAATTGAACTCACATGAAGTAAAAATATGAAAAACCAGTTTAAGAGCTCTCCTATGGCTATTTTTGGCTGAAGATTGATGAAGAAATGTTTAGAAAATCATTGTTTTTTTTCTGCTTATGCCGCCTCAGCCTTCTATTTTAGGCTTATTTACTCTTTAAATCCTCCCTCATTTAACATCAAATCCTTTTAATCACTGTTTCTTTAATTAGTAAGTTTTGCACCTTTTTCAATTTAATCCTTTTTAATTAATTAACTACCAAAACGTTAAAATTTTTTAACGAAACTTTAATACCATCTTAATAACACTTCGTAAATATTTATAAAAATATTTACGTCTTGGTTTATAAAATCGAGGTCTTGATACCTCATTTTTTAAACCACTTAACATAATAAATCATTATAAAACACAAATTACTAATTCATAAATTTTTCTAAAATCACATTTGACTCGTAAATACTAAATAATAAAATTTACGATCTTACTTATATAATTTGGTGATCTCGAAACATTGTTTCCGACGCCACTAAAAATCAGGCTATTACACTAAAGCTCTAGACAAACAATAAAAATCGTACTAACCAACAGATAGAGATGTGCTAAAACAACATAAGATTAATTCTTTTTTTCTATATTAATTTATTAATTTTGATATCTTTATTTTATACATTTAAGAACTTTAGACTAATGATAACAAAAAAAGTATGGTTTTTTGGTGTCTTCATTTATGAAAATCTATACTTCAATATTTGATTGAGTTTGTGCTATTGGCTAACTATCAATTTAGTTTGACAATAAATATTAATATACGATTTTTTAAAAATGATAATTAATATAAATATAATGATGATTTTATTTTTATATTTTTATATAATATTTAAATAAAAAATATACAAATTATTTAGTTGGTCATTCAATTTTTAGAGTGTTTTTATTTTGATCACCCGAAAAGAAATCCTTATAATATCATCACCGTTGTTAGAGAAAGCTTTCATTTTAGTAACTCAAGCGTTAAATTTCTAACGGCAGTTGACTTGTTTATTCCATTGCCTAAAATTCTATATGTTTTTTGTTTTCAATCTTAAAATTTTAAATTTCAAAACATCAAAATCAATTAAAAAAATTGCTAATAATTTTTATCCCTCGATAGTTTCAACTGATTTGTTACTATAATATTAAAATTAATTAAATTAATTAATTTAAGAGTAAAATACAAAAAATAGTCACTCAACTGTCTTGTTTATTCTATTTTGGTCACCCAACAATTAATTTTTTTCAATTTGGTCACCTAACTTTTCAAAATTAATATTTTAATTACTCTCATTGTTAACTTAGTAACTAAAGTCTAATCTGGACTTTCTTTTATTGGCCTAATAAAAAATTTAGCCCTCATTATTTACAAAATATTTCACTTAGTTCTAATTCTAAAAATTACAAAATATATTTCAAAAGTATTAAAAATAATTTTATACTTGTTAAAATTTTTATAATTTATATTTAATTTTTTTTTACTTTATATTTTTCTTTTCTCATCAACCAAACATGTAAAAAAACCCCATAAATTAAAAAAATTGACTCAAATTTTTTTATTTAGTCCTTTTTTTTTCTTTCTTTTGTTACATTGTTCATCTTGGTTGTCTAATTACAACTCAAGAAGCTCAAATTTAACAAATTTATAAATCCAAAAAAATGATTAGTTTGATGACACTACACCTGTTCATGGGTTAGGCCACCTGACCCGCCTGAAAAGTGGAAGGTTTGCGAAAAAATATATGGTCGAAAATGGGTTAGGGCAAAAAAATAAGACCCATTTAAAAAACAGGGTGGGCCTCGGGTAAGACATTTTTGGCCTGGCTCGGCCCCAATCCACAAAAGAACAAAAAAATGTTTTTTTTTGTTGTTTTAATGCTATTTTCTTGTTTTCTTCTTATTTTGCTACCATTTTATTATTATGTTGCTACTATTTTATTGTTACTGTTTGGATATTGTATAAAACTTGTTTTATTATTAATTTTGTTATTATTTTAGAGACATTTGCTTGTTAAGTTGCATCTATCTTTATGTTATTTAAGTATACATATTTTTTAAAATTTATTTTCAACTTGTTGAGAAATATTTATTTTAATGTTTTTAGTATTTTTAATGTATTATATATTTAAAAGTTATATAAAAATAATATAAAAAAAATTTAATATGGGAGGGTTGGGCCGGGCTCAGGCCTAACAAACGGGCATAGGATTTTGGTTGGGCTCGACCCATGAACACCTCTAGATGACACCAACTCTAATGGCCTTACTCTTTGCTACAAAGATGGTACCAGTTTCAAGCTCTAGTGTCCTCGTGTTTTTATCATTTCTAGCTCAAGCATTGAAGAGAGATTGCGAATCAAGGTCATGGTATTTGATATTTCCAACTTGGTTAATTGAATGAAAGAACAAAGTGGAAGATATTGTTAAAAGTGATTTTGAATAAAAAATCTAAAAAAAAAATCATATTTACTTTTTACTTTTTTATATTTTGTATAATCAGGAATAAAATGAAAAATATTGTAAACATTGAGGGTTGAATTTGTTGAATATTTTAGATTTAAGATCAAGTTGATAGAACATATAAATATTGAAGGGCTAAGTTTTTTATTAGACCATTAGACTTTCATTACTAAGTTGACTGCAAGAGTGACTAAAATATTTAATTTCAAAAAGTTGAGAGGATAAAATATTTAGGATGATTTTTTGAAATATTAAGTATTAAATTTTATTCTTATTAAATATTTTATAATTTTAGTCACTCAACTATCCATTTAATGATAAAATAATATAAAATTATCAAATGGTACTTGTTTATCCCATTGCCTAAAATTTTAAATTTTTAGTTTCAACAGATTTGTTATTATTAAATAATTAATGTAAGAGTAAAGTACAAAAATAGTCACTCAACTATTCAGTTTGTTTTATTTTGGTCACCCAACTATTAATCTGTTATATTTTAGTCACTCAACTATCCAATTAATGATAACGTGATATAAAATTGTCAAATGATACTTATTTAACCCAATGCCTAGATTTCTAAATTTCTAGTTTCAACCGATTTGTTACTATAATATTAAAATTAATTTAAGAGTAAAGTACAAAAATAGTCACTCAATTATCCGGTTCATTCTATTTTAGTTACCCAACTATTAATTTTTTTCAATTTAGTAGCTCAAATTTTAGAAATTAAATATTTTAATTATAAAAAATAAAAAAAATATTTACAATATAATTATAGAATGAGAAAAAAAACACATGGATGCTTATGTAACTTGTAACAGCCCCTTTTTTAGTGAGATCAGAACAGTGGTTTCGGGACCACAAATCCGAGTCCGAAAGAAAATTTATTTTAATATTATTTTATATTTTATAGTATGATAGAAATATCATATGAAAATTCCGTTAAGAAATTTTACTGATTTCATGTTTAATATGATAAAAAGGACCAAATTGTATAAAATGCAAAAGTTTAATTCTAGTAGCTATAAGTATCAAATAGTTATAGAGTTCAAACTTTGAGGTCCTTATATGACAATTAGACCATTAAGAGAAGTTAATAGATAATTATGATGATTCATCCATGGAAATTTAAGAAAAGAAAAGGATTAAATTGGAAAGTGGAAAAATAAAAGATGATAATTAATTAAAAGACAAAATATCGTCTTATTTCATAATTTTCCCCAAATTATTTTCATGTAAACCTCATATAAGAGAAAATAATTCAAGCAAGCTTAATTGGGTAAGCATTCTTGTCCCGTTTTTAGTAATTTTTATATTTTCGAGATCGTAATAACCTAATCTAGCTATTTTGGGGATTAATTTGCAAAGTTATCAAGGTACTAGGGGTTTTACATGGATTAATATGGATTAATTATGAAATTTATGATAGAAAATGAAAGGTTGTTGAGAGATAAACAACTTTTGAAAAGGAAGTTTTGATGAAATTATGATTTAAGGACTAAATTGAAAAGTTATAAAATTCATGGAAAAATTCTAAATTTTTTGAAATACATGGGCCGTTATTGTTACATGTAAAAGTTGGTTAGGCTTGGAATAAGGATTAAATTGCATGAATTTTATTTTCCGAGCCTAAAGACAAAATTGGAATTAATCAAAAGTATAGGGGCAAAATGATATTTTTGCCTAAGATGTGAATTGGACCGAATTGAATATGAAATGTATTAAGTTGATGTTAAACTTATTTATATAGATTCGAAAAGATCAAATAAGGAGTTGGATCGAGGAAAAGAAAAAGTATCAGATCAATAGATTTTTGTACACGATCAAGTGTCGAGGTAAGTTCATGTAACTAAATTGTATAAATTTATACGTTTGAATAAAATTTTGTATATGTGAATATTGAATTGTATAATTGTCATGTCTATGAAATTAATCATATATCCGAAAAATGCCTGATAAATATTAAATCTCGTTTGAATACATGAAAATCAATTGGATACAGGGCTTCTGGATTGGTTGTGTTTTGCATATGTTGCAGACACACCATAGCTCGAAAGAGCGTTCCGTTATTAGCTCTCATGAGCATCCCGTTATATGGTTCTTGCAAGCTTCCTGTTATAGCTCTTCGGAGCATCCCGATAGGTTATGGTCCTACATGTGTTGCGGGCACACCTTAACTCTTATGAGCATCTCGATATATGGCTCTTCGTGAGCATCCCGTTAATTGGCTCTTTGGGAGCTTCTTGATATGGCTCGCTTGAACTTCCTGGTATATGACTATCTGGAGCTTCCTGTTAATGGCTCTTCAGAGCTACCCGTTATTGGCTCACATGAGCTTTCTGATTATGGCTCTTATGAGCTTCTTGTTTTAACCCAGATAAGCTTCTCGTTTATGTTCTTTTATAAGCACTCATGGATATGAATTGACGAATTTACCATATTGTACACTTCGTGTGTATTGCCATGTATCCATCGATATTTTAAATGATTCAACGGGTAAAGTTCTAGTATTAGATGATATGAATTCAAGATGAATGACTATGAGAAATACTTGATATACAGAGATGTGATATGTATATGTTCATTGGAAACTTAAAGTGATAAATACACGTACGTGGAAATTGAATATTGATGAGCTCATCCATATTTCTTAGTATTTATATGAATTACATCACTAACATGTTTGATGAGGATGTATGTGTCTTTAGGTTATTGATTACATTGATTTGGATGTACTATGTATGTTTACTTTAAACAAATATAATTCGTAAGTTAAATTCCTGTTATACCATGTAACACCCCATACCTGTAACCCACGCCAGGGTAGAGTACAAGGCATTACCTAACTTGATCTCATGCAATCGAACAACCTTAAGTCGCTGAGACTCGGTCCTAATTTAAATCTTTTTAATTACCACTTTAGACTCTTTATTATGGGCCTACAAGCCCTAAATCTATCATTGAAAACTATTCGGAACCATTCCGAGTCTTTAAACCAACTTTGAGAAATTTATTTTTTAAAACAGGGTACACGCCCATGTGGGTAGGCCATGTGCTCACATACGCCTGTGTGGCTTGGGACACGCTTGGGTCCCTTGCCCGTGTGGCCAATTTAATTCTACATTTTTTCATAAAACAAGTGCAGACTTCACATAGCCTGGACACATGCCAGTGTCCATAGCCCGTGCCTATCACACGGCCATAACACGCCCGTGGCGTAGCCCGTGTGTAAAAACCTGGGTATTCTGTTTCTGACGTCAGCATGCCCAAAATGTCACACGGCCACGGCACACGCCCGTATGCTCGGCCGTGTCCACCACACGGCTGAGACACACGGCCGTGTCTCTGTCCGCGTGTTTATTACCATGCATACTGACTCAAAATTTCTACGTGCAGGGGACACACACACGGCCTCATCACACGCCCATGGGGCTGACCATGTGTCACACACGGCCTAGACACATGCCCATGTGTCTACCCGTGTAGATAATATGAGGCTATTTACCAAGCCTCATTGCCACCCCTACAAACATAGTTCCATACAAATGCAAGCAAATACCAAAACAACACAATCTATATGACTAAATCAGCCACAACAGACATTCATTTATAAGACAAATTACTCAACTATGGAAATAACATCTTTGCATATAATCAAAATGAATATTAGCCATCGTTCAAGGCTTAATACAAAGTGTAGGGTTTATACCAAGCCAACACTTTTGGCCAATTCTCAAAACACGAAATAATAAATTCTAGCCCTATACATGTCACAATCAAAGATATAAAACCAACTATACTGAATGCTTCGGCCGATAGTGTGATCGATATCTCTGACTTCCAGCGATCCTTGAGCTAGCTAGGCGGCACTGAAAGAAAATGGAAGGAAAGAGGGAGTAAGCATAAAAACTTAGTAAGTTACATATAAATAAATATATAACAACAATTTCACTAATGATCATCATGCTCATAGCACAAAGGTAAGCATAAGCTTAACTTACTCATTACCATCTCACCATTCTCATATTTTTTATTGAGCTCATTTCTCATAAGTATCAATTAGGTACCTGTATCACTCATGACATGGTTATGCTTTTCTTATTAACTCACATTCATAACTTTTACTGTTGAACCTTTCAGAACTCTACCAGATATTGTATCAGCCTCCAACATGGGGTAAGCTGCTGATGCCATATCCCAGACATAGTCTTACACTAACTATCATCATCGAGGTTGATGCCATGTCCCAGACATGGTCTTATACTAACTCTCGCATATCCGTGTCGATGCCATGTCCCAGACATGATCTTACACTAACACAACGTTTAGCAGATGCATGTCCCAGACATTACACTGGCTTACGTCTCGAGGCCGATGCATGTCCCAGACATGTCTTACACTAGCACTCATCTCAATGCCGATGTCATGTCCCAGACATGGTCATACACTGGCTCTCATAATGTGGCCGATGCATGCCCAGACATGTCTTACACTGGCACACAAATAACCCGAATGTCATGGCATGAATATCTGGTTTATTTCCTAGGGTTCTAATGGGATTTCTACTATCTCAATTCTTAATATGCATTCTCAATCCACATTCTAGCTAGTCATTCTATATCAATTAAATGACAATTCAAATACATCAATTAACAATATAGTCGTACTATTTACATACAACTTACCTCGGATTACAAAATGTACTCGACTAGTCAGTTTAGTCGATTTGCTTGGCTTTCTCTCAATCTAGGTTCGAATTTGGTAAGTCTTGATCTATAATAGAAAAATGTACTCATTTAGTCACTAAAAAAATTAAGCAATCTAAAATTCACGTCTTTGGTAAAATAACCATTTTGCCCCTAAACTTTGGCAAAATGACTATTTTACCCTATGCTCGAAAATTAATTTTTATTGAATTTCCTCTTATCTTAGGCCTATCCGAACCCTTTTTAATCTTATACCAACCCCAAATTCTCACTATTTCACACACATATCACCTATTTTTCAACTTATGCAAAATAGTCCCTTTAGGTGTTTTCATGCCAACACCTTTCACAAAAGTTGTTTAGAACTCTTTTAAGACTCATATTCTTCCAAAAAAAAACTCAGTAATCATCAAAAATCCATTCATGGCAAAACCCTGAACTCTTAATCATTTTGCAAAATAGACTCCTCATTTGAAAGCACATGCTTCAAGGGTCTCAAAAATGCAAAAATCATCAACAAAGGACATGGAAATCACTTACTTGTTGAGGTGAGAAGTTGCTGAAATTTCAAAGCTTCAAAAACTCCTCTTTTGCTGATATTTTCGGTGGAGAAAGAAATGGGAAGAAGATGATATCATTTTTTTCTTTATTTTAGTCTAAATAAGTTACCTAACATACCAAACATAAAAATTTTGTCCCCCTTTGACTCCATGGTCGACCAAGCACTTTAAAAAGGGTCTAATTGCCCTTTAAAGACGTCTAATTTTAATTTTCTAGCTATTTAACACATTTGGGTACTAAAATGCAACTTTTACCTTTTATGCGATTTACTCCTTTTTTGCAATCGGGCCCACAAACATTAAAATTAACTCACCAAATTTTTCATGCACTAATATAATCATACTATAACCTCATAATAATAATAAAAATAATTTTCCCAACTTTGGATTTGTGGTCCCGAGACCACTGTTCCGACTAGGCCCTAAATCGGGCTGTTACATACGAACTTACAAGCATTAAATGCTTACTTTGTTTCCTTTCCTCTGTTTTATAGTACTCAAAAGCTCGTAAAGGTTGAAAGCGGGTCATAGCAAAATCACACTATCCTTTAGCTCATTTTGGTATAATTAGTAAAATTACCTTTGGTATAATGGCATGTATCATTAAATTAAGCCACATGATGATATGCTTTGGTTGTAATTAGCCATTGGAATGGCTAGTGATGGTATGTTTGATGTATATATGCATGAGGTTGTATTATGTTTGGTATGTGAGTGTGCTTGGATTGGTATTTTAGGTATAAACATGCTTAAGTAAGTAAATGATCAATTGAGTAAGTTAGAAGTTTGAATAAATGTCATGATATATCATGTATAAGACTTAGTTTTGGCTTGATTTGAGGGTTATTAATTGGCTTGTGAATGTGCTTAAACGTTTTTGTAGGTGGAAAGCAAATTGGGTGAGAAAAGTGGCATAGAATATGGCCTATTTTCATCCACATGAGTAAAGACACGGACGTATGTCTCAACCGTGTGTGACACATGGCCATGCGCACGGGGGTGTGGATCGGCCGTGTGTCCCCTGTATCTTTAAAATTGCAAAAATAGAATGCTCATGTATTTTCACACGGGTAGAGACACGGGCGTGTGTCTTAGCTGTGTGTGGCACATGGACGTGTGTCTCAACCGTGTGTGGCATACAGCCTGGCACACGGGCGTGTGACTAGGCCGTGTAGCCCCTGCACCTAATTAATATAAATTAAAATGTTCACACGGCCTAGCATACAGGTGTGTGGCTTGACCGTATGACCCAAGTCAGTAACCACCCTAATTTGGACACAGGTTAGGACACGGTCGTGTGTCCCTATTTCAAATGTCCACACAGTCCGAGACACAAGCGTATCTCTTAACCGTGTGAGTCATATAGCCTGATCACACGGGCGTGTGTCCCCTACACATTGGAAAAAATTTTAAGATTTGGCGAAAAATTCTTTAAGTACCCGGTTTAGTCCCGACTTGTTTCTAATGTTTATTTTGGGCTTCAAGGGCTCATAAAAGGGACTATATGATTGATTATGAATAGATTCTGATATAGTGATAAATTATATGAAATGTTTGTTATACATTCTGTAAATTCTGGTAATGCTCTGTGACCTTGTTTCGGCAACGGATATGGGTTAAGGGTGTTACATAACTAAATATTTTAATTACCCTTATAGTTAACTTAGGTCTTATTTGATAAACCGTTGAAAAAAATTTAACCCATTGAAAATTAATATCTTCAATGATTTAATATTTTACACATGTTTGATAATCCAAAATAAAAACAATCTGGTAGAATTTTTTCTATAAAAAAAGTGGAATATGATAAGTAGATAAGAGCGACTTATCACTTAAATTTTAGGGATAAAACTCAAAATTATATATGAACTTTGATTTAATGTGCAATTGTGTACATGAACTTTAATTTGGTGCAATTATACATGTGAAACTCTAATTGTAGTTCAAATATATACTCGAAACTTTAATTTTGGTTTAATTATACACATTTAAAGAAACAAATACATCAATTTATTTTTATATTGGATAAATATAATTATTTATGTATGCAACATATAAATATAAAATGATGTTATATCAATGATTGTGTTAATAATTTCTAAGAATTGGATCAAATCAAAATTTCATGTATAAAATTGTACAAAATCAAAGTTTATGTATACAATTGCACATTAAACTATAGTTCATGTATAATTTTGAACTTTATCCCTAAATTTTATTTTATTTATTTTAATATTATATTATCCTGTAAAAATTTTACATTTAAAATTTGGCTTTTGTTTAGAATAAGGTGAAATATTTAAAAATTAAAGATAAAATGTAAAATATATTATTTATATAATTTAAAATATATATTTACCAAAAAAATTAATTATATTTTGTAATTAATTTTAAGTAATGTTCAAACAAATTTCATAGCATAAATTTAATACTTCAATTTTTAATACTTAATTTTTCTAACATTTATTTTTTAAATTTATCAAACACCATCTTAGTAAATATTTAGTTTTATAATTAATTTTGAATTTCGTTAACTTAGTTCGTGCTGAAGTGTTATTTTATAATTTTATATTAATATTAATATTAATTAAAATAATTATATTAATATTAAAAAGAATTTCTCTCCCCCTATTGTCCCTCTATATCCCAGTATTGATGTGGCACGATATAATTTATTAATGATTTTTTTTAACTGTGTTAAGAATTGAGGTAACTTAGATAAAGAAAAAAAAAGTATAGTTCATGAATTCGTATCAATCTATCATTTTCTGTCAAAGATATTGATACCTTTCTTCATAATTTCAGCACAAATGTGAGGTGATATGTGTTCCCTTTGCTAGGAGAAGGACCACGAGGCTCTGCCAATACACATGAGGTTGCCATCACATTAAAACTGTTTTGTAGTCTAAGTAAAATTTGATTTGGTTTAAAAAAATAAAATAAAATTTATATTTAAGTTAATTAAATTGAGTTATTCGAATTAATTCGAATAAGTAATTCGAATTTCGAATTCGAGTCAAGTTAAACTTTATAATTCAAACAATTCGAATGATAGATTGGTGGAAATATCCCTTTAATTCTTGTTAATTTTGAAGATGAACAAATTGGTCTCTCTTTCAATAAAAATTACAAAAAAAATTAAAATAATTTTTAAAATTTAAATATTTCTAAAGTAATAATTTTGGGACCTAAATAAGTTAATTAATGATTCAAGTTTATCATATTATTATTATTATTATTATTATTATTTTGCTTTGAAAAAAAATTCAAATATATATGGTTTCAAATTTATGTGCTCTAATATGTAATTAGTTATACTGTAATAAAATTTTAATTTGACATGTTTAATTTTTTTAAGTTATCTTGAACAATTTGACTTGACTCAAATTTTATTTCAATCAACTTGATTTCAAAAAAAATTCAAATCGAGTTAAGATGATAAAATAAGAGTCATCAACTCGATTGATTTGAAATTTTTTTTATTCTATTTGATTCAAAGCCAACTTGTATCTGAACTAGGAATCAGCTCCTTGTGATAGATATTACCATCAGCAACAAAAAAGCCCTTACCATCTCTTAATTGCCAATCAAGTCCCTTAATCAACAGATCTCTTCCAAGCCCAAGAATGAATGAATTTTTCCTTCCTCTTCCAAACCCAATTTATAACTTGAGTTCATAAATATGAACATGGCAAAGGGTTTAAAATGATACAGCTAGCGTGGTTTGGGTGGAGTACATGGAAAAGAATTAAAAGCAGATTGTCGTGGGGGTGTGTGGACTGTGGGCTTTCTAAAGGGTTTTGGTGGATGCGTTTGAAACCAGAAAATAGAAAATATCTAAAATAGTTGACGAATGACTGATTAATGCCAAAACGTCTCTCCTATTATGTCATTGGTGTTGAGTCTAAAATGTCGACTGCTAGTTAGTGGTTTGTAGGCAAAGTAAATTTTCAATAATTGCAAAACGTTTTTGTTTTTGCACCACTAGAATATGGGTTATCCATTTTTGGATCATCAAGTTAATGGGCATACCTTCCATTAAATTATAAAGTAAAATTTGAAAGAGTCAAATTATAAATAGAAATATCATTAGAAAATGCATTATTAAAGGCGGTGGGCATAAATTTAACAATCTCTTAAGACATTATATATTCTCGAGTCACCCGACCAATAAATTGCACCCTTCACCCCGCTACTTTACCACTCATGGGGACAATATACGGATGGTCTCGAAGCATGGTTACTTTATAACTTACCTCTCAATTGGGGGACTATTATATCCCTATCTCAATTTAGACTTGGTTGAACTTGAACCCTCCATTGGACACTCACATCTACTATAAATAATCTAAGATATCACTTAGTAAGAGGATTTCTCTCCACACAAAACCCTAATACATTAAGCATTCGTTTGGAGTCTTTCTACCTGTTCGACTTTTGGCCCTAGAATGGGTGAACCAGCTTTAATTCCTTGACTCAAGCCCCTTTCCTTTTTCTCCACTTCCATTGATATTGTGCATCAACTATAATTTTTTTATGAGAAATGGTCCCTAAACTTGGGGAAGGGTTAGTGTAGTTATCAATTTTTTCATACTGCTTTTAGGTTTTGGCCTTTCGGGTTTATTTTGACAAAATAAGTTTTGTTGAAGGGTTTGGACAATATTTTATAAAGTTCTATAAAGTTCCAAAATTTTTTGATTAATGTTTCTAAAAGAAATAAAATTTTAAGTAATAAAAAATAAATAACTCTTATATTATATTTTTAAAATTATTTTTATAGGGTTTTAGTTTATTTTATCTGTTTTAAATATAAAATAGTTATTTTTACATCTTAAAATTCAATTCAGTTTGAGTAACCGTGATTTTTTAACTTATATTCTAAAAATTATCCAAACACCTTAGTTCAGATTAGGTTTCTATTTCTTGGCATTTATTGCTTAGTCCTACTTAAACAGTTATTTTTTTGCATCATATTACGTGAAAAGTGTATAGCATCTAATAAGAATGTGTCTCATGTCATGTTCTTAATGGTTAATATCGTTTTTGGGTAAACCGAGACAAAATTGACAACTTAGGGATAGCTCCGGACCTTAGGTACTAATTTGAGAATTTGGGTATAATTTAGGGACGAATTTATTAATTAAACTAAAACATATTAAAAGACTTATAAATAGGTGTGAATATTTAATGCATTATCAGTAAACAAATAACAATACTTACAGTACCTCGGTAAAATTAAAAAAAAATAGAAAGAACCTATAAATAAATAAACTTTGTATAAACGTAAACTCAAATTCTAAACCATAAACTTAAAATTCAAAAAATATATAATAATATATAATATTATTATTCACTAATAATACATTAAATTTATATGTGGAGAAAAACATATCGAATATTATCCATACAAAAGAACATCCATAGAAATTATTAACAAAGCAACCAACTTTTTTTTTTTTTTTAGTAACAATACATCATGCACTAACATGACATCAAACATATATAAATGGTGTAAACAAGGTTTCAGAAGAGTTGGATTATTGACAACAGAAATGTGTGTGTTCCGAATTAGCTGAGATGAACAACGAAGGAAAGAGAACAACAAGTGTTTTCTAACAAAATAAACAATATTGTAGGGACTGAAATGCTGAAAGCAAATTAATTGGATGCTTTGTGTTCCGAATTTGTGTGTATCCCATTTAATTTCATTAAAGCAGACAAATGATATGCCAATTACTGTCATGACTTTTTTTTTTTTTTAATTATTTATTGAAGGTGGTGATTGTCCTACTTATGATATTATCACCGAAACCGAAATTGGAAGCTGCTGCGTTGTCTGAAAATGTGTAGTTTTTGAATCACGTATTCTAATTTCAACATTATTATTCAAAGCCGCCGAATTATATTACCAACACAACACGCACAAGTATCCAATCTGCGTTAACCAAAAAACAACCCTAATATCACCTTGCAATCTCTATCTAAATTCATGCGCGCTGATCCTAGAATTGCACACACCCATCTCTTTCATCTTTCATACAGCAATATGTGGAATATGGTAAGGGATATCTCCAGTTTTCTGCAACTTTTAGAACAATATGAAATCTTTTTCATTTCATGTCCCCTCTTCTTCTCCTTGTTGGCCATCTTCGTGGTCGTCTTCATTCGTACCATTAACACAGGAAACCTCATATTACCACCGTCGCCGCCGAAACTCCCAATCATCGGAAACCTCCACAACATCGGACGCTACCCTCATCGCTCACTCAAGTCCTTAGCTCAAAGGTTCGGTCCTCTCATGTCGCTACGCTTCGGCAATGTCCCCGTACTCGTCGTCTCCTCCGCTGATGCTGCCTCTGAGATCAAGAAAACTCATGACTTGACATTCGTAAACAGACCGAAACGCAGCATCTTTCAAAAGCTTCTTTTTGACTACAAAGACGTGGCGTCGGCACCTTACGGTGAGTATTGGAGGCAAATGAGAAGTATATGCGTACTAAATCTTTTGAGTAACAGAAGGGTTCAATCTTATCGAGGTGTGCGAGAAGAAGAAACGGCTCTAGCAGTGGAGAAGATCGAAAAGTCTAGCTCTTTGTTTTCCCAGGTGAATCTAAGCGAACTCTTTTCCGCAACCACCAACAACGTTATATGCAGAATCGCTTTAGGAAGAAAATACAGTGAAGATACTAACAAGTTTGGTAAGCTTTTGAATGAGTTTACGAAGTTGTTGGGTGCTCCGGATGTTGGGGATTATCTTCCATGGCTTGCATGGTTAAGCCATGTTAATGGAATCCATGGTAAAGCCGAGAAAGTGGCGAAGGAGTTTGATGAATTTCTGGATGGAGTGCTCGAAGAACATATGAATCGGCATGACAGACACGTAAATGATCATGCAGGGATCCAAGGTGAATATCAAAAAGACTTTGTGGATGTTTTGCTGGAGATTCAGAGGGAAAACACAGTTGGCTTCCTTTTAGAAAAAATCAGCATTAAGGCTCTTATCTTGGTAAGAACTAACAAGTTAATTTTCATATATGTTAGCGTAACGTATCTGTGTATACTGTTGTTTTCACTGTAAAGAGAACTATATATATATTACAGTTCCAGAACTTCAGCTGAAGTGGATATCTTTCCAGGATATGTTTGCAGCCGGTACCGATACGACATACACGGTCCTGGAGTGGGCAATGACAGAACTCTTAAGGCACCCCAAGATAATGAAGAAACTTCAAAACGAGGTCAGGAATGTTTCTGCTGAAAATTCAAGCATATCGGAGGGTGATCTCGATAACATGCGCTACCTAAAAGCAGTGATCAAAGAGACTCTTCGTTTACATCCTCCGATTCCCTTGTTGCTTCCAACAATATCTACAAAAGACGTCAAGCTCAAGGGCTATGACGTTATCCAAGGAACTATCATCAATGCTTGGGCGATCGGAAGAGACCCTGCGTCATGGGAGAATCCGGAAGAGTTTCTTCCGGACAGGTTCTTGGACAATTCCATAGATTTCAAAGGACAAAATTTCGAGCTGATTCCATTCAGCTCTGGAAGGAGGATTTGTCCGGGAATCTTGTTTGCAATCGCAATAAATGAGCTTCTCTTAGCAAATCTCGTGCACAAGTTTGATTGGTCATTGCCTGGTGGAGCAAAAGAGAAGGATTTGGACATGACCGAAACCGTCGGCCTTACCACACATAAAAAATCTCCTCTAATCGCTGTAGCGAATAGATGTTCTTTCTAGTGCAAAGCCTCGTCTCTTACAGTAAGCATTCTAAGTTACACGTGCTTGTAAATCTATGCATGTTATTTTCCTTGCCATAATGCATTAAATTTCTCTACTTGTAGCGTCCGAAAACTAGATTTTAAGTGAACGAAATGGCTTTCAATCGATACCATTATATGTATCCAATGCCAATGTGATTGAGGACATATGTAATCACAGGGATTTGCACCTAAGAAACAGGCAACACCATGAAACTCTGCTAACTACTGTGGCTTTCAAAATTGGGATCCTCAAAACATCTCCAGTCTCTTATAGTTGATCACAAATTCAACTGCCATCTTTCAGATGGTTTAACTTTTAATCGAATGCCTTCAAGAAGATCAATATAACTTTAGTGAGACCGTATATCCTGAAGATAACGACCCACTCGCTGTGCACCAATGAACAAGGCATCGGCAACCACAAAAACTCCAACCTGACGACAAAATCATCACGGGATTATGCTTGCAAGTAACTACTACACTTGAGCTCATATTGCTGGAAAAGATGAAGTGAATAATTACCAGGCGAATCGAGTAGAGTAATCGGTAACCCCAGCCTTCTCTGGCAGCTTGAGCTCTCTGCTGATCCGTCCAACTGAAAGTTAAAACGGAATTAGATAAAATGGCTAGTCTACATGATAACTATAAGTTACATAGTCTCTGGTTTTCAATTTCAAAGTTCAAACTGCACTTGCTACTCAAGATCACATTTTAGATGAGATTTTTCTTCTTCTTCTTCTTCAAATTCTTTTACACCCTACAATCAAATATATAGGACCTATTTCCGTATTAAAAACTTGAGCTATAATAAAATGGTTTTAATCTAACTCTTCATTTTATTCAAATACCTGTGTTTCTACCCAAGTCCAATTCATATCCAAATATAGGTATGAGGGTACGATCATCCATATAAAATCGTTGGTCTGAGTAGCATAGGTTTTAATATCCTTAAACCAGTCTTTGGAACAAGGTCCTGGCAGGTCAATTTGTCATATTTATTTTGGAGAGAAGGGAGAGATATATCATGTACCCGAGAAACTCTGAAAGCCCACCAATTCCTGCAAACTTCAAAGGCTGAGTACCTTCTCTGGCAAGATCCTGAAGAAAATTAAGTTGAGATTTGCCAAATTAATTGAACTTCTTCATGTACAATCGAACACAAGTAATTAGTCAGCAGGAAAATGAGAATAAAAACTAAAAGGAAATTCTGTCAAGCAGTACCTCTTCTTCAGCAGCCTCTAGACCCCCTTGAACCCAGAAAAGATTTTTGTAGCCAGAATTACACAGTAGCTCACAAGCCGCTAGAGATCTGGCAAAAAAATGCAGTCCAGTGAAGCTAAAGAATTGATGCCATGTTTAGCAGCTAAAGGGTACTCAAAGATGTATATATTTTCGCCTTCAGTCACAGTGACCAAGCAGTGGGTTTATAAATAAATCCATGGAAATGAATTTCAACTCCGGAAAAGAACAAAGTATAGCGTACAAAGTCAGGGTAGACAGACCATAAATCTGAAATGAGAACTTAAAATGTAGTTATCATTTATCTAATTGACCCATGTGCCTACATTGCATAACAACAATATATATTATCAAATTCTATCTATTTTTCTCCATCTTCTTTTTCTTTTTTCTTTCACTGAGCTCACAAACTGGAATGGTCAAGACACGACGCAGACTAATAACTCCAGCTCTGATTCAGAAGAACATTCGCATTCCGAGCACTTTTTGTTATATTAGTAATGAAACTGATTGTTCAAAACTATCATCTAAAGTTCATTCTTTTGAGAGAATTATTGCATAAAGATTGAAAATGACATATACTGCCCTTAAAAGATCAAAAGCAAACATTATAATGATAACTGTATCCCTAAATTGAGTCCAAATGCTTCGCCTAAAAAGATGCTTCAGCATTTTAAGGTCTAAATAACATAAAACATTTTCAGCTGAGATCAAATTAAAAGGAAAAGTAATCCATTAAATGAAACAAAATCAATACCAAAGTGCAAACACTCTCTCCTCTGTCACTTAAAAGAAAAAAAAAATCACCTCAATCCCTTCTGGCATGTAACGATAAGCTCTGCATCTTTTGGGAATTTCTCCTCAACTTTTGACAAGAACTGACTGTCAAAGAAAGCAGTTAAAGAATAAGTACAAAATTTATTTTATATACATGAAATGTGAGAGTGGACATGGACAAGCACATATGCGTGCAGAGCCACATACGCAAAATAGAGAAGCAAAGGCAACTTATAACGCACCTGTCATAAGACAATGTAGGCACCCCACTCCACCAACCCCCTATAGAAAACATAAAACAGTTTTAATATATGTCCCGACAGCGGATCAAATTGGTTTTATCAAGTAATCCTACATTAGGTAAACCATTAATATGATCTTCCTAGAAGTCGGATGATAGAAAAGAATAGAGAGATACCCATCACAAAATTGGTGGCTTTACTGGAAAGGGTTCCAACGTCAAATTTATTATCAACTTCAAAGATCGGTACCCAGGTGGAGCCCTTAACCCACGCCTTCAAAACAGTGTAAGAAAACATGAATATGTTCCAATCACAAAAAAACTGACACCAACCTTGGAGATACCACGCAACATACAATTCCCTAAATAAGAAAGGGATGAAATGCAAAAAACAAGAATTTGTTGTTTTTAGATACCAATTACTTACCAGTTTCCGAACAATAATCAATACCTTAAAGAAATATGCCTATGTAATGCTTTAAACATGGTATTTCAAAAGAAACACGGATTTAAAACATAACCATAATCTACGATACAATGAATAATAAGACTAGAGTAGCTTCAATCCAGAAGACAAGGGAGCTAAGAGACTAGTTGTAACAATAATGTATGCGAGATTAAAGTTAAAAAAGAGAAGTGATTAACTACCTTCTCGCGCTCACTAGATGGGCGAACATCTAGTAGAGGCTTGTTTGAAAGTTGAATTGCATAACCTGCCTCTCTAGGTGTAAGAATCTTTACTTTTCCTTCCCTAATCTGTAAACACAATGCAGCTAAAACTTACTGCTAATAAAGCAAGAAGCCCCCACATTAAAGTTCAAATTTACTAGATTTAGCATTGTCATGAGAATCATCCTCATTAGACATGTACAAGGAGGGGGGGTACTTCATCAAATATGGCAGTGAGGATTCAAGGAAAAAAAATCAGATTAAAGAAAAAAGAAACGAAAACTTAAAGCTGAGGAATAAAGAAAATATACCATAGCATCCCATCTTTTCTTCGCAGCAGCCATATCTCTCATTTGTTTCAACTCAAAATCTTCTTCACCAGCTTGCATTCGAATAACCCCACATTGCTAAATTCACAAGAAAACAATAATTTAAAAAAAAAAAAAAAAGAAACCAAAGGAGAAAACAATAAAACAAATTTGAATGAACCCAAAACCCATTAATTTGATTGGCTGGAAGAGAAGCATACAAAACGATGCAGAGTGACAGTTGGATGTTTGAAGGTTGATATACTTGGAGTTGGAATTGAAGAGTTCAAAGAAGGAGCTTTCTGGCTATGAAGGCGCGAAATGGTTAAAGAATTGAGAGAAGGAAAAGCCAAAGAAGCCATTGTTATGGTTGTTTCGAGATTTTTCTCTTAAAAAAAAAAAAAAAAAGGTCAATTTATCAGTTGAATTTTTGCTTTATCCTTTCTGGGTTGCTTTGCTGGAGGATCATTATCCGAAAATCCAACTATCCAATTCTTTAACGCCTTCATGCACGCCATAAACGACGTCGTTTTCTTTGCTTTTTCTAGGTTTTACTTCTTTTAAGCCTTATATTTATTTCTTAAAAACTTAAATTACAATTTGAATTATTTATCAAATCTATATATATATATATAAACATCTTAAAAGATATGAAAAAGTTATAAAATTATAAAACTAAAAATGAATTACAATTTTTTTTTTTATTTGAAAAGTTTGGGAGCTTAGAATATATTAATAATCAGAATTATATAGGTGTCGAGAAAGCAATCTAAAAAAATAATTAAATTAATTTTTGGTGACTTTAGATAAATAATAAATAATAATTTTGATTAAAGAGAAGTGATGCGAGAGAAGTTAATAATGATGGATTGATGTATGATGTAGTATAGAGTATGAGAGAAAATAAAAAATAAGTAATCATTTTTTTGGTTAGTATTTAGTACATTAGTAGTATAATTTTCTTATTCCATAAATAATTTTCAAAATTTTGGCATTTGTCTCAAGTAGGTTTAAGGGACTGAGAAGTGTCTCATAGGATATAGTAAAATATTACAATAAATAAATATTAAAAAAAAGATACACATGTTAATTTTTTAACTCGTGGGATTAAAATGTTCACTGTCAATGTACTAAATACTCAGCCTTTTATTATATTTTGTAAGACACTTATGAAGTCTTTAATCTTCATTGTACAATCTAAAAACTCTACTGGACTCCATCATCGACTTTTTTCTACATCAAATGTCATGTTAAGCCTCTACATCATCAAAAATTTTTTGCGTCACATGTTATTATAACACTTGATGATACGTTAGGATTTTGACAAAAAAAAACAATATTTCAATTGCTCAATAGATTATATTTTTCTGACGAAAAACTCAATTAATTCTTTTGAATTTTTTTTAGTATTTAAGCCTAATCTAAACTAAATGATATTAATTAAAATGAAGAAATGTAAAAAACAGAATAAGAAAAAATAACTGCGGTAACTGAAAATAACGGTGGGTAAAGCGGTTATAAGACAAAGATATGAAAGCAGTTGAAAGTGGAGTAAAGGTTGAAGTGGATTACGGGTGTCAAATATTAAAAGAAAAAGTAAGACTGAATGGAAATATCTCAAGAGTCATCAAAAGGAAACTTCCAAGAACCAACCAACCAACCAAGCCGACCCAACCCATCTTCTTCGCCGCTATTTCTTTACTTTTACCGCTTACAACGCATGGTCTTCTCCCTCCACTCACTTCTCTTTCTTTTCTCTTTACTCACCCAATACTTCACTCTTTTGCTTAAAAGGTGAACAAATAATTAACCCTTTTCCTTACTTTTTTTTTAAATATATTTTTGGTTTACAACTTTTGTTCCTCACTTTGAATCTGGGTTTCTTTTCTTTTGTTTTGGTGAATTTTGTTCAATGGATGCAGAGTTCGGAACATTTGAAGGTTTTTATTTGCTTCCTGTGTTTTCAGCTACGATTGTTTATACATCTGAGATCTTGTTTTAAACGTAGTTAGATTCTTAATGCAATTAACCCCCCCCCTTTCTTTTGGGTCTGGATTATAACAAGATTTATGTTTGTGTAAAGTGTGTCTGTTCAGTTTGTGTTCTTTATGAGTATGCTTCCTTATAATGTCGAAATTATAAGCTTGAAAATCTCATGGAGGTATAATAAGGAATCTTCGATGTGGCTTAATATCTGGTGTTAATAGTTTAGCAGCATTTCTGATTGTTGCATTTTGAAGCAATAAGTATGTGATTGCTTCTATAATGTTAAAAGCGTTGACCTTTCTGTTAATTAACTTAAGTTTATCCGGATAAATGCATTACTGAATCCCAAAGAAAACGGGCAAAGTAATGGCATATAATTTGATAACCTTGCAGATAGATGATGGAGATGGGATAGGCGTTGAGTGACACTGCATTTGCCTCAGAATTGAAGCTTGATAGGTTTTTCTTTTCCTGCTATTTTCATTGTTGATTACTTGCTACTTCTGATCACAACTTGGTATGGAAATGGGCCTTTCTATGTGAAACTGGTACCACTTTTCCAAAAAAGCTGGGCATTGTCTTAATCTTAATAATAGCACATAATCAACTGAGTTTAAACCTGTTATTTGTTTCAAAATTATGTATAATATCTGCGAAAATACATTATTGTTATTTACAGTTAACTTGGGTTCTTTGCTGCATTCATGTTCGCATATGTTGAATCTTGCAGAATATATATCAATTATAGAGCTGATGGGTGGCATAATATCAAAACGATCGACCACATCACAGTCCTCATCTGTAGCTTCTAATTCATATTCATGGGATTCTCATAGATATGCACAGCCATCATATGCTCCCTCAGGCCAAGACTATGTTCCAGAGCAGCGTTATGCCCCTCCACATCACAGCTATGGCAGTCATGCCCCGGAGCCGAAGAGGAGGTTGGAGAGAAAATTTTCGAAGATAGATGATAACTACAACAGCTTGGAGCAGGTATACTGTATTTGTAATTCCCGGTGATTTAAATGCAAGAAATCTTCAGTCAATTTGAGAATTGCTCAGAGTGTTCCTCGCAGGAATGCACTTAGAGACACTCTTTTTTGTTATTTATAGGATATAGATATACACTACAAAAAGATTAAAACTTCATATCAACATTGTAATTGGCATTGTTATGTTATTTGGCTAGCCAATATATATACAGATTTGGTAAGTAAAGTTTGTTAAAGTCCTCTTTTCCCACAGGTCACTGATGCCCTGGGCCGTGCTGGCCTGGAGTCTTCGAATCTTATTGTTGGCATTGATTTCACTAAGAGCAATGAGTGGACAGGTCCAACATTCTCTCGATGTATTTAAAGGTTTTTTTTATAATGGTGCAACACCTTTTAATGTGCTTTAAAATAGGTGCAAGATCTTTCCACCGAAGAAGTCTACACCACATTGGAGATGAGCAAAATCCATACGAACAGGCAATATCCATTATTGGAAAAACATTGTCTTCCTTTGATGAGGATAATTTAATTCCTTGTTTTGGATTCGGAGATGGTATTCGTTTTGTAAGATTTTTCCATTGGGTCTCTTAATTTAATCTTTTTCATAGTTGAGATGATATGAGATTCTTTGATCCGGCAGCATCAACACATGATCAAGAAGTATTCAGCTTCTATCCGGATGAGATGTTTTGCAATGGATTTGAAGAAGTGTTGAGACGATACAGAGAATTAGTCCCTAATCTGAAACTTGCAGGTTATAATTCATTTCACTTCTTCCTTTTATTCATTCCCTTGTCAGTCCTGTGCTTATCTTATTTTTGGGATATTTTCCTTCATCTCTACACTTACCCGCATTTATTCTTTTTGACAGGGCCAACGTCATTTGCTCCTATAATTGAAATGGCCATCACCATTGTTGAGCAAAGTGGTGGGCAATACCATGTGTTGCTGATAATAGCCGATGGGCAGGTAACTTACCTGCTTTGTGTTGTACAATAATTTGTTTAATTTCAAATGCTTGGTAAATCCTCTTTAAACACACACAAATACTTGGTTTGGGAAAAGGGTTCCATATGCCTTTGCTCGTACTTAATAGGTTAGTATACTGCATATAATTATAAATTATACATTATAATCTAGTCCTAGTATCGAATGACCACAGCACTAGGCAAATTTGTTTTTCATCCTTTTAACCCCGTTAGTTACTGCAAGACTCCTCTGGTAATGATCTTCTGTTGCTGAAATTTGAGCTTTCTATCTAAAACATGTTTTTAGGTGAAATCTTTGTCGATAGTTTCTATCTGGTAATGGATGCAGGTGACTAGAAGTGTTGATACAGAGCGTGGCCAACTAAGCCCACAAGAAACAAAAACAGTCGAAGCAATAGTAAAAGCAAGGTGCTATATGGTCGCTTGTGTTCCCAAATGATGTTTTCTTCTATGTTCAACTTCCTAATATACCGATTACTTTGCAGTGAGTATCCCTTGTCTATTATTTTAGTCGGAGTTGGAGATGGACCATGGGACATGATGAGAGAATTTGATGATAACATTCCTGCCCGTGCCTTTGATAATTTCCAGGCAAGTGTGTCTTGTAGACGTTTTTCTTTCTTATATTTGCTTCTTGAAGCTGGTAAGGTGAACCATATTATTCATATTCGCCATCTAATTTGAAAAGCTGCTTCCTGTAGTTTGTGAATTTTACGGAAATAATGTCGAAGAATATGGATAGGTCCCGAAAAGAGGCAGAGTTTGCTCTTTCAGCATTGATGGAAATTCCGTCTCAGTACAAAGCAACGCTGGAGCTCAACATATTGGGGTAATAATTAGTATTGTTTTAGTAGGCTTACAAGGCATTTAACCAGTCTTAATGGGAAGATAACATTGAAGTGCAACTTCTTTTATGTTATTGGTTAAACAGTAATACCAGGGGGAAGGTTATTGATAGGGTTCCTCTTCCCCCTCCTCTTTATGGTGCTGGTTCTTTTAGCAACTCGAAACTTTCGTGGTCGAGCAGTTTTCGTCCAAGTGCACCTTCTTCCGCTAGACATGAAGCACCAGTCCAAACCGCTCCTCCTGCAAGTTCTGCTTCAGATAATCATGTAATCTATCTTTTTTTCAATGACTTAAAAATCACAATTCTCATAAATCAATCTCTAAAGGTATTTACATGTTTTTCTGACAGCTTTGCCCTATTTGCATTTGCAATGCAAAGGATATGGCCTTTGGTTGTGGACATCAGGTAACATAACTAAGGATTTTATTATTATCTGACATCCCTTGTTGAATGGAAGGATTCCTAAATTTCATTTCCATGCAGACCTGTTGTGAGTGCGGACAGGACCTTCAGTTGTGTCCCATCTGCCGAGGCACCATTGATACGAGAATAAGACTCTATTAAGCATAATATGCTTTGCCTGGGCTTGCTTATGCTCTCTCTATCGTCCAGCATTCCAAGAGTAAGTCCTTTAAGTTTATTGTGCAAAAGGCTTCATAGTTGGCCATGATTGGATGCGCATCGGATCTTTTTCTTTAGAGGGCACCCATCATATATGTATCCAAAGTTTTGTACATAGCTGTGGATTTCATCGAACTAAAAAACTTAGTCATATAGCATTATCTATTTCAGTAGATCATATTGTTGTAATGTAATCAGGCACAGAACAACTGGGAACAGACATGTCTCATTGTCGGATTAGCATCCGTGCCACATGCCAACTGTAATCTGTACTATTTTTCGTGCTGTGAGAATGCATTTTCAGCCCCCATTTATTAACTTATAACTGGCAATCCTTACATTTGTCTATTAGCTTTGAAGTTTAAGCCATAGTCTGCACAATGAAACAGTTCCACTTGTTGACGGCCTGATCTTTTCTAACCTGGTTGTCCTGGTCAAAAAAGTTTCATAGGTTCTCGCCTTTTATTTGGATGTGCGGATGTGTTTGATACGGGCATATTCATTTTCTAAAGATTTTTTTATGTATTTGGAGGATTTTTGAAATATTATATTCTTATACACATGTCCGAAAATATGTCATCGGTCGGAGGAATGTAGTGAGGAGTGTCATGCTACTGTCGCTTTCTTTAGCTTTGCCATAAATAACATGAATATAATAATGAAAAATATTAATGTGTCATTTTTTTACACATAAGAAAATACAGATGAATATAGATATTGCAAGACGTAGTGAGTAGTCAGCCAAGAATTGTGCACTGCAGTGGTACGTTGTGTGATGCTTTGCATGAATATCACATTCAGCTCACGTCAAGATTGCTTCGAATAACTTCACGCCATTTTAGGACCCATCGGTCCCAACTTCAGCAAAACTAGCAGCTGCGTCATTAACAGGCGCCTCGAGTCTTGAATTTACCCTAGACCTAAAACCAACCTATAAAATGGAGTTTTATATATTAACTCCATGAACCGCAACAGTTGAACTCCAAGTCCTACACCATGGGTGACAAGAACCATTTGCTTTACGTTGTTACAATTCATGCAATCTTCGCTTTGCTGCATTTCTTTGTCAGTCATGCAGTCGAGACTCTCGCCCGTGCTGGTGGCCGACAAGAGAGATGGCAGCTGTTACGGAATAATACGGGAGTTGTCGCCATGCACATGGCGTTAACCCATGAAAATACTGTTATTATCTTCGACCAAACTGAAGCAGGCCCTTCTCAGTACCGGCTTCATCAACGGTACAATGGGAGAAGATGCAGCACTCGTTCCCGTGCCGATTTAAAAGATGGGGCGTGTTATGCTCATTCGGTTGAATATTACATTCATGGTAATAACTTGCGGCCGCTTAGGCTTGTCTCGGATCCATGGTGTTCTTCGGGTTCGTTCCTCAGCAATGGCACACTTCTCCAAGTTGGTGGCCATGGTCGAGGATCGCAAAGGATACGATATTTCAGACCTTGCCGTGATCATCTATGCAATTGGCAGCAATCCAAGAGGTCATTGTCGGATAATCGATGGTATGCTTCGAATCTATTATTGCCTCAACATGATCGAGTTATTGTTGTTGGTGGAAGGAATGCTTATAGTTACGAATTTATACCTAAATTACATACCAAGGACAGATCTTTTAATCTTCCCTTTTTGCATGACACTCATGACGAGGATGGTGGCGGAAACAACCTCTACCCTTTCCTTCATCTTTCTTCTGATGGTAACCTGTTCATCTTCGCCAACCGTGACTCCATCCTTTTCAATTATCAACGAAACCGTGTGGTCAAAACCTTTCCGAGGATTCCAGGGGGTGGTTCCAGAAACTATCCGAGCTCAGGATCATCGGTTATTCTCCCGTTGGATCACCAAGACAGGTTCCAAAAAGTCGAAGTCATGGTATGCGGCGGCGCGGCCTCGGGAGCTTACGAAGCGGCAGCCAGAGGGAGATTCCTTCCGGCATTGAACTCCTGTGGGAGAATGGTGATTACAGGGAACAATCACATATGGAAAATGGAAAACATGCCAGGACCTCGTACCATGCATGACATGTTGATCCTTCCTACAGGTCATATACTAATCATCAATGGCGCTAGACGTGGTTGCGCAGGATGGCAAAACGCAGCGACCCCATCACTCAGGCCGTACCTTTACAATCCTAAGAAAAGTCGTGGACAAAGATTTACGGTCCTGAAAGCCACCAGGATTGCCCGAATGTATCATTCCTCGGCTCTTCTTTTACCGGACGGAAGAGTCTTGGTTGCCGGCGGCAACCCTTATAATACATACACTTTCAGCAACGTTGCTTACCCGACGGAGCTAAGATTACAAGCTTTCGTCCCTGATTATATGGATCGGCAATTCAATGATTTGAGGCCTGGGAATGTAACGATAGAGTATGAGGGGCATTCATCCGGTGTTGCATATAGGACAGCGTTTACTATTCATTTCTGGCTTGGACGAAGGCCGAGTAAAGACGTGGAATATAGTGTTTATGCGCCGCCGTTCACGACGCATTCCATTTCAATGAATCAAAGGTTGCTGAAACTGAGGTGCCGGCACACAACAAGGGACGGCGGTGGTTCGATGAGTGCTGTTTTGGAGGCTCCACCGTCGCCGAATGTGGCACCACCTGGTTACTATTTGCTTACTGTTGTTAATAATGGCATCCCAAGCTTATCTAAATGGATTAAATTCATCCCTGCTTGATCTTTCTTGCACTTTGTCTTCAATATTCAAAATAATATGTTTTTTAATTTCCTGAATAAAGTGTAATGAGATATTCTGTTATTCTGCAAATTCACTCTTAACTTCTATTGTAGTTAAAAAATTAGAGATAAAAAAAATAAAAAAAATAATTTATGAATAAAAATTAAAAAAGGGAGCGTCACAATTTTCATTTTATGGTGGAATATCAAGCATGAAAATGAAAATGATAATTATTTTCATTATCCAATGATTTATTATGATTTAGGGGTTAAAATGTTTTTTATATAAATTATAATTTTTTTATGAATTTTAATAAGTTTTATAAAATATTAAATATTCTAAATTTTTTTATTTTTATAATAATTTAATAGAATTTTTTTATAATTTTTATAAGTTAATATCAATTTTAATACTTTTTAATATTTAATAATCTTTATGATTTTTAATATATATTTTTATAATTTTATGATTTTTACACGTTTTTATATAATTTTAAATATTTAATATGTTTTATTAATTTTATAAAAATAAAATTTATTAGAATTTATTATATTTTTAAATATTTTTAATATTTATAAATTTTTATTTTTTTATAAGTTTATATCAATTTTAATATTTTAAAAATATTTTTAATTTTAATATTTTAATTATTTTTTTCTATCTTTCTCTAATTTTTTATATTATTATTATTTATAATATTTTTTATAGAAATATATTTGATTAAATTAAAAGTTGTAATATATCACTATCTAATTGGTTTATTAATTTATTTTAAAAATCAACTTAATTAACTACAAATTTCACTAAAAAAGAAACTTAATTAAATATTTAATTTAAAAATAGAGACTCAGTTAAATGTGAATTTAATATAA
The DNA here is from genome assembly GCA_025698475.1 of Gossypium anomalum. Taxonomy (NCBI): domain Eukaryota; kingdom Viridiplantae; phylum Streptophyta; class Magnoliopsida; order Malvales; family Malvaceae; genus Gossypium; species Gossypium anomalum. The sequence goes on along the minus strand of CM046967.1, from coordinate 9,604,988 downwards.
AAAAGTTAATTATTTTTTCACAAGTACATATAAACCTAAATTTATTAATGGAGACAAGACTGTTATAATTGTTTTGGGTAAAATATTATAAATCTAATCAAATAATTAGAAACTAATGAAATTATTAATTTGGAAGGAAGATCAGAACAAATTATGTTTATTCAAACCTACCAGGGAGTTAGAATCCATACGCCACCGCTTCGAACCCATATGTCACCGCTTCCCTTTCTTTCAAATTGGATGTATGTAGGTTGGTCTTCAAAATCAACTTCCTTTTCTTCCAGTTTCCCAATAATAAAATCTAATCACTTCAATCTTCCAAAATCAATCAAGACATCCAATTTTCTACTAAACTAATTTCAATATATGATAAAACAGGGGAGTACCATTTACATTATCTGATTTTATAGATTTTTTATATGATTATTATTTTAATAATTTAAAAATTGAATTTATTAATATATTTGTATTTATCATCAACATAATTTTTTTTAATTAATTCGATATCTCTATCATATAAATCTAAAATATTTATTTATATATTTAGCAGTTATTTTTTATATGAAATAAATAATTAAAAAATTTTAATTTATATCAAACTTGACATATATGATTTGTATAAAATGAAACATTAAATATAACGGTTCAATTGCTAAAATATATTCATATAAAAAGTTACAAAAAAATTATAAAACCTAATATTTTACATTGGTTAAATGGATCCCTCTCCATGATAAAATAATTTTAAAAAATAGCACCAATAAGTATTAAGTGTCGTGGCAATGCTTTTCAATGAGAACTAAAAATTAAGTTAGATAAAACTACAATACAAGGTTTAAACATGATCCTAATCCTTAATCAAAGGATAGTAAAATAGAGATCAAACCCTACCCATGCTTTAAAAAAAAGAAACTAGGCACCATGCATACATTATTAGTTTCGAAAATGGATCTAATGAAACATTTGCTTCGTATTTAATTAAGACTTAAACCTGAGCTACTTAATTTTTGCTGAGTTATTTGGTCCAACCGTGTGGCCATTTTAGGCGTCAAATAATTCTTCCAATCTCCAACCTTCCCTTTCCGAAAATAAATCTTGTTTTCAATCCCCAAATTTCCTTGCCCTTCACGATGTTTCCCACTTTTATTCACTTTCAAGTTGCTTAGATTCTCAAAACTACACATCTTTACAATCTTTTCAGGCACCCCTTTTTGCTGTTCCTCTGATGAGAAAGGACAACCCATAAACTCTGCCAATTTCTTAAGATACAAAGGAGTATCTTCATTCATTTCTTCATATTTCAAGAACATAAACTTGTCTGGATGTTCCAAGCTTGCTTTCCAGTATCCCAGAACATGGTCCCAATAAGGTCCGTACCAACTTACGCCTTCACAAAATAACTCAAACGCTTCGTCAAGTTCCATGGGTTGAGTGTTTTGAGATTTCGCATACCTGGAAAAGATGTGATACATTGAAACAAATGTATCCTTGGGGTCCCTGCAAATGTAAATAATTTTACAACCAGAATCAATTATTGAAGTAGGTAAGAAAGAATAAGGAGCATGAGTGGCCAAGAGAGGAATTCCAAGATGTCGATTAGCAGAAAAATGGGCATGATCAAGCTCCATGAAAGGCACAACATCATGAGGCATCTTGAAAAGCAAAGGGGTGGTAGAATCATCGTATGAAGTTCTTGTAATAGTAGCAAAAGTGAGAGATTTTAACCAGGCTGTGCCGGTTCTAGGGGCACTAGAAAGTATGATATCAGTGGGTTGAGCCTCAAACTGTTGTTGGGCTAACATGACTCCTTGTAGAAAAGGTGGGGTGAGCCAAAAACCTTGATACTGATATAGATGATCGGGAAGACCCCAGCTGTTCCCTTTAGGGAGAGTAGAAATCATCTCTTTGAAAGATTTCTGAAACTCATCTTCGTTATCTTGCTCAACATGGGAATCAAAGTGGGATTCCATGATTAATGAGTGCAAGTAGTATGGAAACAATGGCTTTATATATAGGCTGAAAGAATGAAAATCACATACGCATAGTTTTTGGACGTGGCGGTAGTGAAAGAGATTGGGAGCGAGACGTGGAGGTGGTGGGTTCTGTCTTAGGGCAGCAGTCGGCCCTAAACCAGAAACAACCTCGTCAGCCTAATGGGGGACTCCCATTTGAATTTCGTGCATATCCCATTCAATTTTTTATTTAATATGAATAATTTTCAATTTTAATTTCGACGTCAAAAAAGTTATTGGATTAGTTTTAAGATTTTACGCTATTTTTTTTTACTATATTAGTTAGGTAATTATCCAATATACTGGAGGGTTTAAACTCCTTGTACAAGGTTAAAAAGTTGGCATGGGTTTCATTTTCTTTATAATTAATTTTTATTTTTTACTATATTTTTTTATTCATGTTATCCTCTTAATTTTGCTGGTAGAGTTCAATAACTTCACTAGCTATATAGAATTAGAAATTATATTAGGCATGTGAAAATTACAAATATATTTTTAAAAATAATATACAATAAATAATAAAAATATATAATTTAAAATTAATTAATAATAACATATAAAATATATACAATATTAATTTCGACGTCAAAAAAACTTTTTATTTTTAAAATTTTGCGTCTTTTACTATATCAGTTATGTAATTATTCAATATATCGAAAAGAGTTTAAATTTTTTGTATAAATTATTTTTTATCTTTTTACTACATCATCACTTGTTATCTTCTCAATTTGTAGGTTTTAACTTCACTAAGCTTTTAAATTTTAAATTTTTATTTTTAACTTTAATAAATATGTATTTTTATTTCATATAATTAATATAAAGTAGTGTTATTCAAACTATTCAACATAATTAAAATTATAATCAAAGTCTAAAAAATTATGATGAATTTCAATTTATTTTTTAAATAATTAGCTAATGATTTAATGAAAATTGCTACATATTAAATTTCAACTTTATAGTGATAAGTTTTATCTATTGTTTGATAAACTAAACAAAATTAAGGATAGAAAAGAAAATAAGTATGGAATTTATAATATAAAATTATTTGATATGTGAACCTGTGTGTTGGCTTGATGGTTAGGCTGTTCACCGTCTCAAGTGTGGCATGGGTTCGAGTTGCTCTAGTCGCTTTACTGTTAGGATTTTACACTCTTCTTGTAATTCATAAAAAAATTATTTAATATATTAGTAAAAGTTAACTAAAAATATATTGTTACTGTACCAAATACTCACACTTATATATAAGGAAATTTATTTGATTGTAGACTTCACAAGCAGATTAAGAGATTAGCTATAACAAGGTATAGTAAAAAAAAATTAATTAAATAAATAAATGTGATACTTGTCACACCTTAAAAACGGTGTATCAAATAATTACCGTAAATTATATAGTTTGGAAATAATAAATTTTGGTTTTATAATTTTTTAATAACTCATTAGATTTATTATAAATTTTTTAAGTTAATATCAGTTTTAATACTTTTTAATATTTAATATTTTTTCATATTTTTATATTTTTTATAAGTTTTGAAGAATTTTTATACATTTTATACAATTTTAAATATTTTAAATATATTTTTTAAGTTTTATAAAAATAAAATTTATTAGATTTTTATATATTTTAAATATTTATAACTTTTTATTATCTTATTATAAGTTTATATAATTTTAATATTTTTAAAATAATTTAATTTTAACATGTTTTATAATATTTATTAGTTTCTTATTTTATTATGAATTTCAAATATTTGATTAAACTAGAAGGTCTTATGTGTTATCATCTGATTAGTGTATCAATTTATTTTAAGGATCAACTTGAACAACTAAAGATTCTATTAACAGAGGAGCTTAATTGATTATTTTAATTAACAACATAAGTTCAATTGGTTGTAAATTTAATATAACAACCCAATTATTTTTCGTATTTTATGAATTTTTTTGACATATAAATTTAAAATTATTAATTTATATTTTAAAAATGGAGACAAGAATGTTATAATTCTTTTGGTTAAAAATTAGATTATAAATCTAATCAAATTATTAGAAACTAAATTTTTTATATTAAAAAATCTAACCAAAATATTAATTTGTAAGGGAGATCAAAACTAAATTTCTTTATTCAAACCTAACAAGATAATGCCACCGCTTCCCTTTATTTAAAATTGGATGCATATGTAGGTTTCCAAATAATAAAATCTAATCACTTGAAACGACACAAAAATTCAAATGGATCTCTTTCTATCATAAAATAATTAAAGAAATAATACCAACAAGTGTTTACTGTATATTGTACATTTAAGATGATAAATATCTTCCAACTTTAAAAATGATAACAACCATAAACCTCAAACTTAAATTATAAAACGAGTATGAAAAATATAAAAAAAATAAGATTTAATGATAAATTTGATCATTGACGTCTGCATATTTTGTCAAAATGACTAATTATATTTTTAAGCATTTTTTAGCCATCAACCTTTGATTTTCTTTTTTAAAAAAAAGTTTCAAAATTTTTTCAAAAAGTTTCAATCTTTCATATATTTATTAAGCTTTTCTATTGAGTTAAAGTTTTTTTAGATAATTAGCTCGAACGACCTTCAACAAAAGGGTACCTGTACCCGAAACCGACACAAGCGGATAGGTAGAGAATACCTAGGGGCGCGAGACAACTCTCTCTAAGGAACTCGGCAAAATAGCCCCGTAACTTCGGGAGAAGGGTGCCTCCTCACAAAGGGGGTCGCAGTGACCAGGCCCGGGCTGACGCCTGCCCAGTGCCGGAAGGTCAAGGAAGTTGGTGACCTGATGACAGGGGAGCCGGCGACCGAACGTTTATTTTCTTTAAATTAAGAGTTTTTTTAATTTATTGTATTATTTATTTTATTTTTTTTCCGGTTAATTTGTTAATGTACTTTCATTAATAATAAAACACCAACCTACACCGCAAACTAATCACTCTTCAATGAGACTTGCAAATTAAGTTTGATGAAACTACAATACAAGGTTTAAACATAATCCTAATCCTTAATCAAAGGATAGTAAAATAGAGATTAAACACTACCATGCATACATTATTAGTTTCGAAAATGGATCTAATGAAACATTTCCTTCATATTTAATTAAAACCTAAACCTGAACCACTTAATTTAATTTTTGCTGAGTTATTTGATATAACCGTGTGCTCATTTTAGGCGTCAAATCATTCTTCCAATCTCTAACCTTCTCTTTCCGAAAATATATTTTGTTTTCGGTCTCCAGATTTCCTTGCCCTTCACGATGTTTCCCACTTTTATTCACTTCCAAGTTGCTTATATTCTTGAAACTACACATCTTTACAATTTTTTCAGGCATCCCTTTTTGCTGTTCCTCTGATGAAAATGGACAACCCATAAACTCTGCCAATTTCTTAAGATACAAAACAGTATCGTCATTCATTTTTTCATATTTCAAGAATATAAACTTGTTTGGATGTTCCAAGCTTACTTTCCAATATCCAGAACATGGTCCCAATAAGGTCCGTACCAACTTACGCCTTCACAAAATAACTTAAACGCTTCATCAAGTTCAATGGGTTGAGTGTTTTGGGATTTCGCATACCTGGTTAAGATGTGATACATTGAAACAAATGTATCTTTGAGGTCCCTACAAATGTAAATAATTTTACAACCAGAATCAATTATTGATGTAGGTAAGAAAGAATAAGGAGCATGAGTGGTCAAGAGAGGAATTCCAAGATGTCGATTAGCGGAAAAATGGGCATGATCTAGCTCCATGAAAGACACAACATCATGAGGCGTCTTGAAAAGCAAAGGGGTAGAAGAATCATCGTATGAAGTTCTTGTAATAGTGGCGAAAGTGAGAGATTTTAGTCAGGCTGTGCCGGTTCTAGGGACACTAGAAAGTATGATATCAGTGGGTTGAGCCTCAAACTGTTGTTGAGCTAACATGACATGACTCCTTGTAGGAAAGGTGGAGTGAGCCAAAAACCTTAATATTGATGTAGATGACCGAGAAGACCCCAGCTGTTCCCTTTAGGGAGAGTAGAAATCATCTCTTTGAGAGATTTCTGAAACTCATCTTCGTTATCTTGCTCAACATGGGAATCTAAGTAATGAGTGCAAATAGTAAGAAACAATGGCTTTATAAATAGGCTAAAAGAATGAAAATCACATGCACATTTTTCGAACGTGGCGGTAGTAAAAGAGACTGGAGCGAGACGTGGAGGTGGTGGTCCTGTCTTTCGTCAGCCCGATGGGACTCCCATTTGAATTTCGTGCATCCATTCTAATTTTTTATTCAATATTAATAATTTTCGATTTTCAATTTTAATTTTAATTTGGACGTCAAAAAGTTATTCAATTAGTTTTAAAAATTATTGAACATAATTAAATATATTAATTATTTTGATGATTAAAATATTACAATAATAAAATGTTAAATTATATAAAAAATTATAGTGAAATTCAATTTACTTTTTAAAAGTTAGCTAATAATTTAATAAAAATTTCTACATATTAATTTTTGAAAAATATACTGCTGATGAGGTTTTTGTACACTAATGATATAAAATAAATAATTATATTCTTAATTGGTATGTCAACTAGATTATATACTAAAATGGTGTATTAAAGGCAGTGGAGGGTAATACATAGGTGGTATCACCCTCTCTCTTTTTTAAATATTTTTTAATCTTTAAAAAAATAATTTTATATTAGTGGTGTATTATTAGTAGAAGGCACCACAAAAAAACGGGTTTCGAGTTTAGTATATACCCGCTTAGATACATGGGAATGGTATATGGGGGTGGTGCCATATTAGTAGGTGGCACCAGTGACCCCTATCTGATAGGCGGCACCAGTGAAACAAATTTGGGAGTCCTTTTAATGGTCCTCGATGAAGAAGAGAAATAATTTAACAAAAAAAAAAAAGATAGCAAAAGAGAAGAAAGAACAGAGGAAGAAGAAAGAAAGGAGAAGAAAAAAGAAGGATAAGATTTTTTTGTTTTTTAAATAGAATGGATTATTGTGAGGATAAATTATTTTGTTAGTATTGTGTAGTGTATTTATTTTTATTTTTATGTTGTTTTTAATTTATTTTAAAGTTATTTTGTTAGTAACTATTATAAATCGTTTGTTTAGTTTAATGTTTATTGTGATTTGTTAGGTTATGAATGTAAATTTTTTATTAGTTTTTAATTTATTTAAAAGTTATTTTATTAGTAATTTTTGTGATTAGGTTAATTATTTATTTAGTTTAATGTTTATTGTGATTTGTTAGGTTATGAATGTAATCTTTGATTATTTTTTAATTTATTTTAAAATTATTTTGTTAGTAACTTTTGTGATTAGGTTAATTATTTATTTAGTTTAATGTTTATTGTAATTTGTTAGGTTATGAATGTAACTTTTTATTATTTTTTAATTTATTTTAAAATTATTTTGTTAATCACTTGATAAACATGATTAATGCCTATGGTCGAACTATCATAAACGTGTAAATTAAAGTCTGCATCACACAACTATTTATACAAAAAAAGTCTACGGGCCTACTAGCTTCACGAAAATGTGACAAATCTAGACTTCCCACGGTCCCTTGTAAGGTTCTTTGATCCCACGCAGGGGTTTGCAGCATCATTATTAATTATCTTGCTTGTCAGCTAGATCATTGCGGTTTGCTGCTGTAGTTGTGGTCATTATGCTTGACAGAAATAACTCAGTTAATGCTCTTTGCCAAAACATCCTTCGAACCGAAGTTTGTTTGTTGGGAAACCAGGAGTTTTGAGACACTAATAACCTGCCACTCTAGTGATTTAGGGTCCCAAGAATTACAAGCAAGATAATCATAAGCACTATCCACTATAACCCATCCGTTAAATGCATATGTCGGAACCAACTACACTACAAGGCAGCCTAATGCCTGTTATATTCATAACGGCGTCATGGATATGTAACCAGCAAACCGATTCCAGTCCCAACAACCGTTAACATCAAGTATATCACATGCTAAAGTTGATCCATCATAATCGTGCTCAATAATTCGGTATCTCCACAAAGGGCCTAGCTGAGGTATCCAATTGTCAACCCAAATCTTAGCTTGTTACCATCACTAACTGACCAGGAAGTACAATTGAGAACCATGTCTCAAATCTCTGTTAGTGACCTCCAATCAAAGGAACATCTCTGCTTCGGGCTATGCTCATAGGGGAGACGTTCGTAATCTTGTACTTTGCACCCATAGGAATCTCACATGGTGATAAGATGAAATACCAACTTGATTAAGAAAGAGTTGTTTTGATCAAGCAATCTCTTAAGGCCGATACCTCTATTAGAAGGTTGACAGCATTTACCTCAATTAACTAATGTAATTTTCTGCTCTTCATTTGAAGCTCCCTATATAAATTATTCAGTAATTCTTTAGATTTCCTTACACATGCTCATCGGTATAATTTCCGATTGTATAGAGTCGTTGGGAATGACAATAACTAACCTGACCTAGCCAACCACAGATATGAGGCGTGCATCCCATCCATTAAGGCGCTTTTTTATTTTCTCAACAATTATGTGAAATGTGCTAGTAGTGACTAGAGTTGATCATAGTCTCACCCAAGCTAAATTTTAGATTCGTTTTTTGACTTGGGCTTGGTTCAGTCTAAAAAATGAGTCTAAAATTTTGTCTAAACCCAACCCAGATAAAAAATACTAGAATTTGAGTTTGGCTCGGCCGCTTGTCTTAAAATTTTTTATATTAATTTGTTATATACAAATAAAGTAAAAAATATAATACATCAAATATATTAAAAACATTAAAATAAATTGTAAATAAGTTAAAAAAATCTTTATAGTTAAATAACACTAATATAAGTGTAACTTAGCAAAAAAATGTGTCTAAAATAGTAACAAAATTAACAATAAAACAAGAGTTATGCAATATCAAAACAATAACAACAAAATAGTAGCAATATAATAGAAAAATGATAGTACAACAATGACAAAACATCAAGTTTTTTTTTTAAATTCAGACTGAGGCCAGACAAAAAAAACTTACTCGAGGCTCGACTCATTTAGAAAACAAGTCTTATTTTATCTAAACTCATTTTTTAAATTTATATTTTTACTTAAAATTTATCATATTTTAAACGGAACTTCGGACCGAGTATACACCCCAAGTCTTCCACTTGCTCAAACCCAAGTAAATTTCTCGTTGCAATACTAGTAGAGGGTTCAATGTTAGAGAAAAAAAACCCATGTCTTTCTTGCATTCACCTTATGGCCCAAAAAGAGCGCAATTGATAAAGGGTATTTTGGACAACCTGTGCTTGGGTCATGTGATGTCAGCCTCATTGAATAAAACCAGACCATCATAAAAAAGGTGTGGGATAAAAAGACCATCAACTTTCACCGTAAACGGATTCCAAGCTCTATTTACATTCTTTAGGAAAAATAGTTTAGAAATAGTATTTTTTTGATAAATTCTTACTTAAAATTATACATGTACTTTGTATGAAATAGTTAAGTTGATCCCAGCTTTCTACCACATGGACTTTTTTGGTATTGTCAAACTATCAATTGTTTTGAATATGGGCTCAAACAATATGAACCAATCGCATAGAATGAAAATTTTAATTAACTTTTATCGGGAAAGTTAAGTCTCTCTATAATTGGAAAATAAAATTTATTTTACAAAATAAATTTTCACTATTTTTTGTCAAAATAACAACACTCAATAATGCATGTGTATTTCTTTTAATAATTCAACACATAGTTCCTACTTATAGAGAAACGGTACAAAAGTTCTGTATGAATAAAATCTAATAATCTAATAATATTTTTATACAAAATACAACTTCTGCTCTAAGTAAAAGACATAAGAGGTAGCGGCAGGGGTGAAGCCAAAACAATTTTTTAGGGGGGGCCAGATGAAATTTTAATTTTTTATAGTTTATATTTTTATAATTTGTAAAAGATTAAATCAAATTTTTATAATTTTAAGGGGGCCAAAGTGCAATTTTACTTTTACTAATTTAAAAAATTTTAAATGCCTAAATAATAATTTTACATTTTAGGGTCGGGGCCCATGCCAGCCCCCCTGGCTTCGCCCCTGGGTAGCGGCATACCCTATAGAATACTAGGGTTTGCTACCCCTTACATGTAACATGGCCTAATTGAGTTGTTCATGTATTGAGTCAAACTATATATGTTATATGGAGTTTTATCCAACACTTATAATTTATTCAACTCAATAAATATTTTTTATTTCTCGAAATTTTATTCATTTAATAAATTAATATTAACTAATTTAATTTCTTAATTTAGTTATTTTTTCAACCCAATTCTAATTCTATTAAAGTCATGACAACTTTGACGTATTAAAATTTATGAGTAAATATATTTAATTGTCTTATTCCACAAATCCACTATGACTAATTAATTTAATCCTTATTTTGAATGTCAATTATTTAATTAAATTAAATAATAATTCAAATAAATTAAATTGATTTTTAAGTCTTCTTTTGTACTTAGCGAGAAAACGTATTCACTACGGATAGTGATACATGCAATCTATTTCTCTTACTTTATCGCTTTCATTCATTTCATATGATTAGATCTATACACAATTCGTTTTTGGTTGTATCGAATTAGTGGAGAGGCCGATTGGACATAAATAATCAGGCCTCAAATAATTTGTAATTAAGTTTTGGCTTGATTGCACACGTCGGTGTTCATACGCCAAGCAGAGAATTAGCACAAGTGTGACAAGTTGTAATATTTATGCGTTACAACTGAACACAGAGTATTTCAAGGATCAAACTCAAAGGATTGTCAAAATGGTAAATGTGTTTATCAAGTTAATTGAAAATTAAGCAATTACTAATCTAATTTATTCAAGAATTATTAGTGCAATCAAATAAAGAGATATATTTAAGATAATTCTCGGTTAACAAATTAAACAAACTAATCTAGTTTTCTTTCATATTATTTTAGACAATGTAAATGATGAAACAATGGTTGATTGATTAGTCGGTTGCAAATCAAACTAATAATCTATCCCAATTATATTGCTTGCTACTCGAGTTAAGAATCTTCTCTCAGTCTCATCCTAACTCGAAATTACCATCAAGCTCTCCTCTTAGTCTCACTACTCGGCACGATTATCTCGAACTATCTAATGATAAACTCTCTGCTTAGTCTTGTTTATCTAAATTTTTGAATAGATGCGTCATTTCTAGCGTATTAAGAATTTCGATATAAAAGAATAATCAAACAATCAAGCATAAAACATTAACTTAATCCAACAATCAACTCATCCATTAACTAACAAGCAATATCAATACATAATAAAGTTTAACATCCAAATAGAAATTTCATTGAACAGTTGATATGCACAATATAAAGGTAAATGTAAGAAATGCTCATTCAGATGTGGAACCAATGACACCTAAATGTTTGATCCATCTCCATTTACAAAAGTCATTAACAAGAAAGAAGAAATAAAACAACAACAAAAAAACGAAACCTAATCTAAAAATATGAAAATGTAAAGAAAATGTTCTGCCTCCGTAAATCTACTCTCAAAAGCTTATAAAGTAGCATTTATAGTCTAATAACATTTAACCTTATCAAAGACAATTATGTCCTTAAATGAAAAGTGACTTAAATTTGTTTAGTTACAGAATTGTTCTTGTAGTTTTTAACTTGTCAGTCTTTAGTGTCACGACACCTATAAGTTTGAAGGACATTTGGTGTCATAACACGGCCTTATTGGCGTTGTGACATGAACGACAAGCCATTAGGTTCCCTCCACTTCAACATTTAGTTTGGAGCCACAACCTCGAGGACTTGAAATCACGACTTTGAAGTTCAATGTCGCGATACTCTATATTTAATGTAACAACCTCCACAGCATACTATTCCAAAGTTGAGTTTTGGTGAAATTAAACTTCCTCAAAATGATAAAAATATTAAATTTTAGTTGATTCACATAAAATTAATTAAATTCGGATATTAGAATATATGTACCGTAAATAGCAATGTGATAAAAATGTTAAATTATAAGATTAGAAAAATTGTCAAAGTTAGAAAATGAAAAGTGAATTAATGTACTAAACGTTAAAGAAAAAGAGACAATAATATTACACACAAATATGGAGGTATCCGTTTATAAATTCCTTTCTCACTATAGTACGTTTGTTTTTATTTTAAATTGAATCGGAAGAAGGTCATAGTTTTGGATATAGATTGGATGTAGGTGGGATTAGCTCATATTTGAACGACACTGGGGGACAAAGTCATTAGAAGTAAACAAAACTCGATTTGATTCGAAAAGATAAAAAATAATTTAAATTTTGAGTTAATTGAATTGAGTTATTCGAGTTAACTGGAATAAGTAGTTCAAGTCGAGTTGAATTTTACAATTCAAATAATAAATTGGTGTAAATACTCCTTTGGTCCCTATCAATTTTGAAAATGAGCAAATTGGTCTCTCTCTCTCAACAAAAATTACAAAATAAATTCAAAATAAATTTTAAAACTCAAAATATTTATAAAAATTCCAAAATTTGTATTTTTAAAAAATTATAAAAAAATTAATTAATTAATTTTGGGACCTAAATAAGTTAAAATTTTAAAAAATTTCTAAAACAATAATTTTGGGATCTAAATAAGTTAATTGGTTATTCAAGTTTATCATACTAAAGTTTCTTTTTTTTTTTCTTTGAAATTTTTTTCAAATATATAAAGTTTCAAATTTATGCTTTACAACATAAAATTAGTTATACTGTAAAATATTTTAGTTTGACATGTTTAACTTTTTAGTTAAAAGGACCACTTTAGATAACGGCGTGTTTACTTATGATTAATATAAAATAGTGGTGACAATTAAATTAAATACTATAACGATACTGTAATATAAAAAAAAATTAAGCATACCGTACTAAAAGTAAATGTACATCCAAAACAATCCTCAGTCTTGAGGTTGAATTGGTTTTGTTATGGCTTATTCATGCACTATAAACTTTGACTTTGACGTAAAAAAAAGTCCAATTTGTTGAAAGTTTATAACCCTCGTCACAAGTATCATATATATATATATATATATTTTAGATTTTGTCACACATATTATATGTTAAAAATTCATTTAATAATGAATATAATTGAAGTAGTAATAAATTTGTATTTAATATTATTGAACACATATTTGATTCTTAATTTGTAATTTTTAAATGTTTTATTTAAAAACAATATAAAAGTATAAAAAAATAAAAGTGTCATAATATTACTTAATTATAATTTAAAAGATAATATATTTTTATAATTTTATAATTAAATTGGTGACCTGAATAAAAATAAGAACTTAAATATAATAATAATAGATATAGTTTAATTATAATTTTAAAAAATAATTTTCAGTATTTTCATAATTAAATTAGTAATTAAATTAAGAGTAACATTAACTCATTAAAACAATAAAAGGGTAGATATTTTGATTGGTTGATAAATTAGAATAAATGGAGTTTGATTAGAGTTAAAACTAAATTTCATCCGACCAGATAAAACCGAATCCGATGAAAGCATGTAGATGAGCATCTTACCAAAACTGATGTGTGTTTGACGTGGCATTGCAAGCTGTAACTGAAGAGGAGCCAAACATGCAGCAGACCAAACTCTCGACAACATGGCCATCATCATCATCAAATCCAAGTCTAACCCCACGCTTTCATTCTTGGAGTTCACATTTTATTTGGATAACTATACTTCACGCCGTTTGAATTACTTCAACATATAAATAGCTGAGCCCTTTCCATTGAAAAACCTGTCAAACGCGTCTTCTTTCTTCTTCATTTTGATTTCCTCAAGCAAATGACTATCACAGCAGCGCCCTGTGTGAATGATGGCTGCCTCATGGTGCGGGGAAAGGTGGTTTTAACTCATGTTCCCACCAACATAATCCTTTCTCCGGGAATTTCAGGGGCAGCTTTTCTGGGTTCAACTTCACCCATTCCCACTTCTCGCCATGTTTTCACTCTTGGGATCCTTGAGTAAATTCCCAGTTTCCTCCACTTTGTTCATACGAATCTGCCTCCTTTTTCATGAACTTCGGTTCATCTTTTTTTGGCTTTGACTATTACAGGGGATACAAGCATCTATGTCTGTATAGATTCAAAATATGGTGGATGATTCCAGGGTATGGGAAATCTGGCAGTGAAATTCCATTGGAGACTCAATTGCTTCTTCTGGAAATAAAAGAAGAATCGGTTGTTGAAGATGACGATTCTTCTGGTCCTCCCACACCCACCACTTTCTATGTTCTTTTCTTGCCTGTCTTGGATGGTGATTTCCGAACAAGTTTGCAAGGAACTCCTGCAAATGAGCTCCAATTTTGTGCGGAAAGTGGTTGGTATTTTATCTATAATTTCAAGTTTTCTATACGTTCAATCGTGTTACGATCTTCATATTTCTTAAAATAGGACATATCCGTATTCCACGCTCACATTATACAGTAGTAGCCTATAGGCTTACTGTTTGAATGTTCCAGGTGATGCCAATGTCCAGAACTCACAAATATTGGAGCCAGTGTTCATCAATTCAGGAGATAATCCATTTGAACTCATTAAGAATTCCATAAAGTAAGCTCAAAAAAGCAAACACGAAACTGATTACCAATGTTTTATCTGCTGCAATTTGTTGTCATTTGACATTTACCTTGTTTGTGTTTGTGTAGGATATTGGAGAAGCACAAGGGCACTTTCAGACATATTGAAAACAAGAAGGTATTTTATTAATCTTACACTGTTGAACATTTTACACATCAACATTTGTTCCATTCATAAATTTGGGATGTTTTGATGAACAGATCCCTGTACATTTGGACTGGTTTGGATGGTGCACTTGGGATGCCTTTTATACTGAAGTGAACCCTCAAGGCATCAAAGAGGGTCTTCAGAGGTACTAAAAGAATAAATAAATAAATAAAACTCAACGTTCATTTCTCCAAATTCATTACAAACCTCATACAACACATAATCTTTGTTCTGTAACTTGGGCAGTTTCTCAGATGGAGGCTGTTCTCCAAGGTACCTAATCATTGATGATGGATGGCAAGATACTGTAAACGAGTTCCAAAAAGAAAGAGAACCACTCATTGAAGGGACACAGTAAGTAATGCTAATGTGCCCAGACTCGAGATGAGTGTTGGGTACATTTTTTCATATATTTGAAGGCTCATACCAGCATACCCGTATTTGAATATGTACTGAGCTTGAGCCTTGCTTTATTAATCATGCTTCTTGCTGCTTTTGTTCTCTGAAAGGTTTGCAACTAGATTAGTAGATATCAAAGAAAACAGCAAGTTCAAAAGTTCGGAATCGGATGCCAGGTGCAACAATCTCCATGAATTCATCAACATGATCAAAGGAAAATATGGCTTAAAGTAAGGTTTCAATTCTGGAGATGAAAACTTCTCTATTAGTAATATGCTATTGCTATGTTACTACAACTCTTCATTTTCCTCGAAAGTACCCAAGTCTGGCACTCACCCTAAGTCTGACTAACACAGGATTTATGCTGTTATTTGCAGTATTGTTATGATGAAACTTACATGTTAATGCATGCAGGTATGTATACGTCTGGCATGCTTTAACTGGCTATTGGGGAGGTGTACTTCCATCATCTGAAACAATGAAAAAATACAATCCAAAGATTGTTTATCCAATCCAATCACCTGGTAATATAGGGAACTTGAGAGACATTATCCCGGACAGCTTGGAGAAGTATGGTGTGGGGATCATCGACCCTCAGAAAATCTTTGATTTCTACAATGATCTCCATAGCTATCTCTCCAGCAACGGCGTCGATGGAGTCAAGGTTGATGCCCAGAATTTGATAGAGACCTTAGGTTCTGGGTTCGGTGGACGAGTTTCACTGACTAGACGATATCAACAAGCACTCGAACAATCTACATCAAGAAACTTCAAAGATAATAATCTCATATGCTGTATGAGTCATAATTCAGACTCAATTTATAGGTAAAATTATATCATCAAATCAAAATACTTCCCAAGTTGCTAAGTTGAATGTAAGTACTGATAATAAAATGTTTGTATGATTTTCAGTTGGAAAACCAGTGCGGTTGCAAGAGCATCTGAAGATTTCATGCCACGAGAGCCAACATTTCAGACCCTACATATTGCATCTGTTGCTTTTAACAGTCTACTTCTTGGGGAGATTGTGGTGCCAGATTGGGACATGTTCCATGTATGCTGTTTTTCTTTTGCATTGAAACTTTCATTTGAATGCACATTTAACATCTGAATCACATTCAGAACTCCGGGTTTAACCCAGTTAGTTCATATAATCACCCTCAGGACTTAAACTGTGGCATCCAGTAGGTTCGGGCTTAGAATCCCAATACCTGCAATCCCTTCAGTATCCCCTATCTTCTACCCTGGATCACATAGAAGACTTCTTCTCGCTTATCACATGGCACAACCCAACTTCTAGTGTTCTTTTTCTTGTTTATTGCAGAGCAAACATGACACAGCTGAATTCCATGGTATCGCAAGGGCAATAGGGGGTTGTGCAGTGTATGTAAGGTTAGCCACAACTATTTGATAATTTTTTGTTAAGGTTAGCCACAACTATTTGATAATTTTTTGTTCTTGTTATGTTTGAGAATAGGAACATTGTTATAATTTCTCCACTTATTATCACAGTGACAAGCCAGGCAATCATGATTTTGAGATCCTAAGAAAGCTGGTATTGCCTGATGGATCGGTTCTAAGAGCTAAACATGCTGGCCGTCCCACTCGAGATTGTTTATTCAGAGACCCTGTCATGGATGGAAAAAGGTAGAAGAAAATGCTGAAAACTTATTACAGATTTCACTTTCAATATATATATATATACCAACAAATATGAAGTGTTTTGCAGTCTTCTGAAGATATGGAACTTGAACAAATTAAGCGGAGTGGTGGGTGTTTTCAACTGCCAAGGAGCAGGAAGTTGGCCATTGAAACAAACAATTAAAGACATGCCAAGCACACCTTTGGTCATTTCAGGCAACATTAGTCCCTGTGATGTCGAGTTCATTGAAGATGTTGCAGGGGAAAACTGGAATGGAGATTTTGCAGTATATGCCTTCAATTCAGGTTAACCTTTAAGCTGAATCTGAAATTAAAACACAGGCGCACACATAGATATTAACCTTTTTCTTTTTCAATTGCAGGATCTCTCTCCAGATTGCCAATGAATGGAAATATTAAAGTGACATTGGCCACTCTTAAATGTGAAACATTTACCATTTCCCCAATCAGAGTGAGCAAAATCCATCCACCACTCTTTTTCTTTTTCTTGAAATATCTGACATATCTGTAGTAATCTTTAAAACGATGTCAAACAGGTATCGGGTGAGGGTGTTCATTTTGCCCCCATAGGATTGCTTGACATGTACAATTCAGGAGGAGCAGTGGAATCCATTGATGAAAACATGAAAAATTCTTCAGAGCTCATAATCAAAATCAAAGTTCGAGGGTGTGGCAGATTTGGAGTCTATACAAGCTTGAAACCAAGGTCTTGTCTGGTGGATATGGAAGAAGAGGAATTCATATACAATTCTGAGAATGGATTATTGACACTTGATCTAACAGGTGATTGCAATTTTAGAGATATTGAGTTTATATATTGAGGTATCATTTACCATGTCAAATGACAAAACTTTCATACAGATTTCTCTTTGTTCTTTTAAGCAATCGTATTAACAAATTCTTTGTAAATCTGTTTTGTCCTTAAATATATGAGAAATGCGAGTTGTACCGTGTTCTTCAAGTCAGTTTTAGATAATTTCGGCAGATGTTATTAAAATATTTATATCCGAATAAAAGAAAACATAAAAAGTGAAACAGTAAACATACTCATCCCATTATGGGGAAATATTCCTAGCATTCTGGAAAATGAACCATTAAACTACTAGCATTCTGCAGCACAATGGATAAAGTTTCAAACAAGCTTTAAGCCAATTGATGCATTTTCCGAATTCCATTAACTCTGCAACTGAGCATCACGACTCGTCAAAGGAACATAACGGACAGAACTCTCGCTTCGGATGCTAATCGAGCCATCCGGATTTTTGTCAACTACTTTCAAATCTTGGAATATATTTCCTACAGGAATCACCATCCTGCCACCCGGCTTTAATTGATCGAGGAGTGCCTGAGGCATTTCCGGTGCTGCTGCCCCGACATGTATAGCATCATAGGGTGCACATTCTGGCCAACCTTCCCTTCCATCTATATGTCAATGAAACATAATCAGTTCATAAGCATTCAATGAAACATGGAGTCACAAACAGATTTAGATGATCCAATTTGTAGCCATGACAAGGTATAAATGAATTCTTTATGAAAAGATCCAGTCTGGAACCAAGAGATGCAATGCCTAGGTTGAGAATTCGAATTACAGTTTAGTTTAGAGCACAGTATGTTAAAATACTGCAAGTTCCTGATAAGTACATACCGCCAACATGCATCGAAAGAGAGCCTTTTTTCAACAATGGAGCTGCAGCAGATTTTTCAATATTGTTTATGGAAGAAGCAACCAGCTCGGGAATGTGTTCGACACCGATGGCTCGACCCTGTGGTCCAACCATCATTGCAAAGCAAGCAGTCAAGTAGCCAGTTCCTACAGAACAAAGAAATTAGAGATGCTAAAGTTGATAGAGACTGCATACAATGACAGTAATAACTCTTTTCAATGATCCTCCCAAAAACCCCAACTCCCCCCATTTAATGCCCCTTTTTTTTGCTTCAAAAGTCATAAACCACTCGTGAATGGATTGCTGATGATTTTACAAAAAGAAATATTGCGTATGTTACTCAGATTCAAAAGAAAAAAGAAAAAAAAAAGAAGATTTAGTGAAAAAAGTGTGGAGTTGCAAAAAGGACCTGAGCCAACATCTAGAGCATGCATGCCAGGCTGCAATTTTTCCTCCAATAATTGAAGGCAGGTAGCATGCATATGAGGTGCAGAAATGGTAGCATTGTAACCTATTTCCTGCGGACAGTCAGCATAAGCTGGGGTCTTATCTGGTACAAATAACGCCCTATCGATAGTCTCCATTACTCGAGCAACTTTCTCGGATGAAATCACCCCATACTGCTGCAAATGCTCCACCATTTTCTTGTTAGTGTTCATCCCACTTCGATCCCACAAGTGCTACAAATTATCAAGACAAGGGTTAAGCACTGAATCTCACTCATTTGAATTGAACAAAAGAACAGCCCAACTCAATGAACAACTTCTCCTCTACTTTTACCACCGAATCAAAAGCTGTGCCATTCATGAGCATCATGGGTATACAAGTCCATTAAAGGTTGCAGTCAACAATTCCAACAACTCCACCACTCAAATGTGCCTTCCACATATAAGCATTAGCTCTTTAGACTCTTTAACCAGGTTCGGTTTACAATTCATTGATAATCATTGCTTATATAATTCTCAAAACTGTCCCTTCAATTCATAGCTTTCAAACACCAAAAACAAACTATAATATTGTAAAACTCAATAAAAACTCTTTACCAACTTCCAACATGATCACATTAAATAACCAAGAAAGCAAAAATGATAAAGCCAGAGAGGGAGAGAGGGATACCTCCATGGTGAAGAAGAGAGAGTTAGAAGTGAGAAGAAGATTAAAGTTAGGGAGCTTAAGATTGTTAAATGAAGAAGAGAATAAGGAAGGAGAGCGTGGTCGAAAACGGAGATGGTGATTAGTGGTGTGTAAGAGTTGCTCTAATGGTGACACGCAATAGCGGCATCCATAGGCCTTCATTGTGGAGGATAGATTCATCATTTTTTAAAATTCTCCATACGGTTTCTCGGCCTTTCCATCTCAACATATATTTTCAGTGCTAATCCTAATTCACACTTGTAGGGCTCTGCTCTCTCGGTCAACTTCAATTTCTCTAAGCTATTTTACTGATCTGGTAGATGTTTCTCGTGATGCCAAGCGGCTTTCAATTTGATATTTTCATTTCCTTCATTAGTTGGGCCTTTGCCCCATTCATTTGGGACCGAATCCTGTTGGCCCCACCAATACTGAAAAAATTTTAAGCCTATTTTCTTATTTGAAAAAAAAATTGCTAAAATTATTCTTAAAGTTAATAAATAATTAATTTTATTTTTCTATTTGTAATCAATTAAAATAAAAAAATTATAAGATATGATAATTTTAAAACGGAGTATCATTTAGTATTTTGCTATTAGAAAAAACCCACAATGTTAAGATGATTTCTCGTGTCCCTTAGAGTGTGTTTGGGTGAGGAATTTGTAGGAGGGATTTCATTTTTACTACCCGAAATAGATGAAAAAGTTATTGCATGTTAAATTTTAGGTGATTTGACAAACAATGCAAGTTTAAGGGTTAAAAGAGACAAAAAAAATTAAATGGAGAGCTAATGAGTTTTTTTGTAAAGTTGAAGGACCAAATAAGTCATTATGCCAAAAAGAAATTGGTGTGTAACAGCCTAATTTCAGTGGTATCGGAACAGTGATTCGAGATCACTAAATCTGACAAATGAGGAGGAAATAATATTAATTTAGTGAGTATAAGTTAAATGTGAAGTTAGGAAAAATTTTGAAATAGTGAATAGTGTACAAAAAATATATATATATTAAAATAATTAGAATCGAAAACGAGGTATCGAGACCTCGAGAATTTTAAATCGAGCCATAAATATTTTTATAAATATTTATGGAGTGTTAATAAGTTAGTATTAAAGTTTCGTCAAGAAATTTTAAAGTACTAATAGCTAATTAAATAAAAAGGACTAAATTGAAAAAGGCGTAAAAGTTGCTAAAATGATTAAATAGCTCAATTGTCAAATGAGGAAGGACCTAAAGTGCAAATAAGCCCAAAGGAGATATTTTGGGCAGCAATAGCTGAGAAAAATCAGAAAATGGGTGAAATAAGGGCAAAATTGAAAAATTGCCAAAATTAACTAAATAAAAATGGGACTAAATTGGAATATCTAGAATTCTCTTCATTTCTCTTCATTTCTCTTCATATTCATCAGCTGAAAAATAGCCATGGAGGAGGGTTCAAGATGGTTTTCATACTCTAGCTTCATGTAAGTTTAATTCTTGCTTTCTCCTTGAAATTTTTATGTTTTTGGACTTTTACAATTGGATCCAACTTACTATTTCATTAGTTTTTGATTCCATGGCTAATTTTTGAAGTTTTTATGGATTATTATTAGAAGAATATGATGAATAAACATAGAATTGAAGCTTTAATTTTGATATATGGTGATTTTATCAAGTAAAATTGATGAAAATTGGTTTAGGACCTAATTGTGAAAGAGTTTGGAATTAAGGTCTAGTGTTAAAGTTATGGTTTTCAAGGGTTACGAAGTAGTTTAAAATGATGGAATAAAGTATTAAATGAGAAAAATTATCTCAATTGAGGAGTTAATTGAGCAAGGATTGAATTGTATGAACTATGAAATTTGGGGCTAAATGGAAATTAATATTTTTCACTAAAACTGTTTTGGGCAGCAGCAGTAGTCTAACTTTGAAAAATCACCAAAAATTTTAGAAATCGAATTAGAGGATGAATAAAATATGAAATTAAATCTTATTGAGTCTAGTTTTTTATAAAAGAAATCATGTAAGCAATGGAATTGTAAATCATGAGGTACAATAACTTTTGTGAGACAAGGTCAGAATGATTTCAGGTTCCCCTGTTCTGAATTTGGAAAATCATCAAAAATTGGATAAAAATAATTATGGGCTTAAACTTATATGTTTAGAATCCTTAATGAGTCTATTTTCAATATAAATAAGCGGGAACATCATCCGAATCTCGTACGATGAGATAATTAATTCTTAGTTAATAAGGGTCAGAACTGTCAGACAGCAGAACATGGGTAATTTTAAAGAATAAACTGTACTTATTGGATAAACCAAAAATTCTGAAAATTTTATGGTAATAAGATATGTAAGTCTAGTTTTAGGAAAAATTTGCGGATCTTAATTTCGAGTTCTGTAGCATAAGATATAAATAATTTAGTGACTATGACGCAAATGGATAGTTTTGAATATACATATAAGTAAATAGTGAAATTATTGATAATGTTACTTGTTGTATGTTATATAAATTAAGGATGTGGAATGGAGAGGAGGAGGAGAAAAATATGTATGAATATTCAGCTAGCATGGCTAATTTGCATGTTTTAGGCTCATGGACTAAATTGAATAAAAGTAAAAAAATGTATGGGTAATTTTGTAAAAATGTTAGAAATGACCAAATTGCATGAAATGAATTATTTTATTATTTAAAATTACAAAATTGAATGAAATTATTAATTTAGCTCAAAATCAGGGAAAAATACGTTTTAAGGATTAAATTGAAAAGTGTTTAAATTATGGAAAATTCTGATATTTTATAGAATTCATGGGTTGTTATCAATTTGTTTGAGAATAAGGGCTGGAAATAAGGATTAAATTGCAATTATTTTATTTTATTTTAACCTAAGGATGAAATCGTCATTAATTAAAAGTTTAGGGGTAAAATGGTAATTTTGTTTAGAGCATTAGTTGAATGTATTACAACATGAAATAAATGAAAACGACGATCAAATTTCTTTATAAAGATCTGAATAACTCGAATACGAGACTTGAACGTGGAAAAGAAAAGATATCGGATTAATGAAATTATAAACATGTACAAGTAACGAGGTAAGTTAGTGTAACTTGAATTGTATTTTTAAATGCATGAAATATCGATATAATGAATTACCTGATTTATGTTTATGAAGAAATGACAAGAGAATGATATTTATCATGACATGTAAATAGGTGATTGTTTTTGATACGTTGATACAAGAAAATTAATTAAATTGAGACGAGTAATAAATTCAAGTAAAACATATCGAGAAAAATAAGTACGTTAAGGGACAATATGTTTGATTTTAATTGGTTCCAAATATGAATGTTAGATAAAATGAAATATTTGATAAATAAATCGGTAACTCTATTCCAGTGACGGATTCGGGTTAGGGGCGTTACATGGTGAGTATCAAAATCACATATATGAAAATTATCACGTTTTTATTTTTAATTTTGGTAAACGAAAATTTTTAATAAAAGGTTAAACATATTATTAAATTTTTTTATTTATCAAAATTACAAAAATGATAATTTTCATATATTGGATTTTGATACTCACTCAATTTTTTTTATTTTGGATATTTACTAATTTTTAATTTATAAAAAATTTAAACGATGAGATAAAATATGGAAAAAAGTGGCATTTGGAGATTTGGTTTTCCAAAGCAAGTCAGCTTCTGCCATGTTTGATTTAGATATAATTACATCGATTTCACCCCAAATTGCCAGATTTGAGAATCCTCAATACAAATCCATATTATTCATGTAAATAAAATTTTGTATATTATTTAGGTAAATATTTTTTTCTATATTATTCCATAAAAAGCCGACCTAGACATTAGTCTAATGGATACTTTCTTCCTCTATCTAGAAGAGCCTTTCTCTTAGAATTATCCCCTTAAGTGCTCTAATTACCTCAATCTTTCAAATATCTTCTGTAACACTCCAAACCTGTATTTGTCACCGGAATGGGGTTACGAGGTATTACCGAACTAGACACAACTTCCTGACATTCATGGATACGTATAGAAATTAATCATTTAAATTCATCACATATGAATGTATACTAAACCCAACCAAAACATTATAGGTTACACATAAATCAATAAACATTCAACCATAAATCATTATCAACTGGCCGAATATAAACATATGAATTAAACAACTCATTACTCAATATTCAAGACCAAATATACATGCAACCTTATTATAAGTTTTGACTAAACCAAGCTTACTTATTTGATATTCCATTAATACACACACAATGTCATATAAGATTTACTTAATAATCAAAGCACAATAACAAAACCACATACTAAACTTGTATCAAACCATCTTGTTTATTAAAAGCATAAGTTACTATTCATATGGTCAATTTCTAAAACTTTAGCCGAATATTAAACATGCTTAATACTTATGCTCTATTTAATGTCTACTTCCTTTATTACTTCATACGCATGAAACATTTCAAAGAACTAAACCAATAAATCAAACATATTTTACCTTTCACATCAATGCATCAATAATATATATTCATGCATAATACATAGCAACTATTTGTCTAACATTTTAACATACCAAAACCGAATTTTAACATGTTAATTTTACTTATCATGTAAAGTAACAAAGGTCATATTCATGACTAATTCAACGATCACATATTCGGCTAAGTACATAAATATACATATAGCCAAAACTTATGTCATGTCAAACATATTACAAATATATCCCAACTAATGTATAATTATTAAATCAATACATAACCGAATACACAAAAACATATATGTATGATGATTTAATCTTATAAGCCAAAACAACCCACTTTCAAATCACAAATACATGTTACCCCAATTATCTAACATTAATCGAAAGCTAATTCACCTTGTTTGCCGAATCAAAACATGATCATTTCGCAAGCCAGTCATTATACTTAAAGTCTCATTTACCACCAATGATCAAAGACATAATTATTATCCATATCTACTTCATCACATAACCGAATATCAATACTTCAAATCATAGCCATTTACCCAATACATTCCACTTATATATCATGCATTTCACGCAACAATAATATTCAACCACAATTTCACATTATACCAAATATACCATACAGATATACTTTGACATAATTTCATCACCATTAGCAAATATATAAACCATGATTCACATATAAATATATAATGGCCGAAACATCAAAACCACAACCAAACATAACCATAATTTGTTCAAACATTGAAACCGAACATAACAAAATAAACAAGGCATTTTCGCATGGCTTAAATATATACACATACCAAAATCAAACATATCCAAAAATAATCTAGCCTATACATGCCATAGGTTCAAAATTCAACTTATAAAGTATCGAAAACAGTCGATAGTGTGAAAGACTTCTCTGACGATCCCCGAGCTCGTAACTTGACTTCAAAATCTATAAAACAAAGGCAAACATACACACACAGTAAGCTATTGTAGCTTAGTAAGTCATAAGCAAATAAATAACTCAATGACAATATCAACTCAATTAAATCAAACCAATTTATGCTATCATAATCACATTTAATTTCAAGCTCACAATTTTATTTACAATATATACTTTCATATATAATTTTTACCTTGACCGAATATACATGTATCTATTATCAAAGTAACATTCAATTTCAAAACCATAGTACCATTATATAACCGAATATATATACACATTCATAAGCAGATACTCTTGAATCAAACTTTAATATCTCATACTTATACATATCATGTGGCCAAATATACTTCGCAAATACACATATATTTACTTTAGCATAATGTATAATTTGCATCACATATCAAATAGCCAACTTACCTTATTTTCAAATAAGTAATCAACTATCTCATACCTGATCACTTTAGCTCGATTTACACATTCGATCACAACTTATTATAGCTCGTTGAACCATTCAAAATTGAATAGGATACTCGGATAACCACACATATCGTACAATGCCAACGTCCCAGACGTGGTCTTACATGTAATCACATATCGATGCCACTGTCCCAGAGAGGGTCTTACACGTAATCACATATCGATGCCAACATCCCAGACGTGGTCTTACACGAGAACACATATTGAAAATCGTATTTCATGACATATGTATCCTAGCTATTCCTAAGGTTCGTACGGGCTTTCAAACGTCGTAACTCGGTTGAATCGAACTCGTGCACATAGATTTCAAGCTTATACATATTCGGCTTCCACATATATATTATCACATTATTAATTTCAGCATTTATAGTTTGTATTTAATCAAATAAATAACGTCTATTTGCTTATAAACTTACCTAGGAAACGGTAACTGGAACGAGACGACTAATCGACAACTTTGGTCTTCCCCCGATCCAAATCTAATTACTTTGGTTCTTGATCTAAACATATTTAAATCAAACTCATTCAAACATAATTTCATTCAATTTAGTCCAAAAACACATCAATGGGAAAATTGTAATACCCCTACCCGTATTCATTGCCGGAATAGGGTGCGAGGCATTACCGGAGTTTACGAATTAAATTTTTTTTTTATTATTCAATATAGCCCTTTTATAAATATCTAAACTTCCCTGTAATATTAAATCGAGACCAATCCACATCAATCAAATCAATTTAACATATTTTCATGATAGGTTCATGCATTTATATAAGATAACGTCATCACATATCTATATAACTGGGTTTGTTAACCATACTAATGGCTAACTTTACATTCATTTCACGTTAACATTTACTTTGTTAGCTTATACATGCCATTGATTCCCAAAATAAAGTTCCTTTATTTACCGAAATCCCGAGGTTGATAGTGTGATGTGTCTCCGACCAAATCCGACCTCCGAGCTCTTAACACTACAAAATAGGAGAAAAGGAAACAGGGTAAGCACTTTGTGCTTAGTAAGCTCATGTAACAAGAATTACACTTACCTAATATTTTCAGTACAATACAATAAACATTACATATATCCATTCAATGCATTATTACCCTAACATGCACAAACTCAACATTCAAGTTAGTACAATAATTTCTATATATCAATAATATATATCATGATTGATGAGCTCATCATTACTATGATTTCCATTCCCTTGTTATTTTTCCATATTTATCCCGTTGAATTACTCGGAATTTCGATGGATTTTTCAGAGGTACACTTTTAGTGTACATTTTCGGGTCCGTCAATTCATATTCATGTGCGCACATTTCCATTTGAGAGAGCACACTCGCGAACCTCAACCTTGCGGCGGGATTACGGTCGAGCTAAATCCCCGCAATATAAACTCATAGAGTATTGTCGGGATTACCAGTCCGAGCTAAATCACACGCGACACAATTACTCTAATGAGCTTGGATCGAATTACAGTCCAGGCTAAATTGAGACCTAATTCGGATTACCCATCCGGGCTAAATCCATTTTCCACATATTCTTCGGGAGGGCTATATCAGGATAGGATCACCCGTCAGGGCTAGATCCTTTTACCGTCAATTCCTTTTCGAGAGATCCATCGAATTTTCCTTTCATTCAACCGGGATTTCTTCCCTTTATATCAAATATGTCAATGTTTCATCAATTTTCATATAATGAACATTCAAATCATATTCACATCAATAACATACATTTCAAGTATTTAAGAATATAATTCAAGTTACATGAACTTACCTTGATACTTGTTTGTAAACAAACAAAAATCTACTAATCCCGAACTTTTCCTTTCCTCGATCTAGCCAGTATTTGAATCTTCTGGATCTAAATAAATAAATTTAATTATCAATTTAATACATTTCATGTTCATATGCAACATTCTCTATAATTCAACTATTATTTATAGTTCATTCAAAGCTGTCTACTTGAGTCATAGTCACGAAATTATTTATAACTTGAGCTACGGAACTCCAAATTAAGATCCGTTAATTTTCCCTGAAACTAGACTCATATATCTTCTTACCATAAAATTTTCAGAATTTTTGGTCTAGCCAATCAGTACAGTTTATTCTTTAAAATCACCCCTGTTTTGCTGTCTGACAGTTCTGACTCTTCTTCACTAAAAATTAATTATCTCCTTGTACAGAATTCAAATGATATTCTAGTTTTTTTCTATTAAAACTAGACTCACTCAGGATTCTATACATATAAATTTAAACCCATAATTATTTTTCTTCATTTTTTTATAATTTTTCAAAGTCAGAACAGGGGAACCCGAATTCATTCTGACCTTGTCTCACAAAATTCATTATATCTCAAAATTTACAAATCCATTGCTTACAATATTTCTTCTATGAGAAACTAGACTCAATAAGCTTTAATTCCATATTTTGTTCATCTTCCAATTCGATTCTTACAATTTTTGGTGATTTTTCAAAGTTAGTCTACTGCTGCTGTCCAAACTGTTTTAGTGCAAGCTGTTTATTACCATTTTTCCCCTAAGCTTTTAATAAATGATAATTTCGTCCCTACTCAATTAGCCTCTCAATTGAGCTGATTTTTCTCAATTAACATTTTATTATATCACCTTAAACTAGTTTACAACCTTTATGAATCAGAATTTCAGCAATAGACTTTAATTCCAAACATTTTCACAATTAGGTCCTAAAAATCAATTTCTATTGAAATTGCCTAATAAAATCATCTCATAAACAAATTAAAGTTTTAATTTCATTCTATTTCATCATAAACTTACAGCACTCAACCATGGTGATTTTCAATTTCATTTATGAAATCAAAACTAATGAATTTAATAGTAGGACCTAGTTGTAAAAGTCTTAGAAACACAAAAATTACAAGAAAAAGGCAAGGATTAACTCACTTGGTGCAAAAATTATGAAATACCAGCTTAGAGAACCCTCCTATGGCGTTTTTAGCTGCTGGAATTGAAGAGAAATGAAGAGAAATCTAGATATTTCCTATTTAGTCCTAGTTTTATTTAGTTAAATTTGCAATATTCCAATTTTACCCTTAATTTATCAATTTTTCTGCTGATTTCATACCCTTGCCGTCCAGCCCAAATAACTTTTGGGTCTAATTGCCTTTTAAATCCTTTCTCATTGGACTCTTAAGCTATTTAATCACTCTAGCAACTTTTACACCTATTACAATTTAGTCCTTTTCATTTAATTGACTACCCAAACATTAAAATTTCCTAACGAAATTTTGATACCACATTAATAACATTTCATAAATATTTATAAAATTATTTTCGACCCGGTTTTTACGAGATAGAGGTCTCGATAACTTATTTTTACCTAATTTCTTCAATAATTTTTTTTTTAACTAGCCACTAAATCGATAAAATTTTTCTATCAATATTTTCATACGACTTTCCTATCATATAAATTTTCATGCAAAAATATTAAAATAAATTTCTCTTTAAATCGGATTTGTGGTTACGAAACCACTATTCCGATAACCTTGAATTTAGGCCATTACAAAAATTACCATTTTACCCCTGACATTTAGCACTTTTTACAATTTAGTCCAAATTGCATAAAACACAAAAAATACAAAATTTGCACACACCATGCTTAGGCCGAATGCTACCCATGTTCATACAAGTCCATAAATTTTATTTATTTCACATTTTAGTCTCTCAATTTATTATTTTTATAATTTAGTCCTAATTACTCAAAATCATCAAAAATTCCAATACAAAACATATCTTTCATAGTTCATCAACTAACATCACAAAGCTCAATTATTCATCAATGGAATAACTCAAAATATTCATCAAAATCAGAAATTCAAGCATGGGCTTTGTACATTACACTGCAACGATCTCAAAAACATAAAAATTATAAAAAATCGAGCTAGTTACATACCTTAATCAA
Source organism: Gossypium anomalum (assembly GCA_025698475.1). Taxonomy (NCBI): domain Eukaryota; kingdom Viridiplantae; phylum Streptophyta; class Magnoliopsida; order Malvales; family Malvaceae; genus Gossypium; species Gossypium anomalum. The sequence goes on along the minus strand of CM046967.1, from coordinate 9,575,474 downwards.
GTTAATATTTGGCCGAACCCTTAAAGGCTTTGTTTTTTTTTCTTTATTTTTGATATTCGGTCAACCAAAAAGATGAACACTTATGACTTTTAATTTTATATTTTATAATATATTAACTTATTAATCAATTTACATATTTAACCTTAATGATTTAATAATAAAACTATATAATGCATGCCATTACCGTCCATTCATATATTCAATGGCCTAATTGCAACATAAATGCTTCAAATTATAAAGACACATTCAATTCAACCCTTACACAATAGACTGTCAAATTTTTATTTTACGCGATTAAGCCCTTTTTATTAAATCAGCACTCAAACGACAAAATTAAAACACGAAAATTTCATAGATATAAATTCACACATAATAAACACAGAAAATAATTTTAAAATATTTTTTTGACTCGAATTCGTGGTCCCGAAATCACCGTTCTGAATAGGATCTAAATCGGGCTGTTACATCTTCCATGCTTCATCTTACTTTAAACTTCTAATCGTCATCCTTATCCCTCTTCATTCATTAACCTCGAATTCCTCTCCTCTCTCTCTCTCTTTATATCTATCTATCTATCTATCTATCTACCCTTACCACTTGGATTCTTTTCCTCTTCCCAAAATTATTGTCTACCTAATTGTCGCAGGACTCAACTTCATAATCGCCTACGCTTTGTTTTCCCCCTTAATCATTACCTAGACGCTTTATTTTACCATTCTTACTTTTTTCCTTTTCCTTATGATGCCTTGATACATGTTATTTGGATTGGGCATCACCCCTCGTTCCCTTAAATCTATCACAATCCCAAACATGAGCCTTCATCATTTTAAGTGGCAAAAATATCCAATTATGTTTCCTCCATCAACCTTTCCCCTTTTAACTATGCATGTAACACTTCATTTGCCCCATTCTCTTCACATTCGTTTTCGCTTTGTGATAAACCCAAATCTATTTTTTTAACTCTTTTAAACCCACATGAGCAAAAATCCCCTTCATGATTGAAATTGGTATTAGAGCATAAAGTTAAATATCTCTTTTAATGAGTATAACAATATGCAACACTTTATTCAGGTAAAGTTCATCCACTAGATAATGCTTTGGTACGAAGAAATCAAATTTCGCCTTCAGCAGACGTGAGTTGGAAGACAACAAAGCCCATTGAAACATTTTCTTCATTGGAAATAGTCATGACTACAATTAATTTTTCTTCTAATCCTTTAAAGGCTATTAAAAAAAAATTGGAATATCTAAGGTCATGTGACAATCTCCTCAAACGACAATGTGTTTGTTTCCTTTACTTTGACTATATGGTCTAAACCAATGTTCATCCATTAAGAGGGCCTTTAATTGTTGATGGGACCCTTCTAATGATAGGAAGATAGATTCCCAACACATATCTTAACTTTGATCTTTTCACATCGCTCCCTATCTAGATCCAAATTTGGGGCTTATTGGTGGAATATCTCAAGTCTTCAATTGCACCTAATTAGGGTAAGTTGCAAGTGACATACTTCAAGTGGGTGACAATGATAGTCACCCATGCAACATCCACTGCCTAAGGGTCTGTATTGATAAAATATTTGGAGGTCTCTTATCATAGGTTGCACTATCCAATTAGAGGGTGGTGTCAAGAAGTAGATTGATTTCTGCTATGAATGCATTTACAAAATCTACATTCGATGTGGAAAAATAGGAAACTTTAGGAATAGTTGCCCTCATGAAAACTTAGAAATTGAAAACATGATAAATGCTCAAATTCAACATTCAATCTACATTCAACATGTACCTACAATTCTGGATCGTTTTTATTCCATGTGCATGTATAGGTGGATTTTGAAGTTTCGAGAAGTGATTTAGCATTCAATTTGCAGCCCTCGACTCAGCAAAGTTTGTATAGTCTCCCTATGTTTTTTTATAAATGGCATGGACCTAGGTTTTGAATCGGTTTTTGTAATGTATATGGTCTCTTGGAATATTGAATAGGTAAATGTCAATTGAAATTTATGTTTATGAAATGTTAAGTTGTCAAATGCATATATGATCTATAGTTTAAACGGTTCTAAGGTTGAAATTGTCTTGTGTATTATGGTCAGTTTTGAATGTTGAATGGTTACGTTGTTGAATTTGATGACCATACAATTATGGTAGTTTATTAAGTGTTTGGTAGTGTGATTTTAGGTTCAAATGAGTAGATGTGGAAAATTGGCTATTACTAGGCCATTGTGAATTGCTACCATGTGAGCCTTTTGAAAATAGTCAGTCACGTAAAGATGTCGGATTCTTAACGTCGTGACGAGGGGAAGGAAGTGAGTTACGCCGCGACCTGGAACTCTCGAAGTCGCGACATTGGGTTATTAAAAGAGTTTTCATAAGCTCGTATAAGACTCGATTATGATTGTAAGACATATTGTGAATGTGTAATATACTTAATAGCATGTGTAAATAGTTAAAATTGAAATATAATTTATCGTAGTTGTTCTGACAACAAATGTGACATTTCGTAACTTGGACCCAACAATCGTGTCGAATATGGTGCTTTACGAAAACATCAAATACTAGAATCAATTTGTTTAATTTGAGGCATTAGGTTATTGGATAGGTTAATGGCTAGTATAGATTAGTATTGTGCATTTTATTTACTTATTTGGATAAATAAAACCAAATAGAATATTAATAAATAGTTGATTTTGGTGAAATGGGTGCCTATGGTTGTGGAACTGGAAAGATTTTAATAACATTGAGGAGTGTCGACTTCAGGAGAGCAGTGAAGAAAAAGAAGAAAGAAGATCTAAGGGCTAAAAATAAAAGGAAGACTTAAAGACTCGTTGGGTTGACTTGACTGACTCAGCCAGAGTTGACTTGTATATTTCTTTGAAGTTTCGCTATAGTGTGTATTCATGGCGTGGGGTAAACGATGGAGAAAAACAACCAGTTGTAGCGTCTGCTTTGGTTCTATACTTCACTTTAAACAATCCAATTTCTCTCTATCAATATGAACATACTATCACGTTCAAAGAAATTACAAAAACTGACCTAAATATTACATTTGGAAAAAAGAGAGCAAATGACAAAAAGCACTATGTGGCCATCAAATAACATATTAAATGTTTAATCATTTTCTTGCGAGAAAACGAAAGGCCCAGTCAACACTAACCATGAATATTCCACACGGTTATGAGCTTATAAAACATATCAAAATATTAGTTCTATTTAATTATGAACTAATTAAATATCCAAAGCTTCCTTCACATCCCTCCGCCACAACAATGGCATTCTCTCCCGCCAAACGCCACCCCCACCTCCTCTTCTTCACTCTCCTCTCTCTCTTCCTCATCTCCCATGCAAGGCTAACTCTCCACCATTCAGACTTGAAAGCTCTTTCCACCATTGTTAAAAACCTTGGCATCAACGCTCAACGATTCCCTTCCACTAATCCTTGTACCGCGGCCGGAGTTTTCTGTGAGCGAAGGCTCACCCACAACGAAACTTACGTTCTTAAAATCACCAGGCTCGTGTTCAAGTCCAAAGGGTTGGATGGGTTTCTGTCGCCTGAAATCGGGAAGCTTACTGAGCTCAAAGAGCTAACTGTTTCTCACAACAATATTGTTGATCAAATCCCCTCCCAAATCGTTGACTGTAAAAAACTTGAAGTTCTTGACCTCAAAAACAATATGTTTGATGGTGAGATACCATCGAATTTGTCTTCTTTGATCCGTCTTCGAGTTCTCGATCTGTCCTTCAATAAGTTTACCGGCGACTTGAGTTTCCTGAAGCATTTTCCCAACCTGGAAAGCCTTTCCCTTGCAAACAATCAATTTTCCGGGAAAATCCCACCATCTATACGTTCATTTCGAAACCTTCGATTCTTCGACTTCTCCGGGAACAGTTTCCTTGAAAGTTCAGCTCCATTGATGAGCAAAGCTGATGAAGCAGCAGTGTCCAGGTACCCCAAACGGTACGTTTTTGCCGAGAGAAGGAACTTAACAAGCAATAATGGAGGTCCAGCTTCAGCTCCATCACCATACGGAAGCAGTGAAGCTCCCGCCCCCACTCCAGTACCATCACCTAAACACAAACACAAAAAAAGTATCAGGAAACTAATGGGATGGATTTTGGGGTTCCTCGCTGGAGGGTCAGCTGGCAGTTTATCTGGGTTTGTCTTCTCAGTGATGTTTAAGCTGGTGATTGAAACTGTTAGAGGAAGAGGCAGCGACTCAGGTCCATCCATATTCAGTCCATTGATAAAGAAAGCTGAAGATTTAGCATTTCTAGAGAAAGATGATGGGTTGGATTCACTAGAGATCATAGGCAAAGGAGGGTGTGGGGAAGTTTACAAGGCTGAATTGCCAGGAAGTGATGGCAAAATGATTGCTATTAAGAAGATTATTCAGCCTCCAAAAGATGCAACTGAATTGACTGATGAAGATAGCAAGCTTCTGAACAAGAAAATGCGCCAAATCCGATCGGAGATCACCACCGTCGGTCATATCCGCCATCGGAATCTTCTTTCTTTGTTGGCTCACGTTTCTCGACCCGACTGTCATTACCTTGTGTACGAGTACATGAAGAATGGAAGCTTACAAGATCTCTTGCAACAAGTTTCAGATGGTACAAAGGAGCTTGATTGGCCCGCTCGCCACAGGATCGCCGCCGGAATTGCGGCAGGGCTGGAATATCTCCACATGCATCATAGTCCCCGTATCATTCACAGAGATTTGAAACCTGGAAACATTCTTCTGGATGATGATATGGAAGCTAGAATTGCGGATTTCGGGCTTGCCAAAGCCATGCCTGATGCAAACACCCATGTAACCACTTCAAATGTGGCCGGAACAGTGGGATATATAGCACCGGAGTATCATCAAACACTCAAGTTCACTGATAAGTGCGATATCTATAGCTTCGGGGTTATACTGGGTGTTCTAGTGATGGGAAAGCTTCCATCCGATGAGTTCTTTCAATTCACTGATGAAATGAGCTTGGTGAAATGGATGAGAAACATCATGGTTTCTAACAACGCCATCCAAGCTATCGATCCTAAACTTCAGGGAAAAGGGCATGATGAACAGATTGTTTTGGTCCTGAAAATCGCCTACTTTTGTACTTTGGATGATCCAAAGGAGAGGCCTAGTAGCAAGGATGTGAGATGCATGTTGTCTCAAATCAAGAGCGAAGGTCAAGCCAATAATTAATGTCAGATCACGATGCTGCAAGAAGATCAAGAATATTTGAATAAATTTTAGTTTATGTAACATGTTTTCTCTTTCCAGCATACGATCCTTATGCTTTGTAACTGTAATTGTAATGCTTGTAAGAAATATAATCTATCTGGCTTTTGGGTTGTGCACCTAAATTAGAAATCTTATGGGTCAAATTTACATATTTGTAGTTGTAAAGGGAACAACTCGAAAACATTGAATCGGAACATATGGGTCGCCAATGGGGGAGCAATACCATGGTGAAACATTTTTTTCTTTGGTGCAAAATCGGCCGTAACTTGAAAATAATGGTGCTAAACCCATGGGAATATGACAAATATTAAATCAATGATTTCTTCTGGCCGACAAAAGCAGGAAATAACGTTCCCGTTCATAACATAAACAGAATTTCTCATTAGTTCCCTCTCCTTTAAGAAAAGCTTTGCTTTTCAAGCATTGAAAAGGTAAAATTCAAAGAGAAATTATATTAACAAGAAACCAATTCCATTATTATTATTGCACAAATTAATCAAATTTAGTTAAAATTTTGGGTTATAAAATCACCTTAAAATTGAGTTAAACAGGTCCACAACATAAAATAAAATAAAATAAAAAAGTCCATATTTTTTAGTTTAAAGAAGTCCACACCAAGAATCTGGTTTTACCGATTATTAATCGTTTGTCAGTTTGTCAATTTTCCAGTATAATATATTGTTCAACCGTCTCTACCTGGTTGAACTGGCCGGTCCGTTATTTTTTACCTGTGACCCCAGGTTCATCTGTAAACCCTTTTCATGAATGAAAACAAAAAAAGTAGCGTGATGAGATCAAGAACACGATCTGTACACTATCAATATATCAAAACAATTACTTAGGTTCACCACTGTGTAATCAAATGTCATGTCAACTAAAATCGACCTCGGTCATATTTAGCCATTAATACTGTAGTAAGTTCATAGGAATAGAACACTTGGAAGATATACTTGATACTAAAGTACCACTAGGCCAATAAAGTCTACTTGTCTACTATACAATCAATAAACAATACGATAATACTACCTACAAGCTGATGTAGAGATACTGCATAGATGTCTATCAGTTCCAACGAATTAGTTAGCCAGCTGGACCCTGGTCAGATGGTAGGATACAAATAAAGTTCAATTAGCAGTTTAGTTGAATGTTTCAACTTTCTACTATCAAAGCTGTCGGCAAGACAATCCCAACATCTAGTAACTACAATCAGATAACTCCAGGTCTATGCTTTATTTTCTATTAAACAATCAATAAAGATGATAGAATAAAATGTCAAATATCAGGGATTTGTTTATGATATTGTTCCACATTATGGATCAGAATTAGCCAAGTTAGTAAGTAGTACCACTTGCTTGATGAATGAGAAACCTATAGTATCTTGCGTGGTTTTGGGAATAGTCAATTAGTAAAGCAGAAGAAACAAATATGCAACATCACAATAAACCAGTACACATATTCTTCAGATAAATCAAACTACAGGGTAAAGGAAAGTATGGCATTCTGAATCACCACAGTGACCTATATACTATTATGCAACTTCACAAATGCAATAGGTTTAATTTCGATCAACTACGCCTCAATCGCAACACAGAATTCATCAGGTTCAAGCAATGTTGCTCTGACTCTTCATTTTTCTTTAAATACCAATATCCAACACCTATGTCCAACTATATTCCAACATCGATATAGAAATTTCAACACGGAAATCTTGAAAATTTTGTAGGACACTTAAACCCCAGTCCACATAACATAGTATTCTAGTACTTTTCAATTTTCTAACAATTTCTATTTTTACCAATTGGATAAAAAAAAACAGCTTAATTAAACAATTTTCTTCCCATTTTCCCCTCATTTGTACAACAATCATACACAAAAAGAAAAAAGGCATTCATTAATAAGTACCCTTAAAAATCCAGAAGTAATTGAGGAAGAATCCTTTCTAAATGAGTTGGTTCAATCATGGTACTACCCTCAGCTTCAGCAATTGTACCAGCTCGCTGAATAGCCTCTGTGTTCAAAACAAAATTGGGGTTTTATTTTATTTTAAAATTATAATCAAAGTTCTAAAACGAAAAGAAATTTTCGACAAAAAAAAAAAAAAACCTGTGATAAAAATCCGAACAAGTTCACAACTCAGCTTCAAGGCATTTGTATTAGCTGCAATTGAATGGAGTAAATAGTTTAAAATTCAGTGACAACAGATCATATTTTCAGTTGATCCAAAACATTACCGGAAGTGGGTCGATTCTTCTTTGATGTTCCAGCTCCAACCTATAATTGAAGAATCCAAAAAGGATAAGAGAAAGAAAAATAAAAGATTTTACTGAAGAATTTGAATTTGAGAAAAATTTAAAGAAAAAGGAAGGGTACCTCGGAATCTCCGGCCTCAGTGTTTGGGAATCCGTTCCTTTCACGCTCTGGAAGGGAATCAGTCACAAACCCTTAAATCTTTGAAAAGAGAGAATAAAACTGGAGGAGGAAAAGGGCGAGAGGGAATTGCAAACCTTGAGCTTTTTTTATCCAAATGTGCTTGAAAATGGCTCTAATTAAATCCTTAAAACAAGGAAACAAAAACAACGTATCAAACAAATTGATTCTGATAACCCAAAAGTAAGGAAATATTTTGGGAAAATATAGGGATTACTGGTTCGAAAGTGGGAGCTTCATTGTCATCCATGGCCTAAGTGAATCCGCTTTCTGCCTTTTCGCTTCTTCTTTATTTGAATCCTTTTGCTTGGTTAAATTAAGTAAATTTGTATTAATATTGCCTATTAGATAAGTTGCAGCAACTAGCCCCTATAGCTCAGTGGTAGAGCGTCAGTCTTGTAAACTGAAGGTCCGTAGTTCGATCCTGCGTGGGGGCATTATTTTTAAAATCCCTCGGGATGTAGGACCCCTAAACCTCAGGGCTTCATCCTTAAACCTTTGAGGGTTCTTCGAATCAAACCTTAAAGAATCACAGCTAAAAATTAGTACCCAAATCCCAACTTTCTTCACTTATTTTTTGGAGTTCCAAGAGTCAGGCACACTTCTTTGGACCTTTCTTCTATGCAAAAATGGCATATCTCATGCACAAACTCTTCAAAAACAAATCAACTCAAAGATTCATCGTATCTCTCAAAACCCCACAACACCAACATCGACTCTCAAAACTTAGCCCTTCACTTATCCCTCAACAAACTCACTATTTTTCATTAATCCAACCTGAAAATTCCCTTGAAAATGACAAATCTACTGAACCCTTGAAGTTGTACCCAAGTTTCCCGTTTGGGTATTTATTGAACCCCGTTAGCTCAATTGGGTTTGACCCAATGGCTATCATGGAGGTCGAGGAGGGGGAAGCAGAGGCTGAGGATGATAATGCCGGAAAAGTATGGGCCGATAGTGTGAAGAAGAAGAGGAAGAAGAAGATGAACAAGCATAAATACAAGAAACTCAGGAAGCGTCTCAGGAGAAAAACATAGGCTTTCTCTCTGGTGAGAATTTCACGGAGAAGTTTTATTTCCTGTCCTTTTTTTTTTAATTTATTCAAATATTTTGGAATTAGATGATATGGGACTAAATTTTCCCTTCGTACTTTTTTGAACAAAACTTGATTTGAGTTGAGGATAGGAATGGAATGTTTGAGAATTTTCACATCCGATGACAATAAATTAGCTCAGCTGAAATGAGTTAGCTTACTAACATTGACAGGAACGATTACCATCATACAATTTTCAAAGATAATTGCATACAATGAGTTTGACATTCGAATCTTAATATCCACGAAATCCTTTTATCTTACCCTCGGACTACGACTTCCTTTGTAAGAACTTGACTATTTCCTTCTCTTGAGAGTGTGCATTGTTGTTTAATTTTTTTTACTAGTATGAATGAATCCTACCTCACATATGGTGGAAATTCTTATCATAGTTGAGTATGAGTTAAGATGTCAAATGTCATAGGATAAACAATGAACAATTGACATGAAGTGATTTATGCATATGATATGATTGATTTCTTCTTTATTGGATATGGGACTAGGATTGACTGGAGATGAAAAAGTGTATATCAGGCAAAATCATTCTCAAATATTGTTGTTTTTCTGATATTTTTCTTATTTTAATGGTGTGAAGTTGATGTCCTTCCTTTAGATGGATTTCATCCATTTTGGTTTCCCTTTATTCTTTTATGAAACTGATACTTTTGTTGTCAATTAAACTTTTTGACAAAGTTTGTGTTGCTAAGTTAAGGCTATTTAGATGGTAGCTAGGAAAGAGCTATCTCTTAGGACTGATGCCTGTTGATCTTCAAGTAGAATGAAGATGGTTTTTGTTAGATTCTATGTTGCTCAGATTCTTCATTTTGTTAGAAGCATTTGTATCTGACAAATATCGGGATATGGGTATGGGGATATAATCCTTCAATGACTATTCAAATACATGGAAAAACTTAGGGGGAAAATGGGCATACTCCTGTCGGAATATACCCAATCTGACTCTCACACACGAATCCAAATAACATAGGTTGAATGAGTTAATAAATTGGTAGAGAATGTAGGTTGAGGTTTCATGTAATGTAGATTTTCAATTCAGCTATGATTGTCTGTTTTCCAAATAAGGGAAAATGACACACTTGAAGTTTAGCTGATTACACCGGTTGGGTTAATATAGTCTATTGTCCTTCTACTCATGCAAGTTTCGAGTGTTGCTGTCTTACCAAAGGAAGCTAAGCCAAATAAGATAGAATTGCGAATTCAGTCCTCATTAACCCCGAGTGTCGCTGCCTTATCAATGGAAGCTAAGCCAATTAAGATAGAATCACAATTGCAAATTCACTCCTTGTTAACCCCTTGACTGATAAAAAAAGATCAGATTTCTTTGTTTTTGTGTCCTGGATTAATCTATTCATTCAGTATTTATATACTTGGCATTTGGTGTTTTCTTCATGATTATTTGATTGGTTCTCTCTACTTTCTAAGGTCTTTAAATGTAGAACATTTGGGTTTTGCCCAAAGCAGATTGGGATCGAATTTCAGAAGTTGGATGCTCGTCTGTTCTTTGTATTGTGTAACTTGTAAATGACTAGTTTTTTTTACTGGTATCTTAAAATATACGAAATGATAGTTTATATTTGCCTCTTATTTTGGGCATAAAGCAGACATATTAACATCCAAGTCCATGCCGGGTGGTTTTGACTTTGAGAGGTTTCCTTGTAGAATTTACGAAAAGATTGAAGTCTCTGTTTTTAGCATCCATGGGAATCATTTACCCGCAATTAGTTGGTGATTTGAACTGAATCACATATAATAAAGCATTTATATGTGACTTGTTTATTTGTGTGTACAAGTTATTTGGATTGATGAAGAGGTTGGGCATGGGGAATTCCATGATGCTCAGACATGATCTTCAGTGATAATATCAAAACTTACCCTTAATTTCTGTCATCACTTGTATTTCCAGCACAGGCATGCTAAATTTTTTTCTAAGTTTTTCCTATATATTTGGAAGATCCTACCTCTATATGGCTGTTCACGTGTATGTTAGGGATGAAAAACCGCTTTGGTTCTTGTTAACCACCTCTGGAAGATGAGCTTGAATTCTGTTAGCATGAATCATGGTTATACACATAAAATACAAAATGGTATGATATTGGTCGAAACTCTTTTATAGAGATTGGGTTAAGGCATTTAAGCACCAAAGTGCATTAAAAGCAGCCAACATTGAACCAATTTTGAAGAAGTCGTCATATATATCCATTAGGGCCAGGGCTCTTATCACTATTCAATGAAAACGTAGCAGCTCTGATTTCTTTGTTGGTTACTAGTTTGTCTATATCCGGTGGTGCTTCACTGGATAAAATCTCTCGTGAACAACCACTAACCTTTGCGTCTGCAGTTCCAAGGATGAAGCATAACCAGCTTCTACCATTTGCATCATGCCATTTTTACTCTCCTTTCCAGTATACATGCAATATCCATCTTTATAAAGCTTAAAAATTGATTTGCAAATTACTATGTTTCAAAACGCAATTTAACCCTCTTACATTCCAAGGCAGAATAATGATGATTGAGAGTTTGGAGGTGAAGTCCCTAAGGTATAATCATTTGTTAAAATGCTCTTAAATATCACAAGCTGTGTTTCCATTAATAAGTATAGGGGCTTTTTCTAACAAACTGTAATTCCAGAAGTAAATGATCTCCCATTATATTTATATCTGCACCACCCACCAGCAATCCCAGTGAATTATGTATTCAAAAGCCTTCAAATAAAGAAGCAATTAAGCATCGCTTTGTTGATATGTCTAAAACTCATGAAGTTGGAGAAGAAATCTGTGAAAACAATATGTATAATCATTTGTCATGTGATCTCTTTTAAGGCTATTTATTACTATTGTAGATCTCCAACTATATCACCCTAAACCGCTCCAAATTTAATCCATTCACGTTTTAACTACCGATTTAATACACTTTTTCTTTATGCTAAAAAGTTGGATTGAATTCAAACCCTGTGTGATAATATTCGCAGTCCATCGACCCCATGAAAGATCTATCCTTCTTCCTTTTGAAAAACTCGGTTGGGGCCAAGATGAAGAAAGGGATTCGTAATTTTTGCAATGGTGATGGCTCCACCTCCACTCTTAACCAAAACCGAACCGAACACGGCGGGGCCGGTATTATTACTTCGTCCGACTTGGTCGCTCCGCCATCGGTTGTTGCCTCGAACACCACGGCGCAAAGCCCTCCCACAACGTTGGAGGAGATGATCTTAAGGTTAGAGCTGGAAGAAGAGCTTGCTAGAAAATCAAAACTGAATGAATACTACAGTGAGAATTTTCGAGGTGGTCGGATGTCTTGCGTCAACAACTCCGACATACTACGGTCTGCAAGGAATGCATTGAATCAGTACCCTCGTTTTTCCCTCGACGGGAAAGATTCCATGTACCGATCATCGTTTCGAAACCCTGAAAAAATCAATGGAAGGAACTCGGTTTGCTGCGATCATGGATTGAGAGAAAGGTTTTACAAAGCTTCATGTTTGCCATCAACTCTGGGTGGCGAAACTGTGATTTGGTGCGAACCAGGAGTGGTGGCGAAGCTGATGGGATTGGACGCGGTGCCGGTGACGATTAGTCGGAGAAAAGATCGGAGTAATCAAAAACTTGCTTCTGTGATAAAGGGACAGAATCTTCGGAGGAGAGGTGAGAGACATGAAATGGAGCGAAGAGTGGGCGTGGAAGAAGATTTCAAGAGAGGTAAGGTGGGTGGTTGTTCCAACTCAGGCTACTGTGTGATGAAACCAGTTGTTGTTGGGGCAGCAAATGGTGAAGGTGGATGGCCAACCCGACGTTTCCTTTAGATTATGCCTTATCTAATCCGGGATATAACATCCAATTTGTTCTCTTATTTATATCAAAATATATGTTGAATATAGATATATAACTTTGGAAATCAATCTTCCTCTTTATTTACCTATAGTTTCTTCTTCTTTCTTTTTTCCCTAAACGATGTCGGATTTTGTTACATTGTAAGATATGTCTGGCAAAAAAAGATGCACTGCAATAACACACACTCTTCTCTCCTGATTTATTGGAAAAACATAAATTTAAAATTATAACCTCAATTTGTGATGGTGGATTAATTGGTGCAAGAATTCAGCTTGAATTGGCTCCATTATAATCGGATTTGTTTTACTTAATAAAAAGAAATTGGTTGTATTAAGCCTATGATATTTGTGCTCAAACCAATTTCAATGGTGAATCAGACATTTTAGATCAAGTACAAACTCACGGTGACATCAGCCCCACTTTCGCTACACCTTTATATTCTTTAGTATTAAGATCAGATAGATTACTCAATTTTTAGGATGTTTGTAATTTTGTCTTTCAATTTTTAGGATATTTTTATTTTAGTTATTCAATCATTAAATTTTTAACGATAATTAACTTATACACTTCACGTCATGTTTACACATTTATTTTGGTCACTCAAAAAATATATTGCTTTAATAATTGTCAAATTGTACTTGTTTATTCCCTTGCCGAAAGTTTTTATTTTTTTCAATATTGAAATTTTAAATTCCAAAAAATCAATTAAATAAGTTATTGAAAAAAAATTTTATCCCTTAATAGTGTCCATCAATTTTTTACTATAATATTAAAATTAATTAATTTAGTCTCTTTTTAAATTTTAAAAATTTATTTAAAAGATTTATTTAATATGAAAACATAAAATAAAATTTTAAAATTTAGAAAGAGGTTAATTTAATTAATAATTTTACAATAATAAATCGGTTAACATTATCAAAGGAAATTTTTTTTTAACAATTTATGTAATTGATTTTTATGTCTTGAAATTTAAATTTTTAATATTGAAAAAAAAAGAATTTAGAATTTTTGGCAATGTGATAAATAAGTAAAATTTGACAACTTTTAATGCATTTTTTTTAGTTTCTACCACTTTTTCAATTTAATCCTTTAAAAAATAATATTTTTTGAGTGACCAAAATGAAAGCAACCTAAAAGTTGGATGACCAAAATGAAAATGTGAACATGATATGGCGTGTATAGTTAACTATTGTTAGAGATCTAATGATTGCGTGACTAAAATGAAAGCGTCTTAAAAATTGAGTGATGAAATTGCAAGGATTTCATTTTAGGTGATTGAAAGCACCCTAAAAGTTGGGTGACCAACTAGATAGTTTACTCATAATAAATTTACATTATTTTTTCTTTTTTTTTCTATTATATCCCTATTTGACTTATGCACGTGACGACGTAAGAAGTGACTTGAGAAGTAACCATGGATGACCTTTCACATTTCATTATCCACTAGTCATCTAGTGGCTAGCTACCTGTATGCCTCAAACCATAAAACCAACCATCGTGGGCCACCTGCTATTAATAGGTCCTCCATTAGGCTACTAGTTATTAGTAGGTACGCACTTGTCCCCAATAGAAGACCATTAAAGGACCACCATTGCTTGACGACAACCAACAAGTAACAACCTTGCCACCTAGTCAACCACACGATTGGCCACCACTTGTACTATCAGTAACATGGCACCACCTAGCATAGGGGTCTTCCCCTTATAAAAGCCTTAGGCATGAGGATGAAAGGATCCTCTCCCTTCCTTTAGCAACCTTAAGCATATTACCTAGCATAAAGTTTCCCTCTCCTCTCCTTATCCCCTTCACTCCCTTCCCATACATTGACTCTCGCATGATTTAGGTGAACTAACCTCCTTATTGTCACCACCATCTCTTCTTGCTTCCCCCCTTGTTAAACACCAATACAAACACTTTCTTTAATAATGGACCTTTAAATTATTTTAAACAATTTTTATATTTATAAATGAATAAATTAAAATAATAAAGTAATAGATTATAGAGAATCAAAATTATATTAAAATTTATTTAAAAAAATATTTAACAAATGAATTGTAAAGCGGTGAAGTGTTTATATACAAATCCTTATGGATATTGGGTTTAATTCCAATGTTTAATTCTTTTTAAGTAATAGTTTTTAGTTGTTATATTTAACCATTTTATATAAATTTATAAGAATAAAAATATTGTAAAAATATTAATTATTTTATAAATGAAAGAAAAAAATATATTTATAAAAATGATTTATTAATTAAATTATAGATAGAATAATAAAGTACTTATGATTAAACACTCGTCATTTTTGGATTCAATCATTCAATATTTGATTTTTAAATTTAGACATTTTATATAAAAATAATAAAATGATAAAATTATTATTGTATTGATATTTTCATGACCGAGTTGACTTAAGATATCAACTCAGTTAATCATGTTTCATACAACATAAAAACATATCATTGAAAGTTAAAAATATTTTTATTTAATTTTGATTTTTTAAGTTATTAAATGTGATAAACTTAACAAATAATATTATCATTTTAAAAAACAAAAAATATATAATCTATAAAATATTATGTAATATTATATAATTAACAATGGGCCGAGTGCGAAATGTTGAGGTCCGAACCCTTTTTCTTTGTACCAAACCCGTTTTGTTGTCCAAACGGTGACGGATTTGGAAATCTTGGATTGGATGGATGGTTGAAGTGTGTGGGAAATTGAAAGCGTGCCGGGAAAAGTTTCATTTTCCTGCAAAATACCATCGGATCCGATTTTCCTGGAAAAGAAACTCATCGAAGAATTCTCTCTTTTTCTCCATATCGCTTTCATTTCAATCTCTTGCTAAAGCAATTCCGATTTATGAATCGATTCATCCACCATATAAACTCAGCTAGCTTCCGATGTAAGTCAAATCAATTGGACTGAAGAAATTTTAAAACATTCTGTTCTTTGAGCACATGAAAATGTTGCGAATTCGATTCAATCCAGTTGAATTACGTTTTCTTTCGTTCAATGTTTATTGAAATTAATCTTCGACATACTAATTGTTCGAAACAAATATGATGTTAAATCTTATATTCAGGTCGCAAGAGGAGGTAGCCAAGCAAGCTATAAAGCACGCATTGAAGGCGCTTAAGAAACGACATTTAGTCGAAGAAGGAGCTCATGCTCCTGCTTATATTGCTCTTTCTCGGCCAATCATTTCCCAGGTTTTCTCTCTTTTTGGGGGGCTTATTTGATCGTTGACGATGTGTTAGTTGATAGTTATAAAAACAAATCTATCTGAAATTAGGAATTGGATGAATCTCTGAGTTCTCGTTATAAAAAATAGCCACTATGCAAATAGCAATGTTAGGTTATTGGTGAATTTTGTTATAGGGTTCGGAATGGAAAGAGAAAGCTGAAAAATTGGAAATAGAACTTCAACAATGTTATAAAGCGCAATCAAGATTATCTGAGCAGCTTGTGGTGGAAGTAGCTGAATCCAGAACATTAAAGGCTTTTCTACAAGAGAAAGAAACTGCAATGGCTGAATTGGAGAAGGAGTTGACCCAAACGACGTTTGATGTATCCTTTATGGTTTGGCTTGCAAGGGTGATGCTCTTTTTTTTAGATTTGGAGTTGATTTGAATGAATACTTGATTCATTGTTTATTAAGACAGAGATGAATACTCTCAACTAAAAACGTATTTTGAATAAAAGGTTAGAGCGTTGGAATTAGTGTTGAGCGAGTACAAGGAGCTCAAAGCTCAACTAGAACAACTGACTATTAGAGCTACGAATGCAGAGGCCGAAAATAAGAGGTTAGTCAATCTTTGGATGCTTCATAAAATGCAGGATGCTGAACGGCTTAATGAGGTATGGTATATTGTTTTCATAGCTACATGAAAACACGGAATAATGTACATATTGATCAGTTGTCTTTGAATGATGAAGAACTGGATTGTTATGTGCTTAACAAATAAAATGTATCAAGCATGTGACTCATTAAGAGGTAGTTCATGCAGTAGTTAAGTTAGAACATTATACAATTGTCACCATTGGCATTCTTTGGGACTTTTTTCTTTTCAAAATTTGATGGAATAAAGGATCTTAGAACAAACATAAATTGAGAGTTGCATTCCCAATGGATTGCACAACACTTAAGAAAATGGAATAACAAAAACGAAATGGAAAAGAGGGCCTGAAGGATTGTCTTTAATCTTTAGGGTTTTGGTGAATATGACCAATAAGCTATAAAATTGGGTAGTAATGTTTCGATGATTATATTTCTTACAACTTCTTCTAGGTCCAATTTTTTTAGCATTCATTTAACTTTATCACAGTTGATAGAATATTATGAGAAAAACTGTCACTCAGAATGGTATAGCCCAACAGTCTAAAGTTGAAATCAAAATGCCAAATATATGTGGGGTATGAGGTTTGGCTTCTGCCCCTTGATTTTGACAGAGTATAATACTTTTCAATTTGCCTGCTTTAGATAATTGATATTAGTGGTTACCTCTAGTTTTCCTTTATTTAATTTAGGCAAACGCACTCTATGAAGATATGACTGAGCGGCTTAAGGCTAGTGGTTTAGAGAAACTTGCTCGAGAGCAAGTAGATGGTATTGTCCGTAGAAGTGAAGAAGGTGCTGAATTCTTTGCGGAATCAACTGTTCCCTCTGTTTGCAAAGACAGGATCAATGCTCATGATGGGGGTTGTGCTTCTATAATGTTTGAGTACAATTCAGTGGGGGGCAGGATCGATCTATCAAAATTTGGAATTCTAGCACTGGATCATTATGTCATGGTCTTTTTGGCTACCTTGGTTCTGTCCTTGATCTTGCAATTACACACGACAATAGATTCATACTAGCAGGAAGTAGTTCAAACAACTTGTTTGTATGGGATGTCAACTCGGGACGTGTCTGTCATACTCTCACCGGTCACACAGATAAAGTGTGTGCCGTAGATGTGAGCAAAGTTTCAAGTCGTCATGTTGTGAGTTCAGCTTATGGTCGCACTATAAAAGTACGGGATTTGCAGAAAGGTTACTGCACTAACACAATAATATTTCACAGCAACTGCAACGCGCTTTGCTTCAGCACCGATGGACTGACTATATGTTCAGGTCACATTGACGGGAATCTTCTTTGTGGGATATCCAGACAGGAAAGTTGCTTAGTGAAGTTTCTGCAAATTCACTTGCTATCACATCTCTCTCTCTGTTGCGAAACGGAAATGTAGTATTGACTAGTGGCAGAGGTAATTCACACAATTTATTTGATATCCGATCTTTGGAAGTTTTTGGTACATTCGGAGCAACCAGAAACAAAGTGGCATCAAACTGGAGTCGCTCGTGTATTAGTCCGGATGACAATAATATTGCTGCAGGCTCTGCCAATGGGTCCATCTACATTTGGTCAATTTCCAAAGCTGACATAGTTAGCACTCTGAAGGAACATACTGCTCCCATCCTGTGTTGTACATGGAGTGCAATTGGAAAACCATTAGCCTCTGCTGATAAGAATGGGGTTGTCTGTACCTGGATATGATCCGCAGGGGTTGCGCATGGAACAACTTGGAAAGCTGAAATATATGTTTGATACAGGTACATTCATTCTTTTTAAAGCTTTTTCATATATTTGAAGATCTGTAGTCTCATACAAATGTCTATATATATATATATATATATATCAAACATAAGCGTCGTAACATAGTTAAAGTGTAAATTATTCAATCATAATCATGAGAACGAAGTTGGAATCAGTTGGGTAGAATTTTAGAGTTCATCTTTGGGATAAAAGGAAGGTGTTGTAGGATTATAGGAAGAGTTCTTGATGGGATATGAAGCTTCCATTGCTATACCACAGAGACCTTGCTTGTCTTTGATGCCACGTTCCATTCTTATGTAACCTTTCTCACCCCAACCAGGTCCCCATGAGTTCTTCACTATCCAATACTTAGTTCCATCAAGGGTTGTTCCATAGCCCACTGCTGCAACCCCATGGTTCAGCTCTATTCCACATTGTCCAGTGTATACCCCCTGCAGACCGGATTTAGTTAAAATTTATTATGATGGCATTCATTTTTTCTGCAACTGTACAGAGGGATAAAAAATTTGTCCGAGATCTTTAAATCCTTAGTTTCCCATTCAACAAAGTATTGTAGATATAGTATACTTATATTACACTCAAATAGTCTTTTACTCTTTTAACCTGTGCCAAAATAATTAGTTAGCATTTAACAATATCTAAATGAACTCTTAATATAAATCAACATTGTGGTTGAATGTAAGGGCTTGTGTTGGTGAAAAATCAAAAGAGAATGGTTTGATAGACTTATTTAAGAAAAGTGAAATAGTTCAAGAGTCTGTTTAGCCTTGTAGCCTTTTAATACTTCTCTTTGGTTCCTCCATATATCAGATCTTGGGAATTTCATTGAGTACTCTAGTCATTGACCCCGAAAAATAAAGATATTCTGACCTCTATCTTGCCCACCCCACATTTTTTCATATATTATATTAATTTTATAAAACTAAATATCTAGGGACAGGGTGAATTTAATCTAAAACCACCACCCACTTGACCCCAAAAACGACTTCAGATTCAGTTCCGAATCTGAGGGCTTGGGATTATTTAGTCAACCCTACATGCAGATAAATTTACCTCCGAGTAGAATTGGAAATCCGTACCACCAGCATCAATGGCCACTGATACAGGCTGATTTGCAACTGCTTTACACAGAGCCTCCTCCTCATTAACCGGCACGTTCTCGTGCCCATCGATCGACACCACCGGAGAATTCTCCTACACAAAACGGTCAACAGCTTCTCACCGAGTTAAATCAAATCTTAAGATGAAGTATGTTTCCTTTTATCATAATATTCATTTTACCTTGGAAACGTCGCAAGTGCCTTGTTTAGCGGCGTAAGGATAATGAATCTCTGAAGTGATCCCACCTTTCTTGTTGATGAAATCAAATGCAATGTCCATTAAACCTCCATTGCACCCTTGATTTTCTTCAGTGTCACAGTCTATCAACTCTTGCTCTGATAAAGGCACTAATTTATTCGTCTTTATTTGATTAATTCCTTCAACTGCTACAACACTTGAAAAGGCCCAACAGCTACCTTTTAACACTTACTCCACATGTAAACATATATATATATGACTAGCATCAACAGGAGAGGCTAACAATTTTAGGATCGCGACAGTAGGAGAGAAGCGGTTTTTCTTTTCCTGCTTATCCCGATTTTAGCTCAACTTCTATCTATCTATATACTCAAAATCTTACTCAAATTTGATTTTATTTAAGATTTTATCTCTGACTCTAAAAATATATATATTCAATCTTGTTCCAAGATGCAAAATTTTACTTGATGCTTTATATTATATTAATTTTACAAAATCAAATCAAATTCATGTGATGAATCTTGTAAAAGTTAAGGCATGCTAATTAAAATATATAAAAAAATAGTTACAAAATCAAAAGAGTTATTTTAGTGAATATTTTGAGTCATTTTAGTGTATCTAAAATAATCGTTTAATCAAAAGTTGAGGCCATTTTTAAAATAATAATAATAAAATCTGTAAAAGATGGGGTTAAAACATGATGATTCTGATAATTTTGCCAACCTAAATTACCAGGGTACACAATCAAAATGGATGGCGATGGTGATTAAAAGAAAATTGCAGAATGAAACGGGAAATGCATGGTGATGGCGTACCACATTGGCCTTGGTCCTTAACAGCGGTGACAGCACCTTTCTTTCTCCAATCAACGGAGGTTGGGACATTGTTCACGTTTTCATACATGAAACTCCTTGTTCCACGGGGTGTCCCTTGGAACATCCTATGATGTCTGATCTTGGAACTGGCATAAGCATTTCGAAATTCATGGTTTGTCATGTCTGCAAACTTGTTCAGCTTCAACTTATAAGGCTTGTTATCATTGTTGATGTGGAGCACATGTTTGACATTTTGTTTAAACACGTTGAAACGCTTGTGTTTCTCGTCTAGACTCCGAGAAACCATGAGATGGCTTCTTCACCTCTCGTACAAATCCCACAGGCTCTCCTCCGATGCTAAATCCTTCTCATGGAAGTCGAAACTCTCGGCTATTCCGAGCACCAGAGCCATCGCGACCACAACTGATAACACGGCATTAACCGTCTTCATAATTCCGATACAAACAAATTATGGGAATTGGGAGAAGTTTAGTATAAAGCTTATATAGAAGAATGTAAGGAGAGGATTGAATAGAAGATAGAGATTGAAAAGTAGGAAGAAAATAAAAAATGAACGAGTTACAGGTTTCTTATGGGAATCAAACAGACAATGGAGGGGTGGGGGAAGATATTAGAGATGAGGTTTTGAGATTAATGGAGGAAAAGAAGTAAGTTTCATGAACAAATTTGAGGTAGACAAGCAAAAGGAAGTGATTAAAAAAGAGTGAAAAGGAAGGGAAAAAGATGCGTCTTATTAATCAACATGCTAAAAAACTTTCGTTGCAACTGCTTTGACATTAGCTCAGAAACTAAACCTAAATGCAGTCTGAGTTGAACCTTTGCAACCAGACCTCATCAATCGTCTTTCTCTGTGAAAGGCTAAATTCAAATTAGATTTTAAGATGCTTTATCGTTTTCTTTTTTCTTTTAAACATAAACCATATTGCTCCATCTTTTCAGTTTTTGTTCGAAGTATTTCTCTCTCATATCTTCACTACTTGGAATATAATCCTTCAATTATAGAAATTTCAAAGAAAAAACTAACACATTAATGGTATCTCCTTTGTTGAAAGAATTGGAGTTGGAATCTCTCTTACCTCAAATCCAAACTGCCTTTGAAATATAAAATTTGAAAAACGAGAATGTCAACGGTTTTTTAAATCATATTGGTGGTCTGGTCAATTCAAAAAATTTTTCTGACTAGTTTTCCAATCAACTGTCAATCCAACCGGTTCGATTTTGTTCAAACAACATTGAAGAAGGATTGTATTTGTACGAAAAGTGTTTATAAATATGATTTTTTAAAATATTTGGGTTTTTTTTTTTGAAGTTAAATTACAAATTGAAAAAATGAGATTACATGAGACTTGAACCCTAATTATCAATGTTATTTGAACCAGATCGGGAACTAGCTGGTGTATTGGTCCGAAAGGTGCTTTTGAACTGGTTAGATCGAAAACTGGTACGAATCAGTTGAACTAACTAAAAAATCAATTGAATCGACGGCCGAACCGATTGAACCAAGATTTTCTTTAAAATTTTTAATAATTTTTTAATCGAATCGATTAAATCAGTAACCTGATTAATTCCACCATCAGTCCAATTTAGAAAATTGATTGAAGTGTCAACCAAACACTTAATTAGGACAAATATAACTCTTTAAATATATTAGTATTATGTACTTCTCCTAATTTAAATCTGATCATTTAGTGGTATTTTTACAACAAATATTGGATGCAACGTTAGTCTCATTTTCAAAAAGATAATTACCAATTTACATGTTTATATTTACGTAACAGTTGCTTGAAAGTAACTGTTTCCTTTAGTGGATTGCCCATTTACTATGGTATTCATCAGTCTACTTCTATTTAATAAAGAAATTTATTTTAAAATTTAGTTCAATTTTTTTTTTTGATGAAGAAAGGACTACAAGAAAAAAAAAACTACATAAAATAGTTTAACTCCCCCAACGGAAATCTTACAAACATTCGCAAACCTTAACTTCCTGAGTGAGTCAATTTGGTGAGACTGTATCCAACTTATTAAAAATATGATAAATATTTTAATGTGAAATCAAAGACAATAACTAAATAATCCTCTTAATTAGAGCCAAAAGGGTCAAATTATTTTTAATATATAATTTTTTATCCATTTGACGCTTAAGCATATTTAGTTTTAAAAAGAAAAAAACTAAAAACGTTTGCATCCTTATTTTAGTAAGGCATGGAAACCCAAAACTTAATTAATTCATCCCCTATTTTACTTTTAAAAGGACAGCAACCCATTTATATTTAGATAAACTAGTTACTTTTGTTTACCTCAAGTTACATTTTAATCATTTATATTTGAAATATTACATTTTAATCACTTACGTTATTATGTTGTAACGTTTTAGTCACTGAGCCATTATTTGTCGTTAACGGGATAACGATAAGCTGACGTGCCACATTAAATAATCATTTCAAACAAAAAATTTAAGTTAAATTATACAATTGGTCCTCATATTTTTTTCGTTTTGAGTAATTTAATTTTTTTCTTTTATATTTTTTAACTTTCCTTTTTTTTTTCCATTCTTTTTTGCTTCTACCTTTGTTTCCTCCCTTCTCCATTTATTTTAACATAGTTTTTCTATGTTTTTCATTTGTTAAAACTTTTTTATGTTTATGAAGAAAGAAAAGGCAAAAGCTTAAACCAAAATGAAACTTGTTTCGCATATTCTCACCCCACAATTACAAACTCTCATCATTCATCACCACTTTAATGAACCAATTTGGATCTCTCAATGACCTAGTCGACAAGCTCGCCTCACTCAAAGACCTTGCCAGTTGTGACTAATGGTAGTCCACCCTCAACAAAGTTTCCCAAGCCTGTTCCTTCAACCTCCTAACCAACCCTCATGACCACCTTATCTATCTTACCTACAACACTCTCACCCTCTCGAAATTACGTTGTTACACGGATTCTTCAAACAAACTCTACACTCTTAATGACTAAAACGTCCATTGTACGAAACTTAGACGAAACTTACCATCAACTTTACCCAAACCAATTTGGTTCCATGCTCCATTTCTCTCTTCGATTCATCCATGCTCAGCTTCCAATCAAGCTTGCTTGGGAATATCCAAGAAGATTTAGATCAATTTTATCGTTTGCTTAATTTTATTTGTCAGAAAATAAAAGAAAAGGAAATGAATAATCTACACAATTCTGTAAAAAATTGGAAACGGAAAAATTTTGATTTGAATATAAAGAATTCAATCTATGTTTAGATTTGATTAGTGTTATGATTTTTTTATATTGATTAGTTAGATCCAATTTTAGTTTCAAATCGAGATTTGATTAAGAATTATTGATATTTGGTTTTGAGTTAAATTCAATTTAGGAATAATGTGAAAGAAACAAGAACTTGGTTTATTTGGTGGGTATTATATTTTTGCGGTGAAGAATATTAGAAGAGAGAAAAATAAATGGGAAGAAGAAAAGGAAAATAAAAAAAGAAAAAGAAAAAATTAAATTGTTCAAAAAAATAAAAGTATAGGGACTAGTTTTAACAAATAAAAAATATAGAAAAACTATGTTAAAAGAAATGGAGAATGGGGGAAAACAGAGGGAGAAGCAGAAAAGAATGGAAAAAAAAGAAAAAAAAGAAATTTAAAAGAACATAAAAGAAAAAATAAATAAATTGCTCAAAATGAAAAAAAAATATAAGGACCAATTGTATAATTTAACCTAAATTTTTTGTTTGAAATGATGAGTTAGCGTGCCACGTCAGCTTTTCATTACACTGTTGACGACAATAAATAGCTCAATAACTAAAATATTACAACACAATAATATAAGTGACTAAAACGTAACATTTCAAACATAAGTGACTAAAATGTAACCTAAGACAAATAAAAGTGACTATTTTAGTAGTTTACCCTTTATATTTGTATAAAATTAAAATTTTAATTTTTTAAATATTTTTGGTTGATTAATATTTTAATAATACAATAATCATATCTCATATTTTATTTATATAAATTATGTATCTTAAATTTGACATAAATTAAAATTTTCTAGCAATTTGTTTTATGTAAACAAACTTTTTTCATTAAATAAATAAATAAATATATATATAATATTTTAATTGATATGATAGATATATCGGATTAGTTTGAAAATTTATATGCACAAGTATTTATATAGATAAATTCAATGGTTGAATCATTAAAATATTAATCATACAAAAATATATAAAAATGTGTAGTGAATCCCTCTTCGTTTAAAATGTATAATTTAACTAATTTGATATTTAAATTTCAATATTGTCGACTGAGTGTAACTTAGTTGACATCGTTATTATAACAACTAAGAGGACATAAGTTCAAGTATAAATGTTTTTTCCTTTAATTTAAAGGTGGTGAATGATCAGGTATCAACAAGGAAGGAGACGCGAAGGAGAAAGTGGTGGTGCTAATGAAGGTCGGTTTATTCTGTCTGGGTGGAGAGCCAAAGGAGGTTGAGATTGCAAAGGAGTATGCTGAGGACAACATGGAGGCTTGAATGCTTGAGGGTTGATCCTATCTTCATCACACGGAGGGGTATATATAGAGGAGGTTCCATGTTTGGTAGTGCTAATGTGGTGAACTTGCTACCATCCCATCATCGTAGGATGTATGGGAAGGATATTTGTGATAGGACACATTCTATCATTCCTTCTAAATCATGGTGTAAAATGGTTAGGCACAATAATATTTGGTGGCTTAAAGAGTCAAATTCCAAATAAAAGAAAGGGTGTCGAATGAAGACCTTCCGTAAAAAATGGATGATGAACTAAACCCTTTCAGATAAAATGAGAAGTCAGCTAGAATCAGCCTTCTAAGCCATAAGTTTCTTGATGATTAGCCAATCAATATTGAGCAACTATCTTGCTGTAGTTTATGGTTTATGATTTGCAGGGTGTTGCGAAGGGAAGCCCATTGAAAAGAAATCTCCGGCCCTTGCTTTATTCTAAAATTGGATAAACCCCATAAATATAGTTCTGTTAATGTGTCAATTCTATTTTAAAGTCACTCCAAAATGTGTATGGATTTTTTTATTTTTTATTCTTTGAAAATTTTAAGATCACAAACCGACTCTCAAATGGATCATAGCTTTAATTATGTGAAGAGTACTTGAAACGAAACATGGAGAAAGATATGATGCAATTAAATGGTAAAGCTATGACTTTTTTACCTATAAACAGACATAATCATTGATTAAAGGTAATAAAATTTTATTATATCATCTTCTTTTCTTATAGTAAGGGGGCAAGAAGCTTTGGGTTAAAACTTGTATAATGACAGCTAGCTACCAAAGCCAAAAAGGGGTAACGTGATTTATACAACACCCATTCCACATGCCTACCAATTTTATTATTCATCTCCCTTTTTACTCTATCTCCTTATTTTCTTTAATATATAACCCCAAAATTAGGGTGTAAATAAACAGAACGTTCGATGAACTGTTCGTATAATATTCGTTTATGTTCATTTACTAAGTTAAAGAAACGAGTACAAACAAAATTTTTATGTTTGTTTAATAAACGAAAGAACATGAACAAAGGTGTGTTCAGTTCGTTTATGTTCACGAACAAGCTTGTTTAAAAACTCGTTTATTTATTAATTGATATTTTCTTATAAAAATTCCATTAGTATATATTAATAAAATTATCTTAGAACTCGTTTATTGTTGCATTAGTATATATTAATAAATTTATCTTGGTTTATATTTTTTTCATTTATAATATAATTATTAATATTTATATTTGGCTATTTTATATCTAAACAATATATGTGTGTATGTATTTATTTATTGTTTGTTTGTTTATTATTTTTTAACATTGTTCGTGAACATATTCAATTATATGTTCATGAACTTGTTCGATTAAGTTAAATGAACATCTTCCTGAAACATTAAACAAACGAATATGAACACACATAATTTTAAATAAATAAACATGAACAAAAATTTGAAATTCTTAACTAACACAAACTGAACACGGACAAGCCTAAAAATTAACAAAAGAACATGAACAGAGGTTTGTTCATTCAAGCTCGGTTCATTTATAGTCCTACTCAAAACATGGATTTGAAGAAAAAATAAGCATGTTTAAAATATGGGTTAAGTTTGGGTTCAAACATTTAAGTTGGACCGATTTGGCAAAATTTTAGACCTATTTATAAATATGGACAGACTTGAGTAAAACTTCAAGTATATATTTCGAGTCAAGTCAATCGGGTTTAGATAAATGTAAAATATGTTAATATCATACTTACATTTGACCAATACATGAAGATCTTTATTTAGGTTTATATTTTAAATCAAGTTAAACTTAAATAGGCATAAATATATTAACATCATGTTTAAACTCGATCCACCCATAAATATGTTTTTATGTAAAACCTCTTACAACTTGCTTGATTAAGTTGTTAGCAAATATAAAATTTATGATTCTTAAATAAAAAATTTAATATACCAAAATTTTAAAATTATTAAAATTTATTTGTTTTCTCTAAATTGAATCACTTTACTACTCAATAAAATATAAACACTAAATTTTAGTGGAGGGATTGTTTTGCTCACTCATCTAATGTACATGAGTTAATCTGCTTATTTTTTTCAATAAAAAAATTAAAATGCAGTCTAAAATATAGTACAAAAGGATTTTATGGTACTTTTATCAAAGTAACCTTTATATCAAATTAGATTTTATATAACCAATATTTTTTTAATTATTCAAACATAATCTACTCCATTCAAAAATGTATAGATATATACATATATATATATATATATATATATATATATTTATATCAAAGAAGTGAATGTAATTAATGAATAAGTATACGCATGAGATTTATGCTTTCCATCTACGCAAACAAGTTGATAATTAATGTAAATAAATATTTATATGAAGCCTTTCAACCCATCATGAAGTATGAGTAGAGCTCTCATGCTTCCAGTTAGATTTGGATGGTAAAACTTTTGTAGGTTAAAAGCATGGTTTGATCTGTCATATTAATTATTACAAATTAATTTATTCTTTTTCTTTCATTCAATAATTGAAAGCTGATGGAAGAGATGCTTAGGGACCCTAATTCAATTCTCTTACTGTCCAAAAAGTTGTAAGCTTTAAAAGACAGAAAAAGAAACTTTTTATCTATTAAATAATTATTATGATTGGATTATAGGAGAAGAGATTGTATGAAACTTAATTTCACGTCATCTCTATCCCTTTGAGATAGGGGAATGACAAATCAATTTTTTTTCCTCATTTTCAGCTTTTTTTCTCTTGACAAAATTCAAATTCGACTAAAAATACTAAAAATCTAGTAGAAAAATCTGATTTGTCATTCTCCTATTGAAAAGTGATAGGGATGACGTGGAATCCCAATTTCATACAATCCTTTCTCTGGATTATAGTATAATAATATTTTACATGTTTATTAAGTCAGACAACTATATTTGTTCAAAATTGTTTGAAGAGGTGATAAGTTCACAAATAATATGTCATATTGAGTTTTGAAAATGCAAACCATTCATGTTGTTATTATTAGACTCGAACTTGTGCCCTATAACAATTATGACACTTATGGGTGAGAATGTTAGTAGATAGGCATACCCAATACATGCATGGCTTGCCTTCTCAAGCATCCATCGTACCACTTCTCTGTGAACTTATCATCTCTTCAGACAAGACTCTTTAGGTTGTTAGTAAAATTGGGAGATAAAACCTCCACTAAGAACAATAACAAACTTGTTAAGGGGTTTCCCAATTTTGAACGCCCAAAAAAGTAAAGGGTCATTCTGCAATCCCAAAAACAATAGTTGAAAAAAAAATACCACTTAAGTTGACCGCTTTCATAAATATATACCGTAAACATTATGGTAAGTTTTTTTTTTTTTTCTAAAATAATTATGATCTAAAACTAAATTATATGGATCTTGGTTTGAATGGAATGGTGATTAAGACTTTTGTTAGACATCTGTTTGATATAGGTTCAAACTATGTTACTCTTATCCTTAATATTGTATTAAAAAATCTAAACTATATGGAAAAACTTGTTCAAAAATGATAAAATTATTTCAATCATTTGATACACAAGCGGTGGAGTTTTTTTTAACCCTACAAAAAGAGTTAAGAGGGTGGTCCCTTATCTTTGTTTATCAAGTTAAAAAACTCTATCGTTTATGTATCAAATAATAATACTTCATTAATTCGAATTCAAAATTATAGTAATTTAAAGGGATAAATATCAAAATTGTATACATGAACTTTAATCTAATGTGCATTGTCAATATGAATTTCGATTTTATACATAAAATTTTAATGTGATTCGAATTTCACAAATCACTAACAAAATTATCGAATTAACACCATTTTATGTTGACATATTGCATGCACAGACAATTATATTAACCCAATATGAAAATAAATGTATGTATTAATTTTTTTAAATGTATGCAATTGAATAAAAATCAAAGTTTCATATATATATATATGAATTACAATTCAAGTTTAATGTGAATAACTGTACCAAAATGAAAATTATAATTCAAGTTTCATGTAAATAACTACATCAAATTAAAAATTATATATCAAAATACATTCAAAGTGATATTTAGCAATGCAAACACTTTATTATTATTGAAACAAAATAAAATAAAGGAAATTAAGAAAAGGAGTGGTATGTGGGGAAGAATTGAGTTGGTGCGGAGTATAGGCGTGGGTCTTCTTATTGCGGTTAAGAAATGAAAGAAAGGCCCTTCCCTGCCCTTCAACCTATTAAATCATAGTTTGTTAGACCATTTGCTTTGATGAGCGGTTGATGTGTAGGCCCATCCTTCCACCCCTCTCACTGCCATACTTGCTTTCTCTCTTAATTCTTTTCGACGTTATTCCTTTTTCCATTCTTTGACACAAATGAATAATACATATTAAAATCTTTTAAAAATATGAAACAAAATTTAGAAAAATATGAATGCACCAATGAAAAATGTGAAAATAGTGTGTGAAAGAGAATAATTTATTTTATGAATCATTCTCACCATATCATTCATAGTTCTTTTTCAATTATTTCAGCAAATTTTTGTGTGTTATACATAATTTTGATAACTTTTTTATTTTAAATCCTGAATCTCAGATGTAATAGCCAATTTTGGCTCTAAAGAAAAACCCAAGCAGATAAGCAAAAATAAAATAATAAATGTCCAATTTGTTTTAAAGTCCATTTACAACTGAGATCCAATACATGGCCCAAAATTAAAAAAACACCCAAACCCAAATTACTAAAACCCTAGCCCAAAATAATAGCCCAACAACCTAAAGTTTTCAAAGACAACCCTAGCCCCCTTCGGCCTCGGTAGCCGCATGCTCCCTACGCCACGTGCGCGCACGATCGTGGCACCAATCGCGCCTTCCGTGCTCGCGTCACTGCAAAGACAAGTCTAACACGCCAAACAGAAGAGAGAGAGAGAAGAAGCAAACAAAAGAGGCGAAACAAAGAGCAAAGAACAAAAAGAAATGACAAAACAGAAAGATAATGAGTCGATTTTTGGTTATAAAACCCATTCTCGATCCTTATGTGATTTACAAAGGGGGCATGTTAAGCAATCAAAAAATCAAAAATATCAAAGAGGTCGATTTAGATTCATTCTCTTGTTTTTTTATTTTTCGTTCTTTTGACTTTTAATTCTGTTAAATAAAAAGGTAAAAATATAAAGAAAAAAGGAAAAGGGGCCTTACTAGATTTTTAGGAGGTTTCGCTGTCAGGGCTCCTCCTTCGTCGTCGGGGTTGAACCGAACAAGGAAGATCCTTCCTTTCGCATCTTCCGGCCGAGAAGGTACAGCCTTCGAGGACGCCTCGGGAAGGGACTAAACAAACCTACTGTTCGCGTCGTGCCGACCATTGTTTGTGGTGGTGCCGTGATAACGGCGGCGATGATGGGTTTTCTAACCCTAGCCAACGTGAAATGATAGCAAAAGGGGAAGGAAGAGAGGCTAAAAGCCT
This sequence comes from Gossypium anomalum, assembly GCA_025698475.1. Classification (NCBI taxonomy): domain Eukaryota; kingdom Viridiplantae; phylum Streptophyta; class Magnoliopsida; order Malvales; family Malvaceae; genus Gossypium; species Gossypium anomalum. The sequence goes on along the minus strand of CM046967.1, from coordinate 9,545,131 downwards.
CTTTTTCTTTGAAATAAAAGGGGAAGAAGCTGAAATAAAAAAGAAAAAGGGAATGGCTTAAATGCGAGGTAAGCGGCATCATTGAGATGGGGATGCATGTTTCCCTTAAATGGGAAATTACCCACTTTGGTCCCTTCCCTTTTTACGATATGTGGCTTAGTCTGATTTGCTTTCTTTTCTTTTAAATCTAGCCCGATTGTTTCATTCCAGCTCTGATTTGATCCTTGACTGAACATATGAAAGGCGAGTATTAAACTTGGAATATTACTCCAGTTGGTCTTTGCAAGTGCTCAAAGACGTTTCAATTTAGTCCTTGGAGGCCTTTTTATTATTTCAAATTTATACTCTGAAATTCTAATTCATTGTCATTTATATCCTAAATTCATCTAGTTCATTCTTTACACATCTATCTTAATTTATTTTAGTATATTATTTGTTCATATCATTATTATTTATTGTAACTCACTTTAATATGTTGTTTGTTGAGTTATTACTATTTATCTCAACTTACTTTACGATTGTATTATTTATTTTATAATCTTTACTTATTATGTTTGTATATATCATCTATTTCAAGTTTCTACATGTTTGCTATCATTCCAAAACTATTTTTGCTACATATTTATTTTAAATTATACTATGTTGTTTATTCTTGGGTTATTATGTATTATGTATTTCTAATAATTCTTTAGATATTATATCTAAGTTGTTATTGTAAAGTATATTTGTATTGTCTATTTTTAATTCTTTTACGTATTATATATTTTAAACTTCTTATTTATTATTTTTAAATTAACTTATATATTATTTATTTTAAAATTATTCATATATGTCATTCTTTAGTTTGCTTTGTGTATTATAGATTTTAAAATGTCTCATACATTATTATTATTTTTTTTTTAAACTTGTTTTATGTATTATTCATTTTAGATTGTTTTATTGTTTACTTTAATTTTTTTTTCTCTCTCTCTATATATATATATATATTATCAATTTCAAATTTTTATATGTATTATCTATTTTTATATACCATTTATTTTTAAAATGTTTTGTATGTTACTTAATTTTAAATTTCTCACCACACAATATTCATCTTAAATTTATTTTCATTATTTATCTTAAATTACCTTACATATCATTTATTTTAAACCCCTTTTTTACAAGTCATTTTGAATTATTATATATATGTTAATCATTTTACATCCGCTTTTTATCTATTTATCTTAAACCCTTTTTATATATTATTTTTGAATAGCTTATTATTTTAAGTTTATAGAATGTTTGATCTTAAACTTCTTTTGTATAGATCACTTATTTTTAATTTCCTTATGTTTTTATCTTAAGCTCTTTATACATTATTTATTATACATATATTTATGTTAAATTGTTTTTATATATACTATGTATGTTATTTCTTTAGAAAATTATTTTTACGTATTACTTATTTTAGACTTTGCGTTAATGTTTTTTTTAAATTATTTTTTATTATTTATTTTAAGTTGCTTTTATAGTATTTATCTTAAACCTTTTCACGCATATAATATTTAAGATCATCTTATTATTTGATTTAAGTTTTTTCATACTATTGCTTCATTTCTATATTTATTAAAGCTTAATGTTAAATAATGTATGTTGTGGAATTATTGCTATTGCATGTATGAAAATTTGCTTACTCGCGTTCATATTAGTGCCATGCGCTTGTGGAATATTTTATGCGCGGATCCTTGTTCTATGTCGCACTATACTTCATTTCATATCATTACCTCAAATTAGGCCGTATCGTTTATCCAATAAATCACCTTATTTTAATCTAACAAATACACGTCGTTTAAATATTGTATTCGCTACTATTCAAAAACAAAATTTTCCAAATAAGGCAATGTTATGCATTTTGAAATATCGAGGAGTTGTGCCTAACTTACGGGGTTTCGATTTTCTCGTTGTTTCTAAATAGCTAAATATCTTTTTCGAGTTTTAAAACACATGAAATTCTCATTTTAAAAGACAACCTTGCGCTGGAATTCGTGGTATTGTGTCCTAACTTACGGGATGTGATACTCCGATATCTCGAGATAAGGAAATCCTTAAATAATCGATTTGCCCTAATTCAAGCATTTTCAAAATCTATATTAATAAAAAGGATCGTATTTCAAACTCATTCCCGATTTTCAATTTTCGACATTAAGACACTAACTAATCAATTCGGTACCAATTTTGGGCGTGTCGAGGTGCTAATCCTTCCTCGCACGTAACCGACTCGAACTTGTCCTCTTGAATTTCGTAGACCAAAATGTCATTTTAGCAAACTGTTTTATTAAAACAAAGGTGATCCGATCACACCAAATAAAGATCGGTGGCGACTCCATTTTAATTTTCGTTTTCAAAACCAAAGTCGATTCCGTCTTCAAAAAATGGTTTCGATGACTTGGCGACTCACTTTGGGGACCCACGAGTCGAGCCACAAATTGATTAATTTTTGTACTTTGTCGAAAATTGAAAATTCATTTTTCGTTTTAAATTTACGATCCCCTCATTGCATTTCATATGTTTTTTTCTTACGGTTTTCTTCGTTTTAGCTCTATTTTCTTTATTGTCTTGGTTTTTCATATGCATATCTCCTCGCACATTGCATTGCATGACCGCTGTGGTCACACCTTTAAGTGGAAGTGAGAAACTACTCCTTCGTGAGGTCTTCACCTCCGTATAGGATAGTGGATCGCTTTCGGGATACATCCGTACCTGCGTCTTCGTGAGGTTTTCATCTCTCAGATATAGCCGTAGGGAAATGTATTCCCCTGAATCGAACTCGGTCCGTATGAACCTATAATGGGTGAGGATCGAGGAATCTGCCGGTTCAGGTCCCTTTACTTTAGAACCGAACCACATGTAATGAGCCCTAGGAGCCTGCCCTAGGTAGACCCACACCGAACCCTAGTGTTTGCCTAATTAGGTGCTTGATTATTTCTTGATTGCTTTGATCTCTATTTTTGTTTTAATCTCTGACTCGTTTGTGTTTCGTTGATTGTTGCATGACATCTCATCATAAAAGGGCATTGATTCACGATTCGGTTACTAAATAGAAGAGTTTAGCATGGAAAAAGGGTTTCTTGATAGAGTGGAGGATAATGCGCGCCGTCCGAGTATGGTCCGAGAAGACACAACAAGAGAAGGGTGATAGTTTAGCCGAGGATATGAGTCGGAGTTATGGGATTTCACTCGCATCAATGTGACTCTCGAGAATGACCTGCGAGAACTAAGAGAAATATGGAATAGTTGGGCGAGCGAGATCAAGCAACTCTTCTCTCAGTAACTACGGTGACTTACCTTATTTACTCGACATAAAGGTGGATAAATACTTATTAAGGCCCTCATGTGATTTTGGAACCCCGCTTACAATTGCTTCACCTTCGGAGGAGTCGATTTAGTACCCACTGTGGAGGAATACATGGCGTTACTTAATTGCCCGAAGATTCAAACCGACAGGGCTTATTCAAGACCTATCAATGTTCCTCCATTTTTGAAGAAATTGATGAGTATTACGGGAATGAGCGAAAGTGGGTTGCGGCCGTATCAAACAGAAAGGGGATAGTAAGTGTATTCCTTGGGGGAATTTGAGGGACTTGATCTTAGCACACCCGGATTTGAAGAAGAGGGTCGATGTTTTTGCCTTAAGCATCTACGGTTTGGTCGTCTTTCCCAAGGCATTAGGACATATAGATGAAGCTGTTTCAGACTTATTCGACCGACTTGATAAAGGTACTACACCAGTCCCAGCAATCCTAGCAGAAACTTTCAGATCTTTGAGTGCGTGTCGGAGAGCGGGCGAAGGAAGATTCATTGGTTGTGCACAGCTACTTTTGGCATGGTTCCATAGCCATTTTTGGAAAGTAGAAAAGGTCTCCTATCGGGTTTTCTCCAAGGACTATTCCCCATTAGGAGAATTAGTGGCCACATCAAGACGAGATGACATCTCAGAAGAGAAATGGATAACTATCCTCCAGAATTTGCAAGCCGACAATGTTGAATGGAGAGCTCCGTGGTTGATCCCTGGCGAGATCTTATATAGATGCGGTAATTTTGACTGGGTCCCTCTAGCTGGAATATGGGGGGCTTCTGGATACACTCCGCTACTCGTATTAAGGCAGTATCGGTCGAGACAGTTCATACCGACAACACAAGGGTTAGCTCAGTGTGAGTTCTCCTATAAAGACGACGGTTATAAGAAAAAGGTCCGTGAGATATCGGATGCGTGGAACCAAACTAGAAGAATGAAGGGATTTACCGCGGGCCCGATGACAACCCCTGAATATGAATGGTGGTGGGTTAAGAGAGTCAACGATAACATTCCTAAAGCCGGATCAAAGGAGCACTCACCAATAGAAGAGCATTTATGAGTAGCCCCATCTCGAGCTAGAAATCATCAAGAAAGACTTCGAGAGAAAGAGCTCAGAATTTGGAAAGAGGATAGAACAGTTGGAGGAAGAAAAAATGCGGCTAGGATTGGATGTCGACATCCATAAGCTAGAGGCAGAGAAGCTAAGAAAAGGGAAGAACAAAGCCGAGGAAGACTTGGATAGTTTGAAGACCGATTATAAGAAGCTGCGTATGTCAATAAGGATCTGCGGTTTGGGCAAAACATCGAGCAATGGCGTCAAGAGATTGGAAAAGAAAAGACTAGAGCCGATCGGTGGGAGAAGAAGTTTCATGATGTCCGAGTGCGAGAGGGCGTTCTAAAAAAGAGTTTGTTAGAAAGTCAAAACGAAAAGGAGAAGTTACGAGCTCGGATGGTTGAACTAGAAAGATCACTACATCAATATCGTAGCCGCAATTCCGTAATCGAGTTAAGAGCCAGTCTAAGTAGGATCGAAGAGTTGAAAGAAGAAATAGGAAAACTCAAGACCGCATTACAAGATGGTAAAATTCGAGTGGAACTCCTTGAGGCAAACAATGAACATTATAAAGAACAACTTTTCCGCTCTCAAGATCAGATCAAAAATAGAGATTATGTCATGGGAGAGGAGAAATTTGTGGCTCAAGTTCGAGAGGTAGGTGATCACTTGCAAACCTTGGCGATTCAGGTGATGTATTGAGTTTAAAGTATGCAGTCGGAATCGGATCGAGGCCGAAACCTAGCTTGGCTCCTTAGGAAGGTTAAGGCTTTGGGCATTAGGGCCAAGTCGTATATGTAATCATCTATTCTATGTAAAGAAATTTTTCTTCTAGTGAAGTTCTTCTAATGAAATTGAATTAGAATCAACGCCTCTTTTGCATTCATTCATTTGCATTACATTTCATCATATGCATTAAATTTCATGAAAAGACCCTGATTAAGTAAAATTATTACAGTTAATCTGGAAACCAACAAGAATCAACCAACCGAACACAGCTACTATACCCGCCGTAAAACCAAAGAAATGGATCAAAGACTAGAAAGATTAGAACAATTGCAAAGGGATATGCAAGAGCAATTACAAGCACGGATGCAAAAGCAGCTAGCGAAGATCCTACAAGATATGAGGGAACAAATGCAGGAATCCCAGAATAATATGCTAGGACAGTTAGCGCAGTTACTGGCTAAAGAACGAGAAAAAGGAAAGAACGCTGTAGGAGAGCGATAATGAAGACCAGTCTATCCTCCGGGCTTTACCCGATAAACACTCAATCACAACCAGAGATGCACCCACGAACAGCGCTGTTGTTATTATTAGACCTCAAAGCAATACCGGGCGGATTGCACCGCATGCCGATGAATGCTCCTATAGGTTCGGGCTCTACTCCCGGGGATAATCCAGCCAATCCATTCGTCCCAGACCTTGATGATGTGGCAGAAACAGAAAAAGAAAAGGTTGACTTGGCAAAGCAACTTGATGACCGATGCAAATGGCTTGAAGAGAAATTCAAAGCAATGGAGACTGCTGATTACCGTGGAGGGATTGATGCTAAGGACTTGAGCTTGGTCCCAGACCTGGTGCTCCCGCCAAAATTTAAAACCCCAGAGTTTGAAAAGTATAATGGGACGAGCTGCCCTGAAGCTCATATTACGATGTTCTGTCGAAGGATGACAGGATATGTCAATAACGACCAGCTGTTGATCCACTGTTTCCAAGACAGTCTGATCGGATCCGCGGCCAAATGGTACAACCAGCTCAGCCGTGCCCAAATTGGTTCATGGAAGGACTTGGCTCAAGCTTTTATGAAACAATACGGTCACGTGACGGATATAGCACCCGACAGAATTACCCTGCAAAATATGGAAAAGAAGCCGAGTGAGAGCTTCAGACAGTATACACAACGGTGGAGGGAAATAGCGATGCAAGTTCAACCACCTCTCTTGGAGAAAGAAACAACCATACTTTTTATCAATACCCTGAAGGCCCCGTTCATTAACCACATGTTGGGAAGCGCTACTAAGAGCTTCTCAGACATAGTGATGTCCGGGGAGATGATAGAAAACGCAGTGAGATGTGGGAAAATTGAAGCGGGAGAAAGTGCCAAAAGATCGGCTCCTAGAAGAAAAGAAAACGAAGTAAACAATGCGAACATATACAATAAAAGTTATTCTAAGCCAGTCACTGTAAGCCAACCAAGGGCAGTGGCTACTAGCCATCAAGGCTCTACAAGGCAAGATTCCAACCCGAGGCCTAACACGGAAAGAGTTCAATTCACGCCAATCCCAATGACGTATAGAGAGCTTTACCAAAACCTGTTCGATGCGCATGTGGTGTCCCCATTTTACCTAAAACCCATGCAACCTCCATTTCCTAAGTGGTATGACGCAAACGCTCAATGCGAATACCATGCAGGAATCTCGGGACACACAATTGAAAACTGCACGGCCTTCAAGAAATTGGTCGAAAGGTTCATAAAAATGGGCATTGTGAAATTCGATGATCCCACAGGACCTAATGTGGCGGGAAATCCGTTACCCAATCACTCAGATGAAGGGGTAAACGCGATAGTTGAAAATGGAGGGAGGAGAACCAAGATGGATGTATCAGAGGTAAAGACCCCTTTGAGATGGGTTTGGAAGAAAATGGTGGAAGAATGTTTACTTACACAAGATTTAAAGGAGAAGCCCAAAGGAGCAAAATGCTCTGCGAATATCACAACGTAAGAGAGGTCATGAGATCCAGGAGTGCAATGAATTGGGGCAATGGTACAGCAGATTGATGGAAAATAAAGGGATTGAATTCTTTGAATATACTGAGGGTTTAGAAGGAGAAGATGTATGCGCTTCAGAAGGGGGGTCAACCAACAAAATCCCTGGGGTCAATCACCCAGTGGTAATCATATCACGACCAAGGATTAGTGAAGTGGGAGTACCAATTGCGCCAAAAGTTATAATTCAAAAGCCCGTTGCTTTCCCCTATAAAGATAGCAAAAGGATTCCTTGGAATTACGACTGCAACGTAACGATCTCGGGAGGAGAATCCAGTGGTACTTCGTAAAAAGGTCAAGACGAGGGTTTCTATACACGCAGTGGAAGGCGTTATACTCCGAACACAAAGATAGAATTAGCTAAAGGAAAACCCGTGGTCGTTGAACAAGAAAAGGAAAAGACAACGGGACTTGAATCACCTGTCAATGAGCCTGTGACTGAAAAAGAGGCTAAGGAATTCTTAAAATTCCTGAAACACAAGTAAGTCTGACGTTGTGGAGCGATTACACAAACAGCCAATTTCAGCATATATCGGTACTAGCCTTGCTCTTGAGCTCAGAGACTCACCGCAGTGCATTGATGAAAGTTTTAAATGAAACATATGTTGCGAATGATATTTCTGTCAACAAACTTGATCGTCTGGTCAATAATATCAGCGCTGATAACTTCATTTTCTTTAATGACGATGAGATACCACCCGGGGGTATGGGATCTACAAAGGCCCTGCACATCACCACTCGCTGCAAAGGATACACATTACCGGGAGTACTAATTGATAATGGATCAGCATTGAATGTCCTGCCCTTGTCCACGCTAAACAGGCTGCCAGTTGATAGCTCTCACATGAAGACATGTCAAAATGTCGTAAGAGCATTCGATGGTACAGAAAGGAGAGTGATGGGAAGAATCGAGATACCTCTCTTGATCGGCCCGAATACATACGAGGTGGACTTCTTAGTAATGGACATTAAGCCCTCATACAATTGCCTGTTGGGAAGACCGTGGATTCACTCGGCGGGGGCAGTGCCGTCGTCCTTACACCAAAAGTTAAAATTGGTAACTGAGGGTAGGTTGGTAACGATAAACGCGGAGGAGGACATAATTGCATCTGTCACCAGTGACGCACCCTACGTGGGAACGGATGATGAGGCGATAGAATGTTCCTTTCGATCGCTAGAATTCGTCAATGCTACATTCGTTGTCGAAGGGAACAAAGTCCCAATGCCCAGAATATCCAAAACCACAAGGATGGGCCTACGATTAACTGTTGGCAAAGGAGCCTTGCCAGGGAAAGGACTTGGAAGACGCCTCCAAGGAAGGATCGAGGTACCAGTCTTGAAAGAAAAACGAGATCGCTTTGGCTTAGGATTTAAGCCGGATGCGAAGCAAAAAAGAAAAAGAGTGGAGAAAAGGAAAGAGATGAGGAGAGCGCGTTTGTGCTGTGAAGAGGTCAAGTGGGAGCCGATGACCTTCCCTCATTTATCTAAAACATTTGTGTCAGGAGGGACTATTTACTCCAAGGGAAGAATGACAAAGAAAGAGTCCGCCGAAGAAATGATGAACAGTTTGAGTATCAATGCCATATCTGAAGAAAGAACTGAGGAGAACTTAGCTGGAATTCGCCCTTACGTCCCTGGAAGCGTTTTGAACAATTGGACCGTAGAGGAGATCCCTGTAACTTTTAGGATTAACTCAGAGTAATGTTCAAAACAAGCTTATTGCTCTAAGCCTAGGGGCAATAAGAACCCTTTTATGAAATAGGCATATGTCCAAATATCTTTATTTCAATGAAAAATGTATTTTGCGTATCATCTTGAGTGAATATTCTTTTATTTTTTCCAATTCATTCATAATCATACCATACAAATAAAATATTCTTAGATTCATTGTTCTTTGGATTTCTTTCTTCATCCATAACAGGTCCTCAGATATCAATGATATGAGCGATATTGCCAATGACTCAGAGATTCCCTTCGAGCAAGACTTGTGTACAGAGGACACGGAGGATTTTGAAGATGACCCAAATTGTGGCCTATCTCCTGATTTGTTAAGAATGGTAGAACAAGAGGAGAAACAAATCTTACCTCATAAAGAGTCGGTGGAAGTTGTGAGCTTAGGAGAAGGAAAAGAGGTAAAAATCGGAGCTAGTATCGCTGTAGAAACAAAGCAAGACATTATCGAGTTACTCCGGGAATTCAAGGATGTCTTCGCCTGGTCATATCAAGACATGCCCGGATTGAATACCGATATCGTAGTGCATCGACTCCCTATAAAGGAAGAATGCAAGCCAGTTCAACAGAAACTCCGAAGGATGAGACCCGATGTTTTGTTGAAAATAAAAGAAGAGGTCAAGAAGCGATTCGACACGGTTTCTTACAAGTGGTCAAGTACTCAGAATGGGTGGCCAATATAGTCCCAGTTCCTAAGAAAGATGGGAAGGTACGAATGTGCGTAGACTATCGAGACCTAAACAAAGCCAGCCCAAAAGACAACTTCCCATTGCCTCACATTGATACACTAGTAGACAATACGGCAGGTTACTCGCTCTTCTCGTTCATGGACGGCTTTTCAGGGTACAACCAGATAAAAATGCATCCGGAAGACATGGAAAAGACCACGTTCGTAACCATGTGGGGAACATTTTGTTATAAAGTGATGCCATTTGGGCTGAAAAATGCGGGAGCAACATATCAGAGAGCCATGGTAACTTTATTTCATGATATGATGCACAAGGAGATCGAAGTTTACGTCGATGACATGATTGCAAAATCCAAAACAGAAAATGAGCATGTGCAAGTCCTGAGGAAACTATTCTTAAGGTTAAGAAAGTTTCAACTAAAGCTCAATCCCGCAAAGTGTACTTTCGGAGCCCGGTCAGGAAAACTGTTGGGATTCGTAGTCAGTGAAAAAGGAATTGAAATTGACCCAGATAAAGTCAAGGCGATACAAGAATTACCTCCACCACGCACTCAAAAAGAAGTTCGAGGTTTCCTAGGAAGGCTGAATTACATTGCTCGGTTTATCTCACAACTGACAGATAAATGTGATCCGATATTTCGTCTTCTCAGGAAGCATAACCCGGGTGTTTGGGATGAGGAGTGCCAGAAAACTTTTGACAAGGTCAAACATTACCTATCCAATGCCCCAGTACTAATGCCACCTTGCCCGGATAAACCACTGATATTGTACTTAGCAGTGTTCGAGAATTCCATGGGATGCGTGCTAGGCCAACATGACGAGGCGGAAGAAAAGAAAAAGCAATATACTATCTCGAGCAAGAAATTCCTTTGAATGTGAAGTGAGATATTCGCCGATCGAAAAGTTGTCTTTGTGCTTTGATTTGGACGACCCGAAGGCTGAGGCAATACATGTTGTACCACACAACTTGGCTCATCTCAAAACTGGACCCTTTGAAGTACATGATGGAATCAAACGCTTTGAACGGAAGAATGGCTCGTTGGCAAATTTTACTTTCTGAGTTTGACATAGTCTACGTGAGTCAAAAGGCTATAAAGGGGAGTGCAATAGCAGACTTTCTAGCTAGTAGAGCTTTAGAAGATTATGAGCCATTGAGTTTTGATTTCCCGAATGAAGATCTAATGTATGTTGCAACCACAGAAGAAGACTCTCAAGAAGGCTACCCTTGGAAGCTGAATTTTGACGGAGCTTCAAATGCTGTAGGAAATGGAATCGGAGCAGTCTTGGTATCCCCAAACGGAGATCATTATCCTTTCATCAGTAAATTGGATTTCGACTGCACGAACAACATGGCGGAATACGAAGCATGCATCATGGGCATCCGTGCAGCCATAGAACGCAAAATAAAAGTGTTGGAGGTATATGGAGATTCTGCGCTAGTGATCTATCAACTTAAAGGTGAATGGGAGACAAGAGATCCCAAGTTGGTCAGTTATCGAAGACTGGTTCTTGAGTTAATTGACGAGTTTGACGATATCACTTTCTGCTATCTCCCACGAGATGAAAACCAGATGGCTGACGCCTTGGCAACTTTAGCTTCTATGATTAAAGTAAATAAGCAAGAGGATATGAAGCCTATCCAAATGAGCATTTATGAGGCTCCGGCTCATTGCTGCAACATCGAAGAAGAAGAAGAGAAAGATGACCATCCTTGGTATCAGGACATTTTACGATATGTGAAGAGTCGTGAATACCCAGACCAAGCAACTGAAAATGACAAGAGGACACTAAGAAGGTTGGCCAGTGACTATGTCTTGGATGGAGAAATCCTATATAAAAGAAGAAAAGACCAAGTGCTCTTAAGATGTGTGGACGCTGTCGAGGCTAAGCAAATCCTAGAAGAGGTTCATGAGGGTGTCTGCGGAACACATGCTAACGGTTTCACCATGGCCAGACAGATCATGAGATTCGGGTATTATTGGTCTACTATGGAAGGAGATTGCGTCAACTATGCCAAGAAGTGCCATAAATGCCAAATCTATGGAGATAAAATTCATGTACCTCCTTCACCCCTTCACGTCATGACTTCTCCATGGCCTTTCTCTATGTGGGGCATGGACGTCATTGGGCCAATCTCGCCAAAGGCATCTAATGGACATCGCTTCATCTTCGTGGTCATAGATTACTTCACCAAATGGGTAGAGGCCACCTCTTACGCCAACGTCACAAAGTCGGCAGTCAGCAAGTTCTTGAAGAAAGAAATCATATGTCGATATGGGATGCCTGAGCGAATCATATCGGACAATGCGCTGAACTTGAACAATAGCACGATAGCGGAGGTCTGTAGCCAGTTCAAGATTAAACATCATAACTCGTCACCATATCGCCCGAAGATGAACGGTGCAGTGGAAGCAGCCAATAAGAACATCAAGAAGATCTTAGGAAAAATGACTGAGACCTATAAAGATTGGCACGATAAATTACCATTTGCCCTATATGCCTACCGGACGTCGGTCAGAACATCTACCGGGGCAACACCATTTTCTTTAGTTTATGGAATGGAGGCGGTTCTACCTATTGAGGTCGAGATTCCCTCTCTACGCGTGCTTTCAGAACTAAAGTTAGATGAAGCAGAATGGATCCAGTCTCGATACGACCAGTTGAACTTGATTGAAGAAAAAAGGCTAAAGGCTATCCGACATGGTCAAATGTATCAAAAAAGAATGATGCGGGCTTACAATAAGAAGGTGCGCCCTAGAGAATTCTATGAAGGAGACCTCGTATTGAAAAAGATCCTTCCCATACAAAAGGACTTCAGAGGAAAATGGATGCCGAATTGGGAGGGACCTTATGTGGTAAAGAAGGTTTTCTCTGGAGGGGCTCTAATTCTGACCGAGATGGATGGTAAAAGTCTACCTAATCCCGTGAATTCAGATTCGGTCAAGAGGTATTTTAAAAAAAAAAAAAAAAAAAAAAAAGGAGAGGCCAAGCGAAAACCCGTAAAAGGGCGCTTTGAGACCAAAGGGGTTTTGAGTTGAAAACCCAGGAATGGGCAATTCAAATTTTGATCGAAGCTGGTGGCATACTGTGATCCTGTTTTCTCTGAATTGACAAGAAGGAGGGATGCTACATCTTGGGGCATCGACAAAATACTCTTGATCTTCAAAACGCGTACCGAGTTCAAAGGATCCTCGAGAAGTTTGTGCAACGAAGCTTATACTGCGATATCTGGGGCACCTTTTCTTATCTCATTCATTTTGATTCTTGGAAAGAATATGTTATCTTGATTAGTTTATCAATTCCCATTTCGTATCTTAGCAAATCTGGCTATCTTGTTTACCCTATTCATTTTGAGTTTTGTTCTCAAATAAAATTCCATCTTGTTTACTATAATAATCTTTTCAAGCATTCTTCATTGAAATGATGATTAATGGACTAATAACATTCAAAAAGGAGTTCTGTATATTACTCTGAAATTCTTCTAAATGATACAAGGACCTGAAACGGGACTAATTAGTTTGAATCACCCTACATTCAAAGGATGGGAACGATGGTGGAAAATAGCCCAGTTTGTGATTATTCTTCGGGTTTTTTGCCAGAGGTACCAGTCGAGGGAAAGGCGGAATAATACGTTGATGAACAACGAGTAATACCAAATTAGGCAAAAATTAAAAAGTGACATTTTCATTCATCATTCATAACACATCTAGTTAGGAGCATTTGATTCATTTCGATCATAGCATCCTAATTATTTGACACATTCATCATCTAGTTAGGAGCACTTGATTCATTTCGATCATAGTAGCCTAATCATTTGACATAAGCATAAATACATGGGCCGATTCTACAGTCATATATCCGAAATCGGTGAATTCACAAGCTTTAACCCCTAAGCGGTAGGGTAACAAGCTGGATTTCTGAGATCTTGTCTCCCACGAGTTGCGGTGGAACAGATCGAAGATGGCGAATCTCATCTCCTAACCGATGAGTGGAACAGATTCAAACCACCATCCTATCTCTCTAAGCGTAGTGGAGTAGGTGAAGATTGCAGATCTTATCTCCTGAAGTTGCATGGGGAACAGATCGAAGACAATCGAATTTACAGATCCGAACCCCCAAGCGGTAGGGAAACAGATCGAAGATGATGGGCCTCAACCCCTAAGCGGTAGGGTAATAGGTGGAAGTCAAATATCTTATTTCTGAAATGACGTTGGAGAGGTCCAAAGCTCTGATGAGACCTCCTTGAAGTTTCGTGGAAGAAGATTGAAGATACAAATCTTATTTCCCTGAAGTTGTAGTGGAGCAGATTGAAACTATGAATAAAGCAGATCTTATCTCTCCGAAGTTGCAGTAGAGCGGATCAAAACAAACCTTATCCCCGAAATAGCGAAGCAAGGAGTTAAAGTTGCAAGTCTTATCTCCCCAAGTCGCAGATGGAATAGACTAAAAATAGCAAATCCTATCTCTCTGAAGTTGCAGTAGAGCAGATTAAAGCTATAAACCCTATACATCGAAAGTTGCAAGCCTTATCTCCCTGAAGTTGCAGTGGAACAGACTGAAGATAGCAAATCTCATCTCTTTGAAGTTGCAGTAGAGTAGATTAAAGCTACAAATCATATACCTTTGAAGTTGTGATGGGTCGAATGAGGATATTCAAAGAACAGAAGAGGTTAGGACTTAGCAAGATTGGGCAAAATTGGCTATTTTAAGGTCTTTGCTCTATTCTCATTTCACGAGAATGAGCAAAGAGGGGCAGCTGTAATAGCCAATTTTGGCTCTAAAGAAAAACCCAAGCAGATAAGCAAAAATAAAATAATAAATGTCCAATTTGTTTTAAAGTCCATTTACAACCAGATCCAATACATGGCCCAAAATTAAAAAACACCCAAACCCAAATTACTAAAACCCTAGCCCAAAATAATAGCCCAACAACCTAAAGTTTTCAGCAGCAACCCTAGCCCCCTTCAGCCTCAGCCGCCGCATGCTCCCTCTGCCACGTGCGCCGCCGCCGATCAGGGCACCAATCGCCGGCCTTCCGTGCTCGCGTCACCTGCAAAGACAAGTCTAACACGCAAAACAGAAAGAGACAGAGAAGAAGCAAACAAAAGAGGCAGAAACAAAGAGCAAAGAACAAAAAAGAAATGACAAAACAGAAAGATAATGAGTCGATTTTTGGTTATAAAAACCCATTCTCAGTCCTTGTAAACGGTTACAAAGGGGGGGCATGTTAAGCAATCAAAAAATCAAAAATATCAAAGAGGTCGATTTCAGATTCATTCTCTTGTTTTTTTTATTTTTCGTTCTTTTGACTTTTAATTCTGTTAAATAAAAAGGTAAAAATATAAAGAAAAAGGAAAAGGGGCCTTACTAGATTTGCTTAGGAGGTTTCGCTGTCGGGGCTCCTCCTTCGTCGTCGTCGGGTTGAACAGAACAAGGAAGATCCTTCCTTTCGCATCTTCGGGCCGAGAAGGTACAGCCCTCTGGGACGCCTCGGGAAGGGACTAAACAAACCTACCATTCGCGTGCCGACCATTGTTTGTGGTGGTGCCGTGATAACGGCTGGCGATGATGGGTTTTCTAACCTAGCCAATGAGAAATGATAGCAAAAGGGAAGGAAGAGAGGCTAAAAGCCTCTGCTTTCTTTTGAAATAAAAAGGGAAGAAGTTGAAATAAAAAAGAAAAAGGGAATGGCTTAAATGCGAGGTAAACGGCATCATTGAGATGGGGATGCATGTTTCCCTTAAATGGGAAATTACCCACTTTGGTCCCTTCCCTTTTTTACGATATGTGGCTTAGTCCGATTTGCTTTCTTTTCTTTTAAATCTAGCCCGATTGTTTCATTCCACTCTGATTTGATCCTTGGGTGAACATATGAAAGGCAGAGTATTAAACTTGGAATATTACTCGGTTGGTCTTTGCAAGTGCTCAAAGACGTTTCAATTTAGTCCTTGGAGGCCTTTTTATTATTTCAAATTTATACTCTGAAATTCTAATTCATTGTCATTTATATCCTAAATTCATCTAGTTCATTCTTTACACATCTATCTTAATTTATTTTAGTATATTATTTGTTCATATCATTATTATTTATTGTAACTCACTTTAATATGTTGTTTGTTCGAGTTATTACTATTTATCTCAACTTACTTTACGATTGTATTATTTATTTTATAATCTTTACTTATTATGTTTGTATATATCATCTATTTCAAGTTTCTACATGTTTGCTATCATTCCAAAACTATTTTTGCTACATATTTATTTTAAATTATACTATGTTGTTTATTCTTGGGTTATTATGTATTATGTATTTCTAATAATTCTTTAGATATTATATCTAAGTTGTTATTGTAAAGTATATTTGTATTGTCTATTTTTAATTCTTTTACGTATTATATATTTTAAACTTCTTATTTATTATTTTTTAAATTAACTTATATATTATTTATTTTAAAATTATTCATATATGTCATTCTTTAGTTTGCTTTGTGTATTATAGATTTTAAAATGTCTCATACATTATTATTATTATTTTTTTTTAAACTTGTTTTATGTATTATTCATTTTAGATTGTTTTATTGTTTACTTTAATTTTTTTTTCTCTCTCTCTCTATATATATATATATATTATCAATTTCAAATTTTTATATGTATTATCTATTTTTTATATACCATTTATTTTTAAAATGTTTTGTATGTTACTTAATTTTAAATTTCTCACCACACAATATTCATCTTAAATTTATTTTCATTATTTATCTTAAATTACCTTACATATCATTTATTTTAAACCCCTTTTTTACAAGTCATTTTGAATTATTATATATATGTTAATCATTTTACATCTGCTTTTTATCTATTTATCTTAAACCCTTTTTATATATTATTTTTGAATAGCTTATTATTTTAAGTTTATAGAATGTTTGATCTTAAACTTCTTTTTGTATAGATCACTTATTTTTAATTTCCTTATGTTTTTATCTTAAGCTCTTTATACATTATTTATTATACATATATTTATGTTAAATTGTTTTTATATATACTATGTATGTTATTTCTTTAGAAAATTATTTTTACGTATTACTTATTTTAGACTTTGCGTTAATGTTTTTTTTAAATTATTTTTTATTATTTATTTTAAGTTGCTTTTATAGTATTTATCTTAAACCTTTTCACGCATATAATATTTAAGATCATCTTATTATTTGATTTAAGTTTTTTCATACTATTGCTTCATTTCTATATTTATTAAAGCTTAATGTTAAATAATGTATGTTGTGGAATTATTGCTATTGCATGTATGAAAATTTGCTTACTCGCGTTCATATTAGTGCCATGCGCTTGTGGAATATTTTATGCGCGGATCCTTGTTCTATGTCGCACTATACTTCATTTCATATCATTACCTCAAATTAGGCCGTAATACGTTTATCCAATAAATCACCTTATTTTAATCTAACAAATACACGTCGTTTAAATATTGTATTCGCTACTATTCAAAAACAAAATTTTCCAAATAAGGCAATGTTATGCATTTTGAAATATCGAGGAGTTGTGCCCTAACTTCATGGGTTTCGATTTTCTCGTTGTTTCTAAATAGCTAAATATCTTTTTCGAGTTTTAAAACACATGAAATTCTCATTTTAAAAGACAACCTTGCGCTCGGGAATTCGTGGTATTGTGTCCTAACTTACGGGATGTGATACTCCGATATCTCGAGATAAGGAAATCCTTAAATAATCGATTTGCCCTAATTCAAGCATTTTCAAAATCTATATTAATAAAAAGGATCGTATTTCAAACTCATTCCCGATTTTCAATTTTCGACATTAAGACACTAACTAATCAATTCGGTACCAATTTTGGGCGTGTCGAGGGTGCTAATCCTTCCTCGCACGTAACCGACTCCCGAACTTGTCCTCTTGAATTTCGTAGACCAAAATGTCATTTTAGCAAACTGTTTTATTAAAACAAAGGTGATCCGATCACACCAAATAAAGATCGGTGGCGACTCCCATTTTAATTTTCGTTTTCAAAACCAAAGTCGATTCCCGTCTTCAAAAAAATGGTTTCGACATCAGACATTGGGCTCAAAACTATGAATTTCAAAGCCTAAACCTTAGGCGATGAACTCAAATCATAAACTCTAAACTCTAAACTTGTGGTTTAGGATTCAAGATTCAAAGTTCATGGTTTATGGTTTGGATTTAGGGTTTAAGACTTAGAGTTTAAGATTCGTGGTTTAAGGTTCAAGGTTTGAGGCACAAGGTTCTAGGGTTAATGTTTGAGGTTCGAGGTTTAGGATAAATTTTTTTATCAAAATTATGTGACATTGACATAGAAAAATTACTGAAATATTATTAAATAATTGAAAAGAGACCATAAAAAATGTGGTGAGAAAGGTCCATATAATAATTTCTCATGAAACAGATACATAGGCTTGTAAGTTCAATAATAAATAAACTCGATTCAATCATAGTTGCATTATGATGAGGCTAAAACAGTGTGACTGAACTTTTTCTATTTTAATATATTTTTAATTATGTAAAAAATCTTAATTATATTCCAAATTTTATGATAAATAATAGAGTTTGAAGTCTAACATCAGGGGCGAAGCTAGAACAATTTTTTAGGGGCTGAATGAAATCTTAATTTTTTATATCTATATCATTATAATTTTTGAAGGATTAAATTGAATTTTTATAATTTTAAAGGGGCCAAAATGTAATTTTATCTTTACTAATTTAAAATTAAAAAAATTAAAGAGTCTAAATAGTAATTTTTCATTTTAAGAAGAGCCAGGGCCCATACCAGCCCCTAGAATCACCTCTGTCTAATATTATTATTAAGTTTATAGTTTTACTAGATAAACAATTTTAATCAATAAAATTATGTTACTTTAAATTTCTTTTATCTCGAATCAAATTTAAATTATATTCGAAAATTTTAAGTAGAGTTGAAAAAGTTATGGGATTCAAAGCTTAATTTAATGACGCAATTGTTGGATGAATATCATTATCCAACATGCATTAACGAGCATGTTTGAGGTTGGCGATAAGAAGTCCCAGACATACAATGATACAAAACACTGATAAATACGTTACACCTTTCTATTGCAATATAATGGATGGGCTGCGACCATATCATTAATTATGCTTCTTCACATCTTTTAACTCTTAATTGCGGAAATGGCTACTTCTATAACTACGTTCAATATTAATTTTCTTTTCAAAATTAAAATTGTTGATTATTGAATTTCTTCCAATACATAACATTACACGTGGGATGAAAACAGTAAATCTCACATATGTGAAACTTTCTGACCAAAACATTATTTTAATAGTAATACTAGCAATTTTTTATTTATTAGTAATTCCTTGTTTGTTGCACATTTGTAGTTGTATTGATAGGGTTATTTTTTTTTTTTTAAAAATCCAACCGTTAGTGAAAATATTAAATATTTTTTAAAAATAAAAAATGTAGCTTTCAAAATTCCCAACAAAAATGTATACAAATTTTGACCAAAGCACCTAAAAACTTGACTATTAATTTTCAATACCTAAACTATTAATTATGTTTAATCATAAAAACTATTAATACTCTCTTTAGACTTATATTCAAACTGGTATGGATCCAAGTTTTTTTGTTTGAATGTAATTATAATTATATGGAATGATAAATAACAAAAATGTTATATCCCAGTTAATCATTAAAAAACATAAATAAAATAAATTAAGAATTTGGGCAATATAAATATCATTCAATTTAATCCTTAATTCTCACGTATTGAGCTATCGATTCAAAAACTGACGTTCAAAATCTATTAAGAATGATTTTTCAAATCCTAATCCCATGAATTAAGCAGCAAAATATGAAATAAAGACATGGAGAAAAAACGAATAAAATTGGAGGAAAAGCAAACTGAGTGTGAAATAACATGATACCATACATGTGCAAAGGAGGAACACTATTGGCTAACATAGCATGACACGTAATGAACAAAAAGGTCTGGCGTGACACGTGGCATGGAAAGCGCAGACCACGTGTTAAGTGCATGAGGAAGTTGCCCCATTGTTTTCACTCACTATCCCTAGCCTCCCATCAAAGAGAGGAAAACGAAATGAAAAAAGCACGCACGGACCAATCATCTCTAAAAATGCCCAACTAATAACATGGCTGTGCCTTTCTAATATTGCATTTCATTTAAATTTTTAATCTTTTGATGATAACATCGATATTTTAATTCAAATTTTTATAAAATTACAAGTTAATATATGACAAAATTATATTTCATCTTTAAATATAAAAATATTTTTATTTAATCTCTTCAAAAACATGAAATTACAAATCAATACAAATTTAAATTACAAGCGATAAATTTATAGTTTAATTTTGGTCCCTTAAAAAAATTATTTTACTCCTAATTTGTGCATTATAATGAAATGTTTATATATTTATATATTATTATTTATTAAATAATATATTTTTACATAAAAAATTATTGACTTATTTGATATTAGTTTTGGAAACGCACCACGATTTAACATTTTTATCATGCATCTAAATTTTTCTTTATAAAAAATAAAAAGACATTCACTATTGAAAAGAAAAGGGGTTTCACGTTTGGTAGATATGGTGTCCAGTGTCCAGCTTTTTTGCAAAAGTGGATCACACCCCCTACCGACGGCGGCGATCGTCCTTAGAATCCGAAATCAACGGGCATGAATCTCCGATGAAGGAGAAAAGTTAAGAGTCGACGTAGCTTTCAATGGAGATGTGTCGGCTGATTATTCAAACAAGTGGCAGATTGTGTGATTCACAGTAGCTTATATTTTCTCCTTTTTCATTATGTTATTATCATTTCTGCGAACTTTGCGGCCATAAAAACATATATTATAAGAAGAAAATATAAGGTCCTACAAAGTTTGAATTATAGCAAAAAAGCATGTGCTGTGTCACTAATAATTTTTAATGCATTTTAACTGTCATCTATTTTTAAGAGAAGAAAGCAGACAGTCTGACACGTGGAAGTTTATAGTTAACTACTTCCTACCACTACCAACATAATTAATGATAAAAACCAAAATAACTTTAAAAAAAAAAGTTATTCATATTTGTAAAACCCCTATAAAATATTATTGAATATTCGATTTCTTCATTGTTATTTTTAAATTTTGATAAATAAAAAAGAAATTTAGATATAGGATCGAAACATGTGATTTTTAGGTCATTAGTTTAATCAGCTCAACTTTATTCTTTGTAGTTTAATTAAATTAAACTATTAAAACTCTAAAAAAATTAAATTAATTTATTAAATCTTTTTAAGAAAAATTAGATACCTAAAGTTGAAGATGTAATAATATTTTGTGGTGGATGTAATAAACTTTTAGATATCTCATTAGCCTAACAGTTTATGTTACAACTTTTATATGAATCATTATATTATAAATGTTATATTAAAATCCTTGAAGGATTTAGAATGCTAGAAGCATATAAAAATTATTGGGAAATTGTTCAATACGTTTGAATAAATATTTATATAAATTGAAATAATTTGAACATATGTGGTAAAATTAACTCAGTGAATAATAGTTGAAGGAAGATTATAAAATTATCCAAAATACCCATATGTATTTTTATAAAACGACTGTAACACCCTAACCCGTATCCGTCGCTGGACTAGGGTTAAAGGCATTACCAGACAAATCAGTACATTTAACATTCATTTCACAAACATCATAGCATCAAAGGTCAAACATTATCATAATGTCCCACATATCGGTCATCGAGACCTTAATCATGCATTAAAAAGGGGTCGGGACTAAACCGAGCTCATACAAAAATTTTCGAAACTTAAACATTTTTCAAGCGTGTGCCTTGGCCGTGATTGAAACTGACTTGGATCACACGGCTAGCCACACATCCGTGTGCCTTGACCGTGCTCAAGCCTGACTTAAAATCGTAGGGTACCCCAAGGGACACACGGCCGTGCAACATGACAGTGTGTCGCACACTGCTTAAACACACCCCCGCGTGGACAAAAATAGGCCATTTGAAAAGCCAATTTGCCACCCAATTTGGTTCAAACCTACAAGCACAATTGCATAATAATTTCAGCCAATTTCAATGCCAAAACGTACATTATTCATGCCATTACATTATCAACAAATTTCATTCTCAATTCATCAACCAAACCATACCAAATCTAAACCAAATTTATACTAAAGCATATGTTCCAATACTTCAACTTATATCATTCAATCTCATGATCAAAACTTACCAATTTCCATAATAGATACATTCCAAAAACTTACCAAATTGACCAATTCTCTTGGCCATCCACAAATACATTACATTGATCATATTGCATCACATATTTCATACCAAGAACTCATTCATATAGACAACCATAATCAAGCCAAATCACATGGCTAGATATATATATATACATCACAAAACATAATCACATACTTCTAGCCTATACATGCCATACTTCAATATATACATTTTCAAAAGGTACCAAAATATAGTTCGATAGTGTGGTGACGATCCTCGACGATCCCCGAGCTCCCAGTAGCTTCGATATCTATAAAATAGTTGAAAAACACACAGAGTAAGCTTTCAAAAGCTTAGTAAGCCATATACAAATAACCTTATCATTCAAAACATGTAAATATTATCAAATTACATATACTTTAGCCAATAACCAAAACAAACTTCTTGTTCATATACATATCACATATTCTCAAATCATTTGCACATATAGCATATATTCACATACTTAGATTATATATCCTCATTTGCCTATATACTTACCTTTTATTCTCAAACATAGTATATAATTCAAACGTACCTGAATCGGATACACATCTCATATAATCATTCGTTTCTCGGAATGCCTGTTGAACCGTTCGGAAACATAAGGATACGCGGGTAGCTCGAAAAGAAAATACGATGACAACGTCTCAGACGTGGTCTTACATGTAATCAAACATCGATGTCATTGTCCCAGACAGGGTCTTATACGAAATCAAATACGATGCCAATGTCCCAGACATGGTCTTACACGTAAATCATAAGTCGATGCCAACGTCCCAGACGTGGTCTTACACGATAACACATATCGGATCCTATGTCATGATATATGTATCCTAACTATTCCTAAGGTTCATACGGGGCTTTTTGCGTCGGAACTTTGTTGATACTTTCTCGGATATCTCATGTTCAATTCCCATAATATCATTCATCATAATACAATGTCATATATACATGAATAAATCAATCCAAATATATTTATTTGTATATTGACTTACCTCGTATGGATTCGGATAGACAGAATCAGCTACTCGACGAATTTCAACTTTCCACGATCTAATTCCGTTTTCTTTAATTCTTGATCTATATAAATTCAATTTTGACTTATTCAATCACACATTCATTCAAAACAATCCATAAACACACATTTAGGGCATTTTACAAATTAGCCCTCACATTTTCACATTCTGACAATTTAGTCCCTAATCACAAAAATCACAAAATACACCAAATTTCTTTAGACATATTCTTGGCCAAATTCTCCTAGTACTCATACAAGTCCAAAAATTTCATTTATTTCATATTTTAGTCCCTCAAAATATCATTTTCACAATTCAGCCCAAATTACTCAATTTCATCAAAAATTCAAAGACAAAACATGCTAACCCAAAACATATCTTTCATTTACTAACATTAAACTTCATAAAACTCTTAGTTTCATCAATGGATCAACTCAAAATCATCAACAAAATCAGAAATTGAGACATGGGCTTGATAGTATACAAAGCAACGATTACAAAAACGTAGAAATTATCAAAAATGGAACAAAAATGAACCTTCAATTAAACTTTAGCATGACCAAACCCTAGCTAACTCTTTTTTCTTTTCTTTTACTTTATATTTTTGGTTGTAGATGAACACAAATGATCTATTTTCATGTCCTTGTTTTATTATAAATCATTTAATTAACAATTTACCTTATTAACCTTAATATAAACATATGTATATCACTTAATGGATGGTCACTAATGTCCATTCAAACTTCCAATGGTAAAATAACCATATAAGGACCTCACAATTAATAAGCCAAATCAAATAGGCACTTTTAATAAATAACAAGCAACTTTTACATTTTATGTGACTAGGTCCTTTTTATCAAATTAAACACACAAACAATTAAATTTTCATACGAAACTTTCACACATGCTAATTCATATATCATAAGCACAGAATAATATTTAAATATTTTTCTGACTCAGATTTGTGGTTCCAAAACCACTATTCCGACCAGGGTCTAAACCGGATTGTTACAACGACCGTAGACAAAATTTTTTGATTATCATTTGAACTCCTGAAGAGATCAAAATACATTTTCCCACAGTTCTTCCTCACTCATGACATTTAGAAAAATTATGATGTAAATGTTTAGCAAATTATATTAGTTCAAGCAATCATTTGAAAAGCCAGTATTCAAGATTGTAATATACAAAATTTGAGATACCATATGATGTCACGAGGGGGAGTAAATACACACTATATTTTTTTTCCTTAACCGAGGTTTTGTCTCATTGAGTTTTTCTGTTAAGATTTTTAATGAAGCAATATGTTATGCGTATTATAAATATATATGTATTTTTTTTCTCAAAGGGTTTTTATTTTAGTAAGGTTTTAACGAGACATATTATCTATCAATGGATATCTAATAGGGAGTGTTATGAATATCTTATTATTAAGTGGGTGTCTATCAAGAATAAGATAAACGTGATGTACTTAGGACTCTAGCATCCATTAGAAGTAGGGTTTTATATCATGTATATTTTTTATGTTTATAAATATAAATTTTGGAGAAGCTTTGTAAACTTCGCCATTCATTAATAGAAATATGTTCTCTTTTGCTCTCCTATTTCATAATAGTCTTTATATTTTTCAAATTTCAAATTTTTAATCTTAACCTACACGACCACAATTAAATTAGTATGGTTTGTTTTTGCTATTACCCTTGTACTATATGTTAAGATGTAGATTTAGTTCATTTTTTTCAATTAAATAGTTTTTTTTTTAATTTTAAAGATTCAATCTTGATGCAAATGATAATTATGAAATATATTAATTGACTTGTCTTTAAAAAAAATTTGAAAATAACAAATTGATATAATATTACACATGCATAATATGTTTGATGGATTAAATTTTGAAAATATTAACTGTTACCATTTGGTTAAGATTGAAAATTTAAAATTTAAAAGATGTAATAACTAAAAATATAAAAATTAAATTCATAATAAATACAAATAGGGAGAATAATAACAAAGTTTAACCTTTAATTTAATAACCAAAAAGCAGATAAAGACATTATCATTATTTATTTATTTTTCATCACACTCCAACCTTAGAGACAAAATCAAGCAAAATGTTAAAAGGGGACCCATAAAATCCATAAAATTTATTGGCCCACTTCTAAACAAATCAACCAATGGTGCTTCAAAGTCTTCTTAGTTTAGGTTCATTTCTCCCCCACTCATTTCCTTCGTCTATGAAGTGATACTCTCTTCAACAAATAAACTTACTCCCACCCCTCCCCTTCCCAACGAATCCCTTGCTCAAATTAGATTCGAAGTTTCATATCTCTCTATCATTTTCTTTTATCAGAATCATATGACTATAGTATTAATATTTTATTTATAATAGTAACGATTTGACATTTTAAATTTTAATTTTAGCATCCAAAATTAATCTTAATCTCGAATCACTTTTAAGTTTTAGTTACAAAAAAAGTACCAATTAAACCAAATATAATGATAAAGTCCAGTAAAAGTCAATGAAATGTGTAGGTCAGTAAATATTGAAAAACAGAAATACTGAGATGAATGATACAAAAAGCTGAGGATTTTGAATTACTTTACCAACCCTCGTTTTATTTGCATTATTGTGGTTGTATGATAGTCAGTCAAGTTTAGGGTGAGAAATCATGGAAAACGCCAAAAACGAATGGAGAAAAGAGAATTTTTTGTAATATGACAATAGGGCAACCTTTTTTCCCCCCAAGTGTTGTTCTTTTTTCATTGTTTGGGGACAGCTTTATTCAAGGCCTTGCTTAACGGCTAAAACTACCCAACTGGAATCCCGTAAAACCTGAAATCACGAACCATGGACGACAGTCGGCCCTACCTTGTTTTTTAATTTAATCGCGCCATCCAGCATGGCTTTACTCCCCTCTATAAAATCCCCCCACGCCCATACCTTCCCTCTCAAGCTCAAACCATTTCCCTCCCTCTTATTACAAAACACCACCCTCAAAGCCACAATGCCACTCCCTTCCCTTTCTCTCCTCTTCCTCTTCACTTCTCTCCTAATCCCCTCTCCCATTTCCTCTTCCCTTGTTCAAGACCCTGAACTTGTTGTCCAAGATGTGCATAGGTAAATAAACTGCGATCCCATTTTTATGTCATGGTGTCTAAATTGTCACATTTTGTGTAGAAATAACATTTTATTATTACTGTTGTTGTTGTTGGGGCAGGGCCATCAATGCGTCTAGGAGGAACCTTGGATATCTATCCTGCGGCACCGGCAACCCCATTGATGACTGCTGGCGATGTGACCCTAACTGGGAGAAGAACCGCCAGAGGCTAGCAGACTGTGCAATTGGGTTCGGCAAGAATGCCATTGGTGGAAGAGATGGTAAGATTTATGTTGTCACTGACTCGAGTGACAATGATGCCGTGAACCCCAAACCAGGAACTTTACGACATGCCGTGATTCAAGATGAACCGTTGTGGATCATTTTTGCCCGGGACATGACCATCCGGTTGAAGGAGGAACTGCTCATGAACTCGTTCAAGACCATCGATGGGCGTGGTGCCAGTGTTCACATTGCAGGGGGTCCTTGTATAACCATTCAGTATGTGACCAACATTATCATTCATGGACTCAACATCCATGACTGCAAGCAAGGAGGGAATGCTATGGTGAGGGACTCCCCACGGCATTACGGTTGGCGAACCATATCGGATGGGGATGGTGTGTCTATCTTCGGTGGTAGCCATGTTTGGGTGGATCATAACTCCTTGTCCAACTGCAATGATGGTCTGGTTGATGCCATTCATGGGTCCACCGCAATCACCATCTCAAACAACTACATGACTCACCATGATAAAGTCATGCTTTTGGGGCACAGTGATTCCTATACTCAAGACAAGAACATGCAAGTCACTATAGCCTTTAATCACTTTGGTGAAGGGCTTGTCCAAAGAATGCCAAGGTAAACAATCTCATACTCAAATATCCAAAAAGTTTAAGATTTGAATCCCAGTATCCTAATTTTTATTTTTGTATTTACAGATGTAGACATGGGTATTTCCATGTGGTTAACAATGACTACACCCATTGGGAAATGTATGCCATTGGAGGAAGTGCAAACCCAACTATTAACAGCCAAGGCAACAGATTTACAGCACCAAACGACAGATTCAGCAAAGAGGTAAAAACCCATTAATTAACAATATCTGAACACAGTTTTTTTTTTTATTTAATTCATTTACAGTAAAATTTTGATTACTTTTCATGCAGGTGACCAAGCATGAAGATGCACCAGAGAGTGACTGGAAGAACTGGAATTGGAGATCGGAAGGCGACCTGATGGTGAACGGTGCATTTTTCACGGGGTCGGGTGCCGGTGCCTCGTCGAGCTATTCCAAGGCTTCGAGCTTGGGTGCTAGGCCATCTTCACTGGTGGCCACCATAACCACTAATGCTGGTTCACTTAATTGCAAGAAAGGTTCTCGTTGCTGATTGAGACATAGATGATCCAACACGTACGACACTTCGTTAATTACCAAGTGGTCGAAAATGGTGTTTGACTGCAAATTAAATTCAGTTCTTAGAGGAAAAAGAAAATGAAGAAGGTGAAGGTGAAGAAAAGTCTACCAATAGGATTAATTTAATCGGCTTTCCCCCCTCCCCTCTTTTTTTTCCTTTGTTTGTTCATTCAACAGTGAATCTGTGATGATTATTACAACCTCGGCCTGTTTCTCTTAGAACATCTAGGGATTCTGTTATAGAATCTTGATGAACTTTGAGAAAGCAAGTGTAGATGTGTTGATATATGTATACTAAAATTCCAAGTTTATGTTTATTTATTTCCCATTAACATCTCTTTTCAATCCCTTTATCATAATTACGAACTGAGCTTAAAAATAATGGAACAAAGAATTGAAAGGGTAGATTGATGGAAAAGCATGAATTCCAACTGTTATCGAATTAAATTTGAGTGAGAAGGAAAGTTGAACAACCACTCGTATAAAAAGTATAGTTAAATTGGCTCCACCACGCCACTAAATCATCATCGGTTCTTTACAAAGTAAAACAAAATTTACAAACATGGGATTCCACTCAAAGCCATCCACATAAATCCACACAATTCGTCGGCAATTAGTCCTCATTCACCGATGCATAAATCACGGTATAATCGTTGAGAATTGAGATTGTATAAATATATTTTTCTTGAGTTTAAATTCAATACAAAATAAATATCAATTGTTTCAGCTAATTCGGATTAAACTCATTTATCAAGTTAATTAAACACATTAAATTTGAAACATGCATGATTGTTCTTGTAAACTACTTGAATTAAGTATTTGTATCTAAATTCGACTTTTTCAAGTCAAAACAATCTGCGGCTCACTTTATCAAAACTTGAAATTGGTAATAAGTTATAATGGAGATGTTTGACAAAAGTGACTAAGCTTTTAAAGTTCAACACGTCATTTTCTTTATTAATGAGGAGCTTAGACACCCCAGCTCCCGGCTTCCATCATACACTAGCCCTTGCACATGCAGACCTTGAATGGTGAACAGTGGAACAGGCCTCTCCTTGCCATGCATACATCGTATAGGATATCATACGTGTATATATGATCAAGTGTTCAAATATGGAAGGGCTCTAGGGCACATTTGGCCCTGCTGTCAGATCACACTTTCAGATTCTCATTTGGCCGGCTAGGGATCGTATTCTTTATGTATCAGATAACATAGATGTAGCGAGAGTATATATGATGCAAAAAAAAGCGCCATGGCTGCCTTGAAACTTGAAAGAAATGGGACCCCTTTGTCCAAGTGGGTGAGGAGTATTTCCAACAATATTAACAAGGTGAGTGGTTCTCAAACAGGGACATGAATTGGAACTGCTTTCCCCACAATGGGTCTCTTTCTGTGCTAAATACAGACAGCAGCATGATGTTGCATATAGACACCACCTTCCTAACCAAAACCAGGACCATCTTTTATCTCCAGAAAGTATGTTATTTCACCATTACTCACTCATGTCCGATGCTTACCAACAATTTTTTAAAAATGTAAAATAATGTGTGTAACATCACTTTATGATCATCAAACATAGCATGTGAATATACCAAAAAGGAAAAAAGAAAGTGCATAATATGTTAACGTGACAAGTGTTAGGAGGGATAATGTTTTTATCATTTGACCAGCTTGAGAAAAATTCAGATTCGGTTTAGAGGTTTATCAGAAGAAAATCTTCCAAGTTGGATTTCTGATTAATTTGGATAAATATATATACGTAATCAAGGGTAGCCAAGGGCCCTAAAATGGAAAATTTTCCATTTAGGTCCTTTAAATTTTTTAAAATTTAAATTAATAAAAGAAAAATTATACTTTGACCTCCCTTAAAAATTGATACAAATTAAATTTGATTTAATCTTTTAAAAATTATAAAAATATAGACGATTCAAATGGTAAAATTACATATTTACTATCATAATAATTAAAATTAAATTCTGATCTCCAAAATAATTTTCTGCCTTCCCCCTTATACGTAATAATATGGCATTATTCATGATTCGGAATAGGTTTGGTGTTGAATCTTAAAGGATTACATTATTTTGGTGATGCAGAAGTTATGGTCCCGACCATGTGGGAGAAGATTAGTGCGTGGGGGAGTCTAATTGGATGGCGACTACAATTAGCCTATCAAAGATGACACGTCAATTTGTATCCAAAATAAAAGAAGAAGAAGAGAAGAGAAGAGGCATCAAATAGAGCATTTTTGAACCATCAAAAATTCCTTGTAGGGGGTGGAATCAAAATTGGGTGATATTGCCACAGATTTTCTAAGATTCGAATGAGTAGATATACTCTGGCCTCCAATCACAGGATTTCGCAGTGGCAGCCGCAAGGTTGACCCCACCTACGTAGCCGTCTAACCGAGATCACGGCGACGATCAAGGCCTCCCCCTGCCCAACTATCAAGGTCTACGATTTTGGTACAGAATATGGCTTTTGTAATATTTGGGGTAAAAGAAAACAACAAAACTAGCTCATTACCATGTGCTATACGGTTGATTGGAGATTATTCTGACTTAAAAGAATGATTACGAAGGGATACATATTTTTTTTAAGGAAATGTTACCATTAATAATAAAAATATAAAGACACGAGAGATAGTACAAAAGTACAAAAGATAAAATAATTTCTTAAGCATAAATGCAATGTTTGCTGAATAATCTTAAAAAGGAAAAAAAAAAAACTGGCAATAATCACAACACTGAAATTATTTAAAAACAAATTAAAGATGTATCAATACCTTGATCAAAACTATTGAAAATCGTATCCTAACCTCGTCATCATTATACCAACCTGACAACGAACCCCAAAAACGGTTTTCGACAAATGATCGATACTCTTACTTTGACAAATCTTACATATTTGTGAGAACATAACTAAAAATTAAAATTCAACTATTATTACTTTTAGAGAAAAAAGAGTAGACAAAACAAAAACCATGATAATGTGAATTAAAATTAAAAACCAAAGAATATTGTCGAAGAAGTTGCAACCAACAGCTAATCTGAAGGTTGGTTCCACCACCAGAAAAGTAATGATTTGGTTTGAAAAAAATTAAGCGGCTAGGGTTTTTATTTATAAAATTAAAATAGGCATAATGATAAATTTAACCCTTAACATTTACATTTTTTGTTAATTTGACCTCTTTTTAGTTAAATTTGGCTTTCAATCTTTTAAATAAAGCTGAATTTGACCATCAACCTTTTAAAAAGAGGCAATTTGATATTATTTTAACGAAAATACTGATTAAAACATTAAATTTTTAAGGGTAAACTACACCCAAGGACCCAAGGTCACTAAACTATTACTAAACTATTAGTAAGTTTATGTTTTAGTCACTAAACTTCAAAAACTTACAAAATGGTCACTGAACTATTTGAAAGTTTTCATTTAAGTCACTGAGTAGTTAAAATCATTGTTGTATGGTTTCTTTGTTCGCACCACTTGCACCAATCAGAAGCTCTCATTCTCCCTCTCTTCTATAGTTCAATTTTTTTATGAAACAACTTTGAACGCCACAAATCTACTAACCAAAATTCAAACAGTTTTCTTTGACACTAATCATTAGATCAACTTGGATCTAATGTATGTTTTTTTGCTCATCGATAGGTACTAGTCCACTGTACCGACTGTCAAATCATTGCTTGGAACTCGCTAATCTGAATTTTTTTAATAAAAAAAACTCAGAAACCCAGTGACTCAGATGAAAACTTTCAAATAGTTCAGTGACTTAATGAAAATTTTTTAATTGTTCAATGACCATTTTGTAACTTTTGGTCACTTCAAGGTCACTAAATTATTAGTAAGTTTTCGTTTTAGTCAATTCAAAAAGTTACACAATGGTTACTGAACTATTTGAAAGTTTTCATCAAGTCACTAGGCTGTTAAAATCATTGTTGTATGGCTTTCTCTATTCATACCACTTACACCAATCGGAAACTCTCATTTCTCTTCTCTTCTATTGTTCATTTTTTTGTCACGAAACAACTTTGAACGTCACGAGTTTGTGAACCAAAATCTAAATAACTTTCTTCTCCGATCTCTGACACTGACTTACAAATCAACTTGGATCTAAAGGATGTTCTTCTATTCATCGATGGGTACTATTTCATCCAATTGATTGTCAAATTGTCGTTTGAAGCTTGTTAGCCAGGCTTTAAAAAAAAAAAGAAAAACATTGTCAGCCTACTAACTTAAATGAAAAAAAAACTTTCAAATAGTTTAATGACTTAATTGAAAACTTTCGAATAGTTCAATAACTATTTCGTAACATTTTGAAGTTGAGTGACCAAAATGTAAACTTACTAATCTTAGTGACTTTAGATGTAGTTTACCCTTTTGATTTTTTTGGATATTTTTATAACTTTTAAATTATTTTTTGATGTGACATATCACACAAATAATTTCATGTCAACATACAGTGCACGTATACTGTCACATAGGTTACCTTACCAATATTGTAATGGCCTAAATTCAAGGTTATCGGAACAGTGATTTCGTAACCAAAAATTTAATTTAAAAATAATATTTATTTTAAAAATTATTGGATGAATATTATTATGATAGGAAAGTTGTATGAAAATATCAATATAAAAATTTTATCGATTTAGTGGTTAATTAGAAAAAAAATTATAGAAGAAATTAGGTAAAAATGAGGTATCGAGACCTTGATCTCATAAAATTGAGTCAAAAATAATTTTATCAACATTTATGAAATGTTAGTATTATGGTACTAAAATTTCGTTAGAAAATTTTAACGTTTGGGTAGTCAATTAAATAGAAAGGACTAAATTGAAAAAGGTGTAAAAGTTGCTAGAATGATTAAATAGCTTAAGTGTCTAATGAGAAAGGATTTAAAAGGAATTAGACCCAAAATTATTTGGGCTGGACGACAAGGGCATGGAATCAGCAAGAAAATTGATGATTTAAGGGCAAAATCGGAATATTGCATAATTAACTAAATAAAGTTAAGACTAAAGTGGAGGGGTTATTTAAGCTCGTATTTCATAATTTTTGCACCAAGTGAGCTAATTCTTGATTTTTTCTTGTAATTTTTATGTTTTTAAGACTTTTACAACTAGGTCCTACTATTAAATTCATTAGTTTTTAATTTTATGGATGAAATTGAAAGTTACCATGGTTGAGTACAAGAATTTTATGATGAATAAACATGGATTTAAAGTTTTAATTTCATCAAAAGATGGATTTACTAAATGTTTTTAGTAGAAATTGATTTTTAGGACTTAATTGTGAAAAAGTTTAGAACTAAGGTTTGATGCTGAAATTATAATTTCCAAAGGTTGTGAAGTAGTTTAAGATGATAGAATAAAGTGTTAATTGAGTAAAAATCAGCTCAATTTGGGGTTAATTGAGTAGGGACCAAATTGTAAAAATTATAAAATTTGGAGTAAATATGCAATTTTGAAAATTAAGAGGTATAAAGTGTGAAATAAATTAGATTAAAATTAGATGCTGAGAAATGGAAAATTTTATATTATATATCAAGAAATTGAAGATAAATGAGGGAAGAAAAAAGTTGTCGAATAGTCCCTGAAATCTCTACAACTACTACAAATTATTACGGGTAAGTTTGTGTAACTTGAATTTTATTCTTAAATGCTTGGAATGTATGTTTACTGATGTGAATATGGTTTGGATGTTCATTGTATGATATTTGATGAAAAATTGATAATTCTTTATAAAAAGGGGAAATAAATCTCGGTTGAATAAAGTGGACTTTGATGGATCACTGAAAAGGGAATTGACGGTACAAAGAATCTAGCCTAGATGAGTGATCCTAATGATATAGCCCTCTCGAAGAATATGTGTGAAATGGATTTAGCCTGGATGGGTAATCCAAATTAAGCTCATTAGAGTAATTGTCATTGTAGGGGATTTAGCCTGGATTGGTAATCCCGACAATACTCTTTGAGAATATGATACAGGGGATTTAGCCTGGACTAGTAATCCAGCTGTAAGAAATGAGGTTCGTGGGAGTGTGCTCTCTGGAAAAAAGGTATACCCATATGTGTACGAATTGACAGACCCGGAATTGTACACAAAAGTGTACTACTGAATATCCATCGAAATTCCAAGAAATTTAACGAGATAAATATGAGAAATGGAAGAACATGGAAACTATGGAATTGATGAGCTCATCAATCATTTATCTTTGTATTGAATTTATATTATGATGCTTAACTAATGCAAAAGTTGAGTTTGTATGTGATAGGTATATGTTTATGTGAATTGGATGTGTGCTTGTGTTGTTAAATGATGGATGTATAAGTATGATAAGTATATTATAATGAGAATGTACGAGAAAGAAATCAGACTCCGCAACCTCCTCCCCCTATTTCAACATCGGTAGTACCCCCGGTTGCTCCTCCACCTCCTTCGATAATCTGAACAGTAAACGTTCTCCATTTGAAAAGCTTAGAAAACATGGGGTGAAGAATTTCGGGGAAGAACAGATGATGATCCTGTGAAAGTGAATATTGGTTACAAAGTATAATGAGGGTTTTTAAGCAAATGGCGTGCTCACCAAATGATTACTTAATATGTGCCGTGTCGTTATTGAAAGAAGAAGCTTATAAGCGGTGGGAAACAATAGAAAGTCATTGTAAATCAGTGAGAAGATCACTTGGGAATTTTTCAAAATGAATTTAAGAAGAAATATGTCGGTAGAAGATATCCGGATAAGAAGAAAAGAGAATTTCTCGACTTATGACAGGAAACAAGTCGAGAGTTGAATACTGAAAGAGAATTTGTTTATCCGAGCAAATATGCTCGAGATATAGTACCCATGAAGAAGAAATGCGATCGATTTGAAGAAGGGCTTAATGATGAGATTAGAATGATGATAGGGGCCAATAAGATACGAGAATTTGTTGTTCTATCGGATCGTGCTCAAAAGCTTGAAGAAGTATATAATAGAAAGATGCAACGAGATAGAAGAAGTAAAGAATCTTTCAAAAGAAGTGCATCTAAGTCATTTTGGCTTTACTGGGTGAAGAAATCTAAAGAGGAATTCGGTGAGCCACTTCAAAGACCAGGAAAGATCGGGAAAGAGTAGACTAAGACAATCTGATTACAAGACATCTAATGGACTGCTTTGTTAGTGTGGGTAGTGTACAAAATACCCAACGGCCTAAGTGCCAACATTGTGGAAGAAGTCACCCGGTGAATGTAGAAGTAAGTTAGGGGCTTGTTATAAATGTGGGGCCACCGATCACTTTATTCATGATTGTCCCCAATTACAAGTAGAAGAAGTGGAGCAGAAGGAGAAGCAGAAAACTCCTCCTCAAAAGGAAGACGCCTCAGTGGAGAGCGATTGCTACTGAGGGCTACTCGTTCGGGTATGAAAGATATCGCTAGTCGATCGAAGTTAAGGCCCCACTCGTGCTTATGCCATTCGAGCAAGAGAAAAGCAACGACTCGGATGTAATTCTTTGGTACTTTCTATCTTTATGATGTTCTGTGTATGCTTTAATAGACCACAGGTCTACTCATTCATATATTTGTCTTGTGCTAGCATCCGAAAAGAATTTATTTGTTGAGCCTCACGATTATGATGTACAAGTTACAAATCCGTTAGGTCAAAGTGTGGTAGTTAATTTAATATGTCATAACCGTCCCTTTGAAAGTTAAAATTTGTGATTTCCCATTGATTTGATGCTACCCTTTCGGGAATTTGATATTATCTTGGGCATGGATTGGTTAATGAAACATGACGCGGTAGTGAATTGTCGAGAAAAACGAATTAGTTTGAAATGTCAAACAGGAGATATTATTTTGGTTGAGTCTGGAAATTTGGATGATACGGTTAGAATAATTTCCTCTATGTCCGCTTTCGTAAATTGTTACGTAAAGGAAATGAGGCATATTTAGCCTATATTCTTGATACTCGAAGTTCTGAATCAAAGTTAGAGCAACTATCTGTTGTGAATGAATTCATGGATGTATTTCCTGAAGAATTACCAGGTTTACCACCCGATAGAGAAGTTGAGTTCGTGATAGATGTGCTTCCGGGAACAGCTCCCATATCAGTGGCACCGTATAGAATGGCTCCAGCAGAATTAAGAGAGTTAAAAACGCAGATTGCAAGAGTCATTAGACAAAGGGTTTATTAGACCGAGTATGTCGCCATGGGGTGCACTGTCTTATTTGTGAAAAAAGGATGGTTCATTGAGGTTGTGCATAGATTACTGAGCGACTAAATAAGGTAACGGTTAAAAATAAATATCCTTTGCCTCGTATTGATGATTTATTTGATAAACTTAAAGGGTGCTGCGAGTGTTTTCAAAAATAGATCTCGAGATCGGGTATTATCGATTAAAGGTAAAGGAATGTGATGTGCCAAAAACGACTTTTAGAACTCGGTATGGTCATTATGAGTTCTTAGTTATGCCATTCGGTTTGACAAATGCTCCTGCTTTGCTTTTATGGATTTAATGAATCGAATTTTTCAGTCTTACGGATAGATTTGTGGTTGTGTTTATTGACGATATCTTGATCTATTCAAAGACGAGAATCCGAGCATGCTCAAGACTTGAGAGTTGTGCTCTGATTTTGAGGAAAAACAGTTATATGCAAAATTTAGTAAATGTGAATTTTGGCTTCATGAAGTAGGATTCTTGGGTCACATTGTGTCAGTTGATGGTATACGGGTAGATCCAAGTAAGGTGTCAGCGGTGATTAATTGGAAAACTCCAAAGAATGTTACGGAAGTATGAAGTTTTCTTGGATTAGCTGGGTACTATCGTCGATTTGTGAAAGACTTTTCACTGATTGCTTCACCGATAACCCGATTATTACAGAAAAATGTTGAATTTGTATGGTCTGATGATTGCCAACGAAGTTTTGATCAATTAAAGAAAATGTTGACAGAGGCTCCAGTGTTAACTCGGCTGAATCGGGTATGCCATATGTAGTGTATAGTGATGCATCTCTGAATGGTTTAGGTTTGTGTCTTGATGCGATCAGAAAAGTTGTAGCATATGCTTCTCGACAGTTGAAACCACATGAGAGGAACTACCCTACACATGATCTTGAATTATTTGCCATAGTATTTGCTTTAAAAATTTGGAGACACTACCTATATGGAGAGAAATGTTATGTGTATACTGAGATCATAAAAGTTTGAAATATTTAATGTCGCAGAAAGATTTGAACTTGAGGCAGAGGCGATGGTTAGAGCTGTTGAAAGATTACGATCTTGTCATTGATTATCATCCGGGTAAGGCAAATGTAGTGGCGGATGCACTTAGTCGGAAATCGTCATTATTTGCTCTTGGGCGTTAAATGCTCATTTGTGCATTAATGAAGATGGTTCGTGTTAGTTAAATTAAAGACAAAACCAGTATTCTTTCAACGAATTCGGAGTTGCAAGATGAAGATCCGAAGTTGGTGTTGAAACGACAAATGGTTCGGGATAATTTGAATTTAGAGTACTCTATTGATAAAAGTGGTATGTTATACCATCGTAATAGAATTTGTGTCCCGAATAATTTAGAATTGAAGAAGGATATTTTATCGAGGCCCATAGTAGTATGTACTCGATTCATCCGTAGTAAATACGAAGATGTATTGTGATTTGAAGAAAATGTATTGGTGGCTGGTATGAAACGGAAATTTGTGAATTTGTGGCCAAATGTTTAATCTGTCAACAGTAAAAATTTGAACATCAAGTGCCTACAAGGGTTTGTTACAACCCGTAATGATTCCGAATGGAAGTGGGAACATGTGACGATGGATTTTGTATCTGGGTTGCGGTGACTCGAAGAAGAAAGATTCGATTTGGGTGATAGTAGACAGATTAACTAAATCGGCGCATTTTATTCCCGTCGAATGATTTTTCGCTTGATAAGTTAGCGAATTATATGTGTCGGAAATTGTGAGATTACATGGGGTGCCGACATCAATTATTTACGATCGAGATCCGAGGTTTACTTGAGATTTTGGAATAAACTACAGGAAGCTTTAGGAACTAAGTTAAAATTTAGTCTGACTTTTCACCCTCGATCGACGGGCAATCAGAGCGAGTGATTGATTTTGGAAGATATGTTAAGGTGTTGTATACTCGAGTTGATGGTGGTGGGAAAGGTACTTACCTTTATTGAATTTGCTTATAATAATAGTTATCAAGCTAGTATCAAAATAGCACCGTTTGAAGCTCATGCGGAAGGAAGTGCGAGAACCCGTTGTATTGGTGAATTAAGTGAATCGAAATTAGTCGGAGTGGATTTAATTCGGAAATCAAGAGAAAGTTCAGATTATTCGAGAAAGTTTGAAAGTCGCTTCCGATCGTCAAAAAGTCGTATCTGATTTGAAAAGAAGGGATATAGAGTTCAATGTGGGTGATCATGTGTTCTTGAAAGTTTCTCAGTGGAAGAAAGTTTTACGGTTTGGTAGAAAAGGAAAGCTTAGTCCACGATTTATCGGACCATACGAAATCATTGAGAGGATCGGTCAGGTAGCTTATAGATTGGCCTTGCCTCGAACTTGAGAAAATCCATAATGTATTTCATGTATCTATGTTGAGACGATATAGATCGGACCCTTCACATGTGATTCCTCATGCGAGATAGAGCTACAATCGGATATGACTTATTCGGAGGAACAGGGTGAAAATATTAGCTCGGGAAGTTAGAGAACTACGGAATAAGCGAGTACCATTAGTAAAAGTGTTATGGCATCGACATGGATTGGAGGAGGCAACTTGGGAAACGGAAGAATCTATGAGATCACAATATCCGCATTTGTTTCAGTGCACGAAATTTCGAGGACGAAATTTCCTAATGGGGAGAGTTGTAATGACCCAAATTTAGGTGATAGGAACAGTGATTTGAAATCACTAAATCCGACATGTGAGCTTAGATATTAGTAAGTAAATGTTAAGTGTGGTTTTAGAAATAATTTTGAATTAGTGAAATTATGTAGTGTAGGAAATTGTAGATAAAACGGAATAAAAACAAGGTATCGAGACCTCGAATTCATAAACCGAGCCATAAATATTTTTAAAAATATTTATGGAGTGTAAATAAGTTAGTATTAAAGTTTCGTCAAGAAATTTTAAGGTTTCGGTAGTTAATTAGGTGAAAAGGACTAAATTGAACTAAGTGCAAAATTGTGAGATGTGATTAAATAGCTCTAGTAATAATTAAAAGAGGACTAAATAGGCAATTAGACACCTATTATTGGGCTGGACGGCATGTGTGTGCAGGAAAATTAAAAATCAAATGTGAACAAGGGGCAAAATTGGAAATAAGGTAATAATTTAATTGTAAAATATGATATATTAGGTAAAATCTAGAGTTTTCTTCATTTTTCTTCATCTTCATCAGATAAAAATACCATTAGAGAGTTTTTAAGAAGCTGGTTTTATATCCTACAGCATGTAAGTTCAACTCTTGATTATTTCTTGCAATTTTTGTATTTTTGAGACTTTTACAACTAGGTCCATATGTTTAATTCATTAGTTTTTGATAATTTTGAAAGTTGCCATGAACAAGTGCTGAAATTATATGATGATTTATTATGGAATTGAGGTTTTAATTTTATTATATGATGATTTTGTGAAGAGATTTTTATAGAAATCACTATTTAGGACCTAATCGTAAAATTTGTGAAATTAGGGTTTTGTGATGAAACTTTGAATGTCAAAGGCTGTGAAATAGTTTATAATGTTTAAATAAAGTGTTATTTGAGAAGAATTAGTTCAATTGATGAATAAATTAAGTAGGGACTAAATTGTAAAAAAAATTGAAAAGTTTGGGGTAATAGTATAATTTCACAATTTTAAGGGCATAATTTGTGAAATAGAATAGAATTGTAATGGATGCTAATGAAGGAATGATTTTATAATTATAGATCAAGAAAAGCGAAGTGAATCATGGAAAGAAGAAAATTCAAGAATAGTCACGAATTTCTACGACTTTTGCAAATTAGCCTGTAAGTTCATATGGCAATTTAATGTTTGATTATGAAGATATTATGATTTTTAAGTATATTATTGTAGATGAATACTATCAATTTGTAACAAGTATGGAATAATAGTTAAATAAAAGTACACATTAGTTGGAACAATGGATTTGAGTGCTTTCATTCTCGTGACCATGATGAATTGACGGAAAAGATGTGATAAATGCGCCCGTCTAAGACCATAGCTGGGCTATGGCATCGGTGCAATGTGATATGTGTTCTCGTATAAGACCATATTGTGGGCTATGGCATCGGTAAGATGTGATAATGTGATTAGTATAAGACCATATCCGGGATATGGCATCGGCATGTGATGTGATCCGTGTAAGACCATAGCAGGACTATGGCTTCGTGTGTGATATGTGACAATGTGCAAGTCCATAGTTTTCTATGGCAATGTGTTAATGAAGCACTCAATTCCATTAGTTCTCAATAAATTGTCAATGGAAATAAATGAGAAAAAAAGGGCCCAAAGAAGTTAAATTTGTGAATAGGAATATGAAAATTATTCAAAGGAGCTTAATAATGGATTTGTGATTTACAGAGGTAAAGTAGTTAAATTAAAAGATATATGATTGTGTACAATGTTCGGTAAGATTTGTGTTTTTATACCTATGAGCTTACTAAGCTTCAATAAGCTTACTTGTGTATGTTTGATATTTTTATGTAGATTGAATTAAAGTGAAGTTGGTAGATCGGATCAACACAACAAGGCACACTATCCAGATCAATTCCGGTAGCTTTTGTTTTATGTTTAAAGATTTATATGGCATGTATAGAGTTTGAATGAATTAAAGTAAAGATGTTATAAACTAGTTAACAATATTTTGTACTAAAACAGTTTTTGGTTAGTAGCAATAGTTTGACTTTGAAAATTCACCATAAATTATGAAAATATAATTAGAGGTTGAATGAAATATGAAATTAAAGCTTATTGAGTCTAGTTTCTTATAAAAGAAATTATGTAAGAAATGGAATTGTAAATCATGAGATATAATAACTTTTGTGAGATAAGGTCAGAGTGATTTCAAGCTCCCCTGTTCTGATTTGTAAAAATCATTAAAATTTGTACAAAAATAGTTAGGAGTCATACTATACATGTATGGATTCCTTATTGAATCTATTTTTAATAGAAACAAACTTCATAGTTATTTGAATTCTGTACAGGAGAAATTTGGTTCTGTAGTACACAGGGGTCAGAGTAGCCGAACCCTGAAACAGGGGAGACTTTAACTAATAAACTGTACTAATTGGCCCAACCAAAAATTCTAGAAAAAAGTTAGTAAGTAGATATATGAGTCTAGATTCAGGGAAAATTTACGGATTTGGATTTCGAGTTTCGTAACTCGAGATATGATTTTTTTTAGTGACTGTGATGCAGTTGGACAGCTTATCTGGAAAAGGTAATATAAATTGCCTGAATTTGTTTATGTGCTCAAATAAGTTTAGTAATGCCTCGTGCTCGACTCCGGCGACAGTCTCGGGTAAGGGGGTGTTACAATAGGTATATGTTTATGTGAATTGGATGTGTGCTTGTGTTGTTAAATGATGGATGTATAAGTATGATAAGTATAATTCCTGTTGCATGAACTTACTAAGCACCATGTGCTTACCCTGTTCTTCTTTTCCCTGTTTTGTAGTGCTCGGGAGCTCGAAGGTTGGAGATTAGTCGGAGCCTTATCACACTATCAACCCATATCTTTTGGTATATGAAAATGACTTATTTTGAAAGAATGGCATGTATAGACTAAACACCATTGTTTACATGGAAATGGATGTTTGTAACCTAGCTATGGGCATGGCTAAAGTAAGTATAATTTTGATATTTTGTGAAAAATTCCCTGTGATTCTGGTTTGGTTCCGATCTAGTCCTGATGCATAATTTGGGCTTCGGAAGCCTATCCAAGGGACATAATAATAATTTTCGATAAATGGTACTTGGTTCGAATAAATGGAAATTGGTTTCGTAAGTTTCAATAATGCCTCGTACCTTATTCTGGTGACGGATACAGGTAGGGGGTGTTACAAATATCATTAAAAAATAATATTTTAGGTAACATTTCCGTTAAAGAAAAACTATTTGACTCTTTTTAAAAATTTAATAATCAAATTTAACTCAAAAGAATAAATAAAAATATAAAGTTGCATTTAGATAATAATTCTACATGCATATTGTTTCTTCATGGGATCAAGTTGAACCAAATTCTAATTTAAGAATTGTTTTTATCAAAAGTTGGCTCTTCGGTAGGTCCAAATGAAATCACTAGTTCTTTTACTATATAAACAATATTTATTTTAAAAAATAAATTTTATATTAATATTTAGATTTTTTATAACTAAAAATTTAAATAAAAAATAATATTAGAGAATAACTTATATTTTAATCAACTTAAAATATATAATTTTTTAGGCATCAATAAAATAATATCATATCATCAAATTTTAAAGACATATAAATATTGTTATAAATCCATTCATATATGATATATTTTCTAACTTAATTTAATTTTAATTAAATTACTTAAAAATAATTAAAACTTTCATAAAATAAACACATTTTCTTCTTTTATAATATTTTAGTCATTTTTAGTTTTCTTATTTTATTTTATCAGTCTTTTATTTCCCTGCAACTAATTTTTTAATTCTTTTAGTTTTTAAGCAGATAATTTTTTATTTTAAAATTTTAATCAAATACCAAAGTTTGATAACACCACAAAATAGTTTTCAATTTTCAACTTCTTTTTGCTTTTTTTTTTTTTTTGTTTTTCTTAAGTTTTAGTTATTTATTTCAACTTTTTATTTTCAGTTTTCTGGTTATGATTTTTTTATTTGTTTTTAATTTTTAATTATTGATTTTAACATTTTCAAATTTATTAATTTTAAGTAAGGTAAAAAACATATTGCATATGGATGAGTGTATAATAATATTTATATGTTTTTAAAAATTGATGATGTGACACTATTTAATGGTGTCTAAAATTATATATTTTAAGATGATGCTAATATAAGTTATTTTGTAATATACAGTAATTCCCCAACTCATATTTATCCGAAATGATTTTACCCTTGGCACTATATAAGTTAGGTAGATTTTAAGTTTAGCTTTTAAGCTAAATTGGAAAGTTTATGAATTTTCAAAAATTAGTTTGCGCATTACATCATAAATTTACAATAAATCATAAATCATACTTATATATTCAAATTAGATTTTATAAATAATTTATTGATTGACTAAAACTATTTAAAATTCATATTTCACAATTATTTATTATATTTTTATTATAATTTAAGTTAAAAAATAAAATAGCATGGTATCATGGTAATAATAATAAAGATATTTTACATTTTAATCAATTATTTCATCACTTGTAAAAATTTTATTAATTTATAAAAGTTATGTTTATGTGATTTAATATCTGATATATAATTTATATATACACATTATATTTTACAAACAATTTTTATTAATTATTTAAATTATTCATTTCATATATCATAATATTAAAAATTTTAAAAATTATTTAAATTAACTTATTTTTCAAAATAATAACATTATATCTAAATATTATTTTTTAAAATTTGAGTATTGGCTCGATTAGTATGGGCACTATTGGCAGTGTAGGATGACGTGAGTTCGAGTGTGTTGAAAGGTATTATCTTCTTATTTATGGGTTAAAAAGAGATTATGAATAATTCTAAGTATTGTACTAAAAATTTAAATATAATCAAAATTTATAATGAGATTATTAAAAAGATTTGTAATGGATGAATTTAGTAGCGAAGCTACTTTATATTTGGGCCACAGCCTTTGGGTTTGGTTACATCTTTTCATTGGGGCAATATTTTGGGCAAACCCAATCAATTCATTTTTAACATTTATACCTACGCATTTCGTGCGCAAAGTTAGAGTGATACATGCATAATATATATATTATTTAAAGCAAAGTTTCGAAGCAAATAATAAAACAATTAAATGTTGCACAGTTAAAATTTCGACAAATGAAACTCTTAGATGTGTTTGATAAATCATTGAAAATTTTATTTCATTAAAAATGAAATTTTTTAACATCTAATATTTTAAATGTGTTTGATCATTATTTTAATTTTTTATTTAATATAAAATTTTCAACAAAAAAAATAAGTAGTTACTTATCACTTAATGTTGAAAATATTAAGTTGATTTTATTTTATTAAAAATATCTGAAATAAATTATCCTTTTATTCAAAAAATGGATATTCAAAATTATCATATTTAACTTTTATCCAAAATTATTCAAAATAATATAAAGTATTATATTAATAAGATTAAAACTAAGAAATAACTAAATTTTAAAATATATATATTTGCTTTTATTAAACAACATAAAATAATTCTATTTAGTACTTATATTTTGCTAATTTTTCAAACAATTTTCCAATATAAATGCATTGCTTATAATATTTAGTAGTGAAGAAAATATTGTCATGAATTGATAGCTTAAGGTCCCTAGTGAAGAAATATGAAATCGATTTTCAATCCGATAATGTAAATCAAAAGTTACGAGCATTTTGGATATCGGGTTTATAGGGACTAAAATAAATAAAATGCATTCATGTTTAATTATTATTAATATGTGTATTTAATTGAGAAACTGATATCATTTTGAAACTGTATTATCAAACATAGTGAAAGACGACGTTAGAAAATCCAAGGCAAAGGGAAATGAAAAGACAAATATTGCTTAACTACTACAGTCTGTGCTTTTATAATTCACTTTCAATAACTCGTTTGTAGACTAGTTAGTTGTTATAAACAAATATGAAATAAATGTCGAGGTAATCTTATCTTTCCCAAAAACTATGAGATGATGATTTTGACATTGTGATTATTGAATTAAGTAGGAATTCTTGAATTGTGCTTTATATATGTATGAGCATATATACTTGACATGTATATGGATATAAGCATTTGAATCTTGTTACCATGTGATTCGTGTTATTATGATGATAATAATGATCATGTCCCGTTAAACAATGTTAGACATAGTTTGAGTATAGCTGGTATGCCATAGGGTCACTAGTACCAGTGGTTTATTAGCTCCAATTCTTAAAGGGTCATG
Source organism: Gossypium anomalum (assembly GCA_025698475.1). Taxonomy (NCBI): domain Eukaryota; kingdom Viridiplantae; phylum Streptophyta; class Magnoliopsida; order Malvales; family Malvaceae; genus Gossypium; species Gossypium anomalum. The sequence goes on along the minus strand of CM046967.1, from coordinate 9,500,581 downwards.
AGTAGCCTCAATTATGAAATACGGGTCGAAAAAAGTAATCATTAAAAAGGATATTGAATGACATATTGAATCATTGAGTACATCATGATATGAAATTATGAAATATTGAAATAAGTATTGAATGAGAAAGTTCAGGAACTATATGATTATCGATCATGTGATAATGTAAAGTAATGTAGTTAAAGTCATGTTTATGTATTTACTTTAATTTAATCTTAATATAAATTGAACTTGAATTATACTAGCACCACATAGTATTCAATACTCAATGTATGGTTATGTTTATTTTCGAGCACATGTTTCAGACAAGGATTTCCATAGTTTGAAGTGATTAAGCATCCAACTCAACAACTTAACTCAAAAATCATCTAATTACCTATTTTGTATGTAAATGTATGTGTGTGTTTTGGTTATATGGCATATAACTAAGTTGTCGTGGTTCGGTGTTAAGTTAATGTTTTCGCTATTTAAAATTTAACCTATAGGGTTTTAAAAGTTAAACTTCATCTTTTAATTGGTAGCTAATGTTTTTGTATGTGTGGATATGAAAAATGGGTTGGCTATGCTTTGATGTGTTGAAGGCTATTGTTTGATGAAGCATAATTGTGTTTTTCATGTGCCAATTGGTTGAATTGAATTTCTATAATTGGTTGAATTGAATTTCTATAATGTTTAGGTAAGTTGAATAAGTTTTGGTTATGATTTGATCACTTTGAAATGTTTAATTTAGGCTAACATCCATTGAGTCTTAGGACAAAAACATGTCTCGAGGTTTTAAGAACAAATTTTACGATCCAAGATGTTTTATCAATCTTGGTCTTGAGACTATTCTCTTTAGGTCTCAAGACAATTTCATCTATGTCTTGAGATAAAGGCACATCAAAGCTAAATTAGTTTTACCGTATTCTGAGCCTCAAGACAAGAACCTCAAAGCTAAGATAAGAAAATATGGGAGGTTTTTCTCGAGACCCAATCTCAAGACATGTAGGACTTTACCTCGAGACCCAACTTCTAGTGTCTCGAGACATATCGAGACACGACAATGAAATTTGGTAACTGAGTTTGGATTTGAGTCCTAACTCTCAAATTGACTTAGCATAACCCCGTAACTTGATAAATTAAGATTTTATACATAAATAATGAATGTTTAATAATATGTTGGATGAATAAATGGATTGTTATGACCATTTTTCATTGAATGATGTGACTAAGTAGTAAGTTAACTTGAGTTGCTTTGGCAACATAATGCGACATCACAAATTCGGATCCAGTTACTAAATCAAGTGTTGGGGCATTACATCAAATATCCTAATGTATACCCTCAAGTGACCGGAGTACTCTGAATCGCATCTTAGACACCAAAGCGAAGCTTGACCAATATCTCCATTTATGCAAAAGTTCACCATTAAAAGTTGAGGATACTCATAGCTTAAACAACATTTGGAGATATTGTTTGATGGGAAAAAGTCCAAATGGTTGGGATGAGATTGATGTAAATGTTGTGAAGAGTGGGAAGCTGAAGAGAGTGATGCCTTGTAGTAAAGCTTAGGCACATGATGCGAGGGATGCTATTAGGAAAAAAAATTTGGGGTGTAGAAGGTGAACCCAAGGATTTTCCAATTAGTTATTCCCATTGTGCGAAACAAAAGTGGGAATATCAAAATAAGAATTTGGTAGGGGTAGAGGAAGGAGAGGAGCCTACGAGTCAACCTAAAAGAAAAAGATACGTATATCAGCATGGAAAAGGCTCATCCGAGGATGCTAGATCTCATGCAAGTTCCAATATTGATTCAATTATTGGTGGTATTCTACAATTTTGTTCTGATTAAATGCCTTACTTGTGCAGGTTATGTGCTTTTTTATGGAAAAATTTGATATTGTGAAGGACAGACGCTATCAATTCAAAGAATGACTAATCCTACAACGGTAAAAGTTCAACCGCTGAATGTTTACATATGGATTGTTGAGCATCTAGATGAGTTGCTACTTTTTTATACTAACTTTTCATCTAACACACGTTCTGATGTGTGTAAAGTCTTATGATATTTCTTTACTTGTTTTAAATATATATCAATACTTTTTTTTGGTTTTTAGGTAGTAATCTTCAAGAAGAGCAAGAAGAAATGGCAACAATTTGTGGTATTAGTAGCAATAAAGGTGTTTGTAGGGGAAAGCCAACAACAATTACTTCCAAAAGTGTAGCAGATGACGAGGGGGTGGTCATTGTCAGTGATCCTAGTATCATACCTACAATTGTTACTACCATTATCGTTACTGCTAGTATTGTTACGTCGTTCGCAATTGTTGCTACAAGCTCAAATTTAGTATCAAGTTTAAGTTTATTTAGAATTCAGTTAGTAAAAAGTACCAAACGACAAAGATTTTCATCAATTTCGAAGAAGAAAAACCCTAAGAAGAAACTAAAATTAATTGTTGGGAAGGGAATTCCTTTGCAAGGGGTTTCAAACTTTGTTGGTTAAGCTCTTCTCTACCACCTATTATTAGTACCACAACGGGTGCTCGTAGTACAACAATAGTTAAAGTTGAACCATTAAAGGTGATTCCCTCAACCGTTGCTGCTATGTTTAGCATTGGTGTGGCACCCACAATTATTGTTATATCTCAACTTCTTGTTTAATGTATAACTGCTGGTATGTGAAGTTAATCAAAATTTAAATAAATTTGTATATATGTATTGTTTTAGTTTGACTTAGTGTAGAATGTTATTGAATTATTATTTTTTTAATTTTTAGCTGCACTAATGATATGTTTGTAACGACCCGAATTTTTACGATTATCGAAAAAGTGTATTTTCGGGTCTCTGTTTTTGAAAAATTGATTCATAAATATTTATTAAAAATATTTACAAAGTTAATTGAGTGGTTAATTAGAGTTTAATTAGTGAATTAGCTTAAATTGAGGCTAATCAGGTATAAGGATTAAATTGAATAAAGTGTGAAAATTAAATTATAGATTAAAAGAAAATGTAAAGGACCAAAATGAGAATTATGCCATTTGTCCTGATGTAGGCGGCAAAAGATGGAAAAATCTAAGATTTTTCTTAGAATAATTAATTTATTATTATTTAATTGATATTAAATTATTATATTATTAAATAAATTAAAATAGTGACAAATGTGTGGTAATAAAAATATACATGTGTAATAAATATTATACATACATTTGTAATACATGTATGTATTTACTTATTATTTAAGTAAATATTATTATATTAAAATTATTATTGTATATTAATTAAATAAAGTAAATAAATAAATGAATTAAAGAAAGACAAATGTGTGATGATGATTTGATACAAGTGTATTAATAAAAATACATACATTTGTAATACTTGTATTTAGTTATTAAATAGATAATTGTTAAGTAAAAGATATTTATTAATTAAATAATTATATTATAAGATTTTTATGTAATAAATAAATTAAATTATGACAAATGTATAGTTATGAATGGATACATATGTACTAATAATATACACATGTATAAATAATAAATAAGTATTACTAATTTAAGTATAAATAATATATATATATATAATAGTTTAATGAAAAAAAAAAAGAAAGAAAAAGAAGGAAAGAAACAGAATAGAAGAAACAAAACAGAGAAGGAAGGAAAGAAAAAAAGAAAAGAAAGAAGAAAAGAGAAAATTGAGGTTTTGAAGCTCGAAAATTAAATAGGTAAGTTAATTTAGCCCATTTTACTTAATTTTGATGTTTTAGAAGTTTTAGAACAAAATTTTGTAGAAATTAAGTTGATATTTGTTCCGATGAGGTATTCTGTAGAGAAAATTAAATAGGTAAGTCAATTTAGCCCTTTTTACTTAATTTTGATGTTTTAGAAGTTTTAGAACAAAGTTTTGTAGAATTTAAGTTGATATTTATTCCGATGAGGTACTCTGTATACCATATTTGAAAACCTATGAATTTTTAAAATATCAATTTAATTTCTACAAAATTTTGTTCTAAAACTTCTAAAACATCAAAATTAACTTACCTATTTAATTTTCGAGCTTCAAACCCTCAATTTTCTCTTTTCTTCTTTCTTTTCTTTTTTTCTTTCCTTCCTTCTCTGTTTTGTTTCTTTCATTCTGTTTCTTTCCTTCTTTTTCTTTCTTTTTTTTTCATTAAACTATTATATATATATATATATATTATTTATACTTAAATTAGTAATACTTATTTATTATTTATACATGTGTATATTATTAGTACATATGTATCCATTCATAACTATACATTTGTCATAATTTAATTTATTTATTACATAAAAATCTTATAATATAATTATTTAATTAATAAATATCTTTTACTTAACAATTATCTATTTAATAACTAAATACAAGTATTACAAATGTATGTATTTTTATTAATACACTTGTATCAAATCATCATCACACATTTGTCTTTCTTTAATTCATTTATTTATTTACTTTATTTAATTAATATACAATAATAATTTTAATATAATAATATTTACTTAAATAATAAGTAAATACATACATGTATTACAAATGTATGTATAATATTTATTACACATGTATATTTTTATTACCACACATTTGTCACTATTTTAATTTATTTAATAATATAATAATTTAATATCAATTAAATAATAATAACCATAATAATAAAAAATTAATTATTCTAAGAAAAATCTTACAGTACGTTTGGTTCACTGTAATGGAATAGGGTTGTAATTGAATAGAGCTGTAATAGAATAGAGCTGTAATAAGTAATTCAACTGTTTGGTTGAATGGAATGGAATAGAACTGTAATAGTATTCTTGTGTTTAGTTGAATGGAATGATGTTGTAATAGCATAAGGAAAAAAACTAAAATGACCAGAATACCCTTAGCAGAATTTTTGTTAATGTAGATGATTATTGTTATTGTTATTAAATTTTAATAAGATTATTATTGAAAATAATTTAATAAAAATAATAAATAGTTTAACCATATTTTAACATAATTATTATTAAATATAATTTAATAAAAAAATATAATTTAATAACATTCATTATATAATTATTATATGAATTAAAAAATCAAAATATATAATACTATAAAAAAATATATAATCTACTTTATTATTTTTAAACTGCAATACATATTTAGGCTCCGTTTGTTTGCCAGTAAAATATTTTTCAAAAAATAATTTATAAAAGTTGTTTTAAATTAAACAAATATATATTTAAGGATTTATTATCTTTTCATTGTTTATTTGAGTTTATTATATATATATATATATATATATATATATATATATATTAATAAATTTATATTTTAAATTGTTTTTACATATATTGCAATGTTTTATTTATGGGTAAACTATAAAAATAGTCACTTTTGTTTACCTCGGGTTACATTTTAGTCACTTATATTTGAAATGTTACGTTTTAGTCATTTATGTTATTATTATCTCCTTAATAGTAATCCTACGTGGCAGTCCAACTAGATTTTAAGTGCCAACTAAATTTTAAGTATATCTGTTAATACATACTTCATCCGGCTAAATTATACTGTTTTCAATTAATACATACTTCATCCGGCTAAATTATATAATTTTCACTCAAATACATAATTTAGCCGGATGAAGTATGTTTTAATAGTTTTCACTCAAATTCATAAGTTTGATACTCATTTCCAGGTAACATTAGTCAATCAAGAATCAAACAAAAAAAAAAAAACAGCAGGTGCCTTCAGTTTTATAAGCCAAGGAAACAAAGAAATATATCAGAGACCCATAACAAATTTTGATAATCAAAGATAACCATGAAAAGAGTTATGAAGTTTCATACAAGAAGAGTTATGAAATTATGAGGAAGGAGAAATAGAAAACATGAGATGAAATAAAAAAATAAAAAAAAGAAAACTTACCAGAGGTGAAGATGAAGGGCAAACGTGCTATTGATTTGGGGAAAAATGTTGGAAGAAATCTGGAGCAAGGGAGAAGAAAGCAGGCTATTTTGGGGAGAAATTTTACGCGTGTGGTGTTGAATAGCAATTTAGAGCCCCCACCCCGGAATACCTATTACAGCATTTGAGGGAATATGACTGTAATAACAAACCTGTGGAATAAGTAAACGGTGAATCAAACGGTGTATAGCAAAAAAATACTATAGCACGCAGAATTGGGCAGGAATGGAATAGCTATTCCATCCAACCAAACGTGCTGTAGATTTTTCCATCTTTTGCCGCCTACATTAAGACAAATGGCATAATTTCCATTTTAGTCCTTTACATTTTCTTTTAATCTATAATTCAACTTTCACACTTTATTCAATTTAATCTTTATACCTAATTAGCCTCAATTTAAGCTAATTCACTAATTAAACTCTAATTAACCACTCAATTAACTTTGTAAATATTTTTAATAAATATTTATGAATTAATTTTTCAGAAATAGAGACCCGAAAATATACTTTTCTGATAACCGTAAAAATTCGGGTCGTTACATTTCTCCCCCCTTTAATAAATTTCGTCCTCGAAATCTACCTGAAAAAGGGGTGAGGGTACAAAGATTTCACTGTTTCTTTCGGTTCCCATGTTGCTTCCTCAATATTATTATTTCACCTCTCGAGCTAGTTTCTCAACCAGCTCTTCTTCATACAATGAATCAGATTAAATTTCAATATCCTCTGTCGAAATAACATGTGAAAAATCTGATCTACATCTTCTGAGCACCAAATCCTAAAAGAAACTCATAAATTTTCTGTAATTTTAGAGGCAAAACCATCTAATATGTTACTTGTCCAACTTTTCTACAATTTTACATAGCCCAATAGAATGAGAACTCAATTTCCCTTTTTCAACCAAATCTCAAAATTTTCTTCCAAGGTGAAACTTTCAGAAATACTTTATCATTGACAGAATACTCGATATCCCGACATTTTAAGTCCACATATGATTTATGTCTGTCAAAAGCTGCTTTCAGTCTATCTCAAATCTTCTTGTAACTTATTCTAGAATCAGAATGTAAATCATGTATCTCAATCAGAAATACTAGAAACTGGCAGATCATGTAACCTAACAATCTCAGAAACCTTAGACGATTATTCAAATATCATCTTTCTTTTTCGAAGATAGAGATAGTTCCAATTCAAACCCATAGTAATTCTATCTCATTTCCATTCTGGTATCATCTCTGGCTGTAACAATTCTGAAAGTATCAGTATCTGATGTTCATTCTATCTTGCTGACATATAAACATTTATATACAAGTTCGAAATATCGCTTTTCATTCCAGGTCATTAGCACATTTTCTTCAATTCACTGTACAACTTATTTCTTCCAAAATGTATAGACATGATACCACTATAAATTTTATGCAAAATTTTCTGTATAAGCTTCTGAATTCTTTAGTACAACTTCTATTTCTAAATAGCAGACAACCATCAGATCCAATCTGAAATTTTTAATCAAAAATCATTTGTACACTACACCCATTTAACCAGTAACTCGTTATCACATTTTTAAGCTTTGCAGATCTGCTGTAAAGGAATCAGTTTAACTTTTGTCTCACTAAAATTGAGCCATCTTCAAATGATAACAGTCGGGTATTCTCAGCTTGTAACACAAACAAAACTCCCAATTCGGACTATACATAACTTCATTTGTCTTTCCCTGATGATAATCAATTATTATATCTTGATCTTTTAATGTAAGGACAATAGCTGCCACTTCCGAATCATGTATCAGACAATTCTTTTATGTAATTCTAACTTTCCATAACATAAACCCTTAGTTCACTTTCTTGCATCAAAACACTGCTATCCCTGTAAATCACGGGTTTCTTCACCGGATTTCAGACTAAACCCGAACTAGTGCTTCAGTTAACTGAGCTTTCAGCTAATCAAAACATTGTTGACATTTATCAGATCATTCCAATTCCACATCTTTCTGTAGTAACCATATCACCCAAAAATCTTTTTTTTCAAATTTTCGGTAATAACCGACTAGTCTCAGAAAACCTCTGATTTCAGATATACTTTTCAATATCGTTTCAAGTACAAAATCTATAGCAAACTCAGCTTCTTTAACTAGCAATAATTCAGGTAACTCTTCTGGAAACATATCAAAATTGCCACTGATTTAAACTTTAACTGAGATACTATAATGTCCATTATATAAGCAAAATAAGTACTATAACCCTTTTCTGTCACATTTCTGTTTTGACATGATCAATATTACAATAGACAAGTCATTCAATCTTCTCTGATTCAACACAAAACATTTCATTATCCTAACTTTGCAATATAATATACTTTTGCTTATAATTTACCGCAGCATCATGCAAAATTAACCATTCCTTTCTCAGGATCACATCAAACAGTAATAACGTCAAATCGATCAGAAAACAGTATCCTAGTATCATTATCAGACAGTTCCCGTAAATTTTATCAACCAATAAATACTGATCCGAAAATTTTGATACTTTAACCAAAAATTCAGTAAACTCATCAGACAAATCTTTAGTAAATACTGAATTCATGCAATCATAGAAATAAATCAAACCCAGATCAATTTAAAATAATCATATCAGTGTCGATAAAGAAGAAAGTACCTATAATGTCATCCGGCAGAGAAATATCTTCTTATATACGATTAACATATGCTATGGCTGATGTTCATTCTCCGGATTTTACAGTGAATTCATTTGTCACACCTCGACTATCATTCGTATTTTCGGGTTACAGGGTGATCTACCTCTGATAACTGTATTACTCAGTCTTGAAATTTGAATAATATCTTTTTCAACTTTCTTCGAGCAATCATTAAGATAATAATAAAAAGAATCATATCCAACACATATTCTACTTCTTATTCTACATTTTGGGCTTTATGTCTTCATTTAAACCATCTTCAAACCATTTGTACCTTACAATTTCTGTCGGAATACACCCTCTGATATATGTATTCAATCAAACAAATTCCCTTCATACACAGTTACAGTCATATGACTCTGTTTAAACTTCAAAGATTCTTTACATTTCTGATCAAGAAATCTCTTACTGATATATATATTTCTTTCAGAACTCATTTTGGAAATTTCCAAATAACCCTTTCTTAATCACAACATAAATCAATATTTTTCACCACTGTCAAGCTGAATCTTTTAACAAAAATATCATACTTTTCTAACATTTAATCAGTGGACAAAACAATTTATTTACAGTCCTAATAATATTCTCTAACCAGATTTCAGTTCTTTTCAGAATCATTTTCAGCTGTAATTTTCTCAATTCTTCTACACTATATGTGCAGATTATTAACAACAGATAACTTACCCGTTCAGACAAACTCTGTACCTTGAAGCACTTTAGGAACCGATTGAGAAACAGGAGGGGTAGATGTCGTAGCATATACAGTTTCTTCTACTCACTAAAGAGCATCATTTATAATTCTAAATAATTATGTATCATCTCTTTCTCTATTATTTTATCAGTTAACATTCAATAATTAATCACTCATTAAGTAATACTCAATATTACTGATTCAGTTTCCATCTAATTCACAAAACTATTCGTCTCCAGTATCATTTCGTAATCAATACCATCGATATGTTCATCTAACATGTAATACCCCCTACCCGTACTCATTGCCGGAATAGGGTACGAGGCATTACCGGAGTTTACGAATATTTTTTTTTGAAAAATTTAATATAATCCCTTATACAGATATCTAACCTTCCCTGCAATATTAAATCGAAACCAATCCACATCAACCAAATCAATTCAACATATTTTCAAGATAAATCCATGCATATTTATAAGATAACGTCATCACATATCTAAAATCAAGTTTGTTAACCATACTAATGGCTAACTTTACATTCATTTCACGTTAACATTTACTTTGTTAGCTTATACATGCCATTGATTTCCAAAATAAAATTTCTTTATATCTAGAAATCCTCGAGATTGATAGTGTGATGTGTCTCGACCAAATCGACCTCCGAGAGCTCTTAACACTACAAAATAGGGGAAAAGGAAACAGGGTAAGCACTTTGTGCTTAGTAAGCTCATGTAACAAGAATTATACTTAACTAATATTTTCAGTACAATACAATAAACATTACATATCCATTCAATGCATTATTACCCTAACATGCACAAACTCAACATTCAAGTTATTACAATAATTTCCATGTATCAATAATATATATCATGATTGATGAGCTCATCAATACTATGATTTCCATTCCCTTGTTATTTTTCCATATTTATCCCGTTGAATTACTCAGAATTTGATGGATTTTCAGAGGTACACTTTTAGTGTACAAATCCGGGTCCGTCAATTCATATTCATGTGCGCACATTTCCATTTCAGAGAGCACATTCCGTGAACCTCAACCTTGCAAATGGGATTACAGTCCGAAGCTAAATCCTCACAATATAAACTCATAGAGTATTGTCGGGATTACCGGTCGAGCTAAATCCTGCAACGACAATTACTCTAATGAGCTTGGATCCGAATTACCATTCCGGGCTAAATTGGACCCTAATTCGGATTACCCATCCGGGCTAAATCCATTTTCCACATATTCTTCGGGAGGGCTATATCAGGATAGGATCACCCGTCTGGGCTAGATCCTTTTTACCGTCAATTCCTTTTCAGAGATCCATTGAATTTTCCTTTCATTCAACCGGGATTTCTTCCCCTTTATATCAAATATGTCAATGTTTCAACAATTTTCATACAATGAACATTCAAATCATATTCACATCAATAACATACATTTCAAGTATTTAAGAATATAATTCAAGTTACATGAACTTACCTTGATACTTGTTTGTAAACAATAAAAATCTACTAATCCCAAACTTTTTCCTTTCCTCGATCTAGCTTCGTATTTGAATCTTCAGGATCTAAATAAATAAATTTAATTATCAATTTAATACATTTCATGTTCATATGCAACATTCTCTATAATTCAACTATTATTTATAGTTCGTTCAAAGCTGTCTACTTGAGTCATAGTCACTAAATTATTTATAACTTGAGCTACGGAACTCCAAATTAAGATCCGTTAATTTTCTCTAAAACTAGACTCATATATCTTCTTACCATAAAATTTTCATAATTTTTGGTTTAGCCAATAAGTACAGTTTATTCTTTAAAGTCACCCCTGTTCTGCTGTCTGATAGTTCTGACTCTTCTTCACTAAAAATTAAGTATCTCCTTGTACAAAATTCAAATGATGTTCTAGTTTTTTTTTATTAAAACTAGACTCATTCAGGATTCTGTACATATAAATTTAAACCCCTAATTATTTTTTTTTCATTTTTTTATGATTTTTCAAAGTCAGAACAGGGGAACCCGAATTCATTCTGACCTTGTCTCACAAAATTCATTATATCTCAAAATTTACAAATCCATTGCTTGCACTATTTCTTCTATGAGAAACTAGACTCAATAAGATTTAATTTCATATTTTTTTCATCTTCTAATTCGATTTCTAAAATTTATGGTGATTTTTCAAAGTTAGTCTACTGCTGCTGTCCAAACTGTTTTAGTGCAAGCTATTTATTACTATTTTCCCCTAAACTTTTAATAAATGATAATTTCGTCCCTACTCAATTAGCCTCTCAATTGAGCTTATTTTTCCCAATTAACACTTTATTATATCACCTTAAACTAGTTTACAACCTTTAGGAATCAGAATTTCAGAAATATACTTTAATTCCAAAAATTTTCACAATTAGGTCCTAAAAATCAATTTCCATTGAAATTACCTAATAAAATCATCTCATAAACAATTTAAAGCTTTAATTTCATTCTATTTCATAATAAACTTGCATAACTCAACCATAGTGACTTTCAATTTCATCCATGAAATCAAAAACTAATGAATTTAATAGTAGGACCTAGTTGTAAAAGTCTTAGAAACACAAAAATTACAAGAAAAAGGCAAGGGTTAACTCACTTGGTGCAAAAATTATGGAATACCAGCTTAGAGAACCCTCCTATGGTGTTTTTAGCGCTGGAATTGAAGATAAATGAAGAGAAATCCAGATATTTCCTATTTAGTCCTAGCTTTATTTAGTTAATTTTGCAATATTCCAATTTTGCCCTTAATTCATCAAATTTTCTGCTGTTTCATGCCCTTGCCGTCCAGACCAAATAAATTTTGGGTCTGTTTGCCTTTTAAATCCTCTCTCATTAGACACTTAAGCTATTTAATCATCCTACCCGCTTTTACACCTTTTACAATTTAGTCCTTTTCATTTAATTAACTATCCAAACATTAAAATTTCCTAACGAAATTTTAATACCACATTACTAACATTTCATAAATATTTATCAAATTATTTTTGACTCGGTTTTACAAGATAGATGTCTCGATAACTTATTTTTACCTAATTTCTTCAATAATTTCTTTTTCTAACTAACCACTAAATCGATAAAATTTTTCTATCAATATTTTCATACGATTTTTCTATCATATAAATATTCATGCAAAAATATTGAAATAAATTTCTCTTTAGATCGAATTTGTGGTTCTGAAACCACTGTTAGATAACCTTGAATTTAGGCCATTACAACTCTCCCCCCCTTTAAGGATTTTCGTCCTCGAAAATCTTACCAGTAAAGAGGTTTGGGTATTGTTTTCTCATTGCCTCCTCCGGTTCCCATGTCGCTTCCTCAATCCCGTGCTTTTGCCACAATACTTTCACCAAATTTATCTTTTTATTTCTAAGTTCTTTTGTCTCTCGTGCCAATATCTTGAATGGTTCTTCACTGTAAGTCATATCCGGTTGAATCTCTACTTCTGTCGAAGAAATAACATGTGAAGGATCTGATCGATATCGTCGTAACATAGATACATGGAAAACATTATGGATTCTATCAAGTTAAATTGTGGTAATGCCAATCGATAAGCGGCCAGGTCCAATTCTTTCTATGATTTCATAAGGCCCGATAAATCTTGGACTCAGTTTACCCTTTCGACCGAATCGGAGGACTTTCTTCCAAGGAGACACTTTCAGGAATACCTTGTCACCGACTTGAAATTCAATCTCTTTTTGTTTAAGGTCGGCATATGATTTTTGACGATCGGAAGCTGCTTTTAGACTATCCCGAATAACCTTTACTTTTTCTTTTGTTTCTCGGATCAAATCAACCCCATGTATCTTCCTTTCACTGAGCTCTGTCCAATATAACGGTGTTCTACATTTTCTCCCATATAAAGCTTCATACGGAGCCATTTTAATACTGGACTGATAACTGTTATTGTAAGCAAATTCAATCAAAGGTAGACACTTCTCCCAATTACCTTCAAACTCTAGTATACAACATCGGAGCATATCTTCCAATACTTGAATTACACGCTCAGATTGGCCATCTGTCTGAGGATGAAATGCAGTACGGAAATACAACTGAGTACCTAAGGCTTCTTGCAATTTGTCCTAGAAACGAGACGTAAATCGGGGATCTCTATCTGATATAATGGAGACAGGCACTCCATGTAACCTGACAATCTCAGATATATACAGTTCAGCTAGTTTATCTAAAGAAAAATCCATACGAATCGGAATAAAGTGCGCTGACTTTGTCAATCGGTCAACAATCACCCAAATAGCATCTTTTTTTTTCTAGGAGACAAAGGTAATCCCGATACAAAATCCATGGTGATTCTTTCCCATTTCCATTCCGGTATAGTAATTGGTTGAAGTAACCCTGAAGGTACCTGATGCTCAGCTTTAACTTGCTAACATATTAAACACCTTGATACAAACTCAGAGATATCACGTTTCATTCCCGACCACCACAGTATATCTTTTTGAGATCATTATACATTTTATTACTCCCGGATGTACTGGACATAGTACCATTTGTGAGCCTCGCGTAGAATCTTACAGTATGAGCTCAATTACGAGGTACACATACCCTACCTCTGAATAATAAACAACCATCGAACCAACCTGAAATTGAGAATCATTACGACTCACACTGTGCCCGTTTAACTGTAACTTCTCATCATTCTTCCGAGCTTCACATATTTCTTTGTAAAAATGTCGGTTTAGCTCTCAATTCAGCTAGATTGAACCATCATCATCGAGTGATAACCAAGTATTCATAGCTCGCAAAGTAAATAGAGATTTCCGGCTCAAAGCATCGGCTACAACATTAGCTTTACGGATGGTAATCAATAATCAAATCATAATCCTTTATCGTTCAAACCACTGCATTTGTCTCAAATTCAAATCTTTCTGTGTCATCAAATATCTCAAGCTTTTATGATCGGTATAAATATGACATTTCTCACCGTATAAGTAATGCCGCCATATCTTGGTATAAATACAATAGCACTAATTCAAGATCATGTACTGGATAATTTCTTTTATGTGGTTTAAGTTGTCTTGAAGCATAGGCTATTACTTTACCTTCTTGCATCAAGACACAACCTAAACCATTTAATGAGGCATCACTGTAAATAAATAAATTCCTTACCCGGTTCAGGCTGCACTAATACAGGTGCTTTCGCTAATAGATCTTTCAATCGGTTGAAACTCTGTGACATTCATCAGTCCATTCGAACTTTACATCTTTTCTGCAATAATCGAGTCATTGGAGAAGCTATCATAGAGAATCCCTGTACAAACCTCCGATAATAACCAGCTAAACCCAAGAAACTTCTAACTTCGGATACATTCTTGGTGGACTCCAATTGACAATAGGTTGAGATTTTACTCGGATCTACCCTGATACCTTCAGCAGATACAATATGTCCTAGAAAACCCACTTCTCGAAGCCAAAATTCACATTTACTGAATTTAGCATACAATTGCTTCTATCGCAGAATTTGTAACACAGTTCTCAAATGTTCTGCATGTTCTTCTTCATCCCAAGAATAAACCAAAATATCATCAATGAATACTACCACAAATCTGTCTAAATACGGTGGAATATCGGTTCATCAAATCCATGAATACTGCAGTGCATTAGTTAGCCCAAGCGGCATAACGAAACTCATAATGCCCGCACAGTTCTAAAAGCTGCATTTTTTGGCACATCGACTCCTTTACTCGTGGTGATAATAACCCGATCGAAGATCAATCTTTGAAAACACTGTAACACCTTTCAACTGATCAAATAAATCATCGATCCGGGGTAACAGGTACTTATTCTTTATAGTTACATTATTAAGCTGTCGGTAGTCGATACACAATCTCAAAGACCCATCTTTCTTTTTCACAAATAGAACTGGAGCACCCCAAGGTGAATGACTCGGTCGGATAAAACCCCCGTCAATAAGTTCTTGCAACTGTGTCTTTAACTCCCTTAATTCTGTAGGAGCCATTCGATACGGAGCTATGGAGATCGGAGTAGTTCCCGGAATCAAATCTATAGAAAATTCCACTTCTCTTTCTGGTGGCAATCCTGGTAATTCCTCTGGAAACACATCGGAAAATTCACATACCACTGGAACTACCTGTATTTTTGACTCAGATACTTTGGTGTCAAGTACATAATCCAAGTAAGCATCATACCCTTTTTTAACATACCTCTGTGCTGCCATTACTGAAATCACATCAGATAACCCCTCTGCATCGATCAGATTTAACCCGAAGCAACTCACCATTCTGACATTTTAACATAATATATTTATGTCTACAATTTACTACTGCATCATTCTGGGTTAGCCAATCCATGCCCAATGTCACGTCAAATTCATCAAATGGCAGTAACATCAAATCAGCCAGGAAACAATAACCTCTTACCATCAGTGGACAATTTTTACAAATTTTATCCACTAACACGGATCGCCAGGGGGTTGAAACTTTAACCACAAATTCAGTGAGGTTCAACAGATAAATTTTTAACAATTGCAAGTTTAACACATATATATGAATGCGTAGAACCAGGATCAATCAATGCAGTAATATCAGTGTCAAGTAAAGAAAATGTACGATAATAACATCGGGTCTTTGAGGTATCTTCTCTCGCACGAATGGCATATGTCCTAGCGGTGCTCGTACCTCGTGCCTACTGCATTATCTTTTGTAGCTCCTCGACTCTGCTTGACATTACTGGGATGGTCGAGGTGGTCCGCCTCGAAACTAAATTACTCGACCGATATCTGTTCAACTTCTTTTCAACCCTTTTCGGACAATCTCTCGAGGAAATGGTCAAAAGAACCACATCAGTAACAAGCCCCACTCTTAAATCGCCATTCACCAAAATGGGTTTTATTACAGTACTGGCATCTCGGCTTAGCGGTACCAACACTGACAACACTGGTGACTTATGGAGTGGAAGGTCTTGGATTAGTATGTTGAGAACCTCGCTCTCTACCCGAATACCCAGTGGCTGAGGTAGAACGATCTTGGTATTTCTTCAATTTTTTTGAGGCAGAAAACTGGGATTTTCCCATCGGTCTTTTACTAAAAATTCGAGCTTCCCTCTCAGCCTGTTTCTTTTCTTTACTCAATTCTTCTGCTTTATAAGCTCTCTCTGCCAATGTAGCAAACTCTCGAATTTCAAGAATTCCGATCAGTAGTTTAATGTCTTCATTCAACCCTTCTTCGAATCGTTTGAACATTTCAGCTTCTGACTGTACCCATTCTCGAGCATATTTACTCAAGTGAACAAATTCTCTTTCATACTCAGATACTGATCTGTTACCCTACTTCAGCTCAAGAAATTCTTTTCTCTTTTGATCGAGAAACCTCTGACTGATATATTTCTTTTTGAACTCGGTCTGAAAGAATTCCCATGTAATTTCTTCTTTCGGAACAACTGAAGCTTTAGTATTCCACCAATGGTAAGCTGTGTCTTTTAGCAGTGAGACGGCACATTTTAGACATTCTTCTGGTGTACAAGATAATTCCTCCAGAACCCGAGTAGTGTTTTCCAACCGAAATTCAGCCCGTTCGGAATCATCATCAACTGCTGCTCGAAATTCTTCGGCCCCATATTTTCAGATTTTATCTACAGGAGCTTTCCCTTTTTCGACGTGATTCATGCACTGCACTCTGTGGGATCTCGAGAACCGGTGGAGGAGCGGGGAAAGCTTGAGCTTGTTGCACTCTGAGGTTAGTTCTTAAATATTGACTAAACCATTCATTCATCACTTGAAAGAAGGCTCGCTTTGCCTCCTCCCCTTGGCCCTCAGATACGGGCCTTGTACTACTAGTTACTTCGGCTTCCCTCTGTGCCCGTTCTGGAGCCGGAGCATGACTCCCAGCTTCCTCAGATTGAGCTCGGTCGGTAGACATTTACTGTAAGAAAAACACATTTAAATGGTCAGGAGATATCACACCATCAATAATAATTTAAATGGCATGTATAGCTAATCCCGTATTTGCTACATTGGTCCTAGAACTGACTAAACCGTAGCTCTCATACCAATAAATGTAATACCCCCTACCCGTACTCATTGCCGGAATAGGGTACGAGACAATACCGGAGTTTACGAATATTTTTTTTTTGAAAAATTTAATATAATCCCTTATACAGATATCTATCCGTCCCTGCAATATTAAATCGAAACCAATCCACATCAACCAAATCAATTCAACATATTTTCAAGATAAATCCATGCATATTTATAAGATAACGTCATCACATATCTAAAATCAGGTTTGTTAACCATACTAATGGCTAACTTTACATTCATTTCACGTTAACATTTACTTTGCTAGCTTATACATGCCATTGATTTCCAAAATAAAATTTCTTTATATACCGAAATCCTGAGATTGATAGTGTGATGTGTCTCTGACCAAATCCGACCTCCGAGCTCTTAACACTACAAAACAGGGGAAAAGGAAACAGGGTAAGCACTTTGTGCTTAGTAAGCTCATGTAACAAGAATTATACTTGCCTAATATTTTCAGTACAATACAATAAACATTACATATCCATTCAATGCATTATTACCCTAACATGCACAAACTCAACATTCAAGTTAGTACAATAATTTCCATGTATCAATAATATATATCATGATTGATGAGCTCATCAATACTATGATTTCCATTCCCTTGTTATTTTTCCATATTTATCCCGTTGAATTACTCGGAATTTCGATGGATTTTCAGAGATACACTTTTAGTGTACAAATCCGGGTCCGTCAATTCATATTCATGTGCGCACATTTCCATTTCAGAGAGCACACTCCCGCGAACCTCAACCTTGCAGCGGGATTACCAGTCCAGGCTAAATCCCCTGCAATATAAACTCATAGAGTATTGTCGGGATTACTAGTCCAGGCTAAATCCCCTGCAACGACAATTACTCTAATGAGCTTGGATCTGAATTACCAGTCCAGGCTAAATTCAGACCCTAATTCGGATTACCCATCCGGGCTAAATCCATTTTCCACATATTCTTCGGGAGGGCTATATCAGGATAGGATCACCCGTCCGGGCTAGATCCTTTTTACCGTCAATTCCTTTTCAGAGATCCATCGAATTTTCCTTTCATTCAACCGGGATTTCTTCCCCTTTATATCAAATATGTCAATGTTTCATCAATTTTCATACAATGAACATTCAAATCATATTCACATCAATAACATACATTTCAAGTATTTAAGAATATAATTCAAGTTACATGAACTTACCTTGATACTTGTTTGTAAACAATAAAAATCTACTAATCCCGAAA
The DNA here is from genome assembly GCA_025698475.1 of Gossypium anomalum. NCBI lineage: Eukaryota > Viridiplantae > Streptophyta > Magnoliopsida > Malvales > Malvaceae > Gossypium > Gossypium anomalum. Next base: position 9,481,947 of record CM046967.1, on the reverse strand, counting down.
TTTTTCCTTTCCTCGATCTAGCTTCGTATTTGAATCTTGCGAATCTAAATAAATAAATTTAATTATCAATTTAATACATTTCATGTTCATATGCAACATTCTCTATAATTCAACTATTATTTATAGTTCGTTCAAAGCTGTCTACTTGAGTCATAGTCACTAAATTATTTATAACTTGAGCTACGGAACTCCAAATTAAGACCCGTGAATTTTCCCTAAAACTAGACTCATATATATTCTTACCATAAAATTTTCATAATTTTTGGTTTAGCCAATAAGTACAGTTTATTCTTTAAAGTCACCCATGTTCTGCTGTCTGACAGTTCTGACTCTTCTTCACTAAAAATTAACTATCTCCTTGTACAAAATTCAAATGATGTTCTAGTTTTTTTCTATTAAAACTAGACTCATTCAGGATTCTATACATATAAATTTAAACCCCTAATTATTTTTTTTTCATTTTTTTATGATTTTTCAAAGTCAGAACAGGGGAACCCAAATTCATTCTGACCTTGTCTCACAAAATTCATTATATCTCAAAATTTACAAATCCATTGCTTGCACTATTTCTTCTATGAGAAACTAGACTCAATAAGATTTAATTCCATATTTTTTTCATCTTCTAATTCGATTTCTAAAATTTATGGTGATTTTTCAAAGTTAGTCTACTGCTGCTGTCCAAACTGTTTTAGTGCAAGCTATTTATTACTATTTTCCCCTAAACTTTTAATAAATGATAATTTCGTCCCTACTCAATTAGCCTCTCAATTGAGCTTATTTTTCCCAATTAACACTTTATTATATCACCTTAAACTAGTTTACAACCTTTAGGAATCAGAATTTCAGAAATATACTTTAATTCCAAAAATTTTCACAATTAGGTCCTAAAAATCAATTTCCATTGAAATTACCTAATAAAATCATCTCATAAACAATTTAAAGCTTTAATTTCATTCTATTTCATAATAAACTTGCATAACTCAACCATAGTGACTTTCAATTTCATCCATGAAATCAAAAACTAATGAATTTAATAGTAGGACCTAGTTGTAAAAGTCTTAGAAACACAAAACTTACAAGAAAAAGGCAAGGGTTAACTCACTTGGTGCAAAAATTATGGAATACCAGCTTAGAGAACCCTCCTATGGCATTTTTAGCTGCTGGAATTGAAGAGAAATGAAGAGAAATCCAGATATTTCCTATTTAGTCCTAGCTTTATTTAGTTAATTTTGCAATATTCCAATTTTGCCCTTAATTCATCAAATTTTCTGCTGTTTCCATGCCCTTGCCGTCCAGCCCAAATAAATTTTGGGTCTATTTGCCTTTTAACTCCTCTCTCATTAGACACTTAAGCTATTTAATCATCCTACCCGCTTTTACACCTTTTACAATTTAGTCCTTTTCATTTAATTAACTATCCAAACATTAAAATTTCCTAACGAAATTTTAATACCACATTACTAACATTTCATAAATATTTATAAAATTATTTTTGACTCCGTTTTACAAGATAGATGTCTCGATAACTTATTTTTACCTAATTTCTTCAATAATTTCTTTTTCTAACTAACCACTAAATCGATAAAATTTTTCTATCAATATTTTCATATGATTTTTCTATCATATAAACATTCATGCAAAAATATTGAAATAAATTTCTCTTTAGATCAAATTTGTGGTTACGAAACCACTGTTCCGATAACCTTGAATTTAGGCCATTTCATAGTTCATACAATTCAATCCTTGCTCAATTAACTCCTCAATTGAGATAATTTTTCTCATTTAATACTTTATTCCATCATTTTAAACTACTTCGTAACCCTTGAAAACCATAACTTTAACACTAGACCTTAATTCCAAACTCTTTCACAATTAGGTCCTAAACCAATTTTCATCAATTTTACTTGATAAAATCACCATATATCAAAATTAAAGCTCCAATTCTATGTTTATTCATCATATTCTTCCAGTAATCATCCATAACAACTTCAAAAATTAGCCATGGAAATCAAAAACTAATGAAATAATAAGTTGGACCCAATTGTAAAAGTCCAAAAACATAAAAATTTGAAGGAAAAAGCAAGAATTAAACTTACATGAAGCTAGAGTATGAAAACCAGCTTGAACCCTCCTCCATGGCTGTTTTTCAGCTGATAAATATGAAGAGAAATGAAGAGAATTCTAGATATTCCAATTTAGTCCCATTTTTATTTAGTTAATTTTGGCAATTTTCCAATTTTACCCTTATTTCACCCATTTTCTGATTTTCCTCAGCTTTTGCCGCCCAAAATATCTCCTTTGGGCTTATTTGCACTTTAGGTCCTTCCTCATTTAACAATTGGGCTATTTAATCATTTTAGCAACTTTTATACCTTTTTCAATTTAGTTCTTTTTGTTTAATTAACTACCCAAACGTCAAAATTTTCTGACTAAATTTTAATACTACCTCACCAAGACTCCATAAATATTTCTAAAAAAATTTATGGCTCGATTTATGAATTCGAGGTCTCGATACCTCATTCTTGACCCAATTTACCTAATTAATTCTTTTAAATCACCAAATTCACTGATTCAAAAATGTTTTTATATTCACATTTGACTCATAGATATTAATTTATTAAATTTTTAAATCACCCGTCAGATTTAGTGATCTCAAATCTCTATTCCCGATACCACTGAAAATTAGGCTGTTACAACTCTCCCCCCTTTAGGGATTTTCGTCCCCGAAAATCTTACCAGAAAAGATGTTAATGTTTCAGCATAAATCTTCCGTCCTGTAATGTTGCCTAAGAACCTTACACAGTACTCGATTACTTCTAATTTTCTAAATGTCATTATACAGGATCAATTAAGTAATCATCGCTCGCAAAATAAATAAAACTTCATTACTCAGAACATACATTTCTACATTTACTCCTCCCAAAGGTTAATCGATATCTACTCACAATCTTTCAATTGCTCAAATCAACATTACTGTCTTAAATTCAAATTTTTCTGTGATATTCGACACTTTAAACTCTTGAGATCAGGAAGTATGTAGCAATTTTTTTTTTCCAGACTATCCGTTTATTTACCCATGAATACATAAAATTCATTTCCAAACTCGAAAATCGATTTACATGCATATATCTAAATTTACCTTCCAACTGAATAACTTGTTCTGATTAAAACATTTGATTCCATCTTAATTGTCAAACAATAATAACCCTTCAAAACAATTTCCTCTTCAAGTTGTTAAAACAACTCAAACACATAATCTTTCACAATTTTCGTAACATGCTAGTCAAATAGGTTTACTAACGGCATTAGTTCAAACAAAACACCACATCTCGATTTATGTCATTGACCTTAATCAATATTACCTAAGAAAATAAAATCAACATAAAAATTTAGCTTGAACAGTCACAATCCACACTTTGTCAATGCCAATCTTCTTTAAGAAAACTCGAAGAATTCCTGATAACACATTCTTTAAACATCATACCTGGATAAGTTGATTGTCCTCCTCTTTAACTGTGGCATCACTTAATTTGAATGATTTTCAAAACAATCTATCATCTCTTCCAGAACCGTTTTTACTTGTTAAACCATTCTTATCTCTGACCACATTATTAATTTCATAAACTTTTTGAACTCTTTTGTTTCATACTTGTGAACTTATTCAATATAAATTTCATAAACTTTTTTTTTTATATAATACCATAATGATAGGGGGTGAAGATTGTAAAGCCTCGACTTTTAGCTCTTATATATATACACACACGTCTAACACAACATTTATCAACAACATAACATCATATAAATACCAAACAACATAGGCGCGCTCATCACAAGATAAACTTTTATTTCATTTCCCTTTTTCCATATTTCTCAATTTATGATTATTTATTTCATACATCATCACATCTATATCATGAACTCTTTTTCATACCATTCTAAGTTTCAACTCATCATAAACACATTCTTACTCAGACACCTTAGTGTCCCTTTCAACACTTTTTGAAATAACTCGATTGAAAAGTATTTCTGTCTATAAGTAAAACAAAAATTAGATCGGATCATACACATCACTCTATCACAGATTTATATGGCATGTATTTCTAAACACTTTACACACCTCATTTGATCTGAGAATCATCCCTTCGATTTCATATACTTATGTATATATATTTTTAATTCATTAATGACCTATAACCCTCTTATCGTTCTTCAAACTCTTATTATAAACATGGAACTTTTCACCTGAATATACTCTTCATTATTCCTTCTAATTTCACTTATCATTCCCACTTACTTAATTCCCCCTTTAACATATAATGTATATCTACCATTTTATACCAATTACCCAATTGTAACAGCTATGTTCAAATATCTTATTATTCTTCTTCTTCTTTTCTTTTTTTTTTCATTCACCAATTCATTAACTAATATAGTCATTAATAATTTCACATCATTCAGTTCACTCAAGAAACTAATTCGAAAGAAATTTTCAGTTAACTATTCTATAAATACTATGTCTGAATAAATCGATTTTCTTATAAAGAACTTCTTTCTTTAACAATGGTACTATATATTTCAGCTAGTTTTCAAAAAAACATGATATTTCTATTCAGAACCCATCTTTACTTATTAACTCATTCTCAATTCCGACTGTATTATCAATTGCTCAACTATTAAACTTTTCATTTTCTACTTTCGAACTTAATGAATATAAATCTCATGAATTTCATTGCATATAATTGTACTAGTAAAGGGGTATAGATCGTAAAGCCTCATAATTTAATTTTCATGTATTTATTCATATAACATTTATCATTCTCAAGCACTATAAAACATTTATCCGTATTTTTTTACGAGTTCTGCTTTATCATAACTAACTTTTTTTTTTTTACTTAGAGATAATCCTTTATCTTGTAATGAAAATTTCTTTACTTTTTACTTAGCAGAGGCCCAGTAGACTAGATAGAACACTTCGGATATACGGGACTTACACGGAGGTGCATTATTGTAACGCCCCATACCCGATACCATCGCTGGATTCGAACACGAGGTGTTAACAGACTTAATTCATTACTTAAATCGCTCAAACGATTTATTTTTTTAAAATTTCCAGTCAAGCTAGCAATCTGTGTCACAGTCGCTTAAAAATTCATATCTCGAGTTCCAAAACTCGAAATCCAATTCCGTAAATTTTACCTGAAACTAGACTCATATATATATTTAATAATTTTTTTCTATAATTTTTGGTCAAGCAAATTAGTACAATTTATTAGTTAAAGTCTCCCCTGTTTCAGGGTTCAACTGCTCTGACCTCTGTGTATTACGAATCAGATATCTCTCTGTACAGAATTTCAATGTCTATGAAGTTTGTTTCTCTTAAAACTAGACTCAATCAGAAATATGTACATATAAATCTTGACTTCTAGTTATTGTTTTTCAATTCATTATGAATTTTTAAAGTCAGAACAAGGGATCCAGAAATCACTCTGGCCCTGTTTCACAAAAATTCAAATATCTCATAAAATATAATTCATATACCTGTTTTGTTCAATCCATATGAAAATAGACTCATTATTATTCAATTTCATAACTTATTCATCATTTTATTCCATTTCTACTATTTTTAGTGATTTTTCAAACTCACGTCACTGCTGCTGTGAAATTCTGTTTTATAGCCAAGTTCACTTTACTATAGATTTTCATGGACTAAATAGCATTTTAAACATACATGACATCAAATATGACTTAGATTGGCCATTCCAATGGCTAATCATTTACAAACCCTTTCTTGCCAAACCATAGCCATATTATAAGATCATTTACACAAAGTGAGTATTTTGCCATACATGCCACATTCAAAACACACAAGCCATTTTACCAATTTAGGCCTTCGGATAGTGTGAACGAGTCTTCGACCTATCCCGATTCTCAAGCCGGCTTGTCAAAACTACAATGAAAGAAAAGGAGGGAGTAAGCACAAATGCTTAGTAAGTTCACATGCAAATAGCAAGTAACATAATCACACAATCCCACAAAAACATTATTTGCATAAACGACACCAAGACATTCATGTTTCATTTGTATTTAATATCTTTCTACGATTTCATCATACCAAGTTCTCAACCCAAGGGTTTAAGCACATACCTGTCAAATTTTCTCATTTACCACACTTACCAACATGTCACCTTCATTTTAGGCCTTCTTTTTATTCACTTAAGATTCACCCGTTGAACAATTGGAATATAATTCGAATACGTGGATCTCATGAACATAAGAGCCATACCCGCAGCTAGACAAACTCAATAGCCTGCGGAACTTATGTAGCCAAGCTACCATGTAACCCGCCCATAAGTGAACTCGGACTCAACTCAACGAGCTCGAGCGTTCGCATCCATAAGTGAACTCGGACTCAACTCAACGAGCTCGGATGCCTAGTTACATCTCACGAACTCGGACTCAATTCAACGAGTTCGGAACTCAATATCCTAGTGACATGTCACTTGTATTCTAATCTATTCCTAAGGTTCAAACGGGCTTTTTCCTCGATCACATATCCCTGCCGTCTTCCATGGAATATCGAAACCGACACTCGGTAGCAATTCATATTTAACAAGTAATAAACATAATTTGCATATTACTCAACAATAACCACAAAGCATAATATTTCATAATAATAATCATCATATCATATAAATATCATTAAGTTAATTAAAATGACAATTATGTTACTACATTTACACATGAACTTACCTCGATACAAAATTATTAGCAATCGAGCCTATTCTTCGTAAACTTTATTTTTCCCTCGATCGCGACTTGAATCTCGTTTCTCTTGATCTATAATGCCAAATTAATCTTATTTAATACATACATTCATCAAAACAGCATTTAATACAAACTTTGGCAAAATTACATTTTTGCCCCTAAACTTTTGCATAATTACACTTTTGCCCCTATGCTCGGGAATTAAAATTCATCTCTTATTCTTATGTTTTATGACATGATGATCATTTTTTCCTTCTATGGTAACATCAAATTCACACTCTAACATGTACTTTTGACTATTAGGTATTTTTACCGATTAAGCCCTTTTACTCGTTTTTGCTTAAAACCGAGTAGTACAAGTTGTCTAACATAATTTAAAACCTCATTTTATATCATAAAACACCAAAATACACAAATTTCACCTATGGGTATTTTTCCAAATATGAACCCTAGGTTGAATTATTGCTAGCATAAGCTTAATCGAGCTATCGGGATTCCAAAAACGTAAAGAACATACATTAAAAACAGGGCTTGGAATCACTTACTATGGAGCTTGGAAGCTTGAAAAAAACCCTAGCTATGGAGAACCCTTGAAATTTCGGCCTAATGAAGAAGATGGACAAAAACTGGCTTTTAATTTTGTTTTTAATTCATTTTAATAACTAAATGACCAAAATGCCCTTACTACTAAACTTTCCAAAAATTCCATCCATGTCCAATTTTTGTCCATAGACTTAGAAATTGGTCAAATTGCTATTTAAGACCTCCTCATTAATATTCCAAAACAATTTCATACTAAAAACTCCTAGAATGCAAGTTTTACAAATTATTCGATTTAGTACCTAATTTCAATCTAAGCACTTTAGGCATAGGATTTCATCACGAAATTTTCACACAATCATGCAATCATATCATAAACATCAAAATAATTATAAAATAATTATCTCTATCTCAGATTTGTGGTCACGAAACTACTATTCCGATTAGGCCCTAATTCAGGATATTACAACTCTCCCCCCTTTAAGGATTTTCGTCCTCGAAAATCTTACCAATAAACAGGTATGAGTATTGGTTTCTCATAGTTTCTTCAGGTTCCCATGTAGTTTCTTCTACTTCGTGCTTTTGCCACAATACTTTCACGAGAGCGACACTTTTATTTCTTAGTTGCTTGACCTCTCGAGCTAAAATCTTAATCGGTTCTTCTTCGTAAGTCATATCCGGCCGTAGCTCAATTTCTGTCGGTGAAATTATATGTGAAGGATCCGAACGATATCGACGTAACATAAATACGTGGAACACATCATGAATCTTCTTTAATTTAGGTGGTAATGCTAGCCGATATGCTACCGGTCTAACTTTTTCAATTATTTCATACGGTCCAATAAAACGCAGACTTAACTTGCCCTTCCGTCCAAATCTAAGGACTTTCTTCCATGGAGACACTTTAAAAAATACCTTATCACCAACTTGAAACTCGATTTCCCTTCGTTTCAAATCCGCATAAGATTTCTGTCTATCTGAAGCAGCTTTCAAACAATCTCGAATCACTTTCACCTTTTCTTCGGTTTCTTTTATTAGATCAACTTCATAAATCTGATTTTCCTTGAGTTCAGTCCAATACAATGGCGTCCGACATTTACGACCATACAGTGCTTCATAAGGTACCATCTTCAAACTCGTCTTATAACTATTATTATAAGCAAGTTCTACCAACGGTAAGTACCTTTCCCAACTACCTTGAAATTCCAATACGCAACATCTGAGCATGTCTTCAAGAATCTGAATTACTCTCCCTGATTGTCCATCAGTTTGTGGATGAAAGGCAGTGCTAAAATTTAACTTTGTACCTAATGCCTCTTGCAACTTTTGCCAAAACCGTGAAGTAAATCTCGGATCTCTATCCGAAATGATTGACAAAGGTATTCCATGAAGTCTAACAATCTCACGGATATACGATTCAGCCAACTTATTAAGAGAATAATCCGTACGTACCGGAATAAAATGAGCCGATTTAGTCAGTCTGTCAACTATTACCCAGATGGCATTTTTCTTCCCCGGAGTTAACGGCAACCCTGATATAAAATCCATAGTAATCCGATCCCATTTCCATTCAGGAACCATGATAGGCTGGAGTAATCCCGAAGGTACTTGGTGTTCAGCTTTCACTTGTTGACAAATTAAGCACTTTGATACAAACCCGGAGATATCTCTTTTCATTCCACTCCACCAGTACATTTTCTTCAAGTCATTATACATTTTCGTACTGCCTAGGTGAACCGCCAAACAACCATTATGTGCTTCATGCAAAATCTTTTGAATCAACTCATCATTTTTCGGTACACAAATCTGGTTTTTAAACATCAAGCAACCATCAAAACTGATTCTGCAATCTGATCTCGTATCAACTTTACACTGCTTTCTCTTGGTTTAGAAATCTTGATCATTTTTCTGAGCTTCACAAATCTCTTGTAAAAACATCAGTCTTGCTCTTAACTCTGCTAGAATCAATCCATCATTTAATATCTTTAACTGATTGTTCATAGCTCTCAAAGTAAATAGCAATTTTCTGCTTAAAGCATCGGCAACCACATTCGCTTTTCCCGAATGGTAATCAATAACAAGCTCGTAATCTTTCAATAATTCCAACCATCTTCGCTGTCTCAAATTCAAGTCTTTTTGTGACATTAAGTATTTAAGACTTTTGTGGTCAGTATATACTCGGCACTTTTCACCATACAAATAATGTCGCCAAATCTTCAAAGCAAACACTATAGTAGCCAATTCCAAATCATGAGTCGGATAATTTCTTTCGTGAGATTTTAACTGCCTCGAAGCATAAGCCACCACTTTTCCTTCTTGCATAAGTACACATCCTAAGCCATTTCGAGAAGCATCACTATACACCACAAATTCTTTACCTGATTCGGGTTGTACCAACACTGGTGGTGCTTAATTAATAACTTTTTCAATTCTTCAAAACTTTGTTGACATTCTTTCGTCCATTCAAATTTAACATTCTTTCGGAGTAGTCTAGTCATAGGAGCAGCAATTATAGAAAATCCATTTACAAACCGCTGATAATACTCAGCTAGCCCCAACAAACTTCTAACCTCGGTTACATTTTTCGGTGGTTTCCAATCAACAATGGCTGAAATCTTACTAGGATCAACCTGTATACCATCACCTGAAACAATATGACCCAAAAATCCAACTTCCCGAAGCCAAAATTCACTTTTACTAAACTTGGCATATAACTGCTTATTTCTCAAAGTTTGCAAAACTATCCTCAAATGCTCAGCATGCTCTGTCTCATCTTTTGAATAAATTAAAATATCATCTATAAACACCACAACAAATTTGTCCAAGTATGGCCGAAATATGCGATTCATTAAATCCATAAACACAGCAGGAGCATTTGTCAACCCGAATGGCATAACTAAAAATTCATAATGACCGTACCTTGTTCTAAAAGCAGTTTTAGGCACATCTGACTCTTTTACTCGCAGCTGGTAGTACCCAGATCTCAAGTCAATCTTTGAAAACCATGTCGCTCCTTTTAGTGAACAAATAAAATCTCAATTCTTGGCAACGGATACTTGTTTTTGATTGTCACCTTGTTTAACTGCCGATAGTCAACACACAACCTCATAGAACCATCCTTTTTTTTCACAAATAACACAGGAGCACCCCAAGGTGAAAAACTCGGTCTCACAAAGCCTTTATCAGTCAACTCTTGCAACTACGATTTTAATTCTTTCAACTCTGCTGGTGCCATTCTATATGGAGCAATTGAGATTGGAGTTGTTCTCGGTATCAAATCAATATCAAATTCTACTTCCCTGACTGGAGGCAAACCAGACAATTCTTCTGGAAATACGTCTACAAATTCACACACAACCGACACTAATTCAACTTTCTTTTCAACTTCTTTTGTATTAATTACATATGCCAAATAAGCTTCATAACCTTTCTCAAATATCTCTGAGCCGACATCGAAGAAATCACACTAGATAATGCCTCTGATTTGCCTGATTCAACCCGCAGAATTTTACCACTTTCACACTTTAATTCTATAACCTTTTCTTTGAAATTTACTATAGCATCATGCAATGTCAACCAATCCATACCCAAAATAACATCAAATTCATCAAACGGCAACAACATCAAGTCGGCCGGAAAGTAATGACCCCGAATCATTAAAGGGTATTTCTTGCATACTTTATCAACTATCACACATTTGCCTAACGGATTCGACACTCTAATCATAAATTCTGTGTTCTCAACAGGTATATTCATACTAAACACCAGTTTCATGCATACATATGAATGAGTAGAACCGGGATCAATCAAAGCAATAACATTAACATCATAAAGAGAAAATATACCAGTAATCACATCGGGTGATGAAGCATCTTCACGTGCCTTTATAGCATAAGTTCTAGCTGGAGCCCTTGCTTCAGATTTAGCTGCTGAATCTCTATCTACATTTTTGTTGCTTGCTTCATGTCCAACTTTTCTCGAATATCTTCCTCGAGAGTGCACTTGGCATTGGCTTTTATTGTAACACTCTAACCCGTATCCATTTGCTGAATAGGGTTTGAGCATTACTACCATTTGCAGATCACTAAAAATTTTTACTTAAATATTTACCAATTCAATGCATCAATAAATATATTACCATTCAATCAATGGCTTGGCACTTGCCCAAGCATCAACAATCAACACTTGTTAGTGTACTTACACATATTTCATATAAATTCTTATTTTCTCAATATTTCATATTTGAATTTAATACTAAATCTTAACTTACATATTTTCCTTATGTTAACATATAAAAGATAATTTCATATGTACATGTCATGATACATATCATTCTCTTACCGTTTCTTTAATAACATATATCATTTATTTTATTATATCATCATTTTATGCACCATCATTTCCTTATATCTTAGGTATATTTATTTTGGTAATAGTTCTTGGTATTAAACTTAACATAATTTAAACTCCATGTACCTATACTTATTTCATTTATCTATCTTATTAATTATTTCATACAACTATTTTGTACATTTATTTCCATATGACTAATTTCTGTAAACATTTCACATTACCATTTTGTATAACCATTTCATTTAACCATTTGTTTATATTACACGAATATTAGTTGTTCAATGAGATATCTTGGCGTTTCTCTTCCACGATCTTATTTATCTTCGACATGATGCCATAGTGTCTTTCAACTATGGTCTTACTCATTTTCTGTCATGTTGCCATGGTATCTTTCAACCATGGTCTTATTCGCTTTTCCGTCATGTTGCCATGGTATCTTTCAACCATGGTCTTACACATTTCATCTCAAAGTTGCCATGGTATCTTTCAACCATGGTCTTACACATTTCATGTCACGTTGCTATGGTATCTTTCAACCATGGTCTTACACGTTTCATCTCAAAGTTGCCATGGTATCTTTCAACCATGGTCTTACACATTTCATATCAGGTTGCCATGGTATCTTTCAACCATGGTCTTACACGTTTCATATCGAGAGAGCACACTCATGAACCTCATCCTTCACGGTGGGATTACGGTCCAAGCTAAATCTCGCAGCGACAATTACTCTAATGAGCTTGGATCTGAATTCCAGTCCAGGCTAAATTCAGACCCTAATTCGGATTACTCTTCCGGGCTAAATCCATTTTCCACATATTCTTCGGGAGGGCTATATCAGGATAGGATCACCCGTCTGGGCTAGATCCTTTTTACCGTCAATTCCTTTTCAGAGATCCATCGAATTTTCCTTTCATTCAACAAGGATTTCTTCCCTTTATATCAAATATATCAATGTTTCATCAATTTTCATACAATGAACATTCAAATCATATTCACATCAATAACATGCATTTCAAGTATTTAAGAATATAATTCAAGTTACATGAACTTACCTCATTGCTTGTTTGTGTTTATAATTTCATTGATCCGATATCTTTTCTTTTTCACGATCGAGTCTCATATTTGAGTCGCCCGGATCTCTTTTAAATAAATTGATCATCATTTTCATTCATTTCATATTCTAATGCATTTAATTAATGCTCTAAGCAAAATTACTATTTTGCCCCTAACCTTTTAATTAATGACGATTTCATCCTTAGGGTCAGGAAAATAAAATTCTTGCGATTTAATCCTTATTTCCAACTATTATTCTTATATATATTGATAACAGTCCATGAATTCTATAAAATATCAAAAATTTCCATAATTTCAACACTTTTCAATTTAATCCCTAAAACATGTTTTCCCCCGATCTTGAACTAAATTGATAATTTCGTTAAATTTTACTAATTTAAATAATAAAATAATCTATTTCATGCAATTTAGTCATTTCTGACATTTTTACAAAATTGCCCATAAAGTTTTACTTTTATTCAATTTAGTCCCTGAGCCTAAAACATGCAAATTAGCCATGCTAGATGAATATTCATACATATTTTCCTCCTCCTCCTCTCCATTCCACATCCTTAATTTATATAACATGCAACAAGTAACATTATCAATAATTTCACTATTTACTTATATGTACATTCAAAACTGTCCATTTGCGTCATAGTCACTAAATTATTTATATATTAAGCTACAGAACTCGAAATTAAGATCCGTTAATTTTACCTGAAACTAGACTCATATACCTTCTTACCATAAAAATTTCATAATTTTTGGTTGGGCCAATTAATACAGTTTATTCATTAAAGTCTCCCCTATTCTGTTGTCTGACAGTTCCGACCCTTCTTCACTAAAAATTAATTATCTTCTTGTACAGGATTCGAATGATGTCCTCGTTTATTTCTCTTGAAAATAGACTCATTCAGGATTCTAAAAATATAAATTTAAGCCCATAATTATTTTTATCCAATTTTTGATGATTTTCCAAAGTCAGAACAGGGGAACTCGAAATCATTCTGACCTTGTCTCATAAAAGTTATTATATCCCATGATTTACAATTCCATTGCTTACATAATTTCTTTTATAAGAAACTAGACTCAATAAGCTTTAATTTCATATTTTATTCATCCTCTAATTCGATTTATATAATTTTTGGTGATTTTTCAAAGTTAGACTACTGCTGCTGTCTAAAACAGTTTTAGTGCAAAATGTTGATTTCCATTTTGCCCCAAATTTCACAATTCATACAATTCAGTCCTTGCTCAATTAACCCCTCAATTAAGATAATTTTCTCAATTAATACTTTTTCTAGACATTATAAGTTATTTCTTAACTATTGAAATTCAGGATTTCCATATGGAACTCTAACTTCAAACTCTTTTACAATTAGGTCCCAAACATTCACTTTCTATTCAATTCTTTCAATAAAATCAGCATATAAATAATTTAAATCTCTAATTCCATGCCAAATCATCATATACTTCCAGTATTCATATCAACTTTCAATTTCTTTCATAGAATCAAAAACTAATGAATTCAACAAGTGGACCTAGTTGTAAAAGTCACAAAAACATAAAAATTTCAAGGAGAAAGAAAGAATTAAACTTACATGAAGCTAGATTATGAAAACCAGCTTGAACCCTCCTCCATGGCTATTTTCCAGCTGATGAATATGAAGAGAAATGAAGAGAATTCTAGATATTCCAATTTAGTCCCATTTTTATTTAGCCAATTTTGGCAATTTTCCAATTTTGCCCTTATTTCATCCATTTCTTGATTTTTCTCAGCTATTGCCGCCCAAAATATCTCCTTTAGGATTATTTTCACTTTAGGTCCTTCCTCATTTGACAATTGAGCTATTTAATCCTCTAGCAACTTTTACACCCTTTTCAATTTAGTCCTTTTTATGTAATTAACCACCCAAACGTCAAAATTTTCTATCTAAATTTTAATACTACCTCACTTAACACTCCATAAATATTTCTAAAAATATTTATGGCTCGATTTATGAAGTCGAGGTCTCGATACCTCACTCTCGACCCAATTTACCTAATTAATTCTTTTAAATCACCAAATTCACTAATTCAAAAATGCTTTTATATTCGCATTTGACTCATAGGTATTAATTTATTAAATTTTTAACTCACCCGTTGAATTTGGTGATCTCAAATCTCTATTCCCGATACCACTAAAAATTAGGCTGTTACAATATCTCTAGCATCATTATTACTTTCTAGATTTCTCTCTCTTCCAATTGACCATTTTGCCCTTCATTATCTTTTAAAATTCCATCATTGAGTCATCATTTAATTTGGTAAAATTGCAATTTAGTCCCTTATAGTTCTTCATCTATTCAATTTGGTCCTAATTCATCCATTTTCCTTAGTTTCTAGATCATTCCACTCCTAAAATATTTACACTATTGGTCCTTCAACTTTTTCATATTTACACTTTAATCCTTTAAATTTTGAGTATTTACTCTTGGGCCACAAAACTTTTCTCACTTTTACAATTTAGTCATTTCTTGAATTAATATATCATAATATACTTCTCAATATTGACATAACTCAAAATTTCTCTTTTTGTCACTTTATTTCCATATGAAAATAGGCTCATTATTCTTCAATTTCATAACTTATTCATCATTTAATTTCATTTCTAATATTTTTAGTGATTTTTCAAAATCACGTCACTGCTGCTATGAAATTCTGTTTTATAGCCAATTTCACTTTAGTATAGATTTTCATGGACTAAATAGCATTTTAAACATACATGACATCAAATATGACTTAGATTGGCCACTCCAATGGCTAATCATTTACAAACCTTTTCTTGCCAAACCATAGCCATATCATAAGATCATTTACACAAAATGAGTATTTTGCCATACATGCCACATTCAAAACACACAAGCTATTTTACCAATTTAGGCCTTCGGATAGTGTGAACGAGTCTTCGACCTATCCCGATTCTCAAGCCGGCTTGTCAAAACTACAATGAAAGAAAATGAGGGAGTAAGCACAAACGCTTAGTAAGTTCACATGCAAATAGCAAGTAGCATAATCACACAATCCCACAAAAACATTATTTGCATAAACAACACCAAGACATTCATGTTTCATTTGTATTTAATATCTTTCTACGATTTCATCATACCAAGTTCTCAACCCAAGGGTTTAAGCACATACCTGTCAAATTTTCTCATTTACCACACTTACCAACATGTCACCTTCATTTTAGGCCTTCTTTTTATTCACTTAAGATTCACCCGTTGAACAATTGGAATATAATTCGAATACGCGGATCTCATGAACATAAGAGCCATACTCGCAGCTAGACAAACTCAATAGCCTGCGGAACTTATGTAGCCAAGCTACCATGTAACCCGCCCATAAGTGAACTCGGACTCAACTCAATGAGCTCGGCCGTTCACATTCATAAGTGAACTCGGACTCAACTCAACGAGCTCGGATGCCTAGTTACATCTCACGAACTCGGACTCAACTCAACGAGTTCGGAACTCAATATCCTAGTGACATGTCACTTGTATTCTAATCTATTCCCAATGTTCAAACGGGCTTTTTCCTCTATCACATATCCTTGGCGTCTTCCATGGAATATCGAAACCGACACTCGGTAGCAATTCATATTTAACAAGTAATAAACATAATTTGCATATTACTCAACAATAACCACAAAGCATAATATTTCATAATAATAATCATCAAATCATATAAATATCATTAAGTTAATTAAAATGACAATTATGTTACTACATTTACACATGAACTTACCTCGGTACAAAATTATTAGCAATCGAGCCTATTCTTCGTAAACTTTATTTTTCCCTCGATCGCGACTTGAATCTCGTTTCTCTTGATCTATAATGCCAAATTAATCTTATTTAATACATACATTCATCAAAACAGCATTTAATACAAATTTTGGAAAAATTACATTTTTGCCCCTAAACTTTTGCATAATTACACTTTTGCCCCTAGGCTCGGGAATTAAAATTCATCCCTTATTCTTATGTTTTATGACATGATGATCATTTTTTCCTTCTATGGTAACATCAAATTCACACTCTAACATGTACTTATGACTATTAGGTATTTTTACCGATTAAGCCCTTTACTGCTTTTTGCTTAAAACCAGAGTAGTAC
The DNA here is from genome assembly GCA_025698475.1 of Gossypium anomalum. Classification (NCBI taxonomy): domain Eukaryota; kingdom Viridiplantae; phylum Streptophyta; class Magnoliopsida; order Malvales; family Malvaceae; genus Gossypium; species Gossypium anomalum. Next base: position 9,465,075 of record CM046967.1, on the reverse strand, counting down.
AAGTTGTCTAACATAATTTAAAACCTCATTTTATATCATAAAACACCAAAATACACAAATTTTACCTATGGGTATTTTTCCAAATATGAACCCTAGGTTGAATTATTGCTAGCATAAGCTTAATCGAGCTACTGGGATTCCAAAAACGTAAAGAACATTAAAAATGAGGCTTGGAATCACTTACTATGGAGCTTGGAACCTTGAAACAAACCCTAGCTATGGATAACCCTTGAAATTTCGGCCTAATGAAGAAGATGGACAAAAATTGGCTTTTAATTTTATTTTTAATTCATTTTAATAACTAAATGACCAAAATGCCCTTACTACTAAACTTTCCAAAAATTCCATCCATGTCCAATTTTTGTCCATAGACTTAGAAATTGGTCAAATTTCTATTTAAGACCTCCTCATTAATATTCCAAAACAATTTCATACTAAAAACTCCTAGAATGCAAGTTTTACAAATTATTCGATTTAGTCCCTAATTTCAATCTGCACTTTAGGCATAGGATTTCATCACGAAATTTTCACACAATCATGCAATCATATCATAAACATCAAGTAATTATAAAATAATTATCTCTATCTCGAATTTGTGGTCACGAAACCACTATTCCGATTAGGCCCTAATTCGGGATACTACAATTATTATGCACTAATGAACAGAGAGCACTGAAGTGCTATACAGAGAGCACAAATGTGCTAAATATCAGAGAGCACTGGCGTGCTAATAATTAGAGAGCACTGACGTGCTAATATTCAGAGAGCACTGGAGTGCTAATATTCAGAGAGCACTGATGTGCTAATATTCAGAGAGCACTGATGTGCTAATATTCAGAGAGCACCGGAGTGCTAATATTCAGAGAGCACTGACGTGCTAATATTCATTGAGCACTGATGTGGTAATATTCAGAGAGCACCGGAGTGCTAATATTCAGAGAGCACTGACGTGCTAATATTCAGAGAGCATGCTAAGGTCCCTTAACATCCTAGTAGTTCTAATCTTGTCTACTTGGGCAAATTATTTCATACATGTATATCACTTTTACACCTTTCGCATAATATTTTTACATGCTTTACAATTTAATCCTTGTACCAATAATTTATATACTTATATCTTCTTTATCTTCAATACATGTAATATATTTCAAAATTCACTATTCATTCATAATTCTCTAATAATCCTTATCATGTTCTTCATATATTACATTTATATATTTTGTAATTTAGTCATCAGCACAATATTTCATGTAATAATATAATTTGCTTTTAATAATACATATAACATAATATTCATCATCGACATGTATTATAAAACATTTATTCATTTTTTTTGGTACCGATTCATCATCAACTTTCTACTCGTATACTTGAGTATCGCTTTTAGCATTATCAGAATTAGCTCGGTTGACAAAAAAAACATCTCTTTCTATAAATAAAACAAATTTCATTAGAGTAGAGAGATATCACACTATCACATATACTACATTTAGTCCGAGAACCAACTAAACCATAGCTCTGATACCAAAAATGTAACACCCCCTCCCCATATCTATCACCGGAATAGAGTTCGAGGCATTACCAAGAAGTACGAAACACTTACAAATAATTTAAATATATTTTCATAACAATTAACATACATAAATATTAATCACCATTCATAAAATAATATTGAAATTTAATAATATTAACAAATGGTCACTAAAATTTAGTTATATAAATTCACAAGTTCGATTTTTTTGTATTATAGCGATAATCATAATTTCATAATAAACATTTCAAATAAAACATTATATCATTTCTAATTCAACGTTTATCTATTATAATCGGGCACGTGGTCAATTTATACACAAGTCATTCATACACATATATTTTTCCTCCTCCTCCTCTCCATCCACATCCTTAGTATAAATAACACACTTGTAAGTAACATTATCCATAATTTTCACTCTTTACTTATGTAAATATTCAAGCTATCCATCCGTGTCATAGTCACTAAATTATTTTTATCTTGAGCTACAGAACTCAAAATTAAGATCCGCTAATTTTCCCTAAAACTAGACTCACATATCTTCTTACCATAAAATTTTTAGAATTTTTGATTGGGCCAATTAATACAGTTTATTCATTGAAGTCTCCCCTGTTCTGCTATCTGACAGTTCCGACCCTTCTTCACTAAAAATTAATTATCTTCTCGTACAGGATTCGAATGATGTCCTTGTTTGTTTCTTGTGAAAATAGACTCATTCAGGATTCTAAACATATAAATTTAAGCCCATAATTATTTCTATTCAATTTTTGATGATTTTACAAACTCAGAACAGGGGAACCCAAAATCATTCTGACCTTGTCTCACAAAAGTTATTGTATCTCATGATTTACAATTCCATTTCTTACATAATTTCTTTTATAAGAAACTAGACTCAATAATATTTAATTTCATATTTTATTCATCCTCTAATTCGATTTCTACAATTTTTGGTGATTTTTCAAAGTTAGACTACTGCTGCTGCCCAAAACAGTTTTAGTGCAAAATATAAATTTCCATTTTGCCCCAAATTTCATAATTCATACAATTCAATCCTTGCTTAATTAACTCCTCAATTGAGTTAATTTTTCTCATTTAATACTTTATTCTATCATTTTAAACTACTTCATAACCCTTGAAAACCATAACTTTAACACTAGACCTTAATTCCAAACTCTTTCACAATTAGGTCCTAAACCAATTTTCATCAATTTTACTTGATAAAATCACCATATATCAAAATTAAAGCTTCAATTATATGTTTATTCATCATATTATTCCAGTAATCATCCATAAAAACTTCAAAAATTAGCCATGGAAATCAAAAACTAATGAAATAGTAAGTTGGACCCAATTGTAAAAGTCCAAAAACATAAAAATTTTTAAGGAAAAAGCAAGAATTAAACTTACATGAAGCTAGAGTATGAAAACCAGCTTGAACCCTCCTACATGGCTGTTTTTCAGCTGATAAATATGAAGAGAAATGAAGAGAATTCTAGATATTCCAATTTAGTCCCATTTTTATTTAGTTAATTTTGGCAATTTTCCAATTTTACCCTTATTTCACCCATTTTCTGATTTTTCTCCGCTTTTGCTGCCCAAAATATCTCCTTTGGGCTTATTTGCACTTTAGGTCCTTCCTCATTTAACAATTGAGCTATTTAATCATTTTAGCAACTTTTATACCTTTTTCAATTTAGTCCTTTTTATTTAATTAACTACCCAAACGTCAAAATTTTCTGACTAAATTTTAATACTACCTCACCAACACTCCATAAATATTTCTAAAAATATTTATGGCTCGGTTTATGAAGTTGAGGTCTCGATACCTCATTCTTGACCCAATTTACCTAATTAATTCTTTTAAATCACCAAATTCACTGATTCAAAAATGCTTTTATATTCACATTTGACTCATAGATATTAATTTATTAAATTTTTAAATCACCCGTCGGATTTAGTGATCTCAAATCTCTATTCCTGATACCACTGAAAATTAGGCTGTTACAGTTTTACTATTTAATGTTTGGATTATAGAAATACCACTGAGTTTATACTCAACGTACGGTGTGTTTCCGTGTGCAAGATAAGTTAAAGTCAGATCTTTGAATCAGCATCCCAGGCCGATGCCAAATTGTAAGTGGAGAATTATGTTAATTATTCTAGGATGTCAAAGTGGTCATTTTTGGAAAATTATTGTAAATGTTGTTATAAATGATAATGGTTGAGTATATAACTTATTTAAGTTCGGTATAAAAATATATAAGTTTGATTAGCATGATAATATAGAGTTCTGTTGATATAAATTGTGGTACCAATGAGGGTACATTGGTTGGATGCATAAATTGGCTAATTGAATATGTTTTAGACGTGATTAATCGTAATTTGAATAAGTTAAAAGTTTAGGAATTGAGTTGCTTATAATTCAAAATTTGCAGGGTTGGTAAGCTTGATATTCAAGGCTCATTTCGAGTCCACACGGCCTAGCACATTGACGTGTGGCTTGTAATACCCCGAAAATCTTTACAGTAATATATTATCATTGATATAATAAAATAAGGAAATAAAGTGATAAAAAGGGAAGTTTTGAGTTATGGCAACATTGGGAAGTAAATTATGATATCTTGATTCAGGAAAGGACTAAATTGTAAAAGTTAGAAAAGTTTTGTTGCCTAAGAGTAAATACTCAAGACTTAAAGGGTTAAAGTGTAAATATGAAAAAGTTGAAGGACCAATAGTGTAAATATTTTAAGGGTAGAATGATCTAGAAACTAAGGAAAATGGATGAATTAGGACCAAATTGAATAAGTGAAGAATTATGAGGGAGTAAATTGCAATTTTACCAAATTAAATGATGACTCAAGGATGGAATTCTAAAAGATCATGAAGGGCAAAATGGTCAATTAGTAAGAGAGAGAATTCTAGAATGTAATGATTATGTTAATGATATTTTAAATTAATTAATTAGATAAATATTATTTTATTAATATTTTATGAGATATTTAATATTATTTTATTATTATTTATTTAGTATATAAGGAAAGAAAGATGAAGAATTTTCATCATCTTTCCTTTCCATGCAAACTAACGTGAGAGAAAGAGAGGAAGAAAGAAAGTTTTACTTTCTTTACAATTTGGTCCTTTTACCAAAAATTCACCATTTTCACCCAAAAATCAAATGAATTTCCATAGCTACTAAGAGAGAAAAATGTTAAGGAGAGCATGGGAGTTAGAATATCAAGTTGGATTCAAGAAATAGAAGCTGGAGGAGAGAGAAAATCAAGTTAAAGATTGGTATCAAGAGAATAAGGTAAGTACATCAAGATTTCAATATGTTTTTAAGTTTGTTATTGTTGATAAAGCATGGAAATAATGTTATAGTAGAGTTTTCTTACATAAGGTCCTATGTTCTTGATATGTTAGTGAAGAGAAAATAAGAGAAAGTGATGAGAAATGGTGTAGAAAAAGAAAATAAGGGTGTTATAACATGGTAATTAATATCTTGCACTAAAACAGTTATGGACAGCAGCAGTAGTCTAACTTTGAAGAATCACCATAAATTGTATAAATTGAATTAGAAGATGAACAAAATATGTAATTAAATATTATTGAGTCTAGCTTCTCATAGAAGAAACAGTGTAAGCAATGGATTTGTAAATTTTGAGATATAATGAATTTTGTGAGACAAGGTCAGAATGAATACGGGTTCCCCTGTTCAGACTTTGAAAAATCATAAAAAAATGAAGAAAAATAATTAGAGGCTTAAATTTATATGTATAGAATCCTGAATGAGTCTAGTTTTAATATAAACAAACTAGCACATCATTTGAATTCTTTAAAAGGAGATAATAAATTTTTAGTGAAGAAGGGTCAGAACTATCAGACAGCAGAACAGGGGTGACTTTAATGAATAAACTGTACTAATTGGCTAAACCAAAAATTCTTAAAATTTTATGGTAAGAATACATGTGAGTCTAGTTTCAGGAAAAATTAATGGATCTTAATTTCGAATTCTGTAGCTTAAAATATAAATAATTTAGTGACTATGACGCAAATGGACAGTTTTGAATGTACATATAAGTAAATAGTGAAATTATTGATAATGTTACTTGTTGCATGTTATATAAATTAAGGATGTGGAATGGAGAGGAGGAGGAGGAAAATATGTATGAATATTCATCTAGCATGGCTAATTTGCATGTTTTAGGCTCAGAGACTAAATTGAATAAAAGTAAAACTTTATGGGCAATTTTGTAAAATTGTCAGAAATGACTAAATTACATGAAATAGATTATTTTATTATTTAAATTACAAAATTTAACGAAATTATCAATTTAGTTCAAGATCGGGGGAAAACATGTTTTAGGGATTAAATTGAAAAGTGTTGAAATTATGGAAAATTTTGATATTTTATAGAATTCATGGACTGTTATCAATATATATGAGAATAATAGTTGGAAATAAGGATTAAATTGCAAGAATTTTATTTTCCTGACCCTAAGGATGAAATCGTCATTAATTAAAAGTTTAGGGGCAAAATGGTAATTTTGCTTAGAGCATTAATTAAATGTATTAGAATATGAAATGAATGAAAATGATGATCAAATTTATTTATAAAGATCCGGACGACACAAATACGAGACTTGTTAATGGAAAAGAAAATATATCAGAATAATGAAATCATAAACACGAACAATCAATGAGGTAAGTTCATGTAACTTGAATTATATTCTTAAATACTTGAAATGTATGTTATTGATGTGAATATGATTTGAATGTTCATTATATGAAAATTGATGAAACATTGACATATTTGATAAAAAGGGAAAGAAATCTCGATTGAATGAAAGGAAATTTCGATGGATCTCTGAAAAGGAATTGACGGTAAAAAGAATCTAGCCGGACGGGTGATCCTATCTGATATAGCCCTCCCGAAGGATATGTGGAAAATGGATTTAGCCGGAAGGGTAATCCGAATTAGGGTCTGAATTTAGCTGGGTGGTAATTCGGATCCAAGCTCATTAGAGTAATTGTCGTTGCGAGAGAGGATTTAGCTGGACTGGTAATCCCGGCAATACTCTATGAGTTTATATTCTGAGGATTTAGCTGGACTGGTAATCCCCTTTGTAAGGATGAGGTTCGCGGGAGTGTGCTCTCGATATGAAACGTGTAAGACCATGGTTGAAAGATACCATGGCAACTGATCTGAAATGTGTAAGACCATGGTTGAAAGATACCATGGCAACTGAGATGAAATGTGTAAGACTATGGTTGAAAGATACCATGGCAACGTGACATGAAATGTGTAAGACCATGGTTGAAAGATACCATGGCAACCTGAGATGAAATGTGTAAGACCATGGTTGAAAGATACCATGGCAACGTGACATGAAATGTGTAAGACCATGGTTGAAAGATACCATGGCAACATGACGGAAACGAATAAGACCATGGTTGAAAGATACCATGGCAACATGATGACAGAAAATGAGTAAGACCATAGTTGAAAGACACTATGGCATCATGTCGAAGATAAATAAGATCGTGGAAGAGAAACGCCAAGATATCTCGTTGAACAACTAATATTCAGGTAATATAACAAATGGTTAAATGAAATGGTTATACAAAATGGTAATGTGAAATGTTTACAGGAATTGGTCATATGGAAATAAATGTACAAAATAGTTGTATGAAATAATTTATAAGATAGATAAATGAAATAAGTATAGGTATATGGAATTTAAATTATGTTAAGTTTAATACGAACTATTACCGAAATAAATATACCTAAGATATAAGGAAATGATGGTGCATGAAATGTTGATATAATGAAATGAATGATATATGTTATTAAAGAAGCAGTAAGAGAAATGATATGTATCATGACATGTACATATGAGATTATCTTTTATATGTTAACATAAGGAAAATATGAAGTTAAGACGAGTATTAAATTCAAATATGACATATTGAGAAAATAAGAATTTATATGAAATATGTATAAGTACACTAACAAGTGTTATTATTGATGCTTAGGCAAGTGCCAAGCCATTGATTGAATGGTAATATATTTATTGATGCATTAAATTGATAAGTATTTAAGTGAATTTTTTTTTAGTGATCTGCAAATGGTAGTAATGCTCCGAAACCCTATTTTAGCAGCGTATACGGGTTAGGGGCGTTTCATGGCTAGACCGTGTGAGACACACGGCTTATATACGGACATATGGTTAGGCCGTGTGTCCCCTATATCTTGAATTTTAGCTTCGAATTGAGCACACGGGCAAAGACATGGGCGTGTGTCTCAGCCGTGTAGAAGACACGGTCTTGAACATGGGCATCCGATACAGCCGTGTGAAACTAGTTTGTTCATAAGCAATAAGTCAGAGGAGTACACGGGTAAAGGACACGAGCGTGTCCAAGCCGTGTGAGTCACACGGGGTGACAACACAGATGTGTCATAAGAACACACGGGTGTGTCTTTAAACTGCATGGGCGTGTGGTACTGTTCAAAGAAGAAAATCTTAGAAATTTTACGAAAAATTTTATAAGCCTCTGATCGGATTCCGATTTATTTCTAATATCTTAATTGGGCCCCAAATATCTATAAAAGAGTTTAATAAATAAATTACTGAATTGTATAATGATAATTTTTATCTGATTTGTTTATAGACTGTAGTGATCGGTAATACTCCGTAATCCTGTATTGGCGACGGTATATGGTTAAGGGGTGTTACAATATTCCACTAAGGTCAGCATTCCTCCTCTTCTTCCCTGTCCTGCAGTGTCGTCTATAGCAGGTGTAGATAAGGGTAAAAGAGTATTGGGATGAATTCTGGGAAAAATGATCCAAACTTTTGCTTTTGTTTCCTTTGAGGGATACCTTTGGAAAAATAATTCAAAAACATAGTTTGTCAATCGAAATTCGCCATTATATTCTTGAAAAAAAGTAACTTCTTGTTAGAAAAACTATGGGCAACCATCTAGTGTCAAAGTATTAGATACTCAACTAAGCTGTTAAACTATGTTTTGTAAATAGCTAAGCTAGTTGTTAATACTCTAACATTCTTCTCGAATTCTTTTTCTCCTAACAATTCTTTGATAGAACAAACCCCAAGCTTACTTCTAAACCGAGAGAACAATCCTATTGTTAGAGGTGTCGTTAGAATATCAACAATTTGTTGACTAGCAGATATACTCTAACATCCAGTACTTGTTGCTTATCCTTTATGGAACCAAAATTTATGAGCATAAGTAGTTCATACACAATAACAAAACTAGTAGATTGAGATAATCGCTAAATTGACTTTATAGGCTCCAACATGCTATCCCTATTAAAAGATTTAAAGGAATGCAATGAACATATCAACCATTAGCTAGCTAGACTATCTAATTGCATGCTTAATCGTTGTCCATTCACCATATGACCCGATCTCTTTTGAGTTCGATTCTTGACATGCTATAAGCGTTCCATTTTACACTTACAAATATTACAATGGACCTATCACACTTGCAATTAGAGCCGCTTTTAAATCTTTATATTTTGTCTTAATTTTGTGCTCAATGTTTATACACCGGCGTGCAGTCACCTCCACTGATAGCACACTATTAGACTCATCTGCCTCAAAAACACCCTCCTTCTTAATCAATCTCAAACCTTTACAAACCTCAAGAAGAACTTCATCCATTTGTATACCCACTTTAGAGGTACCAAACAAAAGAGAGAGATTCCATAGTACACGAAACGAAAAGAGAAAAAACAACAACAACCAAAAGTCTAGAAGTCGCAGAAACAAACTCTGGGAGATATGCTTGAAATAACCAAGTCTAAGACTTCCACAGTTTCAGAGAAAACTAGGAAGACTCAATCTTCAGTTTAATTACACTTTATTTTTTCTTCAAATAACTTTTCTTTTTTCCAATTTTAAACTTAGTCCATAACTTTAATGTATATCCTTAATATAATCTCTTCAAAGGAATTTAAGGAAAAGAATATATATATATATATATACACACACTAAAGTATGATTACAAATAAGATTCGGGACCCTAACAGCAAATGATGGATATATGGAAATTTTACTTAGGTGTGATGCAGGACCCTAACAGTTGGTGTTTAAATAGAAGCAAACAGAGTAAAAAGCAGATTTTAGCAATTTTCCTTTTGTTTTCTTGCTCTTGGCAGATTCCATTATGTTTTAATTTTCAAATACCTGAGCAATTGTTGATCTTATCGCTTTTATTCTATCAAAAAATTTTCTCCAATCAAATCTAATTTCTTTTAATTTTCAAATTTGATATCCAAGCTGATCTAAAACTTCTACTCATAAACTTGCATCTTTTTTCAATATAACTTTGTCTCCTCAACTAAGTAGCGAAAGTAACAGAAATATTAATCAAATGTCCTACGGTCATGTTCACGCCAAAGGCAGCACTGAATATTAAACATTGACTAGCCAACAAGTGTGATCACATCATGTCAAAATTATTTTAAAAGGTAAACTACCCATTCACTGGATATCTTTATTGAAACTTCCTTCACTTTCACCTTCCTCTCCCAACACCCACATTTGTGTGTTTGGAAAATCAAATTCCCAGCATCCTTCTAACCCACCTGCAAGTCTGTCAAACATCCCTCTCAACCTTGCAAGCAAAGATTTAAGCACAATTTTCACTATATCTCTTGCCCCCCAACATTTCCCATTTCCGAATGACAACTATAAAACCTTCCGGAGATCTAAGTGGACCTAAAACATCTATTTCGGTATTTATATAAGATTTTTTTATAATATTTATTAGTTATTTATATATAGATTGGTATATACTTGTATTTTTTTGGGATATTTTGCATATTCGTTTTAAAGTTCTTGTTTGAATGTTGTGGTTGTTCTTCTCCATAATGCCATTTCTAAAATTTAAACTTACCCTCTTCCTTAAGAGTGCAATATGCATTACCATTACATTCTACACTTGTTGATATATCTACTTATCATCACTTTTAACTCTATTTATGAAGTTTTTAAACTCCATCAATAGCGTAACAAATATTTTTCTTTTTGTATATATGTAAAAGTATTTACGTGCCCTTTAAGACAAGTTGTTAAATAATTATGGTCAAATTCTACTGTTAATCTTTTTTTTCTATGAATAAATTATAAATTTACTTTCTATATTCTATTTTAATTAATTTTAATCTCTATACTTTTTAAATTAATTAAATTTAATTTTTGTATTTTTCAAAAATTGAAATTTTAAATATAACTTATTGTTAATCGCGTACTATGCATAACCTTTTCTCCAAATTGATTTGTTTGAGTCATTATATTATTATACTGACCCTAAAAACATTTTCTTCATTATTTCTCAAAAAAAAAAACCCTAATAATTAATTGAAGCATTGAAGAACATCCAAAATGTACACTCGAAGGCCCCTTAATTAACTTCTTTGCAAGTCCATCCAAACTTCTAAGCTTAAAAACAACATTGGCTTGGAAAAACAGACCTTGTCCAAATTTCAACTTGTCGCACAAAAATAATCAAATCCAACTTGAATAATATTTTATCATCCAATAACAAATCGCCTTCACGTTTCGTCAATTACTAAAACCAACCAACCAACCCTATTTGGATTTCTAATATTTATTATTTCAACTGTATGTCTTTTTTATTGAAAAATAAAATGAAAATTAATTCATTAATCAAATGAGTTTAACCATATCCATTTCGCGGCAGTACTGTTATCCGCCACCGAGGCGCACCACCCTAGCCTGCATGGCTTTCAAAACCCAAGTCGGTTCCGACACGAACTTTGATTGGTCCGACAAGCATTCCCCGCCAATCAACTCCTTGCAAATGTTTGTCACCCACCGGTTTTTGTCGTTACACAATTCTTAGCCGGTGGGTTATGGACACGTGGAAAAATACATGGCAAATTGCAGAAAAAGTGTTTTGTTTGGTTTTTTTAAAATGCTGAATGGATGAGAACAAGTGCCACGTCAGACTGAAGCAGACCTCTTCAGCTCACCAAAAGCCGTTTATTTACAAAATCGACTCTTTAAAACTGACTCTCGTCGTTTGTTACTTTCCAAGTCAGCTCGAAAAGGTCGTCCAGTTAATAACAGATATTTGTTTACAATGGAATGTGAAATTTGAAGGAAATGCGGAGGATAAATCTGGAATAGGAATGATTAAGTTTCATAGTGGCGTATCTCCCCCACGCGCATTTCAAAATTTCTTTCCACCCAACCCGTATATCAATCAACTCACTCATGTCTCATGTATCCATTTTCTTACTCTACAATTACAATTCCTAATTGTAACTAATACGCATTCATATAACTATCAAATTACAATTATAATTAATATAAAATTAAACTAATTTCATGGATGAATTAGTAATTTCAAATATATTTAAATTTAAATTTAAATAAATATCTATGATGTTTAAATTAAAATAATTTTAAATTTTAAAATTTGCACATGAAATTTACGCCTTTTAAGTGCTCAGAGTTTGCCAATACTCAAGGCCTCGTTATCATGCATTCCTATTTTTTTGGTTTTGTTTTCGTAGCTCTAGTTTTTAATATTTTTCGGAGACGTGCAAGGAAAGATATAAAGGAAGCGCGTAGGAGAAGTAAAGGCCAACATTACTTTTTTGTCACACATGTCATGACACATCAGATTTCATTCCTACGCTTTTTACGTTTTATAGTATTTTTTCTCTCTTCCTTATGCTGTCTATAAAGTTCAAGACAGCCAATTTGGACATCATTGGACTAGTAGCAGCGACATACTCTGTGTTCTTCTCTCTTTTCTTTTCATGGAAGACAACAATCATAACTCAACCTCCACCTCCGCCATGTCCTCCGCCTCTGAATTACCAGAACCAGATGTCCAGATCCTTACTTCCGGCGGCGTCTGCATCCCTGCTCACTCCAGCATCTTGGCAAGGACTCTAACCACTCTCTTTTCACTTTTTAACGATTTTCTTTTTTCTTTTCATGACTTTCATTTTTTTTTTTTAAATTTTAAAATAGGCAATGGTGTCGCCAGTGCTGGACAACATAATGGAAAGGCCAATTAAGCATGGGAGCTCTGAGAGAGTCATTCCCATTCTCGGCGTTCCATGCGACGCCGTTACCGCTTTTATTAAATACCTCTATAATTCCATGTTAGTAAATAGTTGCTTAAGCTTTTCCGGTTTTCACCCTCCTCTAATTCTTCCAATCATAATGACTTTAAGATAGCATATACTTATAAATGTAAATATATCAAGGTGCCTATATTATATTGGAAATGACCCCTGGTGTTGCGAATGCGATAGGTGCACGGAAGAGCAAATGGAGAAATATGGAATTCACCTGCTAGTATTATCACACGTTTATTTGGTGCCACAGCTGAAGCAGCGGTGCAGCAGGGGAGTGAGTCAGCGGCTGACGGTGGAGAATGTGGTGGACGTGCTCCAACTAGCCAGGCTCTGCGACGCACCCGACCTTTACCTCAAGTGCTTGAAGCAGGTCACCGCCCGTTTCAAAGCCGTCGAGCAAACCGAAGGCTGGAAATTCATGCAGGAACATGATCCCTGGCTCGAGCTCCACATTCTCCGATTTATGGACGAAGCTGAATCGGTAAATTTTAAAAACAAATATTTATCATAATATTACCCAAATTAAGAATTTAAACTATAACCTCATGATTAGATTAGAGATATCTAGCTGAATCTCATTTCATCAATCAAAGATTTTTCCGTTTTATGATTCATATTTCTTTAAAAATAAAATATGTTTTGTTAATTGATATATCTATGTTTATAAATAGTTAATTATTAGATTTTCATTTTTTTTTCTATTTCTTAAAAATAGTATTTTTATTTAATACGTTTTAATTATGTATAATTTTCTTAAATTTTTAAATATAAACTACTTATTATAACATTATATATTTAATTTTATGTGATATAAATAAGTAAAAAAGTAGTAAGTCTAATCTAGCTCAACTCTTAAGTTTAAGTCTGTGATATCTTTTAAACTGAATTTTAATTTTTATCCAAACCACTTAATATTTTTATTCAAATGCTTTAAAATATCAACCAAAGTTTGGAGTATATTGGTTACGAATGGTTTGTGAACATTGTTTTGGCAGAGAAAAAAGAGAAGGTGGCGTCAGAGGAAAGAACAGCGCTTGTATTTACAACTAAGCGACGGACTTGAGTGTTTGGAGCACATTTGCAGGGAAGGGTGCACAACGGTGGGGCCGTACGACGTCGAGACGGCGAAGAAACCGAGTCCCTGCGACAAGTACTCGACGTGCCAAGGTGTCCAGATGTTGATAAAGCATTTGGTTTTGTGTAAGAGAAGGGCAAGTGGCGTAGGCTGCTGTCGCTGCAACCGCATGTGGCAGCTCCTTAGACTCCATTCCTCCATCTGTGATCACCCTGATTCTTGCAGGGTTCCACTTTGCAGGTTATTTCCATTATTATTTCACTTGTTATGGTTTTATTATATTCATCATTTAATTAGACAGCACATTTTTATTATCAAGATTTTGGGTTTTCGATGAGCCAATCCTTTGGACAGCCGACTTTAAAATTTGTCAATTCTTACAACTGGCAAATACAATTATTATCGATGGTATTGGTAGGCTGGTAGCTTGTTTTGTTATCAGAAAAATAACATACTAACTTCCTTGTCCTGCTCTTAATATCATTCATCCCGTTGGGTATTTATTAACAAGTCCCCATCTTTGTCATTTTCTTCACTAATTGGGTCCCTTTTTTCTTCCCTTCCAATTTAACCGTGAATGACCATAAACTAAAATATCTATTTGTCACAGATAAATTTAATTTTTACAACTTTTTCATATAGTTTTCAAACTTATAACTGAATACAAAGTTGCTAACTGTTCGAATTAAGTGGCTGAATCAATATATTAAGACTGTTAGCGTTGACAGGCAATTCAAATGGAAAGCACAACAGAAAATGGGGGAGGATGCGAAGTGGAAGCTGCTTGTGAAGAAGGTCTGCTCGGCCAAAGCTATGTCGTCGCTGTCTCTCCCCAAGAGAAAGAGAGAGGAGGAGCTGAAGGAAACAATGGGCAGAACTGCTAATGCATTGAAAACCTTCAGATTATATTGAGCTTCCATGGAAATTAAGAACTTGGTGCCTGTAAAAATAGTGCAGTGAGTCAAACCTTTTGATCCTTATGAGTTGAAATTATGTCCTTGTGAGTTGTCCTTTTTTTTTCTGGCTAGCTAGCTTCAGTGGGTGAGACGAGGGCAGTAAGCTAAATTGTTCGATCCGTATGGGTGGAAATTATGTGGTTGTGAGATGTTTTTCTTGGCTAGCTATAGATTTTTTTTATTTATTAGAAATTTAGCAACGTTTTGGGATTACATAGAATTTTAGCTAGAATTATGTGGTTGAGAGTTTGAGTATGTTGTATGGAGTGTCTGCTTGTAAAATTATAAACCTGTCCAGCTAGTGCATGTGAAAAGGTTTTGATCGAAAATGACTCAAATTATTAAAAACATGAAAATTTGGGATTAGTTTGAAATTTCCATTTCAATTTACAATTTTTAATCAACAAACTAAAAAAGTATTGCATTATGTTCAAAAAAAAAAAAGAGAAAAAAGGAATTACTACATTAATAGACATAAAGGCAAAAAAAACCCCTCAAATATTGGATGTTAACTTGAAATATTTTTTTTATGATGTGTTATTATTACAATTACTATACTTAACATTTAATTTGGAATTACTCATATTGTTGATACCCTGTATCAACAAAGATGGATAAGGAGGACAAGAGATAGTGTCGAAAAAGGTCAATCCATCATTTTAGGATTGAGAGTCAGAAATATAGAAAGACTCAGGACGAATGCTTAGTGTATTAAGGTTTTGAGTGGAGAGAAGTCATCTTATAATATTGATACCTTTGGGTATTTATAGGAGACTGACGGTTCCTACCCAATTACACCACTCAATGGGCCTTGAATAGCCTAATAGAGGGTCCAACTGGGTCCAAATTGAAGTAGGGATATAATAATAGTCTCCCTAGTCGAGAGGTAGGTTATTAAGTGACCTAACCTCGAGATTATCCACAAGTTATCTCGTGGATAATAGTTGTTGCAAATAAAGGAACGAGACGAAGGATACAATTTATTGGTTGGATGACCCGAGAACATCTAATGCTTTACAAGGCTATTGAAATTAATGTGTACCTTTTTTGATAATGTGTTTGCGGATGGTATTTTTGATTCATGGTTGACTCATATAAATTTTGCTTTGTGATTTAGCAAGTGGTATGCCCATTGGCTTGACAATCCAAAAATGTTTAATGTAGACCCAAGTGATGCAGTTGTCAATTAGAGGATCCATATTTCTACAATGGAGACATGTATGCATATTGTGGATGTGATGATTGGAAATGTAAAAAGAGGACATTCAAGCTATCTGTTGGCAATATAAAATGTAAGAGACGGGACCCATTTGGTAGTAGTATGAAACATAAGAAATGTATATTATCTGTTGGCGATATAAAACATAAGAAATGTGCACTGTTTGGTAATATAAAACATAAGAAATGTGTATCATTCATTGGCGATATAATACGTAAGAAATGCATAAAGTCCGTTAAAATATGAGCAGGAAGATTATCCTTTGTTATAAATAACGGTAACGAATGTAGCTTTTGGCTTTAGTTTTTAACAAGTAAATTAAAATTGAATAAATGCTTATAAAATGTGGTATTGTAATCCTAATATGAAAATAAATGTTGATCTGGAGAGATAAAGTGCTTGTGCCCGTAGTTATAATTTTTTTTATTAACCTAACTTTGATTTTTATGAAGATGATATGCCTCACCTTTGTCGAGAGCCTGAAGGGTTCACGGAGGAACCCGAATGTTGAAGATATGTCTCACCTCCGCCAAGAGCCCTAAAGGTTCACGAAGGTTTGCAATAAGTAATAAAATGACCTTACTCCTAGACGCATGGAGAGAGGCTTACAGAAGGTAATAAAGTGACCTTGCTCCCTCACATATGGGGAAAGGCTTATGGAAAACAATAAACTGGACTTACTCCCAGACTTATGGGGGAGTCTTACGGAAGATAATAAAGTGACCTTGCTTCCAAACACATGGGGGAAGGTTTATGGAAAGCAATAAATTGGCCCTACTCCCAAACGTATAGGGGGAGGCTTACAGAAGATGATAAAGTGGCCTTGCTTTCAAATGCATTAGAGAGGCTTGTAGATGGGGTTTAATGACATCTCTACTTCCAGAAGCATGGGGGGAGGCTTACGGATGGATTAATAATAATATCTCTACTCCTTGATGCACGAGGGAGGCTTATGGGCAAGGTTTAATAATAATATCTCCACTCCCAAACGCATGGGGGTAGGCTTACGGACGGGGTTTAACAATAATATTCTTACTCTCAAACACATGTGGGAGGCTTACGGACAAGGTTTAACAATAATAACCATGCTTCCAAACGTATGGGGGAAGACTTATGGTAAGAAATCTTTGGTCGAGTGCAATACCATTGACCATCGCGATCGAAAATTATGTGGAGAGTAAGATCCTACCACGTCAAATCACAATCGTCCACAGGTAATGTACTAAGTAATTTCTCTTTAATTTTTCACTTAATAAGACAAAGTAGGTATAGTTGCTTATCACTTAATGTAAAAAATATAAAAAATTAAAATAAATTATTTTTTTAAATGAGAGATTCAAATTAATATATTTACCTTTCATCTAAAATTATTAAAAAAAAGATTATTTACTTAAAAAATAAAAAATAATAAAAAATATTGTATTAATAATATTAAAATTAAAAAAATAATATTTTAAAAACAAATATTTATTTTTATCAAAAAATATAATTATATTCCTTACCTATAATTACTAATTTACCAAATAATGTTTTAATATAAATTCATCAATTATAAAATAAAAATTTTCGAGACTTAAAATTTCAATTTATTAAATATCTTTAAATACAAAGATGGATTGTAATATAAAGCAGTGTGGAACTGGAGCCTGGTAAAGCTGAATCAAGCCCATTTACTGACCCTCCTTCCAGAAAAGCAAGTCAAATAAACCTAACAAACCAACCAAAAAATATATAAAGCCTTAGTCTTTATTTGCTGCCTTTCTCTTTCTCGCAATCCACCATTTCTTCTCTTTTTCTTCTTGGGGTCTTTCACTATTCTGTACTGAACTGCGGTGTTTTCGCATTTGTTACCTGAAATGGAACCCGAAATGTCGGAACCGCCGCCTCAAGTTTCCATAAAGCCCGAAGTGGATGCCGCCACAGGCGGCGTTGACAGCTCCAAGACGCTTCTTCCGCCTCCCAAAGTCGTCGTTTTGGCTGACCTTAACGTCAACCCTCCTGAATCCGACGATCACGATTCTCTACTTCTCCCTGCTCCCGACCTTTCCAGGTTCCTACTCCTTTTGCTCGGATTCGTCCTGTGTTTTCTGTAATTATTGAATAATTATTGAGCTTTCTTGGTTTCTTTATTCCTTATATTTAATTCCATTTTATTTATTTTCTGGAATGGCCGAGTTTAGAGCAATTTAATTTCATTTTGGCTTTTTCTTGATGAAGCTTGGTTTTTGAACTGCTTCAAAAACAAAAACCCTGAAAACCCTTGCTTTAACATCTCTGATGAAATCATTGTATGCTTAAAAGGACTGTGTTTTGTGTTTTCTGAGTTAAGAAGTTGAGGTGATGTTTGAACATTATTACAATTTGCATGATGTAGGCTAACTTACGATGAAAGCAGTCAAGAGAAAAGTAGCTTAATTTCCAAAGACGGTGATGCCATAGAAGGCGCAGTTAAAAAGTTAAACAAGAAATGTCGTTCGAGATTAAGTAAGGCTGATGCTTTACTCGACTGTGGAGTGGATGCAGATGGGGATCAGCCTAGTCAAGGGGCTTCCTCGTCTCGTGAGGAAAAAGTCAGCAGCCTCAAAACTGTTAGTCCCATCCTCCATGTAGTTGTAAGCTTGGTGCTATAGTCGATGGATATCAAATTGAGTGTGCTGTATCATCTCTTATATGTTTTGCACTATCTCAAACTGAGAAACAGTGTTGGGTTAGGAGGGAGAGCATTAATTCCATGGACTTGTTTCTTTCTACATCTGCTTCTTCACTTTTCCTTGATTTTGTGGGTTTTTGAATAATTTCTCCCCTTTTATGCTACTGTTAGCGTTTCATAGCTATGTTGTTGAGAGGGGCCAGTGAAAGGGTTTGAGTAATTATATGGATATCTTGATTTTTGTTATAGTATTCTTGGTGCTCGGTAAATTCATAAACTGACACACTGCAGCTTGTTTGTTACTTGACAATCATGTATGTTCTTTTAGGGCTTGGTACATGTTGCAAGGAAGATGCCAAAAAATGCTCATGCTCATTTTATTCTTGGTCTAATGTATCAAAGGCTCAGTCAACCTCAAAAGGTATGGAACTTATCTGATTTATCAGATGCCATAGCTTCATGGATATACAGTACTTCTATTTCAGTCAATACCCCTTTTTCCCTCTTTTTAAAGGCAATTTCGGCATATGAGAAAGCTGCAGAGATATTGCTGCGCTGTGAGGCAGAGATTGCACGGCCAGAGTTGCTTTCCTTAGTTCAAATTCACCACGCACAGGTGCAGTTGAAAATTAATTTCATTTTCTCTTGACTCATTTCGAGCATGATAGAGTGAATATTGTCATAAATTTATATGGTTTCTAATCTAGCATTGATAAATTTGCAGTGTCTTCTCCTAGAGAATTCAGGAGATAACGTTTTGGACAAAGAGCTTGAACCTGAAGAGCTCGATGAGATCCTTTCCAAATTGAAGGAGTCAATGCAGTCTGATATTAGACAAGCAGGTGTATGGAACACCCTTGGCTTGATGCTTCTCAAAACTGGTCGACTGCAGGTATAACTATGAAATTATCATTTGGTTGAATAGTATTTTTCTCATTACTTGGTCTGATGTCGAGTTTAATTTTGGTATAGAGTGCTATCACAGTTTTGTCGTCTTTACTGGCTCTTGCGCCTGATGACTATGATTGCCTTGGAAACCTTGGGATTGCTTATCTCCAGAGGTAAGGTTTTCTCAATATGGCACTATGCGTTCTTTAGGCTTTTGGGTTTTATTTCAAACTTTGCTATCATGCCTTGTAGAATTGGTCAGAAATGGGAAAACAATAATGAAAATCTCAAGTGAGGGTAAGAGAGGATAACTTTGAGCAGTCTTCTACCTAAGAAAATCAAATATGGACTCTATTAAAAATTTTAATACGCATATGGTTGGATTGTAAAATGCTCATGATTCTTTGTTTCTTGATCTTGTTCATCCATTTCTGGTCTGTTCTTTTTCTTTCCTTTCATTTGTCCTGCATATTGGCTACAGGTATTGCTGAATTAGTTCATATGTCTAACCTTTTTCTAGTTGTCATTATTCACGATGGTCATGTCAATGATCTTAGCTATTATTAAATTTTATTGAGAATAGAAGAGCTTCATGTCTCCAATGTGTGCTTCATGCAAAGCAATGTTGCTTGTAATCTTCATTTTTCTTAAAGTACCCATGTTCAACATTGTGTCTGTTTTATGGATATGGGGATATGACTCTAAGGATTCTCCAAATATATAAAAAAGAACTTTGAAAAGTTTAACAATACGCATGTCAGATAACTCGTTTCCAAGACTCACAATTCTCCTTCAGTTAATAGTGGTTATATCTGAGAATGTGTATGTACTTGATAAATTCATTAAACATATAGCTTAGAACGGTCACATGAAAAACCTCAAGCCATGGCTAGTGACCATCTGAATATTTTCTTCTATTGTTTTACAGTGATATTATGAATCTGCATTCAAGTCGTACATTCATTGATGCTTTAATATGATTATGTTTTCAATGCATGTCATCTACCTTCTAACTCAGATGATCTATGTTTCTAGTGGAAACTTGGAGCTTTCAGCTAAGTATTTCCAAGATTTGATTGTTAAAGATCAAAACCATCCAGCGGCTTTAATGAACTATGCTGCAATTCTTCTTTGTAAACATGGTTCAATTGTTGCAGGTAGGCTTGTGATGAGTCTAAATTCTTGTTTCCCTAGTGTTCTCGCGTTGTTGTTTGGAACAACTGTCAAATGCAGCAATGTATGTGTTCAATTATTTGTGACTGTAATTGGCAAATGAGATATACAGGCTAAAAGTAAGTAGCTTGAGCTCATTCTTTTATCTTTTCAGGTGCTGGTGCAAATGCCAGTGAAGGAGCTTCTGGGGATCAGTTTGCAGCTATCAATGTTGCGAGGGAGTGTTTGTTAGCTGCAGTAAAATCTGATCCAAAAGCAGCACATACATGGGCAAATCTAGCTAATGCATATTATTTGATCGGTGACCATCGTAGTTCCAGCAAATGCTTGGAGAAGGTGCTAATGGCTCATTGATACAGTCTGCATATAATGGAAAAATCACAATTAATTTGCTAATGCTTGCTTTCTGTGGTCTTGGGCAAGTTTTAATTTATTATTGCTTTTGTTTATTGTTAAATAGGCTGCAAAACTGGAACCAAATTGCATGTCTACTCGATATGCCGTTGCAGTCCATCGGATTAAGGATGTTGAAAGGTCACAAGATCCTAGTGAACAGCTTTCTTGGGCAGGCAATGAAATGGCATCAGTAATAAGAGAAGGAGATTCTGTGCCAATTGAGCCTACTATTGCATGGGCTGGACTGGCCATGGTTCACAAGGCACAGCATGAGATTGTGGCAGCCTTTGAGACGGATCAAAATGAGTTGGTCGAAGTTGAAGAGCGTGCTATCTTCAGTTTAAAGCAGGTGAGATTCTCATTTGATCTTTTCTGCAAATTTAATTGTTAACCTTTTTCTATAAATGGTTAAGATGGGTTCCTCTCTGCCTGATGGTTCAAAACCATCTAAATATTTCTTCCATATATTCCCATTTAAAAGATGTAACCAAAGAGAGTGTGAATCAATTGTGTAAATAATATTTGTGTGAGATGTTGACTACTTTTAAGACTGCGGATGTAGTGTACATCTTATAAAGGTTCTTGATATTTCGTCCAAAAGAGACTGGAAAATGAAATTGAAGAATATGGTTATCCCAAAATTAGTGGTTGAAATTTGAGATGTATCTTACTAAAGAATATCACGTGCTTTCTTGCTTTTTCAATATTTGAGGTTGTCTCCGGTCATTGGACTAAGCCTATGATCATGTAAGGAAATGATTGTTTTGTTTTAGCAAAGAGGAGTGGAATCTGACATTGGTAACTGACATGTATCTCGACAGGGTATAGAGATACATGAAAAACCTTAGGGGAAAAAAAAAGAAAGAAAAACCTAACATATCTGTATTTGAAACTTGCAACCGAGTCCAATTAACACAGTTATTGTGTAATTGACAGATTTAAAACTTTATAGCAGGTAACTGTATTGTACATGTATTGGCCTGATTTACTCTTAGAAATGCTTTTCATCCATTGATATTTTCATTTCAATCATCCTGCGGAATTAACCAGGCAACCGCTGAAGACCCAGATGATGCCGTGCAATGGAACCAGCTGGGCCTCGACAGTCTCTGTTCTCAACATTTTAAAATGGCGCAGAAGTACCTTAAGGCTGCGGTGGTTCGATTCCGGAAATGCAGCAGCTATGCTTGGTCGAACCTAGGTATGTAATTTCCTTTAACCATCCTTGAAATAACACAGTTAAAGATTGAAATTCAGTTGTAAGCATATATTTTCACAGGCATCTCACTCCAATTATCTGAGGAGACATCCCAAGCCGAATGCGTATACAAGCGAGCACTTTCATTGGCAACAACTGAACAAGCACATGCAATATTTTCCAACCTTGGGAATCTCTACCGACAACAAAAGCAATATGATCGTGCCAAGGCAATGTTTACGAAGTCGCTTGAACTCCAGCCAGGATACGCTCCGGCATTTAATAATCTCGGTCTTGTATTTGTTGCTGAGGGTCATTGGGAAGAAGCCAAGTTCTGCTTTGACAAAGCACTTCAGTCAGATCCATTGCTTGATGCAGCCAAATCCAACATGATTAAAACTGTGGCTTTGTCTAGATTATGTGCAGGTTTGTCCTCATTTATCATCCCAGATTAATTAAACTATCCTTGAAATATGTGTATATATAATGTACAAGTATAGAGGAAATGTGAAAAAACATGGCTTTGTATCTTTATATTCAAATCTTTAATTTCCTTGAAAAAAATCAAGTAAGTTGTCTTTTTTGGTTCTCAACTTGAAATTCGAATCTCGAAGTTGTAAAATTATCTAATTAGGCTCTCGAGCTTGTATCGACGATGATTAAGCAAAGGTGCCCTGAATAGCTGAGATTGAGAAGAGGACTGTTTCTGATTTCGTAAATACACTTGTGTTAAGCGTTAACAAAATCTGTTTAGATTTTGCCTTCATTTTCAAAGATTGTTTAACTGCAAGTATTAATCCTATCCAACTTAAAGCCACTTTTAATTGTTTTAAATTAGATCCCATTGTTTGAGGCACAATTCTAGGATTAGCTTTGATTGAAGAAAGGAAAGTTAAACCTCCCACAGCCCCACAAAAACAGTCCCCGCCACTATTTCATGCTCGTGAACTGCTCGCTCTCACGATTTGTCATCATCAGGTGAAGCTGAACTGTTGAAGTCAATTTTGTCACCGCATTTTGTATGTAAGACCTTGAAAACCACCCACAAGTCCATCCAACCATGAATGTTTGTTCCGTTAAAACTTTTGGTAAAAGTATCACAAAACCCTTGTATTATACCTAAGATTGCAATTTAACACCTCTACTGAAAAAATGGGAAAATTTGTCCCTGTACATTAGATGAATGAGCAAAACAGTTCATTATAATTGTGCTGTTAAAAGTTTGTTTTGGCGTTTTATATTTAAGGTATAATTTAGTCCTCAACTTTTAAACTTTTATTCAATTTGCCCCCTATTTTTTTATTGAAAGTAAATTAAAAACTTTTAAAACTAATAAGGCTAAATGGTCAAAGCCTTAGTAACAAAATTTAAAAAAAAATTCAATTAAACCCTTTTAAAATTTAAAAAATCATAATAAAATGGTTATAAAAAGTTCAAATTTTTATCAAAAAATAATAATCTCCACCCATTAAAATTGAAATTTTTGAAGAAAAAATTGGGATTAGATTTTGGAAATCTTATAACCATTAGACCAAAAATAAATAGGGATCCTTCAAAAACAAAGTCCTATTAACTTCAATAATTTCTCCAACATTTGCAGGTAACTCAATAAACCAGAACGAAATAAGTTCTAAGACCCAATCTTGCCAGACCATGGGCAGTTGCATTTGTATCTCGATGAACAAGAGTAAAATTGACTTTTTGGTGTTGGTTCATGAACAAAATTTAGAACAACAAACAGAAATTAATGTTTCAGCGTTGCAAGAAAAGGGAGAGTTTATCGTCTATAAGTATATTCACGTATCTCCACCTCGTTGATTTCTTTATGATCAGACTATTTCACAATCACATCCACTTATTGAAGCTTTCGCCGTAATTAATAATATTTATTTACGATTGCATTGTATTGTACGACAAACGCATGAAAAAGAAAAGCAAAAATTCAAGCGATTTCAGGAAAAGCTAGTTGGTTGAGATTGATGTTGAGAAGCGGTCGTGGCTTGATATAGTGATCGCTCATATCAACGATGGAGGACGAGTGGGCTTGATCTTGTTGGTCTTTAATTCGAATGGTCGAATAAGGGGAAAGGGTTGTGGTGATGAACATGAAAAAGCTTTGGGTGTACATGCAATCGATAGCATGGTAGCAGCTCTATCCCTAGAGTTGGTGTTGCTGATTCGAGGTCTGGAGTACGCCATTAATGGATATTGATGAGGACCCAAAAACAGGGAAAAGTCATGAGAGTTTGGGTTGATATTTCCTGAAATTATCGTCCATGTTTTTATTATTTCTTTATAAATTCTAAATTTTTTTAATAAATTTGCTAAGATATAAAAATTGAGGACTAAATTTGTTATTATATTTTATATATCATTTTCTTAATAAATGTGTTAAAATCTAATCTAAAATATGGTACAGGGAGTTTTATGACATTTTTACCAAAACTTTTTTAATTTTGCTTTTTCATTTTAATGGATTTATAATTTATATTTTTAAATTTCTTAATCCACTTTTATAACCAAAAAAGATGCCCAGTTTCATCCTATATTTATCCCACAAATTCATATTTAAAATTTTATTTATACATACATAATAAAGATTATATTTTTTAAAATAAATATTTGAGAAAACAAATAATTTATTTTATAGTTTTGTTTTATTTAAAATAATGTTGCGGGGTTTGATAGATTGAAATTTTAAATGTTAAAAAAAATTAAGTGTTAAAATTTATAATTGTTGAATTTATATTAAAATATTATTTGGTAAATTAATAAATATAAATACGGAATATAATTATGTTGTTTGATAAAAGTAAATATTAATTTTAAAATATTATTTATTTATTAATTTTAATTTTATTAATATATTATTTTGTATAATTTTAAATAAAAGATAAATATGATAATTTGTATAATTTTAATTTTATTAATATCTCAGAAGATAAATTATTTTAATTATTTAATAAGATAAAATTGACTTAATATTTGATAAAAATGACTGACCTACCTGTTTATCTTAAACATTTTGAATATAAGTAAAAAATTATGAAATGAGGATTAACTAACTTAATGTACTGCTTTACCATAATGTTAATCAACACTTAAACCAACCTTAACTAAACCAAACGTTGACCAAAAGAAGAAACAGATAAACCGAACGATATTCATCGATTTCCGTCACTCAGATTCCGAAACAAAAATCACTTTGCCCCTAAAAAAAGCCATGCATGACAGCTGACAACTTTACCCTTATCGGCTGAATACAACTTTATTCTTCTTCGTACTTCTTTTAGTTTTCCTCTTCTTCTTCTTCCTTTGGCTTCCATTTTCATTGTTTCTTCTCTTTTATGCAAACCATGAACCCGTCCTCCTTACCCAAGCTACCGATCCTTCTTAAACCTTTCCTTCTTTCTCTCTTTCTTTCCCTCTTCTTCCTAGCCTTTTTAGCCTCCCACTCCTACTCCCCTCTCCTCCGCCTCAGAACCGCCCTTCAGACCCCCACTATCCCACCTTCCAGGGCCGGAAACGGCGGCGCTAGCCTCCGTATACGGCCGGGTTACTCTTCCTACAACGCTTACATCGAGCGTCAGCTCAACAAAACCCTTAACCCGAAACTCCGAAAGATATGGACGACACGCGATTGGGACAGGAAAATCCGGGTCTTCGCCCGTTTTTTCCAAAGCTTGAAGCAAAGAAACCTCATTTTCAACCATTCCAAGGCGTTGTCTATCGGAGCTAGAGTCGGGCAAGAGGTGGCGGCGATGAAGCTGGTCGGAGTGTCGGACTCGGTCGGCATAGATTTGGTGCCGTACCCTCCGCTTGTAATGAAAGGGGATTTCCATGCACAACCATTCGAGAACCAGACCTTTGACTTCGAGTTCTCCAACGTGTTCGATCACGCGCTGTACCCGTGGAAGTTTGTTGGGGAGATCGAAAGGACGTTGAAGCCCGGCGGGGTTTGTGTTCTGCACGTGGCGGTGCTGCGGCGGGCGGATAAGTACTCGGCCAATGATTTGTATAGCGTTCAACCATTGGTGGAGTTGTTTAAGGAATCGGAGCTTTTGGAGGTGAGCAAAGTTGATGCATTTGGTCTCGATACTGAGGTTGTTTTTCGGAAGAAGAAGAAGATTGAGAATTCTTAGTTGATTTCTATTGTTTCATCTTAATTTTTCCATTTTTTTTTCTTTCAATCCATTAGTTTAATTGTTTTTAATCAACCGGTTACATATTGTTGAGACTTTATTGATTAATTGTTTTTCCATGCAAATTTTATTTTTAATTAATCAATATAGTAAATATATTTTTAAAATAACATTAGTTCTTGAATATAATTATGATATATAAATTATTAAATCCATAAAGGGAAAGCTAACAATTTTTTTTTTAAGAATAAAAAATATGATTTTACGATAATATTAATTTATAATTTTATAATTTTAGGAAAAACATATATCAATTTTATCGGATTAAAATCCTTGCATGCTTTTCATTTCACCTCAAAAAATATATATAAATATAGCTTTAACCATCATTCTATACAAATTAAGATCTTTAAAGATATATGTCGAAACCATTTTTAGGGTTGTTTGGGGTAGTGTTGGGTCTGTTTGTAAAATGGAGATTTGGGCCATCAAGGCTTTTGTAAATAGACTGTTGAAATTAGGATTTAATAATTCTAGATTTTATTTTTATGTTTCAGCTTTTTGGTTTGGATTTGGGCCAGGCAAAATGGGCCCGTTACAATATATATGTTAAATCATATTAAAGATAATTATTTTATTTGTTGTCTAATAAGTTTACGGTGTTTGTATAATATTTTTACATTTTTTTGAATAAAAGTATTAGTTTTTAAGAGTTTATGAATACTTATTCTAATAGCTACAAAATAAAATAAAATCAATATAAAGCATAAAAATCGAAATATAATCTGATAAAACATAAAAACTATACATGACACATAATTGAGACTTGATCTTAAATAAATGTCAAATCCCTCTTGCATTTTCTTAAAAAATAGTATAAACCAACCCTCCAAAATAAAACTCAGACGTAAATGGCAGTCGCTTGGTTTTATAGTGGTTGCTTTTGTACAAGGGACAAAGTGGCAAAGAGACGAGCAAAAAAGGTTGAAAAAGGAAACCTGTGATTCAGGGACCGAATCCAACTATGAAACTGGAAAAAAGAGAAATATATTGTTTTTAGTCCTAAAGAAACAAACAAATTGATGAGGCACCGAAAAGCGACCATTAAAGTTTTTGAATATTGAAAATTATTAAATAATATAAATGTCTTTTTCAGCCCGGCAATAGCCGTTGGGGTTGAAATAGAATTGGCTAAGGAAGAAATAGAGAAAGAGCATGTTAGATGTAGGATGATGGGGCGTATCGTGGAGGGCAAAATGTGGGGCATGATTAATTTACGGCTATTTTATTAAAATAATCTAAAAAATTTTTATATTTACAAAAATATCTAGGTTTAAAAATAATCACAAAAATAACCTGAAATAAACAGTAAAATTGAGTTTTGGCTTGTCAATGGCTAGCACCAACTCGTATTTTGCACCCATAATTGCCAAATGATTGTGTCAGGCTTTAAAAAATTAATTTTTTTAGTTTTAGCTTGTCAATGGCCGGAACTATAATATTTTTTTTTAAAATCGTATCATATTGGTATACAAAATACGAGTTAAAAAAATTTTTTTTGGGTCTTTTGGCTCAATCAATGGCTAAGACACCAAGACAACAAAAAAATTCGATTTTTTTCAAAAAATTTTTGCTCTCTAAAAAATACGAGTTTTAAAAAAAATTTGAGTCTTTGGCTTGTCAATGGCGGGCACCAGACAAACAACCAAAAAAATTTCAATTTTTTTCAAAAATTTTTTTACTCTCTAAAAATACGAGTTTTAAAAAAATCAAATTTTTTTTTGGTTAGCTTTGAGTGCCGCCATTGACAAAGCCAAAGACCCAAAATTTTTTTTAAAACTCGATTTTTTTAGAGCAAAAAAATTTTGAAAAAAAATCGAATTTTTTTGTTTGTTATCTTGGGTGCGACCATTGATAGGCCAAAGCACTCAAAAATTTTTTTTTTTAAAACTCGTATTTTTTTAGAGAGCAAAAAAATTTTTTTTAAAAAAAAATCAATTTTTGTTTTGTTGTACTGGGTGCCGGCCATTGACAGGCCAACACCAAAAAAAAAATTTTTTAACTCGTATTTTGTATACCAATATGATACGATTTTTAAAAAAAATACCATGGTTCCGGCCATTGACAGGCCAAAACTAAAAAAATTAATTTTTTAAAGCCTGACACAATCATTTGGCAATCATTGGTGTAAAATACGAGTTGGTGCCGGCCATTGACAGGCCAAAACCTAATTTTACTGTTCATTTCAAGTTATTTTTGTGATTGTTTTTGAACTTAGGTCATTTTTGTAAATATCAAATTTTTTAGATTATTTTAGTAAAATAGCCTTAATTTGCATTGGGTGGGTGTGTTGCAATTATCATTCTTAATTATTAGATTAGTTGTAGAAATAAATATGAAGAATTGGATAAAAAAAAATATTAGATGTGGGATGATTGGGCGTCTAGTGGAGGACAAAATGTGGAGTATGATTGATTTAGGTAGCTATATGCATTGGGTGGGTGTGCTAGAATTATTAGTTGCAGAAATAAAAAAGAAAAGAAAAACAGCTAATCATTCATGGAACAAATTGCAGCAGTTGGTTCATGAAGATAGAAATGTAGACATTTAGAAGGGTTAGATGGAGAGTGGAGAGTAGCATGCAAGAAAGATGATATTGATAGATAAAGGTAAGCATTCGTTGGCATGAAATGGGGGGAGAGTTTGTTGTGGAATTTAATAGGCCTACGTTTGTATAGCTGGTCATTAACGCTTCGCATGGAATATATAGTGAAAGACTTCTCGTGAATTTTAGTTTTATGTGATCTTTTATCGAGCTGTGGAAACCATGGCTTGCGTCAGAATTCCATTAGGACGGACCACACCATAGCCCTATGGTTATGGGTTTATGGCTATGCTCATTCATAATCCAATCTATACAACTCTATATAAAGGAACTCATACCTTTATTCACACGTCGCCAACCATACCTTTTCTTTTTCTTCTTTTACGTTTAAATTTTAATTTGAATACTTTAATTTAAACATAATTTTACTTCTTTATTTTTATAATTTTATTAATTATTTTTATAATTTTCCAATTAAAATATTACATAATTATATATCCTACGAGTTTTAAAAACTAACATTTATCTTCCTTTTTTTTTTATTAGGTTTATGATACTCTTTTTAATATTTAAGATAATGGTCAAATTTCAATTTTGAACTCTAAACCATGCTGAAACTTAAAATTAAATCTATTGTTTTAATTTTAATATAAGTTGTGCTCTCCATTTTATAATTTCATTAGTCAATCTAAATAATTAATATTTATCATGATGAGCTCGAATCAATGATTTTAAGAAAAAAATTCATATTTTCAATGTTCAAGTGATTTTATTTTTAATTTTAAAATATCACACTAGAAAATTTAATAGAAGAAATTTAATGGCGATAAAAACTACACCCAAATTTTTAAATCTAAAAAGTAGAGAGACTAAATTTTTAAAAATAAAAGTAAGAGAACTAAATTCCAACTGTACAAAGTGTATAGGGGCTTAGAGCATGTTTTAACATTTAATTTTTTTTACTTTGAAATTTGATACAAACATATAATTAACTCAACACGAAGCATGAGCCGAAAACCATACTAGTTAAGTTTTTTTGGTAAAATGATAATTCGAACTTAAATTATTTTAAAGAAAAATAGGTGAATAATACACCACAAATAGGCGTACACTTTTCTTATTTTATAGTTGTTTTCTAACTAGATTTCTATGTTAATATATATTTGAGTTTGTCTTGGTCTCCCTTAAATTTTATTTTATATATTATTTTTTACTTAAATTTTTATAAAAATAATGATTCATAATTAAAACATATAAAATATACTTTCAAATTTGTTAGTACTCAATATGCTTGAGCTAAACTTAGCCCATCTAAGTTACAAAAACGACCCCAAGCAAATCCACAAAGGGTTGGCCTTCGATGCCTAGGCCATCAAGGTCTTAGAGGGACTCCCTTTCATTCAGTATCAATGCTCCTCCCACAATTTTCATAATGGGTCGGAATCTCAGTTTGAAATTAGAAATTAGATTTATTCACCTGTGAATTTAATTAATTAATTAATTAGAGGAATTGATTAAATTAAGTTTTTAATAATTTATTTAATTGAACTAAATAAACTAACTAAATTAAAACTTGACATTTTAACCAATTTGATTTTAAAAACCTTATCTCCTCCTATATTAGAGCTTTTGCATCATCATCCATCAAATTTTCAAAAACATGAGATCTAATAACCCTAAAAATCTGGAATAGCTCAATAGCCAAGTGTTAGATCCGAGCATCTACCTGTTCAACTTTGGGCAAGAACCAAAGGCATACAAAAATAAGGCAATGTGTCTACAAAGTTAAATATATGACTCTCTCTATTAATTTATGTAATCATGATAGTCGGTGTTGTATCGATATAGATTGTATTGATCACTACATATTATTCTAGTCCTAAATCAATACAAAATAATTTATAATGTTTCGGTTAAAGTTTCGATGTATTTTGACTTGTATCAATTAATACAAAAATTAAATTAAATTTTATATTTTTTATCTTAACCATTTTAATTTTTCTATAATTACATTTAAAATTAAAATTATTGGCAAAATTTATCCATGTCACCTTGATAATCAAAGAAAATCAGCACGAGGATGGATGGGTTGATCCACCAAGTATTTGAATATCAGAGAGAGGAGACCGAACTTATATATACAACTCAGGCCCTTAATCTAATTTTCAAATAGGGCCCATGTAATGTATAAATCCACTCCAATCCACCCTTTTAAATTTTCTTTCCTCAGATGAATCAGTTCAAGTTCAACAACGACAAAAGAACGAGAGTTGGGAACGTACGAACTTTGAACTGTGAGCAACACGATGAAGCGATTCTTCAAACCCATCGAGAAGGAAGGCTCTGCCAAGAAGCCCTCGCTTTCTCCTTCCAAACATGGTGCTGAAAACGGCGACGCGCTACCTGAAGTGGACGTCAAGAAAGAGCCATTGAAGTTCCTCACATGGAACGCTAACAGTTTGCTTCTTCGAGTCAAGTCCAATTGGCCTGAATTCTCCAATTTCGTTTCCAATCTCGACCCTGATGTCATCGCTATACAGGTGAATTGTTTTTCTTACTTTCTCCTACCTTCTTGATATTTTGTTGTTTTCGTTTTTGTGAGGGGCTTTGATGATTATTGGCGAGAGTTGGGTATTTACTGGTTTAAGTGAAACAGACTTCTCCCCCCCCCCCTTTTTTTGCTGCATTTGGAGCTAAAGGAGAGTTGTTTTATATTTGATGATGCCCCCTCCTTGTTTATTTTGTTGTTAATTGTTTCCATTCTCAGCAATTTTAAAATGTTTGTGAGGTAGCGAAAGGGTTGTTCTGCAAGAGGATTAAATGCAGTTAAATGGCAATGTGATTACTGATTATGAACTGCCTATTGGCTCAATCTGAAAATCAGCTTGTACTCTACCCTAGCAGCTGTCTTTTTCTTGTTGCAACATGTGAACAAAACTATTTTACAAGTCTTCCTTTTTTCTTGAACTTTCCATGTACGACACTTGCGTCTTTCCCATTTCTTAGACATGAGTTTGGGATATGATCTTCCAAAGATCCTCCTAATACATGCAAAACCTAGGAAAAATTGAACATATACGTGCATGTATGCATGCATGTATCTGACATCTACGAGAGAGTCCAAGTAACATAGGATCATAATCATTTATCTGATTAATTTCATGGGCAGAAGGCAGATTCTTGTTGAGTTCTATTTGAAGATATTAATGCTGTTTTCTCAAAGTTCATTTATTTGTGCTAGATTGTTTTACCTGGTAATTAGGAGGTTTTTTGTTAATTCCTGTATTTTGTTGTTAATCACATTGTTTCATATTGGTTGTTAATCATATTGCTTCATATTTGTTATATCATTGGTTCATATATGCCTATGCTGAATTATGGTTATGGGTGTTACAGTTAGTGTTTCTTTGTGTTTGTTGAGAAACCATCTAATAGTCTGTCAATGGTAGGAAGTAAGGATGCCAGCTGCTGGTTCAAAAGGTGCACCTAAAAAGCCAGGAGAGTTAAAAGATGATACTAGCTCCTCCAGAGAAGAAAAGCAGGTAAGTTTTTTCTCTCATGCTACCGTAATGTTAACTCTATTTGTTCAATTCGTGTTTGTCCCATCACTTCTCTATGGTTATTGCCCTAGTGTGTTTTATATTCTCCTTGACAATCATAATGCAGAGACTCTGTTGAATCTTTATCATCATCTTCAAAGCAGCATAAGTCTATTTATTTTTATACATTTTTTTTAAATCATACAACACTGTCTTTTGTTAATTGCAAGAGTTACAAATTACAGCTTGTAAACATGCTGTATAACCTGTGAGGATCCTATGTGATTGCATCCTATTATAAAGTATAGGTTTCACTGTAATACATACATGTGAGCATGCATAGAGTGTTTTATAATGCTTTGGCATATTTTCATTATCTTTTGCTCCCTGATAAATTGTTATATCATTTTCAGCTAGGCTACAAAAAAGGCAGTGTTTTTTCCTTAAAAGTAAAGGGCCTAAATAGCTCGTTACAGAACAGTTTCACATCATTGTAGTGCATGTGGTTTATTTGTGATCTACTCATAATTTTCTAAAGCATGCAGATGTTGATGCGCGCTCTTTCTAGTCCACCATTTGGAAATTATCATGTTTGGTGGTCTCTGGCTGACACAAAATATGCAGGCACTGCATTGTTAGTGAAGAAGTGTCTTCGACCATTAAAAGTTTCTTTTTCTCTTGATGGAACAGGTATATTTGTTTGCAAACACCAATTCTTGTAGGGAAAATTTTTCCTACGGGACTGCATTTGAAACTATAAACCTTTTGCATAGGAATTAGGCTCATAAGGAAAAAAAAAAAAAAACCTCTATTCTATGCTTTTCTGCACTTGAGAAAAAAGTTTTCAATATTCTCTCTCCATATTTAATCTGCGTGTTTGTGTGTGGATATGAATATAAGCACACCCTTTTTAGTTGTCCTAGTGATTGTACATTGGGACCATATTATATAACCAATTAATAGGAGATATTTCGTGTCTTATGTTCATCCATATTTCTTTGGATGTTATATGTTTACCAAATTCCTTGTTAGTTTCGAAGCATGAACCAGATGGCCGGGTTATTTTAGCTGAATTTGAGACACTCCGCATATTGAATACATATGCACCGAACAATGGTTGGAAAGAGGAGGAAAATTCTTTCCAGCGGAGAAGAAAGTGGGATAAAAGGCTTCTAGAGTTTGTTGTGCAATCGTCAGATAAACCTCTTATTTGGTGTGGAGATTTGAATGTTAGGTAAGTTCTTTGGGTGGTGAAGGGGTGGGTGGACTAATAAACTTTTTAGGTTCATAGAATACATCACTTTCACGAATGAACAGTGTTCTTATAAAGTTCCTTTTCTAATCTAGCCATGAGGATATCGATGTGAGTCATCCGGAATTCTTCAGTGCAGCAAAGATGAATGGTTATGTTCCTCCAAATAAAGAGGTTATCAACTTCTTCTGTCTTTTTCTTTTCACTGAGGGTTAAATTTGATATGAACCATTTGTAAACATTATCATGATATTTTTTTAGTTCACATTACATGCTGATATATTCATTTTAAACTTGATCCCCAACAGAGATGAATATCAAAACTAGAAGACAAATAAATGTTGCTTTGATTCTCATTGTGCTTGAAGTAGCAATGTCTAACACCCATATCAGACACATATTCGAACATGGGTGTGGGCATATGATCCTCTAAGGACCCTCCAAATATATTCCAAAATATTTTAACATACCCGTATTTGACACATACCCTTATCCAATCCTCAGAGCTGACTTTGAGTAACATAGAGGCAAACCACAAAAATCCATGTGGCAGTTAGATCACAATTGGTGGTGCAAAATTGATCATCTTAGGTGGTCCACCAAGTGATATTGGATCTAGTTCAGAAGTTGATGGGTTGGGATTACTTTAGAAATGAAATTTGCTGGTTGGAGTATCACTTAATTTTGCTGATGCAGGCCTTGCAAGAAAGAATGTACAATTTTGAACTTTTAATCTTAACATTGAATGCATTAAACTGCCGTAGTTCCTCTAAGATCCACATATGGACTAGTTCATTGTGGTGTACTCTATATCTAAGAATAACTGACATGATAGTCGACAATGATGCGCAGGATTGTGGGCAGCCAGGATTTACCTTAGCTGAGAGGAAGCGCTTTGGGGCAATATTGAAAGAGTGTGTCTTTTCTTTGGAAAACCCTTTCTTCTATTGTTAACACATTGAAAGTTAAAACCATGATCTGTACAGCAATATTATCTCCACATGACCATTTGACCTAAGTTGAAACTTATGATTACGAACCTGAAAAGCTTGAGCTAATACTTTCACTTATCTGCATGTAATGAGATATAATCATATCATCTTTTCTTTGATTTTCATTTCAATCTACTTTAAAGAATTTTGTGGATTATGCTCAGGGGAAGGTTAGTAGACGCATATAGATACCTGCACAAGGAGAAGGACATGGAATGTGGGTTTTCATGGTCGGGGCACCCCATTGGGAAGTACGTAGTTTTTATGCCTACTTAAATATCTATGATTATATTATATTTTGTGGTTATTGATTGTTCCTATATTTCTTAACATTATTCAAAGGCGTTGGGACCATTTTTGGATGGAATTTATGAACCTATTTAAATATGTTAAGTATCTATTTTTGTAGGAGATAGTTTACTAATCTCTGTTTGGGATGCATCATGGGTGGTTTTATTTCAGGTATCGAGGAAAACGAATGAGAATAGACTATTTCATTGTTTCAGAGAAGCTCAAGGAAAGAGTTGCTGAATGTGAAATGCATGGGAAAGGGATTGAATTAGAAGGTGTGAATTTTTCCTTTTTTCTTTTGGCTACAATAAAACGTTGAGCTAGTGTAAGCCATTTTTTTAGTTTGAGTTGCTTGACTGCTTGTGTGGGCCAAGTGGCAAGCACATGGTCACATTTCTTCAATATCTTTAGGTAGCCTTCAATTCCTTATCTCCATTATCATGTAGTATAGAGTTGCCTTCTTTTTCAAACACGCAAGTATGCCATGAATATCATACAAAGGCAAATGGAAGCATTTAAATTAGAAGTCACCATAGAAAAACAATGGCTAAAATAAAAAATAAAAAAGACCCTGAACTTTACCCTTTCATCTCAGTAAGGTTCTATTTACAGTACCCGAATAAGCTTCTAACTATTTTAATTTGTACGTGCAAGCCTTTAACCTTTAACCTGTAACCAAATAAGTCCCTAACTTTTAATTTAGATGGGTACAATAGAAGTATAGACTATGTGACTCCAACTCTTCATTTTTCTTAAAGTATCTTTGCCCCACACTTTTGTCCAATATGTATTTGGACAGGGTATGAGGATATGATCCTTCAAAAACCCTCCAAATACATGGAAATAGTGTTGTCAAACACGCCTAGGCATCCCTGCACCTTGCACCTTAGCACTATACAACAAAGCGCCTAAAACCCTTTCGGGTGATGCCCATTTAATCAGGCGCATGCCTGCTGCGCCTAGGCTCCCTTTTTGTAAGACAATAGGCATAAAAATGGCCCGCCTCATTGAAGGTCTCTTCAATTTCTTTTATTTTTCACTTTTTAAATTAGATATATACCTTTTTTTAGGAAAAATGTGACAGTATTAAACTAGATACCTCTCTATATTTGAGTATTCAATAACAGACATGGAGCATAGGGAAATAATGCATATTGACCAATAAAAATTGCATGTTTTATAGATAAGATCCACGTTAGAGTTTATTATATATCTTATGCTATATACAGACACATAGAAAAACACACACATATACGGATTGTGCTTTACTTCACTCAGCCTAGCCCTTCTTTTCTGCCTTGTGCCTGAGGCATTATAAGGGTTCTAACTTGTGTCCTTGGTAAAATTGAATGAAAAAACTTTAAAAGTTTCAGCAAACCCATGATGGACACATCCATATCGGACACTCGTTGGAATCTGAGTAACATAGAGTTTAGGGGCTTATTCAAGAAAATGACATTTTGGGAGCTTTTTTTAAAGAATTTTAGCCAAAAATAAATTATTGGAACTTCAGTATTATTTAAATACCTTAGTTTAACGAGTTTTGCTTTGTTTTTGGCACATAAGACATCCTGCATTGATCTTGAAAATTTGCAGGTTTCTATGGGAGCGACCATTGCCCTGTTTCCTTGCAACTTTCAGAGGGGTGCAAAGAAGACAAATGACATGTAATGATATTAATTGTAATATTGAACGGTAGTTGTTGAATCTTAAGTTGTTTCTGGTAGTATTTTCTAGTCATTTTAGTATTCATTTTTACCCTCTAGGCTCTTGTTAACATGTTCATTTTGGGTTTGGATTATGCTAAGTTGAGTCGTTTAAGATTTGGATTAATTTAAGCAAGTTGAAG
The DNA here is from genome assembly GCA_025698475.1 of Gossypium anomalum. Lineage (NCBI taxonomy): Eukaryota > Viridiplantae > Streptophyta > Magnoliopsida > Malvales > Malvaceae > Gossypium > Gossypium anomalum. The sequence continues at coordinate 9,428,176 of CM046967.1, read as the reverse complement.
GGATTCGTATCCAATACAAAATGAAGAGTTTTGAGTAGGGGTGAGCAAAACTCGATTCAATTCGAAAAAAATCGAAAATAAAAATTGAATTTCTAGTTAATTGAATGAGTAATTCAAGTTTCGAGTTCAAGCTGATTTGAATTTTACAATTCAAATTATTCAAATAACAAATTAGTGTAAATATCTATTTGATTCCTATCAATTTTGAAAATGAGCAAATTGATCTCTCTCAACAAAAATGACAAAATAATTTTCAAAATCTCCGAATATTTATAAAAAATTCTAAATTTTTATTTTTAAAAATTAAAAAAATTAAAGAATATATAAAGAAAGTTAAAATTTAAAATAATTAAAACAATAATTTTGAGACTTAAATAAGTTAGTGATTCAAGTTTATCATATTAAAGTATTTTATTTTTTTATTATTTTGTTTTGAAATTTAAATTTATGTGTTCTAACATAGAATTAGTTATACTGTAACAATGTTTTAATTTGACATGTTTGATTTTTTAATTTAACTCGAATAATTTCACTCGATTCGATTTAACTTGAATTTTATTTTACTCGACTCGATTCGAAAAAATTTTAATTTAAATTAAGATAATAAAATAAAAATCGTCAACTTGATTAACTTAAAAAATTTTTACTCAATTTGAATAAAGATTCACCCTAAGATTGAGGATTTGTTTATGCCCAGTCTGGAGCTGTTAGGATTACAGAAATCTATCCAAACTCTATAGTCTATATATAAGAATTTGTGTTTGGATCACTTGGGAGTTTAGGATCACAAAAAAAAAAGGTAGATTTAGTTGGAGACGAACATTTCAATGCTTTAATTAGTACAATCTTGTCTTTAATTTGCCTTCAACTTCACCGTAATGAAAAATTAAGACTTAAAGAGTTGAGACATGCAGCTCGAGGCTTTGCGAATAAATAAATAAAACGACAACGAGTAAACTTTTATTTAATTCTCTTTTTCAATTGTATATAAATTAGTTTGTTTAAAAAATAAATTAGATTGTAATGTAGGTGAAAAAATTTATGTAATAATTTCTTTTAAAAATTTTGATAAAAATTAAATATGATTTTAGTTTAAAATGGTAAAATATTTTGGTAGAAAATATGATATCTTGGGTTCAAATTTTGTGATTTTCATCGTACCCTCAGAATAATATTTGTTATTTTGTAAAAGAAATGAGTTTTTGGTAAATTTTTAATCGCTTAAGGGTACATAAAGTCGTTAAATTTATTTGAAGAAATCAAACAAGTCTTTACTCTTGTATTTTTAAAATATTATTTTTTTATTAGTTTAATTTTTTCACTGATCTATCAAAGTTAAATAAATATGTGACTGATAAAAAAAATTAAATATGCTCAAGTTAGTTGTTATAAATTAAATGAAGAAAACGAAATTATTATTAACACACAGTCGGATAATAACTAAAGCAAACATGAAACAACTAATGTTTTGTGTTAAATAACAAATAATAAAACATTAATATTATCAACAAAATACAAATAATTATTAGAATATATTATTTTTATTATAATCCAACGAAAAATAAATTTTAACTATTAATAAATACATTTTATTTTTTGAAATAATGGATTTTCAAAATATTGTTAATTTATTTATTAAATTAATGAACAAGAATTAAATTATTCATCAGAAAAATCTCCAACTCGAACTGAGTTTGGAAATGAAAGTAGTGAGACTGTGCCATGTGGACTTGATTCGCCGCTGGTTCAAATTCAATGTCTCGCTTTCACTTCCACTCCCCACTAAAAAAAGACATTCCTTCTCTCTCTCTCTTTCTTCCCTCCCTATTTTCTTCTTCTGCAAAGTTTAGGGTTTTGAAATGTGGATTTACAATGTCACAATCTGAAGAAACTCCTGTCCCTGACACTACGCCTACCGATTCAACCCCTCACTTAGGGCTTCACTCTCCCGATCCGGATTCTACTTCGAGTCCCGACCTCCCACCGTATGATCTTAATCACTCCGCTGTAGAAACCGAGCACGAAGAAAGCAGTCTCCAACAGCAGCTCCAGAATCTCGACTTGAAGGAGGAAGAAGAGGAGACTGATAGGAAAGATGACGGAGACAGAGAAAGCAACAACGATGCCGACGGAAACGCTGCCGAAGACGAGGACGACGAGAATGAGGAAGAAAGAAACGATAAGGAGATTGATGGTGAAAACGTGAGGAAAAGTGAAGGAAAGAGGTCGCATTATCCGGTGAGACCGGATGCAGAGAGTTGCGCTTATTATATGAAGACTGGACTTTGCAAGTTTGGATCTAATTGCAAGTTTAATCACCCTATTCGAAGGATGACCCAGGTCTTTTTTTCTAACCTTCTTATTAGTCATCGTCTTTATATGTGCTGAAGTGCTTTTCCTTTAACTGATTGAGAGCTGCTTTTATGCCCCCCCCCCCTTTCCTTTCTTTTTGTTTTTGTCTCTATCTCTATAATAGTAGTACAATTTATGAAAGATTAATTTGATTTATTTTCTTTAACTTGTTTTATACGGTATGAGACATGAGTGTTGAAGTTTTGAAAAAAAAAAATCACTGGTAAGTTTTTTTAAATTATCGAGGAAAATGTGGTTATTTCTGCTTCAGACAGCTGGTGGAAAAAATCCATCTTTCCTCGCTGAAGTGGTTGACCATCATACAACAGCTATATAATCTAATATTGGGATTTGAGTGTCTTCATGTCGATATAAATACAACTTTTAGTTTTTTCTTTGTATACATTACGCCTTGCCTAGTACCATAGGTACGCGCTCCGGTATCCCATGGCAATTATGATGATTTTGGGTGTTATCTACAGACCTATATTTATTCCTTTTCTCCTGACTTTTGCCATTCTGGGTGTTCTGGAATTATGATGTTTGCAGGCTGTTAAGGAAAAGGTCAAGGAAGAAGTTGAATCAACGGAGAAACCTAGCCAGACAGAATGTAAGGTCAATATTCTTAATTTATGTTTGCACAATAACTCTTTATGATAGTAATGGACATCACTTTGATGAGTGTTTACTTATTTGATTTGAATGCTTTTTATGTTATGTTTTGGTTTGGTAGCTGGTCCTTCAGGTCATTATCACATCTTGTTTTTATTCTATGATCTATTACGGCCTGTAAAATATCTTTAGTGTTTGTTCAGATGCTTCTGGAATTCATCTTTATATATTTTCAGCTACGTCTTTAAGAAATGTGCTTTCGTTGATGGTACATTTATTTGATGTTACAAATTTGCTGGAGCTCTTAGCAGTACTACCTAAGAACTGGTGGATGTAAGTTTGGGAATGCTTGTAGGTTCAACCACTCAACAGCAAAATCTTCAACGAGTCCAATTTTAGAGCTTAACTTTCTTGGGTTGCCTATCCGACAGGTAGTTATGCTCTTACTGAATAATTGAATTTGTGGACTCTATACTAAGTCTTGATGTTCGTCGAGTTCTTTCTACTATCAGCCGAATCGTATCAGATCTAGTTTTAGTGATTAATTATAGTAATCATTCTGGGAATTGAAAAGATTTAGTTCATTACAGGGAGAGAAAGAATGCCCCTATTACATGCGTAATGGGTCCTGCAAGTATGGAGCCAATTGCAGGTTTAATCATCCTGATCCTACAGCTGCTGGGGCTTGTGACCCAACTTCCGGATATGGTAATGGTGGATCTGTTTCACCTCAAGCTGCATCACAAGTGAATATGGTGCCCTGGTCATCACCTAGGGCATTGAATGAGACTGCTGCCTATATACCGATTATGTTTTCACCTCCACAAGTTGTTCCGCCACCAAACCCAGAATGGAATGGGTATCAGGTACTGTCATTGCTCTTATGCTATTAGTGTTAATCGTGGTATACTATCCTTGAGTCTATAGCATCTATGGGTGTGTCGTGGCATGCTGTGTAGTTCATAGCATCTATTGAGTTGATCTTAGCATCACATGGTTCTTACCTTCACCCGCAATCTCTTAAATGATGTCTTTCCCAGACTTTTATTGTTTTTATTCCTATTACAGTATGTTTCTACATAATAACTTATCTTTTTGTGCCTTGTCTAGACAACTGTATACCCCCCACCAGAAAGGAGTTTGCATCCAGCCCCAGCATATGTCATGAACAACCCGGCAACTGAAACCGCTGTCTATACTCATAACCAGCCTCAGATGGTGGCTGATGAATTTCCTGCACGGCCTGGCCAACCTGAGTGTAGTTACTTCCTGAAAACTGGGGACTGTAAGTTTAAATCTAATTGCAAATATCATCATCCAAAAAATAGAGTTGCAAAGATGGCTCCATGTGTTCTCAGTGACAAGGGATTGCCACTCAGACCTGTAAGTTTGTGCTTATTTTGGTTCTTCCCACGAAACATGTATAAACCAGATATGTATATAGATTGTTTCAAAGCTTGTATATGCATACATAAAATGAAAACAAAAGTAATACATGTAATAGTAAATATTCTCACAATTGTCGTTGCTTCATTTCTTTTTGTCACCTTATGTTTCCAATTATTTTGAAACAAGTTCCTTAAGAAAAACCAATAGAAATTGCATGTTTTAGAAATTGGTAGTTGATTTCTTCACCTAGTTAATGATTATTCTGTTGTACAAATGAATTTCTACATAAATGTAGCTCGTGGGGAAAGGCCTTTTAGTGGATTTCGGTTATAGTAATTCAAGTCTGTTCTGATCACATTTAACAAATTAATGCTTCAACTTCTTTTTTTTTTTTTTTTTTTTTGGGAAATCCAGGATCAAACCATCTGCTCACACTATAGCCGCTATGGTATTTGCAAGTTTGGACCAGCCTGTAAATTTGACCATTCAAAACAGGGAGCTCCATCAACAATGGCAATGGCCGGACTGGATCAGCCTCCACCATTCAGCCATTCTGCTGCTACAGAGCAAACCAGAATCGCCGGTGGTTCTGATACTGCAGTTCAGCAGCCTGTGTAAAAAGAATTTTCAGCCAAAGCTCCCTAGCTTTTTAGATCTGACATTAGCAAGGATTCTAAATTTTATTTTCTGAACTGCAAGAATCCATTTATCTTGTTTCTACCCCTTGTTCCTTTGCCACAAGCTTTTTGGGGATGGCACTATATAATATATCGTAGTTAGGATGCTGTTGTGTTGCTAGTTTTTGAAGCTGAAAATGAAATCAGGGTATGTAAGTTATCTCGGTTTCATGTCATACTACAAACTAATACAATACCTTTGAAATGGTGTGTGAACCTCTTCTTCGACTTCTTTCCTAGGTAAGTTGTCTTTGCCAGGTTTTTGAAATGGTAACTGGTCTGGTCTGGTCGGTCCGGTTTAAACCGCATTAAACCGTATATGTTGAATGCATGAAAGTAAGCTTTTTAAAGAATATATATATACACATAAGAATTTTTCCTAAACAAGGTTCCTCTTTTTTATATTTTGTAAAATGTATTAAAATTGGAATAAAATACAATCGTCAGTGGTCGTTTGTGCTTGTACTTCCATCTCCTTGGCCCCCCTCTGTAAATAATAATGAGTAGCATGACTCAAGATTTGTAAATTCGAAACAAAGCCCGCAATTCTTTAAAAAGAAAAAGAGAAGGAAAAGGTAGATACATTAGAAGAGTAGAAGGTGGTCCCGTTCCATTTCAGCCAATTATGAATAGTGTAATATTATATATACATGTATAGGGGAAAGGCAAGCTGCTCGTCACTAGCCAAATCATTCAATTCTCCATTTCCGATCTCCCCTAAATGCTACCTTTTAAACTCTAACAAAGCAAAAGCATTTGGTCTGAAAAAAAGAGAAAATGGGTTCAAATGACATTAGAAGTAAATAAATAAATATAAAGTACCGGAAGCTTAACTGAAATTGTGCAATTGTTAAAAATATTTGGAGTATATGATTTTGGATAATCCAACCTATACTTAAATTTATTTATTATCATTATTATCCAAATTCTCATCTAATTCGATGGTAATCTACCAATTGAGTTTTAGCTCAATTGGCATCGGCATTGTTGCCAGTGCAACGTTATCTTCCTATTTAAAGATTGGGGAGGGGTTATGGGTAATTCTAGGCATGATATAAAAAAGAATAGATATGATAAGAATCTATAATAAGATTAATGTTCAGAATATGAATTCGTGGTAGTTAAAATTGTTAGGAAACCGAGTAGAGATAGATAGATAGATACCTTAGGAGGAGAAGGGGGAGGTTTGTTGATAGTATCAGCTTTTTGAGGGACAATACTAGGAGGAGGAGGAGCAGTAGCTCTGGTTTTCTTCTCATTTCTAGCTCTGTTGAATATCATCGTAAATCCATCTGCCGTTGCTGGATCCTTCAAGTCCCACTCCCCAAACTTTGGCAACGCTTTCCCTTTTTCCTGCTCCTCATCATCCAATTTCAATTAATACTCTTGTACAATTCCCACTCACTTTCACTTATATATGAAATACAAACCTTCATATTTAAAAAATGTATATCATGTTGTAATATCATAATATAAACCCCATCACAATGGACTTGTTTGCAAAGTTAATTTATTTCACTAACGGTGTACACAATAATAATAATAGTATATATATTGTCAGTCTGTAATTTCTGAGATACTATTTACTTCTGAGGGAAAGTTTATCTAACGGTTTTGTTGAAAAGAAGTTTTCTTACAGGGAAAATATCACTCTTACTTATGAAGTTTCAATCTAATCTTTGGTTAATTGATGCAGGAGTATTTCTTCATTTGTACGAAAGAAAAAACATAGTCTACAGCCTCATTAAAGAGGCTAAAGTTGAGAGGAAAACAATATCCCATTGAATTAATCAAAGGATAAATTCATAAGAAAATTTTTACTTCCAAAATAAAAAATATCATACCAAATGTAATCTAAAAATCTTTAGATCGATAATATATATATATATATATATTAAGGCTAGGAAATGTGAAGATGATTGAAAGTGAGATAAAAGAAATGTGTAAGATTAAATTACATACCGCCATGAATGACAGATTATATGATTCTAAGAAGATAAAAAGAGAGGAGATTTCCAAAGAGGAGGGGGACAAAGGAAAAAAGATGGATAGAAACATGTTTTTAAAGAGACAAAAATAAGAGGATATGAAGGAATTTTTGTTTTGTTAAATATAACACATGTTGAGGTTAGAGGCTGAGGCACACACTCTTTTTTAGGAAATTCCCTATTTATTCTCTCCTTTCGATTGGTGGGTAATAGTTTTATTATGCCATCATTCATTTTTCCCCAATTGTCGTTTCAGCATTAGCATTAGATCCATATACTAGATTTCCTAATAAAGAAAAGTATTAATATATATTTTGCTTCTTAATTTGTTTATTGGTAATTAATTTTATTTGAGTTGGTATCTCTCTATTAATATTACTACTAATAATGACACGACGTGATAAACATAAATTAAAAATTAAAAAAGTTTAAAATACAATATGTAATTAAAGTCTGATCATCAAAATGGATCGAGCTATCTCATTATTTGTTGTACGAATCCATGCAACTGCAACATCAACATTCCTCGACTACAGGAGCACCTTATAATCCGATATAATATCCCCAAGCTCCAATCAGTCATTAGTAGTACTGTGACAGGCATGATACAATTGCTTGGCATCAGTAAAAATGGTTCCTCCGTATGACAGTAGTGAACAATCCACTGCGCTGCGGCTTCCGCTACTATCGGTGAAAAGCTACCGTCATAAACCGATGTTATAGCTCGGATAAACTCTTTGGAGCCCCCAAGGTATCAATAAAAATATCTAGCTTTGTAAATTTTATACTCTATTGCAAACATCAAATGCCAACATTTCTTACCACACATCCGATCCCAACTAAGCCAATGCATCCCCCTTCGACTCCTACCTGCTAAACCCTACCAAAACGAGTTCATCATTAGTTGCAGCTCCTCACAAAGCGAAATCAACAGCAAGGAAACACCCATACAATAAGATGGTATTGCTTAAGCGATGGACTTCAACAGAATCTCCCTCCCCGCCCAAGATAAGAATTTTTTATTCCATATTTGTATTCTTTGCCATGCACGGTCACGAAGAAAATCGAACACTGCTTTTTTACTCCTTCCAATCAGTGAAGGAACACCCAAGTATCAACTATGATCTAGAGGGTTCGTAACACCCAGTATCCCCGAGAGCCTTTGTCAAACACCGTCGACAACGTTGGGGCTAAAACACACACTCGATTTCCCATAATCCACAGCTTGTCCCGCCGCACGCTCATATTTGCTAAGAATATTTCTCACCTCAACACACTCCTTATCTGTAGCCTTAAGAAGAAGAATGAATCATCTGTGAAAAACAAATGAGAAACCAACAGTCCCAAACTACACACCCTCACCCAGTAATGCTCCCTCAACGTTCAGCATCTCTGGGTAAAACCGAAAGGCCTTCCATACTTATATTAAACAAGTACGGGGATAATGGATTCCCTTACCGAAAACCTCTATATACACTGATAGCTCCTACCTCTTCACCATTTGCCAACTTCGAGAAGCTAACCGAAGTATCACAAACCATCATTAGGTGAATCCAATCTCTATGGAACCCCTACGCATCAAGCACGGCTCGTAAGAATCCCAGTAAACCCTGTCCTAAGCTTTGCTAATATCCACTTTCATCGCCACCTCACTGCCACTGCCTCGGGATTTCTTCCTCATACGATGTAACAATTTAAATGCCACGAGCACACTATTAGTTATCAATCTTCTAGGAACAAATAAAGCAGATTGATTCTCTGATACTATAGAAAGATAGAAAGCAAGATTAACTTTGAGCAGTTTGCGAAGACCTTCGACACTATATTATAGAGCACATTACATAAAGAAATGGGTTATAGATCCTTCAAGGAAGTCGGTTTACTAACCGTAGGGACAAGGACAGTAGGAGTCTCAGAAAGCGACGTCGGGAGTTCGCCATCTAACCTTAGGGACAAGGACAATAACTGTAATAAAAAAAAGTATCATTTTATATATTTTTAGTTTTTTTCTATAAAATATTTTTTTAGGTTACTATTTTGAGAAATATATAAAATATATACAGTTAAAAATATATATAAAAACCTATAAGATCTTAAAAAATATATAATATATAATTTATAATATATAAATTTTATAAAAATTAAAAACTTATGAAAAATATATTAAAAGGCTAAAAAAATGAATCCGGACAAAATGTTATCCCAATGCATTTGAATCTAGACAATTATCTACATAAGATCATTCTTAATATAAAAACTTTTTTTATACTTTTTTTCATTTATATATTTTATTTTTTAAAAATTTTCATATAATTTTTAATTTTATAATTATAATCTAAATAACATGATCTTTTATAAAAAAATAAAAATATATAAACTTGTTAAAAATACTTTTGGAACAAATTTGGACATAGGGGCCGGTATCTATGTTCATTCTTAATGTGAAAAAATAATTTTTTTATATATTTTTAAAGACTTTTTTATGTTTTCTAAATGGCATACTAATTGGCTTTCATGTGACATCATTGGATTGGTTATCAATGCCACATGAATACAAATTAACAGTGTCAGTGTAGAGGTACCAACCTCAATGGCGGAATACAAGTGCATATACCAACTAATTCCCCATAAAAAAGTACCAAATAGGTACAAATGGGCAAGTTCGGGAGACAAAATACATAAAACCTTTCTTTACAAAGTAACGTGCATTATTTTGAAGGTATTTTTATCACTTTATACCTTTTATATAAAAAATAGAAAATTATTTATATATAATAATATTTGAATCAAACCCTTTATAATTTTTAACATTATACTTTACCATTTAACCAAATGCCTCATTTGTTATTTATTTTAATCTTTTATAAATATGGATGCTACATAATTTTAATTTTTGCTCATATGGATGTGCCATAATTTAGTATTTATAAAAAAATTATATAAAAAGATAAACTAAGGTTTGAGGTCTTTTTGAATTTTATGTTCAAATTCTACTATTTGTGAATTTATTTTAAGTTTAAATTTATCAAAACATAAAAAATAAAACAATATTATAATAATATTTGTTACGTTTTAAATAAATTTATTTTTTAATCACTTTAAATTTAAGGTGGTGTCTGATTAATATGTGATATCAACTTTGTTAAGAGTTTTATATACAACTACAAATTCTATCACACGTGTAAACTTGTGAAAATAACATATTTAGAATATAAAGGTGTGTTAAGAAATAACATATAATAAAAAATGAAATGTATGGTTTAAAAACGATCAATATTAACACATGAACTATGTACGATATTAAAAGAAAATAAAAAGAAATTAAATTGTGAGTAAAATGAAATTTAAACACATAAATACATTATATTAAAAATACTAAATAACTATAATATTTATCATGATGTTTTTATCAATCTTGAGTTGTTGTTGAGTTAATCTATTATACCAACTGAATCAATAACATTGTCAATAAGAAATTTTATCGCACGTATATAAAGTATCCATAATATAATTAAAATGTAAATATTATATTAAAATAAAGCTTTAGTTTAATGCTGAAGTTAATACTTTATTGATGTAAATAGTATGGATTTAAATTTAATCACGCATAAAAATTTTATTGGGTTTTTAAAAAAATTAAAATACTTACAAATATATAACTTGTTTTGAATATAAAATATTATTTTTTAATTAAATTGATGTTGAATTAATTCGTGATATTAATTCAACCGGGTCAACATTTACAGATAAAAATAAATTGAAAGCGATTACAAAATATAATAATATGACGTGGAACATATAAAAACAATTTTAAAAAACAGGTGAAATGGGGAAATTCGTACTAACCAACCGAAACAAATTAATCAATGTGAATGTTGATACGTAGGCGCCGACACTCCCTCGTTCGTGATGGAATTGGAATGAATTCCGAACGACACCGTTTTGCTAGTTGCATCATTGTCGTGGAAATTGGCTGCAAATTGTACACTGAATTTATTATTTGCACCTCCGAATTGTGAATTATTAGTATAAGAAACTAACTTCTCATAATATTAAATTTATGCATGTGATATATAAATTTTAGTTTAATATAATTTTATATTAAGTTTTATTTTATTTTAATTATAAATATCAAAACTTTAATTTTAATTAAATTCATACATTTAAAAAAATAAATATATCAAAATTTTTCATAAAAGATAAATATAATTATTCATAAAAAATATTAAAATAAATATTTTAAAAAATAAACACGTATCAATTTTTCAAAACTATTTGTGAAAAAAAGTACACTACCAATATACTAAATATTAACTCTTATTTATATATGTAATATACAAATGTAAAATAGTACTACGTGGATAACAATGTTAATAATTTACAAAAATTTAATCGAATCATAATAATATAATATCATGTATAGAATTACACGGTTTTATGTATCATATTGCACATTGAATTAAAATTTATGTATAATTTTTAAATTTATCCCATTTAAATTTAATACAATCAACTAATAATGAATTGTTTTACATTTTACATATACAAATAATTATATTTATTCAATATAAAAATAAATAAATATACTTTAAAATAAACATAATTGAATAAAATCAACTTTTCATATATAATTCTATAAAATTAAAAATCATATATCACTTTCCAATTTAATTTCAAAATATGTTAAAAGTAAACAAAAAGTATTATTTTATATAATTTTAACTAACCAAATCATTTTAATATTATTTATTTTTTATTCTATTTCACTAACCAAAAAGCTTTTTTTTTTTTTTATATGTCTAATTCTTTTAACGAACCAAATAAATTGTTGATTTTTCCTACAAGTCACCGAAGAAACAGTTGATTGGTTTAATTTTCACATTTAAAGCCCCCAACCAATTTTGTTTCAACTACTTCCATAGAAGGAAATTTTGTTTCAACTACTTTTCTATCTTCTTCCAACAGCATTTAATATTCTTTACCCTTTCTTTCTTTTAGGGTAAACTGAGGTTCAACTATTAATAAGTTTATATTTTGATCACTTAATTTTATTAAGTTACACAATGATCGTTGAATTATTTAAAACTTTTCATTTAAATCATTAAACTATTTAAAAGTCTTTTTTAATTATTAGGTTGTTAAATATTTTTTTTTAAGTCTGGCTATTGATGAACAGTATGGTACATCAGTACCCATCAACAAGTAGAAGAACATATTTTAAATTCAAGTTGATCAATTGGTTAGTGTCAGAGATTGAAGAAAAAAGTTATTTGGATTCTGGTTCATAGATTTGTGGCATTTAAAGTTGTTTCATAAAAAAAAATAAACTATAAAAAAAAAAAGGGGAAGAAGAGCTTTCGATTGGTGTAGACGGTGCAAACAGAGAAAGCCATACAACAACGATTTTAATATCTCAATGACTTAAATGAAAACTTTTGAATAGTTTAGTGGCCATTTTGTAATTTTTTAAAGTCAATTGATCAAAACATAAATTTACTAATAATTTAGTGACTTTAATTAGAGTTTACTCTTTATTTAAATAAAACACTCCTTACCACCTCCACCACCATCATCTCATCATCATTATTATTATTATTTTATAAATCATGAATTTCATTATGGGGTGCCAGTGATATTTGAATCGAATCAGGTCAGTTGGTCGGATCAATTAGACCGATAATTTATCGGAGTATAGGTTTAGAGAATGATTTTTGAATCGATTAGGTCAATAATCGATACAGGCCTATTGAATTGGTTAAAAAATATTTGAACTGACAATTGAAATATATATATTTTCTATTTTTTAAAATATTTAATAATTATTTAATTGAACCAGTCAAACTAATAAACTAATTATCTGTTCAGTTTAACCACATACTTGATTCTAAAAACATTAGTTGGAAGAGGTCGAAGTGGACTACTTCTCCAAGCATTTAGACCAAGTTCAAATTCTAGAGTTGACATTGTTAAAAGAGTAATATCACTTTAACTCAAATAGAACTATATTCAAATCGTAAAACCAATAAAAATTACCTCTAGTTATAAAAAAAAAAAATTGTTTGATTAAAAAAAAGAACAACATTAAAGCAAGATTAATATCTAAAATTCACGTGAATAATTGCAGTGATTTTTAGTCTAATATTAAGATTCAAATCCTTCCCCCCTCCCTTCTCAATTGGTAAGCTTGCTTTTTATCTATTTATTTATCTAAATTTAATCTAAATTAAAATGTTGGCGTGTTTCTATTTGAGTGTTAAATCATAATTTTATTTTGTAAATTTTTTATCAATGCAAAAATTGTCGTTTTTTTATTACATATTATACTAAATTTCTAAAAATAAAAATAAAGCGGCTAAATTTTAAATCTACATAGAGTACAAAGATTAGAGCATATTTTAACTTATTTTATGTTATGATGATACTAAAAGGTATTATTTTTAGATAGTAAAAAATAACATCACATAATTAAATTTTAAAAATATGTAATTATAAAAATATGTTGATTAACGTCTAATATAATATCTGCTCCAATTTAAATCTATAAATTTATTTAAAAAATAAACATAGTTAAATAACAAAAGAAAATCTTAAATCTTAATAACAAAAGAAAATCTTAAATCTTACACTTGTTTCTTAATATTAATTTTAAATCTTAAACCCTGATCTCAAAAAATTTAAATATCAATTCCTAAACCTTAAACTCCAAATCTTTAAATTCTAAATCTTATATCTTAACCTTAAACGTTAAAACTTAAACCATGAAGCCTAAATCTTATAAATCTTAAATTGAACTCTAATGCTACGTTTGGTAAAAAATATTTTTTTTAATCATGTTTTAGTATATGAGTTAATAAAAAACTAATTTTAATTTGTAACTTTTAATGGCTCATCTTACTTGTTTCTTATAAAGAGAAATTTTTTTTTTTGTGCTTATTTTGAAAAACTCTTATTTTTATTACTCATATTTCTAATTTCAAGTTTAATCTTTACTACTTAATATTTATTTATTTTATGTAAAAATATTTTAACACATGTATTAGATAATCATTTTTCTCATGTTATTATACTAATAACCGAACGAAACATAAATCACAACATTTTGTTGTTATACAAAGTAAATTATATTATTTTGAACATATTTTTATTTTTTCTTTTATATAAAAACATATTACGAGATCTGAACTTAAGAGACTTTAAGGGTGTGCTTGATAAACTGAAAATTCAAGTGCTGAAAAATTAAGTATTATATTTTTACTGTTAAATTTTATAACTGCTAAATTTATATTAGAAAATTATTTGATAAATTAGTAAATATAAGTAGTGAATATAATTATGTTGTTTGATTAAAGTAAATATTGATTTTTAAAAGATTATTTATTTTTAATGTTAATATTATTAATATAATAATTTATATGATTTTAAATAGTTTTAAATAAAAGATAAAATCAACTTGATAAGTAGCTGACTACTTATTCTATTCAACATTTTTTTTAAAACTTTTATATCAAATAAAAATTTAAAATCATTATTAAATACATTTAAAATATTAAATAAAATAAAAAATTTCAACTATTTATGAAACACACCCTTAACTTTTAAAATGTTTTTAGTTGAATTAAAATCTCATTTATTTTTATCATTTTATAAAATATTTATTATGTAATTTTACATTCACTCCACCCAAACTAACAGAATATGTGTGATCAGAAAATGTACAGCCACCATGCATTGCGATGCCATTCAATAAATAGTGTCAGTGTCAATATATATATATGCTGAAGTCCCAAAGGACATTGAAGAAACCTGTAGTACGCAATCCATGGCTACCCTTTTTTCAACTCATTCTTCCTCACAAAACATCCTCATTACGTTCACCATAATATTCCTCACATCATCTCTTCTGCCTTCCTCTTCTGCAATCACTGAGACTGACCAACGCCGCCCATTTAAGAAGATCTACGCCTTCGGCGACTCCTTCACCGACACCGGCAACACCGGGTCCCTCACCGGCCCCAACGGCTTTGTCCACGTTTCCAACCCACCTTACGGCACCACCTTCTTTCACCACCCCACCAACCGCTACTCCGATGGCCGACTCGTCATCGACTTCGTGGCTCAGTCACTGTCTCTGCCGTTCTTGCCGCCGTTCCGTAACAGCAAAGCCAACAGAACTTACGGGGTTAACTTCGCGGTGGCCGGTTCGACGGCGATAAACCATGCTTTCTTTGTTAAGAACAACCTTTCGCTTGATATCACTCCCGAGTCGATTCAAACACAAATGCTGTGGTTTGACAAGTATTTGGAGAGTGAAGGCTGTAAAGATCCAGAATCGGATCAGTGCAAAGAAGAGTTTGATGATGCTCTGTTTTGGGTTGGTGAAATTGGCGTCAATGATTATGCATATACTCTTGGATCAACTGTGTCAGGCGACACCATTCGGAAGCTTGCCATAAATAGTTTCACTGAGTTCTTACAGGTAACCAACAAAATTTGTGTCTTCTTATCATGTTAATAAAATATGGCACTGACTTGGTTCAATTGATTTTGCAGGGATTGCTGAAGAAAGGTGCAAAATACGTGGTCGTTGAAGCACTGCCGACGACAGGTTGTTTACCGTTGGCGATGACATTGGCTCCTTCAGACGACAGAGATGACATAGGGTGCGTGAAAAGCGTGAACAACCAAAGCAACGCCCATAACCTCGTCCTCCAATCCAAGGTGTCGGATCTCAGACAACAGTTCCCCCAAGCCATCATTGTTTACGCTGATTACTGGAATGCTTATCGCACGGTGATGCAAAGCCCAGAAAAATACGGATTCAAAGAGAGCTTCAAAGCATGTTGCGGAACAGGGGAGCCGTACAACTTCGAGGTTTTCAATACGTGCGGGAATCCTTCGGTCACCGCCTGTTCCAACCCTGCCCAATATATCAACTGGGATGGTGTCCATCTCACCGAAGCCATGTATAAGGTTGTCGCCGACATGTTTATCGATGGGAATCTCTGTAACCCGCCGTTCAAAACCTTGCTGGAAAGGAAGCTGTGGCAGCCATGAATATGGGATCTGAAATTCTTCGTGTGTTCTGAATTGGTTTATTTACTTGAGAGATATCACTCGTTGTGTCGTTTCGATTGTGGAATAGGTAGATGTATTTCAATGGTTAATGAAAACTTTGATTCGATTTGATGTTTGTTTATCAAATGCACATCAGGCGATTGATTATGATTAGAATTTGAAATTTTTAGTTTATATTTTAAGTTGGAATCCAAAAGAAGGTAATTTGAAAAACAGATAATCACAAGTCTCTGTGTAGGATTTAAGTAAGAATAATGTTATTAAATGTGCGTGTTACAGGGCAACTGCGTGTTTTAACCAAAACTCTTATTTTTTTTTATTAAAAAAAATAGGAATAACTAATTAATTACATCCTTATTAAAAAAAATAGGAATAACTAATTAATTACATCCGAAAATTTTGAGAAAACATCTTAGACTGGTCCAAATCTAAGAAATTTTGGATCATAATAGGGGGAAATTAAAAAAAATTACAAATCAACTCTAGAGGATAAAGCTTCTTTTGTCATGCAATCAACAACTTCGCAGAGTATACTCTGAGATAGAATATTTTAAATTCGTCGAATCAAAGCAGCGTATTTTTGTGTTTTAGTTTTAGATTCGATTCTTTCCTTACTCACATTTCTATTTTTTTTTTATTTCATGTTGTTTTAAGTTTTTTTTAATTAATATTTTTGACACATTAATTTTTTTGATTAGATTTTTCAAGTTTTTTATTTTTAATTCATCTTTTTAATTAATCGAACTTAGGACTCAATAATGAAATTAAAATTAACTATCTATCTAACAAAAAACCTAATACCTAAAAAATATTAATTAAAAATTAAAAAAAACTTAAAACAACATGAAATAAAAATAAAAATATGAGTAGCAATGGAATTGAAACTGAAACTCAAACACTGATATTTAACAATCTAACAAAAAAATAAATTTTTTACTTCTAGTGAAAATGCGTCCCAAAAACAACATAGATTAATAAATTTAGAAAAGAAAAAAAAAATAATACATATACTCAAATAAAACTTTCTTTCAGCATATATTGAAAAATTAGTGGTTATTGAAGTTAATTTTAGGTCAAATTGTGGTTATTGGAAAATAATAATATATAAGTTTCGTACAATTTGTTCTCTCAATTAAAATCATCTTTATAAAATGGTTTGTTAACAATTTCGAATACAAACAACTAAACATAATGTTGATATTTTGTACTTAAATTTGATCATAATAATAACAAATTTATCCTTTAAATTTTATATAACCTATCTATATATATTCGTAAAGTTTTTCATATATTTTTTAAAATTTTAATTTTTTTAACCTTTTGCTGCTGCTCTAATTGTTCCTAGCCCACAAAGTTACCAGCCTATTGTGATTCGCATTTTGTATTAACCATTAAGGAATTGCCAATTGGTTGAAGCATTTTCAAGATGATCCATAATTGTGGGTGGTATTATTTGCATTTATTTTGTGCCCTTTCGTGCTCCCTTAAAGGAATATCACCGCATTCTTAAAGAATTTTAATTCAGTGTAATTACACGTTTTTTAAATTTAAAATCCATGGCTTTTGATTTCAAATACACTTTTATTAAGATAATGAAAATTTAAAATTTATGATAATTTTAAAAAAAATAATCTTTTATCCAGAATTACCCTTAGAAGGTGGTTTTTCTATTTTACTTATTTAATCCGATGCATATTATATTTTATATTACTAATAATATTTATATATTTTTAAAATATAATTATATCTATATGCCATTTTTTTTTGAGTGATAACCAGCTGGAGTATTTATTATTGTCTATATGCCATATTTTTATTCATATATGTATTTTTTATATATGTTTTATTTTTAAGGTATGTATTTTTTTTATTATCATTAATTTCAATAATAAATTCGAATAGCATAAATTTTCTTCTTAAAAGTATTCATCCAAACAAAAAAAAAAAACTAATGTTTTAAAATAGATTAAATATAAAATATTAATTTATTTATCCAAACACACTGTATTTTTTAGTTGAGACTAAGGTGTCCATCGTCAATAAGAGTAACTAATCTTCATGTTTCGGGTATTTTCTGAAAAGATAATGATTGGTAATAAAATGTGTTCCATTCTAAACACACTGTTAATTAGACTCATCTTTCATTATTTTATTTGGGTATTTCTCTTAAGCCCTTTCATTAATTTGTTTGGGTATTTCTCCTAAACCCAAATTTCATTGGCTCGTATTTAAAATCTAAGCCCAACCTGATTAAAGATGATCAAATTACTTGTTTGTTTCTTTCTTTCTTTCACATTGGGGACTTTCTATTAGGGGTGTGCAAAATTCGGGTAAAATAAAAAAAACTCGGTTAACCGACCGAATTCGGTTAATCGGTCGGTTAACTGAATTAATTCGGTCAGGGGTCTGTTAATAATTTTTTGAGTTTTAGGTTAACAGTTAATTCGGTTCGAAACCGGTCGGTTAACCGAAAAAATTAATAAATAAAATTATAATATATAAATAGCCTACTATTCACTCAAACCCAATCCAACATAAACCCAAATATCTAATCTAATATATATTAATCCAAGTACCCAACCCAACCCAATCATAAAAATTACAAATAATTTAATAAATAAAAATTAAAATCTAAAACTAAAACTAAAAATAAAAAACATATAATTTTATATAAATAATTCGGTTAATTCGGGTAATTCGGATAATTCGGTTAATTCGGTTAATTTTATACTTATTTTAACTAAAAATTAAAAAAATATAATATTCGGTTAATTCGGTTAACCGACCGAATTAACCGAAAAAATTTCGGTTCGGTTAATTTTTTTAAAAAAATTTTAATTCGATTAACGATTAAAAATTTTGAAGAATCAATTAATTCAGTTAATGTTATTTCGAGTCGGTTAACTGGCCAGTTAATCGATTAAACACCCCTACTTTCTATTAAAATCCAAGGTTTGCGGGCTTACTCAACACAAGGTCGACCCGTTTATATTTTTGGCCGCATTTTGGATATTAAAACGACGACGTTTTCGTACGTTTAGCGTTTTACAAATCACGAAACGTCACCGTTACGTGGAAAAAAAAGTGTGTCCATATCTGGGTTCTGAGCTTGTTTGAAACCCTGTGTTTCTCGTACTGTATTCACTCGGAGAGACGGAGGCTTTCGGTTGAGTTAGTGTTAAAAAGGAGGAGCGGGTTTAGTCAAAAAAAAAAAACTTGTAAAAAATGGGGAAGAAATCGAAGAAGCCAGGCAAAGGCAAAGAGAAAACGGAAAGGAAAACAGCAAAAGCTGAGGAGAAGAGAGCTCGTCGAGAGTCGAAGAAACTTTCTCCCGAAGATGACATTGACGCCATTTTGGTAATTAAAAAATCTTCACTTCTTTCTAATTTCATATAGATGTGTATGTGTGTTTCAAGCTTAAAATCAGCTTTCGAGAAAATGTAGTTTTAAGATTTTCTTTGAAGGTAATTTAGGTTGATTTTATTTTTGGAACTTTGTGTTCAAAACTCTTTATTTGAACAGTTGAGTATTCAAAAGGAGGAAGCAAAGAAAAAGGAAGTTCATGTTGATGAAAATGTCCCTGCGCCGTCTCCTCGATCGAACTGCTCGGTACTGTCTTGCCAAGGACTGCTAATACATTTTTATCATTCTTTTCCTTTTATTTTTTATTTTTACTTTTTTCCCTTTAAAATTGATTTTTTTACTTAATTGTGTAGTTAACAGTTAATCCTCTGAAAGATACAGAGTTGGTACTATACGGGGGTGAATTCTACAATGGCAGTAAGGTTAGATTCTATAACGAACTGTTCTAGAGTAATTGATTTGGAGTTGGTGAATGCTTGCGGTTTCGGTTTGGTAGCAAAAGATGCTGATTTGGATTGGTGCAGACATTTGTGTATGGTGATCTTTACAGGTTTGATGTAGAAAAGATGGAATGGAAGTTGGTTTCAAGTCCCAACAGTCCGCCTCCTCGTAGTGCTCATCAGGCAGTTGCTTGGAAAAATTATCTCTATATCTTTGGTAGACTGCTAAACTTTGCTTCAATTTGTATAAGCAATTATGATAACTCTTGATTTTTCTTCATCTCATGCAATACTGTATTCTTTGTTCTTAGGTGGTGAATTTACATCTCCAAATCAAGAACGGTTCCATCATTACAAGGTGAAACTGATTTAAACTACATTGTATCCTTCCGTCCACCTCTCCTGTATCATCTCTTCCAAAGTTAAAGATTTAATGTTGAGAATTCTTTCAGGACTTCTGGATGTTGGATCTAAAAACAAATCAATGGGAACAACTAAATTTGAAAGGTTGTCCAAGTCCCCGGTCTGGTCATCGAATGGTAAGTTTAGTTTTCTTTACATATTTGCATATTTAATTGCTAAGAAAATGAAATTTTCATTTGGAATCAGAGAGCCAAATTATATTCATTTTCTTTAGGGTTTAATGTCAATTTAGGACAAAAAAATTGTCTACATCTTCAACTTCTTGTATTATGTTGTTCTTCTTGCAGGTCCTGTACAAGCATAAGATTATTGTTTTTGGTGGCTTCTATGATACGCTCAGAGAAGTGAGGTTGTTAATGGTCTTTTTGAGATACTATTAGAGGTTTCATAATCTTATTCACAATTGAAAATTTTCATTACACTAAAACCAATTTCTTCTTCTCTACTTTAAGCTCTGTTTAGTTCTTATCAACATTACCAGCGTGGTGTATAATGTATTCCCTGTTCATAGCTGTCATTACAATAGCTAACTCTTGATATGTATGAGAACAAACTCTCTGGAATTTGGAAGATGAGTTAATTACCTCATGTCATGTGGTATCAATAAAATACGATACAGAGATGCTTCGACATAAGATTGATTCTCATCTAAGGAACACCTTTCTCTTCTAGCTTTTAGGGATTCTACTTTTGCTAAATTTTAGGAATTTAAGTCAAAATTCATTATGATTTCAGGAATTATGTTTATCGTTTCCTTTTTCCTCTCTTTTATTCTTGTGCTATTGAAATATGAAGTACTTAATAATCTCTAAAACCATATATCAATGATGATAAGATTGATATATCATGCATTAACTTTACGGGTACTACTTTCTTCACTTCCCCCCTTCACCCTTTCCACCAAAGAACTATAACACCCTTTTACTTTCACAGTTGACCTTTGACTCCCCCTGAAATTGCTTGTCTATAGGTATTATAATGATTTGCACATCTTTGACCTAGATGAGTTCAAGGTAAACATTTTCTTGCGTCTATTATTGATTTAATTTATATGTTTTACATGTCAAGTTTCATTCAGCTCTTGAACTAAAGATATGTCTTTTGGCATGTAGTGGCAAGAAATAAAGCCTAGGCTTGGTTCCATGTGGCCTAGTGCTCGGAGTGGTTTCCAATTTTTCGTGTATCAAGATCAGGTGAGTTGGCCAAAAAAGGCATCCTGAATCTATTTGAATGCTTTAAATCTAAACTGGTGTTCTGATTAGTGCTTGATATTGTCCGTTAGCTTAACAATGGATTTTGCCTCGTAATTTTTCTCACCAGTTCCAAACAAGAGCATTTCGTACAGAAGTAATATTTATACATTAATTTCTTTGCTTTAAATATAATTTGCAGATTTATTTATATGGAGGGTACTACAAAGAAGTGTCTTCTGATAAGAACAGCTCAGCCTCGGAGAAAGGAATTGTTCATGCAGACATGTGGTCTCTTGATCCTAAGACTTGGGAGTGGAACAAGGTTTTAGGTCTTTCTTTTCTCCTATAAGTATGAATAAATGGTTCTTTCAAAAAAAGTATGAATAAATGGCTATAAAAATGAAAGCACATTGTGATCTACTTTTGACTGGATCAACAAGTTTGTTTGTATATGATACAACATCCTGTCTTATAGGTTAAAAAAAGTGGGATGCCTCCTAGTGCTCGTGCCGGGTTTTCCATGTGTGTTCATAAGAAACGTGCTATGCTATTTGGGGGTGTAGTAGATATGGAAATGGAAGGTAATTTCCTATCATCTCTCTGATCTTCTTCTGCAGAAGTTTCTCTTTTTTAAATGACCTTTGACAGTGATATACCTTAGGGGAAAAGTATATCTGGTTTATCACTATAAACAATCACACCTAATCGCAGTTTACCAAACTATGTTGTTTTTGAGGTTCTTAAGATATTCACTTCACCCACAGGATTAATGGTCTGTTAAGTGATGCTTCTGGGTTGATTGCCATCTTCTTTGTTTCTGACTGTATATATTTGTGCAGGTGATGTAATGATGAGCTTGTTCTTGAATGAACTTTATGGCTTCCAACTAGATAACCACCGATGGTAAGCTTGGTCTATTCAACAACTTAGGATCTTTAGTTTCTACCCATGCTATAGAGTAGAACTTTTATAGTCATTAACTGAAACTTTGCCAGTTCACAACTGGTTTGGAATAGTGAGCTGGTAACTTGTCCAAAGAGGCAAAGCTTAGTAGCTGTAGGCTCAGTAAATAATTTTCAATGAAGCAATAACTTTACATTTTTAAGGAGTTATCGCAGTCCCCTTTTTTATTTTACCTCCTATCAATGTGTTTCACTCTCATTTTAGTTCAAATTTTGAGAAAGGCTAGTGGGTGATTTTTTTGTTCTTTTTCTTTTCACTAAATGAGAGTATTGTTTGTGTTAGGTATCCTTTGGAGCTACGGAAGGAAAAGTCAACCAAGGTTAAGGTATTGCCAGTAATAAGCCTATAAGTATTGGATCTAACTTCTGGTTACACATCTGTCACTACTACCTTTTCTTCTTTTCAAGTTGTAAAGGCATTTCTTTCTGTTGATCGTTCAATTATAATTGTAATTCTCTTGTGCTAGCTTTTACTTTAATAATACAAATTTTTTTTCAATTGGTGTTCTGCAGTCAAGAAAGGATTCAAAACAAGAAACACCTGGTTCTGATTATAATGATAAGGTAAATATTGAAGCAGAGACTAGTGGCATAGATGATAAAGACCAAATTATGGAGTATGATGAAGAAGCTGGTGATGAGGAAAGCAACATTGATGAAATGTCTGAGCACATCGTAGCAAACATGACAATCGATGATGACAGGTCAATCAAATCTGGTTCAAAGCCTCAGCAAACAAAATCTAAATGTAAATTCAATGTTCAAGATTCTGTTTCACCTGAGGTTTGTCATACTGCATTGAAATAATTGTTTATTGCTTTTAAATATGTCCAATTTATTGATGCATGAATCTGTCATCAATTTTCAGGTTGTAAAGCCTTGTGGACGAATAAATTCTTGCATGGTTGTTGGTAAAGACACTTTATATATATATGGGGGCATGATGGAGGTTAAAGATCGAGAAATTACACTTGATGATTTATATTCTCTTAATCTTAGTAAACTTGACGAATGGAAGTGCATCATACCGGTTTGTTGAATTCTCTTCTCTTCTCTTCTTTAAGTGTTCATATATTTATTTCTAAACATTGGACAGGCACAAATCAGTATCATCATATATCCGAATACTGTGACAGCTTGCTGACATATGTTCAATAGGATTAGATAGATCTCATTAAGAATACAAATGGATATTGTGATTTAACTAAGTTTTCTCCTCTCCACGACCCCCTCTCTGGCCACCTTCGGGATTATATCCTGAAAGCTGAATCTTTAAAATATACATCCATCTATTTTCAATACCAATTTTTTTTACGAGTTCTTGATTAGGTAGTGAATGCTGTTTTACAATTAAGCATGCATGTCTGATTTCTTTCTCTTCTTGCTTATCCCTGTCAATTCATAGGCATCTGAAAGTGAATGGGTGGAAGCCTCAGAGGATGAAGATGATGAAGATGAAGATGAAGATGATGATGATAGCGAAGATGAAGGTGAGAGCGGTAGTGATGATGAGGAATCTGATGATGATGACGAGGCAAAGGTATTTGCTTACTTGTTTAAGCCAAAATACTTTTGTTAATTGCTAGTGGTTTTGCTGTTACATCATTGGGAGAAGATTATGTCATAGATCTCGTCTGCTTTTGGAATTCATTATGTCTTTTCTTATTCTATTTCTTGTTCAAAAACAAATTAAGATGAAAATATGTAATAATTGTCTGGGAAAGAGATTTTGTAAATGTTTTTTTATGAGGCCGATACTTGTTTCTTTGGCATGTTAGAAATATATGGACCAACCAATTTATATGATTTTATGTTCACTTGTCCTAGCAGGGTACAAATGATGGTACGAAATCAGTTCAAATGGGAGATGCTGTTGCTTTAATAAGGGGCGAGGGAAAGAATTTGCGGAGGAAAGAGAAACGAGTCAGGATAGAGCAGATTAGAGCTAACCTTGGCCTCTCAGATTCACAGAGAACACCAACGGTAGCCCCTTAATAATCATTTTAAATTTGCAATATTCTAGAATGATGTTTGAATCTATTTTTGATGAGTTTTACATAGGTTAGTCATAGTTTTATTGATTGTCATGTGTTTCCTTTTGCAGCCTGGAGAATCATTGAGGGATTTCTATAGACGTACTAGTTTGTACTGGCAAATGGCTGCCCATGAACATACTCAGCACACTGGCAAGGTCTGTTTATTTTATAATTTATAATTTATTTGTTTTAAATTTAATGGATTTTCTGTGTATGCATTCATTATTGTGCTTTCTTAACACCATCCGTCACTCATTTTCTATTTAACTTTTTCTATTCTCTTTTAAATAACCGCACACACATAAACTGATGTGTGGACAATTATATCAGAGCTTCATGTCCGAGTAAACATTATGTGCCATTTTTTCTCTTCTTTTGGGGTACAAAACACGATGAAGTCTCTGACTTTGCAGGAACTCCGTAAAGATGGTTTTGATCTTGCTGAGGCTCGTTATAGGGAACTTAAACCACTTCTTGACGAGGTAAAGTTCTCACTTTCTTTCTCAATGTTTATACAGACTGCTGCGGGATCGCTCAAGTGATCATATTTGTTTCTTGAACTAATGAGTTTGGTTTCATTCTGTATGCTGCAGTTGGCCATATTAGAGGCAGAACAGAAGGCTGAAGAGGCAGAAGGACCAGAAACAAGTTCGAGAAAGAGAGGGAAAAAGAGAGTTTAAGAATTTAGCACCCTGCATTTGCAATACTTTCAGATTTTGGGTAAGCTGTGAAATTTTAAAAATTCTGTTGGTTTAATTTATGGCCTCCAAACTAAGGTTTGTCACGCACGCGAACACTACGATTGGCCGTAGAACTGTTCTTTCTATGGTAAAATATGTATTAAATCTGAAGAAATTTTGGTGGATATAATATTTTTGTATTTAAAAGTTATATTGATTGAGGAATATGGATCAAGATGTGAGCTGTGTTTTCTATTAATTCGAACTGATACTTGATATCTATACTACATGATATCTATATCAATAGTTATACCATTGATGTTGATGGAGTTAATGACACGAGTTGGTTTGGACATAAATTCAATTGAGAATAAAAAATCATTATTTTTACAGAGTTATATTATTACAAAGGTTTTTTTTTTCTTTTAAAGATGTTTATATAAAATCATAATTTTTTTTAACTTCAATTTTACCATTTTCATAAAGTATTATTTAGTTTTTATATAAAATTTTAATAAATATACATTTTATAATTTTTTTTGAAGGGGTTTGCTATAATAGGAATCACTATTGATAAGTGGATATTTGCCGTAGCTTTGTTAAATTAGAGTGGATTGAACCATTTTTGGACTTACCCTTAATAACTCATATTAAGCCGTATGTATTGAAAAAAGAAACGCTAGACATGAAAATGAAAATGAGACGTTTGAGAGGGTAGGCAAATAATTTAAAAAGGAACTCACAAAGATGAAAAGGTCTTTTTTTATTAGTTTTCTAACCAAAAACTTGTTTGATAGATCAACGTTATTCGGTGACGTTATGATTTTCTTCGATTTACAAAAAAGTCATTATTAATTAAAAATGACTAATTCAAATTTCGACTCAAAGCATTTTCCGACAGCTCTATAATTTCATCAACTCCATTAAGGCTCTGTTTGTTGAATTTGTGTAAAATATTTTTTACTATTTGACAGATTTTTTGAAAATATTTTATAAAAGCTATTTTAAATGAAACAAATATATAGTTAAGAATTTATTATTAAATCTTCTTAACCTTTAGCTATTCAAATTCTTTTTTCACCCGGAATATTATTTTTTTCACATGTTTTAATTATTGATTAATAATAAATTAATCACAATTGATAACTTTTAGCTATTCATACGATTTGCTTGAGGCAAAAAAAGAAAAATTTTTCACTTAAATTTTGAAGAAGTCTTATTTTTTTACAAAAATTTTTACTTATCTTTATTATTGCATATTTAAATTTGTACTAATTATTCTTTATTTTATATCTAAAAATTATAAAACATGTGTTAAATAACATAAAATTATTACAATAGTAACTAAAAATAGCATAAAATTATTACCTTTTATTGAAACAAAAACAGCTACCGTAACAGAACAAATTAGTCCACTGACAAAGCTTATACAGTCTTAAACATTTACATCGATTACACAATACAACCATCCTTATCATCATTCCATCAACCTCTCCATAACCAATTTGAGAACAAAGAGTGCATCAAGCTGTGACCGCCACCTTCATCGATGGTTGATCGGACCACTCCGTAATTTCAAAGCAAACTCGCTCAAATGCATCCCAATCAATAACGAACAATCATACATCATTACAAATTTGAAGGGTACAACTGCATGTCTACACATTATATCTACTTTATCTCCAATCCAAGACAAGCACAACATCATCTTTGCATAGAAAAAGCTTTCATATACAATTTAATTTCCATTGAACCTATTATCAAAATTTCACAAAATATATTCAAATTAGG
Source organism: Gossypium anomalum (assembly GCA_025698475.1). NCBI lineage: Eukaryota > Viridiplantae > Streptophyta > Magnoliopsida > Malvales > Malvaceae > Gossypium > Gossypium anomalum. Next base: position 9,401,195 of record CM046967.1, on the reverse strand, counting down.
GATAGTAAATGTCAAAAATTTAGAAATGAAATTATTTTTCATCAATTACATAAATAAAAGTATATTATGATTATCGATACCCTCTAATAGCTAGTATTAATTTTTAACCACCACATGATTTATTTTCAGAAACATGAGTAAATGGCAAGCAGGATGTGAAGCATTGCCTGCGTACTCTCAAGCATAGTCTTTGCTCCAAACCTCTTGGTCAACAGAGCTAAAGGAACATATATCCCCTTACAATGTGACCCTAAACGAAGCGGATCTCAAGCAATCTTTTGCGGGAATGTCTTTATTTTTTCACTACCCTACGCCCCACAAAGAGAGGACAGAATGTCTAAGAAAAGATCAAATATAAGATGAACTTGTCTCGATTGTTTGACTTAGAGGATCTTCCAAGTTATTCCATATTATTTTTCAGATATCTGGTTTCCATATCCTCGGCAATGGGTTGTAATTTTCAGATGCAACTGTAAGGTTTGCTAGCATAGAGGTCTTAATCTGTTGCAAACAAATTTGCATTCTGATTAATGCATGGAAGTTAAAATGGCTATCTGTGGGGTTCTCAGAAGTAATTACAAACTCGAGCAAAATCCCATCATACAATATAGTCTTTCCCTGGAACAAGCAACATTTCCATGGGACTCGATATCATTACAAGTTTCCCTATATACAACAAAATGTGTATTTAGAACCATTCTTGGAACAAAGAAGAAGAATGCCTCTAATCAAACAAAGTCTATTCAATCCGGAGAGATTACGTATGTCAAGGCACACATCTCTTTTATAAGGAACTTTGCTAATAACATTGCTAAACGAATCCTAGTGCAAGAACTACTAACAATTTGACCAAATATACCTTCAATGATGAATGGACCAAGCTCTTGATCACCGAGGCAAACTTGAAAAGCGACAAAAAACTCACACCCGCCCACAAAGCAGTCTCTCGAAAATGCCACCGATTTCAAAAGACTTATCAAAACCCCTAAAGCCATATCCGTTACATTAGAATCATCACCACCTAATTTTTAAATTTATCCGGGAACTTCAAACAAGTAATACATACAAGATAAAGCCTCTTGACACCGCTCCGAACTATAGGAGAAGGTCTAGCCCACCCCTTCGATCTCCAAACCCCAAAACAAAGATACCAACAAACCAAAAACAAAGATAATCTTGAATCACATCAACTAAGAACCCCAACTTTGGCATCCCCATTACTGATAAAGCCACACGTGACACAGAGAAATGCTTTTTCTTATCACTCATTGTACCATACTCGTTACAAAGTAATCTGAAACACTCAGCAATAACATGTTGGAAAACATCCTTGGTTTTAGCAGAAAAAATTTAATCCCAAACCCAAAAAAAAATTAAAAATAAAGAAACAGAGAGGCATAAAAATAAAGAAACAGACAAAGAAATCACGAATAAAGAAATAAAAATCGAAAGAGAAAAAGAAGTTGTAAAGAGAAGATTACCTTCTGGGAGAGATTCGGAATCGAGAAGATTAAAAGAGAAGACGATTGAAATTTTTCATTTTTGATGAGAAACTTGGGGGAATTTATCAAGGATCAAAGAAAACTCTTATCGAAAATGATGGGGGAAGGGGAAGGGGAAGGGGAAGGGAAGGGAAAAGGGCAGAGGAAGGGGAAGGGAAAGGGAAGAGGAAGATCGTGTTGCTTCTTTTCCTGAAAATGTCTTACCGAAATAAAAACGGTAAGATATTTTCCTAAAGTATTGGCTTTGTTTTCCGTGTTTTGTAATTCATTTTCCTTGAGAAAATATCTTCCTCCCAAACAAACGGACTGTAACATGTATTAATATCATTTATACGTTTATACAGAACACAATTAATATAGTAACTAATAGAGCATAAAGCAATAGATGTGTTATTTTTTTACAGTATGTTTAATTTTTTAAATAATTTATCACTATCTAACCATTGTATATATACACTATAATAAAAATATTGATGGAATTTGAGAAAATATAAAAATAAAAAAATATATTAAACTTTTAAAATTAAAAATATAAGTATCTATTCATTTTTTAGAAATCATATTTTTTTTTACACTTTTTTTCTTTACTCATTAATTACTAATTTTTTTTTTTCCATTTTAAACATGTAATTTAATTTAATATTGTTGAAATCAGATTAGATTTAATCTAAAATCAACTGTTTTAAGAGTTCAACCGTTACTATTTATTATTTAATTTAAGTTAACTAGAAAAAATAATAATTTAATTTAAGTATAATTAAAATAAATTGTTAATTTAATAATTTAGAATTTCATTTTTTTTTATCATGATTTCGATTTTTTTATTTTCTTTTCATTCATCATTCAAATTTTATGTTAACCAAAAATAGACGAAACCTCTTTCAACTACTAAATAAAAATTATTTATATATATAAACAATGTTAATATTTTACAATATTTGATTAACTCAATACCACTTCTTCTTTAACTAATTTTATGTTATCTAGGTAATGTGACATTTTTTAAACAATTTTACACCTATTTTTACTTAAATCAAAATGAAATAATAATAACTAATGGACTAAATTATCCATTTCTTTGATATATTCTTCAAATAAAATTGTAACTATATTTATTTATTATTAGAAGTCCAGAGAAAAAATGAATAATAATACGAAGACTTGAACTTCTTTTTCTATTTAAGTTAATTTCTAAATTTAGTAAATATTTTCATATTAAATTTTAGAAAAAAAAATTAAATTATTTCTTAAACTTATCAATTCTTCTCATTTTAAAATTTAAACTTTTTTTTTATGCAGGTTAATCATATTTTATTGAAAAAAAGTTGAATTGAAAAAAAAGTGAAAAAAAGTTTCAGATCTAATATAGTAACAATTGTCAAATTTATAGATTAACATGAATTAAAATAATTCATAATTTAAGTCTCGGTAGAAGAACAATTGTCTATTTTTAATACTAATACGAGAACAATTATTAAATTTAAAGAGTAATTTAAAAAAAAAAAATCAACCAAAACTTGGATAAACCCATTTTTTTTATAATGACTTACAAGTTACTGTGGTAAGATCCTTAAGGTTGAAATTTCTGTTTTTGGCTTTTTGCTGATTTCTCCTTGCGCAAGCAAACCCAAAAACGCAGCAGTTTTTCCTTTAAGAAAAAAAGCAGTAGAACTCCTTCATTCCAACTCAGTGCTCATGGATGCGCAAGAAGGAACTCAGCAGTCACAGCAGCTAATCCTTGCTCACAAAGTCTTCCTCCTCAAGCACCGGGATGTCCCTGACATCGAGAAGGTCCGCCTCAAGGATGAGGTCCTAAACACTGTCAAATCCAATGGTAACTCCCCCAATTCTCCCCTTCCTTTTTCCCAGCAATTTATTCTTATTCAAATCTGACACGAATTGCTTTGCTTGTATGCTCGTCTTTGTGGCGGTTTTAGATATGACTCCATATTATGAAAACCTAGTCGCGGACAAGGTGCTGGACCTGGAGCACAGCGTTTTGGACCCAATGCGTGCAAAGAATGAGGAAGAGATTAAAAAGCTCGACGAAAAGTGAGTTTTTCGAAAAGAAATTTCAATTTCTTTTCCTGTTTGATTTATTAAAGAGTGATTGGAACTTTATTATAGAATTTAGGTTTTCTGTTCTTAATCGTTAATGGGAAGTATAAGATTTTAGATTCCAGTAATAGACATTGTTTTCGGTAAAATTCCTACTACTACCCATAACCCCTTGCATGTTGCAATAGCAATAATGCAAACCGAGACGTAAAAGAGTGACAAACTCACATTGTTAGTGTTCATTTAATTCTAAAATTGATAAGAATATAATGTGAAACTTTTAGACTAAAGCATGTTGACTGAACCATTTGCTCCGTGATTGATGAGGCTTATGGAGGAGGTGAAAGTTGTTAGAATCATGGAAAGAGTAATACTGACTTGACTTTATTAATGAAGAGAGAGGTATATTTATAATACATTTGTAGAAAGAAATAGCTAGCTAACTAACTATAACTAATAAACTGTTAACAGACTTTAACTACTTTCTGTTATGCCTAACATTCCCCGTGCTACTCAACTCTCGGTCGGGAATGTCAACACAGCGAGAGACGACCCGCAGCCGATCCCGAAACTTGTGAAACACCCTATTGACAATGGTTTTGTCAACACATCTGCAACTTGATCATGACTTGGAACATGGCCAACTTGGAACACACCCTGAGCAACTTTTTCCCGGACAAAAAAGAGATCCAATTCAACGTGCTTGAATTTCGAATGCATCACTGGATTTCCGGCGACGGCCATAGCTGCGGAGCTATCACACCAGATTAGTGCTTTGCCTTGAACAGACACACCTAACTCAGACAACAATGACTGAAGCCAAACCATCTCCGCGGTGACATGAGCAAGGCTGCGATACTCAGCTTCAACTGTAGAACGCGAGACCACCTGTTGCTTTTTAGAGCTCCAGGAGACAGGACTACTTCTAAGAAAAACACAGTAACCGGATGTGGAGCGACGATCATCACTGTCAGATCCCCAACTAGCATCGGAGAACCCTTCAAGCAGAAGCTTCGGACTCTTAGTGAACTTGACGCCATAATCCAAAGTTCCTTGTAGATAGCGCAATATACGCTTAACAACTTTAAAATGGAGTTCTGATGGTTTATGCATAAACTGGCAAACCTTGCTGACTGAAAAGGCTATATTAGTTCTGGTAATGACGACATATTGTAAGGCACCAACGATGCTTCTCTACAAAGTCGCATCTGCAACAAAAGGACCTTCAGTCGCTGTCAAACGACAAGTTGTCGTCATGGGTGTAGGGGAGTCGTTCGACTTGTCCATGGAAGCCCGTTTAAGAAGATCCAAGATATACTTCCGCTGACTAAGAAAAATTCCAGTAGGAGTATAGCTGAGCTCAATACCAAGAAAATAACTTAACCTGCCAAGATCTTTAAGAGAAAACTGGACATCAAGCTCTTTCACAAACCGGTCGATAGCCTGAGAATCTGTCCCGGTGATTATTATGTCATCGACATAGACAAGAACATAGAGTAGATGAGATCCTGACTTATGAATAAATAGAGAATTATCAGCCTTGGAGACAGCAAAACGAGCAGTGACTAAAAAATCCCTGAGCTTGTGGAACCAAGCTTGTGGTGCCTGCTTAAGGCCATAGAGAGCTTTCCTGAGCTTGCAGACCAATGGACGACCCCCATCGCCTAGCTGTTCAAACCTTGGTGGTTGAACCATGTAGATTTCTTCCTGCAAGTCACCGTTCAAGAACGCATTGTTGATGTCCACTTGTCGGAGAGGCCAGCCCATGGAAACAGCAAGGGCCAGAACGACACGGATGGTTGTTGGTTTAACCACAGGGCTAAACGTCCCCTGAAAATCAATCCCAGCCTCTTGAAGATAGCCTTTTACAACCAACCGACCCTTATACCGAGCTACAGACCCATCAGCATGTCTTTTAATTTTAAAAATCCACTTGCAACCGACAGCCCTCCAACTGTCGGGTAAGGGAACAAGATCCAAGGTGTGATTGGCAAGCAAAGCCTCATACTCAGTGTGAGCAGCAGCTTTCCACTCTGGACTTTGAAGAGCTTCGAAAATACAAGAAGGTTCCTGTTCTGACAAAATGGAAGCAAACACTTTCGGTTTGAAGATGCCACTTTTTGATCGAGTGCGCATAGGATGAACATTCCCTGTAATAATAGGTTGAGCAGGACTTGACGTAGGAGCTGTAACAGAGGTAGTAGCATGAGAGGATGAGGAACTAGACTGGTGAGTAGGAGACCGGTGGTCAGAAGGTGGAAATGACTCGTCCATAGGAGAAGAGATGGCAGAATCAACTATAGGAGGACGAGCAGGATCTGAGCCAACTACTAAGGGAAGCCGAGACATGTGATGACTATAAGTGGTTGATCCAGCAGTTGACTTGAAAAAGGTCCCAGTCTGAAAGGGAAACAAAGCTTCATCAAAAGTAACATAGCGAGATATAAAAATGCGACCATCCGGATCGAGACATTTGTAGCCCTTATGATTGGGAGCGACACCAAGAAGCACACATTGTCTGGACCGAAACTGGAGCTTGTGCTGCTGAAAAGGCCTTAAGCAAGGAAAACGGGCACACCCAAAGACTCTAAGATGAGAGTATGTAGGTCGTGTGTTACAGAGTACCTCATAAGGGCTCTTCTTTTGGAGAGTGGGAGTAGGAAGGCGATTCAATAAGTGGACAGCATGAGCAAAAGCATGAGACCAGAAATCCAAAGGTAACGACGCCTACGCCAGGATAGTCAACCCCATGTCAGCAAGATGGCGATGCTTCCTTTCAACCACACCATTCTGCTCGGATGTGTGATGACAAGTAACACGATGCTGAACGCCAAGACGTGACAACTCTGTTGACAGAGAACGATATTCACCTTCCCAATCGGTTTAAAGGCTTTTAATAGTGCAGCCAAACTGAACTTGAACCATAGCATTAAACTGGAGAAAACACCGAAAAGCCTCGGATTTCGACTGGAGAAAATACACCCAAGTGTACCTACTATACATATCCACAAAGGAGACATAATACACATAGCCACTTGATTTTATATGAGCAGGGCCCCAGACATCAGATTCAACTAATTCAAAAGGCATTGAATACAACGTTTTTGATGAACTGAAGGGTAGTTTATGAGCCTTGCCTAACTGGCAAACTGAACAAATGGTAGATAAATCCCTACGTCAAAAAGAAACATTACAACTTTGTAAAACATCAACAAGAACATTGTTACATGGATGACCTAGTCGACTATGCCATATTGTAGTGGAAGGCACAAGTTGAGAAGTGTATAAGCACATCGAGGGAGGCAGAGAAGTGGCACCACGTTTATGAGGAAAGAATCCAGAAGCATCGAACTTGTAGAGACCATTATGCATGCGGCCCACTAGGAGTGTTTTCCTGGTTTGAATATCATTCACAAAGCAAAATAAGGGGTGAAACTCAAAGTATATAGCATTATCTTTGGCAAATTGGCCGACTGATAGCAAGTTCTTGCATATAGTGGGAACATGCAGTACATTCTTTAGTCGAAGAAGCCTAGAACCAGCCTGCATGCTGGACGACCTTATGTTGGCAATCGAAACTGACGCACCATTACCCATAGAAACATGCTGCGTACCTGTGTAAGAAGAAACAGAGGAAAGGTTTGCCGCATCAGGAGTAATGTGATTAATGGCTCTAGATTCTGGATACCAAGCCTGATCATTAACAGTAGAGGAAGACTGGTGAGGAGAGGCAACAGCCGTCTGACATGAAGGAGTACAAGTAGAGAAACCTCCCTGATCACGAAGTTGATGATAGTTAACTGTCAGAGTCTGATTGGAATTTACACCCGAAAACGTTTCATCAAAACGATGATAATACGTCTGAACTAAATGACCTATCTTGCTACATAATTGGCATTGCGGGCGTGATCTTGACCAACTCCTACCAGAACCACGAGCCTTACCACGGGACCAACCACGGCCTTGTCCTCTGTGGCCATGTTTATATTCTTGATTACAACAATGAGAGGAAGTGGGATGGTTAGAGATCACACTACTATCCTGCTTCTGGTGAGATGCCAAATTAGCTTGCAATGAGACCTCAGTCAAAGAAGCCAACTGTCGGGCTTCACAGCCGAGAAGCATCTCTGTTAACAACTCGAGAGACATCGGTGTGGCGGATGCAACCACCCGATCAGACTCATACTCCAATGAAAGACCAGCTAAAATGATGCTCACCAGTTCTTGCTCCGTGACGAGACTACCAGCAGCATTGAGATTGTCACTGAGAGTTTTCACCTTAGTCAAATACTCTTTTATAGTAAAACTCCCTTTCTTGAGCGAATATAGTGCATGTCGCATGCTCGACAGTTTGACATTGGATTTCGCTCCAAATCTTCTTTCAATAACAGACCATATATCAAAGCTGGTTTTGGCAGCGGTTAGATGAACCAGAATTTCATCAGTGACCGTGGAAAGTAACCAAGAAGCAAGAAATTTGTCCTGCTTTTTATGAACCAAAAACAACGGATTATCAACATACTGCCCGTCAGGTTCAGGAAGATGAGAGGATGGAACCGGAGTCGTGCCAAGAACAAATCCTTCAAGATCATAGCCTTCAAGAATCAGCAAGATCTGATGTTTCCATAACAAAAAGTTATGCTCTCCAAGTTTGATAGTGTCGTGTTTAGAAAAATAATGAACATTCGGAAGAGTGGTAGTATTAAGACCTTGGGAAGGAGGTGCAGCATCAACATTAGAAGAATGACGGGGTGTATCACCTAGAGGTACAGGTTCAGTTGCCATGAGAAAAGAAACTGAAAAGGAAAAAAAAAAAAAAAAAAAAAGAACAAAAAGAAAAACGAGCTATCCCAAGAAAAACCCTAGCTCAGATGCCATGTTAGAATCATGGAAAGAGTAATACTGACTTGACTTTATTAATGAAGAGAGAGGTGTATTTATAATACGTTTGTAGAAAGAAATAGCTAGCTAACTAACTATAACTAATAAACTGCTAACAGACTTTAACTACTTTCTGTTATGCCTAACAAAAGTATTAAGCGGTTATTTTGAGAGGTGCTTTAGTGTTAACGGTTTCATGTTTGGAGTGATGATGTTTACTAGAATTATGTCTATGAAATGCTGATCTGGTTATCAGATACTGCTGAGTCCGATAGATGTTAGTTCAGTGTTCTATGTTTAACTGGTACAAGGCTTAAATAAAATTAGCAATCAGAATGGTTGCAAGTCCGGTGTCAGGTTTGGTGACCTTTAGTTTTTCTTGGACCTATTCGCTTGGGCCAGTTTAATCTATTTGATATTGGTCCATTAGTTTTTGATTTAGCTGTAATTAGCCATTAAAGGGGTAGAATGGTCCTTGGTGGTTGGTTGGCCGAGATTCTGGGACTGGAGGTGGCCATGGATTGTACTGAAAAGCTACATGGGAGCCTCTGCCAATTTATCTCAACTCTCTAGTTGAGTTGAAACAACTAGAATCTCTGCTCAGAAATTGGGTACCCTATGGCTTTTGGTTCTTGCTGAATCAATCAACTCTCTAGTTCTTGAAACCAGTAAAAAACTTTGAACTGGGATGAAGTGGTAATTGTCACTTCCCCCTCTTTTGGTAGATCTTTTGGTAGATGAAATGAAAACCCTAAAAGCACCAAGATAGTGCCAACTGAAGTACAATGCTGATATTTATAAAAAAACAAGTGATCATCAACATATATAACATCATGTTATTCTAACACTTCCTGGTTATGAAACCAAAAACAAAACCGTGTAAACTCACATGTCAAGAGTTTTGAGGTGGGTAATTCTTACCCATCAAAAGTTCTGTTTCTGTCCTTCCAAAACCTCCAAAAAGTAGTTAGAGGTATTTGGATCTATAACATTTTTTCTTTCTATACAAGATGTACACCCCTCCAAGATCATAACTCCTTTTCAATTGCCTCAGAGTTTCATCGTAATTAGGATTTGGAACTGATGGCTTTGTCTGTCAACCAAGAATCTATAAGTAATGACAAATGTTATAATACATGGACAGTAAAAGGCTTAGTTTTCTTCTAAAAATTTGTGCAGCAACTACGTCTCAATAGTTTTCATCAACCACCAACCCCTTTTTAAGAAGAAAAAGGGAAAGAAGCACATCTTCATATTAGATTAATTGTTGTTTATCTATTGAATATGTTTAATCCAAATCTGGCTTTTGGCATTGTAGGATTGCTGACGCTGAAGAAAACTTAGGTGAAAGTGAAGTTCGAGAAGCACATTTAGCTAAATTCTTATATTTCATTCAGATTGGTGAAAAGGTATTTAGAGTTATAGTTTATTTCTCTTGAAGTTGATGTCCTCTTTGTCTATATATGTTTCGAGTCATATATTTCTCATCTTGACTTATGCCCTTCTCAATCTAGGAGAAAGCATTGGAGCAACTGAAGGTGACAGAAAACAAGACAGTTGCTGTTGGGCAAAAGATGGACTTGGTCTTCTACTCGTTGCAGATAGGCTTTTTCTATATGGATTTTGATCTTATTTCTAAGAGTATTGATAAAGCGAAAAAGTATATAATCCTATCGATTGACAAATATTCATTAGTTCTGACTCTTGCAATACTTGAGATGGACGTCTTTTACTAATTGCCCGCTCACTATTTGGATGCCAGCTTGTTCGCGAAAGGAGGTGACTGGGAGAGAAAGAACCGTTTGAAGGTGTATGAAGGCTTGTATTGCATGTCCACTCGAAATTTTAAGAAGGCTGCCAATCTATTTTTGGATTCCATTTCTACCTTCACAACTTACGAACTTTTCCCTTATGACACATTCATATTTTACACTGTGCTTACAAGCATCATATCATTGGATAGAGTTTCTCTGAAACAAAAGGTATTATTTTGTTGTTTGCCTCGCATTTCTGTCCTATGTCTTATATTACACATTTTTGGGTAGTTAAAGTTACTGATGGCCAAATGTTTTGTAGGTGGTTGATGCTCCTGAAATCTTGACTGTGATTGGAAAAATTCCACATCTTTCGGAATTTTTAAATTCGCTTTACAATTGTCAGTACAAATCATTCTTCTTAGCATTCGGTATGTATAGATCTGCTATTTTTTTTATAACTAGATATAGAATCATTAGTTTGTCCCAATATTTATCCCTTCTTATCTATGTTCCTAATATTTATGAGCTATCTCACATTTAATAAATGCTAAAATGTCTTCCACTGATCAGTTCGTTTGATTTGGTTGAACTATATATATCAGCTGGCCTGACAGAGCAGATAAAATTGGACCGCTATTTGCATCTACATTTCCGGTTTTACATGAGAGAGGTCAGGACTGTTGTTTACTCTCAATTTTTGGAATCCTACAAGAGTGTTACTATTGAAGCCATGGCAAAGGCTTTTGGGGTGACAGTAGAGTTCATTGATCAGTAAGTGATTACGTCTGATAACACCTCTCTCTATATATGCATGCATTCCTTTTTCCACAATTTCTTGCGATTGCAGTTAGAATTGCTGGAGTTTCTTTAAGGCAACTTCTCATTTAATTGGTTTTTCTTCATGATTCCAGGGATCTATCTCGTTTTATCGCAGCAGGGAAGCTTCATTGCAAGATTGACAAGGTTGCTGGTGTCCTCGAAACTAACCGCCCTGATGCGAAGAATGCTCTTTACCAGGCCACTATTAAACAAGGTGACTTCTTATTAAACCGGATCCAGAAGTTGTCTCGTGTCATTGATCTATGAATTGTTAGGTATTTCATCGGATTTAGAAATGGATAACCAATATTTTCAAGGTTGAAAGAAATATGGAAAATATAAAATAATGCTTTTGGATTCAATTTTGTTCTTTTGTTTCATGATTGTGATACTATTCCCTTTTGGTCAATGAATTTGATTCTATTTTATCCCCCTTTACTCTCGTATATTGGGATATTAGTCTAGTCCAATCGAACCCAGTTGATGGAATATTGTGGGTTTCGGTGGGCCTTGTAGGTTCAGACCTTCCATATCACTACTCCTTCTCACCATTTATTGTAAAGCTTGAGCAATGAAATAATAGCATGATGTGATTCCAAGTGAAATGGAATCATTGACATGAATGCCCGATTAAACTTCCCATAAAACACCTGAATATTTTAAAAAATACAAAACAAGTAATCAATGAAATGATTTTAGTACGTGAAAAATAGAATTATATAATAAATATATTTAAATATAATTTTTAAATTAATGTTTTAGTTGTCATTTTCATTAAAAAATGATTTGAATATTTTTTGAAACGTTAAGGGTCAAATTTAGTTAAAAAGGAATGAGGACCAAATATAATCATTTATTATCATTATGTCAAAATATAATAATTTATTTATTATTTAAAAGAAAAATCAAATTAACAAAAAGGTATAAATGTTTGGCGCTAGAAAGGGATAAAATTACATAAAGAAATCAAAATTTTTAAATGAAAAATACAAAAAATTAATTTCTCAAAAATTAAAGTAGAAGGAATTCAAATATCTTTTAGTACATCATACAAGAAATAAATCTTAAATTGCAAAACAAAATAGAAATATAAACATGTGAAAAGTTAAAGATATGTGGTTAGAAAGGGGCATTACCTTATCTGAACTGAACATGGCGGGCATTCTTTTGAAATTTTGGATTTTTGTCTGGTAAGATAACCATAATAAATTATAAGTATCCTTGTACCTTCCCTAATCTCTCCATTTTCATGTCAGCCACAGATATAGTAAATATGTTTATAATCTTCTAATTGCTTTTTCTTAAAAATAATTTAGGGTATGCTCGTTTTATTAAAAATAATTTTCGAAAAATTACCTTTTTTTTTTCAAAAAAGTTTATATTTTTTGGTATTTGAATGAATATGTGTAAAATATTTTATGTTATTTAATAGATTTCTTAAAAATATTTCATAAAAATTGTTTTTAATGAAACAAACATACATAGAAGATTTTTATCTTTTTATTGTTTGATTGAGTTTATTTTATATCTATGAATTTATATTTTACATTTTTTTACATATATTAAAAATATTTTGTTAAATTCAGATTCATTACAACATCATTTGTTAGTTACATGACTAATAAGTGAGTATTTTTATTTAAAAATGTGAAATCAACAAAATTGACAAAAAAATTTAACAATATCAACAACTAGACTTGATTTTCAAATCTGAAAAGTAAATAGACTAAATCCTTGAAAATAAAAATACAGAGGTGAAATTGCAAATTTGTGATGAGAGTTTATTTACATTGATTTGTAAATAATTTTTTTATTGACTAAACTATTTTTTATAAATCATATACAGTTATAAAAAATAAAAAATATTTTTCATAAAATATTTTAGATATAAACAAACAGATTTGAATATGTAAAGAAATATATCCACAGACAGACGGCACCACTTCTTTACCCAACATTTTTCGCATTTGACGGCACCCGTATTACTGTCTCGTTACTTTCACTTTACAGTACTGTCTTTTCCCCCTTTTTTTTTTCCCTCTATATTCTTCTTCCATATGCACTGCACGTAAATTTAAATTTGATTTCAAAAACATTCTTTAAAGTCAGTTTTAGATTTATTAAAGACAATATTTCTTTATTTGAATTTGAGATAAATATTGAATGCCAGCAATTAAATATTCAATTTCTTTTTTAAACTTTTCATATACTGAAAAAGGGTCATTTTGGTGTAATAATTAAAATTTTTTTCTAATTATTCGAATTTATTGTCTTTATTATTATCGATGAATATCATTCTACTTGTAATGGAGAAAACAGGATGAATATCATTCTACTAATCTACTTCCAACTTTTTGTCGCTAACCAAAAAAAGAGAGAGAGTTATGGTCATTAAACATAAATGATAGATTTTTTTTATCTTATTAATACATTAATTTAATTGGTAATATTTAATTACTTTCATGATTTAGAAATTTCATGATTTAAAAATAAAAATACAGATACCATAAGCAAAAAGTAGACAGTAGTTTAATGCATAAATTTCAACTAATACAAAGCAAGAAAAGAAGTTAGAAATACAAATACAGTTTCCGATGGAAACTTCCATCGGAAATTTCCGACTACATAAAGAGAGTGAGAGAGAAACAAGGAGTTAGACAGAAAGAGAAAAAGGGCATAAGCAAGAAATTAAGCATATAATATATATGTATATAATTTTAATTAATATATATATATATATGTAATTGTTGATCAATAAGAGGGAGTACAGGCAATGCAAGCGAGCAACAGAATGGCGGAAGAGGCGCCATCTTCTTCAAGGTTGGAACTGCTTCTCTTGAACTTTGAAGTCTTCCCTTTGTTGCATTGTATCATCGACGGCTGCTTCTGCAACGCCGCCGGCGACTGCTGATGCAAATGCTCCTTTTTTCCGTTTGGATTTTGTTGCCTTCTCATTGCTTCTTCCACTCTGGAAACCATAATTTTCCCTACTTTGATATTTTTATTCTTTTAGATGAGAGGGGTTGTGCATGGGACTGAGTGAAGTGAACAACTTAGACCGCAATTTATACTACTTTCTTGTACCATTTTGCCCTTGCTTCCTATTCTTTATCCCATTCACGAAATATAGGAATAAGAAATAATAGAGACGTCTTTTTCTTTTTTTAAAGTAAGGATGACAATTATTTTAAATTATTACCACAACTTCTCTGGAAAAAATATTATACCTAAATTAAATTTAACAAAGTCTATGTTATATAATGGCAATTGAATTATCGTAAAATAAGAATATACAAATTTTACATGGAAGCCCTTTCAGAAAAAAATTATGGGTAAATGAAAAGAAATTTACTAATGTTAAAAAACAAATGATTCAAGAGGAGTTTCGACTACATCTATTTAAAGGTTGAAAAATTTTATTCTAATCAATATTAAATAGAAGAAGTATAGTCTATATAGATTCTACTTATGCAGCATGATCCGTACCCACAGATCCTCTTATTTTACCACTGTATTTTATTTCTTTAACAAATGATAGGATTCGGGTCACACAAATTATTAGTTTTTTTCTTTATTATTTCCACTTCCAAATCATAAAAATCCAATGATTAATTAAATAATTTGTATGATCTTCAAGTTTTTGAATAATTGGATTAGAGCATGGTCCTACATGTTTCTAACATTTTACATTTCATCTTTAATTTTATTTTTCACCTCAAACATTCAAAGATGGTGACATTAATATGAAGTAATTCCTCATGTTTAATTCTACATAAATTTGTTTTGATTTGAAGGGAGTCCCATTTAACACAGATTCAAATTATATTATTTTCATTTTTTTATTTTTAATGTTGTATTAAAAAATTGTACACTAATTTAATAAAAAAGTAAAAAATAATAAATTTTAAATGTAAAATTCTTGTTATAATTTTTTTTATATTACTCTTTAAATAAACCACCCCTGTAATAAAATATCACCATTCCTTTGAAACAAAACTATTATTAATTTAAACCATCCATAAAAAAAACTATTATTATTTTAAAATATAAATATATTTTTTTATAAATACATTTTTTATATAATTTCTTTTTCTTTCCCCACATTGTAAATCTGAAATAATCTAGGATAATTGCTTTCAACAAAAATATATTATAAATTATTATCAACATAACCCAATTTGAAAAAAAAAAAAAAACTCAGAAAATTACTCCACATGAATATAAAAAAAAAATGTCAAGTTCATACTAAAAGCAAAGTTACGTTAGATCAATGGTTAATCCAGATGAAAGTTTTGCATTGGATTCTCATTCTCCTTCAAACAGCCAAATAATACACAGAAATATCCATGGAGTAATTAATAATATTTCTTAGCTGGTATATTTTAAAAATTAGATTTAAAAAAGAAGAGGAAGGAGAAACTAGTAATTTATTAATAGAAAGAAGTCAATTAAAATACCTAGCCAATAATATAAATAAGATTGAAAAAAGATTAAGGAAAATAAGCAAAGCAAAATGATTTCAAATCATTTAATGATTAGAGTTTGAATGGCAGAAAGAAAGGGGTGGGGGTCAGAAGTGTAGTTTAGTTCATGTGCTTAAACCATGTGAGCATGTGTTTATGTTTTCGTCGTCTTCTTGGCTGACCCGCCGCTTGGCCAGGCTGACCCCAGACCTTGGGATGTATATCATATATCAAATATCAAATTCATCTTTCTTTTCTCCTTTTTTTTTTTTTTTTTTTAATATAGGATTTGGTATGAGTTTCACTTTAATATCTAAGTTTTCTTTTTTATTTATTTATTATCAATCTAGTATTTAAATTTAATTTCAATATTTATTTTGATACTTAAGTTATTTTTTAGCTAAGTACTTATGTTTAGGTTTAAATATATTTAATTTGACATAAGAGGTTTTCTTGATAAATTGTACCTATATTTTTTTATTAGAATATATGTGTCAAACATTCATCGAGTTATATCATTTAATTTAGATGCAAAATTTAATATTTAAAAGCTAAGCTCATATACTTAAGTGGGACAAAAAGAAACACATATTCTTAAATTAAAAAATAGTACTTAAATTTGATATCATAATTTAAATTTATTTGGTTTGGTTTAAATTATAAATAGATCATATTGCAAACATTTACATTTAACTTATCAACACTATTTTTTTGGGGGGGTATATTATAAATTAGGGAGCAATGTCACTATTAAAGCTTGAACCTAAACTTCCATATGCAAAGTGAGAGCTTGTCCCTTTGCTTTTAACAGTGTATGTCTTAATTTTCACCCTGAATCTGAATCTTGAAGCTAAAATACTAGAAAGTAGAAGCCAAAACCTCCTCACAGTTTTCAATGTTCAAATGCATGCATGAGGGTTTTTTTTCTTTTTTTTTTGGTTCATAAATGCATGCACGAGTGTTCCTCACAAGTGGAGACGATATACACCAAGCACAAAGGGTGGGTCGGTTGTGGGGTGCACGACAGCCCGTTTCAGTTCTAAGGAACACGAATTAATGAGTCCCCCACCCCAAAGCCCAAAAAGAAAAAAATAAAAATTTTATGGTGAAAACATGAAAGAATGAAGCTAGGGAAATGAGTTTTGTTGGGATCGAAGAAAACAAGTAAATGAGGGGTGAGGGTCATGAACCCATAATTCTCAACAATGAAGGGGCCATGGCTAAAGAAAATGGGATGTTGGCTATTCTCGTAACAAGCCATCTTGGCCGGTTTGACCCCTCACCATTCCCATCAAGATTTTCAATGGATAACTCCATTTGACTCCATTATTATACCAACAACGAAAGTCTCTCTGTTTCTCTAAACATATCTACTTGTTCGGATTTGGACCTTACCTTTTTTTTTTTTTTTTTTTTCCTTCTCTTTTTATATTTCATTTTTGGTGTGAATATAAGCAAATATATACATTCACATGATTTGACTATTATTACAGACTGGATCTTTGTCTTCCTACCTTACATGTATGTATACCTAGGACTGAACTACCATATAAGTTAGAAACCAGTTTAGTTCTTGGCTTTGCCATCCTGGCTGTATCTATTATTCACTTCAATTATGTATAAGAATAAGTTTGATTCTAATTAGCTCCTATGGATGGAATCAACTGCTACTTTAACTTCTACACCTAAGCACTGGTTTGTCTGTATATACATAAATGAGAGCAAAGTAATGTTTTGGCGTTCCACCAATCGAATGAATTTTGTGGGGTTTAAATCAAATAAATTATTAAAAATATATATAGTTGGCTTCAACTATTAATTTTATCGATTTTTTAGTTTAGTTTAATTAGTTTATGTTAATTTACGGGTTAATATATTTTTTGCCTTGTTCTGAACCAACATAGCATATCAACATACTCATGATCCAATTGATTTAACTAACCAGTCCAATATTTCAATCCTAAAACACTAGAGCAAGGAAACCATCTAGATTGAATTAACTTTGAGACTTTAAACTTTTATTTATAAATTTCCTTCTTCTATATATTGGGAGCTGAATTTTTAATGGTTTATATAAAAAATAGGTATTCAAATTATGTTACGTTTCTCATTTAGATATCTAAGTTTTTTTTTTTTAAGTAAGTATCTAAAGTTGTATATTGTTATCACTTTAAGTACCACATTTATCTCTGGTTAAAAAAAAATCCTTGAACTAATTAATTTAAGACTTGTGCCATTTTTAATTAATTTAATACATGAACTTTGATTTGGTTCAATTATACATATATTTAAATAAGTAAATACATAAATTTATTTTTATATTGAGTAAATATAATTATTTGTGTATACAATATGTAAGCTTAAAATGGTGTTATATTAATAATTATGTTAGTAATTAATAAAAATTGAATCAAATCAAAATTTCATACATAAAAATGTAAAAATTCAAAATTGATGCAAAAATATATATTGGGCTCAAAGTTTTTAAGAAGAAAATTTTATTAAAAGGCCCTCAAAATTCAACATGAGGCCCAAATTTTGCTCTAATGGACTACCCTGTAAAGAGTAGCCTGATAAAAAAAGAAAATCAAAATTTGCTATTAATCCATATAAAGACGCTCAAAATTGAATGTGCTCTTTTTGGTTGATACCCACCGGAGAGAAAAGAGCAAATTCAATTTTCAATTTGTTAAAAGCACTCAAAATTCCCAAAGTTAAATATCGTTGGACTCTTAGCTCAATTAACATGAGTGTTATTGTCAATATAAAAGGATGTGAGTTTAAATGTATTAAAGCACATTATTTTTTTATTTATAAGTTGCGAAAGAGCTACATATAATTTTAAAAATTGTGTCAAAATTTAAAAAAAAAAAAAACGGGTTGTGGCTTCATCATCCTTGGCGTTAATCTCTTCTTCACAGTGCCCAAATCCATAAGCTGCTTAACGACAGTAAAATAATTAGAATGTTCACCTTCATAACGTCAACCAAACCAAAATTTTATTGCATTAAACGGTTAACCGAATGATTAGTTTACAGGGAGCATGAGCTTTTTTTTTTTCTCTTTTTTTATGTAAAGAAACAAAATTACATTAATTTAATACATAAGAAAGCAATCACTCCTCTCTATGAAAGGACATTCTGGTTATAAAATCCGCATCCTTATTTTCTTCCCTAGGATATGCTATAATAGTCACTGACCAACCTTCTTCAAAATTAGATGAATCCGCAAAATTAAGGCAGAATTCGAGGATGACAAGGAAGATTCTTGAATAGCCTTCGCAACCTCAACACTATCAATCTGGATCAACACTCTCTCATAGCTTCGGCTCTGCAACAAGTTTAATCCATAAAAAATTCCCCATAGTTCGGCCTCAAATACTGAACACTTCCCCAAGCACCTATTGAATCCTAAAATCCACTTCCTTATATGATCTCGCAAGGTTCCTCTAGAAGCAGCGATTTCGGAATCTTTCTTGACAGCCCTATCCGTATTCAATTGAACCCATCCATCATTCCATGGCTTTATCTTCCTTATTTGTCTCCACTTGTACATACTATTATTGCTCAAAGAAGTATGTTGCTTAGCCCAATAAAGGAGGTCTTGAGAATTTCACTAGCACACTAAGTCGTACCTTGGAATTTGAAAATGTTTCTATTTTTCCAAATACGCCATGCAAGAATACCAAAAAGGCTATTCCACCCCCCAACGCTAAACTTTGCTTGCTTTGCAAATTGTCCACTAACCACTCATGGATATTACCTGAACAAAACCATCTTTGTTTATCAGAAGGAATAACCTGTGCCAAGATTTCCTTTGCTGCAGTATAGTCTCTAATTTCATGTAAGATGTCCTCTAGTTCAAAGCTACACACTGCGCAAGAACTGTCACTCCCAATGCCACGCCTTACATGTTCCATATTAGTGAGCAACCTTTGTTTGAGCACAAGCCAAATAAAGACTATAACCCTTTGGGGTCCTTGAAATTTCCATGGGATATTCCAATTCGCATCCTTAGGATTCTAAGAACTCTCCTTTAACTTCCAATAAGCACTTTTAAGGAAAAAATTACCCAAAGAGGTGCCCATCCATACGATCTTGTCAAGTCTCGCCAAGGGATGCGGAGGCGGTATGCTTCCAATTCGTTTGATAGTCTCCTCTGGGACTTATAAGCGGAAAATATCAAGATTCCAATACCCATTCTCTGTGATCAAATCCTTAATAGTGCAATCCGAATCAAGGTTACCATAAAATGGGATCTGATTTACTAAAGGTCTTACACCTCGAATTCATGGATCCTACCAGCACTTGACCTTAGCCCTATTTCCAACAGACCAAAACAAATTCTCTTTAGAGAAGACACTCCATAAAAAGAACACCTACTTCGAGCAATATTTTCAAGTAGATTTTCTTTAATCTCATATTTTGATCAAAGAACTCTAACCCACAAAGCAGAGGGATTATTCACAACATTAAACCCCAGTTTAAGCATAAAAGTGAACATTGTAAGCTTGTGAAGCATCCTTTGCCATTCAAATGATGCTTCTTCCTTCTTTTTGTTGTCCATTGCATTAGCTGGAGACTCTGCTCCTTTTTTATATTGCTTCTTCCTTTGTTATGTTGTCCGTTCGAGCTTGGCCTTAGGCGAATTTTTTAAAGCCCGGATCCGGCTCAATTCTGCTAGGCTCGACTATATATAATTTAGAGTATAACCCAAATTCTAAACCCAATTGAAATATATAGTTGGCTACTAATTTCCCGAATCCTAAACCAAATGTGCATAAAAAACTGGGCTGATTATAAATATTGCCTTATGGTTTTAGGTTAGGATTCAATGGCAGATCGCAGTTAGCAGTGGAATCCAAAGCACTTCTTTATATAATTAGTTGTTTAATTGTAAATTTGTAAATACATTGTAATTGAAAAAAACAATTAACATACTGGACCTGAAATACCCTATTTTATATAGGGTTGGATTTGAATAAAATGCAAGTCCATATTTAGAGCATAAATAGAGACAATATTTAAAAACCTTTTTATCTAGGCTCGATTTGACCACGATAACCTCTAATTACTATATTAGATACAACATCGAAAGTAAAATTCTGTATTAGACGGACAACAACACTGCAACACTATCCCACCATGATTAAAATGCTTGACGTCACCTCTTCGACACCGTCGATCGCAAACCCATAGCATATAAAAAACTTTTGTCCCCATAAAACTCTGTTAATTCTAGCAACCCTTTAAAAAAACAGTTCATATAATATAATCAAAACCCCAATATAACATAATTTACTTAAATATAATACAAATCTAATTTAAAATTTGATTAATCACTTCTATATTTTGCTTTTATATTCGCTGCGAAGGCGAAAATCATTGTTGTTCTGTAGTTCCAAGACCCAAGTAATGATTTTAAATTGCTTAGTTAATGTTCAACAACATTCTAAATTAAACCCAAGTAACGATTTAAATTTTCATAGTTAATGTTAAATACATATATATATATATATATATATATATCTATGTTGCCAACAATATATTTATTTGTTAATATTGCGTTAGCATCAACAAATTATAACTCCACAATAAATTAGTTTTAGAGTTAAACATTTTTTCATATATACATTTGCCGGTAAACATTTATGAATACTATAATAAAATTAAATTTTCAATCAAAAACAATAAAAAACAAATATAATATATAAGTATATACTATATAAATGATTAAATATATAAAAAAAAATTCAGAAAAAAAAATCTTATTTTCGAAGAATTAGTTGAAGTCGCAGAGAAAATTAAGTAGCAAATAGAAGGAAAGAGGTAAAAGATTTTATACTCTAAATTAAAATAGAATAGAGTTAATTTTATCTTTAACATATTTTTAAACTTTCTAATTTATATGGTCTACATGGAAAATTAGATTTGAACAAAAATAAATAAAATTTCACATAATGATTTTGTAATTGATTGAATCATGAGAAAAGCGTTCACTTTCCACCTGTATCAAATCTTATCTGAAATAAATATGGAAGCACTAATAAATTTATTGGGTTGAAACTTCAAAGCCCATTCGAAAATGAAACGGGCACCGACTTAAGAAATAAATAATAAAAGCCCTAAAGTCCTAACCTCCCAACGCGCTTTTTATTTTAATATTATAAAGGGGACGAGGGGCGGCTTGAAAACAAAGCAACGCGTATAAAACAAAAACTCTTTCAAGAGATTGTGTTCCGATTCTCTGATTTTCTTTGCGTGTGGTTTCCGTCTCCTCCTCCTTCTTCTTTCTGGTAAGATCTTCAATTACCTCTGATTTATCGAGGTCAGGTCAGATCAGATCCGCCAAAAGAAGCACAAAAATTTCATGTTCTAGGGTTTTTGATTTGATTGTCAGCTTTTCTTTTTTTTTTTTGTTTGATTTTACCTTTTTCATCTTTGTTTGAATTCAATATCTGAAATCTACGTGTAATTGTTGTGTTCCTTTCTCTGTTGATTGAATTTTTAAACTTTGTCTGTATATCTAGGGTTTATTCTTTTTACGAACCCTAAAAAACGGAAAAAAAAAGTAATTGGATATTTGTTTTGTGCGTTTTCTTGGAGATTTTGTTTTCTTTGTCTTGAATCTTTTTATTGAGAAGAGTTGTGTGGTTCTTGATTGGTATGGCGGCAGGGCGAGTTGTTGTTCGGAGGAGAATTGATGTTGAGAAATTGAATCGGGCCCATGTTCATGCAAATCCCGTTAAGAATGGATACAATTATCCATCTAATCATAAGAATAAGTTCGATCTGGGTCCTAGGCGATGTGGGTTAGACGATGTTGCCAGGGTTAAAAATGATGTGAAACAGATGTTGGATGATGGGGTTCGGCAGCCCCCGGAAAAAAAGAGGAAGTTTTCCCCGATTGTATGGGACCTGGAAGACAAGGAAGGAAGAATTTCATCCAAGAACAGGGATGTTGTGCCGACTACCATTCTGTCATCTCCTCCTTCACCTTCCAAGGTGTCAAATACTGTTTCCAATCAGGTTTATAAGCATCAACCGTTCTCTGCAAACATGATCAAAGAAGTTGAGCATATGGTATCCAAGTCTCTGGTATCTGATTTTGGTGCTGCTTTATCTCCTTCACTGCCTGAGCAGCAATGCCAGGATGATGAACAAGAACCAGAGTTGATTGGAAAAGAAAATGTTCGAGCACCCAACATATTTACATCACGTTGGGCTTCTGATAGTGATGATGAAGATGGATCTTTAACTGAGGAAAAGATTAGGAGGAGTTCGAGTCTTGAGAGTGGAGAGCTTGAAAGAGAGGAGTTGGAAGTAGATAGGGTACAGTCTGATCATAGAAGCAGCAGTGTACTGTCTGCTTGTGAGGATGGAGGCATGGACTGTAAGTTGGACTCTGGTGATGTGATGGACATTGATGACATGCGTGATGAAGATGCTATTGTTGATCAGTCAGATTTAGGTGTTGAAGAGCCGGCAGGAGGTTGTATGAACATGCTTCATGGTTGCAGAAGTGTTTTTGAGTATGAAAAATTGAACAAAATAAGTGAAGGTACATATGGTATTGTTTACAGAGCTAAGGATAAGATGACAGGGGAAATTGTGGCACTGAAGAAGGTGAAGATTCTTGATCGAAGAGATTTACAAGAATATGGTTTCCCTGTGACATCACTGAGAGAAATTAATATTCTTGCGTCTTTTCATCACCCTTCGATTGTGAAAGCTAGAGAAGTTGTTGTAGATGACCATGACAATGTTTACATGGTTATGGAGTACATGGAACATGACCTCAAGTGGCTAATGGACTCCATGAAACGACGATTCAGTACCAGTGATGTTAAATGTTTGATGCTACAGCTACTGGAGGGTGTGAAATATCTTCATGATAATTGGGTACTTCATAGGGATTTGAAAACATCCAATCTTCTCTTGAACAATCAAGGTGAACTCAAAATATGTGACTTCGGTATGGCGCGACAGTATGGGAGCCCTCTGAAGCCTTACACAACCAAGGTGGTGACTCAGTGGTATAGGTAAGCAACATTCTTTGTACTTATATTCTTTATTTATTATGAATTTTATTAGTTCTTGAATTTGAAAATATATTTCTTTGATTGCTGCATTTCAGGGCTCCTGAACTGTTACTTGGAGCAAAGAAGTATTCAACAGCCGTGGACATGTGGTCTGTGGGATGTATAATGGCTGAATTGTTAGCTAAGGAACCCCTATTCAAAGGGACAAATGAACTTGATCAGCTTCGCAAGGTAATTACTGTTTCTATTGAAGCTTTCAACTTTCTTTTATCTTGTTATGAAATCTCTGATGTTTGATGATGATGGTTTATGGTTTGCAGATATTTGATACTCTTGGTGTTCCAAGTGAGAAGATTTGGCCTGGGTTTTCTGTATTACCAGGTTCCAAAGCAAATTATTCTAAGCAACCGTAAGTATCTCTTTGGACAATTATTTTGGTCATCTAAATAACTACCGTTTCTTTTGACTACATTATGTTCAGTATTTATTAATTACCTAGTCATGGGCTAATTTAACGAGTAGTTGTTTTGTTTTCTTCTTCCAGGTATAACTTGTTGCGCAAGAAGTTTCCTGCAGCATCTTTTACTGGGTCTGCCGTTCTTTCTGATGCTGGATTTGACCTGTTGAACAGGCTTCTTACCTATGACCCTGAGAAAGTAATTTTACTCATTTAAGCCCTAATTTAACTTGTTTATATGTATTGGTTTCAGCTATAATAGATGTTTCTGTTTTTTGTTCAGAGAATAACAGCAGATGATGCTCTTAATCATGATTGGTTCCGGGAGCTTCCCCTGCCAAAATCTAAAGATTTCTTGCCTACTTTCCCACCAAAAGTGTGAATGGAACAATTTCCTTGCCTGATTTGTGGAAGCTGGACACAACCAAAATACTATCACCGCATTCTTACCTGGCAATTGTAGTGGTCATGAATGATCCAAATTTGATGCAGCAGTGGTAAAAAACTTCATCTATTTTGTGTCATGATACAGGCAAGCTGGTTCATTCAGCCACTCTGTTATCTTTCATGATAATTGTTTTAGTAGATATTGACAAAAATGTGAGATGCTGTAGTTGCATGTTTCATAGCAAATTAATGAGTGGGAGAAACTGATATAGTCTTTTGACAGGCACATGTAGCCTTACATGGTCCGGTTAGTAGTTGGGATAATTTTCAGATGAGTTGTAAAGGTCATCAGCTGCGACCTTACCTTGAACCTTTAATTTTCATCTCCTTGATACTTTATCAGAATGTAACCCATGTAAATATTCTTAACCACATTTGAAATTTCCTTTTTTTTTCCTCAATCTAAAACTATAATTGCTCACATTGTTTCGTTCAATTTTCTCACGTTGCTTGCAAGAGTCCACCGACATTTGGAAGCGTATACAACAACTTTGTTTCCTGTTAGTAAGTTTTGGACGCTCAAGGTTCTTTGTGAATAAAGTAGTTGATCTTTCAATTTGTGAGGTCTCCATTTGTTTCGTTGTTCCTCTCTGTTTTGTTCTTTGTTTGCAAGTTTTGCAGCACAGCTAAAGGACTTCAGAGTCTGCAATTGCTTTCGTTAATCATGTAGCGTGCAAGTAAGGCATCAACTCCATATAGAGTAACTCGGTGCATTATCGACTAAGTCCCTAACAATAACCAGTTATCAATTTATATGTTATCATATATTGTGACATTGATGCACAGGCAGAAGTTTTATGATTAGCATGCAGATGTTACTGGAGAAAAGATAATAGAACCACCGACTATTTGCTGAGACTTTTTGTTCTTTCGCCCTGTCTTCTATTTTTTTTATTTCTCGGTTCTTCCATTAATGTAGTTCTTACAGTTTACCTTGTTGGGTTTCTGCAAGATATATTTTAACTGATTACAAGCGGATATCTCAGTACCGAACTTAGGAGATGGCTCAAACGGTTGGTATTTAGAAATATAAGATTATAGCTTTTGTCATGCATGGTTTAAAACAATCTCTCTTCTCATCCACTTCTTAATGCTAGTATATCCAAAATTGTCTTATTTTAATTTCATGTGATCATTGTTGTTATTTTTTTCTATTTTCTCTCCTAAAAGAAAACAGTGAAGGCTCTACGGACAATGTGTTCTAAATACTCAAATAATTTCAATGCTGCATCAATTTTCCATACGTAAACTGTGGTTCGTCCAGCTTATGTTGCTGGGGGGTGTTTTTGTTCTCCTTTGGGATGAACGAAACGGCGAAGGAAGGAAGCAACCGCAAAGAAATGTATGATTTTGATGGATGTCATGAATGTTGAAGGAATGACAGTTGATGTAATACATACAATTTTGAAGGTATGGCAAGTCTGGTCCATCGAGGTTTTTTCTTCTGAGCTATGGGTGGCTAGTGTTAATGAGTGCGGTCCTGGAATTTTCCTCTGCTGAAAAGGAAATGCAGTCATTTCAACCCAGCATAGTTGAACCTTGTTTTCAAAATTGACGTTATCTGCGAATGGGTTTTTGTAATTTGCCTTGCCTTTACGAGCATTAAATAAGCATAACCATCTTTTGAATTTATTTTAAGTCAACATATTGAAAGTGATCCATTTTTACAAATTTAATTTTGTGGTGATCCAATTATAGAATCAACTAATTGAAGCGTTTCTAAATTAACGCTGCTGAAAGAAGTGATGATGATTTTGGATTTTGATCTTTTCTGCCCTTGGCCTTCTGCGTTGGAGCTATTATCCTGTTGCTCCGACTTGGGCAGCATTTTACTGAAAATTTGACACGTCTTCTACCTGTGTTGACCCTTAAATACTTTTAGAAGCAGTTTCAGATGGGTAATCTTTATTTTATATAACCCTTCAAATTACACATCCTATTTGAACTCTAATAAAAAAAATTAGCTAGCATGCATACCTTTGAATTCCGAAATTGATTATACTTTAAAAATACGCGTATCCCGAATTATTCAATTAAACTAATATGGTAATTTAATTTGTATTTTTATGCAATTTTTATTTCTATAGGTAATTCCCATCCAATATCTTATATCAGAGAAAAAATGCGTATAGACCTATTTAAACCCACGTTTGACTAATTGTTGCAATATTAATGGTACTTACTAAGTTAAAACTCAATTAATATGATTTATTTTGTTGGAGTATTTCTTTTACTAACATTATTAAGACCTATAATATTTTGTAATATTGGTTTATACTATATTATAATTATTGTTTTCTTTAATATATTTGTTTATTGATTTTTAAAAATGTATATCATGAGAATATTTATGCAACAACTTTCTTTTCTATATATCTATTTAGTGGAAAAAAATTTATCACTAAACCACTGATTTTACCCAAATCTGAATATGCTCTACCCTCACAAACCATATAAGATATAATGGTCACAACACATTTTGATTTGCAAGGGACTAAACACGGCACATTTCAACGAAAAAAAACCAAAAAAAAAAAAAAAAGATTTGTCGTCAATCTATACTATCAGTATTTATTTAAATATCTTCAATACTTGAAACAGTCAAAAGCCGGGCCATTTGGGCCAAAATTTCAATGAAATAAGATAATAATGAATTAGAGTAATCGAATGAACACCCATCAGCAAAAAAATTCCAAAAAAGAAAAATCTGTTTGCAGTTTCATCAGTAAAGCAACATTCCATGAGTAAAGCACCTTCTAAACTTCATGCTTCATTGCAATTTTGTCATGAGAGTACTTTCCGGACCTCATCCGTAACATCTGAAAGAGGCTTTTCGGCATGAAGCGTTGCAACTATTCCCTTCTTGGAATAATAATTGATCACCTAAATTTTGAACACCACCATTCAAAATAACATTGACAGTTTATAAACTACTTAATCAGACATCATCAACTTCAAAAAAGGTTAGGAAAAATCATTTCTGATGTCACAAGAACCATTTATGTCACATTAGATTAACGGAATTAGGACATAAAAACAAACATCCATACCACATGCTCAATTAGCTTGTTACTAAACTCTTTTATTCCGTTCTAGTAACTCCAGAATTTCAAATAGCTTAAAAATTAAGGATCTTTGCATTCTGCCAAAAATAGTTAAGAAACAGAAAGCATACTGGTTGAGTTTGTCTGTGAAATGACTCAAGCCTTGACTTGAGAACAGCTGCAGTGTCGTCTTTACGTTGGATCAAAGGTTCCCCAGTCACCTTCAAGAGAATAAAGAACCCAAGAAGTTTGCAATGAATTAAGACATTGTAAGGTCCAGTAAAATCGCTTAACTTACAATGCCTTTGTCAACCGGTGAAAAAGGTGGAAAGGCTGTCACCAGATTCTTTGTAACCAAATTTGCATTTATGAAAGAAACAGAATTAGAACGAGGGTTATTATGTTTGACTCACATCATCTACACCTGGAACTCTAGGAGGTGCAAATTTTGTATGGTAGGATCTACCACTAGCAGGGTGGATCCAGCGACCAGAAATCCTCTCCTCCAAGACCGCATCGTCAATTGCAAAATCGAGCACCTTATCGATTTTAACTCCCTGCCTTTCAAGCATCTCATCAAGCTGCGAAGCAAAGATCAAGAGCACATATTAGAAGCATGGTCTGTATTAAGAAAATTCAAGGTTCTCTGGTTAGGGAAGAGCGGGTGCAAGTGTAAAGATTATAGACAAAGTATCACCTTTTCTGCTTGTGCTACAGTCCTGGGATACCCATCAAGAATGAAACCTTTTTTACATGAAGGTTTCTTCATTGCTTCGTCGATAATGCCAACAACCAGGTCATCAGAAACAAGTTCTCCCTGAGAAACAATAGCTAAGCACCTCATTAGTCATTAGCAAACTAGTAGTAAGAAGTATTTTAAAAAATCCAAACAGGAAGGGGAACTAATTTGACCTTATCCATAGCTTCCTTGGCCTTGATACCAAGTGGGGTTTTAGCGGAAACAGCAGCTCTAAGCATATCACCAGTGGCCAAGTGACACAAGCAGTGCTCATCTTTAATTATTGGTGATTGAGTGCCTTTTCCAGATCCAGGTGGACCTGTCAATCATAAGATTGCCCTGCAATTAGAAACATGCCATCCTTCTACCAAATTTGAGACAGTAAATTGATAGAAATGTAAAGAATGCTATTTGAATGCAGCATGCTTCTGTGATGCTGCTATGACACAATACGGGCCGTTAACAATTTGAGACTTCTGAGAAAAATGAACGTAAAAACCAAACTTTAGTGTCTTTCTAGTCACTTTCAAGCAACCCAAATTCCACACACTATGCAAGCAAGATTTGTACTTCGGATCAAGCGATTGTCTGAACATTGCTGCATGGAACTCTACAACTAAAGACAGACCAATATCTTAGCAGGTCATCAACAATGGGCTACGTTACCCCGACAAGGGGCACTCATCTTTAGCCTTGCAGAATCTAGTACCATTTCTGCATGGCAAAAGGTGATGCACAAGGAATATACAAGTTCAATGTTGGCATTAGAATCGTTTCATTTTTGTTGACTTTTTTTTTTCTATATAAATCTAAACGTAAACAATGAGTATTGGTTTACATATTATAAAATCAAAATTTCCCAGCACTCATACTTTTTCAGAAAATAACCATTAGAAATTCATCCAGTGCCCCCACTTTGACTCTGCCTTTAGAGACATAGTTGTTCATTTAAATTGTATGAAAAGTTTAATAAAATAGAGTTAAAAAATTTAAGCTAAATTTGGAGCATTGAAAATTCGAGGACATTCTTTTGCAATTCTATCTAAACGAACAAAAAATATGACATGAACAAACTTCAACAAACTCCAGGATCTGAAAATTCCATTTTCCATGTTATTACTAGAAAAAAAAAATTTCAGAGAAAGAATTGAAAATATAAAAAGAATCAATCCAAATTGCAAAAATAAAAATAAAGCGGGAGTCAAAAAAATAAAGGGAAAAAAAGAGAACCAATGAGGATGAGGTGCTTCTCGGGTTTGGGGGCGCACTTCATACGGCGGAGAAGCTCATTCATCAGAGATTCGGAGGGTATTTCTTCCAAGTTCACCGAACTGCTCGCCATTTCTTTGCTTTCTAAGGGTTTTTGGTTCTAAGTTTTAAACAGTCTTTCAAGTTAAAGAAAAAGATAGGTTTTTTTCTTTATTTTCTTTCGTTCTCTACTTCTGTATTGGTTCGGTTGGGACTTCGAGCCACCAAAGCTTCAACGTTCAAACTCAAGCACCGGTTTTGCTGGCTTGTTCTTAAGTTACTGTTTTACCCTTTCTCTTTCACACTACTTCATGTTTCCCATATTTGAGTTTTTTATTAAAAGAATTAAAAGTGCAATATTTTCAATGATAATAATTAAAATAAAACAATGTAAAAGTGCAATATTAAATTATTAAATTATTAAAATAAAACAAGTGTGACATTTAATATTAAATTATTATTATAAAAATATTTTATTAATATTAAAAATGTCTATTAACAAAAGTTAAAATTCAATGATAAAAAATACAAAATAAAAATATATTACTCTAAATTCGCTTTATAAATATTAATACATTATTAGAATGAGAAAATATTTGCTACACTATTAGTGAAATTTAAAAATTTCATAAGCAAAGTCAATAGTTGAAAAGCTTCCTATAAGGGTTTGGTAAATTATTATATATATAAAGACATATATCAATTTTTTAGGGTTGTTTGTGGAATTAAAAAAATACACTGTCAGTATACTAAATACTCACCCTATTCGAATTTGCTACACCCAATATTCACTAAAATAGCATCATTCCTATTTTGGTCACTCCATTTTTTTATTAATTTAGTCACTCTAATTAAGATAATTGTTAGAATTAGTCATTGTTGTTAAAATACATTAATCCACTAACATCCACTAACAGATTGTTGACGTGGTATTGGATTTAGTGTCTCAAGTGTAGTATATTCGTCTTTGTACACTTCTATTTATCGAACAAATTGGTTTAATAAAATATTTATTGATTACATTAATATTCTGTGTATATAGTCTTCAATGAGTTTTGCATGCAAAATAAAATGGAAGCAAATATTTGACTCACTAATTATTTAATGTTTAACTAATACTAAATAGTATTACATGGTTGGGTCATAATACGAAAAAATGACTTATATTAGTAGATAAGCTAAACATGTCCTTTGTCTATTTGGAAATGAGCAAACCGATCGAAAGATTAATATGTTGCCTATCAAGTTTAATTTGGGAAATGTTTTATCTTAAGTATCGGAGCAAATGACTCCCAAAAGATAGAGACATAGATGTGGTTGTTTGGACTGACAGTATAATGGATAAGACCCAAGTTGAATAGATCCTAAATCCGTTTATAGATTTATTCACTTATGATGTTCTTAGTGTAACATACCTTAATCCTGAATGGATGATAGACTATGTATATGTGACTTGTATATTTTGATGTAAGTAAAAGTCTAAGCTTAAATAGATAAGAAACTGAAAGCTAGTGTGTTGGGTATATGACTTTTGCAGTATATATCATCATTCCACAATATTGGAATTCATAGCCCGATTAAAATGTAAATGATATCTTTTCATCGACATTACATGATAGATGAAAAATAAACATGGCCATAGGTCATTTATTTTTCTGATAAATGACTTGTGAGTACTATTTGATAATAATTGACTTTTTATGAAGGAAGATGTAATTATTACCATGAGATAAAATAAGATTATATTGCAAAAGTAAATTTATCTCAAAGAAATGAAGGATATCTTACGAAAGTAACACAATTATAGTAAGGTCATTGGACGAGCACTAAGTAGCTTTCGTAATGGTATATTATTAAAGAGAGCTTAATTACGATAT
The DNA here is from genome assembly GCA_025698475.1 of Gossypium anomalum. Lineage (NCBI taxonomy): Eukaryota > Viridiplantae > Streptophyta > Magnoliopsida > Malvales > Malvaceae > Gossypium > Gossypium anomalum. The sequence goes on along the minus strand of CM046967.1, from coordinate 9,369,862 downwards.
TTTAGTGGAATGACTTTGTGATTAAATAAATTTATAATTAATAGGCGAAAAGTTGGAACTTAATTACAAATTATTTGAGTCTTAATTATATATGTCCAATTCATCCCTCCACTAGTTTGTTAAAACAAAAAATGGATTGTATATAAAACCAAATTGATAGAAATGAATGGAAACAATGAATTAAGAGAAATGGATCGCATTCACAAATGAATGTGTTTTCTCTCTAAATATAAAAATAATTTTAGAATTAATTTAAAGTTTTTTAAATTATTATTTAATTAATTATAATTAAATTAACTAGTCATTGTGAATCCGTTGATAAGAAAATTAAATATATTTGTTCATAAATTTTTTAACGTTAAAGTTGCCATGACTTTGCAGGAATTAAAATTGGATTGAAAGAATTATTTAATTGAGAAATGAATTTAGTTAATTGAATAAATAATATTTATTTTGAGAAATAAAAAATAAGTATTCGATTGAACTAAATTATAAAGCACTAGGTCAAAAGTTTAAGAAGCATGTATAATTGAACCCAATAAATGAGAGGTCTAAATTCCCCTCATAAATATGTGAGGGGCAACAACCCTATAAATATTATCTAGGGTGTAGGAGTGTGTTTTCTATTAAATAAATATTATTATTCAAAGTTTTAGTCAACCAGGATTCTTGCATGTCTCCCTATAAGTAGATGACACCGGTTAACTTAAAACATACATAATTCTTGATTTTTGAGTTATCATTATTTTACCATAAATAGTGAGAATTTATAAACAAATAATAAACTATATTTTCTGGGAATTACAATCTTTATTGGTTTCAATAAGAGAAAAATTATTTTCCTATTGAAAGTAATCGATTTGTTTCTTTTTTGTCATTTCGTCAATTTTGTTTAATTTTGACTGTTATTCAAAAACACTTTAAGTTGTTATATCAAAACATATTATCAAACAAAGTTTAGTTTAATACGATCCGACCACATAACACCGCTTAGTATTAGTTTAAACATTAGACAACTAGTGAGCTCATATTTACTTCTATTTTACTTTGCATGCAAAAACTATATGAGGACAATTATATAAAGTATATTAATGTAATCCATGAATTTATTTTATTAATCAATCTGTTCGGAAAAAAATTACAAGTGTATATAGACAAAAGTACTATACTTACGACACCAAATCCAAAACCATTATCAATATTTAAATCATCTTTAAGAAGAGGGAATCTAATGATAACAACAACGAACCATGACTATGGCCTTATCCTCTTCAATGAGCCCACCTTCCAACATAACACTACTGCTCACCCTAACGCCACTAACAACCATGATCACATTGATGCTACTTTGACTTCAAGTAAATCTTCTCTCTTTTTACTTCCATTTTTTTTTACTTGTTTGATAATTATATTTTGATGATGCTATTTACACTTACAGTGCAATTCTAAATCCATAGTTATCAATTTGATTTATGAGAGTTATTCTCTAATTCATTATTGCTTCTTCTCTACAAGAAGCTCTAAGGGTCTTATGAAATGTTGCATTTCGGGAAGCAAGAGATATTCAACTTTTCTTACTTTCCCTAGCTAACTTATGAAGTCTAGGAAAGGATGATCATTTTTCCTCACTTTTCTTTTCTTTTTTTTTTTTCCCTCCCCACCATCGATCCATAGGCTTAGGGCGTGAGTGAGAGGGAGAAAGAGAAAAAGGAAAAAAAATCAAGCTTTTTCTGTTTTTTTCTTTATATATTTAAGATATTTTTATTTACTATAAAATGATATCAATTTCACGAATTAATAATTAGTTTGATTAAATAATAAAAGACTTGAATATTATGTTGAAAATTTTAATAATTAATCACAATTAAATTTTAAGCTTAAGTTTAGAACTAAACTTAATTATTATAAATTATGAAATAAAAAATAAAAAAGATTGTGAGTCAAATCAACACAAAAAATTGACCACAAAACTTAAAACTAAAAAAACACGTGTCCTTTTTTCTTCTTTTATGGGTAGGCTAGCTTTATTTTGTATATAACTTTATGATATTTGTATTATTATTCGTTTTGTCATTTTTATCATGGTGAAGTCAGAAAATTTTTTTAAGAGGTCGAAATAAAATTTTATTTTTTAATAATCTATATCTTTATGATTTTAAAATATTAAATTAAATTTTATAATTTTAGGGGACAAAGAGTAATTTTACTTTTACTAAATTAAAATTTTAAATTTTTTAAATGGTCTAAATAGTAATTTTTCATGTTAAGGGAGCTGCCATCCTCTAGATTCGCCTTTGATTTTTATGTTTTTTTAATAATTGGAGATTCACTTTTGATTTTTATGTTTTCTTTAATAATTGGAAGAAAAGAATGTGGTTACTTGAGATTAAATTCAAACTTTTATGCTTACAACATAATACTCATGTCACTAAGTCAATAGGTTGTTTACATGTCATTTTTATGCCGTATGTTCATTTATATTATTTTATTTTTTAAGACGCCAAATTGTAAAAGATATCTAAATAATTTGTCATGGTGATCAAAATCATTATATAATTTAGTTAATTTTATTTTTAGGGGTAATATTTGGTATAACATAAGTAGAATGATTTAATTCCATTAGCAAGGTTTTGATACTACCACATGTCATTTTCCCCTGAATGGATATTTGTTACGTTTATGTCACTGACAAAATTTCAAATATATTTAAATTGGTTGGTTCATATGTTTACCCATAAATTGATTTAGGATTTACAACTTATCAATTATTAAAAATAAATAAAAGAGAAAATAATTTAAGTAACTAATTTAAGTTAAATTTATATATTTAAAATCTTAGGGTTTTAGGGCTAGTAGTTACTCTAATTGAAAGTTTTTTTTGTTGGTTTAAATATGTAAAAGGTATTTGTATTATTTTGAAATTTAAAATTTAGTCCTCATACTTTAGTTTTGAGAAATTGAGTCCTTGTAATTTTTTTATTTAAAATGTTTGGTCCCTCCATCTAATATTGTCATCAAAGTTAATAATGTCAAAGGTAAGATAATTTTTTTAACCCTTAACATTAACATTTTTTGTCAATTTGATCCTTACCCTTTAAAAATACATAAAAAAATATTTTTAAAAATATTTTAAATAAAAACATAAAAATTGAAAAAATTATAATTTTAAAAAATAAAATTTATGAAAACAATAAAAATTATTTAAAATTTAAAAAGTAAAAAATAAAAATGATTTTAAAAATATGAATTTTTTTTTCAAAATTCAATGTTATCTAAATTGAATTGGACCAGCTAGTCAGATTGGAAACAAGCTAGGGTATTGGTCTAGAGAGAGGAAAAAAATCGAGTGACCTGCGAATCGGTACAGACTAGTTGAACTGAGCTAAAAATCGATTGAATTGACAATTGAACCAATTTTAAACTAGTTTGACCAGTAGGTTTCCAAACCAAAAGGTTGAAAGCAAATAAAAAATTAAAATATTAAAAATTATAAAAATTAGTTCAATTGTCAGTTCAATTGATTTTTTAGCCTGGATCAATTAGTCCGTATCAATTTGTGGGTCAACCAATTTTTTACCTCTCACTAGATTGATACCCCTATTGGTTCTTGTCTAATCGGTCCGAATTTAGATAACATTGAATTTTAGACTTTTTTATATTTTTAGAATATATTTTTAAATCTTTTTACTTTTTGAATTTTAAAGAGTTTATTTTTTCAAATTTTTTATTTGAAAAAGTTATATATATATATTTTAATTTGTTATGTTTATTGTTTAAAATGAGAAAAAAAATTACGTACTGGGTCTGGACCAAAAATTGATAAAAAAAATTGTAAATGTTAAGCACTAAAAAGATCTAAAATTTTCAAAAATTATACCAGTTGTTTTTTTCATATCTAAATAGGACCAGTTAGATTCCCTTTTTCAGAAAAGAAAAAAGGAGCAATTAAACCAACATATAAACCGAACGCGAGTTAATAAGCGTATTCGTCACTTACCTTTCTCCTTCAAATTTTCTATTATCCTCCTCTGACTTCGAAAACCCTACAAAATCAAACCGACTAAATTAATCACAACAAATGGGTTTAGTATGTTCAAATTTCAGAAATGGGTCTAAAATTTCGAAATTTTGCCTTTGTGTTTATGGATCTTTTACCTTCTTCTCTTCCACAACGTTTAATACATTGAACATCAAATACAATACCCAGAAATCATTTTTTTTCACCAGAAAATGGATTCGATTCTACAAAAAGGGTTTTAGGGTTTTAGTCCGATTCAAGACCCACACAGTTTTAGGGTTCGATTTCAGTACCAAAATCCTACTGATTTAGAAACTATCAATCTTTCTACTATTTCGAAGGGTTAAGCAACTTCAATTTCAGCATATTTCTTCTTCAATTGTAATATTTTACACTATTTCGATTTAGGGTTTTCAAAAATTTTAAGAATTTTTTTGAGAGAATTAATTGTACGATAAAGTTCACAATCATTTAATTATATCATTTCTTTAATCATTTAATTGTATCATTTTTTATACAATCTCTCCCTATCTCTTAAATAATACATTTCAATACATTTGAACTCAATACTTTTACATGGCTATCGACATTTATTAATTATGTTTAAAAATTATAAATTAAATAATTCTTTTAAAAAAAATGATAAAAATATTAGAATAAAATAAAATAAAATGTAATCAATTGAGGGTATGCCACTTGACATATGATATGATTATTTAAATATTTAATTTCATTATTTACAAAATCGATATGAGTTTAAATATATAAAATTGCTATTCACATAAATAATGTGGGTTATGATAATGTATTTGAGAATATTAATATTTGTTTTGAATACATTATGGATAATTTATATACTTTAAATATGTTGAGCTTTATATTTGAGCAGGCATTTGCCGTTTAAGTTGAAGGGTGAATTTAATATTTTTTTTAAGAATCATAATTAAATTATAAAATTTTGAGAAGTTAAAATATAATTTTTTTGTATAATAATTGATAATTTTATTATTTTTGAATGAATTAAGCAAAATTATTTTATCTACGAAAGCCAAAATCCTTGGCTAAATCAACTCTGCTCGAACTAATAATTAAATAAAAAATCTTATCAATATGGAATAATTTTTTATTAAATATCCGTTTGATGCGAATTCATCTCCATCCAATATTATATAAATAATATTTTGAAAATGCAATTATCGGATGTGATATACAAATATAAGAAATGTACCATATGATCTTAAGGAAGTAAAAAGGCCATAAGTATAGTAGGGCCCCTATTTGTACTAATGGGGCATTTGAATGTGAAAGTTCAATGCCATATTTATCTCTATAAACTGCAATTTACAGCTGTACTCTTTTATTACATTGAAACCCAATTGTGTTTTTTTTCTCCCTCTCTAAAGTCTCAATCTCAATAATTGTATATATTTTTATTTTTATTTTTATATATTATAAAATTAAAATGCAAAATTCAATTTTATATAATTTTTAATATGCTAATAATCTCTTTGATGTTTTTATATAGTTTTCAGTTAACCAATCAACATTTTCTGACACACTACACATAAAAGAGAATATTGGAATCTAAAAACCTTTAATAAAAAGTAAAATTTGATGCTACACTTTAATATTGGAATCTAATATATATATATATATATATATATATATATATATTAAAAAATTATAATTATTTTGTGTCTTCTGGTAGAGTAGCAGATAATGTTATTAGGGCTTCAGCCTTAGAATTTAAAGCGCCAACACAAACTTTTTAACCACATGATCATTTAAATTGTTGGCAATTTCTTTATATGTTAGCAAATTATTAGAGTTTAATTTTTTGGTTATTGCTTACTAGGTTTTGGATTTATTTCGATGAATTGGGATTTGTTTTATAAATTTTGAATATTATTAGGTATATTTTTAAATTATACTTTTATAAATTCTTTAGAAAAATTGAAGTAAATAAAAAACAATCAATAGGTTTTATATAATAATTTTTTGAAAAAATATATATATAAAATTTTAAATTAATTTTACTATTTTAAATATAAAAATATTTATGTTTATATTATAAAAAAATTTAATTTAAATTAAGCAAAAGGTTCGAGGGTTAAAAAGAAATTGTATTTTTTAAAATAAATTAATTAAATCCCTTTGTAAAAAATGCATTAAATTAAAATATCAAATGTTAAAAAATATATTAACTATACTCTTTAATCGAATTTCTATTGTTGACCATTACTAACAGTTAACTATTGTGATGCTGATGCGATGGTCTGCATTAGCAAAAATTTTAAAAAATTAAGTCAATAATTAACCTAGACAAAGGGACTTCCAAGTTCTTTTAATATGGATATTTATTTGTGAAGGTTAATTTGAGTAGTTTTTTTAATTATAAAAATTTAAAAAACATTATAAAAATAAGAAAGAAAAAGTGGTTTTTGCATTTCTTGTTATCTCACAACAGGAAAATCACATTTTCTATATAAGTTTATGAAGTTTTTGCTACTGTGTTTTTTTTTTTTATATAATTTGTTTAGGGGTGAAGTTAGAAATTTTGTTTAGGAGTCGAGATAAATATTATATTTGGAAAGGGAAAAAGTTAAAAATTTTGTATTAAAAGGGATTAACTTAAATTATTAAATTTTCAAAAAGGACTAATTTTATAATTTCTCCATTTAAGAAAAAGTTAAAAAAACCTAAATTGAATCTTTTTATATTGGGAGGGGCTAAAGAGAAACTTACCCATTTAGCAAAGAGTCTTCAGCCAATGCCCCTGTCTACCCTTAAAATTGCCAAGTACTTAGCATTGATGTTTGTCATACTTTGAGGGCCATTTTCTTAACCACTTGTTAACTTCAATGCATGATATAAAATCGTAATGAAAAGAAACACACTTATTATTATGATTAAATATGTGCATAAAAAATAGACTTAATTAATAAATTTTTTTAGCATGGATGTTAAACTACAACATTTTAATCATATGACAAATATTTCTCATATTAGATTTAAATAAATCTGGTTGGACCTTTTATATTTTATTTTATGATTTTTTATGATTTTTTTCTGACACGATAATGATATGTTAGCGTCATAATTGTTGACTTAACTGTTGCTCACGATCGCATCAACACAATAACAGTTAACGATGAAAACTATTAGTCAAAAAGATTAGTTGATGCATTTTTAACATTTAAGAACTAAATTGAATATAATTTTTTTCAAAAAAGTTCGATTAAATTTTTTAACAAAGTGTAGAGCTTTTTTAACCTTCAAAACTAAACAAAAATTTAATTTAATTCGAGTTTATTCGAGTAATAATATTTTTTAACGGGATAAATCTTAAAATTATATATGTACTTCGGTCTAATATGTAACTCTATATATGAACTTTGATTATACTTTAAAATTTGATTTGAACTGGTCGTTACAAATTATTAATACAATTGTTAATATAGTGTCATTTTATGTTTATATATTTCATACACAAATAATTATATTTATCCAATATAAATATATTTTGATATATTTATTTATTTAAATGTGTATAATTAAATCAAAATAAAAGTTTTATGTATTTATTTAAACCACAATCAGAGTTAAAATTCATGAATCAAATTACATATTAAATCAAAGTTTAAAGCATAATTTTGAAAAATTTTCCTTTTTAAAATTATATTGCAAACACCATTTAAACACCACTATTGGAATACATTTTTTTTTACATGATTGGGATAAAATTTTAATTTCATGATTTTTCTTGTTGAGCGCCGCCAGTCTGAAAGAAACTCATTTTAAACTTGGCAGCTGTTTGTGCCTTTCTTTGGGTAATAATTTTGATCATAATTAAACCAGGATCCACTTACAAAATCGAAAAAGATTAAATTAAAATCAGTGAAAAACAAGACCAATCTGGGTTTTTTTTTTTTCATTTCCAGTCTGTTGTTTTTAAAATCAATGTCTTAGGGCCACCCATGTTGTGAACCTAATTCAACGTTGGGTGGTCTAAAACTGATAAAATAAGCTAAGTTTGGCAATTTTCAATTTCCTGGCGCTCTTTTCCAGGATAATTTTCTTGTACGTTTTTAGCCAATATTGCTTGGAAGCTAAACAACTGCTTTCACCACTGCGTGTTTTTAACTCCTAACAGAATCCGATTCCTTTGCTGTTGGAAATAGCTTGAAATCTCCAAGAACACCGCCATGTGGGTGTAGTAAACGCATTAACCCCAAAAGCCAAGAAGGAAAAAAAAATCTATCATTCTTTGCCAGTTGTTGGTGTTGATTTCATAATGAAAGAACAAACAAGAGTAACTAGATTCCAGTTCCAGAGGGGGAAAAAGATCAATTGTTCTCCTTACGCTTAAAGAATCTCAGGTGCTGTATTTCATTACCTTGTTTTCCGCAAACTTGTTTGCAAGAATGTATCATGTCTTTGTCGGTGTCTGCTGTTTCAAATGTTTTTTAGTAACATGTTCGTATCTGGGTTTCCTTTGCTTTTCACCAGGTTCAAGTGCTTTCTCTTCCTCCCATATCTGGCTCGGACTGAATTATATGTTAAAAAACAGAAAACTTTGAAACTTTTCCATGGAGTTTTGCACTTTGTTTTTACTGATATCATGTCTTTCATGGGGTTTATCTGTTTTATGTGACTCTCAATTACAAACCTCTCAAAGCCAAGTTCTCCTTCAGCTAAAGAAGCATTTGGAGTACCCAAAGCAACTTGAGATATGGTACGATAGAAAAACAGAGTTTTGTTCTTTACCACCATCTGCAAACTTGAACATCACATGCGAGTTCAACTCAGTCACTGAGCTCAATATAATGGGAGATAAGCCTGCAACTAAGGTTAGTGATTTTTCTAGTTTCCCAATACCAAACAAGACTTTATCACAGAGCTTTTCAATGGATTCTTTTGTTACAACTCTTTCAAGGCTTTCAAGCTTGAAGACTCTCAGTTTAATCTCTTTAGGCATTTGGGGTCCTCTTCCTGATAAAATCCATAGGTTATCTTCACTTGAATACTTGGATTTGAGCTCAAATTTCCTCTTTGGTTCAATCCCTCCCAAAATGTTCACATTATTGAAGCTTCAAACTTTTGTATTGGATGATAATGTGTTTAATGATACAGTTCCAAGCTGGTTAAACTCTTTGCGAAATCTAACAACTCTGAGGATGAAGAACAATAGATTGAAAGGTCCATTTCCATCTTCAATAAAGGGTATTAAAACACTTGTTGATCTTGCTTTATCTAGCAATGAAATCTCAGGGAATTTGCCTGATCTTAGCAGCTTAACAGATCTGAAACTGCTTGATTTGAGTGGAAACAAATTGGGTTCTCATCTGCCAACATTACCTAAAGGGTTGCTTATGGTTTTCCTCAACAACAACTCTTTCATGGGGGAAATCCCAACACAATATGGCCAATTAAATCAGCTTCAACACATTGATGTGTCATTCAATATGTTAACTGGCAAACCTCCACCTGAACTTTTCTCCTTACCAAGCCTCACTCACTTGAATTTAGCATCAAATACATTGAAAAGCTCCCTTTCAGACAATTTAAACTGTGGGAGAAACCTTGAGTTCGTTGATATATCAAACAATAGGCTAATGGGAAGCTTGCCTTCTTGTTTAAACTCTGAAACAAGAGAAAACAGAGTTATTAAGTTCAGTGGCAATTGTTTATCCATTGCCGGACATCATCAGCATCCAGAATCATATTGCAGAGAATTTAAAGTTCATGTTTATAAGAGCAATAATGGTGGCAAGGGCATAGGAGTATTGGTTGGTCTCATTGTTGGAATTGCAATTCTCATTGTTCTTGTGGCTATTGGCTTTCTCATTGTGTGTCGAAGATACTGTCCTCGAGTGATATCGGAGCAACATTTACTGCAGAAATCAGTACCAGAGAACTCAACAGCAGGGTTATCATCTGAGATTTTAACCAATCCAAGTAGGTTATTCACTAGAACACAGTTGTCGTTCATTATGTTGCTTGAAGAACTTATATCCGACACTTATGTCCAACACATATACGGATATATGGCTATAGAAAACTTTAGAAACAATTCAAGATACTCATATTGGATACGTATCCAATATCCAAGGCTCACAACTGAGTCTGAATAATGTAAGAAACTCATACTAGAGTCCAAGTAAGGGAGGTTTTGTATGAGAAAGATTTTCATGCTTCGACTCTTCATTTTTCTTGAAGATTAGTGTACAATGTTTGTCTAATGCATATTTGGATATGGTCACAAGAATACGACCTTTTAAAATTTTGAATATATCCGAATTGAAATAATAGAGAAAATCTAGGAGAAAATTTGATGTAAATACGTAGGGTGATGATATCTCATTTTTCCCTTAGATTGTTCTCCAGGACATGTTTTTGAATCTTCAAAGTCGGAGGTACAAATTCTTCCAAGTTGTCGATCATTCAGTTTGGAAGAGTTAAAGGAAGCTACAAACAATTTCGATAGCTCGGCTTTTCTCGGTGAAGGTTCATACGGAAAGGTAAATTCTAGATTCTGGAACTTTACATTACATAAATCTCCATGAAAAGAATGACCCATTTTTAGTTATTCATCACTGAATCAGCTCTTCAATCCTTTCCCAGATTTTCAAAGGGTTACTAAAGAATGGAACCCAAGTTGCTATAAGATGCCTGCCCACATCCAAGAAATACTCGATCCGTAACCTGAAACTCAGGTTGGATATGCTGGCGAAGATTCGACACCCACATTTGGTTTGCATTTTGGGGCACTGCATTGAAGTTGAACAAGATGATCATTGCAGCATAAACAGAGTCTTCTTCGTGCTTGAATATATTCCTAATGGGAATTTTCGTTCCCATCTCTCTGATAATTCTCCTGGAGAAGTTCTCAGTTGGCCTGAACGATTAGCAGTTCTGATATGCGTTTGCAAGGCAGTGCATTTCTTGCATACTGGAGTTATTCCCGGTTTCTTCCACAACAGATTGAAGACAAATAACATCTTGATCAATGAACATCGATTGGCAAAGTTGGGTGACTATGGGCTATCAATTATCTCCGAAGAAACGGGCAACTATGGGGTAAGGGTAGGGCGTAAACGATCGATTTACAAAAAACATCAAATTTGATTTTATGTTTTAAGTAATCAAACTAAACAAGTTTCATCAAGTCTAATTGAACGAGCTCGGGTGAAGTTCAAACTTTAAAGTGAAACTCAATCGAGCTTTGAATCTCAAATCAAAATATTTGGTTTTACACCTGTAAGTAAGAGTCCGATATCCTTGGTTTTAATTGATTGCAAACTTACATTCATATTCTTGATTTTCAGACAAAAGGACAGGAACCTAAATCATGGTAAGAACTATTTTCTTTTGATGTGATCATTGTTTAATGTTGAGGCGATCAAATCTAATCTTATTTTTTAGGTGAGCTATGTATATTAGCAGTTTTAAGCTGAGATGTTTACTATGTGGACAATATGTTCAGGCAAATGACAAGATTAGATGATGATGTTTATAGCTTTGGTCTCATCTTGCTGGAATCAATGCTTGGTCCTTCCGTACCTGCTAAAACAGAGGCGACTCTACGAGATGAATTGGTACGGTGTGACTTAAACTATGAATTGTTACTGTGTGACGTTTTCTCTGGATTTATTAAGATACAAGTATAGTATACCCTAGTTATTTGCTCTCGTTTATTAAAACTTCAGTGAGATTATTATAGTTGGAATAAATTTGAACAGGCATCATTAAGCAAGCAGGAAGGGCGTGTAAGGTTGATGGACCCAGTAGTGTTAGCGACGTGTTCAGAAGAATCAATAACAGTGGTGATTAGCTTAACAAATAACTGCATTTGTCCAGAATTGTGGAGCCGCCCAACTTTCGATGACATCCTTTGGAATTTGCAACATGCGGCACATCTCCAACCAAATATTGCCCATGCTTAACAATAGGTTGGTTCAACCACTGTGTGTATATACATATATATAGTTCTTTCCATGTGATGATTTCATTAAAATTATGATATTGTAATCGGTCTTTTATCAATTGGAATCCAATTTTTTAGCTGCTGAACCTAAGAGCCTAATAAACCCAGCAGCATCACAACTTGAATATATATATATATATATATATATATCCACTCTCAAAGGAGGAGATTTCCTCCCTGTACAAGCTATGGCTACTGGTCCGACTAGCTACAGAAACTGGCCTTTTGTATAGTTTCAGAGTTACGGAGCCGGTGGTGGTGATCTAATCTTCTCGTTGATTCGTGATGTGGATCGAACCACCTTCCTGCATAAACTAGCTCAGCATACTTTGAATGCAAGTGAATCCTTAACTTGAATAGGATTGCACCACCGGGAGGGAGTTTGGTAGACTCCACGACTTTTCATGCCAACAAGCCGGTTTTCAACCATGTCAATACGACCAATTCCATGTTTCCCACCCAATCTCATTCAGCATGAAAGGAAACCGGTGACTGTTTACAATCAAAAGCAACTCATTGTAAATGCTTTTCCACCAAAAAGAAAAGCTGAGAGATCTGATGCTTTTTAAGTGAAAATACCTGAATATCATTTTTTAATTTTATTTCAAATGTATAAATTTCCACCAAACTACACAATTTGTTGATCATTTTTATAAGCCTTCACAGCATAGGTTTGTTTGCTTGTGCATTTTACTAGTAATTATGATTATGATACTAATAATATCTCTAATAAACTTACGATGTAGTCATAAATAACTAATCGTATAACCATTTACGAGGACATAAAATTACATCAACGCTTCCAAATTATGATCTGAAGGTGAAGTACATGATTGCCATATTTCATATATTTAAATTAAATTTTACAGATAACTTATGTTAATTATTTAAAAACATTTAAAATTTATATTCTATATAATTATACTAAATTATTTAAATATCATTAACTAATTTTTTACTTCCTGTTTAAATATCATTTACTACTTTTTTTTCTATGATACTTCCATTTTAAAATAATATATATTTATATAAATTTAGGATAGAACAAGTCAATCAAATCGTTGGGTCCAACAATTTTTTTTTCCCAAACATGCAAAAAAGTGTTTCATTAACAGGACCAACAGGTTTCCGCGAAGGGCAATACTTAAGAAACTAAACAAAATCTGCTAACATTGCTTATTGATCAGGAATTCCAACAAACACGAAAAAGAATCACTCTATATTCACAGCATCCTTTTTTTCCTTCTACGGGTTGTTAAATAACTTAGGGTCCGTTTGTTTACCAGGAAAATGTTTTTATGATTTTCTGGTGTTTGTTTGACTGAAAATATTTTACTTATGTAAAAGGTTTTCAAAAACACAGGTAAAATGTTTATGCTTTTAGGGAAAATGTCTTACTGAGTTTTTTTCTTTTCTGTAAGACATTTTCCAACTCTCACCAATCTTTCTTAGCTGTTCTTCATCATATTCCTTCTTCTTCATTCTTTTCTCCTCCTACTTCTTCTGTTCTTCATCTTTTATTTCCATTTTTCCTTAGTTGTGTCCGTCACATATCTTTTCTTCTCAGGCCTGCTATTTCGTTTCGCTCAAAACTGACAGTGTTTAGAACATAAGCTATATTTTTATAGATAGGGATTAGAAATTGAGTAATACTGGTATTGAGTGCTAGAAATTGAGGATAAAGCAGGAAGTTGCCCGAATAGGGCAGAGTCGTCAGGTCTAGACGACAAGACTAAATCTTTGGTATTGATAAATTACTTTTATTCAATGTCAAGCAAAGAGAAGACGTGCGATGACAACTTTGGAGATCTGATTAACATGCTTCGTACTTGCTATGCGGCTGCTGGTAACCGTTGGGTTAACTTTGTTGCTGTTGATTATTACAAGGTTCCTTTGTTCACTTTTTAAGTTGCTAATTGCTTCTTGTTGATTCAGCTCATTTTCTTTGAAATCTGAAAATATTCGTGTTTTGGTTTGCACAGAGGAGTGAAGGAGGAGGATCATTCCAAGTTGTCGATACTTTGAATGGGAAGCTGTTATGTGGATGTGATGATATTCATGCATGTGTGGTAAGTCAAAATTACATTTTGCAAATGAATGTAGTTCTTAGATGAATATAAACCATATTTTTATACTTATTTCAAGCTCAATTATTTTTGTCCAACGCCACTCTCAAATATCTGCAGACCTTCGAAGTTAGGTTGATAGTAAAAAAATGTGGTTTGTTTTGTGATTGCAAGTTGGATTAACTTCAGGTGCCTGCACACCATGAGGTGGATTCCAGACAGAGGATGTGGCATAAGATTTCAAACTACATCAACATTTTAAGCACTGAATTCACTCTTTTCGTAAAAGTACAAGTTGTAGACATATACATAAATATATGTATGTATGCTAAGTTCCATGAATTTAATAAAATTTACAAATGGACTTTCAATCTGCTCTTATAGCATATTTTTTCTCTGATTGTCTGCTCTTATACCTTGATTGCTTTTTTATTAATTCTTGGTTTTAAAATATAGATGATAATATTACGGTACTCACCATTGATGATGGGGAGGAGGAGCCATGGCAGATTAATTTAGGGGAAGTGGCTATATTGCATTTGCCTATGATTAAGAACATGGCTTGATGGATAGTTTCTAGTGGTGTGCATTATTAGTCCATGCGCAATATGTTAGTAAATATTTGACATCCAATTTAGGGTATCACAATTTCAGATGGGGGGAGAAGAGATTTGATTTTTATTTAGATCCCACTAGAAGTTAATGTGAAAAGAGTGGGGAGGAGGATGGTGGAGGTTTAACAATTACCTGATGATTATCGATGGGTAGAGAATGATCCGATGCAGGTCTTGATATACTTTATTGTTTTTTAGGTGTAAATTTACGATTTATTGAGTGGATTAATGTCCTAATGAATTAACTTGCATCTAAATAAATCTATGTCATAATATATTTTATGATTTGAATTTAATTTAATTAAGATGGCATTTAATCCTTGTTTTTTTATTTCAATCCTTGTTTTTTATTTTTTTTTATAACACAATTAGAAATAATTTATTTAACTTTGGTTGTTTTCAATTTATGACGGTTAATATTCTAGTTTAATAATTAAGTACTATTATATATTTAATTTGATTTATTTATAAATAAATAAATAATAACAATATATGTAAAAACAATTTAAAATATAAATTTATTAATATATTTATAATAAACTCAATTAAACAATGAAAATATAACAAATTCTTAAATATATATTTTAATTTAAACAACTTTCTAGAAAATATTTTTAGGAAATCTGCCAAACAACAGAAAATATTTTACACAGATTCATCCAAACACCAGAAAAGTAAATCATTTCCAGAAAAGTAAATCATTTTTTAGAAATTATTTTCAGGAAAATATTTTACTGGCAAACAAACGGAGCCTTACACGCAAAAAATTAATGAATAGACATGCTCTTCGTGCCAACATCACAGCGATGAAAAAGAAAACAATACCATGGAGGTTTCGCTACCTTAAAATGTAACCCATCCCTAAACTAGCCCAATAAGCAAGAACGGAGTTAGAAACCTATACTTTGATTTTACAAACAAAATAGCTTTCCCAGTGAACACTCTCCAACAGGCTACACCTTAGCAAAATTACTTGCATACAGGATTTTAGAAGAAAAAGCCTAGAAACGAACCATTTGTACAAAGAAGCTTTCACATGAGTAGCTGAGAGCCTTTTTTCTTCTTGAGCCACCCTCGCCATATAGCTCATTCCATTGAAGCAACTCGGTCATGTTTACGGACTCGGATGAAACACTTACACGTGCCTATTAAAGTGGTTTGGTTAATAATTTCTTTCTTAGGAGGGAAAAACACTACAATAATATTTGTTTTCCAATTACCTGCTGGTGAGCATATCTGAAGTCCACCATGTTTAGAGGGTGTATATCAGCACTCCTGCATAAAGACGGAGGAGGTTTGCTCTCTGCAAGAGCAGCAGCTTGTTCCTGCCATCAATGTACAAAATATTAAAAACACATCGACAACATGCAAATAGTGAGATGATCATTTCAATACCTTGTTTCCCCTTTCTGACGATGTAAATTCCTTAGAACTATACATTTTATTTACTATTTCAGTAAATCAAAACGAAAACAAAAATCTAAGCAGTCAACTTTTGCATGCTGGTTGAAAGTTAGTGATACAAAGTTGTAACCTTAGAAATCAGTTTCATCGATACACTAGGAAATGTCACATCTAACGTTCGTACACAAGACCAGGAGCTGTCAAAACCATTTTTTGAAAAAATGGGGTCGCTGACTTTTTATTTTGGAAATGAAAATGAAAATAGGAGTCGCCACCAATCCTTTTTATTTAGGTGTGATCGGATCACCTGGTAATTCAATCATTTTAACAAAAGTTTAAATTTATTAAAACGATGATTTTTGGTCTACAAAATCCAGAAAGCGGGTTCGGGAGTCAGTTGCGCACGAGAAAGGGTTAGCACCCTCGATACGCCTCAAATTGGTACCTAGTTGATTAATTAATGTCTTAGTGTCGAAAGTTGAAAATCCGTAAAGAATTTAAAAAATATGATCCTCCTTTTTATTAATGTTAATTTTACAAAAAATGTTTGGATAAATCGAAAGCGGATGCTAAAGACGTTCTTGTCCCGAAGTAATAAAATGTTACATCCAGTACTTTAGGACACAATATTTTAAACCCTCAAAAATAAGCTTGTCTTTTGATTTTCAAAACTTATGCATTTTAATTTTAAAAGGATATTCAGTCATTTGGGTTAAACGAGAAAAATCGAAACCCAGTACATTAGGGCACGATCTCTCGAGTTTTCAAATATAGAACATTGCTTGATTTTAAAAATTTTCTTTTTAAGAAATAATAGCAAATATGAAATTTAAAACGATGTGTATTTATTTTATTTGAAGTATAATAAAACGACACATTATGAATAAATATATTGGGACCTAATTCTCGATATGATTTGAACAAACTAAAATGGCAATATGAACATGGAACAATAATGTACGAATAAAATGTTATCTTAATTAATGTCTATAATATGGAAATACTAATAAATCCTAGTGTACATAATGCAATAACCACATACTATTACTTTAATACCAACACGAATAATCGAAGGGAAATAAAATAAAATAAACAACAAAATAATTTCAATGATAACAAATATAAAATAGGCACTAAACAAGAAAAAACTGATTTTTATGGTACAATAAGGACTAGTGAATACATAAATAGATATACAAACAGATATTGAAGAAAGTAGTTTGTAAAATATTGAAAATAGAAGAGTAAATTAAAATATAAAATAAAATTAAGGGAGCAATTTGCGAATAAATATACTATAAATAATAATAATAGTAATAATAATGATAATAATAATATAAAAAAATAAAAAAATAATGATATTAATAAATAAATAGAAATAGAAATATAATACATAGAAATATAATAATAATAATAATAATAATAATAATAATAATAAAAGTTTTAAAATCATTTAAGAGGACATAAATAAATAAATAACAACATGATATAAGTAAATAAATAAAATGTTAATAACAAGAGTAAAATATATATATATATATATAAGAAAAATAATAATGAAAATAATATTAGTATATAAATAGAAATAGAAATTTAATAATAATAGAAATATAAATAGATAAATAATAATAGTATTAGAATAACAAAATAAATATAAATAGAAATATAATAATAACAGCAATAATATATTAAATTAGTTAATTTGATAATAAAATAGCGAAAATAAAAAAAAGGACAAAATCAAACCTTAAAGCAAAATTTTGGGGCAAATTAAAAATAAATAAAAGAAAGTGGACTAATTTGAACGTGCTAATAACAAAGAGGGACCAAAAGGGAAATAATCCCCGCCCTCCAAAACGCACAGCTTTAAGAACCAAAATATAGTCAAAACAAATTTTAGGGCCAAAATTAAAAATAAAAAAAAACTTAATTGCAAAACAATAAAAAAGCGGAAGGGCTAAAAGTGCAATTAGCCATTCCGATTAAAAATACGCGGATCCTAAGCTGGAGCGGGTCGGGTCGAACAGGTAAGGCTCAAAACGGCGCCGTTTTGGCCTATGTGCATTAGCACCAAAACGACGTCGTTTTATGTGCTTATAAATGCCAAAATTTTTGCAAAAAAAATTCATTTTCAGCTTTCCAACCCCCCCAAAAAAACTAAAATCCTCTCATTTTCTCTCAAGGCCCTCCATGGCCAGCCTATGGTTCCAGCGAGTGGCCACCATAGAGGCCATCGCTCACCGGCTACGGCGCCTCCGTCCACGATGGCCGAAAAAGTAATTTTCCTTTCCTTTTGAATCCCAAACCACCAAGAGGTCGTTTTTCATCGGAAACGACAACCCTTTTCCATCAAAGGCGACATAACGTGAAAGGTAAGATTTGATTCCCTTTCTTTTTTGTTTATTTCTTTTTCTAAAAAAAAAAGTAAAGGAAGAATAGAGGGGGAGAAAAAAAATAAAGCAAGATAAATGAACAACCTTTTCTAAATTTCTTTCTGTTCTTGTTTTTTGAATTCATGTGTGTATTTGTAAAAAAAAAATAGTATACAATGGTTGTTTTGTGGCTTTTTATAGTCGAAAATACAACAAATATTATCTGTTTTGGCTACTATTTTCTATTGCGTTTTTCTCGCAGGTATGGCGACGTGGAGGTACGGGCGCGAATGTGGAGGCACGAGCAACCGGCGTGGCAAGGGCGGAGGCGACGGCTAGGCTAGAGATTAAGGTTTTCTGTTGCTAGTTTAGGTTATGGGCTTGTTAGGCTAGGGTTAATTTTGGGCTATGGGTTTTGGGTTAGTTTTTTTGAATTTTGTAATTTGGGTTGGTTTTATTTTTAGGCCTGGTGTAATTGGACTGTTGTAAATGGACTATTTATTTGGTTTTAGGCCTGGGCAAATTGGGCCTGCTATAGCTGCCCCTCTTTGCTCATTGTCGTGTAACGAGAATAGAGTAAAGACTTTTAAAAAGGACTAATTTTGCCCGGTCTCACCGAATCTTGACTTCTTTAGTGCTTCTCCTCTTCAAGCAATCTTGTCCTAGCCAACTGCAACTTCAGGGAGATGAGACTTGTAGCTTTGATTTACTCCAACGTAATTTCAGGGAAAAGAGATTTGTAGCTTCGATCTACTCCGTTAGAACTTAAAAGAGATAAGAATTGATAATTTCAACCTGCTCCACTGCAACTTCAGGGAGATAAGATTTGCGTATTTTCCTGTTCTACTGCAACTTCAGGGAAATAAGGCTGGTGGCTTCAATCTGTTTCACTGCAACTTCAGGAAGATAATATTCGCCATTTGCAATTTACTCTACTGCAACTTTAGGAAGATAAGATTTGTAACTTCAACTTGCTCCATTGCAACTTCAGGAAGATAATGTTTGTAATTTGTAGCTTTAATATGCTCCACTGCAACTTCAGGGAGATAAGATTTACTATCTTTATTCTGCTCCACTGCAACTTCAGGGAGATAAGATTTGTGATTCACCGATCTTGCTACACCGTCCTCTAGGGGACATGACCTATAGAATCGATTTCATGGGCCTATGTTTATGCCCAAATGATTAGGATGACATGATCAGAATGAATCAAATGCTCCTAACTAGATGTATATGAATGATATTTGCATGAATGCAGAATGTCATGAGAATGATCATTTCTTAATGCTTGGGTTGTCATTGCTCATTGTTTATCAAGGTTCTATCACTGATGCAATATCATGGCTTCTTGTTCAGCTAATATATTTGACCAAGAATCCGAAGAAATAGTCAAAATTTAAATTTTTCTTTCTCAAATATTTCCAACCCTTAGGTTTGGTGAGTTCTAAATAACAGTCCTATTTCAGGTTCTTGTACTATTTAGAAACTTCTTAGAGTAATATGCAAAACTTCTTTTATGTGAATATTATCAGCCCAGTAATCGTTGTTTCAATGAAAAATGCTTGAAAAAGATTATCATAATGGACAAGATAAAATTTTATTGAGAGCAAAACTCGAAGTGGAAAAATTAACCAAGATAGCAAATTTTGCTAAAGTACAAAATGAATAAGATGAAAATAGGTGCCCCAGATATCGCAGTATGAGCTTCTCTATTCAAACTTCTCGAAGACCCTTTCGAGCTAGATACGTGTTTAGGAAATCTAAAGTATTCGTTGATGCCCCAAGATGTAGCACCCTCCCTTCTTGTTAATTCAGAAAAGACAAGACTACTGCATGCTCCGCCTTCGATCAATATTTGAGCTGCCCTTTTTTGGGTTTTCAACTCAAAACTCCTTGGTCTCAAAACGCCCTTTGTGGGTTTTCGCCTTGACCTCTCCATTTTTTTTTTCATTTTTTTAGAATGTCTCAAAGCTCCCTTTGCGGGTTTTTGCCTTAACCTCTCCCCTTTTTTAGATGAAATACTTCTTGACTAAATCTGTATTTACGGGATTGGATAAGTTTTTACCATCCATCTCGGCTAGACTCAGTGCTCCTCTAGAAAAGGCTTCTTTACCACATAAGGTCCTTCTCATCCATTTTCCTTTAAAGTCTTTTTGTATTGGAATGATCTTTTTCAATACCAAGTCCCTCTCAAGGAATTCTCTTGGGCGAACATTTTTCTTATAAGCTCGCATCGTTCACTTTTGGTACATAGCCCTTAGCCTTTTTCCTTCGATCAAGTTCAATTGATCATATCAAGACTGGATCCATTCTGCTTCATCTAATTTCACCTCTGATAAAACTCAAAAAGAAGAAATCTCGACTTCAATGGGCAAAACTGCCTCCGTTCCGTAGACCAAAGAGAAAGGTGTTGTCCTGGTGGAGGTCTTGACAGATGTTCGGTAAGCATAAAGGACAAATGTTAACTTATCATGCTAATCTTTGTAAGTCTCAGTCATTTTCCCTACAATTTTCTTAATGTTCTTATTGGCTGCTTCTATCGCACCATTCATTTTTAGGCAATATGGCGATTATTTGTGGTGTTTGATCTTAAATTAACTGCAGACCTCCACTATCGCGCTATTGTTCAAATTCAGCGCATTATCCGATATGATCCTTTCTGGTATTCCATACCGACATATAATCTCCTTCTTCAAGAACTTGCTGATTGCCGACTTTGTGACATTGGCATATGAAGTGGCTTCTACCCACTTGGTGAAGTAATCGATGAACACGAAGATTAATCGATTTTTATTGAAAGCTTTTGGCGATATTAGCCTAATAACATCCATGCCCCACATAGAAAAATGCTATAGAGAAGTCATAACATGGAGATGTGAAAGAGGTACATGAATTTTATCTCTATAAATTTGGCAATTATGAATTTCTTGGTGTAATTAATACAATCTCATTTCATGGTGGACCAATAATACCCGAATCTCATAATCTGCCTAGCCATTGTAAAGCCATTGGCGTGTGTTCTACACATCCTCATGGACTTCTTCTAAGATTTTCTTAACCTCAACGGCGTCCACACATCTTAACAACACTTGATCTTTTCTTCTTTTGTATATGATCTCTCTATCTAAGACATAGTCACTGACTAGTCTTCTTAATGTCCTTTTATCATTCTCAGTTGCCTGGTCAGGGTATTCACGACTCTTCATATATCGCAATATATCGTGGTACCACGGGTGATCATCATTTTCTTCTTTCTCGATGTTGTAACAATGAGTCGAAGCTTCACAAATACTCATCCGGATAGATTTTACATCCTCTTGTTTGTTTACCTTAATCATGAAAGCTAAAGTAGCTAGGGCATTAGCCATCTGCTTTTCGTCTTGAGGAAGATAGTAAAAGGTGATGTCACCAAACTTTTTAATCAATTTAAGAACCAACTTTCGATAATCGATCAACTTGGGATCTCTTGTCTCCCATTCTCCCTTGAGTTGATAAATCACTAACGTAGAATCCCCATTCTGCCATATTATTCGTACAATCAAAATTCAATTTACTAGTAAAGGGATAATGATCTCCGTTTGGGGATACTAGAACTACCCCGATTCTGTTACCCATAGCATTTGAGGTTCCGTCAAAATTTAGATTCCAAATATGGTCTTCTTGAGAATCTTCTTCAGTGGTTGCAACATACATCAGATCTTCGTTCGGGAAATCAAAGTTTAAGGGCTCATAGTCCTCCAGAGCTTTACTAGCCAGGAAATCTACTATTCTACTTTCTTTTACGGCTTTTTGGTTCACATAGAACCATCCTTCCGTTTAAAGCTATCGACTCCATGTATTTCAGAGGATCCAGTTTCGAAATTAGCCAAGTGGTGTGATATAACATATACTGTCTTAGTCTTCAGGTTGTCCAAATCAAGGCACAACATAACTTCTCGATTGGTGAACACATTATCTCACATTCAGTAAACTTTTTACTGAGGTACTATATTGCTCTTTCCTTCTTGACTCATCATGCTGGCCGAGCATGCACCCCATAAAATTTTTAAATACGGCCAAGTACAGTTTTAATGGTTTATCTAGGTTGGGTGGCATCAACTCCGATGCATTGGACAGGTAATGTTTGACCTTGTCGAAAGTATTTTGGCATTCCTAATCCCATACACCAGGATTGTGTTTCTTAAGGAGACGGAACATGGATTCGCATTTTTCAGTTAGTTGTGAAATGAACCGGGCGATGTAATTTAATCTCCCCAGGAAACATCGGATTTCCTTTTGAGTACGTGGCGGAGGTAGCTCTTGTATGGCCTTAACTTTTTCTGGGTTAATTTCGATCCCCTTTTCACTGACTACAAATCCTAACAACTTTCCAGATTTATCTCCGAAGGTACATTTTGCTGAATTGAGCTTTAGCTGGAACTTTCTCAACCTTAGGAATAATTTCCTCAAGACTTGTACATGCTCCATCACTGTCGGGGACTGTGCGATCATATTATCGACATAAACTTCGATTTCTTTGTGTATCATATCATGAAATAGGGTTACAATAGCTCTTTGATACGTTACTCCCATATTTTTCAGTCCAAATGGCATCATCTTATAGCAAAATGTTCCTCATACGGTTATAAATGTGGTATTCTCCATGTCTTCAGGATGCATCTTAATCTGGTTATACCCCGAGAAACAATCCATGAAGGAGAACAGTGAGTAACTTGTCGTATTATCTACTAAGGTGTCGATATGAGGCAATGAGAAATTGTCCTTCGGGCTGGCTCTGTTCAACTCCCTATAGTCTACACACATTCGTACTTTTCCATCATTTTTAGGGACGGACAATATTGGATACCCATTCTGAGTATCTAACCACTTTTAAGAACCTAGCGTCGAACTGCTTCTTGACATCTTTTATTTTTAGCAAAACATCAGGCCTTATCTTTCGGAGCTTTTGTTGAACAGACTTGCACTCTTCTTTCATTGGAACTCCATGTACCACAATGTCAGTATTTAACTCGCGCATGTCTTGATATGACCATGCGAAGACATCATTGAATTCTTCACCTCTTTTCCCTCCACTAAGCTCACGATTTCAACTAACTCTTTGTAAGTTAGGATTTACTTTTTATCTTATTCTACCATCCTCAACAAGTCAGGAGATAAGTTACAGTCTTAATCATTTTCAAAATGTTGAGAATCCTCTATATACATATCTTCCTCAAAATGAGGCTCTAAGTCCTTAGCATCGTCGCTCATATCATTGATATCTGGATACCTGTTATGGTGATGAAGGGCAATCCAAAAAATTATAGAGTCCAAGAATAATTATTTATATGATGAGTGAAGAATAAAAGAATATTTGAAAGAAAGGTCAATAGGACAAAAGAATCTAAGAAAAATCATCTATATAGCATGATTATGAATAAAAAGAATATCTGCTCAGAACGATAGCAAAGATGCATTTAACTGAAATAAAAATTTTGGACACAAACCTATTTCACAAAAGGATTCTTATTACTTCTAAGCTAAGAGCAATAAGTGTGTTTTGAACAATACTCAGAATTATCCATAAACACTACAGGAATCCCTTCCGCAGTCCAGTTCTTCAGAACACTTCCAGGTACATAAGGGCAAATGTCCGACAAATTCTTTTCTCCAGTTCCTTCTTCAGATATGGCGTTGATGTTCAGATTTCCCAACCTTTCTTCTGTGGTTTTCTTTCTTAGCGTCCCTCGCTCAGGGTAAATAATCCCTCCTTGAAAGTATCTTTCGAGTCCTCTTCCTGGTAAGGCCCCTTTTTTGACAGTTAATTGTAGGCTCATTTTCGTAATTTTGGATATCCTAGGCATAGTGATCCTGTTCCCTTCGGTGATAAATGTTGCGTTCACAAATTTCAAAGATCGAAAAGAACATTCGATCGCTTCATCGTTTGCCTCTACATATGGCGCATCACAGGTCACATCTGCGATGACGTCTTCTTCTGTATTTATAGTCACTAGCCTGCCTTTTGTTATCAACTTCAATTTTTAGTGTAGTAATGAAGGCATTGCCCCTGCTAAATGTATCTAAGGCCTCCCCAATAAGAAGTTATAAGAAGGCTTGATTTCCATTATCAGGAAGTCCACCTAATACGTGTTTGGGCCAATTAGAAGTGGTGTTTCAATTTTTCCCATTACTCTTCTTTCGGTGTCATCGAATGCCCTCACTATGTTTTGGCACATTTTCATGTGAGAGCTATCTACAGGTAACCTATTCAGTGTGGATAAAGGCAAGCCATTCAAGGCTGATCCGTTATCAATTAACACCCCCGTAGCGTATACCCCTTACAGCGGGTGGTGATGTGCAGAGCCTTGGTCGATCCCATGTCTCCGAGTGGTATTTCATCATCATTAAAGAAGATGAAGTTCTCAGCGCGTTTGTTGCTAACCAGATGATCTAGCTTATTGATAGAAATATCATTAGCGATATAGGTTTCATTTAGAACTTTCATCAGTGCGCTGCGATAGACCTCCGAGCTTAGGAGTAAGGGTAACACCGAGATGCGAGCTGGTTGTTTATACAACTACTCTACAACACTGTACTCGCTATGCTTTAAAATTTTCAAAAATTCTTTAACTTTAACTTTATTTACTGGCTCGTTAACGAGAGATTCAGGTCCGGCTATTTTTTTCTTCCTCTGTTCGACCACCAGAGCTTTTTTTTATGGGCTCCGCTCTTGCATTTCCTGAATCGTAACGCCTCTCGCTATGCGTATAGGAACCTACATCTTTGCCCTCCTCTGAAATTTTGATCGGGTTATCCTCTCTCGGGATAGTCACATTACAGTCATAGTTCTAAAGAACCCTTTTACTATCCTTGTAGGGAAAGGATACAGGTTTCTAGATTATGACTCGTGGTGCCATTTGCGTTCCAGCTTCATTGTTTCTTGGTCGTAAAACAATGACCACCGGGTAGTTGACTTTTTGGGTTTTCTCTGTCGCTTCTCCTTCTGACGCCCATATATTTCTCTCTTCGGGGCTTTTGAGCTCTTCATAAAACTCTACTCTTTATTATCCATCATGTCCTGCACTACGGCTCTAAATTCAGTGCATTCTTAGATTTCATGCCCTTCTCCATTATGGAACTCACAATAGTTCCTCTTTCCTTCAAATCTTTCTTCTAAATCCAGTACGATCAATCCTCCTTTTACTATCTCCTTCCAAACCTGTCTCAATGGGGTTTTAATTTCTGCCACCTTATCTTTGACTTTCCTGCTTCCACCTTCATTTATCCCATTTACCCCTGATCAGTATGATTAGGTAAGGGGTTTCCCACTACATTTGGTGCGGATGGGTCATCAAACTTTACAATTCCCATTTTTATAAACCTTTCAACTAATTCCTTTAATGCGGTACAATTTTCGATTGAATGCCCAGTGATTCCCGCGTGATATTCGCATTGAGCGTCATACAACTTGAGAAACGAGGGTTACATCAGCTTTAAGTAGAAGGGGGACACCAAGTGTGCATCGAGTAGGTTCTGATACAGCTCCCTATACGTCATGGGTATAGGTGTGAACTGTACTTTTTCGGTGTTCGTCCTCGTATTGGATTCTTGTCTCGGGGGACCCTGATGATTAGTGGTTGTTGTCTCTGGCTAGCTCACCGTGATTGATCTCGAATGACCCTTGTTATATGTGCTCATGTTATTCACCTCATTCTCCCTCTTTCTTGAGGCTGATCTCTAGGTGCTTTCCCTCACTTCTATTTTTCCGTACCTTATCGCATTTTCTATCATTTCACAGGACATTACTATGTCCGAGAAACTCTTGGTTGTGCTTCCCAGTATGTAATTAATAAATAGAGCCCTCAGGGTATTAATAAAAAGCATTGCCGTCTCCTTTTCTAACAGAGATGGTTGGACTTGTGTGGCGACTTTTCTCCACTTTTGATCATACTGCCTGAAGCTCTCGTTTGACTTTTTTTCCATGTTCTGCAAGGCGATCCTGTTGGGTGCCATATTTGTTACGTGGCCATATTATTTCATGAAGGCTTATGTCAAGTCCTTCCATGAATTGATTTAGGCATGGCTCAACAGATTGTACCATTTGGCCACTGTCCCGGTCAAGCTATCTTAAAAATAGTGAATTAAAAACTGATCAATATCAATATAGCCCGTCATCCTTCGATAGAACATCGTAATGTGAGCTTCGGAATAGCTAGTCCCGTTATATTTCTCAAACTCTAGGGTCTTAAACTTGGGTGGGAGCAGTAGGTCTGGAACCAAGCTCAAACATTTGGTATTAACTCCATAATGGTAATCAGCATTTTTCAATGCCTTGAACTTCTCCTCCAGCCATCTGTATCGGACTTCGATTTGTTTTGGGAGCTCCACTTTTACTTTTCTACCTCTGCTATGTCATTAAGATTAGGGAAAACGGGATTTACAAGATTGTCTTCGGAGTCTGAGCCTGTCGGGAAGTTTGTTAGTGCCGAAGCACCTGCTTAATGTTGGGGGCTGATGTTAACGGACACCCTATTTGGATATGCATTAGGTTGTGCATGGGTGTTTGTTGGGGTGAAGTCCGGTGGATAGATAGGGTCCTCGTTGTCATCCTCGGAATTGACCATAGGGTTCTTTCCTTTTTTCGGCCCTCCAATCAGCAACTAGGTTAACTGATTTATCATATTCTTTTGGGATTCTAATATCTGATCCTTCATATCCTGTTACATCTTGGCCAGTTGCTCTTGCATCTGTATCTGTAGTCGATCTTGCATTTCCTCTAACCTTTCCAATTATTGTTCCATTGCTTTAGTTTTTTTTCGTGTACCATAATAATACTTAATCATTATGCTTTTGTCAGTTTTTAGATTCACTGAAATAATTTTTAATGCAAATGCATGGAATGAATGCAAAAAAAAAGTCGACTCTAATTCAATACCTTTTAGAATAACTTTACTAGAAAATAAAATTCTTCACATAAAACGGATGACATATATGGTTTCGCCCTAATGCTCAAAGTTTTAACCTTTCTAAGGAGCCAGGCTAGCTCCCGACCCCGGTTCGACTCTAATTCATATTTCACACTTAGCACGTCAACCTGAACTGCTAGGATCTGTAAATGATTAGCCACCTCTCGCATCTGAGCCACAACTTCACCCATAATATAATCTTTATCCCTAATTTGATCCTAGGAACGATAGAGTTGCTCTTTCCAACACTCTTCATTTGTTTCAAGGAGTTCAACCCAGAGTTCGTAGTTTTGCAACACAGTCTCGAGTTCTTCTATCTTCCTTTTCAGCTCTTCAATCTTGTTTGAGCTCATCCTCAACTCCATTGCAAAGTTTCAGTTACGACACTGATAAAGCAACTTTTCTAATTTTGCCACTCTACATTTTAACTCGATCTTCTCATTTTGGGCTTCCGAAAGACTCTTTTCTAATGCTTCTTTTTGACCTTGAGCGTCTTGATATTTTTTCTTCCATTTATCAGTTTTGGCCTTCTCTTCTTGGATCTCGTGCCACCATTATTCAGATGTTTTCCCAACCCGGTGATTCTCATTGATAGGCGTAATTTCTTATCATCCGTTTTTAGACTATCCAAATCTTCCTCGGCCTTATTCTTTCCTTTTCTCTATTTTTCGGTCTCCAATTTTTGAATAATCAACATTAAGTTTCAAATGACATTTTCTTCTTCCAACTGCTCTATCTTCTTTCTGAGTTCTGCATTCCTTCCCTCAAGGTCCTGCCTTATGATTTCTAACTTAGATGGGACCACTTGTAGATATTCTTCCATCGACCGCGCGCCCTCTTAATTTGGCTCGAGAATATTATCGTTGATCCTCTTACTCCGCCACCCATTATACTCAGGGGTCTTTATCAGACCTACTGCCGATCTCTTCATCCGGTGAGTCTAATTCTAAGCATTGGACATCTCTCGTACCTTCTTCTTATAATTATCCCCCTTATACGGAAACTCACACTGAGCTAGCCCATGGGTCGTCGGTATGAACTATCTCGATCTGTACTGCCTTAGTATGAGCAAAGGAGCATATCCTACAGTTTCACAAATCCTAAGTAGGGGAACCCAGTCAAAATCCCTACATCGGTATAAGATCTCGTCGGAAACCAACAAAGCGGCTCTCCACTCGGCATCCTCTTCTTAGAGATTTTAGAGGATCACTATCTATCTTTTTTCTAATATGTCATCCTGTCTACCTTCTAGAAATGACTATGGAACTAAGCTAGCAGCAGTTGCGCACATCCTATGAATCGACCCTCACCAGCTCTTTAACACGCATTCAAAGATCTGAATTGATTAATTTATGTCGTTTCGTTAAAAAATTGACTGATTTATGCCTTTACGTTGAAAAATTAAATGCGTGCTGAAGAACTGGTGAGGGTCCATTCATAGTATGTGCACAACTGCTGCTAGCTTGGTTCCATAGTCATTTCTAGAATGTAGACAGGGTGTCATATCGGGTGTTCTTCGAGAATTACTCACCATTAAAGGAAATAGTTGCTACACTAAGACGTGATGACATATTAGAAGAAAGATAGATAACGATCCTCTAAAATCTCCAAGAAGAGGATGTCGAGTGGAGAGCCCCTTGGTTAGTTCTCGACGAGATCTTATACCGATGTGGGAATTTTGACTGGGATCTTCTTCTTGGGATTTGGGGAACTGTAGGATATGTTTCTTTGCTCATATTAAGGCAGTACAGATCGAGACAGTTTATACCGGTGACCCATGGGCTAGCTCAGTGTGAGTTTCCGTATGAGGGGGATAATTATAAGAAAAAGGTACGAGAGATGTCCAATGTTTGAAATCAGACTCGCCGGATGAAAAGATTGGCAGTAGGTCCGATAACGACCCTTGAGTATAATGGGTGGCGGAGTAAGAGGATCAACGATAATATTTCCGGACCAAATCAAGAGGGTGCACAGTCAATGGAAGAATATCTACAAGTGTTCCCATCCGAGTTAGAAATCATAAGGCAGGACTTTGAGGGAAGAAATGCAGAACTCAGAATGAAGATAGAGCAATTGGAAGAGGAAAAAATGCATTTAAAATTTGATGTTGATATTTAGAAATTGGAAACCGAGAAATGGAGAAAAGGAAAAAATAAGACCGAGGAAGATTTGGATAGTCTAAAAACGGATTATAAGAAATTACACCTATCAATGAGAATCGTCGGGTTGGGAAAAACATCTGAACAATAGCGACACGAGATCCAAGAAGAGAAGGCCAAAGCCGATTGATAGGAGAGAAAATATCAAGACGCTTAGGGTCGAAAAGAAGCCCTAGAAAAGAGTCTGTTGGAAGCCCAAAATGAAAAGATCGGGTTAAAAGCTAGAGTGGCAGAATTAGAAAAGTCGCTTCATCAGTGTTGTAGCCGAAACTTTACAATGGAGTTGAATGTGAGCTCAAACAAGATTAAAGAGCTGAAAAGGAAGATAGAAGAACTCGAGACTGTGTTGCAAAACTGCGAACTCCGGGTTAAACTTTTTGAAGCAAATGAAGAGTGTTAAAAGAGCAACTCAATTATTCCCAGGATCAACTCAGGGACAGAGATTATATTATGGGTGAAGTTGTGGGTCAGATACGAGAGATGGCCGATTATTTACAGACCCTAGCAATTCAGGCTGACGTGCTAAGTGTAAAATATTAATTAGAGTCGGACCGGGGTCGAGAGCTAGCCTGGTTCCTTAGGAAGGTTAAAACTTTAAATATTAGGGCGAAACCATATATATAATCCGTTTTATGTGAAAATTTTTATTTTCTAGTAAAGTTATTCTAAAAGGAATTGAATTAGAGTCGAGGTTTTTTTTTGTATTCATTCCATACATTTGCATTACATCGCATTACATGCATCAACTTTCAAAAAAGGACCTTAATAAATTAAAAATTATTTCAGTGAATTTAAAAATTGATAAAAGCCCACCAATTAAGTATTATTACAGTATACGAAAGAAAACTAAAGCAATAGACTAAAGATTGGAAATGTTAGAGCAAATGTAAGAAAAAATGCAAGATCGGTTGCAAATACAAGTGAAAAAGCAACTGGCCAAGATTTAACAGGATATAAAGGATCAAATGTTAGAATTCTAAAAGAATATGATGAACCGGTTAACCCAATTGCTGATTGGAGGGCTAGAAAAAGGAAAGAGCCCTATGGTCAATTTCAGGGATGATAAAGAGGACCCTATCTATCCACTAGGCTTCACCCCAACAAAACCCATGCACAACCTAACACATATCGACATAGGGTGTCCGTTAATATCAGCCCCCAACATCAAGCAGGTGTTTCGGCACTAAAAAACTTCCCGACAGGCTTAGACTTCGAAAATAATCCAGTAAATCCCGTTGTCTTTGATCTTGATGACATAACGGAGGTAGAAACAATAAAAATGGAGCTCCCAAAACAACTCGAAGTCCGATGCAGATGGCTGGAGGAGAGGTTCAAGGCATTGAAAAATGCTGATTACCATTATGGAGTTGATCCCAAATGCTTGAGCTTTATTTTAAACCTAGTGCTCCCACCCAAGTTTAAGACCCCGGAGTTTGAGAAATATAACGGGAGTAACTGCCCCGACGCTCAGATTATAATGTTTTGTCAAAGGATGACGAGCTATATTGATAATGATCAATTGATAATTCACTGTTTCCAAGATAGCCTAACCGGGGCAGCGGTCAAATAGTATAATCTGCTAATCTGTGGCCAAATCAAATAATGGAAGGACCTGGCATAAGCCTTCATGAAACAATATGGCCACGTACCAGATATGGCACCCGACAGGATCACCCTACAGAACATGAAAAAAAAAAGCCAAACGAGAGCTTCAGACAGTATATTCAAAGGTGGAGGGAAGTCGCCACACAAGTCCAACCACCTCTGTTAGAAAAGGAGATGGCAATACTCTTTATTAATACCCTAAAAGCTCCATTTATTAATAATATGCTGGGGAGCACAACCAAGAGTTTCTCAGACATAGTAATCTCCAGTGAAATGATAAAAAATGCGATAAGGTGCGAAAAAATAAAAGTGGGGAAAAGCACCAAGAGATCAGCCCCAAAAAAGAGGGAGAATGAGGTGAATAACATAAGCACATATAACAAGGGTTATTCAAGATCAATCACGGTGAGCCAGCCAAATATAGCAACCACTAATCATCAGGGTCCCCCGAGATAAAAATCCAACACGAGGACGAATATCGAAAGAGTACAGTTCACACCTATACCCATGACGTATAGGGAGCTGTATAAGAACCTATTCGATGCACAAGTGGTGTCCCCATTCTACTTAAAGCTGATGCAACCCCCATTTCCCAAGTGGTATGACGCTCAATGCGAATATCACACGGGAATCACCGGGTATTCAATCAAAAATTACACGCATTCAAGAAATTAGTCGAATGGTTTATAAAAATAGAAATCGTAAAATTTGATGACCTATCTGCACCAAATGTATCGGGAACCCTTTATCTAATCATACTGATTAGGTGGTAAACGGGATAAATAAAAGTGAGAGCAGGAAAGTCAAATATAATATGGCAAAAATTAAAACCCAATTGAGATAATTTTGGAAAAAGATGGTGAAAGGAGGATTGATCGTATTGGATTCAGAAGAAAGATCTGAAGGAAAGAGGAACTATTGTGAGTTTCACAATGGAGAATGGCATAAAATCCAAGAATGCACCGAGTTCAGAGCCCTAGTGCAGGACATGATGGGCAACAAAGAAATAGAATTTTATGAAGAGCTTAAAAGCCCCGAAGAGGGAAATATATACGCGTCGAAAAGAGAAGAGACAGCGAAAACCCAAAAAGTCAACTACCCGGTGGTCATCGTTTCACGACCAAGAAACAACGAAGCTGAAATACAAATGGCACTACGAGTCATAATCCAGAGACCTGTATCATTTCTCTATAATGATAGTAAAAGGGTTCCTTAAAACTATAACTACAATGTGACAATTTCGGGAGAGGAGAACCCAGTCAACGCTTCAGAGAAGGGCAAAGATGTATGTTCCTATACGCGTAGCGAGAGGCGTTGTAACGGCCAAATTTTTTTTCAGTGGTGTCGGAAATAGTGATTTGAGATCACTAAATCCGACGAGTAAGTTTAGAAATTTTAACGAATAATAATTATAGGCCAAGCGCGAAACTTAAAAGAAATATTTTTTAATTAGTGAATTTTGCGATTTTAAAAGAATTAATCAGGTAAATTGGGTTGAAAACGAGGTATCGAGACCTCAGATTCATAAACCGAGCCATAAGTAATTTTATAAATATTTATGGAGTGTTATTAAGTTAGTATTAAAGTTTCGTTAGAAAATTTTAACGTTTGGTTAGTCAATTAATTAAAAAGAACTAAATTGAAAATAGTGCAAAATTTACTAAATTGTGATTAAATAGTTTAAGTAATTAAAAGGAGGGATTTAAAAGGCAATTGGACCCAAATTGTATGGGCTGGACGGTTGGGCAAGAAAATCAGCAAAAAAAAGACAAGGAGAAACAAGGGCAAAATGGGAAATTTTGCAAATTAAACATATAAAACAAGACAAATTTGAAAAATCTAGAGATATATCATCATTTTCTCAGCAAAACGCCATGGGAGGTCTGAAAGCTGTTGGTTTTTCATACTTTGACATATGTGAGTTCAATTCTTGCCCTTTTCTTTGAGATTTTTATGTTTTTGTGAGTTTTACAATTAGGTCCAAGTGTTTAATTCATTAGTTTTTTATTTTATGAACAAAATTAAAAGCTATCATTGATAAGTATTGGCTTTTTATGATGAAATAAAATGAATTTGAAGCTTTGATTTTGTTGTTTGATGATTTTATCAAGTAATTTCAATAGAAATTGATTTTAGGACCTAATTGTGAAAAAGTTGTGAATTAAGGTTTAGTGTTAAAATTCTGATTTTCAAAAGTTGTGTAATAGTTTAGAATGATGGAATAAAATGTTAATTGAGAAAAATTAGCTTAATAGATGGGCTAATTGAGCAAGGACTGACTTGTATGACTTGTGAAATTTAGAGGAAAAATGGTAATAAACATCTTGAACTAAAACAGTTTTGGACAGCAACAGTAAGTTGACTTTGAAAAATCACCATAAATTGTAAAAATCGAATTAGAGGATGAATAATATATGAAATTAAAGCTTATTGAGTCTAGTTTCTCATAGAAGAAACGGTGTAAGCAATTGAATTGTAAATAATGAGATATAATAAAATTTGTGAGACAAGGTTAGAATGAATTCGGGTTCCCCTGTTTCGACTTTGGAAAATCACTAAAAATTGTAGAAAATTAATTAGAGGCTCAAATTTATATGCTTATAATCCTTAATGAATCTATTTTCAATAGAAATCAACGGGAACATTATCCGAGTTCTGTACTGTGATATAATTAATTTTTAGTGAAGAGAGGTCAGAACTGTCAGATAGTGAAACAGGGGAAAATTAAATGAATAAACTGTACTAATTGGCTAGACCAAAAATTCTGAAAATTTTATGGTGGAATGATATGTGAGTCTAGTTTCAGGGAAAATTTACGGATTTTAATTTGGAGCTCTGTAGCTTGAATTATAAATAATTGAGTGACTATGACTCGTGTGAACAGCTTGATATGAGCATTAATAAGTAAATTGTGAAATTGTACTTACAAGAATGTTATATACATTAAGGATGTGGAATGGAGAGGAGGAGGAGGAAAAAACAAATGATATATGTTTATAAGAAAACAGTATGAGAACGATACATATCATGATATGTATATATATGACTAGTTTCAATATGATGCTTGTTGGGTATGAAGTTGGATTGAAATGTCTAAGGCAAGTATTTTATTCCGCGCATCTAAAATGTAGTATTTTATAAAGATATGATCTAGCTTTAAATATAAATGTTTGATGATTAAGCTGAAAATATTTGGTAAGATGATAATCATGGTATAAAAGTATAAGTGGCACCATAATAGACAAGGTAAAATGAGTATGAGAGATACATGTATGATGACATACAAATGCTATGTTTGTAGTTTAATTGAGAATGTTTAATCATTAAATGAATACCATGTTATATGCTTTTGATTTTATATAAGCGTTAAGAGATTAAGGTTGACCAAGGCTTGGAAAATAGCTTAGATATTGACCACACAGCAGAGACATGGCGTGTGTCTCGTGTAGTATATGGAACACGACTTTAGGACACGAGCGTGCGATGTGGCCGTGTGCCTCTAAATTGATAATGATGTCATAAATGTAAAGCTCCACGGACAAGGGACACGGGCGTGTCCCAAGCCACACGCAGTGCGTGGATTCCACACGCACCTAATCTCATGGGCGAAAAAAAAAAAAAAAGAAAAAATTAAGCGAAAAATTTTATGAGAAATCAATTGAGCTCCGACTTGATTTTAATGTTCATATTGGGTTTCGAGGGCCCAAATAAATGTCGTTATATATATATATATATGATCTCAGAAAGTGAATAGTAATGTTTTGATTAATCTGTAAATGTTCTGTATGTACTGGTAACACTCTGTAAACCTGTTTCGGTAACGGATACGGGTTAGGGGTGTTACAGACGTTACGATTTAACAAATGCAAGAGCGGTGCCCATAAAAGAAAAAAACCTTGGCGGTCAAACAGAGGAAGGAAAAAATAGCCAGACCTGAATCTCTCGTTAACGAGCCAGTAAATGAAGAGTAGACTAAAGAATTTTTAAAAATTTTAAAGCACAACGAGTATAATGTTGTAGAGCAACTGCATAAACAACCAGCTCGCATTTCGGTGCTAGCATTACTCCTAAGCTTGGAGGTCCATCGTAGCACACTGATGAAAGTTTTAAACGAAACCTACGTCGCTAAGATATTTCTGACAATAAGCTAAACCGCCTGGTTAGCAACATAAGCGCTGATAACTTCATCTTCTTTAATGATGATGAAATACCACTCGGAGGCATGTGATCGACTAAGGCTCTGCATATCACCACTCGCTGTAAGGGGTATACGCTACCGGAAGTGTTCATTAATAACGGGTCAGCCTTGAATGACTTACCATTATCCACGCTGAACAGGTTACCTGTATATAGCTCTCATATGAAAGCGTGCTAAAACATAGTAAGGGCATTCGAAGGCACCAAAAGAAGAGTAATGAGAAGAATCAAAATACCACTTCTAATTGGCTCAAACACGTATGATGTGGACTTCCTGGTAGTGGACATCAAGCATTCTTATAACTGCTTATTGGGGAGGCCTTAGATACATTCAGCAGGGGCAGTGCCTTTATCACTGCACCAAAAATTAAAATTGATAACAAAAGACAGGCTAGTAACTATAAATGCAGAAGAAGACGTAATCGCAGCTGTGACCTGTGATGCGTCATGTGTAGAGGAAAACGATGAAGAGATTGAATGTTCCTTCTGATCTTTAAAATTTGTGATCGTAACATTTATCACCGAAGGGAACAGGATCCCCATACTTAAGATATCCAAAACTATGAAAATGAGCCTACAATTAACTATCAAAAAAAGGGCCTTACCAGGAAGAGGACTCAAAAAATACCTTTAAATGAGAAGTTGAAGCACCGATGATGAAGGATAAAAAGACCGCTTCAGCTTAAGATTTGAGCCAGACGCGAGATAAAGGAGAAAATTGGGAAAAAAAAAGCAAAAGAGAAGGAGAGCTCGTTTGAAGGGGGAAGATCAGATGGGAACTAATGATCTTCCCCCACATATCCAGAACTTTTGTATCTAGAGGAATTATTTACCCTAAGAAAGGGACGCTAAGAAAGGAAACCACAGAAGAAAGGTTGAGAAATATTAACATCAACGCCATATCTGAAGAGGGAATTGGAGAAAAGAATTTGTCGGGCATTTGCTCTTATGTACCTGGAAGTGTTCTGAAGAACTGGACTGCGAAAGAGATTCCTGTATTGTTTAGGGATAATTCAGAGTAATATTCAAAATACACTTATTGCTTTAAGCTTAAGAGTAATAATAATCATTTTGTGAAATAGGCTTGTATATAAAATCTTTATTTCAGTTAAATGCATCTTTTCTATCATTCTGAGGAGATATTTTTTTCATTTATAATCATTCTATATAGATTATTTTTATTAGATTCTTGTCTTATTGAACCTTCTTTCAAATATTTTTTTATTCTTCATTTATCATAAAAATAATTATTCTTAGACTATTGTTTTTTGAATTACCCTTCATCACCATAATAGGTGTTCAGATATCAATGATATGAGCGACGATGCTAAGGACTTAGAGTCTCCTTTTGAGCAGGATATGTATATGGAGGATTCTCAACATTTTGAAAATGATCAAGACTGTGACTTATCTCCTAACTTGTTAAGAATGGTAGAAAAAGATGAAAAATAAATCTTACCTCAAAAAGAGTCGGTTGAAATCGTGAGCTTAGGGGAAGGAAAAGATGTGAAGATTGAAACTTGTATCACCATAGAGACAAAACGAGATCTCATTGAGTTACTCTAAGAATTTAAAGATGTCTTCGCATGGTAATATTAAGACATGCCCGGGTTAAATACTGACATTTTGATATATCGAGTTCTCGTGAAGGAAAAGTGCAAACCTATTCAACAAAAGCTCCGAAGAATGAGGCCTGATGTTTTGCTAAACATAAAAGAAGAGGTAAAGAAACAGTTCGACGCTGGATTCTTAAAATTAGTTAAATACTTAGAATGGGTAGCCAATATTGTCTCTGTCCTTAAAAATGATAGAAAAGTATGAATGTATGTAGACTACAAGGATTTGAACAGAGCCAACCCGAATGAAAATTTCTTATTGCTTTATATCGATACCTTAGTAGATAATACGGCAGGTTACTCACTGTTCTCATTCATGGATGGTTTCTCGAGATACAACCAGATTAAGATACATCCTGAAGACTTGGAGAAGATCATATTTGTAACCGTATGAGGAACATTTTGCTATAAGGTGATGCTATTTGGACTGAAAAATGCGAAAGCAATGTATCAAAGAGCTATGGTAACCCTGTTCCATGATATGATGCACAAAAAAATTGAAGTTTATGTCGATGATATGATCGCAAAGTTCCCGACAGAAAAGGAGCATGTACAAGTCTTGAGAAAATTATTTTTAAGGTTAAGAAAGTTACAGTTAAAGCTCAATCCAGCAAAATATACTTTCGGAACTAAATCCGAAAAGTTGTTAAATTTTATAATCAGTGAAAAAGAAATTAAAATCGATCTAGAAAAAGTCAATGCCATACAGGAGCCACCTCCGCCATGTACTCAAAAGGAAGTCTGAAGTTTCCTTTGGAGATTAAATTACATCGTAGGGTTCATTTCACAACTAACTGAGAAATGCGACTCCATATTCCGTCTCCTTAAAAAACACAATTCAGGTGTATGGGATAAGGAATGCCAAAAGACTTTCGATAAGGTCAAACATTACCTGTCTAATGCACCAGAGTTAATGCCACCCAATCCAGATAAACCATTAATTTTGTACTTGACCGTATTTGAGAATTCCATAGGGTACGTGCTCGGCCAGCATGATGAGTCAGGAAGGAAGGAAAAAGCAATATACTACCTCAGTAAAAAGTTCACTGAATGTGAGACAAGGTACTTAACAATCGAGAAGTTGTGTTGTACTTTGATCTGAATAATTTAGAGACTAAGACAGTATATGTTATATCACACCATTTGGCTCATTTTGAAACTACACCCTCTGAAATATATGATGGAGTCAACAGCTTTGAACAAAAGGATGGCCCGATAACAAATTCTGCTTTTCAAATTTGATATAATTTATATGAACCAGAAAGCCGTAAAAGGGAGTGGAATAGCAGATTTCCTGGTTAGTAAAGCTCTGGAAGACTATGAGCCCTTGAACTTTGATTTCCCGAACGAAGATCTAATGTATGTTGCAATCACTGAAGAAGATTCCCAAGAAGACCATCCTTGGAAACTAAATTTTGACGAAAATAGAATCGGGGCAGTTCTAGTATCCCCAAATGGAGATCATTATCCCTTTACTAGTAAATTAGATTTTGATTGCACGAACAATATGGCAAAATACGAAGCGTGCATCATGGGTATCCGTGCAGCCATAGAACATAAGATTAAAGTGCTAGAGGTGTATCGGGATTCTGCGCTAGTGATTTATCAATTCAAGGGAGAATAGGAGACAAGAGATCCCAAGTTGATCGATTATCGAAAGCTGGTTCTTAAATTGATTAAAGAGTTTAATGACATCACCTTCTGCTACCTTCCTCGAGACGAAAACCAGATGGCTGATGCCCTAACTACTTTACCTTTTATGATTAAAGTAAACAAACAAGAGGATGTAAAACCTATCTGGTTGAGTATTTGTGAAGCTCCGGCTCATTGTTACAATATCGAGGAAGAAAAAAAGATGATCACTCGTGGTACCACGATATATTGTTATATATGAAGAGTCGTGAATACCCTGAACAGGCAACTGAGAATGATAAAAGGACGTTAAGAAAACTAGCCAGTGACTGTGTCTTAGATGGAGAGATCTTATACAAAAAAAGAAAAGATCAAGTGTTGTTAAGATGTGTGGACGCCGTTGAGACTAGGAAAATTTTGGAAGAAGTCCATGAGGGTGTCTGTGGAACACACGCTAATGGCT
The DNA here is from genome assembly GCA_025698475.1 of Gossypium anomalum. Classification (NCBI taxonomy): domain Eukaryota; kingdom Viridiplantae; phylum Streptophyta; class Magnoliopsida; order Malvales; family Malvaceae; genus Gossypium; species Gossypium anomalum. Next base: position 9,330,784 of record CM046967.1, on the reverse strand, counting down.
TTACAATCAAACGGAAATGTGACCTTGAATAGCTTACGAACGTGAATAGCATTTTTTACCAGATAAATGAATATAATTGAAAGAGTTCAACCATTCGATCTTTATTTTGGATAAAGTTCAAGCCAAACCTCAAATTTTGAGTCAAGCTCAAGCATGAACTTCTTACAATTGGAGCTCGTCTAATCTCAATTACACCCCTAATCTACCCCGCATAACATGGTCAATTCAACACTAAAAATCACAATGGCTATCCTGACTACTAAACCAATTCATTCCATCTAGCTATGGCCATTAATCCTAACTTCATGAAGTCAACACCATTACATAGCATAAAAAGGCCAAAATCCTTCTATAAGAGAAAAATAGTAAACACTGGCCATTGATCACAATACCAACCTTTTTCTCCTTTTTCCAGAATCTCCTTAATTGGACGATGTGCAGCAATCACGCATAGATTCTGCAATATAACAAAGTAAAAAAGCAGTCAGCTGGAAGGTACAAGAAAATATTCATTAGATGTTAGGAAAGACTAGTCGACATAACCTTAAGATCGCTCCCGGATTATCTTCCTCTCATACTTACAACAGCATCAAAATCAACGTCAGGAGACAATTCCTCCTTTGCAAGAATAACCTTTAGTATTTTTGCTCTATTTGCAACATCTGGCAAATTTACCATCAATTTGCCAAATTAGAAACCGTTAGTAGACGGTCTCAAAGTACCAATAAGTTAAACTGGAGTAAGTTGGTGATACATGCATACATGGTGTATGTGCAAGAATTAGACTGCATCTAAAGGGTATATTTGGCATATCAACGAAATATTACGATGGTAATCTTTGAAAAAGTGAAGCAAAAGAGGGGAGAAGAACAAAATAGCTTTTCTTTTAAATTCTGACAATTGTTGTGTACAAGAATGTCAAGAAAGTTCAATATTTCAAAAGAAAATAGAAAAGGAAATGGGCGTAAGTCGTATCTTTTCATTTCTTTTTCTCCAAAAGGAGCCAAAGTGATACTTTACCTTCACGGCAGCCTTCTAATGACAGCCTCATCAAGGTCGAAAGGCCTATTTGTGGCTGCAAGTACAAGAAACCGTTCAGTGTCTTTTGTACGCAGACCATCCCAGTTCACCATAAATTCATTTTTCATCTTCCGCATTGCTTCATGCTCCCCTGGATTTTCCCTCCGGCCCAACATGCTATCAACCTATAAGTCACATCAAAGATGAAGGATAAGTATAATTAAACTGAAGTAAATTGAAAATACAAATTGAGGATCATAGATAACTAACCTCGTCAACAAATACAACACTTGGAGCAATTTTACTGGCTAGGGAAAAAACAGCTTTCACATATTTCTCACCCTCACCAAACCACTGCAAAAGAATAGATATTTTAAAGATATGATACCATAGCAAAGCCAAATCAGTTGAAAGGGAACAGCAGAATTGACCTTTGATGTTATGCCTGACATTGATATATTAATGAAGTTTGCACCAGCTTCAGTAGCCACAGCCTTTGCCAGCATAGTCTTCCCAATTCTAGGAGGTCCAAATAAGAGTATGCCCTTGTAAGGCTATTAACATAAAAGTTAAGGATGAGAATTCCTAGAAAACAAAGAGAATAAAACAAATCCATAATACCAAAAAGTGGCAACTCAGATTGAATAAAAGGATTACAACTTATAGAAACAAAAAATATTGCAAACCAACAAAATTGAGTAGCAATATTTTAAAAGAAACAGCCCATTGCTATATGCTAAATAACCTTGGTTAGTTGTCCCTTGCAAAAGAGTTCAGGCCTCTGCAAAAGAAGCATAACCAACTCCTTTAATGTATCCTTCACGTTTTTAAGAGCTCCAATATCATCAAAGGTAACTTCAATATCACTGGGTGGAATGACATCAGCTAAAAGCCTTTTCTCAAATTCATTTTCTGTTACAACATCCTGAGATCAGCAAACCAACCACAATGAAGATTAGTGGACAGACTCATGAAAGCATGCACTAACTTCAGGAATCAGGATACAAAAATGAAACTTGATAGTGCAACTCATTTTGCTCAAAAGTATGGCAAGGACCTTAAGTGACTTTTTCAAGCTTTTAGATTCATTCTGGATAGCTTGTAAGATTCCAACACTGTACTGGATGCTGCCAGGATAGAAATTGCATTATAATTATGTGCTTCCGATCTGAAAATTGTGTAGCTAAAGCAGTTGAACCAGATTGACAAAATTAACTATCAGGTACCTTTCACAAGACAAAACAAGCCTCGACCTGGAACCAGCTTCAGGGTTCAGTATGAGATGGTGACTCAGAGCCTATCCAACTACTTTCTCAACACCTGCAACAGATACCAAAATACAAACTTATGGGGAAATTTTATCTGATATTATGGAGATGATGATATGCCAAAAGATAACTTGCTTTCATTTGTAAGGGTCTGATCCTTGATGCGCAAAGTTTCAAGCCCTTCACAGTCCATCCCACTTCAACCCAAAACCTACACAATGGAAAGTATAACGGTAGTATCATTTACAAAATGCCGCGTTTACAACATGGCATGTCAAGAGAGTTGTCAAACATTCAATAAGCTCAAGCTTGGAGTCAATTAACATAGCATGTTCAAGACTAATTTAAACCTCATCCTGGTAATAAATGAGTAATCACAAACTCTAATTTGTTAGGGGGCTCAATGCTGAAAGGGTCAGAGGAGGTGAGGAGGCAGGCAAAGACATTATAAACTTGATTACCTAAAGGACGAATTCCCAAAGGGTGAAAACATTAATAACCTAATGCCACTCACAGTTCTAATCTCCAAGTGAACTCTCATGAAACTTTATTTTCACATGTGCTAAATCTCCATTACTACATTAGCAGAATTCTCAGAACCCATCTAACATAAAGCCAAGTATATCCTCAATGCATAAAGATACTATAAATCACTGGCTAAGTTACTTTCAGGGACCATAAAATCTTTGTGCTGTTGTTTTTCCAACTAAAACATCAGAAAAGGAGAAGGAAGAATCACCCGAATTTCAACAAGTTCCTGTCAGTGAAAAGAACATATAAAGCAATTGACCATTGTAGGCAAAGACTTTACAAGGAACCTTACATGTAAAAAGACCTTAAACAGAAACCAACAAACCCTCTTGGAAAATACTCGCTCAACAAGTTAGAAATCTCGGTAATGGTTTGATGTATGTACTACCCTGACCGAGAATTACATATTGGAGAAATATACCTAGTCATCCCTGGAACAACTGTAAGTTTCATACAGAAGTTGGAGAAAGCATACCCTGCCATTCAAAATCCTAATCTTCAAAACAGAGTAAATTTATTCCAATATACACTCCAAAGTACAAGCTACAGTACGCCATACCAAGCAATCAACCTAGTGGATTTAATATCTATGTGACTAGCCACAGAAGTTCTCCCATGCAATTGTGATATCCTTCATAGTAATGTATAAGAGTATCAAAACTCCACAAGGATATCCAAAGAACTAAATGTTGCTCTGAATGTTAAAGCTCCAAATAGATGATAAAAGCAACTTAAACCAATCTTTAGCATTTAAAGACCAAGAAAGAAAAAGATATACTAATAGTTTGTAGGAGATTCAGATTCCCCTTCATTTTAAGAGTTTCAGCATCCTGATCCAATTGGTGCTTCCAAGATGCAAGCAGAGCTTCATCCTGTAGTAGTACATAAGCTTCAATAATATATTCCATTTAAACACACATATAGACAATACAACAAACACAATCTATTATTTGTGATGCACCATCTGAACCTGTGGCATGTGAATGGTCACTTTATTGGGAAAAAGCTTAGTCAAAAATTTTGTCGACTTCGAAACTTCCTTCCCCCTGTCATGCAACCTACCAAAACTATCCTGAAAAAGATCAAAAAGAGAACAAATATCACCCCTCTTGAAATCAAGAATAGCCTATGCAACAGCCTATAAAAGACATAATGTGCATTCATGCACAACTGCTTTGTGTGTGTGGGAGGAAATGTATATTTGCAAGGGAAATGGAAGCTTATGGTGAAAATAGGAAACCCAAATTTTCTTATTATATGAACAGCTGCTCAAGCATCATTAGAAAATTACTGAAAGTAGCATACAAATGAAATAACTCAACTAAAAACAAAGCTGAACATTCTCAGTTATCTCAAATTGAATCAAAAAGATGACCAAAGTAAGAACAATTATTTGCCCTCAATTCAGTTTTCATAAGAGAATTCCAAACAATATTAAACTGACCATTATGATGCAACATTTTTTATTACAAACGAATCAAGAAGCTTGGAAAGGATGAAACGACTAAGTATCAATATGCAAACAGCTTTCCACCCTTCATCGAAAAGCACCCACAGTCACCATTTGTTACAATAGTAAATAAAATATTATAATCATCCACAGGATAATAATTTGGGCAGCCTCCCCCAGGGAGACAGAGAGAGAGAAAGATAATCTTTTCAAAAGATAGAATCATTACCAGAAATGCCAAGTCAAGGAGAGAAGTTTGACTGCCACCAAATTTTGTGAAAAGCAAACCACCAGGATGTGACTGCAGGGTTAAATTTTGAAAGGGTAAGGTACTCCTGGAATCTAACATTTAAATAGGACAGCCATCTTACTCTAGAGCCCAAAACATACTCTTGATCACAAATCTTTCTGATGACTTATGATAGAAGATTGCCCCCAAACAAAAAAATTAAGATATTTAATGCCTACTGCGATCTGGAGAATGAAACTTCTTGTCATTAACAGTATTTGAATCAATCTGCCACCAAAATTCTCAGCTTTCTCCAATTTTTAATTCTGATTCTCTCGGTTATTGATTTTGTGCTACTTTAATTTATCTTTTTCAGTCCCAAAACAAGTTGAACTCATTTAGGTCAACGTATCAAAAGAAAGAGCACAAGAACTTTGGAAAGTTAACAAAACCAAAACAAACTTACCTTGTCCTTATGATTGTCAGAATGAGTGTGTGAACCAATTACAATGACATTATCAGGAAGCTTTGCAAGTCTGCTCTTAAATGTGGAGTAAGTGTCTGTATTTCCCACAAGAGACTTCTCAGCATCTTTCATAAACAAAATAAAAGGAGAAGTCCTACTCTCACTGTATACAACCTGTCAAAAAGCCAGATTAAGTTGATAAGAAACCAAAAATGGAAACAAACCATACAGCCAGACAGGAATTGTACACTTATTCGAGGATAAAGAATGTTACCTCAAACAATGTTTTAACAAGTAATCTATCTAAATCCTCAGTGCTTGTATTCTCCAAACGAAGATCAGAAACTAGGAGCAAGAAAGAGACAGCTTTAATAATCAAATGTTAAGAAACATGGACACAAAACATTGAAAGCTACATATAAAATTACCATTGCAGAAAAACCCGCGGTCTCCCTCGCAAATATTTCCAAGGTCAATACCATCAGGTATAGGTTTATCAAACCTTACACCTACTTTTGAGAAAGGATTGTCCGCAAAGCGTAAGACGACCTTCCCTTGAACCCCATAAGGTGGACCTCTATATATTGAATTGATAAAGAATAAATTAAAGCATAGTGCTAGAAAACAAAAATCACAAAAAGAAAATGGAAACAACATGTGAGAAATAGGACGCAAGTCGTGCAACTATGAAAACTGGCCGTATTCGGTGAGTTCAGATCAAGTGGAAGGGCATTTTTGTTTTCAGCATTAAAAGAGAGAACATTCGAAGGGCATTTAAAGTTGCAAATTATCACTGAAACAGGCTTTCAAAAAAATTCATAGCTATTCATTAATTCTCATCAAATGATTACATTGACAATAGGTTGCAGAGACCACAAAGACATTTGAAAGCACACAATATAGTAAGAAAAGTTCCATATCTAAATAATTTTGGAATCTTAAATTAGAAGATATGATATGTGGAATTCAAGCCACCTTTTGAAAAAAGAGTAGAGAGAGGCTGCTGTACCGAGATGGAAATGCTGCTGGATAGAGACTGCCTTAAGTTGAATTCACAAATTTAACTCTGTCACCTGCATTTTCAATGTTAGGACACAATCTGAAAAGTGAATCCAAATAATAATAAAAATAAAACTTCTGAGATGTGAATGACACAGAAACCTACTCTGCAAGGTCTTTCAAGAAAATGTAACTACCTATCTTAAACATTAGATTCTTAGACGTCCGAGATGAGGAGGGCATGGTATCAGTTTCTGCCTTTGGCTGTGATTCTGGCCCACAAGGGGCAGCTACAGGGCTTGAAGTTTCTGCTTCAACAGATGAAGTCAAACTGTTGGTCAAGATAGTACATCCAGGACTCTGTTGGGTGCAGCTGCAGAATTTTTCTGCATTGGTTCCATCCTTCAGAAGCTCAGCTTCCTTTGAAGACCTTTGAAGACAAACCCTAGAACATATTTATAATTGATAATTCACCAACTTATGAGCCTTTATTATCTTTGACTGGGGAAATAATAAATTGCTAACAATGAGAATTGGATAATGAAAGCCACAAGAATGCAGTAGTGTCAACAATCAAATAGCTCATAAAAGTAATGATCTCTTACACCCAAAAAAGAATGGCTGTCAAAAATGAGTAATTTGGCCCCAAAATAATTAGCAAGTGCCTTTGTCAGCATCTCCTGATATATCTCAGACCCTGCATATACATTTGAAAGGAAAAGCTCAATTTGCAGTTTAATGCTACTAATGCAAGAATAGGTTGCTTCACAGAAAAATAACAATATACTAACAAACCTGCAGGACCAGAGAGTAAAATCCGAGGGTTCACAGTGGTTAGCTCTGAAGTATACTTCACATGCTCTTTGTGCTGGAGGTGTATAATTGAAGCTGCTATCAGCACATTTTTTGTATTTTCACTGGAAAGATAAAAATTACAACTTAATGAGTAATGACACGCTCTTATATAAATAACCAAAATACTCTGATCGCTTCCATTTATTTCAGGAAAAAGAACATTGAGAATGCATAGAAGAATAAATAGCATAAGCTTTAATTGCTCAATTATCATATGAACAGGTGTGCATAACGATAGAAAATTTACTGGGACACATCCAACATCTATTTGACCAAACCTATAATGGGAAAATCTTGAATTACTGCTAATCTCAGGTTAAATTAAACATGATGTGCCAGAACCATCAGCTATTCTATCGTCATATACCTACATGGTCACAGATCTATTAAAGAAAAGTAATCAAAGTGCTTTATTTACTTATTTCTCATCCTTTCAATCCCCACAGTATCTCATGCTCGCTAACAGAGTTCCTTTTCTAGATACATACCAAATCATGATTCAGTAAATAATTTAGCTTCTGTTGACTCTAGCATTCAGAAGCAAAGAGCATCAAAATACTTTTCTCTTTCATCCACTCCCAAATTAACCATTTCTTTTGAATTTTCTTACATATGCTTATTCCCAATTAATTTGCTTCTTTTCCCTTCCTTCCATTCTCCCAACATTCTATTAGCATAAGCTGAAGCTGGGAGTGCACATTTCAGAATGTATAGTCTATTAAAACCCTTATCTAACATACATTCAAGTGGCTCCACACTCTACATACTCCTAATATAGAAATCTTAATCCCAGTTTCCTTTGTGGCTAGAAAAAGGACTTTCCACTGAAAATAAGCTTTCATAAAATAACTAGATCAGCATCAATAAGAAATACGTGCTTTCGCGGCTTCGGTCCAGTCCAAAAATAAACAAATTTTATTTCCAATTGCCTTTCTTCTGCTATAACAGAAAGCACAGGCAACCAGGAAATCATAAATAGAAAGACAGGGTTATCTTTATGAGCAGAACTGGTAGGTTTTCTTGATGGCCCTGTGCAGATTGGAAAAGGTGAGTTGCAAAATAACCTACATCTAAAATTGTTTTTCAAAACCCCTTCACTCAGATTCAAGAAAAGAAAAGAATTTAACAACATAAAGCTAAGAAATGGCTGTCAAAACATTTCTGCTAGTAAAATTTTCTTGCAGAAACCTTAACAAATAATCCCATTAAACACTCAATATTATCATTGCACACAAGCAATGATTTTATCAGGTATGTTCTTAATTTTACCTGCATGGGCGGGAGACGGGGATGAAGATACAAAAGATCAGTTACATTCAAATATTTCTTTAAGAAAAAAAAAAAAAAAAAGACAGCTATGAATGAAGTTAGACCATACCTTAAATAATATGGGAAGTTATCAAATGAAACTTCTAATTTGCTTCCATGAAGAATTGCTCCAACCTCTGAAGCTTTATCGATCCCTCTGTTAGCAGTTGAATTTCCTTCCAAGTGATCAAGATCAACATCAGTGGCATCATGAACAACAGATTGAGTAGGCACCTCCGGGATGTTCTGGATCTTACTGCTGCCTTGAGAAGGAGATTTCTAGTTGGATAAATCCGGTCTCACGCTTGAAAGTGATGCCAAAATGGTAGCCTCAGTAACAGCTGACAGATCTCCTGACCTCTCTAGTTGCAGAAACTTTCCTATGGAATTCTGGACCTCTGAACCCTTAACTGCAACCTCAGTCATGAGCTGCTGAAATATCTAGATCAAGTGAAATTAAATTAAGGAGATAACAAAACAAGCATAGACACATAAAGCATCACCACTAGAGTAACTGAGTAACTGAAAGCACTATAATAGCACTCAACAAGCACAAGATGGACTTTAATGAATTGCCCTCAAACCCAAGAAAAGGATACATAAGCATGATTCTCCAGCAAACTAAAAACCACCTCATCACCTGAGTTCAGCACACAACTGGTATTTTTCTTCACCACTGCCCCATTTATTTGCACTGACCCCTTGCTTCCAGTACTTTCTAGAATGGCTACTCTCACTTCCTTCTTGCTGATCATGTTGACAAATTATGAGTACTTATACTGCAATTACATATTAAGGAGTTTATCTCCAAAAATATATATATAAAAACAAAGGCTTCCCAAACAAAGCATTGAAAAAAAAGAGGAAGAAAGAAAACAAAACCCTAAATCCAAAGAGCTAAAGCATCTAGAGAGAGAGAGAGTTCAGGATCACATGAGTCAAGTGTAAAATTCCTTGTTGCAGAAGCATTCATTATTTTGTAACAATCCAAAAAAAGCAACATATTAACTGTAAAATGGAAGTGATACCTTGGTGTGTTTTATCTTGCAAAGAGTTGCACTAATGGTCTGGTTCTTTAATTGGAAATTGCAGTGTTTACTCGATCCAATTGTGAAATTTGATGTGCAAATGGGAACATTAGGATTCTGCAGTTCACAAAAATGCTCAACTCATTACAAATATTATTAGAATTTTGATTTAAGTCAAAACTCAGAAAGATCGCCACTCGTTCATAAATCTAAAATTGAACAAACACAAAATGCTTAAATATACAGATAAGCGTATGATCGAAAAGATAACATGAGAGAGAAGGTTTTATATGTCAACTATCAATTAAACAAAGACTAACTACTACAGAAGATAGTATTTTTCTTAAAGAAATGTTTGAACTAACCAGCGCCGACTGTGATAAAAGCCTCCACCAAGGTGTAGAAGTCTCAGGATTTGGATTCTGTTTCTGGCCAATAGTCCATTTAGAGAATGAACTCCTTCCCTTGTCCAAAGCAATTGGCGCAGAACCTTTAAAACAACCAAATCCAATTTCAGTCAAAATGTGACTCATGAATTGAAAAGAAAAAGCCAAAAAAGATCGCTTCAAGAATCAAAATCACTCAAACGATACTTGTAAATTCAAGAATCAAGAAGTAAGAAGTAAAAGAACGCATCTAAAGACTCAAATGCAAATCCAAATTAACTTCAAATTAAACTCAAATAATAATATATGTATATATATATATGCCACTGAGAAATAGCTGAAAACAAGAACTAACCATCAGCGATAGGTAATGCCACGGCGACAGCGGCCGAAGAAGCCTCGCCCTTCCCGGCGTTCACGTCATCGTCGATCGGAGCCTCTCCGTTCCCACAATCGTCGGGATGCACAGCGGGAGACGTGCACATTTCTTTGGAAAGTTCCGCCTCCGACATCGGTTTCTCCACATTTTCCACCTATAAGAAAAAAAAGTCCCTCCAAGATGTCAATATCTAATCACTCAAATCCGCCAAACGCAAAACCCAAAAACAGAGTCTTCTGATGCGTTTTATGCTGATACTTTTTTCCGTTTTGGAGACGGAGGCTTGTCCTCGGAAGAAGAAGATCTCTTGCTATTGTTACCGGAAAGATATCCACTTCGTCTCGTTGAAACCATGACTTTCTGGTTTTCTAAGTTTTTTTTCCACGTCTTGTCTCTCTTAACCGGTCGGCACTGTTTGATAAGTTGGCTTATATTGTGCTCTTTTGCATTTGAATATAACACATTATTTATTTATATCATGTTATATAATGCATCATATATGATATATGCATACATTATATTTGCGACAAGTGAGATATCTACATTTTTCTGTTTAATATTTATTATTTCATTTTTATTAATATTTTTTTGTCAAAATGATAAAATTTAATTGGTAAATGCTAATTTTTTTTAAAAATTTGATTCAAAAATATTTTTAAAAATAAATTATTATATTTTTTAACGACTTATCTTTTAAAGTTAAAAATTATCTACTGATTCAATTTTAATTTTGTCAAAACATTTATTTATATTATCTTCAAAAATATTATTTAAAGAATAAATTATTTTTTTTGAAAGAAAGAATAAATTAAACTTTAGGTATTATAATTTTTTTAAATAAAATTGTTCAAATTTTAAAATAAAATTATTGATTTTAAAGGTCCAATCGCTTTCTGGTAATGTATGGCGTTATAGTTTTTAGAGAGAATTCTTTTTCTAAATTTAAGTTCCATAATATCAGAGGAATTTTTTTTTTTTAGAAATTTTCTTTTAAAATATAAATTTATGAAAAAAAATGTATATTCCAATTTATTTTTAAAATTTTAAATCCTACAAAGATTTTATTTCAATTTTTAATATAATGTTTTCAAATTTTCTTGGAACATCAGTTCCTCGTTTTTGGATCTACTTTTATTTTCTTTTACTTTTTTTTAATTTTATTTACTTTTCAAATAATATAGAAATGAAACATAGTTTTCTATTAATTTATTGTTCGTTTAGTTTTTTTATAATTTTATTTAGTTAAAAATAATATTTTATTTATTTGAAGAAATTTTTATAATATTTATGGATAACAATTTATTAAATACTAAAAATTTTATATTGATAAAATAGATATTAGTAAATCTTTAAAATATTAATATAACATGATTTATTTTTAGCCTAATTTATTATACGGATAAGTTATTTCAATAAAAAAAGTTTTAAATATACCTCATCAGTTTAAAAAAAAAATCAAATTTTATAAGTTTAATTTTTCACTGAACTTTTTTTTTTTTTACACTATAAATAAACCCCTACACACACTATGGAACTACACCACAAACTTCAAAAATTTATTTTCTTTGGTACCAAGACAGATTACAAATTGCTAATCCTCATTCTATCAGCATCAATACGTTTCCCTATGAAATCCACTACTCACTTCTATTGTTGGAGATTGTAAAAATTGGTGAAGGTCCATTTGGTTGTTTTCAGATAAACTTACCATGGCATTAGCTACTCATTTCCGCATGCAATTCTTTGAAAATATATCGAAAATAAACAATTTTTTACCTGTTACGGAACATTTGAATCCATCTTACCAAAACTCCATTAGTAGTAATCTATAAGAAACCGTTACAAACTCACATTCCCCCAAAACGATCACTTTTAACAATCACTCGACCAAAGCTTTTATTCCAAAGCATTTTGCTACCATCATAAATCGCTTAGAATTCTGGTTGCTCCATACAACAACTACCAACACTAAGATTATAGCCCAAGAGTCATCTCCCATCGTTCCTAGCAAGACCCACTAAGAAGCCAAACCAATAATATCTTTTATTGCTCATTGGTATTGAGTTTGACTCAAAAAAATTATTGATTAATGCCTTCAATGATTTCAATGGCATCAATGAGCCAAAAGAAAAGAAGCAGCTTGAACCTTTTGAAATATTAAAAAAAAAGAAAGAATTAATTTTAGCCAATGAAAAAAATAATGTAAAATGAATGCTAGAAAACTCATTTTCATTGTGTTTCAACAATTAAATTGAATTACAAGTGTGTTTCTTTATTCAAATTTTGGATTTATGTTTCTTAAAACCAAATTTAAGGGAATTTCGAAAGAAAAAAAAAAACAAAAATTGTGGGTTCTAGATTTAAATGTAGAAAAAATACATACTTTTTTTATTTGAAAAAGTACTATTTTTTTTATTTGAAAAAGTACAATTCTTTATTTTTACTGCACATAAAAATTTTTTCTTCGATTATAGAAATTAAAGCAAAAAATTTATTATGTATCCAAAAAAGCAAAAAGATTATTATTTTTCCTGTTAAAATATGTAATACCCCCTACCCGTATCCATCGCCGGAATAGAGTACGAGGCATTACCAAGAAGTACGAAACACTTACAAATAATTTAAATATATTTTCATAACAATTTGTCTTGATTTCATACTGTTTCATATTTAAGCTTTACTCACAAAGTATTTGAAATATCATCCTTATGCAAATAGCACACACGAGGTACATAATTCCATAATTATGAATGAACACATTTATCAAACATATTTCACATTCATATATCAATGTCTCATGTCTCTATATATTAATAATCATCATTTTTCTTTTTTTCTTTTTTTTTAGATAATTATGTGTAACCATTCATAAGCATGCAATTCACTGTTTCTTTCTGTCAATCACAATTTCAAATGACAAATTCACCTAATTGAGCTCAATAATAATAATGATAACATTACTTACTTTTCTTTTTCCACACGTTACATTTACAACTTACCAACTTGTCCATTCAAGGAACGGCTTACGGATTTGAGTACATCGTGATCTGAAGCCCGAAGTCTAGCTGAAGCATATAAGTGCTAAACGGAAGCCCGAAGGCTAACTGAAGCACACAAGTGCTAAACGGAAGCTTGAATACAATCAAGCTCATCGAGTGAATCGAAACCCCAAAAGGGTTAACTGAAACTCATATAAGTTAACGAAAGCTCATAAGAGCTAAACGGAAAGCAAACACGATAATTCGCAACAAATGCTGAATCTCGATTTACTTGAGTAATTTACCGTCAATTCATCTTTTTCACTGAAAGATCGTATGCATTTTCTGCGTTCCATTCCTCCGAAAATACTCAGTTCAATTTTATAACTTTTGTACATAATTTACTTATTTTCAACAATTAACATACATAAATATTAATCACCATTCATAAAATAATATTGAAATTTAATAATATATACAAATGGTCACTAAAATTTAGTTATATAAACTCACAAGTTCGATTTTTGTATTATAGCAATAATAATAATTTCATAATAAATATTCTAAATAAAACATTATATCATTTCTAATTCAATATTTATCGATTATAATCGGACACGTGATCAATTTATACACAAGTCATTCATACACATATGTATATTTTCCTCCTCCTCCTCTCCATCCACATCCTTAGTATAAATAACATACTTGTAAGTTCCATCCGTGTCATAGTCACTAAATTATTTTTATCTTGAGCTACAGAACTCCAAATTAAGATTCATAAATTTTCTCAGAAACTAGACTCATATGTCTTCTTACCATAAAAATTTCATAATTTTTGGTTGGGTCAATTAATACAATTTATTCATTGAAGTCTCCCCTGTTCTGCTGTCTGACAGTTCTGACACTTCTTCACTAAAAATTAATTATCTTCTCGTACAGAATTCAAATGATGTTCTCGTTTGTTTCTATTGAAAATAGACTCATTCAGAATTCTAAATATATAAATTTAAGCCCCTAATTGTTTTTATCTAATTTTTGATGATTTTTCAAATTCAGAATAGGGGAACCCGAAATCATTCTGACATTGTCTCACAAAAGTTATTGTATCTCATGATTTACAATTCCATTACTTACATGATTTTTTTATAAAAAACTAGACTCAATAAGCTTTAATATCATATTTTATTCATCCTCTAATTCGATTTCTAAAATTTTTGGTGATTTTTCAAAGTTAGACTACTGCTGCTGCCCAAAACAATTTTAGTGCAAAATATTAATTTCCATTTTGCCCCAAATTTCATAGTTCATACAATTCAATCCTCACTCAATTAACTCCTCAATTGAGTTAATTTTTCTCATTTAATACTTTATTCCATCATTTTGAACTACTTCATTGTAACGGCCTAATTTTCAGTGGTGTCGGAAATAGTGATTTGAGATCACTAAATCTGACAAGTAAGATTGAACAAGGTAGTAATTTAATATTTATGAGTCAAGTAAGAATTTGGAAGAATTTTTGAATTGGTGAGTTTGGTGAATTAAAAGAATTTATTAGGTCAAACGGGTCAAAACTGAGGTATCGAGACCTCAAATTTGAAAACCGAGCTATAAATATTTTTATAAATACTTATGGAGTGTCATTTAGCTAGTATTAAAGTTTGGTTGAGAAATTTTAACGTATGGGTCGTCAATTAAATAAAAGGACTAAATTGTAATAAAAATAAAATTTGCTAGAAGGATTAAATAGCTCAAGTGTTAAAAGAAAGAGGATTTAAAGAGCAATTAAGCCTAAAAGTGAATAGGCTGGACGGCAAAGGCAAGAAGTCAGCAGAAAAATAAGGGAAATAAGGGCAAAATTGGAAATTTTACAATTTTAACATATAAAAATAAGGACAAAATTGAAAGGTCTAGACATCTCTTCATATTTTCTCAGCCAAAACACCATAGAAGGTCTGGAGAAAGCTGGTTTTTCATATTTTTACATCAAGTGAGTTTAATTCTTGCTTTTTCTTGATAATTTTTATGTTTTTATGACTTCTACAATTAGGTCCACTTATAGAATTCATTAGTTTTTGATTTTATGGGTGAAATTGGAAGTTACTCTGGATGGATAAGGGAAGTTTGTGATGAATTATTATGAAACTTAAGTTCTAATTTCATATTAAAGTGGTTTTATTTAGCGATTTTGATAGAAAATGGTATTTAGGACCTAATTGTGAAAAAGTTGTGAATTGAAGGTTGGTGTTGAAATTCAGAATATTAAAGGTTTTGAAATAGTTTATAATGATAAAATAAAGTGTTAATTGAGAAAAATTAGTTCAGTTGATAGGTGAATTGAGCAGGGACTAAATTGTAAAAATTGAAAATTTTGGGGTAAAAGTGCAATTTTGAAAGTTGAACAGCATGAATTGTGAAGTGAAATAGAAATCAAATTGATGCTAATGAATGGAAATATTTATATTATAGATCAACAATCCAAAGAGGAGCAAGGAAAAGAAAAAGTTATGAATAGTCCCTAAATTTCAATATCTTCTACAAATTAGCCGGGTAAGTTCATATGGTTGAATTTAGATGTTTATTTGTGAATGATTGAAGTATATAATGTGTTATTATATATGAATTTGTTGTGGAATTGTGTAAATTTTGTTAATGAAAGAATAAATGTGGAAATGCAAATTAGAAAAACGCAGATTGAGTACGTTCGTATCATGACAAGTGATGAATTGATGGATAAGACCATGGTTGATCCATGGCAAGGTTGTGAAACGTAGGTATGGTATCATCCATACTGAGTTGAGAAATGTAGGTATGGTATTAACCATACTGAGTTTTGAAACGAGGTATGGTATTATCCATACCGAGTTAAGAAACGAGGTATGGCATTTCCCATACCGAGTTGTAAAATGTAGGTATGGTATTTCAATAAGGAAAACCATACTGAGTTGTGAATCGTGGCATTGAACAATGACGTACTCAATTTCGTAAGCCGTTTCCTGATTTGATAATAAGAAATACAAGAGAAGTGAACCAAATGAAAGAGATTGAGTAGTTGTTATTCGTTGAGCTCAACTATGTGAATTATTATAATGAAGAATTGCGAATGGCAGGAAATTTTAGTAAATGTTTTGGTATTGTTTGGAAACATTATGTTTGGTAATCATTACTTTTAAACCTATGAACTTACTAAGCTTCAATAAGCTTACTTGTATGTATTTGATATTTTTATGTAGATTGAATTAAAGTGAAGTTGGTAGATCGGATCAACACAACAAGGCACACTATCCAGATCAATTCCGGTAGCTTTTGTTTTATGTTTAAAGATTTATATGGCATGTATAGAGTTTGAATGAATTAAAGTAAAGATATTATAAACTAGTTAACAATATTTTGTACTAAAACAGTTTTTAGTTAGTAGCAGTAGTTTGAATTTGAAAATTCACCATAAATTATGAAAATCTAATTAGGGGTTGAATAAAATATGAAATTAAATCTTATTGAGTCTAGTTTCTTATAAAAGAAATTATGTAAGCAATGGAATTGTAAATCATGAGATACAATAACTTTTTTGAGATAAGGTCAGAGTGATTTCAAGCTCCCCTGTTCTGATTTGTAAAAATTATTAAAAATTGTAAAAAAATAGTTATGAGTAATACTATACATGTATGGATTCCTTATTGAATCTATTTTTAATAGAAACAAACTTCATAG
Organism: Gossypium anomalum; assembly: GCA_025698475.1. NCBI lineage: Eukaryota > Viridiplantae > Streptophyta > Magnoliopsida > Malvales > Malvaceae > Gossypium > Gossypium anomalum. The sequence goes on along the minus strand of CM046967.1, from coordinate 9,314,176 downwards.
TTATTTGAATTCTGTACAGGGAGAAATTTGGTTCGTAGTACACAGGGGTCAGAGTAGTCGAACTCTGAAACAGGGGAGACTTTAACTAATAAACTGTACTAATTGGCCCAACTAAAAATTCTAGAAAAAAATTAGTAAGTAGATATATGAGTCTAGATTCAGGGAAAATTTACGGATTTGGATTTCGAGTTTCGTAACTCGAGATATGATTTTTTTAGTGACTGTGATGCAGTTGGACAGCTTATCTGGAAAAGGTAATATAAATTGTCTGAATTTGTTTATGTGCTCAAATAAGTTTAGTAATGCCTCGTGCTCGACTCCGGCGACAGTCTCGGGTAAAGGGGGCGTTACATTCATAACCCTTGAAAACCAGAAATTTAACACTAGACCTTAATTCCAAACTCTTTCACAATTAGGTCCTAAACCAATTTTCATCAATTTTACTTGATAAAATCACCATATATCAAAATCAAAGCTTCAATTATATGTTTATTCATCATATTCTTCCATTACTCATCCATAACAACTTCAAAAATTAGCCATTGAATCAAAAACTAATGAAATAGTAAGTTGGACCCAATTGTAAAAGTCCAAAAATATAAAAATTTCAAGGAGAAAGCAAGAATTAAACTTACATGAAGCTAGAGTATGAAAACCAGCTTGAACCCTTCTCCATGGCTATTTTTCAGTTGATGAATATGAAGAGAAATGAAGAGAATTCTAGATATTCCAATTTAGTCCCATTTTTATTTAGCTAATTTTGGCAATTTTCTAATTTTACCCTTATTTCACCCATTTCCGGATTTTTCTCAGCTATTGCAGCCCAAAATATCTCCTTTGGGCTTATTTGCACTTTAGGTCCTTCCTCATTTGATAATTGAGCTATTTAATCATTTTAGCAACTTTTACACCTTTTTCAATTTAGTTCTTTTTATTTAATTAACCGCCCAAACGTCAAAATTTTCTGACTAAATTTTAATACTACCTCACCAACACTCCATAAATATTTCTAAAAATATTTATGGCTTGGTTTATGAAGTCGAGGTCTCGATACCTCATTCTCGACCCAATTTACCTAATTAATTCTTTTAAATCACCAAATTCACTGATTCAAAAATGCTTTTATATTCACATTTGACTCATATATATTAATTTATTAAATTTTTAACTCACCCGTCAGATTTAGTGATCTCAAATCTCTATTCTCGATACCACTGAAAATTAGGCTGTTACAAAATACATCTACAAACTACTTTTTTTTAAAATATCATCTATTTTTTAATAAATTTAGGGTAAACTATCAAAATAGTCACTTTTGTTTAGTTCAGGTTACATTTTAGTCATTTATGTTTGAAATGTTTTGTTTTAGTCACTTACATTAACACGTTGTAACATTTTAGTCACTGAGCCGTTAACAGTGTAATGGTAAGTTGAAATGGCATGTTAAATCATTATTTCAAACAAAAAATTTAGGTTAATTTATATAATCGGTCCCCATATTTTTTGTTTTGAGCAATTTAAATTTTTTTCTTTTATATTTTTTCAACTTTCCTTTTTTTTCCCTTTATTTTCCATTCTCTTTTGATTCTCCCTCTGTTTTCCTCCCTTCTCTATTTCTTTTAACATAGTTTTTATATGTTTTTCATTTGTTTGAACAATTTAATTTTTTTCGAGTGAGGCAAGCTTGTAAACTAGTTTTAACAAACGGAAAACATAGAAAAACTACTTTAAAAGAAATAAAGAAGGGAGGAAAATAGAGGGAGAAGCCGAATAAAATGGAAAAAAAGAAGAAGAGGAAAGTTAAAAGAACATAAAAAATTTAAATTGCTCAAAATGAAAAATATAGGGACTAACTGTAGAATTTAACCTAAAATTTTCGTTTGAAATGATGATTTAATATGCCACATCAGCTTACTATTACATCGTTAATGGCAATTAATGATTTAGTGACTAAAATGTTACAACAGGATAACGTAAGTTACTAAAACGTTACAACAGGATAACATAAGTGACTAAAACGTAACATTTTAAACATAAGTGACTAAAATATAACCTGAAATAAATAAAAGTGATTATTTTGATAGTTTACCCTAAAATTTAATATTTTAATTTTAAAATATGGTGTACATTTATATAAATTTTTTATATTGATAACATTTAAAATTTTATTTTAGAATATGACATAAATGTAGTTTTGAAGTATTTTAATCTATAATAAATTAATCTATAATGCCCAGCACATATATTTGACCCTGTAGGATTGATGGACCATTTTTTATCTACCGTAAAGAGCATTGACAAACGTTAATAATATATAAACTATATGTTCTTTACAATAATGTTTGAGAAATTAAAAGAAAATCAAATTCATTGCAAAAATATTGTGTAAATTTATTGACTACAGCTTTATAGATATCATTTACATTGTGTCATTTTACCCTTTTACAAATGTATATATTTTTAATTTTTGTATTAATGCAAAATATATATTATTTTTACCCTTTTACCTCTAAAACTTAACTTTAAAAATTTATTATAATAAAATTTAAAATTTCAATTTTAATCATGAGATAAATATAATAATAAATATAATTTTGAGGTAAGTTTATTATTATTTTAATTTAAAATTTCAAAATTATAAAAAGATCATGTTATTTCTTTTGTTTTCAGTTTTATTTTCAAAACAATAATTATAGTATGCAAATGACAGACCCATAATTTTACAAAACAATGATAATTAATTTATTTTTATAAAAAATTCATGTTTATTTTGTTTTAAAGTTAAAAATATAGTTTATTATATTTTCTAATAAAAAAGTTTTAAAATATTAAATAAAATATTTTATTACAATTTAAATAACTTATACAAGTTTAAAGTAATATTTTCTAATAAATAACAATTCTATAGAATATACAAGCATGGATAAAAAAAAACTAATATATTATATTACAAGATCTAAGGTCTCAATTGGTATGATCACCTAAATTATTGACACGCGGTATATCTATAGTATTGACACATGAACTTTCACTTATTAAACTTATATTTTTAAAAAAATATAATTAATTATCTAAATAATTTTATTTCACATTCCATAAATTATCTCTATAAATATATATTAAAATATTAACAACTAATTAACCATTAAATGGGATAAATTAATTTGAATAAATAGATTAATTGTTTTTTTTTTATTATCTTTTACCACATAAAAAGGGATCATTCACATTCCAAAATTAAATTTATTTTCATGGACCATTATTATCCAAGCAAAAAATATAAATAATAATTCTAAATAATTTTAAAACAAAAATGGATAAGTTTAAATTTAAATGGTGTATGAATTCATGGTTTCTGATTTTTCACATTCAGTTAAAGATTGATTTAGGATTGTTATTCAATTATATATATAAATATTTGATTTAACTAAACTCACTATCAAACATGTTTTATGAACTCTATATTTTAAAATTTATCCATGTTTACTTACTTTTTAAAAAATATTATATGTTTTAAATTTAAAATGTTTAAAAATATTTTTTAATTAAAATTGAAATAACACTTTATCAATAATATTAAAAATTAAATCTTTTAAAAAATATTTTGAAATAAAGTTTCTCTATACATTTTTTAAAACTTTTTAAAATATAAAATCTAATTTTAAAATTTCTTAAATGATTTTATATTCAATGCTCAATAAATAAAAAATAAAAACATTCTTAAATACAATATAAAAACAATTTTCGTGCATTTCAAAAGTTTTAGAAATTTGAAATATTATTTTTAAAATAAGTTTTAAAAGTTCAAAATTTTGTTAACAATTTTTCTAATAAAAAGTTTTAAACAACTAAATAAAAAAATACCTTATCAAAAATTAAATAATTTATATGAGTTTAAAGCAATTTTTTTGTGAATGTGATTATTAAATATTTTAATTGTAATTTAAATAATAACAAATTTATAAAACATATGAGCAACCAGTGCATCGCATGAGATAAAAAATTAACTATTTTATATTTAACACTCAAAAAAATTAAAATAAATTAAAATAAAATATCAAAATAATTTATCAAATTTTTTGTGCATTTTAAAATTTTCAAAAATTTAGAATACTATTTTTAAAATAATTTTACAAGTTTTTAAAGCTCAAAATATTGTTAATAAACTTTCTAATAAATTGTTTTAAATAACTAAATAAAAAATAGCTTTTCAAATTTTAAATAATTTACACGAATTTAAAGAAATCCTTTTGTGATTGTGATTATCAAATATTTTTAAATTAATAACAATTTATAAAATATATCAGCAACCCGTATATGACATGGAATAAAAACTAGTATATATATATATATATATATATATATATATATATATATATATATATATATATATATATATAACAAGGTACATAAGTCTATATTGTGATAAGTCCAACTGGAGAAAAAATATTAGACAACAGAAAAGTACAATACATTTTCAAGCTTAAACATTGATTTCATTGTCAATAAAGTGACCTGAAGTCGAGAAGAAGCCGATTTTTAATTTCAAAAATTTTAATTTAGGGTTTTTATTAAACAATAAAAAATCTAATCTTTTGCTTTTCAGTACTGAATAAAAGAGATAGAGGAATGCAAAGAAGACATACCTGAACGTTCCATTGAATCCATCTTTATGAAGCAGTCAATTTGATTTCAACTATTTTGATCTTAATAATAGTTTTTCCAGTCAAATGAAAAAAAAAAACCATTGAAAAAAAGAAGAGACGGAAGAAAAATAAAAAAGAGGAGATGAATAGTTTTTTTAGTTAATGTTTAGGTTTAAAATTTTTAATTAATTAAATTTTTTAATTAAAAATCTATTTTCATTTCATTTAGAAATCCAAGTTGGCACTTAAAATCTAGTTGGACTGCCACGTAGGATTACCGTTAGAGAGATAACAGAACTTAACGGTAGAGTGACCACTTCGTAACAAAATAATAATATAAGTGACTAAAATGTAACATTTCAAATATAAGTGACTAAAATGTAACCTGGAGTAAACATAAGTAACTATTTTTGTAGATTACCCAAGATTAAATGATAAGCACAACTTCGCAAATTATAGATTAAAAATAAAACAAAATTGGTAATATTTAAAATCTTTTTTTATTGTTACCAATTACATGTAATTTTTTATAAAGTAAAACCTTTTTAAATTTATTTGATAAAATAATTTTGAATTCTTTAAATTAAAAAAAAACAATAACAGATAATTTCTGTAATTATGATTATAACAAATTTAATTAATAAAATATTATTGAAAAACCTGCATATCAATATTTTAATGATCAAACAATTTAAATATTATTATTTAAAAATCTTTAATTATTATGTCCTAAACACAATTATAAATAGGTGATTGTTCCTAATATATCAAGTCTTACTTATTTTTTTACTGGGATTGTTTTCATTTATTTTTTCAAAAACCGAGAAATAACATTCAGTCGAATTTCAAATTAAAAAACACATAATACAAACTATAAATAAATCATTTGTTAACGGGAGAATCAATTCTAAAAAAAGTCTTCGAGGACCCCGAAGTGATCTCTCAACAATAGAAGGTATTGTCCTTAGGGAGTGTCTTTTGCCTCCCTCCACGAAGAGTCGTGTACAATTCATGAAAGGGACGCCTTGATCATACATGGACGTACAACACCAAGAGATGACATGAGCGTCTTGTTATGGGATTTGAACCCCCAATTTATGGAATATAGGTTGCCTCAATGACATCTTTTAAAATTGATATAATAATAACTTTAACCCTAAAATTTATATATTGTGTAAAATCAATTAAACTTCAATATATACACCGTGTAATTTAGTATATTTTTCAGTTTTGCTTTTCTTTTCTAATGTTGAGGGTTAATTTTTGGGTGTTTTTATTTTCAATCAAATTTAGTTAATAAATACATATATTTAGCTTTTTAAAAAGCAAAATTATAAAAATACCATATTACACAATATGTAAATATTGATGGTTAATATTTTTAGAATTAAGATTAAATTGACACAATATATAAATATTGAGAGTTAAAGTTATTATTGTGCCAAATTTAAAAGCTATCACATAACCTTTTTGTTAGTCATTAATGGTTGGTGACCAAAAAATATAAAATCAAATAGTTAGGTGGTCATTTTGTAACCTTTTCATAATTGAGTCACAAAAAAAAAAAACCTTACCGATAATTAGGTACTACTAGTATAGTTTGCCCAAGGACAATGGCAAATTGAGCAAGCAGTGGCCTTGGCTAGGCTAAGCAAGAAAAATAAAAAAACCAAAAATCAACCCGAATCAAGGTATTTGGATGACTTATGAAATAAAAATTTAAAAATCGTGATTACCTGAAACCCGGCTAAATTGTATTTTTTAATTTAATATGTAATTAATTTTAATTTTTAACATATAAAAATACTGTATATTTAAAATAGTAAAAATAATTTAAAAATTCTTACTTTTTTAGAAATATTTGTGAAGAATACTTCAAAATTTTGTCAAATAATATTCCAAAGCCATAAAATAAATTTATTTAAAAAAAAGTTTAAAAATTCAAACAAAAAATTAATATGAAAAGATCGAGAATAGAATGGAATTATGATGGATAGTTTAAAAAATCTCCAAAACTCGATCAAACTAAACTAATATCATTCCTAACCTTAGTCCCTGAAAATGATAGATTTACCATTTAATTCATTAAAATTTTATGACATTATATGTTAATATAATTATAAAATTCCATTTTAATCTTTCATATAATTTATGATTCATCTCTAATCCGATTTTCTATATTTATACCTGAGCTTTTACCTACCACATCTATAAAAATAAAAATTATACTATTTTTTATTCTTCCAAATTTTCATCTCTGAATTTCTTTTCAACGACCTAGTTAGTGCACCATTAACCGGTAAACATAATCATATAACACAAATGATGGTAAGGCAAAATCCGATGTAAGTTATTAGTGGACACAGTTCAGCAGCTTGCAAATACCCACTTAAGGTTTTCTTAGATCCAACAATCTTGTACTATATCGGTTTTAATATATATTTATTTTAAAATTATCATATCTACTTTTGTAGCATATTGAAGTGAAGGGTTTTTAAGAGTATGTTTCGGAATTGGGCTTTAATCATTTCCAAGCCCATTTTATAATTTTATTGGGGCATCAAAATTAAATAATATTGTCCTGAAGCCAGAGTCAGCATATTTGAGTTTCGCTCAGTTTTTATTGAAAACCCTAGACCTCCCAACGAAGTAGCAGAGCCGCAGTTTCTCTGTCAATATCCGGTAAGTTCTAGATCTCCATTCACTCTTGGAACCGTTTTGGTTCATTATGGTCACTAGTTCGCGCCATCTTCATGGCAGTTTCTCAAGTTCTTTAGTTCATCTGTGTTGTGCGCTTTGTTGTGGTTTGTTTTTTTAGCGTAGTGGTTTGATCTTGTTATTGATAGATCCGAAGCCGAAATCATGTGTTTGATTTCTAGAACTATCTTAATTGTTGTTTTAGATTGGCTATTGGTGGAGCCATTCTTGATTGCTTATTTTCACGATGTTGTGTATCGAATCCTTTATTAACTCATCTTTTGTTTCTCTTGTTTGTTTTGGCTATAGTTTTCATAAACAGTAGTTCATAATCTGATTTTATTTTAATTTCAGAAACAAGAAATGGCTGTCACATTCAACGACCTGGGTTCTGCTGCTGGCTTGAAGAAGCTGGATGAGTATCTCCTTACTCGCAGTTACATCTCTGGGTAATTTTTCAAAAACCATACTGAAATGTTCTATAGTTGTTAGGTTCTATCTTGTTTGGCTTAGGATTTTTGTTTATATGTTTGTTTTTGTAGGTACCAAGCTTCAAAGGATGATATTACCGTCTATGCAGCTCTATCTGGTGCCCCATCGTCTAGCTACGTCAATGTTTCTCGATGGTACAAACACATTGATGCCCTTTTGAGAATCTCGTGAGTTCTTTTTTCCATTACTCTTATGCGTACTTATAAGATTAATAGGTTGGATTTGGATGGTTAATAGAAATGTAATGTTTGATTTAGAGGTGTTTCTGAAGAAGGCTGTGGTGTGACTGTTGAGGGTTTTGCTCCTGCCGAGGCTGTTGCAACTCCTCCAGCTGCAGATTCCAAGGCAAGTTAATCCGGGTGCTTATATGTTCTAATTTAGTAAAATCAAGTGATTTGGTTATTTGCCAATCCATAAGATGCTTGAATATATTGTGCAATGCAGGCTGCAGCTGCTGAGGATGACGACGACGACGAGGATGTAGATCTGTTCGGTGAAGAGACTGAGGAGGAAAAGAAGGCAGCTGAAGAACGTGCAGCTGCTGTTAAGGCCTCTGGCAAGAAGAAAGAATGTGAGTCCTTTAACAAAAAGACTAATGCTTGTAAACTTTTTTTTGGTTCTAAGTTGACTGTTTTAACTTGGGATTTTATTCTTTGGTCTCAGCTGGCAAGTCCTCTGTCTTGTTGGATATTAAACCATGGGACGATGAGACTGACATGAAGAAACTCGAAGAAGCAGTAAGAAGTGTTCAGATGGAAGGACTGCTTTGGGGAGCATGTGAGTGGTTAAACTAATATTGTTTATATTGTATGCGGTTTTATCCATCTAGTGTTAGATTGTGAAAAATGAGCCAGAAGTTTATTTTTAGCTTTTTGAAATTGAATTGGTTAGAAGTGTATTTCCTCTGACTTAGGATTTCTTTCATGTTGCAGCTAAGCTTGTGCCCGTTGGTTATGGAATTAAGAAATTGCAAATTATGATGACCATTGTGGATGATTTGGTGTCAGTTGACACTCTCATCGAGGAACATCTGACAGCTGAACCGATCAATGAGTATGTTCAGAGTTGTGACATTGTTGCATTCAACAAAATATGTAAGTATTTCAGATTCTGAATCTTATTGTTTCATTCAATACTTTTGTGCTTGAAGGACAGATATATGAAACAAATTTTTGTATATTACGTTTGGAACTTTCATCTGACCTTATTACTTACTGTTTTTTTTTTTTTTTTTTTTTTTCTCTTTTTCTTCTTGCAGAATTTGCTATTGGGATGCCTGCAGTAGGAGTTTCTTGGAGAGGCCTTCAAAGTTATGTTTGAGATTTTTATGTTTTTTGTTTTGCTAGAACTTAATTTAAGTTGTCGTTATTCTTGTGTTGGACAATGGATCGTTTATCATGGATATGGAGCATCAAACACCTGATGGTTTTTTAAAAAAAGAGATCTAGTTTGTGATATTTGTTTGTTTCTGAGGGTTTAAGTTTCTAAAATTGGATCGATTTTAGGTAGGTAGACTGTGTATTGTTAATACGAGAGGTTAAAGCTTTGATTCAAGTACGATTTGGTTGAGGAAAACTTAAGAGAATCCCGGTTGCCTTGAATTGAGGCTAGAAGGATAGGAGGAAATGGGAAATAGGAAGTAGAAAAGTGGGAAGTTAATAATTTAAGTATTTTTGTTAGAAAAAGAATAGTGTGGTAGAAAAGGAAATCAAGAGATAATAATATTTCATTTATCTTAGTGATATATGATGATAAATTATTTCTAGTTTTCTAGAAATAAAAATTAGGTCAAAAATTATATATGTATATATTTAAAGACGTTCTTATTCTTCAAATCTGTCAGTAATGAATGGTCCGAAATTTATTATTGTTTAGTTGAATATGGCAAGACATGCTCACCTCCTTCATTCTAAATTTGCTTCAAATTTTAAAATGTTTTAATAATATATTAAATTATTGATATTATATCAATTAATTCTTTTAATTATTAAAATTGTTAATTTTTTAATCCTTAAATGATATTTCAAAATTTATGACATAATATAAGAAAAGAAAGTTAAATGTTGTCATGTAACTTTTGAAAGTAAATAATTAAAAATACGCTTTATGATGAATTTGGCCATTAACATTTGCATGTTTTGTTAAAATGGTTTTAATTATATTTTTGAGCATTTTTTGGCCATTAACTTGTTCTTTTTTTTAATCTGCTATTTTGTTTTTTATGACAGATTTAATGAAAATACTATTAAAATAGGATATTTTTAATGAGATATAGTTTATTACTTAGTTAACTTAAATAAGATAATTATATGTGGAAAATAATAAAATAAATAAATAATACATTAAATTAAAAAAAGCTCTTAATTTAAACAAAATAATCGTAATTATTTAAAAAAATTAACTCGGTAGAAAAACTTATCAGTAAACAAATGTATGAAAGATTGAAATTTTTTGAAAGAAAACAAATATTGAAACCTTGAATTTATTCATTAAATCTGTTAAAAAATGCATATTGAAAAAAAAAATCAAAGGTTGATGGCCAAAAAGACTCAAAAATACAATTAGGATTATTTTGATAAAATATGCAAACATTAGTGGCTAAATTTATCATTAAATTTTAAAAATAAAATAAAATTTCAGAAGAAAGTATGAGAGTAGAAATTGTGAAAATTTCAAAACAAAGTCTTTTATAACATGTAATTTTGTCATATAACATGTAATTTTGTCATACTTTTTCTTAAAATATTTTAAATTATATCACATGATTTTTAAAAACTCACTTAATAAATTAATTTTAATAAATTTATCAATAAAATAATCTATAACAACAATAATTTAAAGATGTAATTAAAATATTATTTCTCGTGTTATTTTGCCATCTCCCATCTCCACCCCTCTTAATCTCAACTCAACTAAACATCCAAATATGCTCCAGAATATTAATTTCTTACATCTTTGATCGTTCCATAGCTTTTCATTCCTATTATCACCCAAGATCACCACCTTAAAGAAAAACATTTAAGATATTCTATATTTATATAAAATGTTAATTGATATCAATGTTTACTATTATCTAAATATTTTATTGAGTTGGTATTCTCTTTAATTGAGTTAACAATTCAATTATGAAATTGTAAAAATATTTTTTCTTTTAAATTATAATTAATATCATTTTGATGCTATTTTTTTCTTTTCATATTTTTATACCATCTTTAAATAAAACAATCAAAGATCACAAATCTAAGGATTAAACATGCGTTCGATAGTATTAAAATATAAGTTCGTTACCACTCCACTTATATTTATTATTGTATAAATTTTAAAATATTATCTTTCACTCAAATAATGAGTATGACAAAATTTAATGATTTAATAATTTTTAAAAAAGTAATTTACATATTTATGTCAGTTTTTAAATTTATCATATCTACTTTTCTAGCATATCAAAGTGAAGGGTTTTTAAGGTATGTTTTTCCATTGGGCTTTAATCATTTCCCTCTTCGTTAAACCCATTTTATAGTTTTATTTGGGGCCTCAAAATTAAATAAAAGAGGCCTTTCATTTGACCACATCCAATAATATTGGTACGTCCTGAGAAAAGGGGAGAAGCCAGAGTCGGACAGCAGATTTGCGTTTGGCTCCGTTTTCTTTAAACCAAAAAAAAAAAAAAAAAAAAAGAAAAAGGGAGAGAAAAACAGGCGCTCCTTTAACCGATCTGCGACAGAAGGAGCATAGCAAAGAAGCTAAAGAGTGAACCGAAGAAGACCCAAACCGGACCCCAATTACTCACCTCTTGGGCATTGTAAGAGTTTTTTGCTTTTCTCTGTTAATAATCATGTTTTTTTTTTTTTTTGAAAATTTGTAGTTTTTTAGCAGCTTCTGTTGAGTTAAAATCATAGGAAACTTACTGCCTTGTTTGTTTTTCCTTTTTTGGGTGTCCCACGTTGAGAATTAGTACTAGGGCTTCTGATTCATGCCCATGATTTTATTTGTTTTTTTTTTTTTTTTTCTGAGAGATTGAGCTGATTCAGGTGTTGAATTTTAAGATACCAAGGAAGAAAGCTTTTAGTTTTTGGTGCCTAACATCTTATCTTATTGTTTTCAAATTCAGGGCTTTGTTTGGCTACATGTTGAGTTGTTTGCTTTTTGGTAGAAAAGTGTGGTTTAGGCTTTGAAGGATATTTTGGTTTCAAGTTGGTGATTTAGGATGAATAACACTAACATACCAAAGAATTTTGGGGCTCCATCCCAGTTTGGGAATGCCGGGACAGTGCCAAAATCGCAATCTATTCCCATGAACAATCAACCACAGACACAAGGTGGGCCTCAGTTTCCGGGCCACTTTCAATTGTCTGAGCCTCAAGCACAGGTGCTTGCGCGTGCACAATATGTGCAGGCTCAGCCTTCTGCTCATTCCCAATTCCCAGCTCAGGTGCAGTCACAAAGCGGTAGTAATAGTAATGCTACAGCCACCCATTCCCCTTTGGTTTCCACCCCTGGCTCAGGAGGTGTCAAGCGGTCTTCTCAGAAGCCACCTTCGAAAAATTCTGGTTCATCTAACAGTAATATGGCTTCTCTGTTTAAAACAATGGAGTTAACCCCGGCTGCTCTTAGGAAAAAGCGGAAGCTTCCTGAGAGACAAATACCTGATAAGGTGGCTGCAATCTTACCAGAATGCGCTCTATATACTCAGTTGCTTGAATTTGAGGCTAAGGTTGATGCTGCTTTATCGAGAAAGAAAACCGACATTCAACAGTCTATTAAAAATCCTCCCTGTGTTCAGAAGACTCTTAGACTATATGTTTTCAATACTTATGCCAATCAGGGACAAACAGATCCTGACAAGAAGAGTACTGAGGCTCCATCATGGTCACTTAAGATTATTGGTAGGGTTTTGGAAGATGGGAAAGACCCTGTTCTGGCTGGAAAGGCGCAGAAATCATACCCAAAATTCTCGTCTTTCTTTAAGAAAATTACAGTATATTTGGATGCAAGTCTCTATCCAGATAACCATGTGATCTTATGGGAGAGTGCTCGATCACCTGCCCTTCATGAGGGTTTTGAGTTGAAGAGGAAAGGAGACAAGGAATCAACTGTGAGAATAAGACTGGAAATGAATCATCGGCCTGAAAGATTTAAACTTTCTCCTGCTCTAGCAGAAGTCTTGGGAATTGAAGTAGATACACGCCCAAGAATCTTGGCTGCGATTTGGCATTATGTGAAGTCGAAGAAGTTGCAGAATTATGAAGACAATTCCTTCTTTTCATGCGATCCACCTCTGCAGAAGGTATTTGGGGAAGAAAAAATGAAATTCATTATGGTTTCACAAAAGATATCACAGCATTTAACTCCTCTACCACCTATACATTTGGAGCATAGGATCAAGCTTTCAGGGAACTGTCCTGTTGGATCCACTTGTTACGATATCCTGGTTGATGTGCCTTACCCATTAGAAACGGAGAAGTCTGCATTTTTGGCAGACATGGAAAAGAACAAAGATATTGATGCATGTGATGAAGTGATTTGTACTGCTATAAAGAAAATACATGAGCATTGTCGGAGACGAGCTTTCTTCCTTGGTTTCAGCCAGTCTCCTGCAGAGTTTATTAATGCTTTGATAGCTTCTCAAGGCAAGGATTTGAAGCTTTTTGCTGGAGAAGCTAACCATAATGCTGAAAAGGAGCGGCGATCTGAATTCTATAACCAACCATGGTAAAACCTTGTTACGGTTTTCTTTTTTCCATATCATGTTTGTTCTGATGTCCATGTTTGACATAAGTATGTTAAAATAACAAGTTTATGCTGCTGTCTTATTTCTTTTTCCCGTATATGATTGGAATCTGTTCAAATACCTGTTTAATGTAGCTTGATATTGCTATTTGATTATTTGGTCCGTCTGAACAGAAGAAAAACTGGATGGATTAGTTCTTTCATTGACTGATCTATATATATTTCCAACAATGATAATCCATCTTTAGAAGCAATTCTTAGGATTCTGCAATCCCAGGCTATATCATTTACTATGTTGGCATCAGGTGTTAATTTCTTGCTATGAATAATTACATCGTCTTTTTGGCTTCTCTGAATAAAATATGATAGCACTATGCCCACTATAATCTATAGAGCCTAGTTGATAATAATGCTGCTGCTTTGGTTTTACTTGAAAATTGTTGGGTTCCCACAGGGTGTTCAAGTTACCAGTAGAGCTCCATTAAAATGCAACAGCTTCCTTATTGAAAACATTGTCTGACAGTCTTTTCTTGTTTATCTATTTTCTGGAATATTTAGGATTGAAGATGCTGTAATCCGTTACCTGAATCGCAAGTCTATGGGAGGGGATTCTCTTGGAAGCACTTGAGCAGGGCTCTTTTGAATTGTTGACTTTTTCATACCAATCTCGAGGCTTCTAATTTCTAACTCCTGTCCTGCATACTATTGCTTTTCGGGGAACATCAAATGCCACAAGCAAAGAACTGTCCCATGGAGCACTTTGGATCGAATGAAAATTTCCACCAAGTTATCTGAATTCACCACGGTGTTCACCACCCCTATCAGCAAACACCAGTTTGATTCACTAAACCCTCTAGAATATTTACTTTGCTATTCCGCTTTCGAGCGTTTGGGATCGATGCTTATAAAAGGACTACGCAGTTGTGATGTATGCTGATTTGTTTGCTTTTAGGTGTAGTTCAAACAGAAGGAGTATTGTATCCTTTTAGTTCACTAATCCTTAGTTCATTAAATCTGGGAAAAGGAGAATTGTCTTGGCTGTTGATTCTTTTGGCATTTTCCTTTTCTATTGTACTCTAGGGCCTAAGCTGATGCTACTCGAATTCGGGAATGATTGTTGAATAAGAGTATGTTTAAACTGATTAAAACGACATGTATCAAATATATTTTTGGCAAGAAGCATCGTCATGTGAGGAGAGTAAGTAAAGATGACACAGCAATTTTGTTATTAGTCGAAGAGAAAAGCCTTGCCTACGTTATTCTGATTTGAAAGATTACCTGCTTATCTTTTCTTTAATTATTAATTACAAAAATTGATCCTATCGACGTTGACTGGGAAGATATTATTGTGAAGGGAAAGTAATCAAATTGAGATCGGTTTATCATTTCCGATTTGAACTTCACTTCTAGCTGTGAGAGTTGGATTCAAGTATTTTAATACCAAAATCAAAATTGAATTTAATCAGAATAGCACGATTTTTATTTTGAATTCAACTCATCCCCAAATTTCTAGACTTATTATATAACAGGAAAAATGTTCCTTTTTGTTTACCTGATAAAGGAGATGAATAAAATAAAAAGGAATTTACAAGTTGCAGAGTTGGATTAGACCGCGTGTGAAGCAATGATGGGGAAGGGTGTCTAAAGGAGTCACAAATCCAAAGAACGAATCAGTAACAGTTTGTCGTCTCTCAAAAAAAAAACCAGGTGCGCAAAGCACTGAAGGCGCACATTAGAGTGGTATGCTAATTTAAAGCAGGATAAGACCACCACCTTTTTTATGAGCTTTTGTTTTTATTTAGAAAAAAAAAAAAGCTCGACAAACCAGGATAAGCATTAGCCACCAACAGTACCTCTCCTAGAAAATAAAAATCCAAGTTTTGAGCTTTGACTAAACTCCCTTTTATCATTCTCAATGACCAAATGTTTACCCCACCCACATCACCATTCGTACACGTGTCCCGACAGTCTTCTCATAGACACAAGTTAACTGGATGATCAGACGGTGTTTGTTATTTGTACCCTTTTGGAATTATTTTGTTGAAAGCAGCCCACTTTGTCCCATGTTTTTTGATGTCAGAACTAGTTAATGATCCAAGTTGTCAGCTTTGTTGAACTTCGAATTACGTATAGAAAAAAAGGGTCGCTGAAAGAGAGAGTCTGAGTGAGTGAAGTTTTCCTTTTTCGAGCTTTTGTTGAAGATATGGCTATGGCTATGGCGAGTGTGAAACTCGAGAGACAAACTAGCATACAAGACAGTCCAAGGAGTCCTGAAGCAAAGCTTGGGATGCAAGTGGAGGATTTGTGGGATGTTCAGGAACCAGAGCTTAGTCCTAATGAAAAGCTCAACGCTTGTTTTGAGAGCATCCCTGTTTCTGCTTTCCCTATTGCTCCTCAAGGTAATGAATTTTGATTTACTCTTAACTGTTTTCCTTCATCAGGTTGTTGGTTTTGTATGGATCCTTTGATCCTTCACTGTTTGTTTAAGATCACGTTTTGATTGCTTGGGTTGATCAGAATTTTTGGTTTCCTTTTCTCTTTTTGGTGGTTGGATTTCAGCTAAAGAGATGAAGAATATTGGTTGATTAATTATATGTTTTTAGGTAATCGATCAAGAGAATACTTTCAGTACTGGCCTTTAAAAAGGGATTAAATATCAATAAATCCTCTGTTTTATCTAAACAAAAGCTTTTACATATTTAAAATTGATCAACACAAGATGATCTTTTACACCTGAGATCATTTGTGTTGTGTTTATGTTACACCGCTGGCTCGGGGAAAAACATGAGATAAGACATGCTTACATGGATTGTCGGGGCTAGTTCTTTCTTGGGGTGCTAATTGAGGAGCTTATTAGTATAGTATATTGATGGTATTATCTTTGTAATGTTTCTGTTTTATAGGGATTGAGATAAAATCGGATGCGAGTCTGGCCGAGGCTGTTCAAATACTAGCTCAAAACAAGATTCTTAGCGCGCCTGTTGTTGATGTTGATGCGCCTGAGGATGCAACATGGATGGACAGATATATTGGCATTGTAGAGCTTGCAGGGATTGCTGTATGGATTTTGCAACAGGTCGGAAACGGAACCACATATGATGAACTCTTTTCTCTATAAGTATTTTGTTTTTGAGGACAATTGCTAATGTTAACTGCATAACATCTCATTCATCCACCATGGATTTGTGATGAAAATTGTCATTGTTTCTTATATTTTTTACTATGTAGCTATGAATCCTATGATTATGTTGAAAAATGCAGTATTTTGGGTCATAATTGTTGGAACATTTTCAAAATTTTTATAATGTTCCAAAGGTTACAAATGAAAGGTTACAAGTGATCCAAAAGTTGGCTATTAATCAAAAGTTATAATGCTATCCTTTCATCTGGGAACCTGAAAGTTTTCGGTTTTTTCTTTTGCAGTCGGAACCATCTTCACCTAGAAGTCCTTCATCTCCGAATGGAGCCGAGTTTGCTATAGCTGCTAATGGAATGGTCTCTGCTGCAGGACTCGGGGCTTTAGGCCCTGAAGATGCTTCAATTACTTCTGGAGACTTTTTTGAGGCATTAACTTCCTCCGAGTTTTATAAGAACACCAAGGTGGTACTTCTAATCTCTTTATCAGAAAACCTATATGGTCATCTTGAATTCTGTCTGTTTCTTAGTTGTGCTTACTATTCATGTTTAACTTGTGAGAACATCCAGGTTCGTGATATCTCGGGGTCATTCCGCTGGGCACCATTCCTTGCTTTGCAGAAATCAAACACCTTTTTGACCATGTTGTTACTTCTTTCTAAGTACAAAATGAAGAGCGTTCCAGTACTTGATCTGGGCGACGGAAAGATCGATAACATCATAACACAGTCAGCTGTCATTCACATGTTAGCAGAATGCACTGGACTTCACTGGTTTGAAAGCTGGGGAAGTAAGAAGCTTTTAGAGATCGGTCTTCCCACAATGTCCCCTGAGCACATTATCACAGTGAGTGACTGTTACCTGTTAAGTTCTTATTTCTATTGATTTGAGGCTTTTCATGGCCATTGCCATGACTCGTACAAGTATTGCATGCTTGAGGCCTGAGTGTCCAAATGGCTAATGTGCCCTCTTGACGATACATCATTATTTTCAGTTAATAATTATTAACTATAACCCACCATCCCCGATGACCATCGAGTTACAAGCTTTGTGTTACTTGTATGAAGCTCTAAATACCGAGTCTTTAGTGAAATTCTCTAGGATGCAGCCCTTTGTGGTGCTTTATGCAACTTAACTACTGAAAATTTTGTTTCTGTATCAGCATCCTTTGGACAAAATCCGGTAGTTCGTCCTTGTGCGGTCGGATTTTACGAGGTCAGACCAGCCTTATTATTGTTTAGATGTGCTAATTTCTTCTTCTTCTTCCCCTCGTCTCTATATTGTTTTGAAAAACATATGCTGACAATTATTTTTGTTTACATATTAGAGCCATTGAGCCAATAGCTCGTAAAACATCTACCTGAATCTACCTATAGCATAAGTATTGGTTCGGTACTCGGTATGTTCTTTAGTATTAAGTAAAAACTGAGCATGATGGCATGATCAAGGCTTCGGTTTCTTGATTTCTTCATGTTCTTCCGGTCCTTATATCTTTGCATTGCTACCATTTTTCTCCAGTTTTTCTTCAAGTAAACCTATTCATTCTAGATGTTAACAAATAGCTATCCATACTTCAGGTATACGAAGATGAACCAGTGCTTCAGGCCTTTAAGCTAATGAGGAAAAAGAGAATTGGAGGCATACCCGTCATTGAATGCGGAGGGAAAAAAGCTATAGGTAACATAAGCCTTCGAGATGTACAGTTCCTTTTAACCGCACCAGATATCTACCGTGACTACAGGTTCGTAATGGATCATGCCATACTTCTATATCACATAAGATACTAATTTCTACAAAGTGTTCTAAGTTGAAGTCCTTTTGATGCATAGATCAATCACAGCCAAGAACTTCCTAATAGCGGTTCGAAACTACTTGGAGAAACACGAGAAGAGGTCGCCAATGTTGAGTGGCATGATAACTTGCAAGAGGGATGAAACAGTCAAAGAGTTGATTCAAAAGCTCGACTCTGAGAAGATCCAACGAGTGTACGTCACGGACGAGGACGGGAACTTGGAAGGAGTGATCACACTTAGAGACATCATTTCAAGGTTAGTACACGAACCGCGTGGCTACTTTGGTGATTTCTTCGATGGTGTGTTGCCTTTACCAGAAAATAGCAGGGTTTAAAAGAGTAATCAAACAAGTCCTTACGCTTCCTACATGAACGATGAAACTCCATTTTTCTTTGCGATTTCCTGGTTTTTAATTTGCCTGTGTGTTGGGATACTAATTGGATATGCAGATTGTAACATAGGTGAGCCTTTTGTACTTAAAAGTTACTTGTGTCTTGAGAGATTCCAATTTCTGTAAATTTTGGGTGTATTCAAGAACTCGATTTGGATGTTCTGTGTTGCAATCTAATAAGAAGAGCTTATCTTCTTGGAATAAATCTATCCATCTCTCTCAATCTCTCAAAAATAAACTAACCAGATTAAGTTAGATTTGCATATTTCATGGCACCTTTGTAACTTTCATGTGAAATATTCATTTTTGTTAAGATAAGTCAACTTTTTCTCATACATAATTTCAGTAATTCATTAATGATTTTTATAATAAATAGTTGGTTTTTCCCAACAATCTGATTACTTTGTATCCTAAACCCAAAAACATTAAGATTTGATGAGTTAGAAATAAACCAAGAAAAGTCCTTAATCAAAGTTATGCAAAAGTACAAAGCATTGTATAAAGGATAATATTTTATATATAAACTTGAGCAGTTTCACTTAATCATAGCCTTAATTTTTAGGCTAAACTATTCTTAATTATTATGTGATAGTAATATCACGCTTATCCTAATTACTGAAAACTCACGATAATCAAGAGAGAACGCTCTTAAAATGAAAATATTTTTTGGGACTCTTTTACAATTTATAAATAACATATGATAAATTTAAAGCTTGACCTCTTAGAAATGATAAAATTTTAATTTGGCTATTCTAAATACTATAAAGATATAAGCTACTATATTGGTGAAGTTGCATTTAAGTTCTTGTAAAAATATATATGTTAGGCTATATTTGATAAATTGAAAAATTGAGTGCCTCAAATATTTGGTGTGTGTTATTTTTTTTTTTGTGACTTTTTTGTTCTTTTCTGACTTCTTTCTCTCTCGAGTTTGTTTCCATTTTGCTTCTATGTCTTAGAGAATTTTTGTGAGAATTTTTATTTTTTGAGAGTAAGGTTGACTTGGACGAATTTAAAAACAAAAAATTGATTAAGGCCGCATGATTTGCCAGAGTAAAGTTCTAGCATATGACAGTTGATATCCAACCCAATGTTTGAAGGCGTCGGTTGAGATGACGAAAGGAGTAGACAAGCAGAATGTCTCGATGGAGACCCGTGAGAGGACTAAGAAAATAACAGATCGAGGGATATAAATAAAAAAATTAAGTGCTAAAAAATAAGTATTTAAAAATTAAGTACTAAACAATTAAATGTTAAATTTAAGTTATAAAATATATTTAGTATATTATTTAAAATTAAATATAGAATATAATTAGATTATTTGATTAAAAATAAATTATATTTAATAGTTTTCATTATTAATTAATCAAATAATACCTTGATATTATCTCAACCAAAAATATATTTGACTTGATGATAACACATGATTCTTATTTAATAAATTGTTATCAATAAAGTCACATGATAAACAAATGCTAATATATTTAAAAATTTCTCTTACAATAAAAATAAAAAGTTGCCCTAAAGTTAATTGAAAAGTCGAAATTCTCAATTTAACTTGTAGCACCTTCCTCGAATTACTGACTGTTAGAATTAAGTGACCCTAATTCTTATTTAAATAAAATACGATGGAAAATAAAATAAAAGTAAAATCCATATAGAACTAGACTTCTTTTATTTTATTTTAGAATAAGGTTTTTTAAACCTTATTAAACTCCATCTATTTTATATTTACTAGGATAAGGTGTTTCAATCCTACTAGAATATGGCTTTACAAGCCTATAAATAGACATAGTCTATTCCTTTTGTATTGATTCAAATTTTCGACATAGTGAATTTTCTTCTCTCTCGCTGCGTGGTTTTTTCCGAAAGGGTTTCACGTAAAATTTTGTGTTCTTTATTTTTATTTTATTTTATTTTTTCACAATTGGTATCCGAGCTTCCGGTTGTTCATCTCGATCACGGTAATGGCGTCTTTGAAATATGAAATTCCGTTGTTGGATCGCAACACCGATTTGCGTTGTGGCGATTAAGATGCAAGCGGTTCTTGCGCAGATGGATCCGGAGGATGCCCCTGCTAGGGATAGATAAGATGCCTTCGACATTAACAGATGAAGAGAAGAAAGCGTAAGGATCGAAAGGCATTAACACAATTGCATCCGCATTTGTCCAATGAAATTTTGCAGGATGTGATGAAAGAGAAGATCATTTGCATTATGGAAGAGGCTAGAACAAATATGTATGTCGAAAACTCTAACAAGCAAGTTGCATATGAAGCGGCGTCTTTATGCTCATCGTTTGGAGGAAGGTGCGTCAGTCAGCACACGAACACTTAATGTTGTTTAAAGAAATTCTCTCAAACTTGGAGGCCATGGAGGTTCAAAGTATGATAAGGAAGATCTAGGTTGATTCTACTTTGTTTTGTTGCCTCCGTCTTATTCAACCTTTAGAGACAGGATTTTATATAGCGCATGAGTCTCTCACGGTTGATGAGGTTTATGATTCTTTAACCTCGTATGATAAGATGAAACATCTTGTGGTTAAACCCGACTCTCGGGGAGAGAGGGTCTCATTGTTCATGGGAGACAAGATCGGAATCGATGATGATCGTGGTAGGACACAGAAAGAAATCATCGTGGTAAATCTAAGGGTAGATCAAGTCTTCAAATAGAGGTAAAACTTGTAACTTCAGTAAGAAGAAAGGGCACATTAAATCTGAGTGCTATAAGCTACAAAATAAGATTAAAAGGGAGGCTGCGAATCAAAGGAAAACGACGAGAAAATTTTCGGTGAAGGCGATGTTGTAGAAGACTACGGCGATGGTGAACTTCTAGTCGCTTCATCAATGATTCTAAAGTAAGTGAGGAGTGGATACTTGATTCAGCCGCACCTTCCATATGAGTCCCAATCGGGATTGGTTTACAACTTACGAAACAGTGTCTGAAGGTGTTGTTTTGATGGGAAATAATGCTTCGTGTAAGATCGCAGGTGTTGGAACAATTAAAGTTAAGATGTTTGATGGAGTTGTCAGAACACTTAGTGACGTACGGTATGTTCAGAATTGAAAAGAAATTTAATTTCGTTGAGTACTCTTGATTCAAAAGGGTTCAGATACACAAGCTGAAAGTGGGGTTTTAAAGATTTCCAAAGGGTCCCTTGTTGTGATGAAAGGGCAAAGAAAAAGCGCCAAGTTATATGTTTTCTGAGGTTCTCTCATTCTATGGTGATGCAAATTGTCGCTTCCTCTTCCTTGTCAGATGATGATATTACTAAACTTTGGCATATGCGCCTAGGGCATATGAGTGAGAATGGCATGGTAGAATTGAGCAAAAGAGGACTTCTTGATGGGCAAGGAATTTGCAAACTGAATTTCTGTGAGCACTGTGTTTTTGGGAAGCAAAAGAGAGTTCGATTCACTAGAGGAATCCATAACACGAAGGAAACGTTGGAGTATATTCATTCGATCTATGGGGACCATCCAGAGTGCCTCGAGAGAGGTGGAGCTAATTATATGCTAACCTTTATTGATGATTTTTTCGAGAAAAGTTTGGCGTCCTTCCGGAAGGTAAAAGCGATGTGTTTTCGCATTTAAGTCTTGGAAAATTATGATTGAAAAAGCAGACGGGAAAACAGATAAAATACCTCCGCATGAGACAATGGCTTAGAGTTACGCATTACGATGAGTTAATAGATTGTGCAAGTCGGAAGGGATCGTGAGACACTTGATGATTCGTCATACTCCACAAGCAAAAGCGGCGTTGCAGAATGAATGAACAGAAGCGATCATGGAGAAGGTTCGATGTATGTTGTCAAATGCCAACTTACGAAGTCGTTTTGGCGAACGACTTCATCGCATGTTTTTTGATCAACCGATCTCCATCCGTTGCCATTGAGAAAAAGACTCCACAAGAGGTATGGTCCGTAATCCTGCTAATTATTCCGATTTAAAGATCTTTGGGTGTCTCCGCGTATGCTCATGTTAATAATGGAAAATTGGAACCGAGATCCATTAAATGTGTTTTTCTTGGTTATAAAGTGGTGTAAAAGGGTATAAGTTATGGTGTCTGAAAATAGGAAAGTTGTGATTAGCAGAGATGTTGTTTTTGATGAAACTGCTATGCTTCCTAACTTATCTCTTAAAGACTGTTCCAATAAAGAAAATCAAAAGCGGTGGAGCATCAGATTATCAGAGTCGACTCCTCAAGTCAAGTACAAAAATTGAGAATAGAGTTGCTTCTTCGCCTCAATACTCTATCGCCAAAAAACAGAACTAAAAGAGAAATTAAACCTCAAAAGAAGTATCTTTGAGGTGATCTAGTTGCTTATGCTTTAAATGTGGTGAAGATATAGATGCGAATCAAGAGCCATCAAATTATTCTCGAGGCAATTAGTGTGAAGACTCGAGAAAAATGGATGTTTGCTATGCAAGAGGAGATGGAATCACTCCACAAAAACAAAACATGGGATCTTGTGAAACTTCCCTAAAGGTAAGAAGACATTTCGTTGTAAATGGGTGTTTAAAAAGAAAGAAGGACTCAGGAGTTGAAGAACCTAAATATAAAGCAAGGCTTGTTGCAAAGGGTTCTGATCAAGTTCCAGGAGTGGACTTTCACAGATGTGTTCTCCCGGTTGTGAAGCATAGTTCGATTCGAGCTTTGCTTGGTATTGTGGCCATGCATGATTTAGAGCTTGAGCGATTAGATGTAAAAGCGCATTTTTGCATGGAGAACTTGAGGAAGATATTTACATGCAACAACCAGAGAGGTTTCTGATTTGAGAAAAAGAGGATTATGTTTGCTTCTTTGAAAAAGTCTCTTTACGGTTTGAAACAGAATACCAAGGCAAATGGTACAAGAGGTTTGATTCCTTTATGACTTCTCACGATTTCAAAAGAAGTAGTTTTGACAGTTGTGTTTACTTTAAGAAAAACAATGATGGTTCTTTTGTGTATCTACTTCTTTACGTTGATGACATGTTGATAGCAAAGAAAAGACAAAGGAGAGATAAGAAAGGTCAAAGCCCAACTAAGTGAAGAATTTGAGATGAAAGATTTGGGACCAGCAAAAGAAGATACTTGGTATGGAGATTCTTAGAGATAGAAAAACAAGTAAATTGTACCTAAGTCGGAAGGGTACATTGAGAAACTTCTTTGCGAAGTTCAATATGCGGAGTGCTAAGCTCTGTTAGTACTCCTTTAGCGCACCATTTTAGACTTTCATCGGCTTTGTCTCCACAATCGGATGATGAGATTGAGTACATGTCACATGTTCCATACTCTAGTGCGATGGGATCTCTCATGTATGCTATGGTTTGTTCACGCCCAGATTTATCATATGCGATCAAGGCGATGATTAGCGGATATATGGCGAATCCGGTAAAGAACACCTGGAAAGCGATTCAGTGGATTTTAAGATACTTACGAGGTACTATCGATGTTTGCTTACATTTGGAAGAATCGAAGATGGAGTTATTGGGTATGTTGATGCTGATTTTCTTTGGAGACCTTGATAGAAGAAGATCTCTCACAGTTACGTCTTTACAATCGGAGGTTGTGCAATAAGTTGGAAAGCCACTTTGCAAACTACGATCGCTTTGTCTACCACCATCAAGCCGAGTACATGGCGACATCGAGGCTTGTAAAGAAGCTATTTGGTTGAAGGGACTCTTTAGTGAACTAAATGAAGACCTTCAAATCAAACATGATTTTGTGACAGTCATGAGTGCCATCTTTCTTACAAAAGATCAAATGTTTCATGAGAGAACAAAACACATTGATGTTCGGTATCATTTTGTTCGTGATATTATTGCTCGTGGTGATATTGTTGTGAGCAAAATTAGTACTCATGAAAATCCCGCAGATATGATGACCAAGTCACTTCCTATAACCAAGTTTGAGCATTGCTTAGACTTGGTTGGTGTTCATTGTTGAAGTTAAACCCTTAAGGGTTTTATGGAAGAGGTGGAGAACTTGTTCGCAATTAAGAACTTGTTCATTGAGAATTTGTGTCAAGGTGGAGATTGTTAGAATTAAGTGACCCTAATTCTTATTTAAATAAAATACGATGGAAAATAAAATAAAAGTAAAATCCATATAGAACTAGACTTCTTTTATTTTATTTTAGAATAAGGTTTTTTAAACCTTATTAAACTCCATCTATTTTATATTTACTAGGATAAGGTGTTTCAATCCTACTAGAATATGGCTTTACAAGCCTATAAATAGACATAGTCTATTCCTTTTGTATTGATTCAAATTTTCGACATAGTGAATTTTCTTCTCCTCTGCCCGTGGTTTTTTCCCGAAAGGGTTTCCACGTAAAATTTTGTGTTCTTTATTTTTATTTTATTTTATTTTTTTCACACTGACATTTTAATAAATCGATCTTAATTTAAGTTACATAAATTTGATTGAAGTGATTCAAGATAAGTTGAAAAGTTAATTGAAAGAGAGACAAGTTGAAAAAGATAACTTTGACTATCTCCTCATCTAGATGTATATTTCAAATGCTTTTCATACTTAAATACGTAACAACAAATTTAAAATATTACAATATAAGGAGGGAAACGATCATATTTCATTTATATAGATAATATATGTCAAATTTAACGTAAATTAGAAAATTTTAACTAATTGTTTTATGTGAAAAAAATTCAACCTGTTCAAGAATATTAATATATATATAAATATTTTAAATTAATATAATAAAAATATCAAATCAAATCAAAATTTTATATGTATGACAAGTACAATTGTGATGTTGATTTTGACACGTATTGAGGGAGATGTAAAACATAATAATAATAATAATAATAGAAAACAATCTAAGCTGTAAATTGTGATGTTGGTGTAAAACAAGAGGTTTGAGTGGCGGCCGACGCGTTCAAACTTGAACAAGGGGGGTGGAATTTGTTTGGAGAATGAGGAAACAACTCCGCTCAGCAAATAGATTATATTTATTAATAAGCCAATAGAGTTGGGATAAAACCCAACTGCCAACCGTCAACCGTTTTTTTACCAACACTTTTCCTTACAGACAAACTTCCTCACTGTAACCACAACCATTCTTCATGCTGCATAATTGGTGACAGTTTTCATCCCTATTTCCAATGTTTAAATCCAAATATGCTGTTGGAGTTATGTTCAATTAACCACAGCTTGGCTTGTTAGTCTTAAATTGTCGCATCCTTTGTATAAATGGAGAGAAAAAAAAAAGTTATTGACCAAATTTCGTTTTTTGATAGGAGATAATTAAATTATTTGAGAATTGAGATCACTCGATTAATCTTATAAAACTTGTTTTTTAATTACCAAACTTGACTTTTGTTGATAAACAATGCATCATGCAAGTTTGAATTTGTTATAGTTGTGCATGATTATGTTGAAAGAAAATAATTCCTGATTTGAGTGATGTTTTGCATACCAATAACTTCAAATTCTGATGTTCAAATTTGGATTTCAAAAATAAAAATACATAGCACCAATTTAAAAATTTTGATTTAACTTACAAACTTATCCAATTTAACTCACTCGAACTTCAAAATAACTTAAAAAGCTTATTATTTATTTATGCGTTGAACAAGCGAATTTGTCTTGTTTGCACCCACTGTCCTAACCCCATGCCATCTCGATGTTCATTGATATAACTTTCGTTTTCTGGT
The DNA here is from genome assembly GCA_025698475.1 of Gossypium anomalum. NCBI lineage: Eukaryota > Viridiplantae > Streptophyta > Magnoliopsida > Malvales > Malvaceae > Gossypium > Gossypium anomalum. Next base: position 9,287,633 of record CM046967.1, on the reverse strand, counting down.
TTGGTTAGCCATCAAGAAATTCGCCCCTACCGCCCAACAAAACATGAAGTAAGAATTGATCTTTGGCTGCATTTACCAGCAACGAGAGATGTTGCCATGCTCCCATTACCACCCAAAATTTCAGTTTATCTTCCATGGACCACCGAAGGGCGTCAGGGTTCAAATGGACCCTCTGCAGTTTTATTCATGAATAGGCAAAAATGACTTGTCTCCAAGGAACAGGCAATTAATGCGAAATCTTTAGACCTAACAAGATCCCAATTGAGTTATTGTCGTAAACCCAAGACATTGCATGTTCATTTGTTACACTATCATAATAATGTCTGTAAAAAACATGTGGGTTTTACATGTTGTTTCCTGTTGTTACGAAACAGGGTGGCCCTGTTTCATGTCCCTCTTGTTTTCACCTTGGTGTTTTATGCTCTCTTTTTTTTTTTTTAAGATTGTTCTTTAGCTTTTCAGGCAATGCACTTCAAACAAGCTCCTATATCTTCGTTCGGATTCGTTTTCCGTACAAGTCCGAATGCTCACAAAGGGCACTAAAATAAGAAGCCTATGTAGCTCTGTACCAAAAAGAATGTCTAAGCTGGGAGACAAACTTTCATTTCATGATAACTACCACTTGGAAAATTAACGGCAATTTGTAGATTAGTCAACAAAAAGGACTGTTTCACAAGGCTGAATGGAGGGTTTAGATCACTTTGCTGAATTCAAGTACAAAATTGGCAGCTATGTTGACTCTAAAGGGCAGAGTCTAGATTGGCAACAGTGGAGGAATTTCAACATTCCATCAGTTCTACTCTAGAAAACCAAAACTATACAAAGCATATTTCAAGGCAAAATTTTTGTTCCTTTAGCTAAGCAAGCAAAAGAAGTCATTCCAAGGGGTGAACCAAGAAAGCATTGCTTTTTCCTAAATGAAAACATTGAGGCTACCGACAAGGAAGCTTCCACTACATGCAAATGCAAGCACTAGTTTTTGTCCATCCTTTATTCTTTCCACCAAGGGAACTTAAATAACAGCTAAAACATGATATTACCGTCCCTATTCTGCTATTTCAATTCCGTTGCTAAACCACACAGTTTTAGACATGATATAAAGAAAATAACTAAAACAAGAGATAATTCAACGAGAAACAAAGTAATACGAACACATGAATACACAAACGTGTCAATAGTAAGAATACGATATGAATACATGGATTGTTAGGTCTGCTTGAAACGCAAAAGATTTTTGGTGAGAGAAAAAGAAGTGATCATCAATGCTATACCCTACATGTAGAAAAGTTTCTGCATTGCTATACCTAATCTAAGTGCCCTGCATTTGATGTATTTACTCTATATTGGACTCTTTAACACCATAAAAACTTGAAAGAGACCCTCAATCAGTCATGCCTTCCCTTATACTAACACCTTTATGAAGAAAAACAAAGAGAAAATCTGCAAGACGGGACCAAAATGTTCACAATACACGACAACATATAGGTCCTACTCTCATAACATTTATGCCTTCCTTTAACAGGGATACCATCTAAAGTAATCTTGAATGAGATTCTCAAAACACTTATGCCTTCCCTTAACACCATAAAAACTTGAAAGCGACTCTCAAGCAGTCATGCCTCCCCTTAACAGGGATAACATCTTAATTAAGCTTTAGGTGCCTGCTTGCTGATACCACAAACCCTCAAATGCTAACTCAAAAACTTTGAACCTTATATTCTGTGGGCCTTTCACTCTGCCATCCACATAATCCTCACATGGCATTGACTAACTAAACTATGAATGGTGAAACTTTACTTTCTGGCACTGAGCATTTAAATGAATTTCTTCCAAGTACTCTTTTAAGGACCAAAAATAGGGATCCTCTCAGATGAAACGTTCATTATGCGATTACATTTTACAGCAAAATCATCAACACATTGTACATGAATTTACTTTGGAATTCCCCAAGCTATCAGTTCTTGTAACTCCCTCCATCGTATCGTACATCAGATAGTTTCCGAGACATTAACTCGGGGGTAATCTTGTGTTCATCCTATATAGCTCATTTGTGCTTTAAACAATGAATCTCCTAATTGTCCTATGCATAAAATTAACAGCAGAACTAGTCTAAACATTTTTATCTGCTTGATTGCTTCTTCAATCACATTTCACAAATGCTTCTTGCAGAAAATCATTATCTTCAACATGCATGAGTTAACCAAGCTGGCATGATCCTAAAGTAACAGTCTAACTGAAAGACATAAAAAATGGAAGAGATATAGCCATTCCTTTAAGACATACACAACCGGATATTACGTCATGTTAGGTATCATGTAAAATCTTTCTGGCAGGAACAACAAAACATGGCACAATTGGGACTCAAAATATACTTGTTGGCTTCAATCCTAAACATATAAACAGTGCTACTAGTCCATATATTAATATTACAAAACAAGAAGCTTTGTTTTGGTCCACAAAGAACTTCAAACACTTCAGAAGACTGAGAAAAGAAAAAATTTGCCAGGATACCAGTGGGTCTTTGAGGCATGACAAATGGAGAGGTAAAAATATTGCCACAATGCTAATGGTGATTCATGAAATAAAATATATGAACCACAAGAAAATCCACGCATAAACTATAAACATGTACAGATACAGTTTATAAAGGGGTGACAAGTAGCTTTCACAAAACCTGTGTTTAAAACATCAAACAGATTAAAAAAAAAGTCATCAGATACATATATAGGTAAAACTCTTGCTCCGATTAGTCCTCGATGAGCGGAAGGGCCATACCTGCATTGAGAATCTTTGTATCCTATGTACTCTTTCTTCTCATATGGTGAAGAACAAGAGGTGAGCCTTCAAACAAATCCAATAGATAGTTTTCTAAATCCTCTGGTGTATACTTAATGTATTTTCCAGCATGCCTTCCACTCTCTAGCTGACTCCCAAACCTCCCCATGAAGGAGCGATAAGCTGGAATTACTTTCTCTGATATGGAAATTCGAAGCTCTTCACGAAGTTGAGGATCTGGGACCTTCCAACCTGTCTGAATCCTATATATGTCCTCAAAACATGCATTGAAGCTCTTAAATCTTTCCTTCAAGGCTACCTTGGAGGCATTGTTCGAGCTACCACCAATTCCTTCATCTTTCAAACAATGTAAAGCTTTGGTCCAACAAGTCCTCAGATAACTTGTTGCATACTGGCGTATTGAGCCACGCCGCTTACGAACCCAGTTGTCTCCCAAAAGCTTTCTTAGCTCCGAATCCTTCACCTTTTGCACTATATACAGATTATTATTCATCAGAAAGATACAATGTAATGCACCATCCTCGTATAGTTTTGATTTCTCCTCAAGATTGGATTCCAAAGAGGATATCAACAACAGCAACCGTTTCGCAAACGGAGTCATTGTCTCTAGCTCACCGTCTTCACTCTTCAATCCATCCGCTTCATCCTCCTCATTCTCCAATAAGGAATTCAAAGTCTCGCTATAATCTACAAGCAGTTTCACATAGTTCATCACATACCGAGTAAGTGGATGAATCTCCCCGTTCTGCATAGGTTTTTTTGAAGCCTCATTCTTCACAGCATTCTCAAACTCCAAAAATGTTCCTTTCGCCGCATCCCCTAATCCAGCCAACACTCCCTTCGCCTCCGTACGCATATATTCATCTGTGAACATCATCTCGAACTCGAGCAATGCATCTGCTAACACATCATACATATCCAGGATCCTAAACAGCTTCTCAGATGATCTTTTCCCAATAGCCACTGCTTCCCCGAAATTCAACAACTGCATTACACACCCTTTCCCGGTTTCATTAAAACAAATCTCTTTAATTGAATTCGATCCATTGAATATCTGATCACAAAGCCTCTTTTCCCCATTCAAAAGAACCCTAACAGTAATTTTAACAGCCTGAATCCATTTCTTCATCTTTTCATCCAAAGCTTTCCATTCAATCTTTTGAACTTCCTCAATACTTAACTTCTCAACTCCGAGAATCACCAAACACTCATCCAAAGCATCACGCCTAACATTACTATAAGCTTGAACGCACTCTTTTTCGTACCCGGCATTGATCATCCGGTCAGCAATCTCTTTCAATTCCATAACAGCATCAGGGTTTATCAAATCCACACATAAATCATCACCGAAACTCGGTCCTCGCTCGTGAAAGCACCCTCTTTCGCTATCAACCTCTGCGAAACTCTCGAATTCTTCACCAATTTCCCCGTCGTTCGCTGCGAATGAAAGGGAAACCCTCCGGATCGAACCGTAAAGCCTCTCCGAATCAAGCGGGACTGTGTTCCTAATCAAAACAAGGCGAAACTCGTCTTCGAGCCTCGACATAGCCATCTGAATAGCCGTCTCCGCCCGGTCCATGATTTTGTTATCGGACCGGATGGACATATCAGCAACCAAATGAAGGATTTCGTCGACCGCCGAGAGGTACTCGGCGGCTTCATCGGGAGAGTCTTCCCAGGGGAGAGAGTGGCGAGAAGCATCAGCGTTTGAGGAGGAAGAGGAAGAGTCCCACTGGAGAATTACTTTCTCGGCAGCGTCGAAGCGGACGCCAGCACTATCCGAGTTTTCGTTGATTAAATCAGTGATGTTAGACAAGCGGTTATCAAAGCTGGAGAAGATCAATAGCATGTCTTCACGAACCTCTTTCGGAGTGTTGAGACTCTTCAAGATCTGCTGAGCCGTCGCCATGACCCGGTCTTCGCTGCCCGCTCCAAGGTTGGTCGTAGTCGTCGTCATAGTCGATGCTTTTGACACTCTACTCAGACCAATTCTCCGGTTTCTTTCCTTGAGCCTTTTTCTAAGAAGTAACGATACGATTTGGGGATTTGGGGGAGGGGGAAGCGGTTTAGGGTTGAGGTGAAGTGGGAACAAGCATTTTCAGGGTTTGGGTTCTACGAGGAATTCGCCCCCCTGTGTTCTTTGTTGGGGTGGTTGTAAGAAGGGGAAGTGAAGAAGAAGATTATGCAGGGAAGTTGAAACTAGTCTATGCCGGCCGGTTAGGGAAAGGAAATACGATGCTGAAGAGAAAAGTAACGTAACGTCAGAGGATGTTTTATGGGCGCTTTGCCCGAGAATTTATTACAAATTAGATACTGTGTAAGAAGACAAAGCATAAGGGTTTGCGAAGTGGGGGAATTTTTATTACGGCACGATATTTCGGATATTTATTATTTTTAATAATTTATATATTTATATTTAATTATATCTTAACTCCATCCTTATTGTAATAATTTGTAGGATATGTGCTTTCAACATGTTTACATATGAAATATCATCTATTTTAGAGATTGAGATTTATGAGTAATTTGGGTAATATATTAAAAAAAATTATAATATTTATATTAGAGTTAGTATTTATTCTAGGATGGTTACTTATTCTATTTTAAAAAAAAATTATTTTATTATTATTTTACTACAATTTTTGGAAAAATATGTTATCCATGCAGTCCTGATTGTATAGTTTTTTTTTAGTTATGTTTGTTGACTTTTTTAAACTCCATGTAAAAAACTATTTTATATTTTAATTATTTTCTATTGTGTAATTGTATATTAATATTACCTAATCTTTGTGTTTTATTTTATTTTATTTTTGATTAAGTATGATTATAGAGTAGATTGAAATTAAAAATTAAGTTATTCGCCTTCATCTGATATTTATATAGATGTCGATTTTTTTTATGATTATTAATATCCCAACCTTATTTCACTTGAACTTTTATTAATTATTTTGAATATAGAATATTTTGAAGAATAAAAGTATAAAAATGGGAAATAAGAGAAACCTAACCAGAATTGCATTGACCAAAAGTGTCTGCTTCACCAATTGACTCAACTAATAATTAATAAGATATGAAATTAATTAGAGGGGATCAAAATTAGTGATCCTAATTTTGGTTGGATTGGACTTTTGCCAACTTGGGGCCCCTCCTTTGACTTTGTCTGCCTTGCGTACTGCAATTATGTTATCAAACTAACTTCTCAATTCCCAATTATGTTCCTTTTTTTCCAACCCCAATTATGTCACCGGATTGGATTCAAAAATATCCTTTATTCAGGTTTTAGGTGTAATTATTAATTTTATAATTCTATTTTAGGAAAATGGAAAATAATTTATCGAAATTCGATGGATATTTTCATCATATCATATGATATTTATTTTGTGTCATGACAGTAGGAAACAACCTAAAATTGCTCAAACCTTTGCTTTTGAAAGCAGTTTTGCCTTTGAATATGGTTCACCTTTGTCACATGGAGCCAATCTATGCTATGATGATACCAAAGAAAAACTAAACGTCCTTTACTATTTGTAATTCACAATAATCCCTCTTCCCCACAAGTTTCCAAGCTTGAAAGAAGTGACTTTGTTGGATCTCCTGCAACTCCTCCAAGGAAATATACCAAGCTGAGAATAATTCAATGATTCAATCTTGGTGCAATTCAGAAATACAATAGAAACTTTCTATATCGGAGTGGAAATGCCTTTTGATTGAATCCTCTGATCCTCTTATAAAAGCTATGTGCGCATCTGCAAAATTCAAAGTTCTTGCAGCATGGATGATGTTGAATCTTTCCTTTGAGAGCTGCTGCATCATTCACCATAGAAGGTAAACATTTCCATCAGAATGACAAAAAGAGAAAGATAGGGTGACAAAAGGAATCCCCTAGCCATGATAAAACAAGTCCTTTCAGCCTCCAAATTTGCTTGCTCTTCTCTCTCATAGGATTACACAAAATGAGAAAGTGAAATGCAGAATGATTCAAAAGCTTGTGCACAAAAAGAATTAATTTTCATTTAATGAACTTGAAAATTACAACTCTTACATGTGGAATTATATTATTACTAAAAGATTAAGGAAAAATGGGTGGTGGAAAAACAATAGACTAACTAACATACATCTATAGCCTGCAATTATAAGTTTTAACATCACCAATAATCACCACAGGAACAGCTCCCATCTTTGAAATGGTGAAATCTACTAGCATCCCTCACAACGATTTCTCTCCGAGTGACCAAAGCTATCAACTTGATAGCATTGTGGCAGTCATTGCAAATTCGATGGTTCTGCACGATTTGCAAAGGGGATCCTTTCATAGTATTTATCAGACCAAAAGCTACCGCTAATTTCTCGCTGTGGTACAACAATATGCGCTGCTCCTGCTCGTCCACATCAGGAAGCAGAGTTTTCTCCTTTGGAACATAACCATGCTTTGAGATTTCGTGTACCAAGCTATCAACTTTCTCATAAATCTCATTGGTCTGGACATGGGATTTGTCTCCAGAAAGGAAAACATGTGATTGTTTATTAACTTCAATCCAACTGCAGACAGGAAGCATTCGCAAGCCCTTTCTTCTCAAAGTCTGCAAAACACCGGCTGCTTCCTTTAACTTGCCTGATTGGTGGTAGATATTCAAAAGTACAACATAATTACTAAGCTTTTCAGGTTCCATCCCATACAATTTCTCAGCTGCGTATTTCCCAAGCTCCAAATTCACATTAACACGACTGGCGGTTAACAGTGCAGCCCACATATTTGCCGTAGGCTTGAAGGGAGCACGTCTTATCAATGCAAAGGCTTCATCTAGAAGTCCCTCTTGACCTAATAATTCAATCATACAAGCATAATGCATTGCACGGGGTTTGATCTTGTGATCTCTACTCATCGACTGAAAAATTTCCCAACCACGTTCAAATAATCTTGAGTGGCTACAAGCAGATAACACAGCAAGAAAAGTAACATGGTTAGGTCTCATTTTTTCTCGAAGCATTTGCTCAAACAATTCCACGGCCTCAGCTCCCCGACCGTGATTACCATATCCAGAAATTAAAGCATTCCAAGATATTGTATTCTTGCAAGGCATCCTGTCAAAAACATGTTTAGCATCTTCTACTCTCCCCCATTTGCTATAGAAGTCCACGAGAGCGGTGTTAGCCACAATGTCCAGCCCAAATCCATGGCGAATCAGACCTGCATGAACTTGCTTGGCATATTCAACTGAAGCTAACCTTGAACAAATTCTGATAATCATTGAAAACGTGAAATGGTCCATTTTAACACCAGAATCACGCATCTCATAGAACATACTTAGCGCTTCCTCACTGTAACCATGAAGAGCATAACCTGCTATAATTGAATTCCATCCTACAGTAGTCTTCTCTGGCATCTCATCAAAAGCCCATTGAGCATCTTCAATGCTGCCACACTTACTATACATGTCAATCAGTGCACAAGACACGAAGATATCTTCACCTACACCGAACTTCACTGCAGCTGAATGTAGCTGCCTTCCTACTGAAATGAGTTCTAGCCCTGCAGATGCCCGGATCATTGTCGCTATAGTTCGAGATCCACAATCAGAGAACTCCTCCCACATAAGAAGAAACAACCTAAACGCCTCGAAGTAATCCCCAACATCGACCAGTCCAGCTATGATGGTATTCCATGAAACCAAATTCCTCTCCGGCATTTCATCAAATAAACTACGTGCATCAATCATCATCCCACATTTCACATGCATAAGCAGCACCCTGTTACTCATATACTGATCCGGCTCAAACCCATTACTTATCATGTAACTAAATACTCTCTTAACTGCTCGTACAGATCCCAACCCAATACAAGCGCTCACTAATGCGTCATACGTGCTTAAACCCACATCAAAACCACCTTCAAGTTCCAAAATCTCAAACAATTCAAGCGCTTCCCTATACCTATTACAAAAAGCCAATTTCTCTATCTGACTACAAATCCCGACACTGGGTCTTTTAACATGGGTCTCTTCTGTTTCTTTCAAGTCAGAGTCAGTATTCCTAGAAGGTTTTGGCTTGGGCCGCCGTGGCTGCAGCCCTTGCTCAAGAGAAAAACACTTAATTTTATCACATGGGTTACCACATTTTCTCCTATTGAATCGAAAACAATAATCGGAAAACAAAGGCTTTGCTCTGAATACCTCATGGATTGATGAAGGAAAGCGAAAACTATTCTGTATTTTATCTAATGAAATGGATTGGTAACAAGCAAGTGAGATTTCCATGATTGAAAACTAAAGATGGATAAGGAGATGTACCTTTAAAAAGATTAAAACTTTGGGGACGAAGCTTTCTCGAGGCTAAGGGAAAGAGATTTGTTTGGTTGAGTTATTACCATGTTTCTTATAAAGGAAGAAGAATTCAAAAAAGAATTGGGTTTAGAACTACTCTCAGCATCGAGAGATCCGCCGTCAGTTTACTGTTAAATTCAGTAGTTGCCGACCACTTTCTAACTGCCTTTGCCAGATTTTGAGAGAGGGGAAAAAATATCCCAAAACGACATTGCATTTTACTGAGATCCGGTCGGGTCGGGTCGGGTCCAGAAATTTTATTTTATTTCTTACTTAAAAGTTAAACCGATCCGGATAATAGGAACAAGCATTTTGTCCATTTAGTTTTGAATTTTTAAGGCTTAAAACAATATTTCACACTTTTTTTTCTATTTAAAAAAATATTTGAAATAATTTAAAATAATTTCTTATTTCTGTTGACGTGGATCTTCATGTCAATAGTGAAATAGCTGATTCAATTATAATTAACAACACGAAAATTGAACGTGGATATCATGCTTAATTTTTTATAGTTTTATTGTTTCAATGTAGATTTTTAACTTAGTTTTAATATTTAGATAATGATTGTAATCAAAGAGATAATTGAATCTTTTAAAACGAAAGAAAAAGAAAAAAATGATCGACGAGTGACGGATTTCCATTTGTGTTAACTATATTGTTTTCCAAGTATAAGTTAAAGTATTATAATTTGGTAATGTGTTACTTACCGTGTTGCTATATATGATTATTTTTATATTTTGTTGGTTAAGGTATGTGCAATGGGCAAATGCAAGAGTTAAATGAACTCTATATTGACTTGTTAATGTAAATTGTTATGTGGAGAAATATGTTAAGTTGATGATAAATTTTGTTATGTTAATTTGTAAAGCTTTATTAAATAATACTAAATAAAGTTTGAATATAATTGGCATGTCATAAGATGTATTGTGTATTAGTATAAGCATTTGAACTCGTGTGCATAGTATCTGATGTTTGTGCTCGTACTTAATTCTAGCACTTATGTGTAGTTTACTGGAGCATTAGGGGATGCATGTTCTCATGTATTGAGCTTTCATGTTCATTGGCGTTTGTGTGCATTATTGTGAAGTGTTAAAGGTTTCGTCCGTGTATCCGTTCTTGTGTTCGCATCGGTTAATAGGTTGTTCACTTATGAAATATGTGATTTTATTAAATATTATTTGTCTTTTGGAAGTTTATATAAGTTAGTAAATTGATATTTTATGGAACTATGATGTTATGCTTTGAGCTATTTTGCTTGTAAAAAGGATGCATAAATAATTCAATAAGAAGTCACTATATGTTTTGTTAGTATGCTTAATATTTTTATATGATTCTTTATGTTTGCATAATAAACAACATGTACTTTCCGCTCTAGCATAATAGAAGTTTTGAAATTTTTAAATGTTGTTAGTTTTTTGTTATAATTTTTGCTACTCAATTAGTCATTTGGTTAACTTTTGACTAATTTTGATTTCCCAATTCATATTGTGACATGTGCTACTATTAAGTTGAAATATGTATGTTTTATGAAACGTGGTTTCAAGGTATGTTTTGATAAGTGTCGATGGTGTTTAAGGAGAGGCAAAATTGACCCTTGCACCTAAAGTTCAGTACTTAGAGTTAGAGTATTGATACTCAACCTTTAAAGGGCCAAGAATATAAACTTGAGTGTTTAGGGTTTGGTACCCTTAACTTGGGTATCAGTACCCAATTTGGTAGAATGTTAAAAGCTACAGTAACGTAGCCCAAGGTCCGATACCAAGCATTGGGTATTGATACCATATGCAATGCTTGTATGCTCATGTATCAACACATGGTAGTGGCCGCTCCTTGGATTCTTGTTTCGTGATGGTTTGATTTTTCGGGGTTCGATTTAAGCTTCGAGCATCTCTGAAACACTTTTGAATAAAATGGGCACATTAACATTTGACTTATGATTTAACATTTTACTTACTTGATGATTAATAAAGCATGCTCACTTAATTTGATTTTGGTAATATGCTCTTATTTATTTGAGTTACTTTAACAACAAATGTAACATTTTGGTTTTAGATTCATCGTTTAAGTTGGATGTAAGATATTACACTTGTGTTCCACTCCGTGTGATAACTCACTCATGTCTCAATTTTTGTTGCCAAAAAAGTTGGTCCCTTTTTAAATGTTAAGTAACTCTATCCTTTTTTTTTTGGACTTCTCTTGTTTATCTAAGTTTAATCGCTAAACGAAAAGAAGGATTAGCACTAACCTTATTAAGCCATGCCTGTTTCACTACCAACTTGAAGTTCGGGTCCAATGTCCACATGGATTCAAATCTATATGGTCTTCTAGTAAACGCTCTCTTTACTTTTTATCAAGGACCATAGCACCCTTATAAGAATTAGCATTAGGTAGATTATGGATAACTGAATTTGGTGATAAACTCAACCATGAAGCATCACCAAAAAAAACTCTCAATCTAGTCCTTCCCATATTGCCTCTTCACCTTCCCATTTATTTGTCCAAGTTAACTTTGGACCTAACAATGGCAATGCTATTAAATGATTAAAATCTAAACATTCTTTTAATCCACTAGTGAGTAGGAGAGAATATATCATGTTCTAAACAGTGGCGGAATCAGGATGTTAATTTTGAGAGGGTCAAACAAAAATTAAACATGTTATGTAATTTTTTTTCCTATAACATTTATTGTGTATGTTAATTATACTACAAAAAATTAGATAAAAATTTTGTTCCACGTTATGTTTCCAAATATATATAAGTTAAAAAAGATAGCATGAATACATATTTAAAAAGAGTGAGGACGACTCTTTTCATATTCCATTTTGTACTCTTTAATTTTGGCTTTTTCTTCTTCAGCTGATTGAGTCTTAACTCAGTTGGTATGAATATCGTTATCAATGCAAGAAGACATGGGTTTGAGCGCGTTGAAACGCATTATTCTCCTATTTAGTGGTTGGAGAGGAGTTATGAGTAGTTCTAGGCATTGTGTTGAAAATAGCAGATATGATCAGAACTTATAATAAGATTTTAAAAAAAATTGGTTTTCTCAAGAAGAATTTCCCTTTGTTTTTATCTAGAATAATTTTTTAATATTATTTTTAATATTATAAAAATATTGGAGGGCGTACTTCTATATTTGGGAGGACCATAGTATGTATATAAAGGGGGAAATTGAAAAATCTTAGACACCAATCACAAAATAATTGGTTGAGCAATTTTTTTAACAATTGGATTAATTTAGGTAATGAAGTGTAGTTTAAGGATTACTTTAGATAATAAGTTATAACTGTGTGCACGAACTTTAATTTGGTGCGATTATATACATGAAACTCTAATTGTGGTTCAAATGTATAGTTAAAACTTTAATTTTAATTTAATCATACAATTTTAAAAAAATAAATACATCAATTTATTTTTATATTAGATAAATATAATTATTTATTTATGTAATATATAAATATAAAATGATGTTACATCAATAATTATATTAATAATTTACAAAAATTGGATCTAATCAAAATTTCATTTATAAAATTACATAAAATCAAAATTTATATATATAATTACACATTAAACTATAGTTTATATATTGTTAGGATTTATCCTTTTTAAGTAGCATGCTTTAAAAACTTTTTTTTATAAATATAAGGGTAAATTACACCAATAGTCACTTAACTTTGAGGTAGCTAAAAAAACAGTCATCTAAGTTTCATTTCAATCACTCAACTTTTGAAAAATAACAAAACAATCACTAACGTTATAAAAAAGTGACAAAATAGTCACTAATTAACCGTTTTTGTTAGTATTTTTAACGAGATCGCTGATGTGGCAAGTTAACTGCTGATGTAGCCAGTTAACTTGCCACGTTGGATGTACTTAGTGGAACCCACCCAATTTAAGAAGAAATTGAAAAAAAAAACCCCCTAAAAAAACCCTTTAACAGAGAAGAAGAAGCAAGGGAAGAAGAAGAAGCAAGAGAAAACTTAAAAAAAAAAGTCTTCTTTGCCTAATTTGGTGGGGTCTGATTCTTTGCCATTGAAACACCATGTCTTTGCTCTTCTTCTTTTTCTTCTTCTTGGCTCTCTTCCTCCGTAACCTTCCGTTATTGTTGGCGGGGTCTTATGCTTTAGCCAAAAAAGAGCATGATTTCGAAGAAAATGATAAATCAAAGGGAAGCTTCATGCTAAGGAATTTGCATCTTTGCTTACTCGATTTGATTAAATTTGGCATTTTCATCTTCTTCCTGAAATTTAATCAACCAAATCTGTACCAAAGATAAAATGCTTTAGTCGAAAGTTCATCTTCTCAATAAGAAGCAACACGCTGAAGCACGCTACTCAAATGATGCTTTCAGTTTTCTTCATCTCAGATTGCTTGACCTGCAACAAAACACAACCATATCTTCAAGTGAATCAATTCTCCTACAACATATACCACCCCCTGCATATTTTGTTTTAAAAAGTTCTCTAATAATATCATGCAAACACTCTAAAAATGCTTCGTGCACTAGGGTAATTTTAGCAAAATTATTAGAAATGATCATTAGTTGTTTCACTGCAGACTTTGATGCTTTCTCATCTAACATACAGCCTTATGTAGATTAAGGTTGATTGTACTCACCAATACTGATTGTGTAATACAAATGAGTCAGTTGCCACTTTTTTCCCATCATTATTGTTGTTCCAATGGTAGAATTCATGTGTCCTATTTTGGACCTCCAGTGTCGAATGACCATAACTAGCTCCTTGGAATGCAGAATACTCTGGTTGGGGATCTAAAAATCTGCAGAATCAAAAAACCATTTGCTTAATTTAGCGAGGTATGTAGCTTGTAACAGATTAATTGTAAACAAGTAGCTAAATATCATACTTGTCTTTGTTGCAACATGCCATCAAACTAACCTTCCAGCTAGACCTTCTTGATTTCCACCATCTCCGACAGTGATGTAAATTAGAGCTGATTTGTCTAGTATAGGGTAACATTCGCCACTTGATACATTGTACCTTATATTTGAGATGTGATACTGAAAATTCAGAAGAAAGAAGCATGAGCCTTCCTTCCATAAAATAAACCAATGGTTGTACTAAAATAGATACAATGGACAACAAATTATGCATGAAAGAGTTTAGTATAAAGAGTTCAGGTGGCTAAAAAATGACTTGAATCCATTGATGATCCAAGACCTTCAGCTTTCCTGCACAATGCATGAAGGAACATGTATCAGTGGAGATGACATCCACAATCTCACATCACATTAATTGAGTTTCACAAAAAAATATGAATAAATGGGATTCTAGGTGCTAATGCATGAACCAACCCATAAGTCAATTTTGGTTATTAGTCATAAAATTACATTGTGGCAACATGGTAGTGCTAGTTAAAGATAAAAATACCAACATTATATCAAGTGATGACGAGTGAGGTTAATGTAGGGTGGGAGTGGCCTTACCTTTCAAGGAGACCTCTCCATCAAGAAACCCAAAAACAGAGAAGGAGACTTTATTTCAAACGGAGTCAGAAGCTTCAACAGCCTGAACCATGTCATTGGTCTCGAAGAAAAGGCACCCCAATGCACTTCTGTAGCCGCCTCCTGGTCACATGGGATTTGAACAGTAAACCACATCCTAATCTAGAAAAACCATAGGACCCTGCTAATAATGGCAGAAGGTTACAAAGAAAGAGAGCCAAGAAGAAGAAGAAGAAGAGCAAAGACACGGTGTTTCAATGGCAAAGAATCAGACCCCGCCAAAATGGGCAAAGAAGACTTTTTTTACAGTCTCTTCTTCTTCTTCTATGTTAAGGGGTTTTTTTTTTTCAATTTCTTCTTAAATTGAGTGGGTTTCCACTGTGGACATCCAATGCGGTAAGTTAATTGGCCACATCAGCTAGTTAACTTGTTACATCAGCAATCCCATTAAGAGACTAAGTTAATCAATACCTGTTTTGTCACTTTTTTATAACATTAATGACTGTTTTGTTATTTTTTAAAAATTGAGTGACTGAAATAAAACTAAAGTAACTATTTTATTAGCTACCCTAAAGTTAAGTGATTGTTATTGTAATTTACCTTAAATATAATCGTACTTATAATTGGCTGATTAATATATATGAAAAATAATTCGATGATCGATTGCTTTACCCTATAAGAAACTACCTTATAGAGCCTGTTCTTTTGAACCGTTTGAAACGGGGGAGAATATAGCGGAAGCTTTAAGTCGTTCAATAAGCAATGGCGCCGCACGACATTCGCCGTCCGTTCAAGCGAGCGGCTATATCCGATCAGCAGAAGCGGAGGGAGCTCTCGCTGCTCCGTCAAGCGCAGAATCGTCGCGATGCTCAACAGCAAGCTCGCTGCTTGGCTTCATCTATTCTCTCGCTCCAGTCTGCTGCACCCGAATCCCAACCCGAACAATCCGACATCGAAATAGAAACCGTACCCGAATCCGAACAAGAATCTGAAGCTTTTTCGAAAGACCTCGATGTCCGTCAAGCTTCGAAGCTCCGAGGACCAGAGGTTCGAAAATGGTTCGCGAGGCAGCTTATGCTTCCTGAGTGGATGATCGACGTCCCTGATCGCTTGGCGCAAGACTGGTAATTAGGGATTCTCATAAATATGTTTAATCGTTTGTTGCAGTGTTAATTAGGGATTTGTGCAACTTTTTAATTGCTTCTGAAGTGAAGTTTTTTTTTTTTCTCCCTTCTTTAAAGGTATGTATTTGCAAGGCCAGCTGGAAAGCGATGCTTTGTGGTTTCGTCAAACGGAACGACAGTGAGCAGGCAAAGAAACGGCTCCATTTTGCATCATTTCCCATCGGCTTTACCAGCTGGAGCCAAGATCAGAGATGGCTCGGGCTTAGCTCAATCATATTGTATCCTTGATTGCATTTTCCACGAGGTATGAAAAACCAGAAACAGTGAAGATAGGAATCATGTTAATGCTGATATATTGTTTGGTTTTGATTCTGTTGAAGCTTGATTCTTGTTGCAGTTGGATCAGACTTACTATGTGATTGATATGGTTTGTTGGAATGGATACTCTCTCTATGATTGTACTGCTGAGTTTAGATTCTATTGGTTGAACTCGAAGCTCGAAGAGAGCGGTGCTTGCAATGCACCTTCACATTATCATAAATTTAGGTTCAGTGCTGTTCCAGTGTATAATTGTGAGTCGAGTGGCCTATATGCAGCATACACTGGAGTTGTGCCATATGCTAAGGATGGATTACTGTTTTATAACAAGTGAGTTATTTTCCTCAAAAATATGTACTCAGTTTCCCATTGTCCTAAGTAATAGAATTTACTCTGTAATGGGTTCCATGTCTTTTGCTTTTTTTGTGCATGGATGATTGGCATTGCTTTCATTTTATTTCTCTTGTGATCTAAGGAACATGTATGCTTCCATAGTCTGAACTAAGGTGTAAATTTGAGCACTTTGTTGGTTCTTATTCTTAAACAATTAGATGAGAGTTTGAGTCCCCCCCACCACAGAGGGAGCTTCGCCATGATGCCATCAATGAGAGCCATCACATCAGACCCAATCTCTTTAATGTTTTTGACTTCCTAAGCTCGCCAACCCTACATCAAAGTACCAGACCATGCCCTAACTTGAGTCTTAATTGGACTCTACTAAGGAGGCAATCATGATATGAGAGACCCACTCCTATCCCTCTTTCTCCAATAAATAGCTCCTCTTCCAAGACCAAGGGGAACATGGACATAATCATTAGCCATCGCTCTGCCTAAACACCAACCTAAACCTCCATCCTTAGTGGCTCTCCACACCACATGCAGTGTGAACCACACCCATAGTCTACCCAACAACTTGTACAACTTAATTGTTATAACAAGTATAAAGTAAAGTGTTTGTCCTACTTTAATGGAATTTTCCTGTAAAAGGAGTTATAAAGATTAAAAGTGGACTTTCTTCCTTGTTAAGATGCTGCTCCTATTTAGCAGGTAAGGTTGCTTGTATCCTAATGATGCCTTTGGAAATCATAGATGAAGCCTCTCTTTGTGCATCCCATGGAAGATGGATATATATTGCTTCTTTTGTTGTTTTTCCTGTTCTTAGATTTTGTTTTATCATTAGGACCTCTCAACATCTCCTCGTAGCAGATTTTGTCTCTCTCCTGTTTGTGTATTCTGACCAGTGAGTTTTACTTTATTTCCTTCATAGGCATGCACTCTATCAAACTGGCAACACACCTCTAGCATTAGTCTGGAAGGATGAAAACTGTAGTCAATATGTTATTGACACCGATGGTAAAGGAGAGATTCCAAGCCAACAACAGGTATCTTGATGCAGCATTTGTTATTCATCTATGCTCACCCTTTCAAACAAATTAGGACTTGTTTCTTTCTCATTGTTTTACTGAAGAGCAATGACTACTATAATTAATTTGCGTGAGTTTTTGTCTGTAAGTTGATGTTTGAAGTTTTAACATAGACAGGTCCCTCTTCTGATTTCCGATCCATGCATTGTTTTCTGTCTGATAGCTTGGTTCAGACAAGTACTCTCTCTAGAGTAACATTTGGCTATGAAATTCAAAAGCAAAGCTTCCTAAAGCATGAAATAAAAGTCACATTGTGCTTTTGGACTAATTAGAGAAGATACCTAAAGGGAAAGATATAATCATGGGGTTTAAGACTAATAATAAAAAACTAGTATCTCCTTTTTAGTAGATCTATACATATGGAGTAAAACTATAACCAATTGTTCTTTCTTCTGTTATCAGGTAGTTTTGGAGTTGCAAGATGATAGAAAACTGGTAACATCAGATGACCCTCCCGTGCTGTTTGGCTGCTTAGACGGGGATATCATAGAAAAGGTATGATTTTGAATACCCATATTGAGCCAAATGCATAATGTGATAATCGTTGCTTAACCGTAAGTACCCATCCAAGCCAAATGCATGGTGCTGTAATCATTGCTTCCAACTGATTACAATGATCTGTTCATCTATAATTGGCCATTGTTATTTTATTTGTCAAAGTCTATGATATATCAATGCAGTTAGCTGTTGCTTCAAATTTGTAAGTGCAACCAGTGGGCTTTGAGCTAGTCAAAATAGGTAGCTCCCTCCCATCCTGTAATTCCTTCCTCCCCTCCGCTAGAATTGAATTCTGACCTGAGATCAAAGCTCCTTGTTCTCTCAATTGGACAGCCCCTTTGAAATGGTGATAATTATAAATTTGGTCTATTTAAATTGAAGCATAAATGAGCCTAGAACCCAAGTTTTCATCTTGATGATGTTCCATTATACCAGCATGTTTCCTTCTACAATTAAGACCGTCTGCTTCTTGAGCTGAGTGGCTGGCTCATGAGCCAGATTTCTAGAAATACAAGCTAGAAAGGAAAATAAATTGTAGAACTTTAAGCACCCTTCCTCTCCAACCTTGCTTTTAACATCCCACTTGGCTTACATTTAATATTTCTCTTTTCTTTTATCTGATTTTCCCACTCTTCCAAATACCCAGGCAGGGCTGCATACAGGGAACCTTTTACGGTTTGCTATTGGTGATGGAGGATTGAGTTTTGCAGATGGGAAGCTTGAGAAGGCTGATTTGATTTATCTTGGCAAGTCCAACCGGGCACGTGCTTTTGCGGATAGTTACTCAAAGGTTGGTAGAAAAGCATGCATGATACAATTTATAACATTATTGTTGAAATTAAAACCCATACCCAAATCAGTCGAGGGAAATGTCAAAATGTTCTAGTTAGCTATTGTTTGAGATATTTTGTGTATTCTTACCTCTGCGGTGAAGTTTTTGGACTAATTCTTATTAGGATAGTTCTGTAAATCCCTTGTCTACTTTAAAGGTTCATAAATAAAATTGGCCCTGAAATGATTCTTAATGATCATTCAGGGTTTGCATTGTCTATGCCATATGTAGAATCTCATTTTTATTGGTGGAATTAGGGATTTCAACTCAAATCTTTGTAGAGGGGGTATAGATGCACCAGATGCTTCCTAGTTTAGACAGTGTCAGTCCCCAACCAAATTAGTCGGTTCTCTATGATAAAATGTAAGCAAAATTGAAGAAGGTTTGTCTATTTATTATCTTATTTTCTTTCTCTTTTTGGCTGCATTAATTTCTAAGATCTGTTGTTTCTCAGTGGAGACTAGTAAACCATTCGTGTCGTCCATGCTTGCCTTTCTGTGTTTTAAATTATTAATTTTCCCTTTAAATGATACCTTCAAATTAAAAACATCCTCGAATCTGCTCTGCAGGTTTTGTTCCAGTTCATGGTTCGACATTCTCCTCTAAAGATAGATGATCTTCTAGCATCAATTAACTCCGCAAATGATCAAGAAAAGACACCAAGTGACATCGAGATGGTTGGTTGACTATATATATTAATTATACGAGGTTCAATATTTGTGTTCTGTGCGTGCCAAGTTTAAAACCCATTGTGGAGTAGAGGGAAACTGAAGATGCCCTGTTGGGTTACTACCAGATGAATTGCATGCAGAATGCAGGAGATAGATGTTTTTTTGGCATAAATTAGGTATGTAATTGAACTTGGCTCAGCCAAGGGTGTGGTGGGTTTCAATAGAGATCTTATGTTGAAAGCCAAATTGTTGTCCTTTTGTGTGTAGGAAACTATTGAGAGAGATTGTATCATACATGAGTGACTGTAATTTACTGTTCCAGCATACCAGAGTATCTATGCCTGACTAAAGATGTAGAGTTCTAAACTTGTACTCATAAGTTATTTGAATTTGGTTAAAAAAAAAAATTTCACAAGTCACTCAACTATGAGCTTGTTTTCTTTTTTGTCACTTAATTATGATTTTTTTTAAATTGGTCACTCTTTAGCTGAACGGTGAAGTGGCAGCTTAAAAATAGGTATAATAATAAATTTAGTTTTCAACTTTTATATATTATGCCAATTTAGTCATAATTTTAAAAAATTAACTTTCAATATAGCAAATTATTTGGTTTCTCCTTTTTTGGGCTAAATTTGGCCATAACTTTTTAAAAAGAGTCAAATAACTTTTTTTAATGGAAATGTTAATCAAAACATTAAATTTTCAACAATATTAACTTGATAACTCATGTGGGAGTCTACCTGTATTTTATATTGACATGACATCATTTGTTATATGTTACTTCAGCAAATTCAAAATAAATAAAAATTCAAAATAAATAAAAAGACTTAGCATGAAATCGGATGTCATATTCTCTTTTCTATCTTTACTTTATCGTTTTTTACTTATTTAAGTTAGTTCTTGATGTTTCGACTTGTTGATTTTATTGATTTTCATTCTAAGTTAAAGTTGTTTCAAGAAAGACGTTCTCCTATCTTGTTCTGTCAAGAAACACATCAAAATTAAGAGTTTTAATCTTTTCTTATTGTTTCAAACATTTTTACATAAAATAATTTGCTTTTGTCTTTAAAATCACTTCTAACAAATCTGTTTGTGTTTTGTTTTTCCAGATCTGGATGAGGCATTTTTTTTTATGTCCAAGGACGGTTTCTTTCTATCCAAAAAACCGTGGATTACCATGCAGGCTACCATGTTTAAAATTTTAAGTTTTAGTCAGTATTTTCATTAAAGAAAAACAATTTGACTCTTTCTGAAAAGTTGGTAATCAAATTTGACTCTTTTTAAAAAGAGTAAATTTATATGTCAAAAAAAAAAAAAATACAAGGTTACATATTTTAGATGACACTTGATTAACAAATTTAACAAAAAATACAAACGTTAAAGGGTAAATTTATATGTCAAAAATCTAACTTTAAATTTTAACTTTCAACAAGATTACATATTTTAGATGACACTTGATCAATTAAAGTGATACCAGAATTCAATCCAAGGTAACTTTAAAATTATTAAATTCTTAATTTTTTTAAAGATTTTTTTCACAATTTTTTATAATTTTGATTTTTTTAAAAAGATTGAAATTCTTTTACATTTTTAATTTTTTATCATTTACAATTTTAAAAACTTATAATTTTTTAAGTTTTTAGAATATTTTATATGTTAATTTTGAAAAAGAAAATCACAATTTTTGAAATTATAATTTTTATTTGTGATTTTTAACCTTTTAAATTTTTATAATTTCTAAATTATTTGATGATATGGCAATAGGACAAAATTGTATCATGTTAACAATGAAGGGTCCAATTTGCTTTAAATAAAAGATTAGGAACCAAATTTAATAAAGATGTAAAAATTAAAAACTAAAATTATCATTGCACTTTATATACAAAAAGATAAAATAAATATTTAATTGCACAATTTTAATAAAGAACCATTTTACTCGTTTATCTAATATATATAAACCAACTTATTATTTTTTTTATTTTATTAGTGGAAGGATTAAAATTCAAGATGAAGTATAATCGTTTAATACTTTTACTTTATTTAACAATGGGTTTTATTTACTAAATAAACTTAATCGATTGACCTTTTAATCAAGTTGAATTCAAATATTACATGTATTAAAAAATAATTTTTTTAAAAAAATAAAAAAATAAAAAAAAAACTTAATCAAGTTTGAAACCAACATTTAAAAGAAAAGAAAAAGGTAAATTCATTTTCTGAAAGTCAAATTTCAAAATCCATTTTTGACCCAAAAGAGTTTAATTTCTTCAAAACTTTACTGATCCATCTGACATTTCCAATTGTGATCATAATAGCTTAACGAAAGACATTGCAGTCATTTCCTTGTGCAAAATGTGTTAAAAGGGTTGCGATTTCATTGATGGCAAGTGATGAAGTAAAGCACCAGCCATTGATGAACAATAGCTCATTTGCATAATTGCAGAGATCCATGAGCTATCTAATTATTGCCTTCAACAATGCATGAATGTCAATTTGTTAGATAATATGAAAGTTATATGTTACTATATAAAATCATAAAAAGTTAAACCGAATTTTAAAGTGATTTAATGCGGTTATTAAATAAAGGATGAATTAAATATGTGTAAATATTCTGATAATTAATTTTTAATTGATGATGGACTGATTAGAAATTAAAGTTTATGTGCAAAAGTTATATATTAAAGTTATGATCCAAAATTATAAATATGTAACTTTTTTGATATGTCACCTTCATAAAAGAGTAATCATTCTCTAAAATATTTGTGTGTTTAATTTGGAATATCAAAATCATAAGATCTCAAGATATCAATGGATTCAGATATACTTTCGCATTTAGTTTTGTTCTTATTTATTTTTGATGACCTGGCATGACAGACTTTGATTTACGGTTTTAAGTTTTATATAAGAATTTTACGATTTTAATAAGTGGGATCCGAATTTCGTCATGCCAAATCATAAAGAACAAATTAATTTTTCTATTATTTTGGAATGACTCAATCTTAATTTTTTTTATTATGAATTTTATGTTAAATTTTGATATTTATGTTAGAATCTTTAAGATTCACGTTGAATTGTTTGGATTTGATAATTCTAGGGTTTCCTATTTTAATTAAATGATTTTTGGTTATTATGGTGGATTTTGTATAAATTTATTTGGTATTCGGTTTTGGGTTATGGCTATGTTTAAATTTTTTGCTTTGAAATTTGAAGGATGGCTCAAGATTTTGTCAATTTGACTTTTAATTATACATATATATATAATTATGCATAACGAGGTGTGCGATTGAAAGATTTCATTTTTCCGTACAATTACAGTAGTCTACATTAGGTCAATATCTAATGGAATGTTTTTGGTTAATGTTTGGATTCAAGTTTAGGGTTAAATTATGCATTGATTTTGTATTGTTTTTTAATGTTATTATTTAGATTAATTAATGATTTTTTATAAACATTTATGGATTCAATTACCAATTTTTATCAAATTGGTTTTATGAAATTAGTTATAATTGATAAAATTGAAGTTGTTAATTTTCTCATATATATATATATATATATATATATATATATATAAAGTTTTTGGGTGTTTTAATGCAAAACCATGTTGACTATAATACATGTTTAAAAATTCCGGTTTTAAATATAGTTGAATGTTATTTGGTTTAGTATTTTATGGTTCCATATATTTGGTTGCATAAATTTTTATTTTTATTATATATAAAATCAGTCAAAGATTCAGGTTTTCGACTTTTTATTACGACATTAAAACAACCTTATTTTGAGAAACATAGTGTGATAATTTTTTTTTTCAATTTGACCTTATAAAAATCTTGAATTTGAATGTTTTTGTATTTATTTATATATATATATATTAAAATAACTTAATTGAAGAAACAAGCCATCAAAGTAACTTCTGTTGTGGAAATTACTTTATTTTAAAATATAAAAAAGTTTTATGCATGTAACTTAAGCCATGGTAAGGTTAATATTTACCAAAATTACATGTGCAACTGTGGTAATAAACATGTGACAATTCTTCAGTTTTACATGTGAGTAATAAATCAGCCCAATGGAAGATTTATAATTCGACATATTCTTATTATCAATGTTTGATTACTACACCAAGATATCACGTATAAGTTAATATTTTTGTCCAAAGGTGAACTATTAATGGAGTGCATGGTATCTTGAGATATGATTTACCTTTATTCAAATTATTATCGTTTAAATTTAAAGTCGTATATGAGCTTGTTTTGTTTGATTCAACTATTATTACACCTGCCAACATCACAACCAACATTAACTCGATTCCTATGTTAAATGATACTGACTTTAAATTATACAAGAGAATCTTATGATTGTTCTCGAAGTCATGGATCTCAACCTTGAGTTAAAGGATGATTCTCCTCCACTAGTTACAAATGAAAGTACCTCTGATCAAAGTAATGAGATGGAAAGGTGAGAGAGATCAAATCACATGTGTTTGATGATCATAAAGAAGAACATTCCAAAAACATTCAGGGGCACTATGCTTGAAAAGAATACCACTGCTAAGGAATTCTTAGCTGACTTTGAAAAAAGGTTTGTCAAGAATGAAAAGGATAAAATTGGTACAGTCGAAACAAATCTAATTTCAATGAGTTATAAAGAGAAAGGTAATATCAATGAGTACATTATGGAAATGTCTCATATTGTTTCAAAGTTGAAAGCACCTAAGCTAGAACTCTTTGAAGACTTTCTAGTGTATCTAGTTTAAAGTGAGCTATAATTGTCGGTTTAAGGTTTTATATCTCTTCCATCATAGTTTAATCAGTTTAAGGTGAGCTATAATTGTTAGAAAGAGACTTGGTCTCTAAATGAGTTCATCTCACATAGTATTTAGGAAGATGAAAGGTTGAAGCAAGAAATGATAGAAAGTGCTAATTTAGCCATAACCCTAAAAGATAAGAAGGACAAAAAGAGAAAGAAGATTAAGGAAGTTGCGGATATCACACCAGAAAAGAAACAATAAAAGGAACCAACTAAGGATGGTTGTTTCTTCTGTGGTGCGACATGTCATAAAAAGAAGAGTTGTACCAATTATCATGCTTGGCGTGTTTAAAAAGGTACACTTCTTGATTTTGTTTATTTTGAGGTTAATTTAACTTCGGTACTCAGACACACTTGGTGGATAGATTTCAACGCAATAACTCACATCAGCATATCTATGTAGGAGTGTCGTAATTTTCAATAGCCAAATGATGGTGATAGATATATTTACCTAGGAAATAATCATTCGATAGAAATTGAAGCAATAGGAACTTTATATATTATGTAGAATTGAATTATATTATATTGCCTTTTAGGCAAAATTCGATTTTTATCATTGGACAAATTTATTTATTTTTGTTCATTTTTAAAATAGAATTTTTTATTTTTTTTCAAAATTCAAATTTGGTTAGCTTTAATTCTTTATCAGGCTATGATAATCTATTTTACTTAATACTATTACTTCATTTAATGAATCATTACATAGTATCATAATAGCTAATGAACACAAATTAACCATTAAGAATTTGACTTCGTTGTGACATAAGAGATTAGGTTATATCTCCAAAAGGAGAATTGAGAGACTTGTGTTTGACGATATTTCTAATCCCTTTGATTTTTTTGGATACTCTAAAAAATCTAGGGGCTACGAATTTTATGATCCCACTAAAGCTATTTTTTTAAGACAGATAATGCTCATTCTTTAAGGATGTGTTTGCGAGGGGAAAAAGAATTAAGGACATTGTCTTTGAAGAAGAATATGTTGATATTGTTCAAATAGCAACTCTAGATAAAAAAAAAAAATGTCGTTAAACCTTTTGGTTAAGTAATAAACTCTACAACCTCAAGAACTAATGTCATGAAAAAGGTCCATTCGAGAAGAGGTTATAATGGCTTTAGTGGCATATATTGACCTTAAGCTACATTAGATGAATGTCAATGTAATACCCCGAAAATCTTTACAGTAATATATTATCTTTGATATAATAAAATAAGGACATAAAGTGATAAAAAGGGAAGTTTTGAGTTATGGCAACATTGGGAAGTAAATTATGATATCTTGATTCAGGAAAGGACTAAATTGTAAAAGTCAGAAAAGTTTTGTTGCCTAAAAGTAAATACTCAAGACTTAAAGGGTTAAAGTGTAAATATGAAAAAGTTGAAGGACCAATAGTGTAAATATTTTAAGGGTAGAATGATCTAGAAACTAAGGAAAATGGATGAATTAGGACCAAATTGAATAAGTGAAGAACTATGAGGGACTAAATTGCAATTTTACCAAATTAAATGATGACTCAAGGATGGAATTCTAAAAGATCATGAAGGGCAAAATGGTCAATTAGTAAGAGAGATAATTCTAGAATGTAATGATTATGTTAATGATATTTTAAATTAATTAATTAGATAAATATTATTTTATTAATATTTTATGAGATATTTAATATTATTTTATTATTATTTATTTAGTATATAAGGAAAGAAAGATGAAGAATTTTCATCATCTTTCCTTTCCATATAAACTAACGTGAGAGAAAGAGAGGAAGAAAGAAAGTTTTACTTTCTTTACAATTTGGTCCTTTTATCAAAAATTCACCATTTTCACCCAAAAATCAAATGAATTTCCATAGCTACCAAGAGAGAAAAATGTTAAGGAGAGCATGGGGAGTTAGAATATCAAGTTGGATTCAAGAAATAGAAGCTGGAGGAGAGAGAAAATTAAGTTAAAGATTGGTATCAAGAGAATAAGGTAAGTACATCAAGATTTTAATATGTTTTTAAGTTTGTTATTGTTGATAAATCATGGAAATAATATTATAGTAGAGTTTTCTTACATAAGGTCCTATGTTCTTGATATGTTAGTGAAAAGAAAATAAGAGAAAGTGATGAGAAATGATGTAGAAAAAGAAAATAAGGGTGTTATAACATGGTAATTAATATATTGCACTAAAACAGTTATGGACAGCAGCAGTAGTCTAATTTTGAAAAATCACCATAAATTGTATAAATTGAATTAGAAGATGAACAAAATATGGAATTAAATCTTATTGAGTCTAGTTTCTCATAGAAGAAGCAGTGTAAGCAATGGATTTGTAAATTTTGAGATATAATGAATTTTGTGAGACAAGGTCAGAATGAATTCGGGTTCCCCTGTTCAGACTTTGAAAAATCATAAAAAAAATGAAGAAAAATAATTAGAGGCTTAAATTTATATGTATAGAATCCTTAATGAGTCTAGTTTTAATATAAACAAACTAGAACATCATTTGAATTCTGTACAAGGATATAATAAATTTTTAGTGAAGAAGAGTCAGAACTGTCAGATAGCAGAACAGGGGTGACTTTAATGAATAAACTGTACTAATTGGATAAACCAAAAATTCTGAAAATTTTATGGTAAGAAAACATGTGAGTCTAGTTTCATAAAAAATTAACAGATCTTAATTTCGAGTTCTGTAGCTTAATATATAAATAATTTAGTGACTATGACGCAAATGGACAGTTTTGAATGTACATATAAGTAAATAGAGAAATTATTGATAATGTTACTTGTTGCATGTTGTATAAATTAAGGATGTGGAATGGAGAGGAGGAGGAGGAAAATATGTATGAATATTCATCTAGCATGGCTAATTTGCATGTTTTAGGCCTAGGGACTAAATTGAATAAAAGTAAAACTTTATGGGCAATTTTGTAAAAATGTCAGAAATGACTAAATTGCATGAAATAGGTTATTTTATTATTTAAATTACAAAATTTAATTTAAATTATCAATTTAGTTCAAGATCGGGGGAAAACATGTTTTAGGGATTAAATTGAAAAGTGTTGAAATTATGGAAAATTTTGATATTTTATAGAATTCATGGACTGTTATCAATATATATGAGAATAATAGTTGGAAATAAGGATTAAATTGCAAGAATTTTATTTTCCTGACCCTAAGGATGAAATCGTCATTAATTAAAAGTTCAGGGGCAAAATGGTAATTTTGCTTAGAGCATTAATTAAATGCATTAGAATATGAAATGAATGAAAATGATGATCAAATTTATTTATAAAGATCCGGACGACACAAATACGAGACTTGATCATGGAAAAGAAAATATATCAGAATAAAGAAATCATAAACACGAACAATCAATGAGGTAAGTTCATGTAACTTGAATTATATTCTTAAATATTTGAAATGTATGTTATTGATGTGAATATGATTTGAATGTTCATTATATGAAAATTAATGAAACATTGACATATTTGATAAAAAGGAAAGAAATCGATTGAATGAAAGGAAATTTGATGGATCTCTCGAAAAGGAATTGACGGTAAAAGGATCTAGCTTGGACGGGTGATCCTATCTGATATAGCCCTCCCAGAAGAATATGTGGAAAATGGATTTAGCTTGGAAGGGTAATCCGAATTAGGTCCAATTTAGCTTTGGACGTAATTAAGATCCAAGCTCATTAGAGTAATTGTCGTTGCAGGGATTTAGCTTTGGGTGGTAATCTCGACAATACTCTATGAGTTCATATTGCGAGGATTTAGCTTGACCGTAATCCCACCGTAAGGATGAGGTTCGCGGAGTGTGCTCTCGATATGAAGCGTGTAAGACCATGGTTGAAAGATACCATGGCAACCTCGATATGAAGCGTGTAAGACCATGGTTGAAAGATACCATGGCAACTCGATATGAAATGTGTAAGACCATGGTTGAAAGATACCATGGCAACCTGAGATGAAATGTGTAAGACCATGGTTGAAAGATACCATGGCAACGTGACATGAAATGTGTAAGACCATGGTTGAAAGATACCATGGCAACATGACGGGAGACGAAGAAGACCATGGTTGAAAGATACCATGGCAACATGACAGAAAATGAGTAAGACCATAGTTGAAAGACACTATGGCATCATGTCGAAGATAAATAAGATCGTGGAAGAGAAACGCCAAGATATCTGTTGAACAACTAATATTCAGGTAATATAACAAATGGTTAAATGAAATGGTTATACAAAATGGTAATGTGAAATGTTTACAGGAATTGATCATATGGAAATAAATATACCTAAGATATAAGGAAATGATGGTGTATGAAATGTTGATATAATGAAATGAATGATATATGTTATTAAAGAAACGGTAAGAGAATGATATGTATCATGACATGTACATATGAGATTATCTTTTATATGTTAACATAAGGAAAATATGTAAGTTAAGACGAGTATTAAATTCAAATATGACATATTGAGAAAATAAGAATTTATATGAAATATGTGTAAGTACACTAACAAGTGTTATTGTTGATGCTTAGGTAAGTGCCAAGCCATTGATTGAATGATAATATATTTATTGATGCATTGAATTGATAAGTATTTAAGTGAATTTTTTTAGTGATCTGCAAATGGTAGTAATGCTCTGAAACCCTATTCTGGCAGCGTATACGGGTTAGGGGCGTTACAGTCAAGACTGTGTTTCTAATGGTAATATTGATGAGACAATTTATATGGTGCAAGCAAAAAAATTTGTGTTCGGTAATACAAAGTCAATGGTTTGCAGATTAAAGAAATTCATCTATGGGCTTAAGCAAGCCTTTCGTTAGTGGTATCGCAATATTTACCAAGTGATTATCTCATTCAGTTTCAAGATGGCTTTGGATAATGATTGTGTATATCATAAGTTCAGTAAGATTATGAGTAATCCTAATCAATGCCCCAAAAATGATTTTGAGATTATGAAAATGTATAAGATTCCCTACATTTTAGTTGTGGGAGTCTAATGTATATGTTCAAGTTTGTACGCGTTTAGACATTGTTTACATTATTGGGATTTTGTGTACATATTTGAGCAATTCAAATATGTGTCATTGGAAAGCAACTAAATGATTTATACATTATCTTCAGAAAACAAAACATTACATGCTCACATAGTGAAAGTATGATAACTTAGAGATCGTCAGGTATACAAACTCCGATTTTATTGAACATGGATGCAAAATTGGTTGCTAAGGTGCAAATTCTGACAATAAATAAATGATAGTCTTTTATGCTAATAACAATAGGAGCACATCAAAGTCAAAGCACAGAGATTTTAAATTTCTGGCCTTTAAAGTAAAAATTCATATTGATCAGATGTTTATAAAACATATTAAGACAAACTCTATGATTGCAGATCCGCTTATTAAGGGACTTGTAACACCCCTAACCCGTATCCGTCGTCGAAATAGGGTTACGGAGTATTACCGGAGTTTATAGAATCATCACAGATAATTCAAGTAAAAATACTATTATATCTGAAAACAATCATATCGTCCCTTAAATGGGCCCTTAAGGCCCAATACAAGCATTAGAAACGGATCGGGACTAAATCGGGACCTCTAAGAATTTTTCACAAAATTACAAAAAATTTCTAAGTCGCAGGGCTTACACGCCCGTGTGGTCGAGCTGTGTGATTACACACGCCCGTGTCCCTAACCCGTGTAACTCTCTAACTTATAAGGCATGAAGAAATTAAAGTCACACGGCCAAGTCACACGCCCGTGTGTCAGGCCGTGTGACGAATTTTAATTTTTGAATTTTAGGTGAAGTTTTCACACGATCATGTAACACCCCGTGTTCAAGGCCGTGTCAACCACACGGCTAAGACACATGCTCGTGTCTCTGCCCATGTGCCCAATTTTGAGCATTCTGTTTCTCATTTTTAAAATGCAGGGGACACACGGCCGGACCACATACCCATAGAACAAGCCGTGTGCCACACACGGCCTAGACACAAGCTCGTATGTCTACCTGTGTGAACAAAATAAAGTCATTTTCTAGCTTTATTTCCTCACCCAATTTACCACAAACCTACACCAAATCATGCAAACATATATCAACCAATCCAACATCATATTCACATAAATTTAGCCATCAATCATGTTGAATCATTTCATGTATTCATGGTTATAAACTTACTCTTATCATAAACACATAAGCTTGATATAATTCCATCAAACCAACCCATAATAAACTTAAGTAATTACCACAAAATGACTTCATACATAACCACATTTAAACCATCACTAGCCATTCCAATGGCTAGATTACAAAACATCACTTACAAGCCACCATTTGGCCAAATAAGCTCATACATGCCATTATACCAAAATGAGATTTCTATTTATACCAAAATGAGATAGTGGATAGTGTGATGATTGCTTCGACTGACTTCCAACTTTCGTGAGCTTTGAGCACTATAAAATAGGGAAAATTAAATGGAGTAAGCATTTTATGCTTAGTAAGTTCGTATAACGAGAAATAAACTTACCGGTTATATTTATTAACACAAGCATACACAAATACACAATCCATCAATTTCGGGTAAGTTACCTAAGCACATACACTTATTCAAACAAGTTAGTCACATAATCTCATAGATGAACTCATCACATTACAAGCTTCCATTAATTTCACCTTTCCACACTTCAAGAGTCTTTTTCGTCGAACTATTGAAATTTCAATGGATGTTCGGGTAGTATACCCATGTGCAAAAGTACCTATTAGGGTACATAATAATAAGGCACACTCTTGAGCCACACATTTTACTACAGGATTACCAGTCCAGGCAAAATCCTTTCCGTAGCATATGCTTTAGAGAGTTTAATTTGGATTACCCGTCCGGGCTAAATCCAATTTATAACAAAGACTCAAGAGGGCTTACATTAGAATTACCTGTCCGAGCTAAATTCTATATGCAACATATACAGTATTATTCTTATTTAAGAAACCACCTTAATCCATCAAAAATTCAACATTCAACCGGAACATGACAATTGATCTATATTTCACAACTTATAACCATTTCATTATGTATATCATTTCATACATATCAACACAATCATACAATTCAATTCAAACATATAATCATACATATTTAAGTTACACGAACTTACCTTGAAAATGGTTCGTTTTTGAATTTTAACTAATCTGAAACCTTTTGCTTTCCTCGATCTAGTTCCGTAGTTGGTCTTTCCGAACCCATATGGATAAATTCAACTATTAATCTATCACATTTCATATACATTTGCATTCTATTACGTCCTAGGTAAAATTATCGTTTTGCCCCAATCCTTTTCAAAAATTTTGATTTTGTCCCTATGCTCGGAAAATAAAATTCATGAAATCTAACCCTCTTTCTAAGCCTAGACGGAATTTGTATATCACATTTATAGCATATACATTTCACAAATTTCAGAATTTTCCATGGGTTTTACCATTTTTTCATTTTAGTCCCTAAATCAAGCTTTTATCAAAAATTACTTTGTAAAAGTTGTTTATCTATGAACAACCTTTCATTTTCTACCACAAATTTCTAATTTTCAACATATTCATCCATGATCCAAATTTCATACATTGAAAATTTTTCAAATTAATCCCCTAAATAGAAAGATTAAACTATCCCGATTCCAAAAATATAAAAATTACTAAAAACGAGACTTGATTTCATACATTATTAAGCTTGAAAAGTTTTCTTCCTCTCTCCTAGGGTTTCCATAGAAAAATTGGGGAAGATGACATGAAAATAGATGCTTTTTTTTCTTTTTAATTAATTATCATCTATTAATATTTTTGATTTCCAATTTAGTCCCTACTCTTTTCTAATTTTTCCATGGATGAGTCATTAAAATATCTACTAACTACTCTTCAATGGTCTAATTACCATATAGGGACCTTAAGTTTTGAATTCCATAGCTATTTGATACTTATAACTACTAGAACTCAAATTTTGCATTTTATACAATTTGGTTCTTTCCCTAATTAACCACACAATCGATAAAATTTTCGTATCAGATTTTCATGTGACCTTCCTATCATGATATCAACCATAAAATAAAATAAAATTTTGTTTTTGACTCGGATTTGTGGTCCTGAAACCACTGTTCTGATCTCACCGAAATTGGGCTGTTACATGACTACTACCCAAGGTTTTGATGAGCACATTGTTCATATAGGTGTAATGTCATTTCAGGATATTTGATTTTAGTGGGAGTTTGTAATTTTAAATGTTTTTGTTATAGGTACATTTTCGGTTATTTTAGCTTACAGTTTTTAAGATTATTTTATGCAGAAATAAAGTTTATTTGGTTTATTCACACTTTATTTTTGGTAAGTTTTGATCTCACTAAGGTTTAAGGAGGACCGATTGAAAATAGATATGTTTAGATCACGTCGCATGTAATTTCCATGCTACACATTTATACTTGATCTATGTCATTTGCTTGTGTTAATATACGGGATCATGGATGAATTTAGTTACGATATATGTAACCAAAGTTGTCTTGGTTTTGTGTTAACATAATTTAATGGATGAGATTGTTTAGAATACCTTTTGTATATGATAGTAAAATTTTGAGCTCATAAAGTTATATAATGACATGTAATTATAAAGTAATTAGTATATATATATGTGGTCCAGGTGAGAGATTGTTAGATAATAGGGCCATCCCATAGATATAATAATAAAATTACATATTATTTACTATAATAAAAAGTTAGCCCAAATTAAAAGTGATTTAATTTAGTTAAAGTTTATTGTGATTTAATTATTAAATAAAGAATTGAAATTTAATGTTCAAAAGTTATATATTAGGGTTATGATCTCAAATTATAAATACGTAACTTTTCTAATATTCCATCTTTAAAAAAGAGAATTACCATTCTATAAAATACTTATGTTAATTTGAAAGATGAAAAATGATTCAGGTACGCTTTTACATTTAATTTGCTCTTGATTTATTTTTAATGATCTTACATAACAAATCCTAATTTACAATTCTAAATCTTATATCAGAGTTTCACTGTTCTAACAGAATCTCCATAACCTAATCATTTACATAATGGATTATTTCATGGTGAAAAAGAAAATAAAAAGGTTACTGAGTGGAGAAGTCGTCATCATCATGGTTGATTTCACTCTTTCTGAAATTCCCTTTCATTTGTTCTTTGAGAATATGGGAGAAAGCTTCTTCTCCAACTCTAATAAGCTGAAATTTCATCATTACAATTACCAAATAAATTTGCATATGTTAAATTTTGAAGTCAAATCTCTTGAATATATCTTTAAAGTTACTTGCATGAACAACTCCAGTTCATGGCGAAAAGATTTAAAAAAAAAATCATTAAGTTCAAACTAGAAATGGAAGAATCAAATAAATGACTCACATATCATATTTGCGTAAAGCTTCATTTCGTTTTGCTATGTAGAGGTCACTGTCTTTAGGTATATTGTTCAAAGGATTGCCTGGATAACATGAAACAAAGGAGTATTAGTCCCAAGTGATGGATAAAAGAAAGTATTAAACTAGCATTACAACAGTAATTGAAGAATATATGAACATCTCTGAGATTAACGAATTGGACATAAGTATCTCATATCTAACAACAAGAGGGAAACACAATATAAATGTCAAAACAAATAATGAGCTATAGATAATGCAAAGAAATTCTGTAACATGTTGAAATTCTATACTATTTTGACTCTTCAATTTTTTTACATGGGTATAGAAATATGATTCTCTAAGAGCCTCCTGAATATATGAAAAAGAAAAAGCCCTTTTAAAAAAATAAAACGTACCATGTAGGACACATATTTATATTTAACACTCACACCTGAGTTTGAGTAACATAGCTGAAGATTATCCTTGAACTGGTATTACATTCTAGCTGTTTGCTTGTTTTTCATGAAATTTATTTGACAAAAACGCAAAGGAAGAAGCAAAATGTAAAAGCAACAAGCAGCGAAACCTTCAAAAAGTGCATCCCATGGAAACAGATAACAAGAAGAAGGAAAAATATGAAACCTGGGCAAGCTGAAGACTTAGTGATAATACTCTAGAACGACATATTTTATATGCTAATTGCATGATTGTTTTGAGTATGATCCTACTAATTTGGATTATTTTGTGGTCTTTTATCTTTTAGGGACTAAATTGGAGGCAAGAGGAAATATAAAGGGAAAAAGTGCGAATTTAAAAATATAATGGGCCAACATGCAAAGAAAGAGAGAAGTGGTGCCAAAAATGCAAACATGGAAGACCCAATGGCTAAAATGCAAAAAAAAAGATTTTATAGCACAAGACTCTATTTTAATTTCAATTATATTAGGATGATTATTAAGGATTTTTATTTAGATTTAATTTTAGGATTTATTTTCATTTATCTTTAATTATCTTTATTTATTTGTATTTATCTTTTAGAATTTCATTAGGAATAGACTAGGTTTTCTAGTACTATAAATAGGGGATGGAGTGGCACATATTGAACATCTCTTTTCCTGTAAACACTCCCTCTCCCAAAAACTCTGTTTTTTTGTTCTCTCCATATTTTCTTCAATAAAAATCTCATTTCTATTATATTTATTTCTTTTCCAAAAATCATGAGCCACTAAACCAATCTAGTTAAAGGTTGTCAAAATTCCCCAAAAAGGTTCATGAGACTTAGAATCTGCGCTTAGCCTTCTCAACAGGGTATTCATTGCTTCTCCGCATTACGAGGTTGACGCTTCCATCCATGTCCCTTAATAGGTGATCTTTTCAACTTGTGCAAGGAACGGTCGCTTTGAACGTTTTGGGAAGGTTGCACAGTCAGTTTGTTGGCTTTTTGTGTCAGAGGTTGGCGAATCCAAGAGACAAAACGACGTGGTATTCGCCGTTGGGAAGTGATGATCTAGCAGAAGAAAGTCCCAAAAAAGCGATTATTGGCTAGAGTCAGGTTCCGCTAAATTTTAAGTCTAAATCCTTGGAGCTGGTGGTTGTAGGCGTCCTCTTCCACTATAATTGGTTTATCCTGCTCGAGAAGGGTTACTTAAAAGCCAAGAATTAAACCCAAGGCGGATCGAGACAATCGGAGGCTGGAATCTCGCCACATAAGAAACTTTCTCTTCCCTAAACTTTATTTATTTTTATATTCCTTATTTAATTTCCGCCATTTATTTAATTTCGCAATTTCAATTCACTTTAAATTCTATTTTTTTTTTAATTTTTCAGGAACGCAAGTTTTCTTGACCAATAAATTATCTAGCATTTCAAGAAACGAGAAAACAACACGTAACTTTTGAAGATTAGGAAAAGAGAAAACAATAGCCACAAACAACTTAAACCTCATGGTTATCCAAAAGAAAACCAGAGAGGGACACTAGAATATCCCACTAAAATCACTCCATTGATATTGAACATCCAAAGCTTTCCTAAAAATCATACGTAGAAAAATGATACATACTTAGCAGTGCTGCTGGCTTTTTTGCAACATCCTTCTGAACTTTCAATGCAGCTCCGTTATTCGAGGGCCGCAAACTAACCTGTTCAAGGAAGTATCACCATGCAGAAGTAGTATGAAAGCAGAGAAGTATCAATTAATGAAATTGGGTAAAAAGTAAATGAAATGGC
This sequence comes from Gossypium anomalum, assembly GCA_025698475.1. Lineage (NCBI taxonomy): Eukaryota > Viridiplantae > Streptophyta > Magnoliopsida > Malvales > Malvaceae > Gossypium > Gossypium anomalum. Next base: position 9,251,736 of record CM046967.1, on the reverse strand, counting down.
AGGATAAATAACACAGAATGCAAACACTTTTACCAGGACACCTATACCAACTAAACTAAACATTCGCTTATCAAACACAAGAAGACCAAACATCCAAATTTGAAACATCAAACAGTTTCTACTTACAAGTTAGAAGAACCATTACCTTCTTCTCCCTCCTTTTTATTATCTTTAAATGGCATTTCTTTATATAGTGCATCAAATGGTATTTGGAATGCCTAGAACACAATTGGTCCTTGACCTGCAGGTTCTCGTTTAACCAATCCGAGATATCTTTAGATTTGACTACTTCATCAGTATCCAAAGATTCTAACCATGAGTATACTGGTATCCACTGATCAGTGCGCTGAAAACGAGCCGGCAGAAGATCAGGCTGACTCGGTTCCTTTTCCTTTAATAAGAGACGAGAGAAAAAGGGTTAGATCATCCTATGTTACCTGAAACGCGGATCGGTCTGGTACAAGGAACAAAAACTAGAATCGTTAGAGGTAATCTTCTCCAATTCATTTAGTAGGAGCGAAATACGAATTACTAGAAAGCAACAAAAACCAATTCAAACGGGTCCCAGAATCAAGAGCTAAAAAAGAATCAAGTTTTTTTCTTCTGTCTTACAAGCATTGATTTTTCACCCATGTTTTGATCAATCTATTTGACAATCTTAACGTTGTAAGAATACGAAATAATCAAGTAATAGTAAAAAGGACCCAGATTTTCTTTTTCTAGGATCATGTAAATGGAAACAGTATCCAAGCAATTAATACTTATACCAAGCTATCATAATTCCCAACCGCATATAGCACGTAATGAAAAAGAATTCGCCGTAATAAATGCTGAAAGGGATTGGAAGAGAAATCAAAACCTGGGAGTGGGAGGGTAATCTCAAGTGATTTTGAATGGAAAGGAGTCGAGCGATGAGCTCAGATCGTGGCATGGATTGGAGGTCGGGTGGTAGCCAGCCAAAGTTGGAGTTGATCCACAATTCGACTTGGCTTACGTTCACAGGTTTTGCTTCTGGGAATGCGTTCACCCAGGCTTGAGCCAATGTCTCCCATTCTAGGGTTTGTTCTGTTGTGTTCGACATCTCCTCAGTTGCCGTTGCCGCCAAAATTTACGTTAATGGAGGAGTGGGGCTCTTCTTATAATTATTTTTCCTTAACTTTGTTAGATTGTAGTAGAAGTAAAACGATACCGCTTCGCTTTTCTATTTTCTTAAAAATTCTCACAATTATAAATTTTCTGTTCTTTCCTTTTGATTTGAAGTTTCTCCTTAAAAATTCAAGCGATATTATGCTCCTAATAATATAGAAATATCAAGCGTAATTCGAGTTGGAATCAAAATATAAACAAATATAAATTTTAATTAAATTCAAATTCGATTTGCAGTTCCACAGACCAAATACAAATTTAAGTTAATTTATGTTCAACTAATTTGTAATTTTTATTTATATTAAGAAAGTTTATTAGAAGTCTAATCCCGCAATTAATCCCGCACTTTTTTCATAAAAAAAAAAATACAAAATTGACATATTGAAATCCGAAAGTCAAAACCTTTCTTATGTACATAAAAGAAAGCATCCCATACATTAAAAGAAAGAAAAAAAGAATTTCTTTTACCCATAATTGCATTTATGATTTAAATAGCAAAATGTTCGGCTTCCACAACTTCCTCCATTTCCCCAACACCGCCGTGGCCGCCGTCATTACCATTACCATTACCGCCTTCTTCCAACCACCTTTCAATCGGTCCACATTCCGCCTTATGTCTCAACTTCCAATCAAGCGCTTGGCAACCACGAGAGCAATAGTTCACGGCGCCGCAAACCGAGCATCTCCTAAACTCGTGAGCCCTTGTCTCGGGCCTCCCGCACCCTTTATGGGAACAAAGCCTTAGCCCCTGCCCCAACGCACCCCTCCCTGACTCGAACCATTCTTTTAAAAACACGTTCACCGGGTGGACCTCCGGTGCCGGCACATTGCACCCGAAATCACTCAATAACGGACAACCCGAACCCGCCTTGAAACTATAATGTTGATAATTTAAACGACGTTGGTGTTGTTGCTGGGCTTTTCGTTTGACTAAGGCGTTTAAAGACGACGCAAGTTCCCGCGCGTTGGCTTGGATGAGCAGCCGGCGTCCTTCGGCTACATGTTGCCGCACGCCGTAACCGTCTTGTAAGCAATGGCCAAGTTCACGCAGGGCGTCCACGTGGCCTAGGAAAGCGGCTCTCGCGCATAAGGCTACTCCGGCACGGAGATCCTTGTCGTTCTTCGAACCACCGCTTCCGTTGAATTGAATGACTCCGAGAGAGTAGAGAGCTGGCGCGTGGGATTTGATTGCTGCTTTAGCCAGTAACGACGCTCCGCTTCCTCTGTTTTGCAAGCAGTAAAATTGGATCTGCAACGGCAGCAAATTACGTTAATTAGAAATGAATTTTATAAATAAAAAACAGAAGAAATTCGTACGAAATACGGACCATGCCGAGAGTGTAGCAAGCTTCAACGTTGCCGGCGTTAATGCAGTGTTTGAGAAAATGGTGAGCGGAATCGCACCAGTTTCTAGCTTTGACGGCCAAAGCTTTAGAGCCAGCTTTTGATAAAACCAAAGGATGAAGAGCCAAACGGTTTAATCTCTTACATCTACCAAAAATAAAAAATTCGAAATTTCAATTATTATTACCTTCAAACGACAGTAAGAAAAATAAAAAATTCAAAGGAAAAAGAAATCTAAACGTACGTTACGAGAATGTTGATGAAATCCGAAGGGGAAGAAGCGGAATAAGCGAGCTTGGAAAGGATGGAAATAACAAGATCCTCAGGTAATCCATCGAACAGATCAGATTTATCGGTGAATTTACGAGAAATCCTTTGCTTTTTTCTCTGCAACATAACTTTCCTTTTTTTTTATGAGAGGAGAAGAACAGAAACGAAACTCCAGCTTAATTTCAAATTAATCTTTCCATCTTCCTTCTTGTACTTTTATATCGAATTCGTGCTTCCGTTCTTTTCTGTTTGCTTCTTCTTTTCCACAAAACTGTTGTTCGAAATGAAAGCAAAATTCCAAACGACAGTACGTATATATATAGTCATGGAGACTTGAAGAAGGCAAAGATAAAGATTTATTGCAGACAACTGTTCAGTTCGATTATGGACCCACAAGGCCACAAGGTTTTTTTTTTTTTTTTTGACATGTGGACAAACAAGGTTTTTTATTTTTATTTTTTACAAAAAAAATGAAAATAATTAGTGTTTGTAATTTTATGTATGGGCTGTGTTTTATATATAATTAAAATGTATTTTTCTAAAATTGATAACTTCTATGAATAATATTAGAAATAATAAAAGTATGTTATTTTAAATAAAATTGTTCAAACTAATTAGTGAAAATATCAGGCAAAATTTAAAATGGAAACTTTTATATAAACAATTATATTTTATTAAATCAATAAAACAAAGCAAAGTACATAAATAGATAATGCCGTAGGATTAAAGTAATTAAAATTTTCTTACCAAAAATAAGTAACAAAAATAATTAAATTTCATTTAAAGTAATAAAAAATTTATTAAAGTAATTGCCAAATATATATCATATATATATATATATTTTTTAAAAACGGTACCCTTTATTCAATCAAAATCTTGATAATTAATTCATTTCTAATTTCTACCTAGCAAAACTTAAAAATTTGGAAAATTTTAAAATAAGATTGAAACTTTGAAAATTTTGAGATTTATATTCAAATTTTAACATATGAAATTTACATTTAACCGATTGATTTAGACTTTTTTTTGATAAATTATAAATGTGATTAACGCGACTTAAATCTAGACTGCACCTAAAACGATGAATGCCCTTAATCACCAAGTTATTGTACCAATAATAAATTTGAGTATGAAATTGGGAAGATCGAAGCTGGTCAAAGAGGCCCACGCACAACAGTGCACTTAGTTGAACAAAAAGACAAAAAATATTACGAAATCAATAAATTATGGATATGTTTAGGTTGGGTTTTGTATATAATTTATTATTTAAATTTAATTATAAATGGTAACCTTGTTTATAAATATTTGAAATAGTAAAAATAAAATTTTGAATCCAACTAATATTAGTTAAATATATATGTTTAAAATAAAATTAGTTAATTAAGTCTTAGTTTGATTAGTATAGATATTATTATTAATATAAGAGAATGTGAGTTATAATAACAAAATTTATAAACTATGAATTATTGAATTTTTGTTTTCTTCATGAATTAATAAAATTAATTCGTTCCCTAAAAAAAATTTTGTCAAAGCACTAGGTCTCATAATTGGTATGAAACTAATTGAACCACAAAAATAATGACAATGAGTACAAGTAATATAAAGGAAGCAAACGGAATTTGAAATTCGTAATTTCCTAACTAGAAATTTTAATTTTATAATTTCTTTTTATTAGTTTTTGACTTTTCTTTGATCAATTTGCTTGCCAATTTTTGGTATTAGTGTGTTCTTTCTTTCTTTCAAGTTTTGTCCTTTAGGAAATATCCAAAATCATTACAGCTTGATGTTTTTATATCTAAAGTAGATCAAGCATTTCAATTTTTATGGCATAACTCAATATCACACGTAAAAAATTAAGGTTTTCATTTTTAGATTTTTATTCATAAAAAAATAATATTTATTAAAATACCATGAAGGAATTTTTTTTTTTTTTTATGGAAAAACATAAATGAGATTTTAATTATTTTCAGTTGTTATGATATAACTTAATATTTCAAGATTTCAAGTGATTTATTAATGAAAAAAAGGCTTCAAATGCAAACGAGCTAAACATTTTATTTATTTATTTTAAATTTGGATAAACATGGAAGAACCCATCAATCTTAAAAAGGTGGGAATGATGATTAATTCACATTTGATCTTATTTACTAGTAGTTTACTTATAAGGAAGCTTTGAAGTTAAGACTCAAACTTTTGAAGCTTTCATGTGGTGTGAACTAAGATTAAACTACTACAAAACAATGAGGACTTTAGCTTGCTTTTATCTTGTTTGTTTTTATTGTCTTTATCAAACAACACCAAATATATATATATATATATATATATATATATATATATATATTCTTGAGTTAGTATTAGGGATATAGATGGATTTTATGAAAATAGTGTCCTAAATGGCTTTTTTCCCCCTCTTAAGTTAGTATTGTAGTAATAATAGTATATTAAATAATGGACAAGATTTTATTTGACTAGATGATATTAGGTTTTGGTAGAGTAACCCTAAAGAAAGTGTAATTGTTTTTGTTTTTTAATCTTAAATAAAATAAATATATCAATCTATTGGCTGAAAACTAAATAATAAATCAAAGTCAAAACAACTTGCCGCAAATAGATTAGAAAATAAATAAATAAAGCTAACTTGCGAGCTTGGGTATGAATAATGAACACACATATGTATATTACCTATGGCTTGTGCAAGTAAAATATTTGAATCTTCTTTGTTCCGTATATGATATTTAGTACGTTGTTATCATATTTAGCTCTACCCCATAAGTCCAAGTTGAAGCCACAAGTTGCTTATCAAGGAGTTTTGCAAACAACGTTAAAGCCTCCTCATACATATATATATATATATATATATATATATATATAAACACATTTCAAACGGGACATTAAATATTATATATATTTTTAATTTTGGCATTTAAATTTTTTTATCAAACATCGATCATTTTAATATTTTCTTTTATATTTGGGCAAAAAATTATTTGAAATTAAACCCAAATTTTTATATCTATAATATAATATTCTTGTCTCTCAGATATATATATATATATATATATATATAAAAGAGAAAATATAATTTAAATGTAAAATCATAATGAATTAAGTTAATACATAAGAGGAGGAAATGAAAAAGGGAAATGGGGGAACTCGGGTTATGGTTTTGGATAAGGTTTTAAGATGTGGAGTTGGTGGAACACAAATCCACTTGGTTACCAATTAAAAAAAAGGATGAATCAATCCCCTAGGGTTTGGTAAGACAATTGAGTGCTGCTGACAGTGTGTCCAAGCCTGATTTCAGCCCTCAATATTGCCGCATGGCCACTACCTTTTTAACTTTCTAATCATTACATTTTTGAATCAATTTACGATACATAAATAAGTTAAAATATATTCAATTATTATTTTCGATTAAATTGTCAATTTGTCATATACTAATATATTTTCTTCATTGGGTTTTTGCTAATTTATATATATTATTCTATTAACTACTAATATTCCTCCGGTTAAATGGAAGAATAAGAATATTAGGTGACTTTAACATGCCATATTTACTAAGATATTATGTCATTTATATATCTTTTTAATAAGAGTGTGTTATTTTAATATTTTTATTTTGAAAATATTAAATTAAATATAATTTGTTAAATTTAATATGAAAATATTAAAATAATATATTTTTATTAAAAAATATACAAATAACATGATATCTTAATTTCATATAATCCTTTCTCTTTATTTTTAACGCGTATAAATATTTTAAGAAAATATAACATTTATTAGCAAAACCTCACTATTTATAATGATATGGTACTAATACATAATTAATATATATTGATGAGATAAGAAAATCAATTATATTACAATAAAATTGAAGAATGCATGCCTTAACTCATACATTTCTTAACTGAATTGGGTGGTAGAACTAGAAATCAATTTATTTTTCTTGGTCAGTAGAAGATATGGAAAAAGAAAAGTGAAACGTGTCAAAGCTGGCTGCTAAGCAAATTAAAGCATGAAAGGGGGAAAATGGGTGGCTGAATTTGAAATGCAAAAGTTGAAAATGGAGTCGGCTTCTCAAAGTTTCTGGTCAACAAAGAAAATTAGGTGTAACTTAGCTTTTGTGAATATCAATGGAGCAGTAACATTAATAATGATTAAAAATTTCAGTTAAACATCGGTTTTTTTTAATTTTATTTTACAAGCAAATAATTACAGAAAAATAAAAATAATTTTATAAACATAGAGATTATTATCAGTTTTTTATTAGAATTCAAGTTTTGTTAGTAATATAGATCTAATTTAACTATTAGTTAGTTAGCAGATATAGCAGTTAGTCTGTTACACCTAGAGGTGTGTATGGGTCGGGCTACCCGGCCCGGCCAAGCCTGCTCAAAAAATAAGAGGGTTCGGGTAAAATTATATGCCCGAAATATGAGTTTGGGCAAAAAAATGAGGCCCGTTTAGAAAATGAGTCGGGCTCGGGTAAAACTTTTTGGGCCCGAGCTCGGCCCAGCCCGGCCCAAATTATATACTAAATATATATTTTATTTTTAATCATATTTACATTTTATTTTTAATTTTAATATAATCACTTTTTATTATATTTTCAATTTGTGTATTGTTTTAAGAATTATTTTAATATCATTTTTTATTTATTTCTTGTTTTAATATTTGTTTTAAATGTATTTGATGATTTATTATATTTTAAAATTTTTTATTTAATAAAATAAGTTAAAAAATTAATATGGACCAGGCCGGGCTCGGGCTTAACAATTTTATTTTGGGCCGGGCTTGGACAAATTTTTAGGCCCATATTTATGGCCGGGCAGGGCCCAGGCCTAGAAAACGGGCCTAAAATTTTGTCTGGGCCCTGCCCAAACCTGGCTCGGCCCATGCACACCTCTAGTTACACCTATGTTAGTTCTCAATTCTGTTATTTCTTTTTCTTTTTTGTAAGTTAGTTCTCAATTCTGTTATTTCTTTTTCTTTTTTGTAAGTTAGTTCTCAATTCTGTTATTTCTTTTTCTTTTTTGTAAGTTGTATATAACTAAGCCTTTGACTGGTGAAAAAACTCTCTCAACAATTCCTTTACACTCCTTTTCTACATGGTATCAGATATAAAATTCTCTTACATTTTTCTACATTTTCTCGCTTCCCAAACACTCTGTTTCTTTGATTTTCATTGGTTTCTTTCTTTCCAATGGCACTATATGATCCTACACTACCTACTAGTCCTTATTACCTTCATCCAAATGAAAATCCAACCTTAGTTCTTGTTTCTCCTGTTTCTCCTGCCTTATCAAGCTCGAATTATCATTCTTGGTCTCGAACAATGAAACTGGCGCTCTTATCCAAGAACAAGCTTCAATTTGTTGATGGCACAATCACAGTTTTGATTAAAACGAATCCTCTTTATCCAGCTTGGGAAAGGTGCAATACTATGGTGATTTCTTGGCTGCATCACTCTATCTCGCTTTCGATCATAAATAGTATTCTCCGGCTCAATTTTGCTTATGAAATTTGGCTCGATCTCTGTGAACGTTTTTCTCAGGGAGATATTTTTCGCATTTTTGATCTCCAAGAAGAGATTTCTGCTTTCAAGCAAGATGATCGCTCGGTCACTTATTACTTTACTGAGTTGAAGATTCTCTGGGATGAGTTGTTGAATTTTCGACCTATTCCCGCATGTTCTTGTCACACACCTTGTTCCTGTGGTGTTTTTGCTACTCTTCAGAACTATCATGATAATGACTATGTCATTCGATTTCTTAAAGGCCTTCATGATTGATTTGCTGGTGTTCGCTCTCAAATTATGCTCATTGATCCATTGCCTAGGATCAATAAAGCTTTTTCTATGGTCATTCAATAGGAACGCCATCTTACTGTTGGATATTCTCAAGTGTTTGTTAGTAACACAATGCGCCAACATTCTTCTTCCAAAAAATCTTAAGCAAAATCTTCTACTGATTCACAGCAATGCACTTTTTGTGGCAAATCCAGGCACACCGTTGATACATGTTATGAGAAGCATGGTTATCCACCTGGTTATAAGTCTCGTGGCCGGACTTCTCGTGCATACAATGTGTTTGATGATGGTGCTGCACAATTTTTGCACTCTTCACAGTCTGTTGCTACCTTGCCATCTGATCCTTGTGTCAATTTGACACAAGAACAGTTACAACAGCTGCTCGCTTTGCTTCTATCTTCAAACTCTACCTCCCCACCTCATGTTACCAATACTGCATCTTCCTTACACCAAACGACTTCTACATCTGCAGGTAACCCATTTTCCTTTCAGTCCCACCATTGGATTATAGATACTGGTGCAACCGATCATATTACACATTCTTTATCCTTGTTTGCCTCTTTCACTCCAATTCAACCTGTCCATATCACTCTTCCTAATGGCACCAAAGTTTGTGCTCGATTTTTTGGTACAGTTATTTTTAGTGATAGCCTTTATATTACAAATGTCCTTTATGTTCCTCACTTTGCTTTCAATCTCTTATTTGTCACTAAACTTACTGCCACCTTACCTTGTTCATTCACTTTTCACAAAACTCATTGTTCCCTGCAGGCTCTTCCCTCTATGAAGATGATTGGTACAGCTAAAGTTTTTCATGGTCTTTACATTTTGGACTCACCAGCTCAAACCTTCTCCATTACTGTTCCCACTGTATTGTCAGCCACCACCACCTTTTGTCATCTTTGGCACCATCGTCTTGGTCACCTTTTTGATTCAAGATTGAAGTTACTTTCTCCTTATATTCCTTCTTTGTCTATAGCAAATAGTTTAGATTGTAAAGCTTGTCATTTGGCAAAACAAAAGAAAATTCCTTTTCCTGTAAGCAATTCTGTTTCCAATAAAGTCTTTGATCTTGTTCACATTGATATTTGGGGTCCGACTGATGTTGTTTCTATCACTGGTCATTGTTATTTTCTAACTATTGTTGATGATTTCAGTCGTTTTACTTCGATTATTCTATTGAAAGCCAAATCTGAAGTTCGTACTCATATTTAGAATTTTTATACACTTATTGAACTCAATTTTCCTCAAAAATTAAGGTTTTTCGTGTTGAAAAATTTGGACATCACATATATAATAAGGATAATTACATGTTATTATTTACTATCATGATAGGTTAGCCCAAATTAAAAGTGATCTAATTTGGTTAGAATTTTATTGGGCTTTTAATTATTAAATAAAGTATGGGTCAAATATGTGTAGATACTCTTCTAATCAAATTCTAATTAATGATGGGCTAATTAGAATTTGATTAGAACTAATATGGCAAGGTTATAAATATTAGGGTTATGGTCCCCAAATAATACACAAGATATCTTTTCTAATATCCCATCATTAGGAAAGAGAGAGCAAATATTCTCTGAATTTCTTGTGTGCTAATTTGGAAGATCAAATCCCCAAGATCCGGTAAAACTTTAAGAAATTCATGGATTTAGGTACTCTTCCGCATCTAGTTTTATTCTTGATTTATTCTTGATGATTTGACATGACAGATCCTGGTTTACGGTTCTAATTTTATATTAGATACTATTTAAAATTCTAACAAGTGGCATCCGAGCTTTGTCATGTTGAATCATTGACAATGAATTGATTCTTTATTAATTTTGGATTGATTCGTTTTTCTTTTTTAATTTTATGGATTTGATATTTTAATTATATATTATGTTGAATCTTTGAGATTCTTGATAAATTTTTGGGTTTTGATTAAGTTTTAAGGTTTTATAAATATAACCTAGTTTAATATTTGCATATGCTATTCGAAAGATGAAGGTTTATTTATTTATTTATAATCGATTGATAAAAATTGATTTGTGAAATTTTTTTATCTTCTTTCACACAATTATTTAATAAATTTTGGTTAAAGTCATTATTAAATTAAAGTTACAGACTTACAACTTTTCACACAAATTTTAGTTGAATATATATGGAATTTCTTTGGTCTTTATTCATGATGAATTATTTTCACCATTGAATTTAATTTATATATACGAATGATTAGTTTTGGTTTCTGTTATAATTATTTTATATAAGTTTTAGTCCTTATGGAACCCGAATAAAATTAAAATATTTGGGATTTTTTTTAATATGGTGGCTATGAATTTTCATAAGTAGTTGCACATATAAAGGCTTTCATATAATTTGAGATTATTTTTATATTTAGTGGCTATGGATTTTTTTAAGTATTTGTGCGTATAAAAGAAGTTTTATGATAATGTCTTTAGTCATGAATATAAATTTGAGTTTACATAAAATATGTAAGGCAAGTCAATATTATTTTTATATTATTATAATTGTGTGTATATATTATGTGTGTATATATATTATATGCATATCAATGATTTTGAGGATTAATGCATGATTATAGTTGGCGTGAATAGGTGTTTATAACCATTATTCAATAAGATATATTTTATAGTTTAATTAGTGAAATTAAATTTTGATGGATATCATTGAAGTTAAATTTTTTTTTATGGTTATATATTCAATTTTATGGGTGTTTTGGTGCAAGATAAATTAATCTTTAATGTTTAATGTTTTGCATCATAGTTGCTGTTGAAATTTACCAATTGTGCCGCCTATTTTGATTCCTTTTCTTGGCATAATTGCTTATTTTTAAGTTATTAATATTAGTCGATGAATTTCAATTTTCTATGCTGCCAAGATATAAACATATATATATTAGTCTATGGTATGAATTATGGGGTATGTCAACTATTATGGTTTTATTTATGAGATATATTGACTTGAAGTTTTTATTTCAAGTATTCATTTGAATCTCTATTTAATCATAAATACAAGTTTGGATTTACATGGTAAATTCAGGGTAAGTTTTTCTATTTGATTATGAATACATGTATATGCGTAAATTGCTTTGGTGTTTTTATCCATGCCAAAATTATGAATACATGTGCTTGTTAATTATTTGGCTTTGAACCACTACATTATTTCTGTTTGGTTTTGACATATATGATTTTGGAACAAAAAAAGAAAGAAAGAAAAGAAATAGTAAAAAAAAACTGAGGTTTTCGATTTTTTATTGCATTATTAAGACAACCTTATTTTGGGTTATTTCAGAGTCTATAAAGCAATTAATATATATAGTTTTGACATTTGACTATTGGGGAAACTTAAATTTGAATATTGGTATATTTATATATATATTAAAATAACTTAATTGAAGTAAAAAGTCACCAAAGTGATTTTTTTTGTATAAATTATTTTGTTTTAAAATATAAAAGTTTGTGTGCATGTAACTTAACTTATGTTAATATTGATTGGCCCAAATGAAGGTTAATAATATTACATGTGCAACTATGGTGATAAACATGTGACGGTTATTCAATTTTACATGTGAGTAATAAATTGGCCCAAAGGAAGATTTATTATTCGACATGTTCTTATTGTCAATGTTTGATTACTCCACCAAGATATCACTTACAAGTTAATATTTTGTCCAAAGACGAAATATTAATGGAGTGTCTGATATCTTGATATGAGGTTTTCCTTTATTCAAATTATTTTAAATTTAAAGTCTTAGGTGAGGTTATTTTGATTTATTCAGCTATTATTATATTTGCCAACATCACTGTATGATGTTTTGGGATAAATATATATAAATATATATTATTATCTTTTAATTTGTTTGAAAAATGAAATTAAGGTAAATATTTTGAAACAAATAAATTCAGATTTTGGCTTTTAATTAAGGATGTCTAATATTTTAAATAAATTAGTTGAAATAAAATGCCGCCAAAGTGACCTCTTTTGTGTAGATTAGTTTATTTGAAATATTAAGATGATTATATGTTTTTGTGATTCATGCGTTTATTAATTGACCCAAAGGTAAGTTAATATTTGGCAGAATTTCAATGACATTTGTGGTGATAAACGTGTGACAATTATAAGGTATTTTATGTGAGCAATAAGTTAGTCCAAAGATTAATTCATTGTTTGACATAATTTATTGTCAATGTTTGATTGCTACAACAAGAGTACCGCTTACTGTTAATATTACTATCCAAAGACTTGATATTAATGTTGTGTTTGGTATCTTGAGATGGGATTAGCCATTATCTTGAATTTATTGTTTACTTATGAATATTGATGTGAGCTTATTTTTTGTTCTATATTCAGCTAATTCATCTTCTACTGCCACAATATCTGCTAACATAAATTCTATATCCATGCTTAATGAGACTAATTTCAATGAATGGAAAAGACACTTACTTATAGTGTTTGGTTGTATGAACATAGACATTGCACTAAGGGAAGAACAACCAGCACCTCTCACTGCGGAAAATGCCCCTTATGTTAAAAGGGATTTTGAGAGGTGGGATTGTTCAAATTGCATAAGTCTAATGATCATGAAGTACAACATTTTAGAAGCCTTTAGGGGTAAAGAATCTAAAAAGATTACTCAAGCCAAAATTTCCTTAACGAAATTGAGAAACGTTTTGCTAAAAAGGATAATGTTGAAATGACATCACTTCTGACTTCTTTGATGTCTATAAAGTATAAGGGTCAAGGAAATACTGAGCGATTTAAGGGTTATGAGTTTCATGATCCCACAATTAGGAATATTTTTTAGATGAGAATTACAACATTCTTTTAGGATGTTGAGTTTGGAGGGAGAAATAAGGTTAGAGACATTGCTTTTAAGGAGGAATTGAATTCTAACTCAGTTCCTACTATCACTTTTGATGATGTTTAGGTTCTCATACCTATCATTGATTAAGAAGTGAATCTAGAACCTCAATAAGACAATGTTGAACAACTCCCTATTCAAGATGAGGTAATTGTTCCAGAAGAACAAACTCAACAACCTCAAGAATGAATGTCATTAAAAAGGTTCACTAGAGAAAGGGTTATAATGGCTTTAGTGGAATATTTTGACATTAAGCTACATCAGATGAATATTAAGTTAATGGTTTCTCAATGATAATATTGATCATACATTTATATGGTGCAATTAGAAAGCTTTGTGTCTAATGATGCAAAGTTAATGATTTGCAAAGAACTTCATCCATGGGCTTAGGCAAACTTCTCGTCAATAATATTACAAATTTTACCAAATGATTATCTCATTCAGTTTAGAGATGAATTTTATTGATAATCGTATATACCATAAGTTTAGTGGGAGTAAGGTTCTATATTTGGTTTTATATGTTAATGACATACTGCTTGTCAATAATAAGTATAGTCTCAATCAATGCCCTAAGAATGATTTTGAGATTACAAAAATACATTAGATTTTTTTTTACATTTTAGCAATGGAAAATCTAATGTACATTCAGGTTTGTATACATTGGAATATTGTGTATATTATTGGGATGTTAGGCAGATATTTTAAGCAACCCTGGTTTGGACCATTGGATAGCATCCAAAAGGGTTATAAGGTATTTTTAGAGAACAAAAGATTGCATGCTCACATATCGGAGGTCTAATCAGTTAGAGATCATCAGTTATATAGACTTTGATTTTGATGGAATGTGGAAACAAGATTTTGCCACTAAGGTGTCAATTGTGAAAACAAATTGCAGTCTTTTATTCTAATAACAACAAGATCACATCAAAGTCAAAACACATAGACTTTAAGTTTCTGGTTGTTAAAGTAAAACTTCAGAGTTGTTAGGTGTCTATAAAGCATATGAGGAGAAACTCCATGATTGCGGATCCGTTTACTAAGAAACTACCCCTAAGGTTTTATAAGAGCACATTGCTCATATGGGTGTAACGTCATTTAAAGGTTATTTAGTTTTAGTGGGAGTTTGTATTTTTTAAATGCTTTTATGTTATAGACACATTTTCAGTTTAAAGATATTAAGTTTATTTTCTGCAGAAATAAAGTTTATTTGGTTTATTCACACTCTGATTTTGGTAAGGTTTGATCTCATTAAAGAGGACCAGTTGGAAATAGACATGTTTAGATCATATTACATGTAATTTCCATGCTACACATCCATACTTGATCTATGTCATTTGGTTGTGTTAATATTCATGATCATGGATGGATTTAGTTATGATATATGTAACGAAAGTCGCCTTGGTTCTATGTTAACATAATTAATGGATGAGATTGCTCGGAATTCCTTTTGGATATGATAGTAAAATTTTAGCTCATAAGGTTATATAATGACATGTAATTATAAAGTAATCAGTATATATATGTGGTCCAAGTGGAAGATTGTTGGAAAATTTGGACATCACATATATAATAAGGATAATTACATGTTATTATTTACTATCATGATAGGTTAGCCCAAATTAAAAGTGATCTAATTTGGTTAGAATTTTATTGGGCTTTTAATTATTAAATAAAGTATGGGTCAAATATGTGTAGATACTCTTCTAATCAAATTCTAATTAATGATGGGCTAATTTGAATTTGATTAGAACTAATATGGCAAGGTTATAAATATTAGGGTTATGGTCCCCAAATAATACACAAGATATCTTTTCTAATATCCCATCATTAGGAAAGAGAGAGCAGATATTATCTGAATTTCTTGTGTGCTAATTTAGAAGATCAAATCCCCAAGATCCGGTAAAACTTCAAGAAATTCATGGATTTAGGTACGCTTCCGTATCTAGTTTTATTCTTGATTTATTCTTGATGATTTGACATGACAGATCCTGGTTTACAGTTCTAATTTTATATTAGATACTATTTAAAATTCTAACATTTCGAACTAATAATGGCCGTGAGTTTGATATTCTAGCTTTTTATGCTTCTAAAGGAATCATTCATCAAACTTCTTGCGTTGAAACCCCACAACAAAATGGTTTTGTTGAACGTAAGCATCAACATATTTTTAATGTTTCACGGGCTCTTTTGTTCCATTCTGGTTTACCTAAGCATTTTTGGGGACATGCTGTTCTTCATTCTGTTTTCTTTATTAACCATACCCAACTCTTCTTTTGGCTAATCTCACTCTTTTTGACAAACTTTACCAAACCAAGCCTGACTTTCAGCATTTACGAGTCTTTCGTTACCTTAGTTTTGCTACAACCCTTACTGCCCATCGTTCTAAATTTGATCCTCGAGCCCGTGCGTGTATTTTTCTTGGGTTTCAACCTAATGTTAAAGGATATATCCTTTTTGATCTGTTGTCCCATGCCATATTTGTTTCAAGAAATGTCATCTTTCATGAGTCAACCTTTCCTTTTTCTCATCACCCATCTCCTTCCTCCACCCAAAAACTGGTTTTTGATCCTTCCACCACTTATGATTTGCCATCTCAGCCACAAGTTACACCAACCTCTCAGCCCAATATTACACCTACTTTTCCCTTACAATCTTCCAGACCATGTCGTACTTGGAAACCACCTTTTTATTTAGACCCATATCATTATTTTCTAAGCAAGGCTGCTACCAATCATCTTCGATGTCCACCACCTTTATCCAACCTTTCTTCAACCCATTTGTATTTCACTCTTGCCATTAGTGCTTCCTCTGTACCTAAAACATATTTACAAGCTAGTAAACATTCCCATTGGAGAAATGCAATGCAGGCTGAAATTTCTGCTCTTAAACAAAATCACACCTGGATCATTATGGATTTACCTCCAGGCAAGACTGCAATAGGTTGTAAATGGGTTTATCGAGTGAAACATAAAGCCGATGGTTCCATTGAACGTTATAAGGCTCGTTTGGTTACAAAGGGGTTCACACAAATCGAGGGTGTCAATTATTTTGATACTTTTTCACCCGTAGCCAATATCACCACTGTTCGCTTGTTACTCGCTATTGTTGCTTCTAAGAATTGGTATTTGCACCAGCTTGATGTTAACAATACTTTTTTGCATGGTGATTTGAGTGAAGAGGTTTATATGCTTTTACCTCCTGGTTTTAATTCATCAACTCCCAATAAGGTTTGTAAGTTACAAAAATCCTTATATGGTCTAAAGCAAGCAAGTAGACAGTGGTTTTCTAAGCTCACATCTGCTCTTACTTCTCTTGGTTATATTCAATCCAGTTCTGATTTTTCCTTGTTCGTTAAAAAAGATGTTGCTTTCTTCACTGCCTTACTGGTTTATGTCGATGATGTCATCCTGGCTGGTGATAATTTTGATGAAATAGCAAGAGTTAAAGCTTTTTTGGATTCTACATTTAGAATCAAAGACTTAGTGATTTAAAATATTTTCTTGGACTTGAGGTTGCTCAAAGCTCTGCTGGTATTCATCTTTGTCAACGAAAATATGCTTTAGACATATTGTCCGATTTTGGCTTCTTAGATTGCAAGCCCGTTAAGACTCCAATGGTTACAAAAATCCTCGAGATGCTTCTGCCGAATTACTTCCTGATAATACTCTTTTCCGGAAACTTATTGGCTGACTATTGTATTTGGTTTCTACTAGACCTGATGTTGCTTTTGCAATTCAACAATTGAGTCAATTCTTGGACCAGCCTACAATCGCTCATCTGCAAGCTGCTCATCGTGTTCTTCGTTACTTGAACGGCTACCCTGCTGCTAGTCTCTTCTTTTCTGCATTTTCATCACCTGTACTGAAGGCTTTTAGTGATTCTGACTAGGCCGGTTGCCCTGTGACACGCTGATATGTGACTGGTTATTGTCTATTTTATGGTGACTCCCTCATCAGTTGGAAGGCCAAGAAGCAAACTACTGTGTCTCGTTCTTCCTCAGAAGCAGAATATCGCGCATTTGCCTCTACTGCTTGTGAAATTCAATGGCTTCGATCTCTTTTGCGTGATTTGCACCTTCCTATTTCTTGCCCTACTGCTTTGTTCTATGATAACAACTCCGCTCTTCAGCTTGTTGCAAATCCCATATTTCATGAACGTACTAAACACATAGAAATTGACTGTCATCTCGTTCGTGAGAAGGTGCAATCCGGTGTTCTTAAATTACTCCCTTGCTCCTCCAAGGATCAACTAGCTGATATTTTTACCAAAGCTCTTGCTGCTGTTCCTTTTCAAATCATGTTGCCCAAGCTGGGATTGCTTTCCATACACTCTCTAGCTTGAGGGGGGGCTGTTAGTAATATAGATCTAATTTAACTATTAGTTAATTAGCAGATATAGCAGTTAGTCTGTTACACCTATGTTAGTTCTCAATTTTGTTATTTCTTTTTCTTTTTTGTAAGTTGTATATAACTAAGCCTTTGAATGGTGAAAAAACTCTCTCAACAATTCCCTTACACTCCTTTTCTACAAGTTTAAAAAATATAATTAGTTATAAATGTAATTTATAGCTATTAAATTAAATTATAAATTCTATTATATCATGATATAATATATGTTAAACATAATGCATTTTTGTTTAATATGTGTAATTTTTTTTAAGTTATAAATATATTCACAATATTAATTATAAATGATATGTCCGAATAACTATAATCAAAATCAATCAAAATATATTTAAACCTAGATCAAAATAAAATCCGCACATAATAAAATTCAATCTAAAAATCTTAAATTTTAAGGTTTTAACATTGCCATATTATTAAAAAAACATCATCTTGATAAATCAATGTTGTTTTTGTGTTCTCTTCAACTTTTTATTGTTTAATTTTATTTTTTTTTACTTTCTATAATAAAAAAGTAACTCTCAAATTAATATTGCAATTTAAGAAGAGAAAGTTAATTTTTATATACCAAACATTGAAATCACATTTAAATAAATTAAATTTTTTAAAAAGTACCGCACACCATAATTAAAATTATCTTATTTTAAAATTAGAAATGGAGAAATGAATAAGAATAAAAATATATGATTACAGTTTTATTTCAAATTTAATCACATATAGATTTTAATAAGGTTTATGAAATTTTGTTCAAAACTAAGAGAAATGATTGTACGAAACTATGATCCCACGTCTTCCTTATCCCCTTTCAATAGGAGAATTACAAATCATATTTTTCCTTCTGATTTTTAGCATTTTTAATTGGATTTGAATTTTTTCAGTAGGAAAAAGTTGAAAAAGGACTAAATGAATATACTTCGAATGATAGACGTATTTTACATTAAACTTTTGAATTCTTTTACTCTATTATAATTTATAATTGTAAACTAAATTAACTTAATTTCCAGTGTATATCTTGTTATAATTTATAATTGTAACCAATTTCTCTTTATTTTTCCTCTCATATAAATATTTTTGAATAGTCAAGATCTCTGTTTGATCCCCTGTTAGATAGAGAGATCAAATATATATTGAGTACGAGATCAAAGGTTAGTATTTAGTTAAATGCCAATAAATATGAATATACATTTGAACTGAAAATGCCAATATATTTAATTCACATAAAAAAAATAGCCATATGTATTGCCTGGCAACCAAAGAAATTTAGTTGCAAGTTCGGTGAGCGCTTCTTTACAGGTGACATTTTTTAGTGGTTAAAATCTAATCAGTAAATCCATGTAAAATCAATAGCCAATGGAATAAATTGGTCATGTTTATTTGGTTTACTTGCCTAGCAGATTTGGAAGAATCGAAATCTTTTTCTATTTCAGGGCGTGATATGGAATATAGGTGAGATAGTTAAGATATCATACATTTGCGCAAAACAGTTTGTTTCTTTTTTCAGGGAGGAAGTGTCTAGACGACTGAAGCCTAGTTCAACTGCTCAAGTATTGGAAAATTGGACCGATCTTTGCACAGATAGAGCAGTTCAGGTGACTCCTGGAAAAGCTGCTACAGGAGGAGTTATAAGAAATGGGAAAGGGGAATGGATTATGAGATATAACATATACTTGGGCAATTGCTCAATTTTTAATAATGAATTGTGGGGTATCCTTGATGGATTAATCCTCATCCAAGATAAGTAATATAAAGGTGTGGTGATTCAAACAGATTGCTTGGAGGTAGTCAATGCAGTTCAGTCTTCTTTTTTGACGAGTTCAAATCATGCCCTTACTGGACGTATTAATAAACTTCTGACAAATATAAGACATTGGGACATACAACATTTTCCTTTGAGCTTCAATAATGTTGCGGACTGCTTAGTCAAAATGACTTTACGTACAAACCATGGTCTAGTGATCTTTGAGGTGATTTCAAGGGTGGTGCTTGTACTTTCTACTATTGTTCAAACAAGTGATTGCTCTACTTAGGAAACTATTATATAGTTAATTTTACTTTATTTATTTTTATCTTACCAAAAAAATCCTATGAAATTCACAATTTCCAATTTAAAAATTAATCTCCAAAAGTCTTATAAATTTATGAATTAATATTTAATTTTAAAAACCTCAAACAATATTTTCCCAAAAGGAAAGTGTAAAATTGACACGTAAAAAGGTATAAAAAAAAAAAGTAATTCCACAACCATCAAGTGACCCAAAAGACACTAAAACAAGATTAAGCCATTTGTTTCATTGGACAAAACAGAACACAATTATAAGACAAACACAAAACAATAATTTCCTACAAGCTATATATATAGAGAGAGAGTGTGTGCGTGATTTCATGTTACAATAATCTAATGGCAAAAATATTGCGTGCAACTTTGGCTTTCTATAGTGTTAATCTTCTCCTCTTCTAATCAGTAAACAATGAAATTGTCTAAAATCTTATTAATTAGTTAAACATTATATTGTTAATTAGGTGCCGTTTTCCTCCTGCCATTGACATCAAACCTGAAAATTTATATAAATTATTATAAGAAAGTAGTATTGCAAGAAGTTTTCAACAAATAATAAAATAAGATGAGATTTCAAATCAGACATGGAGAAAACATTATGACAATCCATGTTCTGTAAGAGACAAAACATGGCTGCCTACTTTATATATATATAATTATCCTGTTCTGAAGAGGCACCACTACACTGCCGCTGATGTTTGTGAAAGATTAACCAACGATACAAGCAAGGGTTTGCATCATCAAATATTGTTTTATTTTTTCTTTTGCTGCCATTTCCATCCAAGTTTTGGACGGTCAGTTTAACCCTATGACCTAAGTAAATTAAGAAAAATATATTTAAAAATATAGTTCCATGATTGCATTTGCTAACTCTAAACCAAGTCAATCATGCAATATATGTAGATAAAAGATAAAGTTAAAAAAAAATTCACATAATTTTATAAAAATTAAAATAAAATTATCTTTACAATTTTAGAGTAGATTGATATTTTTGGGTATCAAATTATAATTTTATCATTTATCAATTTAAAACTATATATAGTTTAAAGGGTTAAAAATTAAATTTCACATTTTAGAGGGATCGAGTCTTGCCAGCTCTCCTCTTAAACCCTAAATCTATTGTTCCATTGCTCTTATATAGATAAATTTATATTTGATGCATACGAATAATATATCTTCGTATAATGTTAATGAATCATAAATGTTCTTGTTAAAAATATAATAATGATATTTAATTTAATGATTTTTAAAATTATTAATTAATTTATAGATGATGAGTTTTGATATGATTTATTGATATTATGTGAACTTATACACTATCAAAAGCGATGAAGATAAGGATGATGAGAGATCAATAAAATCTATAAAAAAAAACAAGGAGGCTTAATAATGATTTAAATTAAATTTTTAATTTTTGAGAGGAACAAAAGAAAAAAAATTTATTCAACAAAAAGGCTTAACAAGATTAAGCGAGGACATAAAGTTATAATAGTTTCCTAAAAAAAATTGCAATGGTACCATTTAATTAAAGAGTTAAAGTCATTTCAAACTGTTTATATAGGATTATTATCTGATATGGTATTGGTGAAATTTTTTAATTCTATAAAAGAGGTTAAGAAGCTATCCTGTCTCGTATTTATTTATTTTTATATTTTTAAGACCTAAAAATTTTTAAAACTTATATATCAAATAATAATCTCTGTATAGATATTGGTGTGGCTGATCTTTGTCTCCTATGCATATCTACATACGAGTGTGAGATATAACTCTATATAAAAGGAAGTAAAATTTTAGGCACATACTCATGTTTCAGTCACACACTAAAAGTATTGAACATGGGTTCAATTTTTATGGGCAAAGCTGCTGCTGCATGCATGCTCGGATCAGATGGATCGATCTTGTAAATGAGGAATTTACTTTTTGGAATCAAGAAATAAGAGAAGCAATCGATATTAGGATTTTAATTCAAATCTATTGAATACTTTGAAGGTGTCAAGGTGATGTATAAATTAATTGAGTTAATTAATCTCTGGGAATTAGGGTTAAAGCAATGAAGCCGAATTTCGACACATAAGCAAAGTTATGACCATTTAACGCAAAAACCCAGATATTACTTTTGGTTCATTGTCGTGATTTAGATTGATAAAAAAAGGGATCAAATGTAAAATGGTGGAGTTCTTGGAACACTTAATTGCAGAGAAAGATAAATGATAGAGATGAGTGAGAGGAACGTGCCACCTCGCGCAAAACAAAGTAATGAAAGCAGTGCATGTGAGTTACCCTTTTCTTCAGTCACATAATTACTGCCCACATGTTGATCGAAATTGTGTGTAGATAAAGCAAACCCAAGCCCTGGAACTGGACAGGCTTCGAAGACAATGGTTTTGGCAATTGGAAATGCTCAGAGCTGAAGGCTTCCCGAATCGGGCAAAACAGGCTTCATGCCTAGGTTGCTGTTAGGCACGAGACAAGGGGCAGCTGGTTTGGGGGCAAACATTTAGCGTTTCACTTTTAAGGAGGGAATTATGTCCTTGCCTCAACTAGAATTACATCAAACCACACCCCCATGCACGAGGATTGACCTCCACTTTGATTGCTATTCAATATTCATTCATTTTGGGGTGCACTTACTTCTCCCCCATGCTGTGTGCCACTGTCTGTGCCATGCGGACGCAAAAGCTTCGCTAGCTAGAAGCTTCTCTAGCTAGCTATCTACCTAGTAATTGTGTGATGGGATGGAGATGAAATTAAAAAAAGAATTTAGAAGTCAAAGCTAAAATCCTTATATTAAAAAAGATTTAAATTAAGTTTTTAATTTATAAGAGAGTAAAAGATGTAATATATTTCTTTGTTTAAAATTTAACAAAGGAGCCAAGGCTCCTTCCTGCCTTAGCTATACCCATGCAAGTTAGGTTTGAACTTACCCTCTAGCTACGCCCTTGCAGGTTAATATTGAACTAATATATCCTTATGTTTATTTGATAATTCATGCAAAGTAATTTTTTGAAGATATATAGCCGCCCTTACAACAATGTAATCCCTAGCGTTTGAATTTGAGTTTTATCTCTTAAAGTGCTATATGCATAAAATGAGTTAAACACGAGTGAAATCATAAATTTTGTGTTAAATTATCAAGATAAAATTATAACATTTTAAAGGATGAAAAGTTAAAATTCTATATCTTTTAAAGAGAAAATAAATGAAATTTCACAATATAAACAAATAAAATAACATCCATACTTGCCCTTTTTAGATCCATCCCTAGGACTAAGTTAAGTTTTTAGCAAATGGGTTGAATTTTTTTTACCAAATTATATTATCCCACATTTTAGAATTAATTTTTTTTAAAAGTATATTCAACACTTATTCACATATATTTAAATATAAATATAGTATATAATATTTAAAATATATGAAAATATTTATATTAAATTGTATATTTATTATAGGGTAAACTATCAAAATAATAATTTTTGTTTACCTCAGGTCACATTTTAGTCATTTATGTTAACGTACGTGTTGTAACATTTTAGTTACTGAGCAGTTAATTGCCGTTAACAGTGTAACTGTAAGCTGACATAGCATGTTAAGTTATCATTTCAAACAAAAACCTTAGGTTAAATTATAGAATTAGTCCCTATATTTTTTCGTTTTGAGCAATTTAAATTTTTTTCTTTTATGTTCTTTTAACTTTCCTTTTTTTTCTTTATTTTTCATTCTCTTCTGCTTCTTCCTCTATTTTCCTCCCTTCTCCATCTCTTTTAGTATAGTTTTTCTATGTTTTTTGTTTGTTAAAACTAAAGGGGAAGAAGAAAAGGAAAATAAAGAAATAAAAAGAAAAAATTAAATTGTTCAAAAAATAAAAGTATAGGGACTAGTTTTAACAAATGGAAAACATAGAAAAACTACATTAAAATATATGGACAATGGAGGAAAACGAAGGGAGAAGTAGAAGAGAATGGAAAAAAAAAGTTAAAAGAACATAAAAAAATTAAATTGCTCAAAACGAAAAAAAAATGGGAATCAGTTGTATAATTTAACTTATAATTTTTGTTTGAAATGATGATTTAACGTGTCATGTCAGCTTACTGTTACACCGTTAACGGCAATTAACAACTCAATAAATAAAATGTTACAACACGTTAATGTAAGTGACTAAGACGTAATATTTTAAATATAAGTGACTAAAATGTAATATAAAGTAAACAAAAATGAGTATTTATTATATTTAACATTCACTTTCGAATTTAAATAGATAGCATGTATATATATATATAAACTAATATTTTAGATGTCTTGCATGAAAAGAGTTAAGCATCATGCAAACGATATTAATTTTGGAGAAAATTTTACAAGCAAAATATAAGAAATGGTGATAACATTTATTCTGGCTTCAATTTGAAGAATTAATCAACCCATCTAGATGGATGCATAAATATTGCATGGCTCTCCTCTCCTAGCTAATCAAATATAATGTTTTTAAATTATTTGAAAAAAAAATCTTATTTTAACATCATGGTTGGAAGGAAAATAAATGAAATCAAATCAAATAATTAAGAATGCGAATTCTTCTAATAAATCTAGAATGATGGTTTTATTTATTTATTTATTCATTCTGTAATGTCATAATATTAATAAATAAAAGAGGTTGACAGCCACTAACATGGACATGTAGGGTTGACAAAATTCCTTTTTATAGGAAACCCTAATTAATAAACCCTTTTGTATGGAGGTTGGTGGCGTATCAAACTCTTTCCTTATTTGATTGTTTTGATTTAATTTAAGATAAGATTGAGTCGTGAAGTGAAACAATATGCATATATCCATTGCTTGCCTAAATTATTTAATGAAGTTTGGTGTTGAAAGATTATTGAGATTTGGATTACTCAAATTATTTTAAATTATTGATGCATAATATATATATATATATATATATATATATATATATATATATATATATATGTCGAAATCATTTTTATTTTAAAAAACGGGGATCGACTTTTTAATGAGGTATGAAGTTGCCACCAATCCTTTTTGTTTAGGTGTGATCGGGTCACCCTGTGATCGATCATTTTAAAAAAAACATTTCAATTTATTAAAACAACGTTTTTGGTCTACGAGAAACTAGAAAAAGGATTCAGGAGTCAGTTACGCGTGAGGAAGGATTAGCACCCTCGCAACGCCCAAAATTGGTACCGCATTGATCAATTAACGTCCTAATGTTGAAAATTTGAAAAAAAAAAATTTAAATACAATGCCTTTAAAACGTTTGGATAACTTGAATTGGATATTGAGATTCTTTCGCTTAGAAGGAATAAAATATTACGTCCAGCACGATTGGATACAATATTTTGAACCCTCGAGACAAGATCATCTCAGGGTTTCCAAAACACATGCACTTAAAACTTTTAAAAAGGATATTTGGCTATTCGGCCCAAACGGTAAATCAAAACCCAGCACGATTGGGCACAATTTACCGAATATTTAAATACGAAACATTGCCTCATTTTAATTTGAGAAAATATAGATGAAATTTCAAAAGGATATTTTGTATTTTAGTCGAACGAAAAATCGAAACCCAGCACGATTGGGCACGATCTCTCAAACTTCCAAACACAAAATATTGTCTCGTTTTAGTTTAAGAAAACATGAATAAAATTTCAAAAAGAAAGGTTATTCCGTATTTTAGTTGAATGAAAAATTGAAACCCAGCACGATTGAGGACGATCTCTCAGACTCTCTAAACACGAAATATTACCTCGTTTTAGCTTTAAAAAATGTGAATGAAATTTCAAAAAAAGGATATTCCATGTTTTACTCGAATAGAAAATTGAAGCCCATCACGATTGGGCACGACTTCTCAAACTTCCAAGCACGAAATATCGCCTCGTTTTATTTTAAGAAAAATGTGAATGAAATTTAAAAAATAGATATTTCATATTTTAGTTGAATGAAAAAACGAAACCCAGCACGATTGGGCACGACCTCTCAAACTCCCCAAATATGAAATATTGTCTCATTTTAATTTTAAAAAACATAGACAAAATTTCCAAAGGACATTCCGTATTTTAGTTGAACGAAAAATTGAAACCCAGCATGATTGGGCACGATTCCTCGATCCTCCAAACACGAAATAATTCCTTAAGTTGAGAGGGTTTGAATTAACAAGGATAAAAGCCAGGTCAAAACATTTTTGTTTGATTAAAATATCGGAATTTGAGTCACGATGCCATAATGTAAAACCAAAGTTCCAAACATGGAACCTGAAGAGAATATTGTAAAAATGAATGGCCATAACATAAGATTTCAAAAAGGCGAATTTGGGTCCATACAATGGCGACATATCATACATTATACCTGTACTAATATCAACATTAGAGGACCAATGAACTGAGAGCATATACCAAGCAAATTAACGCAAATAATATGCGGTATGCTTATTAAAACATATAGACGGATGAATGATATAAGGAAATGGTATTTAAAATTATGAAACAAGTAATTTATATTGAAGTCTGGAATAGTCCAAGAAGGTGGAAATAAGGTTAAATAATATATAAACTAATGATATATAAATGAAGCTTTAAAGTAAACAAAAAAGATGATACCAAAGTACCTGCGTCAATTTGAATAAGCAATATGCATTAAATGGACATCTACTAATACATATATATATAAATATAAAATTTAATTATATATAAAAAAGGCTTGGAATAAACAAACATATGTAAATATATATTTATGCATGAAAAGAAATAACATATAAATTTTAAAATCAATATATCGTATAATCAATTAATATTTTAAAACTTTAAAAAGACATAAACTTAACAATGTATGATTAATCAAAACGGTACAAAACAACATGTTAAAATAAATATACGGAAAAAATTAGAATAGTGAATAATTTATGATGGACGTAAAATACAGATTCAGACTTAATTTTAAAAAAAAAACAGTAAGGTAATTTGTAAACCAAAAAAATGTTAAGACCAAAATGCAAGGTGCAATAACCAACAGGGATCAAAAAGTAAATAAACCAAACCCCAAAGCAGCTCATTTCGGCGTGGACTAGAATGGGCCTTTGTGCAAATTTCAGGGGTAATTTGAAAGCATTTAAAGAAAACAAAAAGGACTTGATTGAACGTAGGCGCAGAGGAAAGGGACTGGTCGCGAAAATTGCTCATTTAAGGGAAATATGAACATTCCAGCCTATATTCAATGCACGGCCCGCTTTTCCCCTTCCCTAGGCTCTGCTTTTGAGAATAAAAAAAATAAAAACAAATGAGGCCTTCCTTTTAACTTTTTTAAAACATTGAAGAACCTTTTAGAAAACCCAAAAAAATAATAATTTATCCATCATTTCTCTTATTTTTTCCTAAAAAAACAGAGAGAAAGCTCTCAAATCTTTTCCTTTTCAACCAGCGCCGCCTTCATCGAAGATCCGGCGCGCTGAGGCCGCCGACATCGAGAGTTTGCCGGTAAGTCCCCCCTCTTCCTCTCTTGTTTTTTTTAAAACCGTTAGAAAAATAATGGAAAAGAAAAAGAACAAACGAAATCTGAATCAAGAGAAAATTCCAAAAAAAGAATGAAAAATCACCTTTCGAACCTTAGTTCCGATTCTCGATTTACTCTTGACTTTTGTATATTCTCCCTCTATTATTCGAAAAAAAATCTCCTTTTTACATTCGTTTCGGGGGCTTTTATAGCCTTTTTTACAACTGATTCTTGCTTGTTTGCAGGTGCCTGATCGAGCACATTTCTGACGTGGCGTGGTGGTGTTGCGCACGTCGCGGGGTGGTGGCGTCTGCGTGCGATACCTTTGCTGAAACGGCGCAAAAAGAGGTTTGGGGCTGGGGTTTCAAATTTGCCAAAACTGTTTTATGCTTATAGGCCAATTGGGCCGTAGTTTAGTTTGGGTCTGGGTTCGTTTTTGTTGGGTTTTGGGCTGCTTGGGTAGTGCTTTTGCTTGTGTTAGGTTTTAGTTTTTTTTAATGGTTTGGGTCGGGCCATAACAATATATATATATATATATATAAATTCTTAATTTTGAGTTTTATTTTTTCATTTCATTTTTTATTTATTGGGAGTTGAAGTAGTGGTGAGCGTATGATCAAATTGAGTGAACAAATTTCAAGTTAATCGAGTTCATAAGTCCTATTGTAGCATCCTAACTCAATTTAAATTTTTTTTGAATAGATTCGAGTCAAATGAAATTCGAGTTGAGTCGAATCGAATGAAATTATTCGAGTTAAATTTAAAAATTAAATATGTCAAATAAAAATATTATTACAGTATGATTAATTCCATGTTAGAGCACATAAATTTGAAACCATATATATTTGAAACAATTTCAAAGAAAAATAATAAAAAAATAAGATACTTGAGTATGATAAATTTGAATCATTAATTAGGTCCCCAATATTATTATTTTAGAAAAAAATTTTAAAATTTAAAATTTTTTATATATTTTTAAAGGAATTTTTTAGAATTTTTAGAATTATTTTAAATATAAAATTTGAAAATTTGAAAATTATTTTGAATTATTTTGTAATTTTTGTTGAGAGAGTGACCAATTTGCTTATTTTTAAAGTTGAAATTGACCAAAAGGGTATTTACATCAATCTTTTATTCGAATTATTCAAATTGTGAAATTCAACTCGAATTGAGTTATTCAAGTTGACAAGAATAGTTTGAATAATTCGATTCGATTAACTCGAAATTTGAACTTTATTTTCCATTTTTTCGAATCGAATCGAGTTTTGCTCATCCCTAATTTGTACATTTTTAGAATTATTAATTAAAAATTTAAAATAAAATAAAAGTTATTATAATTATATATTTAAAAATATTTATAATTCAATAGAAGTTGTGATAATTACTCATTTAAAAATAATTAGAATTTAAATTATAATTATTTGTTAAAAAAGTTGTGCTAATTTTAAAATAGAGTTATTACTTGAATAAAACTTTAAAAGTATAAGAAAAAAAGTTGTAACAATTATAATTATAATTTACAATTATTAGTTTAAAAAAAATTGAGGTAAACAAAAGTTGTATTAGTTTTATTTTTAAAAAAGTTTCTCATGAAGTTATTACATTAATAGAAATTTAAGCATCTCAATTATACTTAATTAATATTAGATTTAATTATGTTAATTAGTTATTATTTTGAATAATGTTACTTTGTATTAATTATATAGAGTAAAACTATATTATATGTTGAATATGTTAAAAATACTTTAATTATTATTTGAAAATATTATATTATAATATTTGAATTGAATAGTTAATATATTTTAATTATATTCAATCATTCAAATAAAAAATATAATGTTATGCTTAATATTGTAATTAAAAATACACTATTTAAAAAACGAATACAACACAAGAAGCTAGTATACATAAAAATCATGTGTTCAAAGAAACTTTTAAATTAACAAGAATACCCTTTAATGTTCATTTAAATAAATGAGCATATAAATAGCACCCTATGAATCCTTCTATGAACGGAAGTGTCGAACACCACTGTATTAGATCAAACTGGGTGAAAGAAAAATTTTGAGTCCAGAAGTGGTACAAGAATTTGATGGGAAAATCAAACTGATTCAGGATAGATTGAAAACGACTTCGGATAGGCAGAAGTCGTATGCAGACTTAAAGAGAAAAGACATTGAGTACAGTGTCGAAAATCAAATCTTCATGAAAGTATCCCCATGAAGAAATGTGTTAAGGTTCAAGACAAATGACAAGTTAAGTCCTAGATTCATTGAAACCTACAAAATCCTTAAAAGGGTCAGTCAAGTCGCGTATCAATTAGCTTTACCTCCAAAACTTAATTGAATTCATGACGTCTTCCATGCCTCGATGTTGAGACGATATCGATCCGACCCTTCCCATAACGTTCCAATTGAGGAGATCGAAGTGAGACTAGATTTGTCCTTTGAGGAGAAATCCATACAAATTCCAGATCGTGATGTAAAGGTTCTGAGAAAGAAACAGATCCCTATTGTGAAAGTACTATGGTGGAACCATGGCACTTATGAGGCAACGTGAGAACCGAAAGATGCATTTTGTCAACAGTATCCTCATCTATTCGAAATAGGTAAATTTTGAGGACAAAATTTCTTTAAAAATAGGAGAGTTGTTACACCCTAAAACATAAGGGGTTAATTGGAAAGATAAACTAATAAAATGATTAAGCTTAATGGTTAAGTGTTTAGTGCACTCTATGAGGTCTTTAGTTTTATCCAATCCTCTCCAAAGTTTAAATTATTCTTCTGATTTGTTCTAAATCAGATTCTAACAATATTTTTTAAAGAGTAAAGACCGATTTAAAAAAAAAAAAAAAGAAAACTAAACGTTAACAACAAATTTTTTTTTCTTTTATAATTTCCATGTCAACTACGTTAATGAAATTTTTTTATGGAATTATCAATTGGACCAAGATTTTTAAATAAAAAAAAGTATAGGATCATGTCTCAAAATTAAAGTACATGAATTAATCTTAAAATTTAAAAGAGTACAGGGATCTTTTACAAGTTTTAACAAAAAAAATATTAACTTTACGTATAACAAAGGCTAAAATATACCATAAGTCCTTATACTTTTTAAAAGTTTAGAATTTAGTATATGTACTTTTATTTTTAGGAATTTAGTCACTCTACGTTTTAGATTTCAAAATTTAAGTATTTTATACCTCCCCCATGAATAAAGACACATGACAAGACAAAAAGCCTCCTGAGAGCCACATAAGGGATGAACTCCACCAACTACCAATTGGAAGGTCGCTAGAAGCCTCACCTCCCGTCTTAACCACCCAGACATGTGAGAGGTTGACCATTCGCTCCTCCAAGCTCCTGACATTTTGTTAAGAACATGATCTTCTTAGTCACCAAACTCTCATGTGGGTTCAACTGCTTTGTACCACCGAATTAGAATGAATAACAGAATCTGTCCTGTCACGGACATCCTCGTCTCATCGAAGACATCCTTCTTACGTGTTCCGCAATGATGGCTCAATGGTAGGTCCAACATGTTAATACCATCCTACATGGGACCCTGCCTATAAATACCCCTAAAGACGATGAAGAAGAGATCAACTCTCAAAGATACAAAGCATACACTTTACCAACTTACTATCGTCACTAAACCTCCAAATTATTTCCACCTCCACTATTTGTAACCTTCAACTCTCCACCCCGTCCTTCGTCACCACTGCACAAGCTCGTTTGCCCAGCCCAAATACAAAACCCAAATGTACCTAACCCACTAAACCTAAACCCACCAAACAGAAACCCAAACAAAAATTAAACCCAAACCCATATAGCCCAAACACAAAGTTAAAAAAAGAAAAAGAAAAAACCCTAAACTAAAAACCCTAGCCCCCATAGCCTGCAGCCACCGTCCTTGTCCCATCCAGGCCAGTCACCTGCTACACCTACGCCCACCACCTGTGCCACCGCTCCACGTGCACCTGCGAGCATTAAACGAACAAGACAGAAGCAAGAGCAGATGATGTATATTCGGCTATATATAGCCAGACCGAATGTAAAGAAAGGGACTTCTTCTTTTTTCTTAATTTTGTCTTTCTTTTCTCGAAATATAAGTAGTAAATAACATCAAAAAAGTTCAATCCATATTCAAGTTGCAGAAAAGAACATCAAAGACCAAAAACAAGGTCTACCTTTTTTTTCTTTTTCTCTTCCACTTCGAATCTATGTGAGCACACAATCTTCATTCCATTATAAACGATACATACATATGTATATATTAGAAAAAGAAAAAAAAAAGAGAAAAAATTACCTAAAGGGCGATTTTCGGCCACCGTGTATGGTGGCCGGCACGGCGGAGCCACGGCGGGGCGATGGTCGGACCCCCTGGCCAATTTCGGTTTTCTCTAGAGAGAAAACCCCCCATCTCTCTTCTTTTTTTTCAAAACTCAGCAGAAATGAAAATTCAAAAAAAGTTTTTGACTTTTAAAGGCCCTCAGTACGACGTCGTTTTGGGGCAAACACTCAGCACCCAAAACGGCGTCGTTTAGATGTTGACCCGCGCAAGACCCGACCCGACCCGACGCCTGAGGATCCGCGTGTTTCTATTGCTTGGGACAATTGCTGGCGTAGTCCCTCCCCATTTCTGCTAGGTTTTAATCTAGTCTTTGGCCATTTCTTAAATCTGCCCTTTAATTTTAATTTTGCTTCAATTCGAACCTCAGGCCATTCAAGGGTCAGGCATACTGAACGGTGTCGTCTTAGGGTGTTGGAAAATTGCCCCATATGGCCCCTGTGTATTCTCGCGTGTTACATTTGACCCCTACATTTTCATCTTATCACGATTTGTCCTAAAAATCCCATTTTTAATTCAATTTCGTCCCTCTTTTACCTTTTTCTTTTTTTTTATTTTAATATCATTCATGCTATTATATATTATTAATGTTATAATTGTATTTTTTATTATTAATGTCACATTATTAGTATTTTTAATTGATACCTATATATATGTTATATAACATGATTAATAGCTTAATATTATTGTTTCTTTTATTAATGTACTTGTATGTTGTATATGTATATCAATATTATATTTCTTCTTTTCTAAGTATTATATATGTATATATATATATTTTATATATTATATTATCCAATATATATAAATATATTATGTACATACTTTAAATATAATTATGTATTTGTTTCTTTTTCATATATATGTATATATATTTATGTAATATCTTTAATAGTTTTATTACTAACATTATTTATGATATATGTGTATCGTATATACATCCTCTTAATATTATGTTTTTCTATATGTTACGTATATATTTTTAATAACTATATTATGTATTGCTATATCTACGTAGCATTATTTTTACTATCATTATTATTCCTAATATATATATTATGTATACATCTTTTACCTTCATATAAAATATATATATTCTTAATATCATATTATTGTTATATCTATCTTATACATGTATATATCTATGTAGTATTATTAATTGTTGTTTTCAACATTATTTTTATTTCAAATACGATATATATATTATGTAAATACTTTCAATACTAAATTATGTATGTATTTTTGTCTATATTATACACATACTTTTAGTACTCAATATTACTATCATAAATATGTTCTTGATATATATATATATATATATATATATATATATATATATATGTTTTTTTAATATTATTATCATTATTTTCCACTTTTTATTATACTATTTTTATTTTTGTACATACTTCTAATATCATTATTATATGTATATGTATGTGTGTATATTTTATGTACTATTTGTGTTCCAATATTATTATTCCTTGTATGTATATATTATGTATATATATTTTTAATACTACGTATACATTTTTATTTCTATTATTACGTATATATTTTAATATATATATGCATATATTTATCTACCGTTATCATCAGTTATTTTTTATTACTATTGTTTTCAATAAATATTTTTAATCTAGTATTATATTTTGTACATATATATGTTCCCTACTACTTCATATTTACATTATTATTACCATGTTTAATACCATGTGTTATTATCGTTTCATACTATTATTATTTATGTTATTACTATTATTATCGTTTTCGTTATCACTGTCATTTTTATTTTGCCATGTTTCATTTATTTATTTTGCCTATGTATTCGATCATTTCATTTTCCTCATGCGTTTGTTTACTAGCCTTGTTATTATTTCACCTTTCATAATTGCTCGTATTATTATGTTTGACACTGTCGCGTTTATTATTACGTATTAGCGCCATAATTTACTTTTATGTTTTACTATAAATCACATCATGTTTTTTTACTCGATGCCTTAAAATAATTCTTTCATAAAAGTGATATTCTGTATTTGGTAATTCGAAACAATCGTGCCCTAACTTACTGGGTTTCGATTTTTCTCATTTAACCTAAATAACGGAATACTCTTTTAAAATGCAATACTAGTTTTGAAAAATACTTATTCTTGGAAATACGAAGTGTTGTGCCCTAACTTACCGGGTATGACATTTTGTCACCTTGAAATAAGAATTTGTTTTAAAATAAAGGCAATATTCGGTATTTGAGAGTTCGAGAAACGTGCCCTAACTTACTGGGCTTCGATTCCTCTCGTTTACTCTAAATAATTGAATACCCTTTTAATAAATTAAAATACGCAAATTTTATATAAAAGGCAAGCTCGCTCTCGAAACTTCAAGATGTTGTGTCCTAACTTACTGGATGTGACATTTCATATTTTGAGACGAGGAGGTCTTTAACACTTAAGCTTTTTATAAAGAAGGATCATATTTTAAAAATCTTTCAAATCTTCAATCTTTGACACTAAGACACTAACTAATCAACTAGGTACCAATTTTTGGATGTATCGAGGGTGCTAATCCTTCCTCATGCGTAACCGACTCCCGAACTCATTTTCTGATTTTCGTAGACCAAAAATTATCATTTTACTAAATCTTAACTTTTATTAAAATGGTTAATTTAAAGGTGACCCGATCACACCTCATCAAAAAGGATTGGTGGCGACTCCTCTATTCGTTTTCATTTTCAAAATCTAAGTCGATTCCCGTTTTACTAAAAAATGGTTATGACAGCTTGGCGACTTCGCTGGGGAGCCAAATAAGAGAGTCAAGCCACAAGTTGATTAACTTGTGTCTTTTTAGCGAAAATTGAAAATTTGGTTTTGAAATACGATCCTTTCATCATATTTCATCTGTTATTTGCGATATAATACCTATTGTGCTGGTTTGATCCTCTAAATAATTTTGCATATTGCATTGCATGACCATTATGGTCACACCCCTCTAAGTGGGAGTGAGAAACTACTCTTTCGTGAGGTTTTCACCTCCATGCAGGATAGTGGATCGCTTTCGGAGTACATCCGTACCTATGTCTTCGTGAGATTTTCATCTCCGTGCAGCCATAGGGAAATGTATTCCCCTGAACCGAACTCGGTCTGTATGAGCCTATAATGGGTGAAGATCGAGGAATCAGCTGGTTCAGGTACCTTACTCTAGAACCCAAACCACATATAGAGAGACCTAGGAGCCCACCCTAGGTAGAGCCATTCTGAAACCCTAGTGGTCACCCGAGCAAATGTTATATTTGTTATTCCTTGTTTTCTTTAAATTTCGTATGAAATACTGACTTGTTTTGTTTCAATTGTATTTGCATAATAAAAGGTGTTGATTTACATTCAGTTGCTAAAAAGATAGCTTATTATGGAAAACGGGTTTTTTGATAAAATAGAGGACAATGTTCTTTGTCAGGGGATATAATGAGACAACACAAGAAGAGAAAGGTGATAGCCTAACAGAAGTGCGTGTCGAGTTATGTTATGGATTTTACTCAAAGTTAGTGTAACTCGTAACAATCTCCAAGAGATGAAAGAAATGGGCTCGGTGGGATGACGAGATCAAACGGCTATTCTACTGTCATTATGGCGATTTACCTTATTTGCTCGACGTCAAGATAGACGAACGTCTATTCCGAGCCCTCGTTCAATATTGGAATTCTACTTACAGTTGCTTCACTTTTGGGAGGGTAGATTTGGTACCCACGATAGAGGAGTACACAGCCTTGATCCGATGCCCGAAGATTCAGGTTGATAGAATTTATTCCAAAGCTGCCAATGGCCCAGCATTCTCGAAAAGGTTAATGAACATCACAGGGATGAGCGAGCAGTGGGTTACAGCCCGAATCAAACAGAAAGGAGGTTGTAGGTGCATTCCTTGGAGGAATTTGAGAGATTTAATCTTAGCACATCCTGACACAAAGAAGAAGGTAGATGTATTCGCCTTGAGCATCTGTGGATTTCTTATCTTTCCCAAAGCTTTGGGACATATAGACGAGGTGGTTTCTGATCTTTTTGATAGGCTTAGTAAAGGGACCACACCTATACCCGCGATATTGCCTGAAACTTTCAGATCATTGAATGCTTGTCGAAGAACGGGTGAAGGAAGATTTATTGAATGCGCGCAGCTTCTACTATCATGGTTCCACAGTCATTTTTGGAAAGTGGAAAAGGTCTCGTATCGCGTCTTCTCTGAAAACTACTCTCCACTGAAAGAGTTAGTGGCTACGCCGAGAAGAGATGATATTACAGGAGAAAATTGGATGACGATCCTCCAGAATTTGCAAGAAGAGAATATCGAATGGAGAGCTCCGTGGATGGTGCCTGACGAAATATTATACCGATGTGAAGACTTCGATTGGGTTCTCTTGCTAGGAATATGGGGAGCCGTTGGGTATACTCCTCTGCTGGTGTTGAGACAGTACAGGTCCAGGCAGTTTACACCACTAACATACGGGTTAGCTCAATGCGAATTCGTATTCACGGGGAATAACTACAAAAAGAGAGTTCACGAAATAACGAATGCCTGGAACCAGACTCGTAGAATGAAAAAGTTTACTGCCAATCCCATGACTACCCTTGAGTACGACCAGTGGTGGATTCAGAGGATTAACGATAACATCCCTACATCAGATCAAGAAGACCCTAGATCAATGGAAGAATGCTTGAGAGTAATCCCGTCTGAGCTAGAAATCATCAGACAAGATTTCGAGAGAAAGAGCCTGGAACTAGAAAAGAGAATTGAGCAGTTGAAAGAAGAAAAAATGCAGTTGGGCTTAGATGTCGATGTCTAGAAGTTAGAGGCTGAAAGACTCAGAAAAGGAAAGAACAAAGCTGAGGAGGATTTGGACAGTTTGAAAACAAACTACAAGAAGCTGCGAAGATCAATGAGAACTGCTGGGTTAGGGAAAACATCTAAACAGTGGCGGCAAAAAGTTAAAGAAGAGAAAAGTAAAGCTAGCCAATGGGAAGAAAGATTTCGAGATGCTCAAGCTCGAGAGGGTACTCTAAAAGAGAGTTTGGTAAAAAGCTAAAACGAGAAAGAAGGATTAAAAATGAGGGTGACAGAACTAGAAAAGTCCTTGTATCAGCAGTGTGCCCGTAATTCTGTAATCGAGTTGAAAGCCAGTCAAAGCAAAATTGAAGAGTTAAAAGGAAAGATTGAAGAACTTAAGGTGGCATTACAAGTTCGTGAACTTCAGCTTGAATTCCTCGAGATAAATAGCGATCGGTTGAACGAGCAACTTCATCAATCCCAAGATCAAGTCAGGAACAGGGATTACATCATGGGTAAAGCTTTGATTCAAGTACGAGAAGTGGCAGATCACTTACAAACGTTAGCAGTGCAGGCTGATGTGCTGAGTTTAAAGTACGAATCAGAATCGGATAGAGGACGAGAATTAGCATGGCTTTTAGGCAGGTCAAGGCCTTAAGTATCAGGGCCAAGCCTTATATGTAATCTATTTTATGTAAAGAAACTTGCTTTCTAAAAAGTTATCTTAATGAAATTGAATTAGAATCAACGCCTTTTGATTACATTCATTGCATTCATTACATTCATGCATCAGCATTGCATCATGTGCACTAAAACTCACAAAAACCCTAAAAAAATCATGGCAGTTACCCTGGAACATTATTACGGTACAAGAGGAAAGACAAAAGCAATTGACCAAAGGTTAGAGAGATTGGAACAAATGCAACAAGAAATGCGGGATCAACTACAAGCACATATGCAAGAACAACTGGCCAAAGTCCAGTAAGATATGAGGGACCAGATGCTAGAGTCCCAAAAGAGTATGATGGATCAAATAACGCTCTATTGGCTGGCGGATTAGAAAAAGGGAAAAGTCCCGTAGTCAATACAGGAGATGATACTGAAGAGCCCATCAACCCTCCAGGTTTTGCCCCAGCAGACGTTCAGACACAACCTGATATGTACCCAAGAAGGCCATCGGTCACAATAAGACCTCAGCCATTTCAGGCTGATGTTTCGCCCCTGATGAATTATCAGGCTAGTTCAGGCTCCAATCCGGGGGATAACCCGACTAACCCTGTTGTCCTCAATCTCGATGTAGTAATAAAAACAGAAAAGACAATGGTAGAACTCCCAAAAGATCTTGAGGAAAAGTATAGATGGTTAGAAGAAAATTTTAAGGAAATGGAAAGCACTGACTATCGTGCTGGAATTGATGCTAAGGAATTAAGCTTGGTTCCAGATTTGGTACTCCCTCCCAAGTTTAAAACTCCAGAATTTGAAAAGTACAATGGGACCAGTTGTCTCGAAGCTCACATCACTATGTTCTGCAGGCGAATGGCAGGCCATGTCAATAATGATCAACTCTTGATTCACTGCTTTCAAGAAAGTCTGGTTGGGGTCACTTCTAGATGGTACAACCAACTGAGTCGTACCCAGATCGGTTCATGGAAAGATCTCGCACAAGCTTTCATGAAGCAGTACGGTCATGTGGCGGATATAGCCCCTGATAGGATCACTTTACAGAATATGGAGAAGAAACACAATGAAAGCTTCAGGCAATATGCCCAACGATGAAGAGAGGCGGCCACACAAGTCCAACCCCCTCTGTTGGAAAAAGAAACTACTATGCTCTTCATTAATACCCTGAAGGCACCTTTCATTAACCACATGCTGGGTAGCGCGACCAAAAGTTTCTCAAACATAGTAATGTCTGGAGAAATGATAGAAAACGCGATAAGGTGTGGGAAAATAGAGGCTGGAGAAAGTACCAAAGGGTCAGCACCAAGAAAGAAAGAGCACGAGGTAAATAATGTGAGTGCATATTCGAAATCGATCACCGTAAGCTAACCAAGGGCAACAACCACTGGTCAGCAGGGCCCTTCCAGACAAGAGCCCAACACAAAGCCAAATAGGGAGAAACTCTAATTCACGCCCATTCCGATGACATACAAGGAGTTATACCAAAGTTTGTTTGATGCACATGTCGTGTCTCCCTTTTATTTAAAACCAATGCAGCCTCCATACCCCAAATGGTATGACACGAATGCCCAATACGAGTATCATGCGGGGGTCACAGGACACTCGATAGAAAACTGTACCACTTTTAAGAAATTGGTTGAGAGACTCATCATCATGGGCATCATGAAATTTGATGATACACCTAGTGCAGAGAATCTGTTACCTAACCATGGGGACAAGGGAATAAATACGATAATCGAGAGTTTGGGGAAAGAAATTAAGACGAATATCGCAGAAGTGAATACTCCACTGAAAGAAGTATGGAAGAAAATAGTGGAAATGAAGTTGATACCACAGAATTCAAGGGTCAGACCCCGAGAAGGGATGACTTATTGCGAGTTTCACAATCTAGAGGATCATGAGATTCAGAAATATAGCGAATTTAGGGCTTTGGTACAAGGGTTGATGGATAATAAAGAGATAGAATTCTTAGAATATGTCGAAAGCCCAGAAGAAACAGAATGTGTGCCTCAGAAGAAGGGTCGACGAAGGATGTTTACAAAGCCAACCACCCAGTGGTTATCATATCACGTCCAAGAATTAACGAAGCCAGGGTACAAGTTACGCCAAAAGTCGTGATCCAGAAGCCCGTTGCTTTCCCTTATAAAGATAGCAAAAGGGTACCATGGAACTATAGCTGCAACTTGACGATCCCGGGAGAAGAGATCCCAATTAATACATCATAGGAAAGTCAAGACGAGGGTTTTTATACGCACAGCGGAAGGCGTTATACCCCAAATACAAAATTCGAGCAGGTTAAAGGAAAATCATCGGCAATTGAGCAAAGAAAGGAGAAGCCGACAGGACCTGAACCAACCGTTAACGAATCAGTGACTGAAAAAGAAGCAAAGAAATTTTTGAAAATTTTAAAGTACAGCAAATATAGTGTCGTAGAACAGTTGCACAAACAGCCAGCTCGTATATCAGTACTGGCCTTACTCTTAAGCTCCGAAGCCCATCGCAGCGCATTGATGAAGGTTCTGAATGAAACTTATGTTGCTAATGACATTTCTGTCAACAAACTGGACCGTCTGGTCAACAATATCAGCGCCGACAATTTTATTTTCTTTAATAATGATGAAGTACCTCTAGGAGGCAGGGGATCGACTAAAGCTTTGCACATCACGACTCGCTGTAAAGGGTATACATTATCGGGGGTATTGGTCGACAATGGGTCTGCGCTGAATGTCCTACCCCTGTCTATGCTGAATAGGTTGCCGGTAGACAGTTCCCACATGAAAATATGCCAAAATGTAGTGAGAGCATTTGATGCCACAGAAATGAAAGTAATGGGGAGAATTGAAATACCCCTCTTAATCAGGCCGAACACGTATGAGGTAGACTTCCTAGTCATAGACATTAAGCCTTTGTATAATTGCCTATTAAGAAGGCCATGGATACACTCAGCAGGGGTAATCCCTTCATCGCTACACCAGAAGTTGAAATTGGTAACCGAAGGTCGGTTAGTAACAATCAATGCTAAAGAAGACATCATTGCAGCAGTAACCAGTGACGCCCCATATCTAGAGGCAAATGATGAAGCAATTGAGTGCTCTTTTCGGTCTTTAGAGTTCGTGAATGCAACATTCATTACTGAAGGAAATAGGATTCCGATGCCCAGGTTATCTGAGACTACAAGAATGGGACTACGGCTAACTGTTGAAAAAGGGGCCATACCCGGAAGAGGACTCGGAAGGTACCTCCAGGGAAAGATTAATGCACCAATGATGAAGGAAAAACAGGATCGTTTTGGGTTAGGATTCAAGCCAGACACGAAGCAAAGAAAGAAGGAACTGGAGAAGAAGCAAAAGAGAAGGAGAGCGCAATTAAGCGGGGGAGAAATCGAATGAGAACCAATGATCTTTCCCCATATATCGAAGACCTTTGTGTCTGGAGGAGTCATTCACCCCGAGCAGAGGACATCGGGAAAGGAAATTGTGGAAGAAATGATGAAAAATTTAGACATCAATGCCACGTACGAAGAAGAAACTGGAGTAGAGAGTTTATCGGGCATTCGCCCTTATGAGCCGGGAAGTGTTCTGAATAATTGGACTGCGGAAGAGATTCCTGTAGTCTTTAGGACTAACACAGAGTAATGTCCAAAACACATTTATTACTCTAGGCCTAGGAGTAATAAGTGTCCTTTTATGAAATAGGCTTATGTTAAAATTGTTATTTCAATGAAATGTATCCTTTTGTCTTATTCCGTGCAAGTATTCTTTATTCTTTCATTCATAATCATACCATACATATCATTGTTCTTAGATTCCTTTATTCTTTGTATCTTCTTTCGCGCCTACAACAGGTCTCCAGATATCAACGATGTGAGCGACATTGCTATTAGCTTAGAGTCTCCTTTTGAGTGGGATATGTGGCTAGAGGGATCTCAGGACTTTGAAAATGACAAGGACTGTAACTTATCCCCTGATTTGTTAAGGATGGTAGAGCAAGAGGAAAAGCAGATTCTACCTCACAAAGAGTTAGTAGAAGTCGTGAACTTAGGAGATGAACTAGAAAAGAAAGAAGTAAAGATCGGAGCTTGCATAACCGCAGAAACGAAGCAGGACCTTATTGAGTTACTCCAAGAGTTTAAGGATGTTTTTGCGTGGTCGTATCAAGATATGCCTGGGCTAAGTACTGACATTATGGTACACAGACTCCCCATTAAAGAAGAATGCAAACCAGTTCAACAGAAGCTCTGAAGGATGAGGCCGGATGTTTTGTTGAAAATAAAAGAGGAGGTTAAGAAGCAATTTGACGTTGGTTTCTTACAAGTAGTTAAGTATTTGGAATGGGTAGCTAACATCGTCCCCGTCCCTAAAAAAGATGGAAAAGTTCGGATGTGTGTAGACTACAGAGACTTAAACAAAGCCAGCCCGAAAGATAATTTCCCGTTGCCTCATATTGACACCTTAGTGGATAACATGGCAGGTCACTCACTCTTCTCCTTCATTGATGGTTTCTCAGGGTACAATCAGATTAAGATGAATCCTGAAGACATGAATAAAACCACTTTTGTGACCATGTGGGGAACCTTTTGCTATAAGGTGATGCCGTTCGGATTAAAAAATACGGGAGCAACATATCAGAGAGCCATGGTAACCCTGTTCCATGATATGATGCATAAAAAAATTGAAGTCTATGTCGACGACATGATCGCCAAGTCCCGGACGGAAGAAGAGCATATGCAAGTCTTGAGGAAATTATTTTTGAGGTTGAAGAAATTTCAGCTGAAACTCAATCCAGCGAAATGCACCTTCGGGGCCAGGTCAGGAAAACTGCTAGGATTCATAGTCAGTGAAAAAGGGATTGAGATTGACCCAAACAAAGTCAAAGCCATACAAGAGTTACCTCCTCTTCGTACTCAAAAAGAAGTTCGGGGATTCTTAGGAAGATTAAATTACATTGCGCGATTTATCTCACAACTGACCGAGAAGTGTGATCCCATATTTCATCTCCTTAAGAAACACAACCCTGGTGTTTGGGACGAAGAATGCCAGAAGACTTTCGACAAGGTTAAGCAATATTTGTCTAACGCCCCAGTGTTGACACCACCTAGTCCAGATAAGCCATTGATACTGTATTTAACGGTGTTTGAAAATTCTATGGGATGTGTGCTTGGCCAACACGATGAGCCAGGAAGGAAAGAAAGAGCAATATACTACCTCAGTAAGAAGTTCACTGAGTGTGAAATGAGATACTCACCAATTGAAAAGTTGTGTTGTGCCTTAATCTGGACAACCCGAAGACTGAGACAATACATGTTGTATCACACGACCTGGCTGATTTCTAAACTGGATCCTTTGAAGTACTTGATGGAGTCAACTGCTTTAAACGGAAGAATGGCCCGATGGCAAATTCTACTCTCCGAATTTGATATTGTCTAAGTAAACCAGAAAGCTGTAAAAGGGAGTGCAATAGCAGACTTTCTAGCCAGTAGAGCTCTAAAAGACTACGAGCCTCTGAACTTTAATTTCCCAAATGAAGATCTAATGTACGTGGCAACCACCGAAGAAAACCCTCGAGAAGGGCATCCTTGGAAGCTAAACAACGATGGAGCATCAAATGCTGTGGGTAATGGAATTGGGGCAGTCTTGGTATCCCTAAAAGGTGATCATTATCCTTTCACCAGTAAGCTGGATTTCGACTGCACGAACAATATGGCAGAATATGAAGCATGCATTATGGTTATCCGTGCAGCCATTGAACGCAAGATTAAAGCGCTAGAAGTATATGGAGATTCTGCGCTAGTGATTTATCAACTTAAAGGTGAATGGGAGACGAGAGATCCCAAGTTGATCAATTATCGAAATCTGGTCCTTGAATTAATTGAAGAATTTGACGATATCGTTTTCTGCTACCTCCCTCGGGAAGAAAATCAGATGGTGGACGCCTTAGCAACTTTAGCTTCAATGATCAAGGTGAACAAACAAGAGGACGTGAAAACGATCCAAATGAGCATTTACGAGGCCCCAGCTCATTGTTGCAACCTCGAAGAAGAAGCTGAAAATGATGACCATCCTTGGTACCACGATATCCTGCGGTATGTGAAGAATCGTGAGTACCCCACCCAAGCTACTGAAAATGACAAGAGAACGTTGAGAAAGCTGGCCAATGACTATGTTTTGGACGGGGAGATCCTATACAAAAGAAAGAATGATCAAGTACTGTTAAGATACGTGGACGCTATTGAGGCTAAGAAAATCTTGGAAGAAGTCCATGAGGGCGTCTGTGGGACACACGCTAATGGCTTTACAATGGCCAGGCAAATTATGAGGTTCGGTTATTATTGGTCCACCATGGAAGGAGACTATATTACCTACGCCAAAAGATGTCATAAGTGCCAAATCTATGGAGATAGGATTAATGTGCCTCATTCACCTCTGTATGTCATGACTTCACCATGGCCTTTCTCGATTTGGGGCATGGATGTGATTGGGCCAATTTCGCCAAAAGCTTCAAATGGGCATCGATTCATCTTTGTGATCATCGACTATTTCACCAAGTGGGTGGAAGCCGCTTTATATGCCAATGTTACTAAATCGGCTGTTAGCAAATTCCTAAAAAAGGAAATTATCTGTCAGTATGGAATGCCAGAAAGGATCATATCTGACAACGCATTGAATTTGAACAACAGTACGATAGCGGATGTCTGCAGTCAGTTCAAGATCAGACACCACAACTCGTCACCATACCGTCCGAAGATGAACGGTACAGTTAAGGCAGCTAATAAAAACATTAAGAAGATTGTGGGGAAAATGACCGAGACTTATAAAGACTGGCATGAAAAGTTACCATTCGCCCTCTATGCTTATCGGACGTCTGTCAGGACTTTTACCGGGGCAACGCCTTTTTCATTGGTCTATGGAATGGAGGCAGTTTTAACTATCGAGGTCGAGATTCCTTCCCTCAGAGTTTTGTCAGAGGTAAAACTAGATGAAGCAGAGTGGATCCAGTCCCCATACGATCAGCTGAATTTGATTGAAGAAAAGAGGCTAAGGGCTATCCGTCATGGTCATATGTACCAAAAGTGAATGATGCGAGCTTACAACAAAAAGGTTCTTCCTAGGGAATTCCACGAGGGAGA
Organism: Gossypium anomalum; assembly: GCA_025698475.1. Classification (NCBI taxonomy): domain Eukaryota; kingdom Viridiplantae; phylum Streptophyta; class Magnoliopsida; order Malvales; family Malvaceae; genus Gossypium; species Gossypium anomalum. The sequence continues at coordinate 9,207,381 of CM046967.1, read as the reverse complement.
CCTAGTATTGAAAAAGAACCTGCCCATACAAAAGGACTTCAGAGGAAAATGGATGCCGAATTGGGAAGGACCTTATGTGGTAAAGAAGGCCTTTTCTGGAGGAGCATTGATATTGGCTGAAATGGATGGCAAGACTTTACCTAATCCAGTGAATTCGGATTCGGTTAAGAAATACTTCGCCTAAAAAAAAAGAAAAAAAGGGGGAGAGGCCAAGGTGAAAACTCGCAAAGGGCACCTTGAGACCAAAGGGATTTTGAATTGAAAACCCGTAAAGGGCGATTCAAATTTTGATCAAAAGTGGGGTATACGATAGTCTTACGATACCTAAATTAACAAGGAAGAAAGATGTTACATTTTTGGGCATCTACAAGGGTACTCTAGGTCCCCTAAACACATGTTGGGCAAAAAAAAAAAAAGGGGGAGTCCTCAAGAAGTTCGTACAAAGAAGCTCACGCTGCGATATCTAGGGCACCTGTTTTCTTTTTATTCATTTGGTATTCCAGCAATGTCTGTTGGCTGTGAATAATCTATTCCCTTAAAATCTAGTTTCTGACAAATTTTAATTTTATCATTGTTATGATCTTTTTCAAGCATTTTTGCATTGAAATGATGATTTATGGACTAAAGCCATTTTCGCAAAAGAGTTTTGTATATTACTCTGAAAGTTTTTAAATAGTACAGGAACCTGAAACAGGGCTAATATTTAGAATTAACCAAACCTAAAGACTGGAAACATTTGAGAAGAAAGAGTTTAAATTGGGACTACCTCTTCGGATTTTCTGTTCAAAGACCCAAACTTAACAAGAAGACAGGGTGCTGTTTCAGTAAAAGAACCTTGATACACAAAGGACAATGACAACCTAAACATTGAAAAGAGATTCATGATCACAACATGCTACATTCATGCATTTATAGGTTATTCATGGTGCATCTAATTAAGAACATTTGATTCATTTCGATCAAAGCATCCTAATTTTTGGTATAAGCATAAACAAATTGAACTGATTCTACAGGACATGTCCCTAGAATCGATGAATTCACAAGCCTTAACTCCCTAAGCAGTAGGGTAATAGGCTAAAAATTACAGATCTTGTCTCCCTGAAGTTACAGTGGAACAGATCGAATCCAGCGAATCGTGTCTTCCTGAAATGGCAGTGAAGCAGTATGAAGCTACAAGTCTCATCTCCCTGAAGTCGCAGTGGAGCAGACTGAATTTACAAACCTTAAACCCCTAAGAAGTAGGGTAATAGGTTGAAAATCACAGATCTTACCTTCCTGAAGTTGCAGTGGAGCAGATCAAAGAGGAAGGGTCTTAAACCCCTAAGCAGTAGGGTAACAGACTAAAATTCCAGATCTTATCTCCCTAAGCATTAGTGGAGATGGTCGAAGATGAAGATGATGGGCCTCAAACCCCTAAGCAGTAGGGTAACAGGCTGAATTTAAAAATCTTAACCCCCTAAGCAGTAGGGAATCAGATCGACGGCAATGAGCCTTAAACCCCTAAGCAGTAGGGTAACAGGCTAAATTTACAGATCTTAACCCCCTAAGCAGTAGGGAAACATATTGAGGACGATAGGCCCTAACTCCTAAGCAGGTAGGGTAACAGGCTGGAAATCAAACATCTTCTCCCTGAAATGGCGTTGGAGCAGCTAAAAGCCACAGCAGATCTCCTTAAAGTTTCAGTGGGGTTGATTGAAGTCACATGTCTTATTTCTCTGAAGCTGCAAGTAGAGCAGGCTAAAGATAGCAAACCTTATCTCGCTAAAGCTGCAATGGAGTAGTGGAGCAGATTTAAGCAACAGGGGGCACTAAGCTGAATGATGTTACCTAAAGAAGAGGAGCACCAAAGAAGTCAAGACTCGACGTGGCTGGGCCAAACAGGTCTTTTTTGAGAGTCTTTGCTTCATTCTCGTTACACGACAACAAGCAAAGAGAGGCAGCTGTACAAGCCCGTTTGCCCAGCCCAAATACAAAACCCAAATGTACCTAACCCACTAAACCTAAACCCACCAAACAGAAACCCAAACAAAAATTAAACCCAAACCCATATAGCCCAAACACAAAATTAAAAAAAGAAAAAAAAACCCTAAACTAAAAACCCTAGCCCCCATAGCCTGCAGCCACCGTCCTTGTCCCATCCAGGCCAGTCACCTGCTACACCTACGCCCACCACCACTGTACCACCGCTCCACGCGCACCTGCGAACATTAAACGGACAAGACAGAAGCAAGAATAGATGATGTATATTCGGCTATATATAGCCAGACTGAATGTAAAGAAAGAGACTTCTTCTTTTTTCTTACTTTTGTCTTTCTTTTCTCGAAATATAAGTAGTAAATAACATCAAAAAAGTTCAATCCATATTCAAGTTGGAGAAAAAAACATCAAAGACCAAAAACAAGGTCTACCTTTTTTTTTTCTTTTTCTCTTCCTCTTCGAATTTATGTGAGCACACAATCTTCATTCCATTATAAACGATACATACATATGTATATATTAGAAAAAGAAATAAAAAAAGAGAAAAAATTACCTAAAGGCGATTTTTCACCACCAGTGTATGGTGGCATGACGGCTGGAGCCACACACGGGGCGATGGCGGACCCCTGGCGATTTCGGTTTTCTCTAGAGAGAAAACCCCCAATCTCTCTTCTTTTTTTTCAAAACTCAGCAGAAATGAAGATTCAAAAAAAAATTTTGACTTTTAAAGGCCCTCGGTACGACGTCGTTTTGGGGCAAACACTCAGCACCCAAAACGGCGTCGTTTAGATGTTGACCCGCGCAAGACCCGACCCGACGCCTGAGGATCCGCGTGTTTCTATTGCTTGGGACAATTGCTGGCGTAGTCCCTCCCCATTTCTGTTAGGTTTTAATCTAGTCTTTGGCCATTTCTTAAATCTGCCCTTTAATTTTAATTTTGCTTCAATTCAACCTCAAAGCCATTCAAGGGTCAGCATATGAACAGTGTCGTCTTGGGGTGTTGGAAAATTGCCCCATATGGCCCCTGTATATTCTCGCGTGTTACATTTGACCCCTACATTTTCATCTCATCACGACTTGTCCCAAAAATCCCATTTTTAATTCAATTTCGTCCCTCTTTTACCTTTTTCTTTTTCTTTTTTTTTGATTTTAATATCATTCATGCTATTATATATTATTAATGTTATAATTGTATTTTTTATTATTAATGTCACATTATTAGTATTTTTAATTGATACCTATATATATGTTATATAACATGATTAATAGCTTAATATTATTGTTTATTTTATTAATGTACTTGTATGTTGTATATGTATATCAATATTATATTTCTTCTTTTCTAAGTATTATATATGTATATATATATTTTATATATTATATTATCCAATATATATAAATATATTATGTACATACTTTAAATATAATTATGTATTTGTTTCTTTTTCATATATATGTATATATATTTATGTAATATCTTTAATAGTTTTATTACTAACATTATTTATGATATATGTGTATCGTATATACATCCTCTTAATATTATGTTTTTCTATATGTTACGTATATATTTTTAATAACTATATTATGTATTGCTATATCTACGTAGCATTATTTTTACTATCATTATTATTCCTAATATATATATTATGTATACATCTTTTACCTTCATATAAAATATATATATTCTTAATATCATATTATTGTTATATCTATTTTATACATGTATATATCTATGTAGTATTATTAATTGTTGTTTTCAACATTATTTTTATTTCAAATACGTATATATATTATGTAAATACTTTCAATACTAAATTATGTATGTATTTTTGTCTATATTATACACATACTTTTAGTACTCAATATTACTATCATAAATATGTTCTTGATATATATATATATATATATATATGTTTTTTTAATATTATTATCATTATTTTCCACTTTTTATTATACTATTTTTATTTTTGTACATACTTCTAATATCATTATTATATGTATATGTATATGTGTGTATATTTTATGTACTATTTGTGTTTCAATATTATTATTCCTTGTATGTATATATTATGTATATATATTTTTAATACTACGTATACATTTTTATTTCTATTATTACGTATATATTTTAATATATATATATATATATATATATATATATATATATATGCATATATTTATCTACCGTTATCATCGATTATTTTTATTACTACTGTTTTCAATAAATATTTTTAATCTAGTATTATATATTGTACATATATATGTTCCCTACTACTTCGTATTTACATTATTATTACCATGTTTAATACCATGTGTTATTATCGTTTCATACTATTATTATTTATGTTATTACTATTATTATCGTTTTCGTTATCACTTTCATTTTTATTTTGCCATGTTTCATTTATTTATTTTGCCTATGTATTCGATCATTTCATTTTCCTCATGCGTTTGTTTACTAGCCTTGCTATTATTTCACCTTTCATAATTGCTCAGTATTATTATGTTTGACATCATCATCGCGTTTATTATTACGTATTAGCGCCATAATTTACTTTTATGTTTTACTATAAATCACATCATGTTTTTTTACTCGATGCCTTAAAATAATTCTTTCATAAAAGTGATATTCAGATTTGGTAATTCAAACAATCGTGCCCTAACTAACTTACTTGGGTTTGATTTTTCTCATTTAACCTAAATAACGAAATACTCTTTTAAAATGCAATACTAGTTTTGAAAAATACTTATTCTTGGAAATAATGAAGTGTTGTGCCCTAACTTACTGGGTATGACATTTTGTCACCTTGAAATAAGAATTTGTTTTAAAATAAAGGCAATATTCGATATTTGAGAGTTCGAGAAACGTGTTCTAACTTACTGGGCTTCGATTCCTCTCGTTTACTCTAAATAATCGAATACCCTTTTAATAAATTAAAATACGCGAATTTTATATAAAAGGCAAGCTCGCTCTCGAAACTTCAATATGTCGTGTCCTAACTTACTGGATGTGACATTTCATATTTTGAGACGAGGAGGTCTTTAACACTTAAGCTTTTTATAAAGAAGGATCATATTTTAAAAATCTTTCAAATCTTCAATCTTCGACACAAGACACTAACTAATCAACTAGGTACCAATTTTTTGATGTATTGAGGGTGCTAATCCTTCCTCGTGCGTAACCGACTCCCGAACTCATTTTCTGATTTTCATAGACCAAAAATTATCATTTTAGTAAATCTTAACTTTTATTAAAATGGTTAATTTAAAGGTGACCCGATCACACCTCATCAAAAAGGATTGGTGGCGACTCCTCTATTCGTTATCATTTTCAAAATCTAAGTCGATTCCCGTTTTATTAAAAAATGGTTACGACAACCACCATCATATCCTCCTTCTTACTCCTTGTTGTATCACAGTATCAACAAAATCCAACTGTTGACACTGTTAATTTTTTTCATTAAATATATTGGTGTAACATTTTAAAATAATATTATAAACTCACTTGATAGCATGTAATTAAAAAAATGATGTTGTAATTAACTTGAATTTAAAAAAAAGTTAATAGTATTAACAGTTGGGCATGAATTTTAAAATCTGAAAAAGTAAAGGAGCTAAATTTCTGAAAATAAAAGTAAAGGAATCAAATTTCAAGTTTTTGAAGAGTACAAGTATTTATGGCAGATTTTAACCTAAAACAGATGATTGTTGTTGCTTTTTATGGGGCTTTCATGACCTTGGACTTAAATCCCTGCAATCCATCTCTCTGAGGCGGATAAACCCAGACGAAAACTAGCCTCTGATAGTTTGAGCCCAATTGTTTCACTGATCTTTTTAATTTTTAGTTTCGCACTCTTGAAACCCAAATCGAAACGCTATTAGAAAACTGGTTCTTACATCAAAAAAGCAGCTTTGGCCAACAGTTGACCCCTGGGCGTGCAAAACCGGAATCGAAATTAAAGGGGAAGCAAAAAAACCACTGCCATAGCAGTTTTGCAGGATTTCTGGGATTCTAACACAAGCACAAAATTTGGGTCTTTAGAGAAGAACAGAAAGATCAACAATGGAGGTGGAATTGAAAGAGATGCTTGATGATCTGTTGTCTCTAAGGCAATCTTTGTCTGATCCTTCCCTTCATGCTTCAATTGACAAGGTACATTTTCATCAATCTAAAATTATATGCAAGCATGTCTACTAGTATTTGGTTTAATGAGATGTATCTTTTAGACCATTGTGGGGATCTAGAAAGTTCGCAGCTTTATTGTGTTTTATACTTGTTGAATTGTGAATAATGGGATTCATTTCGGTTCTGGGTTGATCTTTGTCGATCTATCAGTTGTCTCGTCTGCTACATTTTATGTTTTAATTGGGTTCTTTGAGGGTTTTGTTTTCACTTAATTTGCTAATTTGTGTATGTGAATAACTTATTCATGCATTTTATGTTATCTACCAATGAAGATTGGTAATGTAGTGTCTGTGTTATTTTCAAGGGTGACTAGATTCTATTAGGCAGAGTTGAATTAATGTTTCTGTGATGAAGAATTTGTTTATAACATGCAGGAAAACTTGAAAAATTGTAGTTATGAAGATAGAAAAAGTTGTATTTAGCAATGTTTGAGCCTTTTATTTTGGTTCTAACTTGTTTATACCTGTTCCAGCTGCAATTGCGTGTTGATCGTCTTACTCATCTTGCTAAGTCTGTACCTGTTCGACGATCAAAAGTCAAGGTTTCTATTTCATGTACTTTTTCCTTGACATTTTTTTGCCAGTTCCTTTTCTGCATATTTTTCTGGTTGTGATACTAATGCATATCTAATCAAATCCGGTGGCAGGATATGAGTGCTGAGGTGGTTGATAGCAATCCCTATAGTAGGCTCATGGCACTTCAAAGAATGGGTATCGTGGAGAACTATGAAAGGATCCGGGAGTTCTCAGTTGCCGTAGTTGTATGTATTTTATCTTCTGCTTGCTAGATCCCTTTTCAATAAAGCCTTGCCTAGCACATAATCTTAGTTCCATCATTTTACTGTAGATTGACAGTTCTTATTGTCCTGATTTTATTGTCATTGATAATCTTCTTGAACTTGCAGGGTATTGGTGGTGTTGGCAGCGTTGCAGCTGAGATGCTGACAAGGTGCGGCATTGGTCGACTTTTGTTGTATGATTATGATAAAGTGGAGTTGGCTAACATGAATAGGCTATTCTTTCGCCCAGAGCAGGTGAGTATACATGCCCTTTCCTAACTGTTTTGTTTTGTATTCTAGTTGGAAAATGACATGTTCTATTAAATGGTAAGCCAAAGATTCCCTTAAAATAATAAAACATTATCGAAGTACCACTAATTGTTTTTGCTGCAGCTACATTTTTTGCATTGATAAAGACAGAAGCTTGTTTCTGTACCTTTATACAAATAATCTGATTTCCAAATTTCTTTTGGTTAAGGTTGGTATGACAAAGACTGATGCTGCTGTTCAGACCCTTTCAGATATCAATCCTGATGTTGTGCTTGAGGTAAGTGCCTTTTTTTCCACTCCCTTTATGTAGTAATGTTTTATGAGTAAAAGCATTAAGCATATGCTTGGTTAATTTTTTTAGAGCTATACGCTGAATGTCACTACCGTACAAGGATTTGAAACCTTTATGTCAAGCTTAAAGAATAAAACATTTCGCCCAAGTAAGGAAAGTAGCGGAGTGGATCTTGTTTTAAGTTGTGTAGACAATTATGAAGCAAGGATGGTGGTCAACCAGGTTATAATGACTTTTACACTATACATGCTTGTTTTTCTTTTGGATCTAAGTTAATAGTTGCTGAGTTTGATGACCTCCTTATAAATGAACTGTTTTTGATTTCTTTTTAAAACATACAGGCTTGCAATGAGTTGAATCAGGCATGGATGGAGTCTGGTAAGAACTTATTTTTCATTAGCTACTAGTAATCAAGTTAATTTAATTCATTGGTAGTTAAGAAATGCCTTCTATTATTATTAGTTTTTCAATTGGATCACAAAGTTTCCTTTTGAAAGATGCTTGTAATCCTGTGAAATTGATAGACTTCCTCATTAAATGGTTAAACTACAATATTTTGAAGGATGCATATGGAGTTTTGACTCTAATTAATTCAATATTCGTATAATGAAAAACAAGATTACGAGTAGACTTGGACTTATCAATGACACATGTATGATTACTACAGTGTAATTCCTCTTCATGTGTCAATTTGAACTTTTAGTGGTTTGCATACCATGTGTTTATCCATATTGCACTTCTGCGGAGAATATTCTGAGAAGATTCCAAGTAAAGATATAAAAGGTATTATTGGATTGCCCATCCGCTGCTTCTGATTACTGAAGAGAGGAAATTTTTGGACAGGTGTATCTGAGGATGCAGTTTCAGGTCATATACAGTTGCTGATTCCAGGAGAAACTGCTTGTTTTGCATGTGCACCTCCTTTGGTACATTCATCCATTAATCTAAGATATTAGCTTAATGTGGATGTGAAATAATAAGAATGTGAAAAGTGAGTAGGCTGTTTATTCCTTTATATAGGTTGTAGCATCTGGAGTGGATGAACGAACACTCAAGCGTGAAGGGGTTTGTGCCGCATCTTTGCCAACTACCATGGTAAGGCTTTTCATTTTTAGCTGCATCCTTTGGCTTTTTCTCGTTTGTAGTATGCATGCCTGCATGCATGTGCATATGAACATATAGACATGAATTCATCAACCTATACATATGGGTACAAATATAAGACATGGTTGTTTCTATCTATACTCATATATACACACATACACATATACATATATCAATGCATCGAGGCATGCATGTCAATATGTGCATGCCTGTGTACTTTTTTATGCCATGCATGGATATGTGCTGCAAATGTACTTTGTTCATCCATTTGTTACCTAAATCATTAAATTGAATTTAGCATATGTATCAGCAATAATCATTAATTTGTCAATATTACTGTTTGGTACCTAAAATAATTCTTTTCCCTGCTTTTCCTAACATCCAGTATATGAACTAACTTATCAGGGAGTTGTTGCTGGGCTTCTAGTCCAAAATACGCTAAAGTTCTTGTTGGGATTTGGACACGTTTCTCCCTACTTGGTAAATCCTACATTAGCTCTTCCTCCCATTTTTGTATACAGTGTCTATTGTTTAATTCTTTGCTTTATGTGAGGTGTTCTTACCAGATTATTAATGACTTCTTGCGATCGCCTTTGGTTTATGATAGATTTTGGCTTCATTGCTTGATTGTAGGGGTACAGTTCTCTTAAAGACTTCTTCCCAACAATGACAATGAAGCCAAATCCCCAATGTTCAAATGCTGCCTGTCTGGAACGGCAGGTAAGAGAAAGAGATTTCTGTCTTTCTGGTCACTTGGGTTTTCTTCTGATGATGGAATGGATTATTGTTTTGCAGAAAGAATACATTCTTGCAAAGCCAGCCAGGGATGCTGCAGCGAAAGCCAAGATGGAGGCTGAAGCTGCTGCCACTACCGCAGCAGGAGATATGCCACTTCATGTTGATAATGAGTGGAACATAAGGTACAAATCACAACACTGGGAGATAGACCAGTGCATGTTACACAACCTTCAGTTCAGATTCTGAAAACTAATACTCTTTGTTTTGGGTTTTCATTGTTATATGGTTCCGACATTTGACTGGATTTGCAAATTTATATAAATGATTTACTGTCGTACTTCTCATGATGTTAAAAGAATAAAAGATGTTGTAGATTGTTTTGCATATATTCTATTCATGGATCATATCATTATATGGTTTTACTTTGGGAGGCTAACCAGCTTATGTATTTTGTCTTGTTTTGCAGCGTTGTCGATGATAATGAGCCGGCAAAGAGTACATGTGGCACAAGTTCAGGTGTATTTCTTTTTTATGTTTTCTATTTTGGACATTCTTCCAGTTTTCTTCTTCTTCTTCTTTTTTTTTTTTTTTTTTTTTGCTGATTTTCTTTTATATATGATTGCATTATCTTCTCATAAAATTTTAAATATATGAATAGAGTTTTAGAGGTCTCCTATACAAAAAATTTGAGAAGAATTGCCATCTTATTCCAGTTTTCTTTTAATCCATTGATCTCCTTAGTGTTATCAAGGTGTGCACCTAGGCACACCTGCACCTTAGCATTATACAACAAAAGCACTTCGGACCCTTTTAGGGGAGGCCAATTTGATGAGGTGCGTGCCTAGTGCTCCTAGGTGTGCTTTTTTGCAAGACAATAGGTGTGAATAAGCTGCCTGATTGAATTTCTCTTTTGAGATCATCTATTTTTTTCACTTTTTTTTATCATTTGATATATCTTTACTAGGAAGAAAGGGATAATACAGTTAATCCTCTTTTTAATATTTCCATTTGTCTACCAAGATTTTGAATGTTATATACAGATGTTTATTATACACCTATAATAGCATTTAAGGTTTAGATCATATTTGAATTTTTTTAATTTTCAAATTTTAAAAAACTATATATTAATTATTAATTAGTGAGATTTAGATCATATTTTTAATAAAATTCACAAATGTAAATTTATTTATTAAAGACTATTATGATTAATATATTTTATTTATGTAAAATTTAAACATTTTATTGAAATAATATCGTAACTAAAATTTATTATTTTTGTTTTACTTAGGAATAGAACTAAATTTACTAAAATTTGAGGCGAGAAGCTATTATAGAAAACTAATTTAGTAAAAAGTGTACTTCATAGTTTATGGTGGTTGTTATAGAGGGTAACAATAAACCATAAAAAATCGGTTCTACTACAAACTTAGCTGATATAATAAAATGTTGTTGTAGAAGGTAGTTGTTGTAGATATAGTTGATTGTATCAACTCTATACTTTGCAATATTTGAGCATTCAACAAAAAATAGTGACTATAAGAAAATCATGCATCTTAACCAATAAAACAATTGCATAGTATATGGTTGTTGTTGTTGTTGTTGTTATTAAGGATACCAATAAAACATAAATCAGTTCTACTACAAACTTGGCTGTTATAATGAAATGTTGTCATAGAGTATAGGCTGTTATAGATAGGGTTAATTGTATCAAACTCTATACTTTGCAATATTTGAGCATTCAACAAACAGTTACCGTAAGAAAAATATGCATATTGCCTGATAAAAAAATTGCATTTTTGTAGATAAACTAGACCGCACTTTAGAGTTCATTATAATGTTAAGCTTGATATATATGTGTTTGTGCATGTACACAAACTTACAAAAACTTGCACTACGTATTGTGCTTTACTTCACTGGGCTAGTGCTGCTCTTGTGCTTTGTGGCTAAGTCAATATAAGGGTTCTAGTGCCTAGCGTGCGCACATTGTGCCCTTGACAACACTGGATCTCTTAAACATTGGAATTTTGACTGTTAAAAGGGAAGTTTCCATACCAAAAAAAATGTCTTAGTTGCTTAGCGCAACCTAATAGCCGGGAGCATGCAGTTGTGACCCTATAAGGAATAAGCCTCCAAAGAATCTCGTTGGGGGACCGGTTTTCTTCTACATTCAGCGTGACTGCATAGTCATTAAATGTAAAACTGCAACCACATCACACTATGGTGCCCTTAGGTTAATTTTATACCTTTCTGAAAAGTGTAACTTATTTGATTGTTGCTTTGGAGTTACCTTGAAGTTTTAAAGCGTCCCATTTGCTTGTTATATTGCTCTCATTTCCCTAAACTACTTTTCTCTCTATTCATTCAGATGCACTTCCAGAAGGTCTCACTCGTGAGCTCCCAAGTGCCGACGAATTTCAAAAGCCCCAGGCATCTGGAGCCACAGATTCTGCTATTGATGACCTTGAAGATCTGCAGCGGCAACTTGAGGCTCTGAACGCTGCATAACGTCCCAACATAACTTATAGTTGAGAGATAGGTGACTTATTGGGAAATTAGGAACACTCCTAGAGTTCATCGTTCGTTACCATTGAGGGGGAAATGCAGCAGTTCTTGGGGTTCAACATTCAAGCAAAAATGATCCAGCCATTCCCAAAAATTTTATACATTTTAGGGTTTGAACAATTTTTCTTTCATTTAACAAATACAGACAATGCCCAAAACTTCGGATCATGCAATGATCTCAAATGAGCATATTCTTGTTGGAAATACATATGTATTAAATTATCATCTCGAATCTGAAAGACATAAATAGCGACTGTTACGGTGTGTTACAGTTACAACAGCGAACGTCTGAGGCAAGATATAAAAAGAAGCGACAATCTTGTTTGTCAAGATGAAAACTGAGACACGAATCTAAAACTACAGCTCCATGAACTTGAGTAAAATTTGGTCCATCTGTGGCTGATGTTTTCTGACCTGCAAAGAAAATATAGATTCGTTTGAGGAACTTAAACACAAATAAAGAAAATCTTACGGAAAACTGAATAAGATAAAGCATGTGAAGACATTTTTGTGCTGAAAAACCAGCAGTCCTTGATAGCTTTACTGAGTAAAGCTAATATCGTTGTTATCATCGAACAATGGACGAAGGATTACCTTAACTCCAGCCATTGATAGCAGCTTGTGCGAAGCAACATATGCTGTGTCTGTATTCAGTCTTTTTTCTATAAAATATATGACTTCTGAGACGCCTGACTGCATTATAGCCAAATTCATAGGTGGTAAACCACAATGCGGATGAAAAAGAGCAAAACGACGAGTCTTTATTTACTAGCAACCATAAAATTAGTATCAAACCTGAATGATTATCTTTGCACATTCATTGCAAGGAAACATGGTCACATAAAGCCTCTGCAAAATTTTACAACATGGAAGATCCTCAGTGCCATTACTGGTGAACCTTTACAGGGAAACCAATTGCAAACTTGTAGTAGCAGGAACTTGTAAGAAAAACCAGAAGAAAATACTAGTAAAATTATAAAATTTTGATACTGTGCTTTAACTTGAGGTCTATTAAATATCAAATCATTCCTGGTTTCAAGCATCCTCGGTTCGTGCATTTAGTGAGGCGATAGAGCATTTGAGCAACTGACCTGGCCAGCTGCGGATGCATGATTTGTATTCAAGATAGCATTGACTTCAGCATGACAAACATACCTACAATAGAAGATTCAAAATAAGTATCGGACCTGAGTATTAAGAACGCATTCAATCATCACAAAAACGATTTTCGATTCAATAAAAGCAGCTGCAACTAACTCATCCCAAAGGTTCAGGGCACACAATATGATTAATGCACTAGATGAATGACCATGAATAACGAATACAGAGAGAAACATAAGTAACAAGATTAAGCCATCAGTTGCAAATCAGGATGAGTAAGAGCTAAAGAAAACATAGTACTCACGGATACTTTGTCTCCAATGGATCCCCAGATTTGGACATCTGAGACATCATTAAAAGCACAAATTTATTAAATGAACTAGGCCTTGAAAATGTTGGAACTTGGAAGTTTATTCATTGATAGCATATATCAAACCTTTGCCCAAGGAAGCTGGTCATCAGAACAACCTCTTGGAAACCCATTATAGCCAATGCCTGAACAAAGTTTAGAAAAAAAACATCCATAAACTATGCTGCCTAGTATTTGCGAAATTTAAAGATTGAAATTCAAGCAAATATCTTACCAAGTATTATACCATTTTGACTCACCAAGCATGCACCAACCTGAAAAACCAATACAAATATTAAAATCAAACGTCTCAATTTTATCTTATCCAGAAGTTAGATATTCAAACAAATAAACAAGCCAGTTGCAAAATTAAGCACTATGGATAGCTGCGATTATATATAATTTAATGGAAAAATGAAACCTTTTAACCTAAAATCATGACCTGCCTGTTTGGGTCTTTGGATCTCTTAGCGGATAAAAAAGCAATTGCCATGAAATAATCATCCCACGACAGATATCTGAAACACAAACAAAAATAACCCTTTAAAGAAAGATTAGATTTTTAACCAAGAATACGAAATTCAAGCGAATATTTTACTAACCCTTTGCGTTTTGAAGGATCGAAAGGATCCTGAGAAGAGCGTTGCTTTGAAACGTCGCCGTTTGCAGACGAATTGATTCGAGAAGACGGTTTACTAGGGTTGGAGAAGAATGTATAGTAAGCAAAAGCAGAGGCTAAAGCCCCAAAGATAGTGGCCGTTGAGACCAGAGCAACATCGCGGCAGTTCATGAGGGAAAAGGGACAAAGGGTTGTTCCTTGGAGGAAAATGCCAGAAAATCTACTGGGATTTTCTTACTTCCCTTAGAAAATGTTACTACTTTCTTCGGGTTAAAGAGCTGAGCTGCTGGGAAAATAGCGGGAAAGCTGAGGAAGGGCGGGAGAGTGCATCGCACGTGCGCTTCAGAGTAAGTCGGTATTCGAATCTTTTATTACAATATTGGTGAAGAGAAGAAAGGATCTGAACTTGTGGTATATACATGTTAAATAGAAATTTTAATTACTCATTTAAGCAAATTTTGACTTTGATGTATCAATATTAATTCTCTAAATGTTTTCTTTTTTAACTTCAACTTCTATACTTCTTTTAAATTTTTGAAAATTTAAATACCATAATTTTCTAATTAAAATATATCCTTACTATTTATATTTTAATAAAATTTGAGATAAAAAATTAATTCATTTTACTTTTTTTTTATTTAAAAATCTCAATCCAATCATTAATATTCTTATACTTCCTTCAGCACCAAACACGTTATAGCACTATGAAACACCTAAAAAACACATTTCCACTCAACGTCAATTGATTAGTCACCAAGAAGCATATGGCCTGGGAGGCTTGATTTCAACTGACCTCTCATTTTATTTAGAAGGATCCTAACTGACCATCCCTGTGAAGCAACCACTCATCTTCTACGGAAGGTCTTCACTCGATACCTACTCTTTTATTCAGAATGTGATTCTTTACGCCACCAAACCCCCACGTGGACCTGGCAACTCTGAATTACGATTCAGAATGAATGATGGAATGTGTTTCATCACAAGTATCTTTATATATATATATTCCTCACGTGGACCCGTCCCATAATGATAGCATGATAGCAGATTCACCGCATTAGCACTGTAATAGGCCAATTTTGGTCAAGCCCGATTTACAAAATAAAGACCAAATAAATAAACAAAAAAATCCAATAGTCCATCATCAAAGTCCAAATTACATAACCTAAATTTAAAACCCAAGATATTACAAACCCAAACCCAAATTTAAAACCCATTACAAAAAAACCAATTGCAGCCCAAAATACACAGCCCAATGGCACAAAACCTAGACCTAGGTTTGGCCAAACAGAAGCCTAGGGTTTCTCGCGCCGCAGCGCCGTACGGCCTCCTGGTGCCACAGCCATGCCCATGCCTCCGTACGCCAGCACACAGCCCCCGTACACGCGCCACGCACACCTCGTACCTGCAAAAAGAGACAAACACAACAGCAAATAGGAAATAATAGAAAAAATTGTATTTTTTATTTTTATTTTTTTTCTTTTCGGCTATAAAGCCATGAACAATCCGTTGTAAGTTTTTTTTACGCACACTATACGCATAACTGAATAGAAAAATTCGAAAGCAATTTTCGAAGAGGTGATCTCTGTTTCTTTGAGTTCCTTTAATTTTCTATTGATTTTCCTACCTCTTTCCTTCGTTGCTTTTTCATCGTTGCATTTAAAAACAAAAGAAAAAAGGGAAAAACGAGTAATACCTTGCAAATCTGCCATTGATTCCTCTTTGCTTCGTTGAAATCGAAGGTGGGGGAGGAATCGCGGGGCTGTAAATCGTTCTCGAGGGGCGAAAGCTCCTGTGGTTGGCTGCGATGGGGTCAAGGCCAAGGGATTTGGTTTAGTTCAGCTGAAAAAAGGGGAAACTAGGGTTTGTGTGGCCGAATCACCTGATTTTATCCCTTTAAAGGACTGAATACGGCTTCGTTTTGAGCTTGATTCAGTGGCTCCAAAAATGGCGTCGTATTGATTAAGCTCGACCCGATCCGTCCCCTTTACCCCTGGGATCCGCGTGTTTCTGCGGGGAGGGATAATTGCACGCCAGGTCCTCCCCTTTCGCATGTGCAGTCAATCGCGCATTGTTTGTTTTGTTTTGTTTTTTCGTTTTTCAATTTGGATTTGTAATTTGTGCTTATTTGCAAGTGGGTCCGTGCCTCAACAAGGATATGGAATAATTCCAACTCTAGTCCTTGTACATTTGCGCATATTGCACGCCGATCCCTATTTTGGTTTCTTTTATTTATAAATTATCTCTTTCATTTTAAATTTATTTTATTAAGTTTTCCATTTATATAATTTATTGTTTTAAGGATGTCTACTTTTGTATTATACCTTTTTTAACGTTGTGTATAAAATTTTATTAAAATATTTATATATATATATATACTTGTGCACGTATAGTATTTTGATTAAGCCTACATTTATTATTTTTAAAAATTCAGTCAATATTATTATATATGTATTAATCTATTTCAATAATTTTGCTAGGTTCTATTTGTACAATCGTTTTGAAGTTTGTTTTATCTTATTATTTATATAACATTTTGTATAATATCTCGTTTAAATGCTTTTATGTATAATGGTACATATAATTTATAGATTAATTTAATTTTATATGCATTATTAATCTCATGCTATTTTTACAAATAATTATTCTTAAATCAATTTATATATACACGCTTAATAAATCTATTATGTGTATTATATCATATCATGTATTTTTACTATTCTTTCATACTTTATATATAATTTAAGTTATTGTGTATATTGTCGACTTTTAAACGAATGTTTTAACACTTTGCATATTATTTGATTTAAACGTCTTATTTTTGCAACATCAATTTAAAAAAAATTATATACATGTTCTTTGTTTTTCTTATAGATTATTTCAAGTTCTAGCATACGTTATTCGCTCGTTAGCCCATCATTTTTAGAAATTATTTTTGTATCATATTGGTTTTATGTTGTTTGGTATCTCATGGGTTAATTGTTTTTTATATTATTTCATGTATATTTGTTGTATTGTTGTTCTCCATCCATGCTTAGAAGTTTGATTACATTTTTCTAGATTAGTTATACTTAATTATTGGTTTTGTTAATTTGTTAATTATTAGTTTGTTAATTGGCATTGTGCTTTATGTGTGCATATTACCTCATCTTTTTTTATTCTTTCTTTAGTCCACAAATGTTGCATTATAATTTTCAATTTATTTCAAGTCAAATTAATGCGTTTTAAGTTGGTTTTACAATTACTCGTTTGAAAATTCCTTAAAACGAAGGCAATATTTGATGTTTAGAAATTCGGGGAATAGTGCCCTATCGTGCTGGGTTTCGATTTCCCGTTTGTTCAAAATAATCGAATATTCCTTTAGAGTTTTACTCGTGTTTTCTAAATCCTAAAACAAGGCAATGTTTGATATTTGAAAATTCGAGGAATCGTGCCCTATCGTGCTGGGTTTCAATTTCCCGTTTGTCCAAAATAGTCGAATATTTCTTTGGAATTTCACTCATGTTTTCTAAATTTTAAGATAAGGCAATGTTCAATGTTTGGAAATTTGGGGAATCGTGCCCTACCGTGCTGGGTTTCTGTTTTTCGTTGGACTAAATAATTTGGGTATCCTTTTGTAGCTTTCAACATACAAACTTTTGGAAGTAAAAAATTCATCGTGTTTTCGAGGGTATAAAGGATCGTGTCCTATCGTGCTGGATGTGATGCTGTATTCCTTTGAAACAAGAGAATTTCGACGACCAACTTGAGCCATTCAAATGTTTTAAAAGGAACCATATTTCAAAGATAGCTTTAAATCTTAAACATAAGGACAGTACTTAATCAATTTGGTACCAATTTTGGGCGTAGTGAGGGTGTTAATCCTTCCTCATACGTAACCAGCTCTCGAACCCGTTTTCTCAAATTTACGTAGGCCAAAATTGATTTAAATGGAATAAAATATTTTATTAGGTGACCCAATCACACCTAAACAAAAAAGTCGATCCACATGTTGTTTAAAAATCGATCCCCTTTTTTTTCTAACTCTCAAAAAATGGTTTCGACAAGCACCACCAAACACAAAACTCTCTCTGTGGGCGATGAAGACAGTATTGGCCTTTAAGCATCCTAGCCGCCATACTGCTCTCAACCTTATCTTTTGTATTCTCAATCTCCCTACTCACTTAACAAATCTAGCTCTCCACTCGCACTAGGTGAACTGTCTACTACTAGCTCTCCACATTTTCCTCCGTGTCTCCTCCCTTATTGATAGAAACTGACAAATTTTGATAGAAATTATTATCGGTAATGATAATTAGATTAAAATTTTTAAATTAAAAAAATTAGATTGATTGAATTTTTTACTTAATCTCAATGTACAAAATTAACAACATATTCTAACATAATTTCTTTAAGGTAAAATATAATAATTTTGGAGTCCTTCAAAATAGGGAGTGCTTTTTTAAATTAAGTTTTACAGTCATGAGTACCCAGGTCACTTCAAAATTCAAATACAATAATTTGAAATTTAAAAGGGTGAGAATTTAGGTTATGAATTTTAATCTGGACATTTATAAGTGAAGATTGTATTAATTTTATAATTTTAAATTTAAATGAATCTCCACACGAAGATAGGTTTAAATTTATTATTTGAAAATTTAATTTTAAACCCTATATATACTCTACCACATTTGTTTGTTTTTTTAAAGAAAACTAAAAAATCCTATTATATATTAGTGTAACTAATAAGTTAGTTAGACGTTAGACCGCTATAGGTTGTTAAGTCAGTTAGCTGTTAACTGTTAATAATGTTGGCTCCTATTCTCTATTAAATAGAAGATGTATTCAGCAGTCAAGATATGAAAAAAATGTATTCTTCCCGATCATTGTTCTCTCTTTTAGTTCTTCTTTACTATAGTTTAACATGGTATCAAACGACCATTGATTCCTGGAGTTTTTTTTCTTTTCTTCATGTCTCATCCTTCCAGCCCATCAGCTGAGCACTCCGCTACTCCAACAATGTCTTCTACTCTTGTTGATTGGGTTGTTGATAGTCGGTTCTTTTCTACCAAGAAAATAAGTGTTCTTCTTGATGACACTAATTTCTTGTTATGGCGTCAGCAAGTTCTTTTGGCAATCAAGACATACAAACTTCAGTAGTTCTTGGATACACACACTATTCTCCTCCTTCGCTCATTCCGGATGCTGATAGTGTTCTTCAGGAGAATCATGAGTTTGCTAAGTTTGAACAGCAAGATAGTGCACTTGCTTTGTAACAGCCTAATTTTCAGTGGTATCGGGAATAGAGATTGGAGATCACTAAATCCGATGAGTGAGTTGAAAATTTAATAAATTAATATCTATGAGTCAAATGTGAATATAAAAGCATTTTTGAATTAGTGAATTTGGTGATTTAAAAGAATTAATTAGGTAAATTGGGTCGAGAATAAGGTATCGAGACCTCGACTTCATAAACCGAGCCATAAATATTTTTACAAATATTTATGGAGTGTTGGTGAGGTAGTATTAAAATTTAGTCAAAAAATTTTGACGTTTGGGTAGTTAATTAAATAAAAAGGACTAAATTGAAAAAGGTATAAAAGTTGCTAAAATGATTAAATAGCTCAATTGTTAAATGAGGAAGGACCTAAAGTGCAAATAAGCCCAAAGGAGATATTTTGGGCAGCAATAGCTGAGAAAAATCAGAAAATGGGTGAAATAAGGGCAAAATTGGAAATTTGCCAAAATTAACTAAATAAAAAATGGGGCTAAATTGGAATATCTAGAATGCTCTTCATTTCTCTTCATATTCATCAGCTTAAAAACAGCCATGGAGGAGGGTTCAAGTTGGTTTTCATACTCGAGCTTCATGTAAGTTTAATTCTTGCTTTTTCCTTGAAATTTTTATGTTTTTGGACTTTTACAATTGGGTCCAACTTACTATTTCATTAGTTTTTTATTTCCATGGTTAATTTTTGAAGTTGTTATGGATGATTACTGGAAGAATATGATGAATAAACATAGAATTGAAGCTTTAATTTTGATATATGGTGATTTTATCAAGTAAAATTGATGAAAATTAGTTTAGGACCTAATTGTGAAAGGGTTTGGAATTAAGGTCTAGTGTTAAAGTTCTGGTTTTCAAGGGTTATGAAGTAGTTTAGAATGATAGAATAAAGTATTAAATTTGAAAAAATTAACTCAATTGAGGAGTTAACTGAGCAAGGATTGAATTGTATGAACTATGAAATTTGGGGCAAAATGGAAATCAATATTTTTCACTAAAACTGTTTTGGGCAGCAGCAGTAGTATAACTTTGAAAAATCATCAAAAATTGTAGAAATTGAATTAGAGGATGAATAAAATATGAAATTAAATCTTATTGAGTCTAGTTTCTTATAAAAGAAATTATGTAAGCAATGGAATTGTAAATCATGAGATACAATAACTTTTGTGAGACAAGGTCAGAATGATTTCGGATTCCCCTGTTCTGAGTTTGTAAAATCATAAAAAATTGGATAAAAATAATTAGGGGCTTAAATTTATATGTTTAGAATCCTGAATGAGTATATTTTCACGAGAAACAAATGAGGACATCATTTGAATCCTGTACGAGAAGATAATTAATTTTTAGCGAAGAAGGGTCGGAACTGTCAGACAGCAGAACAGGGGAGATTTCAATGTATAAACTGTATTAATTGGACCAACCAAAAATTCTGAAAATTTTATGGTAAGAAGATATGTGAGTCTAGTTTTAAGAAAAATTAGCGGATTTTAATTTTGAGTTCTGTAACTCAAGATAAAAATAATTTAGTGACTATGACACGGATGGATAGCTTGAATATTCACATAAGTAAAGAATGAAAATTATGGATAATGTTACTTACAAGTGTGTTATTTATACTAAGGATGTGGATGGAGAGGAGGAGGAGGAAAAATATACATATGTGTATGAATGACTTGTGTATAAATTGATCATGTGCCCGATTATAATCGATAAATATTGAATTAGAAATGATATAATGTTTTATTTGGAATATTTATTATGAAATTATTATTATCGCTATAATACAAAAATCGAACTTGTGAGTTTATATGACTAAACTTTAGTGACCATTTGTTAATATTATTATATTTCAATATTATTTTATGAATGGTGATTAATATTTATGTATGTTAATTGCTGAAAATAAGTAAATTATGTACAAAAGTTATGAAATTGAACTGAGTATTTCGGAGGAACGAAATGCGCAGAAATGAGTACGATTTTCAGTAAAAAAAGATGAATTGACTGTAAATTACCCAAGTAAACCGAGATTCAGCATTTGTTGCGAATTCTCGTGTTTGCTTTCTGTTTAGCTCCTACGAGCTTTCGTTAACTTATATGAGTTTCAGTTAACCCTTTTGGGGTTTCAGTTCAGCTCTGATGAGCTTCAGTTAGCCTTCGGGCTTCCGTTTAGCACTTGTGTGCTTCAGTTAGCCACCGGGCTTCCGTTTAGCACTTGTGTGCTTCAGTTAGCCTTCGGGCTTCTGTTTAGCACTTATGTGCTTCAGATAGATTTCGGGCTTCAGATCACGATGTACTTAAATCCGTAAGCTGTTCCTTGAATGGACAAGTTGGTAAGTCGTAAATGTAACGTGTGAAAAAAGAAATGTAAGTAATGTTATCATTATTATTATTGAGCCCAATTATGTGATTTCGTCATTCAGAGATTGTGTTTGACAGGATATGTTAGTAAATTATGAGTATGTGAATCAAAGTGACAGAATTTAAAAACCTAATGAGGTTGAGCTCAATAACATGAATTTGTCATTTGAAATTGTGATTGACAGGAATAAACAGTGATTGCATGCTTATGAATTGTTACACATAATTATCTAAAAAACAAGAAAAACGACGGTTATTAACATGTGGAGACATGAGACATTGATATATGAATGTGGAATATGTTTGATAAATGTGTTCATTCATAACTATGGAATTATGTACCTCATGTGTGCTATTTGCATAAAAATGATATTTCAAATACTTTGGTGAATAAAGCTTAAATATGAAATAGTATGAAATCGAGACAAGTTGTTATGAAAATATATTTAAATTATCTGTAAGTGTTTCGTACTCTTCGGTAATGCCTCGTACTCTATTTCGGCGATGGATACAGGTAGGGGGTGTTATATTTATTGGTATCAGAGCTTCGGTTTAGCCGATTCTCGGATCAAATGATGTATGTAAAGTGTTTAGAAATACATGCCATGTAAATCTGTGATAGAGTGATGTTTATGATCTGATCTAATTTTTGTTTTACTTATAGACTGAAATACTTTTCAATCGAGTTATTTCAGAAAGTGTTGAAAGTGACACTAAGGTGTCTGAGTAAGAATGTGTTTATGATGAGTTGAAACTTGGAAAGGTATGAAAAAAAAAAGTTCATGATATGGATATGTTGATGTATGAAATGAAATAATCATAAATCGAGAAATATAGAAAAAAGGGAAATGAAATAAAAGTTTATCTTGTGATGAGCGCGCCTATGTTGTTTGGTATTTATATGATGTTATGTTGTTGATAAATGTTATGTTAGATGTGTGTATATATATAAGAGCTAAAAGTGGAGGCTTTACAATCTTCACTCCCTATCATTATGGTATTATATAATAAAGTTTATGAAATTTATATTGAATAAGTTCACAAGTGTGAAACAAAAGAGTTCAAAAAGTGGAATAATTAATAATGTGGTCAGAGATAAGAATGGTTTAGCAAGTAAAAACGGTTCTGGAAAAGATGATAGATTGTTTTGAAAATCATTCAAATTAAGTGATGCCACAGTTAGAGAAGAGGATAATCAACTTATCCAGGTATGATATCTAAAGAATGTGTTATCAGAAATTCTTCGAGTTTTCTTAAGAAGATTGGCATCGAAAAAGTGTGGATTGTGACTGTTCAAGCTAAATTTTTATATTGATTTTTTTTCTTAGGTAATATTAATTAAGGTCAATAACATAAATCGAGATGTGGTGTTTTGTTTAAACTAATGCCGTTAGTAAAGCTTTTTGACTAGCATGTTACGGAAATTGTGAAAGATTATGTGTCTGAGTTGTTCTAACAACTTGAAGAGGAAATTGTTTCGAAAGGTTATTATTGTTTGACAGTTAAGATGGAATCAGATGTTTTAATCAGAACAAGTTATTCAGTTGGAAGGTAAATTGAGATATATGCATGCAAATCGATCCTCGAGTTTGGAAATGAATTTTACGTATTCATGGGTAAATAAACGGATAGTCTGGAAAAAAAATTTTGCTACATACTTCCTGATCTCAAGAGTTTAAAGTGTCGAATATCACAGAAAAATTTGAATTTAAGACAGTAATGTTGATTTGAGCTATTGAAAGATTGTGAGTAGCTATCGATTAACCTTTGAGAGGAGTAAATGTAGATATGTATGCTCTGAGTAATGAAGTTTTGTTTACTTTGTGAGTGATGATTACTTAGTTGATCTTGTATAATAACATTCAGAAAATTAAAAGTAATCGAGTACAGTGTAAGGTTCTTAGGCAACACTACAGGAGGGAGGATTTATGCTGAAACCTTAACCTCTTTTCTAGTAAGATTTTTGGGGACGAAAATCCCTAAAGGGGGGAGAGTTGTAACAGCCTAATTTTCAGTGGTATCAGGAATAGAGATTGGAGATCACTAAATCCGATGAGTGAGTTAAAAATTTAATAAATTAATATCTATGAGTCAAATGTGAATATAAAAGCATTTTTGAATTAGTGAATTTGGTGATTTAAAAGAATTAATTAGGTAAATTTGGTCGAGAATAAGGTATCGAGACCTCGACTTCATAAACTGAGCCATAAATATTTTTAGAAATATTTATGGAGTGTTGGTGAGGTAGTATTAAAATTTAGTCAGAAAATTTTGACGTTTGGGTAGTTAATTAAATAAAAAGGACTAAATTGAAAAAGGTATAAAAGTTGCTAAAATGATTAAATAGCTCAATTGTTAAATGAGGAAGGACCTAAAGTGCAAATAATCCCAAAAGAGATATTTGGGCGGCAATAGCTGAGAAAAATCAGAAAATGGGTGAAATAAGTGCAAAATTAGAAAATTGCCAAAATTAACTAAATAAAAAATGGGACTAAATTGGAATATCTAGAATTCTCTCCATTTCTCTTCATATTCATCAGCTGAAAAATAGCCATGGAGGAGGGTTCAAGTTGGTTTTCATACTCTAGCTTCATGTAAGTTTAATTCTTGCTTTTTCCTTGAAATTTTTATGTTTTTGGACTTTTACAATTGGGTCCAACTTACTATTTCATTAGTTTTTGATTTCCATGGCTAATTTTTGAAGTTTTTATGGATGATTACTGGAAGAATATGATGAATAAACATAGAATTGAAGCTTTAATTTTGATATATGGTGATTTTATCAAGTAAAATTGATGAAAATTGGTTTAGGACCTAATTGTGAAAGGGTTTGGAATTAAGGTCTAGTGTTAAAGTTCTGGTTTTCAAGGGTTATGAAATAGTTTAAAATGATATAACAAAGTATTAAATTAGAAAAAATTAACTCAATTGAGGAGTTAATTGAGCAAGAATTGAATTGTATGAACTATGAAATTTGGGGCAAAATGGAAATTAATATTTTTCACTAAAACTGTTTTGGGCAGCAGCAGTAGTCTAACTTTGAAAAATCACCAAAAATTGTAAAAATCGAATTATAGGATGAATAAAATATGAAATTAAAGCTTATTGAGTATAGTTTCTTATAAAAGAAATTATGTAAGCAATAGAATTGTAAATAATGAGATACAATAACTTTTGTGAGACAAGGTCAGAATGATTTCGGGTTCCCCTGTTCTGAGTTTGTAAAATCATCAAAAATTGGATAAAAATAATTAGGGGCTTAAATTTATATGTTTAGAACTTAATGAGTCTATTTTCACGAAAAACAAACGAGGACATCATTCGAATCCTGTACGAGAAGATAATTAATTTTTAGTGAAGAAGGGTCGGAACTGTCAAACAGCAGAATAGAGGAGACTTCAATGAATAAAATGTATTAATTGGCCCAACCAAAAGTTATGAAAATTTTATGATAAGAAGATATGTGAGTCTAGTTTCAGGGAAAATTAGTGGATCTTAATTTTGAGTTCTGTAGCTCAAGATAAAAATAATTTAGTGACTATGACACAGATGGATAGCTTGAATATTCACATAAGTAAAGAGTGAAAATTATGGATAATGTTACTTACAAGTGTGTTATTTATACAAAAGATGTGGATGGAGAGGAAGAGGAGGAAAAATATACATATGTGTATGAATGAATTGTGTATAAATTGATCATGTGCCCGATTATAATCGATAAATGTTGAATTAGAAATGATATAATGTTTTATTTGGAATATTTATTATGAAATTATTATTATCCCTATAATACAAAAATCAAACTTGTGAGTTTATATAACTAAACTTTAGTGACCATTTGTTAATATTATTATATTTCAATATTATTTTATGAATGGTGATTAATATTTATGTATGTTAATTGTTGAAAATAAGTAAATTATGTACAAAAGTTATGAAATTGAACTGAGAATTTCGGAGGAACGAAATGCAGGAAATGAGTGCGATTTTTCAGTGAAAAAGATGAATTGACGGTAAATTACCCAAGTAAACTGAGATTCAGCGTTTGTTGCGAATTCTCGTGTTTGCTTTCTGTTTAGCTCCTACGAGCTTTCGTTAACTTATATGAGTTTTAGTTAACCCTTTTGGGGTTCCAGTTCAGCTCTGATGTGCTTCAGTTAGCCTTCGGGCTTCCGTTTAGCACTTGTGTGCTTCAGTTAGCCTCCGAGCTTCCGTTTAGCACTTGTGTACTTCAGTTAGCCTTCGGGCTTCTGTTTAGCACTTATGTGCTTCAGCTAGATTTCGGGCTTCAGATCACGATGTACTTAAATCCGTAAGCCGTTCCTTGAATGGACAAGTTGGTAAGTCGTAAATGTAATGTGTGGAAAAAGAAATGTAAGTAATGTTATCATTATTATTATTGAGCCCAATTATGTGATTTCGTCATTCAGAGATTGTGTTTGACAGGATATGTTAGTAAATTATGAGTATGTGAATCAAAGTGACAGAATTTAAAAACCTAATGAGGTTGAGCTCAATCACATGAATTTGTCATTTGAAATTGTGATTGACAGGAATAAACAGTGATTGCATGCTTATGAATTGTTACACATAATTATCTAAAAAATAAGAAAAACGATGGTTATTAACATGTAGAGACATGAGACATTGATATATGAATGTGGAATATGTTTGATAAATATGTTCATTCATAACTATGGAATTATGTACCTCATGTGTGCTATTTGCATAAAAATGATATTTCAAATACTTTGGTGAATAAAGCTTAAATATGAAATAGTATGAAATCGAGACAAGTTGTTATGAAAATATATTTAAATTATCTGTAAGTTTTTTGTACTCCTCGGTAATGCCTCGTACTCTATTTCGGCGATGGATACGGGTAGGGGGTGTTACATGCTTCATGGCTTCTGTCTTCCGTCAGCCAAGCTGTTCTTCCTCATCTTATTGGTATAGATACTTCTGCTCAAATATGGAATGCTATTGTAAGTCTGTATGGCAGCAAAACTACTTCTAGGTTAATGTTTTATAGGCGTGCCCTACATTCTCAGCATAAGGGTGATTTGTCTATGAAAGATTTCTTGATAAAGATTAAAGGGTACTGCGATAACCTTGCCAGTTGTGGAGAGGCCATTAGTGATTATGAGCACGTCACTGCTATTCTCAATGGTTTTCCATCTGAATATGAGTCGGTAATCACGATCATCACTGCCAATCCAGTTCCGTACAATGCGCAGGATGTAACTACTATGCTGCTTGATGCTGAAGCTCGTCAGCAGATACTTATGACTGAGGTTTCTAGCTCAGTCAACATAGTGAATCATCAATATGCTGATTTAAATGCTTCTTCACCAGCTTATCGACCCCCCTCCAATACTCGAGGTCATAGGCGTGGACGCTCGTCTGGTTCGCGGTTTCAATGTCAGTTATGTGGCAAGCAGGGTTATCTTGTGGACCGCTGCTACTATCGCTTTGATGCATCATACAAGAGTGCAGGCTACAAACCCCCTCCACAACCACAGGAAAATGTTTGCATGTATGGTCATGGGTCTCTCATGGTGCCTTGGCCTCATCCGTCCTCTGTGACACCCTCAAGTATTTCTCCTGTCTCTCAACCAGGTTGGTATTTTCCATCTACTCCAGCACCTACTCGGCCTAATCAATTTCTAGTCAATGCCCCACTGGCTGTTAGTGCGACTACTTTAGTGCCTACTTCTCAAGCTCTCATTGCAACTCCGGAAGTTGTTAGTGAAAATGCATCTTACTCATTCAACTTCTTCAATGGGTGAGAGCACTTCCTAAAACAGCCCAGGTAAAGTGTATGTTGGCAATGGTGCTGCACTTCCTGTTTTATCTACTGGTCAGTCTTCTCTGCTCACTCGTACAAGATCATTATACATGAGATCTTTACTGTTTGTACTGGGTATAACAAAGAATCCATTGTCTGTGTCCAAGTTCACAAAAGATAATCAGGTGATCTTTAAATTTCTTCCTACACAGTGTCGGGTGCGTGATCTAAACACCAGGGAGGTGCTTCTTCAAGGATCCGTTCATAATGTCCTATACAAGTTGCACTTACATGGCTCATCTCACAGTGGACTGCCCTCTGTCGCAGCTCAGTGTTTTACAATAAGTTCGAATGTTCTTTTAAATGTTTGGCATGCTAGGTTAGGACATCCTTGCAAAACTATACTTGCAAAGGCTCTAGCCAATTGTAATATACCCTTTGGTTCAAATAATGAATTGTCTCATTGTGTTGCCTGTTATCTGGGCAAATAGCATAATTGCCATTTCAGTAATACTCTAAATAATATACTGCTCCTCTTCAATTAATTGTTGCAGATGTTTGGGGACCGGCACCAGTCCCTTCCAATGGTTTTTACTATTATGTTGCCTTTACTGATGCGTATACGCTTTACACTTGGGTCTATTTTCTGAAGAAGAACTCTGAGGTGCTCACTGTTTTTTTCAGTTTCATAGGCAAGTTGAACGCACTCTGGGTTGTAAACTTCAAACTTTGCAAACGGATGGGGGAGGAAAGTTTCAAGTGTTGAAGTTGTACTTGGCTCAACAAGGAATTGTGCATAGGTTTGCTTGCCCCTATACGTCTGCACAAAATGGTATAGTTGAATGCAAGCACAGACAGATCGTAGAAGCTGGTCTCTCTATGCTGGCTCATGCAGCAATGCCCTTATCCTACTGGAATAATGCTTTCAGCAGTGCTGTCTATTTGATCAACAGGTTACCTTCCTATCCCCTTGACCATGTCTCACCATATGAAAAATTATTTCAAGTACCACCAACCTACTCATTTCTGCGTGTCTTTGGGCGCATGTGTTTTCCTAATCTCGGGCCCTATAACACCCATAAGTTACAATTTCGATCTACACCATGCACATTTTTGAGCTACTCTCCATTGCACAAAAGCTACCGATGTCAAGATGGTAGTGATTGGGTATATGTCTCTCGTCAACTGTCTTTCCTTTTAAAACCATCACCTCCAAGTCGGTCCCTCAACCATCTCCATCCCAAACTAGCTCTCGTTTGCTTGTTTTATCTTCAATTTCACCATCCAATACTCGTTCACCATCTGTTCTTAATCCTCCAACACAAGTCCACTCATTGCCAACTGTAACATAGCCTCAATTACCTAGTTAAGTATGTTCTTCTCCAACAACCTTTGTTCATAGCACATCCTGTCACGATCACTGCAGCCAACCACCTCCACCAGCCTGTGTCCCACCTAATTCTCATCCTATGGTTACCCGTAGCAAAGCAAGGATTTTTAAACCTAAAGTATACATGAGTACAGCACACAGCATTGCCGACCACACACCTGCTGACATTCATGAAGTAATGGCCAATGAATCTTGGAAAACTACATTTCATAATGAGTTACATGCACTACTTCAAAATCGCACGTGGAGCCTCTGTTCATTGCCTGACAACAGAAGAGCAATTGGCTGCAAGTGGTTATTTAAAGTAAAGAAGAAGGTTGATGGTTCTGTGGACCGGTACAAAGCTCGTCTGGTTGCTAAAGGTTTCTCGCAGCATGCTGGAGTTGATTTTCAAGATACATCCAGTCCCGTAGTTCGAGCAGCCACTATTCGAACCGTTCTTACTATTGCGGTAAAGGGTGGCCATTGAGACAAGTGGATGTCAACAATGTTTTCCTCAACGGGGAGTTGACAGAGGAGACTTACATGACTTAGCTACCTGGGTTTGAAGAGACAGGTCCAAATGGTCAGAAGTTGGTTTGTAAGCTCGGCAAGGCTCTCTATGGCTTAAGGCAAGCTCCACGAGCGTGGTTTCAAACGCTCAAACAGTATTTGGTTGGTCTGCTTGGCTTTCATGTATCAAAAGCTGACCTTTCACTATTCATTAGAATCACTTCAGGGAGTTATTTGTTACTTATAGCATATGTAGATGATATTGTGCTTACAGGCAGTTCCAGTAAGGAGATTGATAGTGTTGTTCAACAACTTCATCTCAAGTTTGCTCTTAAAGACATGGGCCAGCTCAATTTTTTATTGGGTGTTACTGTACGACATACTTCTCAGGGGTTGATCTTGAATTAGAAAAAATACATTACTGAGATACTACATAAGACTGGGATGACAGGTGCATCTACTACACCAAATCCTATGGTGAGCCTTCCTAAGCTTGTTGCTTCTGATGGCAGTCCCTTGTTTGCTGATGGACATCTGTATCGCAGTGTTGTTGGTATGCTCCAATATGTTTGCATCACACGACCTGACCTGTCTTTTTGTGTTAGTAAACTTAGCCAGTATATGAATTCTCCAAGTGAGTCTCATTGGAAGGCTATCAAACGTGTGTTGAGGTATCTTATTGGAACTTTAGATCATGAACTATATCTCTCCAAGGGACAGTTTGCATTAATCTACTATTCTGATGCTGACTGGGCATCCTCAGTTGAAGACCGTCGCTCCACCACTGGTTATGTTGTTTACTTAGGGGCAAATCCTGTTGCTTGGTGCTCCAAGAAGCAACCAGTTGTATCCAGATCCTCATCTAAAGTTGAATATCGAAGCCTAGCCAATTGTGTGTCTGGGTTACTGTGGGTCAAGTAGTTGTTAGATGAGTTCAGCATGCCCTTTTGTCAACCTCTAATGATCTGGTGTGATAACACCTCTAGTGTTTCAATGGCTGCAATCCCACACATCATGCCCGAGTTAAGCACGTGGAGATTGATCATCATTTTGTTCGAGAGAAAGTTCTTGATGGAACACTGCAGGTTAACTTTGTTCCATTTGAAAAACAAATTACGGATATCCTCACCAAGCCCATCACGCCCAAGCAGTTTGCCACATTTCGCCATGCACTCCGAGTTTTGTCTAGTGATGACTCTGTTTAAAAGTAAAAGTTTTTTTTCTTCTTTACAAGACCAAGAGAATATTAGTGTAACTAATAAGTTAGTTAGACGTTAGACCGTTATAGGTTGTTAAGTCAATTAGCTGTTAGTTGTTAATAATGTTGGCTCCTATTCTCTATTAAATAGTAGATGTATTCAGCGGTCAAGATATGAAAAAGATGTATTCTTCTTGATCATTGTTCTCTCTTTTAGTTCTTCTTTATTATAGTTTAACATTATACACCTAACTTATCCTACTTACTTTTCACCTCAAATAATTCCTTACACCCCAAATTTCAATTTTTAAATTTATTCATTTACTTTTCAAATCCTCACAAAATTTCCCACCTTCATTTTTGATTTTTTTTTTCTCAAAATTAATCTCCAATCTTAAATTTTGTTAATAATTTATTCTTTTATTAAAAAGTGATGGTACGACACTCTAATATTATATCACCTTATTAGAGGTGTACTTTTATTAGGGCCAAAGCCTTCAAAGTTTTGAAAATTTTATTTATACCCTTAATTTTTTTTAAATTTTAACTAGACTCTTTAAATTTTTTTAAAATTATTATTAAACCTTTTAAAATTTTCAAAATTTCAATTAGACCTTTCAATTTTTAATTTTTAATTTTTTATTTTTGTAAATTTTCATAAAGTCTCTAAAATTTTTGAAAGTTTTAATTAGACCTATCAATTTTTTTGAAAATTCTCATTAAAATCCTCAAAGTTTTTAAAAATTTTAGTTAGACACCTCAAAACTTAATTTCAAGATTCACCACTTCAAATCATCATTTGATTTTTTCAATAAAAACAAGTTATATACAAATTTTAAAAATCTAAAAAATATATATAAATAGAAAATATAAAAAAATATATAATTTTATCTGGTTCCATTCCCGTCTCAGTCTTCAGTTTGGTGTTAAAAATTTATAATACTGACTTATTAAAATTATAAAACTTTTATTAAAAAACAATACCAACTTATTAAAATCTAATGGTTATAAAATTTTAAGAAATGACTCTAATCTTTTATTGGATTGATATTGATTTTTTAAATAAAAATTATATAAATTTTTTTAATAAAGATAAATCCATCAAAATAACTTTTACCGGAGGGTTTATCCATCAAAACAGAAAAGTGAGCTCTTTTAATTTGTGATAATTTATTTTTTGTATTTTTCAAAATTTGAGAAGTTAATTCTATTGTTTATAAACATGTAAACTTCATTTATTAATTTTTATTACTTTGCATATAATTTGTTGACTAATTCTTCGCAATTGATTTGTTGACTTCTAAATTACTGAAAATTTTTAAGAATGTTATCTAATCGGATTAGCTTCTTAATTTTGTAAAAATACGAAATCAAATTTTAATAAATTAGAATTAAAAGACTAATTTCATAGAGAAAAAAAAAGTCATAATCAAAGATGAGAGTTTATTTAACAATGTCTCCTAATAAATTAAAGAATATTTTAGTGTAGTCATTATAAAATGTATGAAAAAAATATAAATTTAAAATTAGATTAGACAAACTTTATATTCATAATAAATTATGAAAGCCAAATCGATATAATTAGTTTTAGAAAATTAAGAAAGATTACTGGTTAATGATCATAAAATAGAATACTGGATTACTTCAAAACAGAAGAAAAATAACGAAAATAGGATTAAAGATAGTGAAAGGGAGAGAGCAAAAAGGAGTCAAAGTATGAACTAAGCCTTGTTTTGTGGTCGTTTTCAAAGTGGAGGTTCAAGGAAAGTCCCATGGCGAAAACTTCAACCATCCATCATAATATTATAATTAGGTTATGCTCTTAATTATGCTTTTTGTTACTCTTATCTTAATATATCTTTCACGTGAAATAAGAGTATATATTTTTTATATATGTTTTTTAAAATTATATTTATAGGAATGCATTAATTGAAAGTAAATTTTATCGAAAAAGAATTTAAATGAACCATAAATTAATGATCTATTTGATATAATATATCATTAAATTGAAAATTCTTTTAAGTTTGATATAAGTATTCTTTTTTCACAATAGAATATTTATTTAACCCTTTGAATTTATAACAAAAATCACAATCATTTATAGTAATATGTATGTGTGTGTTAGCAAAGACGAGAGAGAAGGAGAGAATCAGAGTAGGGGGAGGGATGGTGGGGAAGAGGGAGAGGGATAGGGATGAGAGAACAATGGTAAAGGGAAGGAGACCAGATGGGAAGGGAGGGGAGGGGGAGAGAAGGATGGAAAATAATAACTCTGTTAAATCTGTAACAAAAAATGACAGTTCCGTTACGTCTAAAAATTATAACAATTAAAACTTTATTTAATAAAAAAAAAACATATATAACTTATGATATATGTAGTATCTCTTACATCTAAAAATGTTGAAATAGTAAAATTAGCCTTCCTAGAATACAAATCTCTTTCCATGTTGTTGGTAATAAATAGAAATAGAAATAGGAATAGGGTTTGAGGTTTTTAAATTTGGTGAATATTTTGTAATTGGTTGTTTATATTGTGTAATTTGAGATTTATAATTAAGGTAAATGGTATAAATTTGCAATAAATATTGAAAAGAAAATTACGAGTAAGTAATGAAAATATAAAATTATTTTGTTTATGAGAGATAGGAAATAAATAATATCATCGTTTGAATTTAGCTATGGTAAAAAGCATAAGGAAAACTAATATGTATAGAGGTTTGTTTAAATAATGTAATTTAATAATTTTTTTGTCGTACATGTATGTAATTCAATATTTGATATTTAATTTTTGCAATAATCGTTTATATATTTCATATTATGAAATTCTTAAATTCGATGTAATTTAATAATAGCTATTTTTCAGTTCTATTGTTTTGAGTTAATTGAATATGTATATAATAGATGAGAAGGACTAAATCATAAACGTAAAACAATTAAAAACACTTTAATGTGTAATATTTTATAAGTATTAATGTTCAATATTTCATAGGTACAGTTCAGTGAAAAATGATTGTATGAAACTGTGATTCTACGTCATCTTTATCCCTTTCTGATAGGAGCATAACAAATCAGATTTTTCCTCCTGAAAAAATTCAAATCCAACTAAAAATGCTAAAAATTAGGAGGAAAAATTTGATTTGTCATGCTTTTATCAAAAAAGAATAAAGAAAACGTAAAATCACAATTTCAAACAATCCCTTCTCGTAATTCAGTATACCATAAATTGGTTACAAATAATGGCAATTTTTTTTCCAACATTCATAATAAATTTTGACTTTTTGTAGAATTTTATGTGACAAATTGAACTCATCAATGAAAATTATCCAAATTAATGTGATATCTTTCAATGAGGCTGCCACTCGTAAAACACCTGAAAGTTACCAAAAATACTTAAAAACCTAGCTATATATATATATATATATGTAATATTAGATTTCCAGCTCCTAAAAGAGTCATTGAGGGTACAACTGTCACTTAAAAATTCCAGCTCTTAAATTTAATAGGCATATAATTAAATATAGGGAATAATTTATATAAGGATATTTTAAAAAGTAAGGTTTTTATGTACTAATAAAATTTTATTATATTATTAAAATTTAAATATATGAAATTAGTATTACACACTCATTTATAGAGAAATTATTTTATAGACATTTCTCACAACATTATTCATGGTCCTTTTTCAATTATTTAATCACATTTCAACAATTTTTTTCATGCTATTGGCACATAATATTGATAATTTTTTACCCTGACCCCTGAATATAGAGTCCCGAACCCAAAACCTAGAACCCTAAACCCCAACCTATAACCCCAAATCTTTAAACCATGGCCCCCAAACTCATAACATGTAACTTGAACCTTAAACCTTAAAATCTAAATTCAAACCCTAAAGTTTGGGGTTCAATGTTTAAGGTTTAAGATTCGAGTTTAAGATTTGGGGTTCTGGGTTCGGAGTAAAATAATTACTAAAACTATGTGTTAATGACATAGAAAAAATTGTACAGAAATTATTAATTTTTTTTAAAATTGGTTGCACAAAAATAAAAAATATATATTAACTTATGAAAAAGAAAAACAAAATGATTAAAATTTGTAAAAAAAAGAAAAAATGTTTGTTTACAATTTAAAAAAAATAATTATTTTAAGTGATTTAATTAAAGTTAAATTAAGTTAGAGAAAATATTAAATATAGATGAGTGTATGATAATACTTCGTTATGTTTAAAATTTAATGACATGGTACCTTTTAGGATTATTCTAATATAATTTATTCCCTTAAGTCTATCATCATTTTTTTCTCTAAATTAAAAAAAAAATCATTTCTTAAAAGAATTTTAAAAAAATTCTAACTCCTAAAATTTCGGTCACAAAATAATTGATTTATACTGAAATTCTAACTAAAAAGCACTAATAATTTTGGGTTATATCAACTGTATTTTAAAGCACAATTAGTTTTGGGGTTAAGTTAGAAGTTTTTTTATTGTCACCTTTAGCACAGTTAAGTTTCGAGGTTATCTTAATATGTGTTACAAATTTTCTATTCTCATTTATTTATTGTTTCTCTTTCGTGTGTAAATAGCTTTTTGTTATTTGAATTTATTCTCGTATCAAAATTTATTTCTAACTTTATTTGGATTTTTGTGCACGTAGCATATATTTAATTTAGTATGAGTTATTATATTTTGATTTTTCATGATACAATCCGCACATCGTTATCGGAGTAAATCATTATTATACATGCACACACCATTAAGAGACGATTTCTACTACTTGATCTAATGAAGTCGGTATAAAGTGAATGTCCTTAGCCAATAGGTCAAATACTAGAGTTTTTTTTCAAGAGTTCAATGGATTATAGGTGAGATTGACTCTCATATGTTCAATTTTGTGAATGTTGTGATTGCTTTGATTTGTTGGATGGTTTCAAAGTGGGTAAAAAAGTTAGAAAGATTGATGGGATGAAGCAGAAGTTCACATTTATATCATGAGAGGAAGTTTATTGTTGATTTTTAACTCTCACATGTTCATGTTTTGTTTCTCTTGCTTCTTGATAGAGGTGTCTAAAAAACTATGCTACTACTGGGGGGATTTTATTTTGTTGGTTGCTATATCAACTTTGATTGAGAGCTGTGTGGTAATTGTTGATTTTTTTTTTCTTTGTACCTCTATGAAAAAGAATTTTAATAATTCCAAAGTAAAAAAAGGAAAAAAAAATATAAAGACCTAATCAATAAATATTTAGGTTATGAGAATTATATTTTATATTTAAAACACTTAAATTTATGAAAAGAGAATTTGTATAAGCCATTTTCTAAAAATAAGATTAAAATAGTTTGGAAAATCAAATTTAAATAGTAAAAGAATTTTATTAGTTATTTATTCTACTCAAGAAATATAAAATTTAGAAAGGAAAATAAGTATCACAACCTAAAACAACTCACTTCTCCCACCTCAATCACACTTCCAATTTCCCTTGCTCTCACTTATCATAACATTTATCCAACTTGAAAGTTACACTAAATGCTAATCAATTGCCAAATACTCATGTTATAATCTCTATCTTAAAATATTTAGTGGTTATACATTTTGTTTTTATTTTGGAGGATACTCATGTTATAATTTTCTTTAAATTATTGGGTTAGTGATAACTTCTTTTTAAGTTGATTTTTTTTCTTCATATTATTTCATTTCGTTGTAATTAATCTTGTTGATATATTTTTGTATTTTTAATTGGGAGGACAAATTTTGACAATCTAAGTGTATGTATTATAATTAAATTATATTTTACAAAAATAAAATTTTATTTTAAATTGTTTTTAGAGGTTATTCAATGTTATAATTGCGTATCTTAAAAAAAATTAAATATTAAAATTATTTGGAACTTTGATGTCAATAATAGTTTTTATTTTGATAGGTATATAGATATACTCGTA
The DNA here is from genome assembly GCA_025698475.1 of Gossypium anomalum. Lineage (NCBI taxonomy): Eukaryota > Viridiplantae > Streptophyta > Magnoliopsida > Malvales > Malvaceae > Gossypium > Gossypium anomalum. The sequence goes on along the minus strand of CM046967.1, from coordinate 9,170,975 downwards.
AGTTGTATTCTTCATTAACAATGTCTAAAATAGTAATTCTATAAAAAAATTATTTTTTCCTTTATAAATATGATTAATTTTGATGATGGTAAGCAATAAATCACTATACAATTAATTGCATTTTATATTATAGTTGGCCCATAGATTTGGGTTAGAGAATTTTATTTTATTTTTAAGAAATTGTGCGACATTCATTAAGCATTTTCTGAAGAAATTTTTTATTCTGGGTGGAGGTATTACTTCAAATTTTCCAATTGGTTATATTTTCTATTTTATGAATTTTTTTTATAGTCAATATTTCATTTTTACCTTCAAAATTGAATTCCAAAACATAATTAAATTAAAACTTCTAATAAATATATATATATATATATATATATCATATTTATTCTTTTTGATACAACGCCTAAAATTATCCATAGTCGCTTCTCAACTCTTAAATAGGAGGATGATGAGCTTCAGTAGATTCAACTCCACGACCTCTTGTACTGGCAACAATACCGATACCAATCGAGTTAAGACTCAATCAACTATTATCTAATTTGTTAATAAGAGTAAGATATTATTATTATTTATGAATAAATTAAAATGAAATTGAGGTGTTAGGTTGAAGTGAAAAATGGGTGTTTGCATAGCTGTTTTATTTAAAAGCATACTCTTAATGCCAATTTGCACATAAAATAAGGTGTGTGTCTTTGTTTTCCCTTAAAAATTTTAAAATAATATCATTTTTGTCTATTTTGTAGGGTATACATCAAAGGCATCTATATAAAGAGCATAATTTCTATCGTATTGAATTAATTGTTTATTTGTTCCTTCTTTAATCAGAAACAAATAAATAAATCAAGGAAATATCAAAGTCACCATGCAATAAACTTACTACTAAATGGGTTTAATTCTAATTCCTAAATTATTTATATTTTTTGGAATTTTACTTTATTTTTTTTTTGCAAATGATGTTCAAATGTAACGTTGGACTAAAAAAATAGTAAATGTATTGTATTGAACAAAACTCACTCGAATCTTAAGTAATGAAATGGTTTTCAGAATTCCAGGTTTCATGGACGAACAAGGTGATTGCTTCGCTTGCTAAGGAAGGGAGTTCTAAAAGGTTGACTCCAAACCTGGTCATACCAGCCTCAAGATTCCTTTCCCACCAAAAAATTAATACCTGGAAATGGTCACTATCCATCAACAATTTAAAATTCCTTAGCTGACGTTGCCTCTATAATTGAATTCATTTCCTGGTTTGCTGTCATATCAGAATTCAAACTCCTGTTTAATCCATTGTACTGTTGATTTAAGGTAAAAAACTTGAACCCCTGTCCTAAGCTCCCAAGTCCCAACTATTGCACACCACCTGTTAGGATCAAAGAATAAAATGAAATGAGTACCGTAGCGGTTTTTAACCCTTTAAGAGTTTCCTGTTATCAAGCATTGCTTTTGTCACTGTCATCACAAATTTCTTATTAACCTTAAGGTTTAGACTCTCAAATGGAGCAAGAAATGTTCTAGTTTGACTCGTTATTCCTTTCAAAGTTCCATCCTTTCCCCCCCGCCCCTCATATTCCCATTGTTGCCTATCTTCCTTCATTTGATTGTTTCGTTTCTTGAAAATTTCCCAGCTTTGTTCTTCAATACCAGTTTTTGGTTTTTCAAAGACAAATCACTGAATGCTGTAAGAGTGGAGAAAAGACAAGTTTCCATGGGGTGTAAGAACAAAAATCAGGTGTTTTCACATGGAGAACTAAGGTAAAGCTATTATTATCCTCCAAAGTTTTCTAAAACGAAAGCTTGAATCCAAAGATTCTCATTCAAAGTATTTTGACAAACAAAAATTAGGGAATAATGGAAAGTGAAATCAAAGAATCCCCTTTTGTATCCATGCCAAAATCACCTATACAAAGTAGCAGACCAAGCAGCATGGTTGTTAAGGTAAACTGCATATACTATGTTCATCATCCATTTATATTTTAGTCTTTGTTACCAAGTACCTGCAACTCTTTTCACTATTTAACTAAGTTTTGATTGTTGCATATGATGAAAAACAGAAAGCACATACCGTGATTCCGGCGCATATTGTAGCCGAGGCAATATCGACGCTTCATGGTCTTGATCTCAGATGGTCGGGACCGATCACACCGACCGAAAGGGACTATGTTGAGCAGTATGTGTTGGCAAAATATCCACAGTATGCAGGTCAAGTTGAGCTAGAAAACGTAGACCTTTCTAGTCTATGCATCAATGAAGAGTCCTCGGAGGCTGCAATTGATGATAAAAAGAAATCACCAAGAGGTAATTCAAGAGAATCCTCCTCACCTTTCTTCGGAAGCAATCATCCGGACCTGGACAGGATTCAATTGGAGCCATCAAGATTGCTCGATATCCTCACGAAGAAATCGTCTTTCCCCGGAAGTTTCATTTCGATCCCGGAAATCCAAGCTCGAAACAAAGTTCTGAAACACTGCGGATTGCCGGATGATGACTACCTGGTTCTCTTCACACCAAACTACAAGGATGCAATGATGTTAGTAGGAGAAAGCTACCCTTTTTTTAAAGGTAACTTCTACATGAGCATCATTGGTGAAGAACTTGATTATGTAAGGGAATTTGCGAGTTACAAGGAATCAAAAGTGATATTGGCACCTGAAACATGGTTGGATTTGAGAATCAAAGGGTCACAACTTAGTCAGTATTTCAGGAAAAAATGTAAGCATAGTCCAAAGGGATTGTTCTCGTATCCAGCTGATGTTAATGGGATGCGTTACTCTATGCATTGGATTTCGGAAGCTCATAGGAATTCATGGCATGTTCTGCTCGATGCAACTGGTTTAGTTGTCGGACAAGATCGGTTGAACCTCGCGCTTCATCGGCCTGATTTCGTGCTTTGTAGTCTGGAGAATACGCATGCTCAACCAGCAAGGATAACTTGCCTGTTGGTGAGGAAGAAATCGTTTGATACTACAACGTCTTCATCTCAGATGAGTGAGTGAAACCTGGGATTAGCTGATATGAATACGTTATTTCATATGCTTGAGTTATTTTAATATTTATTGCTACATATATTTTGGATGTTGGAACAAATAAAACGAGTTTTGAACAGGAAGAAACTGTCAAATGAATGCTTCCCATATATGAAGTTCAATCAGAATTGCAGCAACTTCTGCTGGTTCATTTTCATTCTCAATAATTAGTTCTTCTTGTGCAACGTAAATGAGACAGCTATGCTCTCAAGCAAAAGAAATTAAATTTTATTCCATTATTGTTAAGTTGAATTCAATCTATGAAGAGACTCAACTTCAGATATTTGCTCGAATCATTGTCAAGCTATCAAGAGAACCCAACTTCGAATATCCTAATATTGAGCTTAATCTATTACCATTACAAAATTTCAGCTTGAACTGAAAATCAAATCAGAAGTCGGAAAAAGCAAACTCAATTTCTGTATTAGACAAAACAACACAAATGAATAAATTTAAGCAATCCAATTTTTATCTAAAGTTAAACTTGATTAGGCAGTTTCTAATAGTGCTTCGAGCCTCGAACTTGAAGCGAATATGGAAGGGTTCAAATTAAAAGTGAATCTTGAGCTTTGACTGGATTATCCTTTGGAAGAAGCGGTTAATGCCAATACAAAATGAAAAATTACGTTGAGAGTTTGACCCTGGAATGGCTGCAATACAAGAAATTTCATCATGGGTTTTCACATTCACTCGAGTCTTGGGCTAAATATGTCAAAAGCCAACTTCAAATTTACAAAATCTTTCATTTTCCCCATTTTGGAAATTAAAGAAACCTTAATTTCCTTGAGTTTTCGGTAAAATATCAAAAAGGTATTCATCTTACTATGGTTTCTTAAAAGAAATCATGTGAATGACAGCAAATGAGTGCAGTATAGTTAAAGGTTAATAAGAATTGCACAAAAAAAAAAGGAAGACGACAAAAGTCGATGCAAAAATTAACCATAATCTATTACAAAGTGCTCAAAGAAATTCCAAGAGTTTAGTTTAGATTCAAGACTATTGGTTCAACTAATAAAATGTAAAATGAGAAGGGAAGAGGGACAACCCCCAACTGCTGCATTCTAACATTCATTTTCTATGAGAATCTGCAACTACGCCAACTGGTCATATCCCCCACCAATTTCTACGAGCCTGCAATTCCTATACCAAAAGCAAAAATAAGTGAAGATTTTGACACGAATGTCTAACTAGAAAAAGAACCGAGTAGCAAAACACAGCATATGTAATATAATTACTTACAGATGCTGTGTTACTACTTTTTGTTTTGTAAGAGGAAACGTAGCAAAAGTGTGTTTGACATAGATGGTACCAGAAACCAAAACATAAAGATTTAAAATTGATCACCACTCATAAACAAGTATTGAAACACAGCACATATACTATAAATTCAAAATGATGTTGTGACACTACTTTTTGTTTTGCAAGAGGAAGTACAACATTAAGAAAGGTTACAAGTGTCTGTGTGTGTGCGCGCGCGCGTGTAAAGAAAAAGAAAGCAAAACACAGCATATGTAATATAATTACTTACAGATGCTGTGTTACTACTTTTTGTTTTGTAAGAGGAAACGTAGCAAAAGTGTGTTTGACATAGATGGTACCAGAAACCAAAACATAAAGATTTAAAATTGATCACCACTCATAAACAAGTATTGAAACACAGCACATATACTATAAATTCAAAATGATGTTGTGACACTACTTTTTGTTTTGCAAGAGGAAGTACAACATTAAGAAAGGTTACAAGTGTCTGTGTGTGTGCGCGCACGCGTGTAAAGAAAAAGAAAACCAAAGACAGATGGTACCCAAACACATAGATTTAGATTAAACCTCATGAATGTCTAAGAACTAAAATAGGCCAAGCATTAGACCACAGCTGATATACTACTATTCTTTTGTAAGAGGAAGTATTATAATAAGAAAGGTATTAGGTGTCCGTGTAAAGAAAACATATCGATGACATGGATAGTATTTATGTTTAGTCACTCAAGAAACAAACTATGCTAAGCCACAAAAACATCTACGCCTCATTAAGTTAAAAGCCTAAAACATTAGAAGTAAACTATAATATCACAAGGGCCGAAAATGATAAATAACAATCACAGCTCCAACTATGTTAAATTGGGCAAAAGTAACGAAAAACACCAACTAGATCTCAGAAGGAATGTCCCTATATAAACTATTTTATTCTACCAAAAGAGATAGATACTTATTTTTATCCATAGAAACTAGAAAGGACTAACTAATACAGATCAAATACATACTATGCTAGTTTTGCAAATGTGTGTGTGTGTGTGTGTGTGAACAGATCAACAAAGATAAATAAAGTAATAAAAAGATTGATGAAATTAGAATTTAGAAATAGTATTAATCCTCAAGTCCAACCAAGACTCAGGTCAAATGGTAGTTTATCAAAGATGGAATGAAGTTGCTAGTTTTGCAAGCACATGGAACAAAACACATGGTATTTGAACAAACCCATCAATGGTCTAGTCGGGAATGAATAAGCCTATTACATATTTTAAAATTACAAAGGTGTTGATAACGTATCACTTAAATCTAATGGGTTAGGCTTTAAAAAACCAATAAATTGTTTGGAAAAAGGCTATTGCTTCGAAATTCGATCAATTTTTGCAGATTGACTAAATTCCCTTTTCCATAAACGCAATAAAATCCCAAAATTGAGATTCATCCAAAAGTAAAGAAATGAAATCCATTTTTTGGAATTGAAACTTGCATGCATAATACGCATGCACGAGCAGATAAAGTAAATTACCTAAGCGGAGCCAACGATGATGTTGTTAATAGGAATAAAGATGAGCTTGACGAAGAATCCGACGAATCCCATCACTACGAAACCGATCGCTGTACGGAAAGCCACCTTCGTGAACTCTGCATACGAAACCATAAACATTCAAAAAAAGAAAACCCAAAAGTTCCAACAGATCCAAGTGTAAAACAAAAGGAGGCAAAGCCGAGAAGGGAAGAAATAATGGGGGGAATACCTTTACGATCGGGCTTGTGGCAACGCTTGACGAGGCGGACGCTGTCCTTGGCGAAGTCTCTCAAAGGATCTACCACGTTGTCAAGGGCGTCCATCTCTCTCTCCCACACAACCAAAATCGTATGTTAAGATGTTAGAGAGAGATTTCGAAGATTTCTAATATGAGACAAAGACGATTTGAGAGGAAGGCTAGTGTAAATGCAAAGTTTATAAAACGTCGTGGGAGAGTAGACTTTTTTAGTCAAATTTGGAAGCCATTTTCGGCAGAACTTGTACCCATGGGCCGCCACTTTCGGCCGGCTTAGACAACCTTACCTTATATTTGGACTGGAATTGGGCCTAGATTTTAGGCCCATTACATTGTTCACATTACATTTAATTTGGGTTGAATAGCGATTTGCCCATTAAACTATACTTCATTTCTCAAATGGTACTTGTGATTTTCTTTTTCTCAATTTAATACGTATGAAATCATTTTGCCCTCACCCTAAGCTGTTACGATAAGTGACGTAACATGATAAAGTAATGTGTGATTCACGTACGGCATTATATTTATAGAAATAATATATATTTTTCAATTTTTCCCTTATTTTCTTTTAATTTCCACGTTTTTTAGTTTCACCAAAATGAATCCAAATTGTAAGGTTTCCTTTTTCCTTTTCTTTTGGGTTTCTTTACCGTCTCCTTTCAAATTAATTTAAGATCAATTTTTAATCTTATACTAGGCCAAAGTTGTAGATTATTTTTAATATTTATATTTTTTCAATTTTAAAAATATAATCTGATAACATGACTTTTTCATTAGTACTATGCGTACACAAAAATATTATATATATATATATATGATAATATATTTATCATATAAAATTTTGAAAATAACGTATACAAACAATGTTGTTTGAACCAAATTGGACCGAGAACCAACTAAAAAATCAATTAAAAAAATGACTTTGAACCGATTAAATTAAAAACCAATATGAATCGACCGAATTGACTAAAACCAATTGAACCGATTCTTTTTTTTTTCTTTTAAAATTTTTTTTCAATCTAGTTGGATTCGGACACCAGTCCAGTATACAAATTTAACAACTATAGGCTAGGTGATGAATGGAACTTCGGGAAAAAAGAAAACACCACATATTTCAGCTATCTGATATTATTATTATTTTTAAATAACACATTTAATATGGGCATACTAAGGTAATCCTCTAAAATATACTGAAATATTTTCAAATTTTGAATATGCTCATGTTCCACATGGCTACATCCAACACTTCTCAAATTTGGGTAACATAAATGCCTAACATCTGATGGGAAACTAGTAGAAAGTAAATCATGATAATGAAATTTATATAAACATAAATGAATCTCAAGCCTTACAATGAAAAAAATATAAAGAGAAAAAGAAAGTTCTTCAACTATATTACTGTCAAGAATAGGTATGCATCTATCAGAGGTATGTTCAAGTTTTTTCCAACTTTTCCATGCATTTGAAGGATGGGCATGTCGGATATGGATGTCAAAAATAAGTACTTTGACAAGAACGAAATATCAGAGCAACCAAGAGTCATTCACCAAATGTAATGGACTTGAAATTTTAGGGTGTTCATTCATAAGAACATATATAAGATACAGAGAATCCTTTAGAACACAACAAAAGGGGATAATTAAACCCAGAAACTGCACAACATTAGAAGATCTTCTGATTAGGCAAAGTCATAGCAGCAAAAGCTATTTGTTTTGCTGCACATCAAATGAGTTAAGTGTCTTTGAGATGTTTCTAAATAAATCACATTTAAAAGGTAGTTTGCACAAACAATGGCAGACAGGTCCATATTCATAAATCATAAGCAACCAAAATTCCTAGTGGATTACCCCAGTGCATCACGCCATTTGCCATGCCATCGAGCACCCATATCGGACCAATGAATTGCTTAGCTGCAGAAAACAACAAAATTATGCAAGAGTTTAGATGACGGCTGGTACGTGACAATGGTAAATGAATGGCTTGGAAAGCAAAAGAGAATAATAATTTGATAAACCAATCCTCTTTCTTTTAATAGACAACACGACAATTGACGCTCGAATGGAAATATAACGGCAGAGAAATGCACTTCCAAAAACCTGGATTTGCCATTTTTGGATACACAACAAGAAAACATCCTTCCAAAGTGGCTTAAACACTAGCAAAATCCTCACTTAACAGTATTCGAGATCAATGATAATAAATAATAAATTGGGTCAACCAGAACTCGGAAAGCTCATGTCCAAGGCCTGGCCGTTGAACGGGTCTACATAAAAGCGTAAAATGCACTAACTTGAAGATAAAGATCCAAGAAAAGCACCATGCAGACAAAGAGATTTTAACACAGATGAAACGAGAATGCTTTTACGTAATCAAAAGGCAATAAACAAAACAGGCATTCTTAACATGCAAAAATGATAATTAAAAAACAATGCAATAATTAAAAGAAATGTCAAACAGTATGACATAAAATGCAAGTGCAAAGAATGAAAAAGGGATAAAAACAAACATGCCAAAGAGATTAACTATACATATCCCGATCACTAAGACTATCAGGACACGCAAGTTGTTGGATGAACCCACCAAAGACCAACCAACATTCATGAATGACTAATACATGTGCCCCATTCCCACCCAACCCCACACGTTCTTTGTTTTTCTTGCCCATATACCCTTTCTGTTGACCAACAAGTTCAAGACGGTGTGTATCCATTTTTGTTCTTGTCATAACGATATTTGATGTTGTCTATAATTTGTCAAGAAATGTCCACTGCTACTTGTTCTAAATGAACTCTCCTTTTTCTATTGTCAAGCTTTCTTAAGTCTTAACCAACTAGTTTAGCGATGCGACGAACATAGCTTCTCATTCTAAGCAGGTTCTGCTTGTTCTTTTCAAGCTTTCCTATATGGCAACCATCTCCAGAGCTACTGAATAAAAACCAAATATGTTTCATTGTACAAAACTACCTAAAGCATCTACAGAAACCAAGCCTGCTCAAATTACTTGTAAGCATATCATCACTACCATCACTGCCTAGCATCATTTCAATTGTTGTAAAGCTAAGTTCGTCTCAATATTGATGACAAAAGATTGTAATTTAACCTGTAAGCAACTTCAACCCACCAAATGGGATCTTCATACTATAACCATCAAGCAGAAACACCGATGTCAATAACCAGTTCTTGGCAAGCGAAACATAACAACTTATCAAGAAATATAAAAAATGCAGACCAGACATCGAGACCTATACTCAACTACAATGATCATACTAGACATATGGAAGCAACTCCATCTTGAACCAAAGTTCAAAGCATTGGAGATATTTAGTTATCATAAGTTGAGAACCCCATAAAAGAGGCAAGAATCTCAGACAAGTTGTAGCAAATGTTCCTTATTCTACAAACTGATAAAGAGTTCAAGAAAAAAACCTAAACTTTGAATGGAATAAAAACAATAGTTGTCTACATACCCTTGTCCGTCAAGATTCCCCTGACCGCCGCTACCTCCACTGGCATACGACCCATCGTCAGCCCCCGCCGTCTGCCAAACACTCTGCCAAGCCTGAGAAGGAGGCTGAGCATAAATACCACCGGTTGGATCGACGGCGGGCCTTCCAATCATCATCCCGCCAGGTCCAGCAGGAGCGCCAGCAGGCTGACCCATGGGAGGATAAAAATATGGCACCCCACTGGCGGTGGTACCCACCATCCCACCCAGACCAGCCTCATCCTTGATCTCGTCCCTGGGCACAATATCCACCAAGAAATCGAAAATGTCGGTCCTAGTAATAGCCGCCGCGATGTCGTTTTTCTGAAGCGTCCGTCGCTTGTTCTCCTCGGCGTGAAGCCAGGAACGGATGGTAAGCTCCAGAATGAAAAGTTCACAGGCTTTGGCGAAGAGAATAGGGGCTTCAGCGGAGATCATACGGACATCTTCGTCGGCTTTCATGATCTTCTTGATGCGAGCAAGAGGGAGCTGATGGTTCTTGAAGTCGTTGACTTGCTCGATTTCTTGGCGCTGGTAAGACCAGAACATTTGGAGCTGTTGCTGCTGCTGCTGGAGGAGGTGGTGGAAAGGAGCAGGCGGAGTGGCGGCGATGGCGGCGGAGGAGGAAGGAGGAGGAGGCGTAATAGAAGTAGTGGGAGGCTGAGGAGGGTAAGAGGAGGACTGGGCTTGCTTGTTGCCGTCCATTGGATGAAGAATCAACGGCAGATGGATGAGCTTGATCAAAGGGATAGGGTGGGAGATGGCGATGCTGGTAGTGGAGGTATTTTTAAGGATCAGCTAGATTAAACTACAGCCATTTGCAGGTGATTAAGTTTTTTTTTCTTTAAATTCTTTTATGTATTTAATATTAAGAGTAAGAATTTTATTAATATTTATATATTAATTTTAAATAAATATATTTTAATTATTAAATAGTAATTTTGATTAAAAAAAGAGAAAGAGAATAACTGAATAAGTTCTTTGATTTAATTGCTTTTATTTTATTTTCTTGGTTATTTATTTTAAATGATAAGTTTATATTAAACAAATATATATGAAAGTAGAGAAATTTATTTTTGGTGGTTATTGATAAAAAAAAGGTCATTTTTAAAAATACAGTTAATTGAATTAGCAGTAAACTAATAACACCATGCTCAATTAGAAAATGTATAATAATATCAATATCATGCGATTGCTCCTCATTTATTGTAATAATATTTCGTTATAATAATTAAGTTTTTAAAAAAATTATTTTTTTATATTTTATTTTAACTTTGCATGATAGCTTTTGACTTATAACAACAACAGTCACATTGATAAAATATTTTTTTATTAAATTAGTTCTCGATAATAATATAATGTCTAAAATTTTAAGTAAAATTATAGTTATTTCATATAAGCAAGCATAATAATTATAATTTATTAAAGCAAAATTGTATTAATTAAAACAATATTTCAATAAAATGTTTGAATTTTACGTAAAAAAGAATTTATTGATCATATTTTAATAAATAAAAATAATTTTCAATAAGTGGAATTAAAGATATTGATTCAATAAACTATTAAATTCCCTAATTAAATATTCTACTATCAATTTGGAACATTATTTTTTTCTCCAAAAAACTGACATTCATTAAAAAAAGGGATTATTCTTAAAAAATCTGGCAAAACAAACAGACAAAAGCAAATGAAAGGACAATCGAGATAGGAACAGCCACACAAAACAGGAAAAGCAAAAGCACACAGAACGCCAAAACCAGAAAAGAAAAAACACAACAATCCCTAAAAGAAACCTACAGAGTACCAGTCAAACCTTTCCTCTTCTCCTTCGAAAAACCATTATAGCCAAACTAAAAAGGAAAGCCAGCTTTGAAGAACGAACATCGGAGATTCAAAGAGCCTTCTCCAAAATTTCAAAGCCCACAGAACTCCTCATCGCTGACGACTCCAATTCAACCAGTCATCTGCCACCGGGATTTCGACAGAAGCTGGAGCTTATTCAACCCAAAAGCAAGGTGAAAGCCGCGTTCTCCCTTCCAACACCAAAGCATGAGCCGCCCGATTAGCATTTCTTGGAACAAAATGGTAAGTCACCTCCTCTAGATAGCCCTTAAGCATCTGAATGTTCTGAGAAATAGGTCTGAAAATGGATCTATCTTCATTGACTGTTGAAAGCTTCTTGATAATTGTTAGGGAATCCCCCTCCAGTAAAACCCTCATGAACCCCATATCAATCACAAAGAGGAGAGCACGTTCACAGGCCCTAGCTTCCGCAACAAACGCATTTGCAACTTTGACATAAGAGTAAGTACAAGCACCCATAATTAAACCCTCTTCATTACAGGATAGAACAACCACAGTAGAGCTATTAGAATCGCCCTGAAAAGAGGCGTCAAATTAAGTTTAATAACCCTTGGGTTGGGGAGTCGCCACAACTCATCCACAGAAGGTTTTAGATTAACCACTGGAGCTTTACACAAGCTCAACTCATGGGCAAAACACTAAACAAACCCTAACAGATCCTGCTGGGAAATTTTCAGACCTTCATGAACCATTTTATTACGTTTAAACCAAAAGACCCAAAAAGAAATAGTTAACAACTTTCTGGTATCCTCATCAGCTGCTATAAAAGTGTTCACTAACTGATTTTTACCATTCGAGATAATCCTGTTGCAATCGATCAAAAGATTCAGAGACTGGCACAGTTGTCGCAGTACTCCACAGCACCACAATAGGTGGTCAATATCTTCCGGCGCCTCTTTGCACAGAGGACAAACATTGTCTATTCGCAATCTTCGTTTGTTTAAGTTACTATAATGAGGCACATAGTTTTGTAATAGTCGCCACATGAATTTTAAGTTTGGAAGGAGTCTGTAAATCCCAGAGCAACTTGTAGAATTGTTTGTAAATGTATGTAGTAGTCGAATTGTGACCAATATGTTGTCTATTTGCTGTAAGTAAGGCTCGGTATCCACTCTTCATCGAGTACTCCCCAGTGGCATCATGTCGCTAAACTAGCATGTCCTGCACTTAGGAAGATGCAAGAGGAATTTTGAAAATACAAGCGGCCTACTCATGGTCAACAATCCGACAAATAACTTCCTTATTCCAGGTACCCGAACTAGCATCAATTAATTGATTCACTATAGTCCATTGAGTACTCATATTCTGAACTGAAACCCTACTACAACCAGGGCCAGACATCCAAGAATCATTCCAAATATTCACAGCCTCACAGCTACCAATACGCCAAAGTAAACCATCGAAAATCAGCTCTCGGGCACTGCATATGCTTCTCTAGGTAAAAGAGGGATAAGAGCTAACTCTGGTTGACAGAATATCTGAACAAGGATAATAACGAGCTTTAAAAACCTTCGCTAATAGGCAATCAGGCTACGATAGTAGACGTCAAACTTGCTTAGCTAACAAAGCTCTATTGAACAAAAAGAGATCCCTAAAACCTAACCCACCTTCAGATTTGGGAATGCATAGCTTGCTCCAAGTACTCCAGTGTATACCTTTAGCTGATTTACTGTTAGACCACTAAAATTTGTTCAAAATACCTTCAAGCTTTTGATATAAAGTTTTTTGTAAAGCAAAACATTGCATCACATAGACTGGAATTGCTTGTAAAACTGCCTTAATGAACACTTCCTTACCTCCCATCGAAAGGTATCGGAGATTCCAACTCTCAATCCTCTACCTAAACCGATCCACAAAACTTGCAAAAGCCCATATCTTTTTCCTTCTAACCATCATTGGCAGACTCAAATATTTTTCCAGATTTGTATTCACCCTAACTCCCAGAATGCTGGTCGTCGTATCCCTCTCAGTACACCCAACAGTCGCTCTAAAATAAATAAAAAACTTATCAAAATTTACTTGTTGCTCCGAAACCATTTCATATTCATTAATGATATTACGTACAACATGAGCCCCATCCACCGAAGCATCACCAAAGAGAATGCAATCATCAGCAAATAATAAGTGATTAATCGCGAATCTATTCCTTCCAATCAGAGCACCTAGCATCAGACTTTTATGTTTGGCTTCGTTCAGCAATAAGGAAAGACATTTAGCACAAATTAAAAAAAAGTAAGGACTTAGTGGATCACTTTGCCTTAACCCTATTGACGGAGAAAAATAGTCGCTAATACCCTCATTAATTCCCACCATATAAGTAACCGAGCAAACACATCGCATGATGAGAATAACACAATCAGAATGGAAACCCAGTCTCAACATCATACCAGTTAAAAAATCCATTCAACTCGATCATACGCTTTACTCATATCGAGTTTAAGCGCAAAATTGCTCCGTTTGCTCCTCTTCCTCATTTTAAGTGAGTGTAAAACCTCATAAGCAATTAAAATGTTATCCAAAATGTGCCTCCCTAGAATAAAAGCACATTGAGCTTCGTCGATGCAATATCCCTGCGTAAAACTCATTCTGTTCACCAAAACTTTCAAAATGATCTTATATATCACATTACATAAGCTTATAGGTCTAAACTGAGAAAGGTTTTTCAATTTCTCGACTTTTGGAATTAACACTGTGTGTGTTTTATTAATCTCTCCCATCTCAATTTCCCCATTCAAGACAGGCAAACAATAATTAGAAATGTCAGCCCTTATAAGATGCCAATACTTTAAGTAAAACATTGCTGGGAATCAATCAATTCTTGGGGCCTTAAGAGGTGCCATAGTCCTCACCACCTGCCAAATTTCATCTGTTGTAAAAGGTTTAAGCAGCTCAATATTCATGCTCTCAGTGATCCTTTTCTCAACAAGGCCAAACAGCCGATCCTCACCACCAGCATCGGACGCTATATAGAGATTGCTAAAATGCTGCAACGCAACCTACAACATCTTCACCGATTGCGAAACCCACCGACCATTCTCCTTTTCCAGTCCAACAATTCTATTACGATTATAACGAGAAAAGACTACTTTATGAAAAAAAAAACTTGTGTTTCTGTCCCTATTTTGTAACCAATTCATCCGCGCAAATTGTTCCCAAAATATTTCCTCTTTGTCGGCTTCTAAATTCAACCCTAATTGCAGCTCCATAATTTTAGTCAAAATCGCATCAAAAGGGTCTTGATCATAGAGGTCAGATAAACGTTTCTCCAAAGCCACTCAATGTTTTTTTTGTTCTTGGATCCTTGAATGGCTCCAAACTTGAAATAGTTGCCCCGCCTTAGCTAACTTATCAGGGACACTAATATTTGAGTCATCCCAAGCCTGTCAAACAGTCTCTTCAAAATAGTGGTCTAAGCACCACTGTGCTTTAAAATGAAAGAGCTTAGGCCTAACGGGTTCACCATGACGTAAATTTCCAATCGTATTCAAAAGTACTGGACAATGGTCAAGAAAAGAGTGACTCAAGTGCTTTATCGAATAACTAGGGAAAAGAGCCATCCAGTCCAGGCTCGAAACTCCCCTATCAAGCCTCTCCCAGATATTAGATGACCAAAACCTTCCTTTTTCCCACGTAAACCACCGACCAACGAACCCTATATCAGTGACACTACACTCCTCCAAAGCATTTCTAAACTCGGACATTTGTCGTTCAGACCGGAGTCGTCTCACTTTTTTCTCGAAAGAGCTGGTCATCTCATTAAAATCCCCAATCACTATCCAAGGGACCGATTGATCATTATCCAATTGACGAAGAAGCTCCCAAGACCGTCACCAATATCTCTCATCTAGGTTTCCATAAAAACCCGTAAATCTCTAAATTTCTCCATTTTCATTATCATAGATATTAACATCCACATGAAAATGAGAATAGCTTCCAAGAGAGACCAGCGAGTTACCTTTCCAACCCAATGATAAACCTCCTTTTGAACCAATAGCACCAATGTTAATACCATTCACAAATCCACATTTCAATCGTACCATTTCCATTTTCTTAGCATTTAACTTTATTTCCATAAGAAACAAAATTCGGGGATTAATGGCCCGTAATTTATTTCAGAGCCTATTGACTATCCATGACCTCCTCAAACCACAGACATTCCAGCTAAGGATCTTCATTGTAGCCGGCTGCTCTGTCCTGCAGAGCTAGCTGATATATCATGATTACCACCAACGAAAGCATTACTCGAAAGATGAACCAAGTCATTCACCACACGCTGGCGTTTCTTGCCTTCCAAAGAAATGAACGGGTCATTTTCGTCACCCTCTTGTAACTCCATGGGTCCATTCCCACAATCGGTCCCAACTAAAACCTGAGTATCCAAATTTGAGCATTTGTCAATCCCCTTAATTACCTGCCTAGACCCATATCCAAGAGGAATCAAATTAGGATTAGGATAAGATTGGGCCAATTCACTCCTCCAATTACGCCCAAAATCCTTTTCGTCTGCGAAATTTTTTCCTCGAAAATCTGTTTCCTTTTTCAACATACAACATTCCAAACCATCTGCTTCCCTCAACCACCTACTGGCCGGTACATTTTACCGGCGCCCAGCAGCAAATAAGGAGATATCCCATCTAAAAATAATTTTGGTACGAAAAAGACAGAAACTTTCACCATGCCCCAGTTTGCCACAAATAAAGCAGAATAGACTGAGCTTCTCATACTGGAACCTGGCATATATAATCCGGTCTTTGCCAATTAAAATCTTTTTCTTCTTTTTCAACGGGGTTGTCTCGTCCAAATGAACCCGAATTCGCATAAAAATTTGAGACCTCATTGACGAAAACGACGTATCATATTCAAGAAACTGCCCTAAAAAATTTCCAATTTGCTTGGCCATAGAATCCGTCCTCAAACCCAGGGGGAGGTCATGAATTTGAACCCAGAATTCTGCCAGATTTAACGAGACTAACAAATGATTTTCTTCTGTCTGGATCCTATAAAGTAAGAGTAAATGGTTGTTAAAGAACCATGATGTTCCCATAAGAACTCTCTGGATGTCAACTTAATGAAAGAGTTGGAAAAGAAATTGTTTCTCTCCCAAATCAGAAATACAGATTCCCCTGATAGGATGCCAAAAATCCGCCAAAGTATTCCATAGTGAGGGAAAGTGAACGACACTGCTAGTCAAACAGCGACCCACCAGACAAAGATAGTAGGTCTGATCCACTACCCCAACATCCTCTTGGGATGCTTTTTCTTCCTCGTCAATCAAGTTTAGATTAGCCAAATCTTCCTCCATACTCCAACCACAGACCCCTAGAAACTGAAAACCCAAGAACCGTGTCAAGAGACAGACAAAACCCTCATGTCAAGAGACAGACTTTTTCTCAATCCGGTAACTTAAATGAAAACTTTCAAATTATTCAATAATCACTTTGTAACAATTTGGAACATTATAAACTTATATAATTAATTTAATTTGATGACCCATACTATTTTTTAGGTAGATAACTTATACTAATTAATTGAATTTGTTAGTTTTATGAAATTTGTAATAAATGATAAGAAAGGATGTAAAAATAACATATGCATAAAAACAATAATACATGCAACTACTGTACATCTTTTAATTTTGTTGATTTGATTCTAATTTCTTTCTTTTTTTAACATATTCTTACTTTCTTTATTTAATGAAAATTTATGATATGAATTTTATAATAGGTTTACAACAATTATCTCTTTACGATAGCATGTTGCTATAGGTGCAAAGCTTGGTAGACAAATAGAACTGTTATAGAGAAGGTTGGTTGTGTATATTTTACTAATTATATTTAACATTATTTTGAATTTAAAAAAAAATATATGTAATATTTAAATGAATATTTTATTTTATATGCAATATTTATTGAAAATTATACCATCAAAAAATTTATTCAAATTGTTAAATGTAAACTACACCAAAGTTATTAAATTATTACTAAAATTATTGTTTGTCATTTAACTTTAAAACGTTATAAAGGAATTTTGAACTATTCAAAAGTTTTTTATTTAAGTTATTATCCTACTAAGTTTTTATTATTTTAAAAAATATAGCTAGCGAGCTCCAAGCCACGATTCGACTATTAGTATAGTGGATTAGTACCTATACTTTAGATCCAAGTTGACCTGATGGTCAGTGTCCGAGATCGAAAAAGAAAGCTATTTGGATTATGGTTCGTAGATTCATGATGTTCAAAATTATTTCATAAAAAATTAAAGAATGGGAAGGAGAACTTTCAATTGGTGCACGCAGTGCAAACAGAGAAAGCTATACAACAACGATTTTAACAACCCAGTGATTTGAATGAAAACTTTCAAATAGTTCTATGACCATTTTGTAACCTTTTGAAGTTGAGTTACAAAAATGTAAAGTTACTATTAGTTTATTAACCTTGGGTGTAGTTTACCCAATTGTTAATAGCTATTAGGGTAAACTACACCCAAGGGCACTAAACTATTAGCAAGTTTATGTTTTGGTCACTCAACTTCAAAAAGTTACAAAATCGACGCTGAACTATTTGAAAGTTTTCATTCAAGTCATTGAGCTGTTAAGTTTTTTTTTAAAGTCCAATTAGCGAGCTTCAAGTGACATTCGACGATTGATATGATAGATCAGTACCCATTGTCGAGTAGAAGAACATATCTTAGATCCAAGTTGATCTGACGGTCGGTGTAGGAGATCAAAGAAGAAAACTATTTAGATTTTAGTTCATAAATTCATGACGTTCAAAATTGTTTCATGAAAAAAAAAAAACTTATTTGTAGGAGAGAAGGGGAAGAAAAGCTTTCAATTGCTACAGGCGATGTGAACAAATGAGGTTATACAACAACGATTTTAACAGATCAATGGCTTAGATGAAAATTTTTGAATAATTTAATGACCATTTTATAACTTTTTAAAATTTTGTGACTAAAACATAAAACTAATAATTTAATAACCTTAGGTATTGCTTAACTTAACTATTAAAAAAATTAGGAATATAGTTTGAATGCCCTTTGAAAAAGTAAATGCTTTATAGGCATTACTTTCTATGATAATCTGTATTAAAAAAATTAGTGAATCTTTTTAGCTTTGCCAAAGCCTAAAAGGTCATTTCCAATTGCATTATATGGAAGAGAAATGAAGAGCATATTTCAATTTCAGGTTTAATGTTCCTCCCTTTGAAGCATAATATTCCAATTCTTGATCTAAAGTTTAGCAAGTTGAAAGTATCAAACTTTTGTTTTTTGAATTTTTTAATTATTAATTAAAAAATAAATATAAATAGTAAAAACAATAAACTTGAGTACACTCGTGAATACTCATATCAATTATTAAAATATTCATATTTGACTCATTCGATAACTCATATCATCAAATTCCTCTAATTTTTTTAACTAAACCCAAATTCAAAAGTAATTTTCTTGTTTATACCAACCGATAACCTATTCCTTCATATTTTACCAAGAATTTAGATTGACGGAGGGATTCTAAAAATATGTTTGGTTTTGGGTCCAAGGTAATTAGTATTATATTAGTATTGGTATGTACTAATATTAATTTATTTCGGTGTAGTGTTTCGGATTTATAGCTATTTTAAAAAAAATATTTTTGATACAATGTCTAGAATTACTCATAGCCACAATGTCTAGAATTATCCATAGTCTCTCCCTAGCTCATAAATAGGAGGATAACGCACTTCAGTGTACTCAAGCCCACATCCTCTTACATTGACAACAATGTCCATGCCAATCGAACTAAAACTCAATCGACATTATTAAATAAATTTTAAAAGATAATATTTTTTACTACAAAATATTTTCTTTCACCCACATCATGATTGTGCCAAAATATAGTATTATTTGATAAGCTTCACAATTATAATCCATCGTTAAACAAACTCAAAATAAACAAACAAAAATATAATTTCATAAATTGAACAAGAAGTTCATCTCATACTATGCATATAACAATACATAATTTAATAAATTTAAAATAAATAAGAAAAATTTTAAATTTAAATTTAAAATATATTTTAAAATTTTTGTGGTACCAACCAATACGGGCAAAATCAATTGGTATATACCAGTATAGTCGATATTAATCAAAATTTATACCAAAACGAAACTTAAATTTTATTATTTTAATTTACTAAGAAGAAGCATTTCAACTTGTACAAACAGTACCAAAACGGAATTCACTACCCTGCTTGAGTCCCTTTACTGCTAAATATTGTAAATGTTTAAAGTTCACATTCTTTGCTCTTCAAAAATCCAAAATCCCAAAATTTGAAAATTATGATAATTATAAGTTTAAAAACTTCATTCATACAAAACAGGAAGAATAAAACTTTTTTACCTTAATATTTGTATTTTTTTATTTATCTCAATATTTGAATTTAGCAATTAGAGACATTTTAGTTTTTAAATTTAAATTTTGTCAAGACTTGATGATGTGATTAGTGTTCTTAAAACATAACTGAATTGACCAATTAGATCGAGAACTGATTGGTATACTAATCCAAACAAAGAAGTTGAACTGATTGAATCAGAAATTACTCGAAACTAGTAAAAATAAAAATTTGAGATAAAACTAGTAGCTTAACAAGTTGAATCGGCTTACTAAATTTTTTATATTTTTATTAATTTTTAATTATTTACATAATTGTTGTTGATCTAGTAGTTGAATCGATCAAGCCAACTGAATTGAGAACCAGTTGTGTGACTAGTTCAACTACTAGTTTGATTATTAGAATACTCGTGACACTCTATGATTGTATCACATTATCACCTGAAATTTTATACAATTTTTTAGTTTTTAAGTGATCATGTGGAACAATCTCAAAATATCACATAATCAAACTTTTATATTATTCAAATTTATAAACCAAA
Organism: Gossypium anomalum; assembly: GCA_025698475.1. Lineage (NCBI taxonomy): Eukaryota > Viridiplantae > Streptophyta > Magnoliopsida > Malvales > Malvaceae > Gossypium > Gossypium anomalum. Next base: position 9,150,663 of record CM046967.1, on the reverse strand, counting down.
ATAAATTTAATTACCAAATTTAAATCCCAAAAATAATAAAAAATACAAGTATTAAAATAAATTTTCTTACCAAATTCAAGATAAAAACTATATTATAACATTATATATATTTATCATGTCATTCACCACAATTGAAAATTTTGAACTCTACTTATGAGATTCATGAAATGACACACATATTTATATATGCTTTTGTTACACTTTATTATAACTTGTTAATGCATTATTTAGAGTATTTGTAATTGTTTTCGGAGTTTAATTTTTTTTTTTTTGTTTAAGTTAAATTCTGAATTCGAAAATTGTTCTTACATTGATATCTGAGCTAAGTATTTGTTCCTACATTTGAGTTTAAATTTTCTTCTTGTTTAAGTTAGTCCTTGAAGTTGGAAATTATTCTTACGTTAGGGCTTGAACATTTTTGTGTCCAAATTTTTTTAAAGAAAATATCATGGATTAAAAAGATTTAGGCCTCAATGTGGGAAGAATCACCAAGTTAAAGAGATTAAATTAGACCAAAAAAAGTTTAAGTTCCGATATAAAAATAATTACCAAATTTAGTTCCCGTTATGGAAACAATTATTAAATTCAAATCTCATATATTGTATTAACACTTATTTAAACCTTGTAGGTTAAAGTTCACTATAAGTCCTCATATCATATTAAAAATTTTATTTTAATCCCTATACGTTGACATTAATTATTCCTTTAGTGGCGGACATGTTATAAAAAATATTAAATTAAATTAAAAAATAGTGACATCTAATTAAATAATAATAATAATAAGATTGTGCATATGGTCGAGGTTTAGCCGTTTAGCTTCACAATTGACACTCTCTAATATTTCACAAAACAATATAACATAGAATATGACTAAAAAAGCACAAACCAAGTTAAGAGCAACAACCCATCAAATTAGTTCTACTTATTGTTTCAATCGCACAAATTTCAAGCAAGTTTTCAAACCAAGTGTTAAGCATAAAAAAAAATGACAAAATCTCCTTTTTATTTTTTTTTCCTTACTTCAACTAGATTTTCACTTACCCTTTTCTTCAAAATTGTTGGTTGGATTGGTGCTCCTTTTACTTAACTTGATGTTGATTTAAGAATATATTTTAGGAGTTTAGTCTAAAGCTTCCAAAAAAGGATTTCACAATGGCAGGAGGGAGGCTTTTAATTTTTGCTTAAAAATTTTAGACGGGTATAGTTATGAGCCCATGGAATTGGGTTAATTCATTCCATTTGACAAGTAGGATTTTTAATTTAATTTGATATTTTTATTACCACATTAACCAGCCACGTCAGCCACAAATGGAAAACTTAACATCAGAGATTAAAATGTTGTTTTTAATAGGGGCTAAAATGAACTTTTTAATATGATTCAAGGACTTATAGTGAGCTTTAACCAACCTTGTAAACATGGTGAGGTACATGTATAAATTAGGAAATGTTTTTTAATATTTGACAGCTATGATAAGGGTACGTATACATGGCAATGACAGGCAATTAAACAATATTTGACAGCTATAATAGTAAGGGTATGTATATATGGAAATGACAAGTAATTATGGTAACAGAAATAATAAGACATTCATCGAGGATTTGAAACAAAATCAAAATATATAATCTGACAAATAGCAAATCCACTAAATTCGAGAGTCACTCGAAAATTTATATATAAACATTTTAAATATTTGACAGGGTATATATATGGCAATGACAGACAATTATGGTAACAAAAATAACAAGACATTCATGGAGGATTTGATACAAAATGAAAATGTAAAAGCTGTAACACATCCAAGTACTCTGGGTTCAAAAACAGGAAAAGCAGTACCTGTAGGTGTTTTTGACTAGTTTGCTAACAAATTAGTCCATTTTCCTGTGGGTGTTTTAACCTATAAACATGTAATGAAATAAACAAAGAAAACCTGTGCTGATGTTCAAGGCATTCTTCATGTTCACAGAATGTACCTTGAACTCAGCTTTGATGTGAGTTTTCCCTATCCCGTCTGTTTGCAGCTTTTGCTGATTTGTATGGGGCTATAGGCTGATGAGGAAAAAAACTATGGAACTTTCTATATTCTTAGACTTGTACTGTTTTTGCTGCACATTCTTTCCTACCATTGAAAAAAAGGCAATATCCCTATTCATCAAAATGTTTCCCTAGTTGTTGGGTTTTATTTTGTTGTCGCCTAATGTAAACAAGCAGCCCCCCAGTTTTTCGTTTTCCTTTTCTTTCTTGATATCTTCTTCTATAACAACTTTTCGAACACCTTCTTTGGTAGTATTTGGTTTCATTTCTTGGTCATTCTCAACCAGCTCTTTTTCTTCGGATCTTTTTGAATCCACAAACGGTACATCTTCTCGAGCTCTTTTCATGATCACCACTTGAGCTTCAGTGAAAACTTGAAGCAGTTCTGAAGGAGTAGCCGCTGGTTCAAGTTTCAAACAGCCCTTACAAGACTTTAGACCTTCTTGACCTGTTACCAAATAAAAAGGGACCAGGTGAGAGAAATGAAAAAACTCTTCCCTCGGAATCACCCGGGTTTTACTTCGTTCCGAATGCCTGCGGAACACTGTCTTTAAACCTGGAAGATTCAAGTTGATACGAAGTCTGGAGTACTTGAACTGCACCTTACAGGAACTGCAGGTTGTCCAAAATGTATCAGTTCTTGTTAAGCGAGGAGGAGCAGGATTGGAATAAGTAGCACCGTGCTGATCACCGATGTTTGAGTTTTTAACACTGTAGGAATTATGGAAACCATTAGAGCTTGTTGTTGCCATTGATGATTTCCCATGTAGAACATTCGTAAAGCTACCCCTTAAGTTCAGCTTCTGGTCATAAGAAAATCTCCTTGCTTTATCAGACAACAAACTCCAAGCTTCTAATAGAAGTTTGAAAGCTCCTGCACCTGCGAATTTGTTTTCGTCCGGATGAAGAATAAAAGCCAGCTTCATGTAATGTTCCCAAATGGTGTCCTCATCGGCATATGGCTGAACACCAAGCACTCTGTACCAGTCAACTTCTCCATTGATCTTTTCATCGGCAGATATGTATACGTCAAGAGCAACAATCAACTGAGGAAGACCATCGAGCGCAGGATACAGGTTTTCAGCATCAAAACAAATCTTTTTGCCCCAACAACATCCTTCTCAGCAATCTCTTTACCTCTAATGGCCTCTTCCTTCTTTTAATCCATATTAGTTGTACGAGTAACTCTCGAGCTGACTCTAACTCCTGGCTATTTCCTTCTTTAGTTATCTGAATTTGTCGAAACAACACAACATCAGAAAAGATACCAATAATAAAAAAAAATTGAAATTTTATAAGAAATTTAGGATTTTCCCATGCTAGTGGTTGTTGAGTCCAATATATGAGACCAAGTTTTGTCGCTTTGCAACTCAGGTAATAAGAATGAACAAGGAAACAATAACGCATGCTTCTCGAATGAATCAAACATTGTATATTTCAAAGCTCATAACTGAGATTTGAGTGACTGAAATACATCAATGCCTGGAAAAAAATTCCAAGAGAAATACATGCAAAGCAAAACAATAAGCGCATACTGAACATGCAAAGAAAATGGAAGAAAAATTACCCCTTTACTCAGAGAGGCCAATTACAGAATTTATTCTCAGTTCAAATTTGGTTTTTGCATATTTTCTTTAAACTAATAGATTAAATTAATAAATAAATAAATAATTCCCAAAACTTGAATTTTGAGAATTCTAAGTAATATAATATAATTCTATTTTATTATTTAATGGGTATATGAAAGAACGGTGCATTTTCTATTTATTTATATAGTCATAAATCTAACCATTTTGTATTTGTAACTCATAAATCCCTAACTATGGTTACTTTTCAGCTTTGGTTAATAGCTACGTTGCCATTTGTCTAAAAAGATTAATTTTTTTTTCTCAGCCATTTTTTAAAAAATTTATTTAAATAATATGTTTTTTTATAGTTTCGTACAATTTTATGTATCAACTTTAATTTTGTATATTTATACATGAAATATTGATCTGATCTGATTTTCACAAATTATTAACACAATTATTATTTCTAAAAAAAATTCTAAATTTAAGAGTGAAATTATAGATTTGAACAATTTGCCAATAATGATTAAGAGTTACCTAAATTCGACCATAATTGCTAAGAATGGATCATAATGACAAATTTCTACCCAAGAAGAAGAAAAGAAAATCAGAATCACAAATTATTATACACATTCATCCTATTATGTAATTCGACATATGGAAATTTATGAAATTTCTTTGCTTTTGCTGCTTATTTGGATAAAAATTGCAAGTAATTACCTGGCTTGATTTGGAATGGGATTTCTGTTTATTTCAATTACCAAAAGTTTATTTCCATATAACATTACTTTCCATGTATAGTTTAATGAGAAAATTTATTACATAGTGGTTGAAATATTATGAAAGTTTTTGTATTAAGGATTAGATTACATTGTGCTTTGTCTACTTGAAAAATGGGTAAGTTAGTCTCTGTACATTAGATTAAAGAGTAAACTAGTCATTCTGTTAAAAATTTCATCTATTTCAGTCGTTAAGTGATAACGGTTGATGATGCAACCAGACAATGACATGTGTCATGCAGTGTATATCTCATGTTGACATGACAACGTCAGCTAATATTTAAAACATTTAAAAATCCTAAAATATATTTACTTCTTAATAATTATTTGAAAAACCATGCCCATAATGAACTTGGAAAAATGGTTGTTTAGGTCTTGGACTTGATTTTTCAAATAATTACAAAAAAAAAAAAAATATTTATTGACTTGGCAAAATACCACATCAGCATGAGTTATATATGACATGCCTCGTGTTGTTGCTGACTTACTCTGTTAGCAACATCATCACTTAACAATAGAAATGGATTGAACTTTTAATCGAAGGACCAACTTACTTTTTGATCTAATTTTTCAATTTTTTAAGTAAAAGAATGCAAAATATAATCTAACTCTCAGTATATGAGCCTTTATGGTACTTTTATATTACATAAGCCCATTTTTTTTGTTATATGCATGGGCCCATATATGATTTCATATCATTTTGTCTAGGGATGGCAATGGAGTGAAGTGGGGGTGAATAATGTTAAATCCACTATTATTCTACAATTGGCACATTTTGTTCCATCACCTGTCCCGCTCTTTTAGGATATATAATCTTAAAAATCACTACCATCTTTATGGATGTTGGATGCATTCATCTCCGCCCCACCCCACCTCTCTTATATTCAATTTAAACTTTCTACTTATCTTTAATATTTTCAATCTTTTGAAGTCAAGTAAATTTAAATATTATTTTTCAAAAAAAATTTAAACATAAAATATATGTAGTTTTGTTTTATATTATGTTTTTATATTTTTACCCTTTTAATAGTTTATATATAAGGATTAAATGATAATTTTATACAGTGGAATAGGATAGATAGGGGCAAGCAATTACTGTAATCACTCTGGATCCATTATTCAAAAGAATTTCAAACAAAAAATCCGAATTGGTTTGAAATCCATGGGAAGATCCGAATTTTTTCATCCTTAATTCTGACATGTAAGAATAATAACAATTAACGACAACAAGTGAAACAAAAACCATCACCGATTTGCTACAACTCAGTTTCATCTTTTCTCTCTCTTTCCAAGAAAGCTTCTTTTGCCTTTTTTGCAACTCACCCTGCTTCAATTTAAACCCATCACCATCGCTTTTTTTACCCCAGCAAATTATTACAAAAGTCTTTTCTCTTTCGTTTAAAAGCACCAAATGTAATCAATTGATTACTGGGTAGGGCAAAGAAAAAGCCAGTGATGGGTTCAAATTGAAGTGGTATGAGATGGGGGAAGAAGACACGGAGGTTTTTTTTTGGAAAGAGAGAAAGGCAAAAGATTAAGTTGAAGCAAGCCATTGGAGGTTTTTTTCCCTTAATTTTATTTGTTGGGCACTTCCTACCACATAGACCATAGACCCGACCAATAATATTAATCCGCATTATATTTGATTCTATGTCATTTTGACATGTAAGCATATCCAAGACATTCATTATTTTTTTGCCCTAATGACAATTAACAACAAAAAATGAGAAAAAGAAAAACCTTTTATCGGTCTGTTTCATCTCAATCTTTTGTCTTTCTCTCTTTTCAGAAAAGCATCCATGTATGCTTCCTCAATTCATACCACTTCAATTTAAACCCATCATCGTCATATGTAACATCAACGCCAATGCCACCAACAAATCCAACCCGTATGCGCCGTGTGATTCGTTTTACAATTTCTCTGATAGATCGTGGTTCAATAGGTTCAAGGGAACATCGAAGGATATATCGGAATTGGATTCTAACAACAAGATCAATAAACCATTTCTCTTCTTCTTCTTTTCTATGTAGTTCAGTAGCATTTAAACTTACATTTCAATTTGGCATAATGTTTTGCAACTGGTGTGTTGCTGTTAGGGTAAACAATAAAATAATACCAAAGACTTTTGTAGTTAACTGTTAGCTAGGTTAACAAAAAATGACATTCATGTCAAAATGGCATTAAAACTTACTTTTTATTTTGACATAATATTCTTCCATAAAAGCATTTCTGAAAAGAGAGAGAAAAACAAAAGATAGAGAGATTAGTGAAGGGTTTTTCTTTTCTTTGTTAATAGGGGTAAAAAAAATCATGGATGACCTAGAGTGAATGTTTTGCTTACATGTCAAACTCACATTTAAACTTTCCAATTTGACATAATTTTCTTCAATTGAGTATGCTCTTAGGGTAACCAATAAAATGTTGTTGAAGACTTTTATGGTTAATTGTAGGTTAAAAAATATGATTTGTTTACCAGATATTGATTCTTGTACTTTTCAAGGAAATAAATTGTAGACAGTGATAATCTTAATTGGGATGAGTTGGGGAGAAAGGTATGGACTATTCTAAAAAGAGAGAAAAGCTTAAGATTGAAATGAAATAAATGGGTGATTTTTTTTTTACAATTAGGGAAAAAATAATAGCTAATCTAGAGTAGATTTATCCTTGGGTCAAGTTAGGCAAAGCTCGAATTTTAAAAAAAATTTAGGCTCGGGCATAAGCTCACCTAAAATCCTATACTATTATTTTAAAAATTAATATATTTTATAGTTAAATTTAAAATAAAGTATTTAAAAATTATTTAATTTAAAATCAAGTTGGGTTAGGTTAATTTAAAGGCAGATAATATTTCCTCAAGACCATTTAACTCACGAACAAGTCTAACTTGAAGTAGATGTTATGTTTACATGTTAAAATGATATGGAATCAAATATAATGAATTGCAAACAACCCAAAGTGATTAAGAGATATATTCACTCCCTCAAATTGTAATGTACCAAAAAAAAGATGAAGTAATATTATTTGCTCGGCCTATGATTTATGTGATAAAAAAGTCTATGTAATAAGTTTTCCTATATTAGAGAAAATATGTTGTAACCATATGTTCAAATTGGAGTGGGAAGAGAAAAGGAAAGGAAAATAAATAAAAAAATATTATTATTGTCAATTGAGTCTTAACTCTGTTAACATCATTATTATTGTTAATGCAAGAATATGTTGATTTGAACGTATTAAGCGTGTTTATTCTCCTATTTAAAGGTCGAGAAAGATTATAAATAATTTCAGATATTATATAAAAAAAATATCATTATTTCCTATAGAATTTTTTTTAAAAATAGATTGATACTTTCACTTAAAATTCTCAATTTGGGCTAAAGTTAATTTAAAGAAAATGGACTAAACAGCTGCGTAATTTAGGGACTGGCAGGGACTCGACCTTCTAAAATAGAAAATTTTTCATTTAGATGATTTTAAAATTTATAAAATTTTAAATTAGTAAAGTTAAAATTATACTTTAGACCAAAATGATAAAAAAATAATTTAATCATTTAAAAATTATAAAAATATAAACAACTAAAAAAAAAAATTTTTACTATAATAAAAACATTCAATTTAATTTCAACTCTTAAAAAACTTTTCGCAATAAGCAATGAAAGTAGAAAAACGTAAAATGCACAGACACTAGCCACTGCTTCGATTCTTAGTTTTGTTTGAAAGATTAACGCTCAAACACGGTTATATTCTCTTCATATACAAACATAGGTACGAGATGTATATGATAAAAAAGTTTTTTTTTGTTTATTATTATTTTAAAAACATGCATGTGGAATACATACGGAAAATATAACTTCAAAGCAGGTCGAGTAACTCTACAGTTGATGGATCAATCATCTCTTTCTAAACTTAAACGCTGTCGGACTCCCGATATATAACTCGCAGCCTTATCATCTATGCCTTCATCGTAGTTGCGCAGTTCGATGCCGCCATAGTCGTAATTCTTTCCAGCATGATCAAAGGCAACTATAGAGTGCTTCATCGTTGTTGAATGATCCATAAATGCATCACCGTAGAAACTTGTTGCAGATGCCATTATTGTTGAAGCAGCTGATGAGCTAGTGTTGCCATACTGTATAGAAGATGATGACTTGGGTGCTTTATACAGAGACATGAATATCACCTTACTTTTCTTTAATCCTCGACGCTTAGACTCCATTCACAGATAACCAAAGATCTTTATATCTTTATGTTCTATACCTGTAAAATATGTTCTATATATAGATATATATATATATAGATATAGATATAGATTGACTAGATTCCTATAGTCTAAAGGTATAAGATAGAGATAAAAATTTTAGCTAGGATCGATAATATTGGTCCAAAAGTTATATGAAATATCTGTTTAACAGTAGTTAAGGTAGATATTTTTTGGTAATGCAAAATAAGCTCAAATCCTTTTCAGCCTTGTTTAGTAGTTATCAAACGTGAAGCAAAAAGTGTGCTAAGCTACGTGCTATGAATAATGACATTAACTTTTTTTTTGTTCTCTTTTGTAAAACCAGATTTGATCATATCATATCTAACTTCATCTAATATATATATATATATATATATATTTCTGATTATTGAATATTTACCGCTGATCATGACGAAGAACATTACATCACTGCATTGCACAGCTCTATTAAGATAAGCTCGTATTGGTTTTTATTCCATGCATGTTTAAACAAGCATAAACGTTCCATATTCCAGTGGTTAACAATACAGAAACCAGATAATTAAGCATATGTATCTATATAGGATTATTATAGATTTGTTCACAGTTATCGTATTTCATAATTTTATACCTATAGTTGAGATATGAAGAACTATAGTGAATTATCCCCAACATTATTAACAATGTCTAAAAAACACATAAATAACAATGGGAGGATATGTTTGGTCACTTTCAGTTGAAGGAATAGACAATTGGGATCAAATTCCCAACTGAAAGAACTTGAGAGAGGCTTCTCCCCGTATCTATTGTTTTTTTATTGTATACATACACTATCTAAGGATACCAAAAGAGCCCCAAAAGTCCAAAAGTAAATGCAACTTGATTCATGTTCTTTTCTCCAACATCTCAATATCTCCAAAGATAAATGTATATTAGAATTAAATTATAATTTTTTTAAATAGTATTGTTAATCATGTAAAATTAAATTTATTCTTTAATCTTTATATCTTTTGTAAATTTGATTTTTTTTGGGTTAATTTTTGTCATTAATCTTTTAAAAAGAGTTGAGTCGTTTTTTCATTAATGGAAGTATTGGCTTAAACATTAATTTTAATCTTGTTGCCATGGCAACCGGTACTTCGTGCTAACATGACACTATTTATCTTATATCAATAAATAATTTAAAATTATAAAAATAGTAAAAAAATTAAAATATTTCAAAAATAATTTATTTTGAAGTACACTTTAATTGTCAAGCAGATTGTCATATTTAAAAAATTAAATTTAACTAATGTTTACATTAAAAAAACAATTTGACTTTTCCTGAAAGGTTGGTGTTCAAATTCTTTTTTTTTTTTTTAGAAAAATTAATGGACAAATTTAGTTTAAAATGAATAAGGTCCAAATTGATAAAAGATATAAACATTGAGTGACATTATGCCTAGGGGTGAGTGTTCGATAGAATCGAGTGAAAAAATTTCAAGTTAATTGAGTTGATGAGTCATATTTTATCATCCTAACTCAATTTGAAATTTTTTAGAATCAAGTCTAGTGAAATCAAATTCGAGTCAAGTCGAATCGAGTAAAATTGTTCGAGTTAAATTAAAAAAAATTAAACATGTGAAATTAAAATCTTGTTAGAGTATAACTAATTTCATGTTAAAGCACATAAATTTGAAACCATATATATTTGAAGGTTTTTTCAAAGCAAAAAAAAAAAAAAAAACTTTAGTATGATAAACTTAAATCATTAATTAACTTATTTAGGTCCTAAAAATATTATTCTAGAAAATTTTTAAAATTTTAACTTTCTTTATATATTTTTAGAATTTTTTTTTGAAATTTTTAGAATTTTTTTAAAAATATAAATTTTAAATTTTTTATAAATATTTTGGAATTTAAAAATTATTTTGAATTATTTTGTAATTTTTGTAGAGAGAGACCAATTTGCTCATTTTCAAACTTGACAGGGACTAAAAGGGTATTTACACTAATCTGTTATTCGAATTATTCGAATTGTAAAATTCAACTCAATTTGAGCTCAAAACTCGAATTACTTATTTGAGTTGACTTAGATAATTCAAATAACTTGAAATTTGAATTTTTTTTAATATTTTCAAATCGAATTAAATTTTGCTCACCCTAATTATACCTTATTATTATAACAATTAAACTTTATAAAGAGTTGGTGTAAGCTATGCTGGTGTTCATACCTCATGTAGTGCAAAGAAATACTAGAGATGGAGGTTGGTGTTTTAAAGGGATTACCATGGTTATAAGAATAAGGTTGGATTGAGAATCGGTTAGTCATGTATCACTATGGAAAAATATTTTAAATTGATTAAGTCACGATCAGGTATGTAGTAATTGAGTTGGTAAAAAAGATTGACTTTTAATACTTTTTTTATGAAATTTGTAATAATTTATTTAATTGAGTCATTTAGACCAATTAAACTAACTATCTAATAACTTGATCGATTTGATTATCGATCGAGTTCTAAAAACTTTGAAGATTAGTTGTTTTTCAAGCTTATGATACTCATCGGTTTACAACTAATCTCTTTAATCCCAATTAAATGACATTGATGTAACGAATCCTACTAATTTCTAATTCAAGTGGCCAGTCCGATTTAGGAGAACGGTAGTTTTAATTTTTAACGGCCGATTTAAAATTTGAGAGAGAGTTCAGAAAGGTTTGGGGGCAATTTACCCTTCGAAGAATTTACAAACTGATAATGATTTTTCTTTTGAGCTAATTGGCAGCTTTTTCTGGGCTTTAATGAAAACCCAATAAGAGAATCTGATTTGGGGTTTGGGCTTTTCGACCTTTCTCATTTCTGGTGTTGAATCTCCGAATCCAATTTCCTCTACCTGTCCCTCTACCATCAACAATGGCGACATCTATTGCAGCTCGCTTCTCTAGAAAGGCCGCGGCCTCGGCGATCTCCGGCTGCCGCTACGTCATCGCTTCCCGTAGTTTCTTTGCGGAGGCTGCCAAAACGATCTCGCCATCGTCGGATCGAGTGAAGTGGGACTACAGGGGTCAAAGAAAAATAATCCCTCTCGGTCAGTGGGTCCCTAAGGTAGCTGTCGACGCTTACGTTGCCCCCAACGTTGTCTTGGCCGGTCAAGTAACAGTCAACGACGGAGCCTCGGTGTGGAATGGTTGCGTCCTTCGTGGCGATCTCAACAAGATCACCGTTGGGTTCTGCTCTAATGTCCAGGAACGCTGCGTCATTCACGCCGCTTGGTCCTCTCCGACCGGTAATCCTTTCATTTCACTTTCTTTTGGTTTCTTTTAGAAAACTTTGTTAAAGAAATTTTAGGGTTTTGGAGTTTCTTGGCCTTGTTTATAATCAAATTTTAGCTTGAATTAGATTGGGTTTTGGTGTTAATTTACTTTGGAACGAGCTAAAGTATTTAATGCTTTAAGTAATTAGGATCTATACATTATGCTATAATAGCTTCAATGAAGCTGAAAAATGAGAGAAATTGGTAGTGAGAATTTAGGATTCAGGTCCCTAGGAGCTCTTGGTGTCCGTAGAATGTAAATTGAGCTATTTTGCTCAATGAAAGACAAAGGTTTTGTAGTTATTCTTATGAGTCTTACTGTCAGACAGAGAACAATTTGTATTTAGGTTTCATTGTGAGCTTTACTGTTATTAGTAACCTCATTTTTCTTTTGATTCATTGAATTGAGGTCTACATGTTGGTCCATTGGATTATAGCTTGAAGGATAATGTATTATCGTTATTCAATGCTTTGCATTGTCAGAATACTTGTTACTGAAAGACCGAGTATTATGTGAAAAAAGGGTCAAAGAAATGTTAATTTATGATGCTGTTTTTACAGTTGTTTAGAATGTAGATATTGATGTGAAAAAAAAATGTCTTTTCTTCCACAGAGGCAAGGGAAGTGAATTGCTATAAGCTATATTGCTATAAACATGGTCCTTGTTCCATGTTCTTCATTGTGCAGCGTGAGGCTTATGGTTGCAGCTGTGGGTTCAGTTGTTTAGTAGCTTAGGACTACCCAAGGTTAATCCTATTTCAACAAAAGGAAGGACATCCTTCACTTTTTAGATTCAATTTACGGATCCCTAGTTATGTGGGAGTTTTTAAACGGTTGATTATAAATTTGTCTGAAAACATAGTTTACAGGATGATGTCCTCCTGGAATTGCTGCCTTGAACAGCAGAAACGCAGTTTTCAGGTCCATAACAATGGTCTAATGGCTTTCAATAAATGTGCAGAAACTAATCACATTTTAAGGGATATTATTGGTGGTCTTTGCTCTATTTGCACAGATACTATTGTGTGATTTGCTAGGATATGTTAGTTATATGATAGGGCATAGGTGCAAAAAATAGGTAAAATTATTTTAAAGAGTGGATAAATGTTTGAGCTGATCTCTAACTTATCAACAACCTTATCTGCTGGAGCTTTCATTTCAATCATCTCCCCTGGGGGATAGATAGAGGCAGAGGAGCTATTGTATTGTCTTTTATGAAGCATCTGTCTCCATATTACCATAACAACTATTAAATTCTAACCGACCAGTATAGGATGTGGAGATACAGTGATTTCTCCCTTTTATAGTAGCTTTAGTGAGATTGGTCACTTACATTACCCTTAAAGAGTGGTTTTATAATAGGATAGTTGGTATGCTGGTGGTGGAAATTTTTTACTCCACAAGTGGGGTTGAGATTTTTCCATGTGTCCTTAAGTTGTATTTGAAAATTAAAAAATAAATGAATAGGACATGTGGAACTCTCAACCCCTTTTTTGGAGTTGAAAATTTCCACCGCCCGTGTACCGAATAATTATCCTTTATAATAATAGATGTCATTAACTGATTAAAAAGCCTTTCTGTAACCCCTTAAAAGGTTCCTGGTTCTCTTTGCCCGCCTTCTAATATTTTCAGCGATCTGATATTTGCAACTTGCCCTTGCTGTTATATGTCTTTCAGAAAAGGCCTTTTTTATTACTGCCAAGAATTGGTTCATTCTTGAATCTTGTTTGTTTGGTTGCTCCACTTTTTCTACCTTTATTTTCTAGTGTGGCTCCTTAAACCTGCAAGTCCATACCCCATGCTTAATTGCAAGTCAGCCTCATTTATATAACTGGAGACGTCTTCAATGTTTATGCTGTGCAGTCAAAATGATTCATGTAAACTAATATTGCTGTAGAATCTTATTTTGTCCATGTGTTGCTCAGGGCTCAAGTCAATTTCTGTTCCTCGTTATATGTTACAGGACTTCCAGCTGAGACATCAATTGAGAGGTTTGTGACAGTTGGTGCTTACAGTCTCTTGAGATCATGCACGATTGAACCAGAGTGCATTATTGGACAACATTCGATTCTTATGGAAGGTTCCTTGGTGGAGACTCACTCTATCCTTGAAGCTGGTTCTGTAGTTCCTCCGGGTAGGAGAATCCCAACTGGTGAGCTTTGGGCAGGAAATCCAGCTAGGTTTGTTCGGGCTTTGACCCATGAAGAAACCTTAGAAATCCCTAAACTTGCAGTGGCTATTAATGATCTAAGCAAAGAACATTTCTCCGAGTTCCTTCCGTACTCAACAGTATATTTAGAAGTTGAGAAGTTAAAGAAGTCCCTAGGAATAACCATTTGATTGCCTTTCATTTGTCATTATTCCATAATATCGGTTTCCCCGAGTCTTCCTTGCAAAGAAATAAGCAACCAAAGAACGCCTAGAAGAAGAATCTTTTCTGTTGTTTATCCATGCACTTCATCATGTTGGCTGTTGAAAGAAAAACCTTTTAATCATGAGTGTCCTATGAAATGGAATATAGATTGTAAGTGAATTAATTTCATTTTGTATGATGTTGAGTTTATTGTGGTTTATCCTTTGTGTTGACTGTGATGGCATGTATAAAATTGCAAGTGCCTTTCACATTATTAATATTCATAAATTGAATTGAATGATTGATGAGGACGTATGTTGAATCTATGTAAATGACCCCTATCTACTGGTTTTTATCCTTTGATTATTATAATTCTTCCAAGTTGTAGGGTTATTATTGGGAGAAAACGCATATTCCTTCCTTACATTCCAGGGCATTTTGACAGGAAAAACGCATATTCCTTGGATCATTATAGATTTGAGATTTTGGTTTCATGATATTGATATTGTTTTCGTGACTCAAACTTTTTAGTTAGGTTAAATTGGTTTATGCCAGTTCGTAGGTCAATAAGTGTGTTTTTCTTTTCTAAATCGATACTTGGTTAGTTTTTTATCCAATCGGTTCGTAAATTTACCTGTTGGTTGTTTTTGTTTTTTCATTTTTGTTATCGGTTATGTTTTGTTTTCCATATTATAGTATGGGCATGGACTGGGATTATAGATTCGCAAGGTAGGGTTGGTGATAAGTTTTAAGTCTTTCAGCAAAATTATTACGAAACAGTACACATTCATGTACGACCTATTTGCTACTCTCTTATTTTTCTACATGTTGGGATTTTTATCTTACTTTATTTTACTTTTTACAAAAAGTTCAAGCATTAAGTTCAAGTTAAATTAATTAATTATTGTAAATCTTTCATGTATGGCTACTAGATCTATTCTAGGGCTATTTGAATACGAGTCAAGGAGAAATCTTTTTTTTTTTTTAAAATGGGGTCGGTCTAATTTGATTTATTAATAATAAATTATATGAATTTTAAATATTTTATTATTTTAAAAAGTAAGATATACTAAGTTGAATTTAGATAAAAACATAAAAAAGATTTTTCAATCACGACCATTTAATAATTGCTTCTCAAAGGATAAAGAAATATGTTATATTCTGATATATCCATGATATATATATAAAAAAAGAAGAAAGTATTTTTGTGTATATTGTATTCATCCAAATAATATAAAATATTATGTGGTGGGTAAAATCTGATTTTCCAATTGAAATCCATGAAACATCACATAGATATAATATGATGTGCACTTAGCTTGTGGGTGTGGTTGCTTCCCATAGCCATAGACTAGGAATTGCATGGCTTGTTCTTCATGTCTTATAGTGGAGAAAGAGAATTGGAACCTACAAAATCATTTAGAAAAAAAAGCCCAAAACCAAATTGTGTTGAATTAGTCAGTCTTCAATTAATTAATTAACATTTCCTCATTTCATTTGGGTTTGGTGGATATTATTATATTTCTTTTCCAAATGACATTATCATCATTACTTTCAATACCTAAAAGCTTTTCAACAACTCATTTAGATTCCCACTGGGCGGGATTTCAATTTCATTTTTGGAAATTTACCCTCAATTTTATTTTTATTATACTTTACTAAATCATATCAACATAAATCTGTTACGTTTTAAATTTCATCGAATCATATTTATTTGCCTGGCAAAAAAAAAAAAAAAAAAAGTTTGTGATGTATTTTCTCTCCGTGAAAGGTCACCATTTTTCCACTGCCATATGCAACCTGCAAAATTCGATCTTTGTTGAAAAAACTGGAATATGGACAGCTCATGAATAGCGTCCCTTGGTGTAGCTGCCCATCCTCTTCCTCCAATAATTGTTGACAAAATTTTATAATTCCATTCAATTGTTGGAAGTTGAATAAAAATTTATTTAAAATTGAGTTATTCGGATTTAATTATTTTTAGATTAATATAAAAAAAAATTTAATAGTAAAATGGGTTACTTCTCATTCAGTTTGACTGATGAATACCATTGTTAGTATTAGTTCAATCCATGTTACTCTCTTTATATATATATACACATTTTTTGGCTCTTTTGGTTAATCAAAATTATATTTAAAGTATTGATTCATATTGAAAATTTATGAAATATTACCCACAAAATAGAAAAAGGATGTATAGGAATTTAGATATAACATTCAGGTATGTTTTTCTTGACTTTTTAATTATTTGATTAAGTTTCAAACTCAAATTTGAATGTATTTTGATAAGATTACAGATTGAGGGTATTAAAGTAAGTGCAACCACAAATTTACAGATAAAATTATTCCTATTAAAAAATAATTTTTTAATAGTAAGTTGGTGTAATTTCATCCTATGTAGATTTTGTTCAAATTTATTATGATATATCAATGATTCAATCATATTTTAATCTGAATCTAATAAATTCTATTTAATAAGAGCAAATAATTTCACTACTAAATCCTATTTGTTTAGGTGAAGCATAGAAGGGCAAAACAATATTATATAATATAAAATATATATATACAGGAGTGGATATCATGGAAAGTAAACAAAGGTTTTTTGGGGTACAATTAATTTAGCCAAAATGTCATCAACCACTAAACCAAATCATGGAAAACCTAATCGGATAAATTTTATATAAAATGTCAGTTTCCTAAATCCAGCAAAGATATTGACATCTCAACCATTCTAATATCATTCACACACACACACACACACACACACACACATATATATTATTACACCTTTCTTCCATCTTATTTTCCACTTTCTCATCATTCATAATATTCAGTATTTTGCCACCATATATCTGAGATTTTAATCAGTTGCGCTACTGTAATTATATATGGATGATGTTCATTAACATGATCAAAAGATGAAGATGACGATGATGATTTGATTGTCAAAAGGTCTTCCGTTGAACTGGTAAGCATATATAGATATAGATATGTTAGAGGTGATGATAAAACTGGGGATGTTGGAATGGCTCAATCAAATCAAATTTCCTTGAGTTTTATTGGGTCTTTTAATTTGATTGAGCCGTGCCAATATCACCAGCTTTCATATCTCCAACCATCCATACACTACAGTTATATATTTACGACTGTTTCAGATTTAAGATTCAGCTTTATTTTCTGAAGATTTTGAGACCCTTTTTTCTCCTCTCTTCAAGTATTTGAAGATAGACTGTGTCATATTGAAACTTAATAAGGTTTAGCTTGATTTTGTGGAAGACTTTGCAACCCTTTTCTTTGTTGTTATTTAAAAGAAAGTCAGAGTTTGAGTTGTGAACTAAATAACCTAATTTTTTTTTTTTTTTTTTTAGAAATATATTGATCTCATCAGCATATAGCTCAAGAATCTTTCAACACCCCCCCTTGCATGCATAAGAACAAATTTATATTTAATTAATTGATGGTATATGATCGGGATTACCCCAAACCAATATCGAGGATTTTTAGCAAATTAATAAATAGATTTTGATCCACTTCCTAACGTTTTGTGAGTTTTATCACTGAGGTCGAACTCAGTGTGTGTGTGGATATATATATATATATAGCTTTAAAACTTAGGTGCAATGGTGAAAGTCCAACGGTGCCGGAACCGGCGGTCAGAGATCCATCAAATGAATCATTAATCAATAGTCTATCGATCATCAATCAACATCCTTGTGGTACGTTGTTGGCCATCTATTTCATCCCTGCTCTCTATATGTATAACCTACATATGTAGTAGCTTTATTGCTCTAATTTGTTTTTGTGAAGTATGTGTATTCAGGGTTCATATTCAGATATTAGCATATAAAAAGAAATGATTAAAAATTTAAGGAAAAAAAAAAAAAAAGTAGTATAGCTTTAGGTTGAAGTAAAGCAGCATGGTTTGGTTAGGGAGGTGAAGAGATGGGTGAGCATAATAGGTAAAAACAAATTAGTGAGTGCCTAAACTAGCTTAAGCTGAGTTGTTGTTGTCGTCTGTAGGGTTCTGTCCATTTCCATTTGTTGTTATCATATTAAGCTTTGTTTGTCGGCCATTTTATGAGCTCTCTAATTCGTTGTTAAGACCATGAAATTGGTATCCTCATTATTCAATGAAGATTTACACATAACAAAGCTCAGTGTACTCATAATTTTGCAGTTGGTGTTATGATCATTTATAAACAAGCTGCAATCAATTCCTCTAACGTGTTTGAATATTATTATTTAATTGAATTTAAATAATAATTTAATGTAAACCTATTTAAAAGTTTTATGCTAATTCGGATATATTATGTAACAATGCACAAGTGGGAAATAGATTGAGACTCTTCTAAATTGAAGGCTCCTCCAAACATGGGACACAAAAATACAATCGTGTTTATGTATTTTAATTTTTTTATAATATATAAATAAATAATTTATATTTAAATTAATAAAAAATTTCTAAAAATAAAAATCGATGAATCAAATCAATTCAAATTCATAAAATTCGATTCATCTTTTGTTATATAAATATTAATAAATGTTATGTTTTTTTTTTCTACTATATTATATGAAATACATTATAAAAAATTATATAATATTTTTGAGGAGTAGTTGCTGAAATTTCTTTATAAATATATTAAGGAAACTTTGATATTATATTTTAGGAATAAATATTAAATTTACACAAATTTTAGTTTAATGTGTAACTTATTACATGAATTTTATTTAGAGTAATTATTCATATAAAATTTTTTAATTGTTATAGGGACTTTTTTTAGTTTCATTTCATGCTTAAACATTTCCTTAACTTTTTGTTAGGCATCGTGTTTTTGCCATGTCTGGACAACCCTTTTCGATGGCAATTTGAACATGCTCTCAGGACAAGGTAAATTTAAGTGTTGGTACTTTTTTACTACGTTTAACTATTTTTAAATGTTCTAAGCAGCAAATGAAAGGGGAATTTTGTGCTACACTATAGAATGAGCATTCCTATCTTTTCAATTGATTTTGAATTTTGGATATCGAGTTGTCTTGTCCTATAAAGCTTATTCTTTAAGCTATTTTTGGTAATTAACCTATTCAAAATTTATTTTGGGATGAATGTTGAAGATATTATAAAAGGTGTTTGTGGGTCGGACCTAATCATAATATTAACACACTTTATATGCTCACTTAAGCTCATTTTATGTTTACCTATATTATTTTAAAAAAATATATATTTATATTATTTAAATTTAATATTAAATAATTTAATATTTTTTATTAATTTTTTATATAATTATCTTAACATTTTTTAATGTCTACATTATAATAGTATTATATATTAATATAGATTTAATTTTTATGTGTTATAAAATACATAATATAAAAAATTATAAACTTAAAAAATAGGTCGGCCTAAACTTGGGCTTTAAATGTTCAAGCCCGAGCCTGACCCATATCTTAAACGAACCTAACTTTTTTTATGCAAACCCTCTTAAATTTTGAGCGGACCTTTGGACGAGTAGTCCCACACATGAATAAGTCTAACTATTATGCATTAAATTGATGATTTTATATCCACAAAATTTACAAAGCAAAGCTGCCATATTGTGCCTATAAATAGATTGTTGATCAACTTCCTCGTTAGCCATTTGGGGTGTATTTAGATACTCCTTATTTAGAGGTTTTTATGTAATGTGAGGTATCAGGGAGAGTGGTTTGTAACAATTTGTGTTTACCTTTGGAGCTACAATTATCTATTGGGAGAAGGTATATGAATTGTTGAATAAAATCATTACCTAAGTAAGGCTTTATAGATGTAGGATAGGTGAATCGGAATTGTGTTAATAAATATCACGTGTTGATTATCTTTGTACTTATCTCTATGGCTTACGATTAGGATTTGTGTTTATTTCTCTCATTGTTTTGCTTCTTATATTGATGCACTTAAACAGTTTTGTCCAAACCTCTATTCAAACATTTTTCTAAATATCGAATTGAACAAAGAGCAAATCGAGATTCTAATTCATATGTATACATAAAACTTGATCTTCATTAAATTATACTTATTTAAAAATAAATAAATAAATTCATTCATTTTCATATTGATTTAATATAAAAGATTATATTTGTTGCTAGGACAATACATAAGTTATACGCATTATCAATTAACTACAAATTACCACATCATTAATGAATAAAATAAATAATATTGAATGATTTTTTATAAATATTTGAAAAATTAATCAAACATAATTAAAAATTAACCTTAAGTTTCCTTTTTTAATTTTCTCTTCTCCCCTACAAAATTGATAAAGTTTTACCATTTATTACAATCCTAAAAACTTTGTTGGTCGTATGATTATAAATTTTAATTTTACTAATCCGAGTCAATCCTCGTTGCCCCTTTGTTCAAGTTTTACCATTTATTACAATCCCAAAATTGAAACGGTGTGAGTGTCAAAATTAAAGCACCATTACCCTCATATTCTGGGCAGGTACTAACACAATTCTTCCATCCCTTTCACTCTAGCCTTTCCTCAATATACAATGAAGGAGAGAAGAAAATTATAAAAGAAAATTTAAAAATTCATTCCAGAGATAGCAATTTATAATTAACTGATGATGCATAAAACTTATAATTATCGGTGCATCAAATTCCTAGATATAATTGTTTTTATATGTGATATATGAACATAAAATAATACTACATCGATAATATTATTACAAGTTTCTGAAAATTTAATTAAATAAAAGTTACATGTATAAAATTGTACAAACTAAAACTGCACATTAAGTCAAAGTTCATGTATATTTTTTTTTTACATTTATTGTAAGCTATTAAACTACATAAATACCCTTTATAGCAATATTTGTTATTTGTTTAAAATTTTATGTATTTTAATTATTTTTCGACAGAGTTAGTCTCCATTTAACTCGTTACATCAAAAAATATTTTAATTATCATTCGTTCATCTCTAATTAACTTGTAAATTGAATCAAATTAAATGCTTTATTCTGATAGAGAGAGAGATTATTATATAAATTGGGTGGCAATAGATTGAGGCCCAATTTGACAAATAAACTATGTTTGACTAATTTGGAGCCGAGTTAATGGCCCAATCTCACAAATCAGCCATCAGTACCCTCCCCTCGCGCTGACTCAAACAGAGGGAAAGAACGAAGCTTGGCCCTTTTCTTAAAATTTGAACTCTTTTTTCTTTAATATTTACACTGAAAAAGCTTCAAACTAGGTTTGCTTTGAAGCTTGATTCAGGGTTTTAGGGTTTTTATTACTATCTTTATTCTGAATTTGTTTAATTTTTATTTCCTTGGTTCTTTGGGATTCAATTTTAAAGCCTGACATGAACGGGGAGGAGTTGACAGAGCAGGAGACTGCTCTCTATGATCGGCAAATTAGGGTTTGGGGTGCTGATGCTCAAAGAAGGTAATTTTATTCTGTTTTATTGTGCATTTTTTTTTAAATTCTTGAGTTTCTTTTATTATTATTCTTATTTTGCTCATACGAGTGTTTTTGTTTGTTGTATATTTGTTTTAGATTGAGCAAATCTCATATACTAGTTTATGGAATGAAAGGGACTGTTGCTGAGGTATAATTTTTCACCTTTAAAAAAAAGAAAGAGTTTCTTTGCTATGTTACTAGGGGGTGTAATCCAGTCAAATCAAACTCAAGTTTAAGAAGCTTGAGCTCGTGAAAATTAAGTTGGTCCAGCTTGCTCAATTAAGCTCATTTATCTAGTAAAAAGCTCGATTTTCTATTTCAAATTTGAACGTGATTATTTATACTTGATTTGAAGTTCAATTTGAGAGGTTTTTTTAAAATACTATTTAAAAGAAAAAAAGAAAAAAAAAACTTCGATCGGGCTCTTGAGCTAATTGAGTTTGACGCGATAACGAACAAGCTAAATTCGGGGTTTTTTTCAGAGCCGAACACGAGTTACTTGTGAGAATGTTTTGTGTCGTTTAATGATTAATATATGTTTACATTTGTGGGTATGGGTAGTTTTGCAAGAACATTGTACTGGCAGGAGTTGGTAGTGTGACATTAGTGGATGACCGTGAAGTCACCGAGGAAGTTTTGTCTGCAAATTTCTTGATACTTCCTGATGAAAATCTGTACCATGGGAAAACTCTCGCTGAGGTCTGTTGTGATTCTTTGAAAGAATTCAACCCTATGGTTCACGTTTCTGTAGAAAAAGGTTACCATTTCCTTCTTTCTTTTTTTCTCTCAGGCATCTGCTTTATGGTTTTGTTTATCGTACTGTGTAAATTTTGTGCTTTTTTGGTAGTTCAAGTGAAATCTCTTTCTTTTGCTGGCTTGCAGGTGACATATCAACCTTTGGTGTTGAATTCTTTGGAAAGTTCGATGCTGTGGTTATCAGCTGCTGCTCTCTTGCGAAAAAAGTATTAGCTAATTTCATTCTTAATGCATCTTATAGACTGTAGAGTTATATGTTATCTATATGTTTCAGCATATTTTGAGGCCTCAAATTCAATTTGCAACTGAAACCTTCCTTTGATTGCAGAAATTGATCAATCAGAAGTGCCGGAAGTTACCAAAGCGTGTAGCTTTTTATACGGTTGACTGTAGAGGCTCTTGTGGTGAAATTTTTGTCGATTTAAAGGACTATAAATATTCAAAGGTGATAAATATTAAACATTTAACTAGTGTTCTTTTTCTAGTAATCATCACATATGTCCAGCATTCATGAATTGCAAATGCAATTGTTGGCTCTAGTATTGTGAATTTCTATGGGAATTGCTGTTGAACTTGGTTATTTTCTTGAACTGATCTTGTGCTTCCGGTATATTTTTTACTTCTTTTTTCGGTTGACATTTTAACTCTTTATTGTGTTATGATGCATATGCCAAGCATTTAAGTCCCTTTAAATACCCTGATTTTTTGACAGAATGTTTAAGCTTGCCTTCACTTTTATTTCTTTTTGACAGAAAAAACTTGAGGAAACCGTTGAATGCCAACTAGAATTCCCAAGCTTTGAGGTATGAAATAAATTTTGCTTGTTCTGGACAATTATTAGTATTAATAACTGCACCTATGGGTCTATAATCTACCTTAGCACATAATGTGCAGTGTTATCTCCAATGTCGTGAACTTAGCATGTAATAATATGCCATCTAAAACATGTGCATTTTATTCATTTATTGTAGTAAGTAAATTCTTTTCTGCCACAGGATACTATTTCAGTACCTTGGAAAGCACTTCCGAAGAGAGTGTCAAAGCTTTACTTTGCTATGAGAGGTATGCTAAATATACTCTTTTGCTTTTTGGACAAGAAAGTGGGGGAGAAGAAAATCATAATCAGCTAGAATTTGAATCTGATAACTAGTTGACTACAATGATTGTAGTCTTTGAAATACGGTTTTACCTTCTTTTTACCCCTACTTGTGTGCAATAAGAGGAAACTCCTGAAAATTACTTATAATTCAAGCCTGAGTGCTGGGTGAATATGGTTTACTTTTTACATTTTCAGTTCAATTTTGTTAAACTTTTCCGATTCTACATGACACCTGGTTTACTTACAAGCATTGCTGTTTAACTTTCCTATATCCATACGGTTGATCACATAATTGCCTCTTTTCTTACAGTGATAGAGCAATTTGAAGGTGCTGAAGGTCGTAATCCTGGGGAAACCTCAATTGCTGATCTTCCTGGTGTTCTGAAGCTCAGAAAGGAACTTTGTGAAACGAATGTATGGTATCGGGCATTTGTTGTCTGCATTATCTAGCAGTGCATTGCATATTCATGCTTATGTTATATTAATTTATTGCAGTCAGTGAACGAGTCTCAAATACCCGATGCACTCCTAGAAAGACTGCTAATAGGTACAAGTGAGTACCCTCCAGTTTGTGCCATCATTGGAGGAATCCTTGGACAGGTTTGGTTTTTGGCCTTTTGAATTTTCTCTATCAATCGAAACCATCGATTACTACTGTAACTATATGTAATTGACCGTTCAATGATGTAGGAGGTGATCAAAGCAATATCAGGAAAAGGAGATCCTCTCAAGAATTTCTTCTTCTTCGATGCCATGGATGGGAAAGGCCTGATAGAGGACATATCTGAGCCTAAACCAGTTAGCTGAGCTACTTTGATCGATGAGGGTTTGTGTATATAACTTTTTCACCTCCTTCACTTGAACTATTACCATGGGGCGAAGCTAAGTTGATGTTGAACGCTTTAATAGGATCAGCTAACATTCTCACCTACTGATTTTGTTGCCTAAAACCGAAACTCCGGGAAACTTGAAACTGTTAACCTGTTTTAAAGACTTTGGAGACAACAGTGTTGCTAATGAATCATGATTTATGGAAATTTAATGCTGGAGGGTTTAGCATATTGCTGATATTTACCCATGTTGCTCGTGTTTGGACATTGGTATGAGGAAATAATCTTTTAAGAATCCTTTAAATATATACTTGTGTTGGATACTTAAATATCCAACATTCGGGGATAATTATAGGGATCAATGATGAAGATGAATCTTAAAAGCCATTGCAGGCGCTGCAGTGATGTGGTAGCGGGTCACAGTTGAAGCAAGATAGGGAGAGGGTTTTTATTTTTTTTGTTCTAAGCAATGGAGAGGTTGCAGCCCTGTCTGAATCAACATTGTATCTAATTAAAGGGGAAAAAGCACATTACTTTTCCCGGCAGTGTTAGTTAAAAACATGAATGGTCAACAGCCCCACAAATTATAAAAGGTGAAATATTATGATGACATTTACAATCATGGTGTCATGGACAAATGACAATGTTCAACAGACTCGCATCGATTTTATTGTAGAGAATTCATGGCCCAACTAATAAAAAACCCGAATTTAATTCAAACTTCTTGATTTGGGCGCCTCAACTTGATGTGCACGAATTCAAAACTTTGATAAACCAGAAACGTGGGCAGTTTTGTTCCCGCAATAGTCTCATCAGTATCATATTTCAAAACCAACGTCTCTAATCCATTTATTTAAAATCCAAATCCCCACAAAGTGCGCAGAGTAATGATCAAAGAGACCCCACCATGGAAGGACCTTGTACTGACGAAGAACAAACCGGAGACCAAAAGCTTCAACATCTTTTAAAGAACTTGGAACATGAATGGGACTTCATAAAGAAAAGACCTGAAAAAGCCCTTTATAGAACTTCAACAGGTTCATCAACTAAAATGATTAAAACCCTGGGATCACTCAACCAAAACTCCCCCAGAGAACTCGCCATGTCTCCACCATTGGATGAAGTTGCATGGAAAGTGAGGACCAATGACTTGGCAGTGGAAGAGATACTCAGAGAGAGGAGGGCAGCCATAGAGAGTGGTAAGTTGAAAGGAAGACGGCTTTTCGAGGACGATGAAGATGTAAACGAAGTGGGTTTCGGAAGAAATGAGGGTTCATGCAGTGGGTTTGAGATTGGTTTGGTTCAAGAGAGTGAAGTTAGGTCAGTTTTCTCTTACGAATCTGATAATTATGAGGATGAAAACTGGCCAGGAAAAGAACATATGTCCCCTTCATATCCCCATTGTTCTTCATCATCTTCTTCTCTGTGTGGTGCTGAGACTCTAGAGAGAGGATCAGGAACTGAGATGGCAACAATGGCGGAGAAGAAAATAGGCAGTGATGTAGGAAGCGGAAAGGTGAGATTGATTGTTATCAAGATTTGGGTTGCCATTAGTTTAGTTGTGTTCATTGTTGGGATCATCTCAACGAGTAGCTTTGGTATATATGAGGATGAAGAGGTGATTCTAACCCCAACCTGAACTAGCTTTGGTATATATGAAGAATATTGATGAACTAGGTTTCATAATATATAATCATATATCTGATTTTAAATACAATTATTGCCTTTTCCCTGCTTAATTATTTCTATGTTCTAATTATATGTAGTCATCTACATGAGCATGATTTGCCTTGTGATAACGAAACCTTAACTGATATAGTTTATATGTAATTAAGCAAGTCCTTTAGTCGGATTTGTATGAGTGATGGATACCGACTATATACACATCCATGTCCAAGTATATACAGTATGCAAATCACTAAAAAATTCTACTAAGATTGGTAGTTTTGTCTGTTTATGTGGTAACTCTTAAATAGTTAAAATAAGATCAAATTTATCATTATATTATAGTTTTGATTTATGAATAAATCATCAAAAAAATAAATTCTTTTACTGATAAACATTGTGATTTGGAAGTTTTAAATTCCATCATGTTGAGATGAAATATTTGAGGTTGAAAATTACATGGCAATGTCGACTTTGATAATGAAGTTTGATGAGTTAATTGGAAGCCATAATCTGCTGTCCTAAGCCACTTATGACTTTCAGAACTTTAGCCACTTAAACCATGCAACTCATTTGACTGACACCATACATCCTTCCACTGAAACATCTGGAAGCTGGAGAAAATGAAAGAAAATTGTTAGCTCTCTCAATAAAGGAGAGTTGAGTAAGCCCAGCAGCACCGATAAAGCCTTTCTGGCTAAATCCACCCACCCTATTTTATTCTTCTTGTTCATAGCAACCCTCATTTACTTGGGACTGGCGTCTATGCAATGCATTGGATTCAGAAATGCATATAATTACCTTAGCTTTGTTGTTGGGGGAAGCTTTACAGTGATCCTTGGAGTCCTGGTTTTACATCAAATGATCCTCAAAGGCTTCAAACGAAGTCCCTGTTGCGTGAAGAGTACCATCTGTGCCAAAACCTGGTCTAACAATCAAAGCACCCACGTCAAAAAACGGTCACTTTGCCTTTTGTTACCGGTCAAACAAACTTAAAATGCTTCTGTACAGTGAATATGACTTCGTTGAGATTAAATTTCCAGGCAGTCCGTCTGATTAATGATGACTCTCTTCAAGTTCCTACCGTGCCTTTAGTAAGAAGTATTAAACAGATTAATACCGAGCTAGCAAATATTGCAGTGAATCATGTCCGTTGCTGATTTCATTGTTAAAAGTTCAGACTGCAGGTGCAGTATCCAATACCTAAAGCTTGGACTTTTCTTCTGAAAAAAATAAAGAAAACTGGGAATAAGATTGAATTTTGTTGAATAAAATTAAAATTAAGGATGAAATATATGTCGAAAATTAATGATATGAAATTATAATAGAATTGGTTCATTATAGAGATTAATTTATGATGTCTATAATATAATAAATAATAAATAATCAATTATATTTATATTAAATATGAAAAATAATTAACATTGTATTTTTTTAAAGATTAATAATACAAATTTGGTGAAGTTTTGATGTCTGTTTCAAGAGCAATAGGTGAAGCTGATACCATCACAGTAGAACAGCTTGTAATTAGAGTCGTGGTTATTCCTTTCGTTGAATCGAGATGGTTAATTTTATAGAAATTTATCATCGAATCAAATAGTTTGAATTTTGTCAATTGAATAAAAAATCTCGTTTTAACACCTTGTAATCCTAAAGGTATTGTGGATTCCATTCTTATATTTAGAAATCCTTATTATACGTGAGACATTGTTCACATCTATAGAGAAGCAAATTAATTTGCTTCCCTATAGATGTGAACAAAGGATGGTGCACTTAGTGAGACCATCTTGAGTTGATGACCCGTGTTGCTTTCAGCATCAATTTGCAATTGAAGAGAATGATTGGAAGCTCCCTTGTTTTGTTTTACGTCTTTCTAATCCGAGTACTTACCAGATGATTTTAAGCTTTGCCTTGATTTATTTTTGTTTTCTTTGGAGTCCTCTAGCCAGTTTGTTCTGTGTTATACTCCATGTTATTGTAACCTCACTTTCATCAATATAAGATCTTTTCCTTTCAAAAAAATAATTAAAAATATATTTATATTAAATAATAAAACATATTTAAATTATTTTATATTAAATAATAATTTAAAATATATTTATGCTAATAATATTTTGTTCATTAAAAATTATATAATAAAAAATTTAATATATTTAATTTTTTAATTATTAAATTTATATTTATATCATATAATATATTTACTTTATATGATAAAATCAACTGCTTTTATTAATTTTGCATGCATACATTAATATGAGTTACAATAAATTATTTTCATATATTTTAATTATAATATAATAATATTAACGAAATTAAATATCACTTATTTTTCTATTAATACTTGATTGAAATAGTAAACGGTTAATTGACATGGGTTCAAAGTTCAATTCCGATCTACTCGACTTGGTTCACTCTGGGCCAATATTATTTTGCAAATGCAAATGGGTCCCTTGGTTATATTGGTTGTCTTGGGCTAGTGACCGGGTGGAACCCGTGGATCAGCTCCTTTTAGGCCGTCCTTACCTGCAGGCCACCATCTACATCCCAAACTTTTGTCTTGATCTGTCATGTATACGTTATGTTTAGACCTCTTGCTCCTGCTTTTTTTCCTTTTTCTTTTTTTGTGAAATCATAATTTATCATAATCCCATTGAATAATCATCAAATCACATTATGTCTTTGAGCTGGAAATAATTGATTTCATCCTTGGATTGTTAAGGTCTAGTTAATAATAATAATAATACTACTTTTATTCATGGTTGGACCATACATATAAGATAATGTTGGTAGTCAGTACATTCAAAGTCATATCTTTATACTCAGATAGAGATATCGGATGAACACCCCTTATTTCAACCAAAATCATCGAATCTGGTATTGCTGTACCAGTAAGATTCTATTTCCTGCCAAAGTGGGCACCACCAAAACATCATCACATGCATGGCCAATCAAATAATTTTACCATCATGTGTCATGCTTTTCACAGACAACGATGGTCACTTGAGCCTCCTTTACATCATATGATTAGTACGTCCATTATCATCAACCAAAACCCTTCTCTATGAATTTTGGATTAATTTCATGTGGCTGTGTTTGATCTTTCTCCTGCATGTCCCAAATCCCATACTCCTGTTTTGAGATCAGACAAAGGAATGAACTGTGACAAAAAAGAAACACCAGATGTCCACTTTCGTAGTATTTTTTACGATAATTTCATTACAGACATATGGTTGGATGCCTCGCGATTGTCGATTTGTTCTTGAAAAGGATTGAAACTTCTTTGCATATGTTTTGGAAGTTATTGTTATCCAATATGAACTTGTTTTCTGGCATTTTCAAAAGTTGGAAAGCTTCAACTTTCCATTGGACCGGTTCTATATTTTTGACCATGTTCCGGATTCAAGGAGGCAAATAATGGCATCACTCAGCCCCTTATTGTGGATCACACATCGATCCAACTATACCACTTTGCCGATCCCATCTTTACTCATTAATCAATCATTTCCATTTATCTACGTCTCAAACATATATGAATGGATAAAAATATAATCTGATCTTTGAACAGATTATCGATAAAAAGAAGAAAAGTTGGTTGATTGATAAGAAAAGAGATATGAATGGAGGGGCACTTTAAATCCTGAAATCAACCACCACAAAAATTATCTGTTGTGACGTTTAATCGTATGGAGTGATGTTTGCCATTAAGGTTTCAACCCCACTTCTGTTTTTTGGAAGCTCTATTTGAATGGGACCGAAGAAGATTATATGAATGGCTTCTAGCCTTCTAGTGGGTCTCTTTAGCTCAAAAACTCAGGCCCATTGCCTTTGATAGCTCAAAGCATAAGATTAAGTTCTACTCGAATGGTTTTCCAGGTTTTTTTATTTTTCTTCTCCTGGCTCAGATCATCCCAACTCATACTTATATTTAGTATAAAATGTTAAAAACCAAACACAACCACCAAACCCTAAACCCTCACACATATTAGGGTTTACAGATTCTTTCATATTATTTATAAAGACTTGTAACCAATTACCAAGTTTTTTGCTAAAAAATATCATCATTTTATTTATACTTCACACCTCACAAATGAGGTTCCTATTACACGTCAGGATTCTAGATATTGTTTGGTGATGTTGAACATGCCGAAAGGCGCGACATGTATTTTTGCCAGTGTCAAGAGTTGAGGGTCAAAGAATAGAAAAGTCATATGCCACGTGGCGCTTAAACCATTTAAGCATATTATATTACAGTGTGCGGCCTTGAGAAGGAAATTAGTTGCCGGGAAACTTCTAGTAAAGAGAGGGGGAAAAAAGGAGTAATGGTGGCGTTTGGTTGGGTGGAATTTGAGACACTCATACAGAAAGAAAACACAGGAAAATTTCAGTGGCTCATGGAATGTGGGTTGGTCGTTGAAACAGTAGGTCCCCTTTTTGAGAAGGATAGATCATCATATTTGCCACGATGGATGTGTTTTGCTTCGATGTGGAAAAAAATTTCCAGATGGAGATTTCAAAAGTTGTAACATAAAAATGTGATTAAACATGAAATATATGTTTCGTTCATGTCCCCAAATGACTTAGCATGCAATGTTAACTCAAATGATAAATGATTAAACATCAAGCAACCCATGTGATTTTGGTCATTGCTCTAATCAGAACTTGTTTTTGCTTCAAATCATCGCAACTACAAAGTGGTTCATTTATACAGGATATTACCCAACCCTAAACTTTCCTATTAACATATTAACTTCGATTATTTGGATATATATAGATATAGATATATATATATATATAAAATTATTTTTTCGTGCTTTATCAGCAATATGATTGAAAATCCAATACAAAAAATCATCTTAAATCACTTTTCCAGATTACCTGTTTAAAATAACTACTTGTTCATCATTAATGTAAAATAAACATATTCCTTTTTGGCATGTTTTGAAGACAGTAGCATCCTTTCCTAATGATGAAAGTGTTTTTTTTTTTTTTCAAATCAAACTTTATCGATGATCATTGAATTAAATATCAAACAATATAAGGATTTAGGATAATCTGTAAAAATAGTTATTTTTATTTGCCTCAAGTTACGTTTTAATTATTTACGTTATTGTTCTATTACGAAATGGTCATCCTGCTGTTAAGATCTGTAACCTCCTAAATAACAGTCCGACATGACAGTTAACATGGGTTTTAAATGGTAACTTAGATGTCCAATTGGGACGAGAAAAGTTTAGATTTTTTTTTATGAAAATAGAATACCAAATTTTACCCTAAAACCCAATTTTCTCCTCTTTAAAAAAAAGCAACAATTGAGTTTTTTTGTTACCATCAGAGAAGAGAAGAGAATAGCAAAACGACAAGGAAGAAGAAATGGACACACCAACCTCTATACATGCTTGCTATTGTGGTTGCCCACAATATACAAATAAACAAAAATGAAACATGTCTTTTTTTCTTGTCACATCTACAGAAAAACATGAAAAGATGGACCACCCTTTTGAAAAAAAAAAAAAAAAACACCATAATATCTAAACCCAAAACCCAGGTAAAGAAAAAGAACTCATTACTTACTATAATCCATGCCTGGACCCTCCATTGAATCGATCCTTTGTTCTTTCATTTTGAATAAAAAAATCCAACTTATTGATGGAGCACTCAATTTGATTTCTACTATTTCAATTCAACAAAGATGACCATGAAAATGGATAGTTTTTTCAGTCAAAATGGAAACGAAAACTAAAAGAAAAAATGAGACCAAGGGTTCTTTTTTACCAGTTCAATGATTAATCGAATGCATTGGTTTTGATTATTTCGGGAAACCAAATTAATATTTCCTTTAATTAATTTTAAAATTTTAATTAATTTAATTTATTTAATTAAAAATCAATTAATTTACTTGGCTGGACATTCACGTTGGCATCTAAAACCCATTTTAATTGTCATGTCAGACTGTCGTTTGGGAGTTAACAGATCTTAATGGCAGAGTGACAATTTCGTAACAAAACGATAATATAACATTTCAAATATAAGTAATTAAAATATAACCTAAGATAAATAAAAGTGACTAGATTAATAATTTAGCCGAAGATTTAGCATTTAATTCTAATCATGGTATCAAAATCTAATCAAATCGGAAGCATGTGGCATTGCGGTCCACATATTAACACAGGCAGCTCTTTTCTCATCTTATGAATCAGAGCCAACAAATGTCAAATCCTTTATTTGGAGTCAGCAATATTCCTCTCACTCGTTCTGGTCTTTTTTTTCATTCAGTAGAGTTGAAATAATTAACTTAATTTACTAAATGTAAGCCAAACGTTTATATTTTCAAGTTATTAGCATTGCTGTAAGAATTTTACCTTCTTATAATTCAAAAAAATAAAATAAAAATAAAAATCTAATTATCCAATATACCAACAAAATCATTATTATTTGCACGTGGCACATCCAACCATTTTTCCATTTTCTTTCGTTGCATTTACAATAAAAATGTTCAATTTCAAATTTAGTCTCTCTAATATGCTTATATTTAAGATTTAATCTATATACTTTTTTATACATAATTTGGTCCCTATATTTTTATAATGTTATTAGTTAGTCAAAATAGTTTATATAATTAACTTTTTTTTTGTTAAAACATTACGTGGTTATATATAGTTTGAATACCATAATAGTCTTAGAGATTGACATGTGGCTTCTTATTTATTTTAACTTTGTCGTTTTTTTCTTACATCATAACCTCTAGATTATGTTAAAGCTTGATATTTAATCTAAATACTTTAATTTTTGACATAGTTTAATCCATCTATTTTTATAATGTAATTCATTAGTCTAAATAGTTAATTTTGTTAAAATGCTAACATCAATTTTTCTTAGAAACAATAAAATTCTAGTAAGAAAAAAATTTATATCCCAACGATTCAAATGAGCATTTTTAAGAAAAAATCCTAATAAATATTTTTAACTTTATTTTTATTGTTACATGACTATCAAGTGATTTTTTTTAAAAAAATTCAAAATGTCACATAGGTGAATTTAATTAAAAGAATCCCAACCATGGTAATAATTGGACCTAAATTATTAAAATTAAAAAGGTAGTGGACAATAGTTTTTAAAATAAGAGGAGCTAAATTCTAAATAGAGGTGTGCATGGGCCGGGTGGCCCGGCCCTGCCCGAAGGCCCGCCCGAAAAATGGGAGGGTTTGGGTAAAAATATAGGCCCGAAAAATGGGCTTGGGCAAAAAAAGAGGCCCGTTTAGAAAACGGGTCGGGCCTCGGGCAAGCTTTTTTTGGCCCGGGCCCGGCCCGGCCCGGCCCAATTTTAATATTAAATTATTTTTAAATTTTTTTATTTTAAATTTTAAGTAACTTTAGTTTTTTTTTACTTTAGGTTTTTTTTATTGTTTTTAATGTTATTTTGATATTGTAAAATTTTTGTTATTAATATAATTTAGTTCTAATTTATTTCAATTTTTTAATTTTAATATAATTATTTTTTATTATATTTTTAATTTATATATTATTTTAAGAATTATTTTAGTCCCATTTTTTTTAATATATTTTTTTATGTTTTAAATGCATTTGATTTATTATATTTTAAAGTTTTTTATTTAATAAAAAAAAGTAAAAAAATTTTTTTTAATATGGCCGGGCCGGGCCGGGCCAGGCTCGGGCCTATCATTTTTTTTCTCGGGCCGGGCTTGGACAAAATTCTAGGCCCATATTTCGGGCCGGGCCGGGCCCGGGCCTTGAAAACGGGCCGAAAATTTTTTATGAGCCCGGCCCGGCCCGGCCCATGCACACCTCTAATTCTAAACATACGAAATGTATTAAGAATTAGAATATATTTTAACTTTCAGACTTTTTACTCTATAATTTAATATAAATAAATAATGAACCCGAGCTACAAATCATTTAAGTTTAATATTAAAGTCTAGATTTTATTTTGTTGGAATTTAATGTAATATATGTTGTGTAATTAGAAAGCTGAGGACGACATTTAATTTGATTGTTACGGATCCCTAATTATCTTTCACTTCAAATTTAAATTTTTCTTTAAAAAAGTGGAAACCTATATACGAGATAATGTGGTTTCTGGAAATACGTCTCTAATTACCAGTCCACATCCTATTATTTTTACATATAAGAAGAACAAAAACGTCATTGGCAATGCTATTTCCACTTAGCTTTTTTTACATATATATATATATTTGATAAATTCATTAAAAATCAACCGCAAATATAATAGTAAATATGTGGTTTACATTTCAAGAAAAGTAGATATTTTATTTAAGGTTATTTGTAAATGGACTGTATCTGGAATTTCATTTTTATAATTTTATCTTTTAATAAAATGTTACGTATTTTATAAGAGTATAAGGTAGATAATCGAATGGATTCTCCATTTAATTATCATTAAATAAATGTTTTTTAAAAAAATAAAATAAATATTTAGGTTATAACTATAACCTTCGATTCGATTTTTTAGACTAGTAATTAATAATTAAATATTTTCGCAAGAAAGTCCTCAAGAACTTGTAAAAAAAATCAATTCAGCCATTATATTAAATTCACACCTATTAAAGCTATTGTCGTTAATTAAAATAATCAATGAAGCCTTTCTATTAACAGTCAATATGATCAATGACGGAAACCGTTAAAATAAATAGAGGAACCAATCATATGGTATTTAATAAATTTTTTATATTTTTAATATTTTAATAGGAAAAATATTAGATTAAACAAAAAATTACCATGTGTCACCATCTAATTAGTCTATAATTTATTTTAACGGTCAAAATGGTTAATGATGGAAACTGCTTAATTGATTATTTTAGTTAACAACAACAACTTAATTAGACGCAAATTTAATACCGAAGCTTAATTAATTTTTTGTATTTTCTTAAGGACTTTTTAACATATAAACCAATATTTTTTTAAAATTTTATGGCAAGGGTATATTATTACAATATTAAAAAAATTGTAAAACAAATTTATCAGTTTTGGGGCTACGCCCTTCTAACTTCACCCTTGTTTATAGTACCAATTAAAGGAATTGCAACTCAAGCAACCAATATAATCCTATTCCAAAGAGTTAGAAGATTAATACAAACCCAGGTGGCAAGTATCAACATAAATGCTGGATAGAATTTTGTAATCCCTTAAATTCAATTTTGTGATTTTGTCTTTTAATCGTGATCATTTTCCGGATATACCAACATAAATGTTGTATGCAATAATAAACCTTAAATCTAAGAATGGATTATAGGTGTAGCCGCAATCTGATTTCCATTCTTTTCTTTTCTTTTTTTTAATGTTAAAAAGCAGAAATAAAAGAAAATTCGAGGCTTCAATCTTTTACGAGGAAAAAAGTAAGTAGCATTCTTGAGCTACCATTTGTCTCAACCTCATCCATGCTCAAAAACACGTGGCCTTTCAGAAACAGCCACGTACGTCATGTTATCATATGGCTCATATGTTGGTATATTCTGACAATCCATCCTTTTATGATGA
This sequence comes from Gossypium anomalum, assembly GCA_025698475.1. Lineage (NCBI taxonomy): Eukaryota > Viridiplantae > Streptophyta > Magnoliopsida > Malvales > Malvaceae > Gossypium > Gossypium anomalum. Next base: position 9,115,113 of record CM046967.1, on the reverse strand, counting down.
TGATGGTAAAATCCCCATCTCCCCCCTTCCCTCTATTTAGTTTCACAGATCTGATGTTCTTGACAGTTCGCATAGTTTTAAGTGTTTCTTAGTAGCCTCTGTGAAGAACCCAAAAAAGGAAAAAACAAAAAACCCAACTCCAAATCTGTTCAGAGAGAGAAAACACTAGAGACAAACAAACAAGCTCTTATCAATGGGGGAGGTGATGATCTTTAAACATTCTTCATCATCTTTAGTTTTGATACATCTTTACTGGGTTTAATTCAATTTGTTGATTTGTTTAACAGGAAGAGAAGAAACCGGCAGACGAGAAGAAAACGGAAGAGCAAGTATCTGAAAAAGATGGAAAGAAAGGAGATGAAGAGGAAGTAAAGCAAGCTGAGAAGCCAGTTGAGGAAAGGAAAGCTGAAGAATCCAAGGAAGAAACGCCGCCGCCCCCGCCGCCTACTCCGCAAGAGATTATCTTGAAGGTTTACATGCATTGTGAAGGGTGTGCTCGGAAAATTCGCCGGTGCCTCAAGGGCTTTCAAGGTTTTTAACGTTGTCTTAAGAAACCAACTTTGGTTCTGTTCTTTTGATTTACGTTTTTGATGAAATTAATGGTTTTTTTTGTTGTTGTTGTTGTTGTTGTTGGATTTGTAGGGGTTGAAGATGTAATGACTGATTGCAAGAGTAATAAGGTGGTGGTGAAAGGAGAGAAAGCTGATCCTTTGGAAGTTCTTGAGAGAGTTCAAAGGAAGAGCCACCGGAAAGTGGAGCTTCTTTCACCGGTTCCGAAACCACCGTCGCCGGAGGAGAAACAGCCTGAAGAAAAAGAGAAACCTAAGCCTGAAGCGAAGATAGAAAAGGTCAGTCTCTTTTCGTTAATCGCTTAAAAAATCTACATTTTGTCATGTCGGAATCTGACGATGTTCGGACATGTTTTCTTTTTATGTGAATTGTGCAGCCGGCGCCGATCACGGTGGTGCTAAAAGTTCACATGCATTGTGAAGCTTGTGCTCAGGAAATAAAAAAACGTATTCAAAGAATGAAAGGTTGGTTCATTTACGAAGCCAATCTCAACTAAACCCATAATCATAATTTACACTATAATCCGGAAGCTGATATCTGAAAAATGTGTTCTCAGGGGTGGAATCAGCCGAACCAGATCTGAAGAATTCAGAGGTGACGGTGAAAGGAGTGTTCGAACCACCGAAGCTGGTGGCGTACGTTTATAAGAGAACCGGGAAGCACGCGCTGATAGTGAAGGAAGAGGCGACGGAGACCGACAAGAAAGAAGGAGAAGAAAAAGAAAAAGCCAAAGATGGCAACAAGGAAGAGAAAAAAGGCGAGGAAAAAGAAGGCGGTGAGGAAGTAAAGAAAGAAGTCGGTGGTGAAGAAGATAACAAAGACAAAAAAGAGGAAGGTAATCAAAGCACGGAAGCCAAGGCAGCTGCAGCAGAAGCGGCGGCTGAAGGTTCGAGGGAGGAGACGAAAGTGGCGGTGGAAGTGAAGAAGAATGAATACTATTACTACCCGCCAAGGTATGCCACCGAGTTTTACGCATATCCGCCTCAGATCTTCAGTGATGAGAACCCTAATGCTTGCACTGTAATGTAAAAACTGGAAGAATTGAAGGGAATTGTAGGGATAAAAAGGAACACTGAGTCGTCTTGTTCTTCAGCCTATCCGCCTTCTCTGTACTTTGTAAGCTTTGCCTAATGGCTGTAATATTAAAAAAAAAAAGGTATAATCTACAGATAAATCTGTAGAATTTTGTTAATGTACTTTCTCTTTATTAAATAATAACATCATAAATCATAAGCTGTAAAATTTAAAATATTTTTTCAAACTGGTTTTTATTTTTTCCCCCTGATGTCCCGATTTGCATAGTAGAAACATGTACTATACACAATCATAAATTCAAAATAAAAACAAATTCCAATATCAAAATGAATAGTAATTTGATCAGAAATTTCGGTTTTAATATGATTTATTTATGTTTTTAAATTTTATTTAATTTTTTTAATATAATATATTTTATGTGTTATTATTAATTTAAATCATATATTTCAATATTTATTGTATATTAATTTTAAATATAAATTTATATTTTAAATATGTGATTTTCATACACATGAGATAGATTTTAATCAATTATTATTAATTTTCGTAATTTTTTTATTTTAATGCAATGATTTTAATCACAAGTTAAAAGATGATTTTTGTATTTTTGTTTTATAAATCTTATATAACATCTATTTGAATATTTATATAAAATTTTAAGAAAGTGTATTTTCATTGAAAAATTATCATTTATTTTAAAAATAACTAATTACTTCCATTAAAAAAATTTGATCTTCCTCCTTCAAGAACTATAATTTGAAAAAAATACATAATGGATGTTAACATAACATTGTAAGTATATTTTTTTAGTATAACTTTATAAAGTTACAATTGTTGATTGATTTTTAGCTCGATTGGTCTAGACATTGTTGCCAATGCAGGAAAACATTGGTTCGAGTGCATTGAAGCATATTATCCTCCTATTTATGAGTTGTGGAGGGACAATAGATAGTTATAGGCATTGTATCAAAAAGAGCAACTATCTTATCATTTTAATATCATTCGATCTCCTTGCACACTCTTTTCAGAATTCACATTAACTGCATGAAATAATTCATGATAAAGAGAAGAACCAACTGTGCAATGGTGAATCTTCTTGCCAAAGAGAGCTGTTTCGCATCCCTATTACATAATTTGGTTTGAACCTTCTCAACCACAAACCACAAAGTAGAGTTAGTAACTCTTTTGTGAACTAACGGAACTCCTAAATATGATCCCAGCTCTTGAACCTTCTAAAAGCCCAATAACTTGCTTAATCTATTACTTAAATCCTCTTCCACTCCACTGGAGAAAAACATACTGATTTTCTGAGCATTAACACGATCGATGAACTGAGAAACTGCAAAATCTCATCAACTTGTAATTATTTATGTTCTAATATGGTTTTCTAATTTAATATAAGGAGATTATAGATAACTATAGATTATATTTGAAGGAAAATAAATATTTATGTAGGAATCTATACTAATATAAAATATTTGATTGAATTTCATATCACGAGTTAAGTGGCACTAACTTATTTGTTGAAATGATAAAAGAATATCATATTTTGTAAAAAAGTTAAAATATGCCATAATTTTTTATACTCTTCTTAAATTTAAAATTTAGTCATTGTACTTTTATTTCTAGAAATTTAGTCTCTACTTTTCAGACTACAAAGTTTAAGTTCAACTGTTAATACTGTTAAAATTATTTTGTTAAATTTAGGTTCATTACAACATCATTTCTTAGTTACATTGCTACCGAGTGAATTTTTTTTTATTTCAAAATCTCACACCAACCAAATTAGCAAAAAAAAAAAAAAAAAAACAATGTTAACAATTAGATCTGTATTTTGAAATCTCAAAAGTAAAGAGATTGAATTCTTGAAAATAAAAGTATATAGATTAAATTCTAAATTGATGAAAGGTACAGAGATTTATGGCATGTTTTAACTTTTAAAAAATATATGTGACTTATTTAGTTATGAGTGTGATAATTTAAGAAAATTCTTATTTAATACATATTTGTAAAAATAATTATACATAAAAAAATAATTAGTATAAATTTAAAATTAAAATTAGAAGGATGAGTATAGCTACCGTACAAATATTGCACCTATTCAAATTAAGAAAAAAATGTTTTCATCATTATAAAAAAAATTATTCTCTTTGTCACAAATAAATAACGTGAATGACTCAAATTATCAATTGTAATTAATTTATCGTTAACTAATTTGACTCTTGTGTGATACATGTTCAATTTTGTCATCTTCATCCCTCGCCTTAATATTGTGTATTTTTAAATGTATATAGTATATAATCTAAATAAACAATATTATAAAAAATAATGGTTTTTCTTTTCTAAATAATTAACCTTTTGGCCTTTTCAGAATATTGTATGATTATTTTAAATATATATTTTTTATTTGTATTAATATACTAAAAATTAAATATTATCGATTGAGTCTTAACTCAGTTAAATTAAATATTATCGATTGAGTCTTAACTCAGTTGATATCTGTATTATTGTTCACGTAAAAAAATATAAATTCGAGTGTATTAAAGTACTCGTATAAAAGGAAGTAAATAAGAAATTAATTAATTAATTAATGTTAAGTCAATAACTTTAGAATAATAATAATAAAAGCTTTAGAATATGTTTTGGTGGACCCCATTAGTTGGCAGGAGGAGTTATCAAAAGTGACGTGGGCACTTTTTCCGTAACGCTTTTTCCTCTCTTTTTTTTTTTATTTTTCTTGGAAGTGAAATTAGATGCGTGAAATGCCTGCTATCTTTGTCTACACTTACACACTGCCAAAATTAACGTCTACCGAAGTTACTTGTATTTGCTTGATTCGTTTCCAATATTCAATTTTTATTTAATATTAAATTATAAGTAATTATTTATCTATTTATTTTATTTCATATTTTTAAAAAATACATTAAATAAAAATATAATATGCTTATAAAAACAGTTAAAATTTTACAAAAACGATTTTTTTTGGGATTAAATATGATTAAATTTTATAAAACTTCATCAAACACACCAAATTTAATGTCGACTTATTTTTCACGTAGGATTTTCATTATTCTACTTGATGGAGTGAGAGAATGATTGGATCAAACTTTTCAGGGAGATATATAAACTATGGGATAAATATTAAAAGTTTATATAAATTTTAAGTTAGATATTTAATTTTATATATGAATTTTGATTTGGTATAATAATATGTATGAAATTTTGATTGTGTTTTAAACAGGTGTATATATATATATATATATATATATATATATTATTTTGATTCATTTACATACATTTTAAAATATATATATCAATTGATTTTGTTATTAGTCAAATATAAATATTTCTATATGCAATATGTAAACATAAAATGATGTTATATAGAGTATCAGTGGTTTTTGAAAATTTAATCAAATTAACTTTCTCGTATAAAAACTATACAAAATAAAATTTCATGTATAATATTACAAATAAGACCAAAGTTTACGTGTACTTTTTAACTTTATCTCAACCAATTTTATTAAAACTAGACTATGGAACACTTATTATATGAGTCAATTTTTTGTGTGTGTGTGTAAAATATGTATTTATAAAAAATATACATACAAAAACTAGTAAGATTTTGGTTGAAATAATAAAGTTGACATTTAAAAAAATTTGGTGTATTTGGTTCAAGTCTCAGTGGATTTTTTTGTATATTTGTTTATTGTTTAAATTATTCTTTTAAAGATTTTATATGAAAAGATAAAAGAATAGAAATAAGTACATTTTCATAATAATATTCGTTACTTTTTAAAAAATAATGACATTAAATTTTTTCTAAGTGAATTGATAATTGATTAACTCGTAACATTAATTCAATTAAGGACTTAATAATATAGGTGATTTTACTAATATATGTTTTAAAAACACTCTCCAAATTTTAACTTAATGTATTAAATTAATAAAAAAATATTTATAATAAATGAGTAAATATATTAACAAAAAAGTAATGTGACCTTAACTTAATGGTAAAGTTGAGGTTGGGAATATTGAAATATCAAGTTTGAGATTTTTCTTTTATAAACCACTTGTAGATTTTCAGTTTAGATTTATTTTATTTTAACTCTTACAGATATATCCTGATTATCAATCATTTTCTGATCGATCCATTGTAATTACTATTTCTAATAATAGTCATAGTTTTATGAATAATTTTTTTTTAATATTTTTCATATTCAAGAATCGTAGATGTTTTTCTTGACAATATCCTTCTAAAAATTCGAATATAAATTCTTCTTTACACTTTTGAGAAGTTTAAAAAATCTTACATAGCACTAAATAATTATAGATGATTGCAATTATAATTTAATTTGTGTATTATACTAATTAATCATAATTGTAATTATATACGCGTGATTGTGACTATAGTTTCTCCTTTTTAACAAAAATTGTGATTATAATGGTAATTTAAAAATAAAATATTATTAATTATTAATTATTAAAAAAGATGGTCGATTAAGTCATGATTCGATTGGCATTGGTATTTTATCAGTGAAAGAGGACGTGGGTTCAAGTGCACAGAAATGCATTATCTTCCTATTTAAGGGTTGGGGAGGGATTATGTGTAGTTATAAGCAGATTGTATAAAAAAAATAGATTTGATAATAACTTATAATAAGATTAATATTAAAATAAAATATAGTAGAATATCATTATTATTTGGCACTTTTTGCAACAAATTATTTCAATCAAAAAATTGGAATTGCATTGGTTGAAGTCTAATTTGTTGGAAATACCACAGCATCTTCAAAACTTCAATTTCCGATGAGCAATGGTTCCTAGGGAAACTTCTATTTCCTTCCAACATACACTCTTTCCGTTATTTCTAGCTACCAAATCGAGGATTCAAACCAATACTTTTTTAAACTTAAAATTCATTTCATTTATAAACTCCATCATCTTGTCATCCGACTTTTAAATTAATATCTATTTATAAATTTTACCTCTTTAATTTGTAAAAATAATTGAAGTTTATTTTTTAAACTTATTTTGTCAGAATTTATCTTTTTATTTTTACGAGGACGGAGAAGTTAATCAAATTATTGTATCAACTTATCGATTAATCTTTGTTTAGTTGTTGCATATAAATTGAATTTAATTTTTTTAGTTTTTGTAAAATATAATAATCAAATTATACATATTTAAATTAATTCAAGTATACTCAATTTTGATAATTAAACTTTTTTATTTTTTAAATGGTGAGAATTTCAATTAGTGAATATGCACCACGTGACTTTTTTTTGTCAAATATATAATTCTCTTTCAACCATATTTCGACTGTTAATATGATATATAAGGACCGCTACTAGAAATAGTACTACACTCTTGATTGTGAAATATTAGAAATATTATCACATGCGTATACGTGTGGAAATCATATATTTAAAATACAAACATGCGTTAAAAAATAACATTCAATAAATAATAAAACATAAAGTTTGAAACTAATAATAATAATAACAACAACACATATGTAATATGTACATAATTAAAATAAATATAATTTAATTTATGAAAAAAAGGAAATTTTAAATATATCAAATTAAAAAATAAAAAAAACTATCAAAATAAAAATGGTAATCATTTAATAGAAATAGCGTATTAATTATTTCTTAATCAAATTAATATCCGATTAATTTGTGATACTAATTGAATAAATCGGATGTTTAAATAGAAGTATAGATAATCTAAAAATATGCATTTAAAAAAATCAAGGGGCTGTTGGTTGGACTCGAGGGGACACTCGCGGTTGAGTGGTTGCATCAAAATCACGCGGCTAAGCATAGCGGATTCCACATGGTTTAGACTTTAGACAACGGATCCAAGGTATCTTCGACTGTCAGTTGTGCGAGAGGCGCGAATGGTGAAGTGGCGGCTTGAGGCTGTGCGCCACGCAAATGACTGGAGTTCCGCAAAGCAAACCTACCTAGGCTGTGTTGGAGCAACACACAACAATTGGGCAAGTAGGATGATCATCGTGCAACGGTATTGGGCAGATGGGTGTGGCTATCGGATGGGTTATTAATCTAAAATTTTTAATTTTAAAATGAGGTCAGAGAGATTAAAAATAATTTTTAATTTAAAACAATTTAATGATAAAGAAAACTAATTTAATAATATTTTTAAAAAGAATTCTACCAATTTTATAAATTATATATATTAGATTATATTTATTTATGGATTTATATTTTTTATCTTTAAAATTTATACATATTTGATAAAAGAGTTTATATATATTTAATAAAAAAACATTTCTCGTGTTTTTTTCTAAAATCATAGTGTTTACCATTAGTAGTATGTGTCGTGTTTTCATTATTTAAAATTGTCATTGCTTAAAGGGACTCGTAATCACCTAGCTATTTGTAAGTTTTTTTTGTTGATTATCTAACTATTCGATTTTTTTTGTTGCTAGTCATTAAATGGTTAATAGGAAAATGACATAAAATTAACATAATAGTTGCATCAGTTTAGTCTTATTTTAAAAAAAATTAGCCTTTGTCATTTATACTTTACCTTATTTTATCCTCTCTTTTTTTCACGTGAAAATATATTTCAATAAACAATGTGTAAATTAGAAATAAAAATAATTGTTTTTCTTTAAATCTCTTTATTGATAAACTAGATAATCCCCAAATACATTACTTTCATTATACTTCAAATAGTCAGACAACTTAATATCTTTCAATGACAATTAACTCATTTTTTTGTTAACTTGAGTTAATCACTGTTGACTTAAAATTGGATTGAGTTAACAAAATATGTGCTTTTTATTTTCAAATAATTGAATTGGTTTTTTTTTTATATAAAATTTGGGTTTTTTTTTTTTTTTTTTATAATTGTTCTTCATTTTTCCATGCAGTCAAACATAGGGACATCGCCAAAGGACGAAGTGGCAGCACTATAATCGCTCCTATTTACCAACAAAATCTATCCTTTGATATCGACTCCAGCAATCGATAACACAAAAACATTAATGGTTCCATTCAAAATCTAAGGTCCTCGGGTCATTCAACTTATCCACTCCTTGGACTCTATTGAGCTTATTGCAACTCTAGTTTCGAAAGTTGATTTTAAAGGCACTTTCATTTTCTTTTTAATTGTGGGTTAATTGAACAAGCGATGAGACTTTCTGTGTTCTTTGGAAATGATAATAATAATGATAATAATAATGAGACTTTCTGTGTTCTTTGGAAAAGAATGGAAAATGTGAAAATTATGATATTAGGTTTTTGAGTGTTTCTATTTTTGGGATATTTTCAATAAAATTAAATTGATAAATTTATTTTTTTGAGGTTTTTAGGTGAAAGGGTCACAAAGATTAGCAAAACTATAGAAAGACCAAGTTACACATGTGTAAATGTTGAAGGTTAAATTCTTTAGAATCAATACTAAATTGACGCAATGCATAAATTTTAAGGGTTAAAATTGTTATTATGCTAATTTTAAAAGTTGTCGTGTTATCTTTCTATTAGCTATTTAATGGCTAGTGACCAAAAAAAAAAGTCAAATAGTTAAATGATAATTTTGTTACTTTTCATAATTGGATAACAAAAAAAAAATTACTAATAATTGAGTGGCTATCAAAATAGTTTACCATTATATAAATAAAATTAAAAAGTTGGACCAAAACCTATAACAAATGATACTTAGGCCAAACTTTGAGTTACACCTTTTGGGAATGTACCAATGATGGTGCAATGCCTTGATATAACAATAAACTTGTCTGATATATTATTAAAAAAATTAGATCAATTAAAATTTAATACATTTAGTAATTTAATTGTTTAAGCATGTAAAATAATTCATAATAAATATAAAATTTAAATTTAAAACATTAAAAATATATATAAAAAAAATATAAGTAAATAACGAACTACTCATTTCCTCTTTCTTTGTGATGGTATATATTTATGTATATAGTTTCTTTTCTGTATAAAAGAAAGAACATGTTTTCCTCAATAGTGATGACGAATTTTTGAAATATTAATAGTCAGATTTATTTTAATTAATTTACATCCCATTTATAGTATTGTAAAAATTAAATATGATTTCGGTTGGAACAGTAAAGTTAAAAGGGTGAAAATATGATATATATATATATATATATATATATATATAAATTTCATTATTATATAAAAATATAAAAATATAAAAATATAAAAAGATGTATAGATTTTATTTAATTCTTTTTTACTTTTTTTTATCTATTATGTTGGCTGAATTTTATTTTATATTTATATATTAGATTTCACATTTTATAAGAAAAAGTTGTGTTTCTTTTTTTTCTTTTTTTTTACTATGAACAGGAAATTTATTTAATACACTAAACATTCAGAAACAACAATAACTGAACTCAGGCGTTCAATTAAATTGGTTGTATCTGGTAAGCAATAATGAAGCTATTTATGGAGATTGATGGGCAATGGTTGTCCTCTTTACTTGTTTTACTCTGTAACGTAATCATGATTTCTTGTAGGAAATATTACTTTTATAATAAAGGAAAAGACTGAATTAACAGACAAAGTATCCAAATAATTTAAGTAAACACCAAATCCTCAAAACTGACAATTTTGATGATTAAAGTGATTTTCTCTTAAACTTATGAACGTGGGTTCGTTTGTTGGATATGATGAAAAGCTGTACTGCATTTCTTTTATTTGATTTTGATGTCTTAAAAATGTTTTTAAATTTTATTTTTAAAAATTAAATTAAGTTGTAATTAAAAAGATATATAAAATTTATTTTAACAAATATCGAATATCATGTGAGTGGCTGGCTTAGGAGACGGAATTCAATTTAAATAATAAATAAATTATTTTTATTAAATTATAAAATTTCAAATATTTGAAAAAAAAAAAGAAAAAGAAAAGAAGAGATGAGCTTAAGATTGAGTTAGGTCAAAATCAGGTATGAATGTGATATTTCTGAAACTAAACCGACTCGTAAATTTATTAAATATTCTTTTTTAAAGGAAAAAGAAACATAAATGATTGGATGTATATTTTGGTAATAGAAAGATATTGGTAACAACCATGCATGCATGGTGGCTACGATGATGTTATCAGCACATGCATTGCCTTGAAGCTTTAATTCAATTGTCCATACCCAGAGTTGTGCCAACACTCTTTTCTTCTAAAAAAGGCACAAGTGATGGGTTTTCCTATTAAGACTGTAAGGCCATCCCATGAATCTCCATTACCTTTTTTATATCTGCTTCTGCAAAATTAGATCCAATCATAATTATATGCATATTCTATCATTCCTAACTACAAGGGTTTTTCTTTACGTACCCAACCCAACCCTATCTTATCTTATCTCATTTTTTTTTTTTTGGCTTTTATTGAAATTCAATCACTCTTTTTATCATGCTTCAAATATTTAAACAATCTAAGGAATATTATTCATAAATAAAACATAAATGTAATTTTTAAACAAAGATTTCAAAATCAATAAGCCCCTTAGCATTTTTCTTGGAAAATTTTATTTCTTATTGAAGATTTTCGGATTGCGGAATTGATACTTAGTTAACGTAGTTCCAAAATAGACTTGTCTCGTGCACTTTGGTAAAACTTTCATGAATTTGGGTGGGTGCAATCTAAATAATTTGAATTTTTGTATAATAAAATAAGTTTTTGATCGGCTGCCAAATCAAAAAATAATAGCGATTACTAATATCGTGTTAGCCGTGTAGGTAATATTAAAGTTTTGGAGTCGTAAGTGTTTTGAATTGATTTCCGCATTATGTAAATTATGTAAATCACATGTTTGTTTTATTAAGTCATTCTAATATAAATTATATTTGTTGATTGAGTTTTAACTTGATTGATATTGGTATTATTACCAGTGCAAGAAGATATAGGTTCAAGTGTGTTGGAACGTATTATTTTCTATTTAAGGGTATAAATAATTTTAAACATTGTATAAAAATAAACAAATATAATAAAATTAATGTTCAAATATATATAAATTATATTCGATTCCTACTTTACATTTCACAAAAAGATTAATTTTATTTAAAATCACTCGAACATATTATCTTATAATTATTTATGATTGTACTACAATAAATAAATAAAAGAGATAAAAGAAAGAAAAGAGGAGTATGTATCTTTTTGTGTAAACATCTACCACTGTCCTTTGCCTTATCCAAGTACACCCAAAGGAAAGGATAAGAAGTAACCCATCCTTTACATTTTATATATAATATATAGGCTGTTATTTTATTGCATTTTAATTGATTTATGGTTTTAGCAATGCATATTAAATTTAGATTTTAATGTTTATACTTTTTGTTTATTTGATTTTTTTTATTTATAGATAATTTTTACCTTTAATTTTATAAAAAGATTAAACTGGATCATTAGTTTTTTTAAATGAGTGGATTTGGATTTTTTTTTAATTGAAATGCTAATTAAAATGTTAAATTTTAAACATAGCAATTTGTATGGCAATTCATATCATGAGTAATATCCCTTACAAATGTAGCTTCAATATTGAACACCAAAATTAAATTGAGAACACAAATACCAAATTGAAACTACCCAAAACGCAATGGATTAACCCGATAAATTACTATTAAATAATTAATTGTGATAAAAAAACTAATAGATGTAAATAAAAAAATAAATGAGAAAACACACCAAATTTACAAGGTTCAACAAATTACTTACACCCTCGAGTACCAACAATGAATATATATTTACAAACTAAAAGAAAACTTAATTAAAAAAGTTGTCAAAATATACTCAAAGTATATTTAATGAGGGGAAACAAATTTTGGGATACAAACAAATTTAGGCTCAAAGCATAGATGGGTTGAGTTGGTTACTACTTATTCCCATTTAATTTAATGTGAGATTTACAAACAAGCCGATTTTAACAATTCACACGTCTAGTTTATGTTAATTTATAAATTTTTATAATTTTACTTTTAAATAAAACTTATTTTATTTGTTGATGTAATATATAAGACAAATAATGTTATATCAGCATAAAAGGCATGTGAATTATCATGTCAATTTCATTAAAAAATTAATATTTTAATAAATATTTCTGTTGAAAAAAATAATTTAACACTTCCGAAAAAATTAATGACTAAATTTAACTAAAAAAAGAATAAGGCTCAGATTGATAAAAAATTAAAACAATTATACATTATACCTTTTAACCATATTGTTAATTATTATATATTATGTTATTAGAGTATTGGACCTTTTTATTCTAACAATTTGAGAGATAATAAAACTAAAACTTATATTTATATGAATGTTTGAAATTAAAAATTTAAATTAAATTCAAGTTCCTGGGTTTGATTGTATAATCCAATATTCAAATAACAATCCCATGTTCATCCATGTTAATTTATATGGTAAACTTCAAAATTCGTGATTTTTTTTCATAAATTTATATTTTGATAATAAATTATAAAAAAAATTATTATTTGATCACTAATGTTATTAATTTATTACGACTACTGGGCCGTCATTAATTCCAATTACGAGTGTAAACTCAAACCACTTAGGACGGTGGTGGTGATGGTGGCACTGGCCTTTGGTTGGAGGCAGTCTATCGACCTCTTCTCTCTCCACTTCTTCCATCTCTACCATTTCCCTCTCTTTTCTATCTTTCTCCTCCCTTTTGGCTATTGGAGGCTCTTTCGCCAATTGCCGATCTTTTTTCATAAGTCAGGTTTGTAATACGACCTTCATCCTTCCAACCTTTTTCCTTCCATCCATCATTCTCTCCGTACTCCCTTACCATGCCTCCTCTTTCATCAGCCACCTCCTTTTTTCAGCATTGGAGGTCCGTGCTATTCAAAATAATAATTTTCTCAAGACTTTGTCCCTTGACTCCTCATTAGAAGGCATTTTCGAGTTAGTGAAGACAAATGTTTTCTCCAATCAATGGCAGGTTGATGTTATTTAATCTATGGTGGCCTGGTTACTCGAGTCTAAACCAACTCATTTTTGTCCATATCTGATTTAAAGATTTAATGTTTTATGAGGTTTTGCAGGTTTTTGAGAGGGACGAAATGACTAATGTTGCATCCAATGCACTAGTCCGTATAATCCGTTCTGGTGGTTGAACTCCCAATGATGTGGTTTTGTATATGTGATTTTTTGGTATGACTTGACTTTCAGCCAAGAATTCATACCGTTTGTGTCTTTATGACTCTTTTCCTATGATTGTGATGATTTGCATATCAATGAAAAATGTAGAGTTAATATGTAGTTTGGCTTTTGAACTTGTCCAAAAGTAGCTAATTAGTGCTTAAATTTTTTTTGACCTAATTACTATCTAAACTTATATTCCGTCACCCAAATTAATACTTTTATACTAACATCATTAATTTATATTGATGTAACATTTGTTAGAATTTTAAATAATATCTAATATAAAATTAGAACTGTAAACCAGGATCTGTCATGTCAAATCACTAAGAATAAATCAAGAACAAAACTAGATGCAGAAGCGTACCTGAATCCATGGATTCCTTGAAACTTTCTGGAACTTGGGATTTGATCTTCCAAATTAGCACACAAGAAATTCAGAGAATATCTGCTCTCTCTTTCCTAATGATGGGATATTAGAAAAGATATCTTGTGTATGATTTAGGAACCATAACCCTAATATTTATAACCTTGGCATATTAGTTCTAATCAAATTCTAATTAGCCCATCATTAATTAGAATTTGATTAGAAGAGTATCTACACATATTTGACCCATACTTTATTTAATAATTAAAAGCCCAATAAAATTCTAAGCAAATTAGATCACTTTTAATTTGGGCTAACTTATCATGATAGTAAATAATAACATGTAATTATCTTTATTATATGTGTGATGTCCAAATTTTCTAACAACATTAGTAACCAATTCAATGATATAGCATTGGATATGCAATGTGAGGAGAAGAATCCACCAACATTAAAATTAGGGCGTTTTAGTAGTTGGGGATTTACTCTTCCATTACCTACCGCCAGATTTTTGGCCCTCCAAAAGCTATTTAATTGGTATTTCACTGCAAAAATTATAATATTTATTATTTTTACAAGAGGCAGAGTAAATTCATCTGATTTTCCTTTTAAATGGTCTCTTACATCTCATACTCTTTTGTGGGTGGATTTGTGGTGCAAAAGTTATTGCTCTCTGCAACTTTGAATGTTATAAAATTAATTTAATCATAAATTGTTACAACTATAATAAAACTAACTTCTATCTATAGAAAAACCAACTCCTACGTGAAAAAAAAAATATTATGATTAATATATTTAATTTTTTAATTTATGTTTAAATCTCGTGATGTTATTATCATGTCAACATAAACAAACAATATTAATACGAAAATATTAATCTGATTGATAAAATATAATTTAAACATTAATTAAATATTTAAATTAAATAAGGGAATCAAATTATATATTATCTTAAAAAAGTACCGATAATTACTGCATACTATTAACATAATTTAACCTAAAAAATCATATTTTTTTCAACAGTATTAAAAAAATTCATATCATGTATTAACTGCTACAACTGACTTATAATACTTTAAATTGGTTTTGAGGAGCGAAGTCGGCGCCGCCGCCAATATCGCAGAATTTGCAATGTTTTTTCACGGTGGCAGGGGAAAAGCGGTAACCATACCATACGCCTGGAAGTGAAATCAGGAAGGATTTAGCGTGAGATACGATGTCTTATCAACTACGTCACGTTTATCAGTACTTGGGTTCTCTTGTTACATCTTTTTTTACCTTTCCTTCGTCTTTTCTACTTATCGGAATCGGGTGGTAGGTGAAGATTGTCTAATTCAATTTTAGCTTCTCTACTACGATTTTATTTTATTAATTTATTATCAATTACGATTAAATTTTCAAGTGATGTTAATTGTATACTCTAATAATTAGCATTAACACTAACCATTTTATTTCTTTCAAAGAAAAAAACGATATTATCAATTTAAATTATAAAAATAGAAGAATTAATTTATATTAAATTAAAAGTAAAATTTTGAGGGACTAGACTTTTTAACAGGTATACATGATATGGTATGGTTGATTTAAATAGTATGATATATACATACATATGTACATATTAAATATTAGTAACTAATATAAACACACATATATATATATATATATATATATATATGATATGGTTGATGTAGAATTGAGAGTTTTCTTCTCATGATTATATGTTTATGGAAGGAGAAAATTTATTAAAAATAAATAAATTTTAAAAATATACATTAATTTTGGTTTAATGTGTATTTTAGTTTTGTGCAATTTTATATATTAATTTTGATTTGATCTAACTCTCACAAATTATTAACACAATTATTGATATAACATCATTTTATATTTATATATTGCATACAAAAATAATTATATTTATCAAATCTAAAGAGAAATTGATGTATTTATTTCTTTAAATGTGTATGATTGAATCAAAATTAAAGTTTCATGTATATATTGAAACCACAATCAAAGTTTCATATATATATATATATAATTGTATTAAATTAACGTTCATGTATCAAATCGTACATTAAATTAAAATTTATGTATAATTTTAAGATTTATTCCTAAAAAATATAAAATTTCAAAATAGATGGATGTGTAAGTTAGATGATGCAACTCGGACTGCATTTTTCAATGGGTTGGCCCAGTGGGTTGTGTTCGGCCTTTTGGATTAAGGCTAGGACCATGCTATCTTTAATACACATCATTAAAAATGATAATTTAATTAGGCTATTTTTTAAGGAAAGTACCTTTACTACTCGATTTATGCCAATTTTTATTATTCTCTCAATCTTATTCATCTACTTCTCAATTTGTTTTAATTTTCAACATAGCACACTGAAATTTTAGACTCCATAAATTAAGTTAAGAGGTTGACAAATATTTTACAGGAATATAATATAATATAAAAATAATTATTTAAAAAAAAAGAGATACATGATAATTTTTTAAGACTATTTATGAAATAAAATAAATATACTGTCAGTATACCAAATATTAACCCTAAATTCATTATGATATATTTACAATGGAGAAAAAAAAATTACTTAATATAATTAAATATGATTTTTTTAAATGTTAAAGTTGATATAATAATGATTATAATATCTTGTGTTTAAATCTTTCATATATATATATTTTTTAAATTTATAAACGTATAAAAAGATATAAAAATATTATTTTATAAGGAAAATAAATATTTAATAATTTCACAATTAAATTTAGAACCAATTAAAATTAATCATTGATACCTTTAAATAATAGCATAAAATATTGATGATGCTTTAAGAAAAGGTTTAACCATCAATGTTTTGAGTGACATTTCATTCATCGTTTAGAAACAATATTAAAAATGGATTATTATATTTTTCTCATTATAATCTAAATTTAATATTTATTAGTAACGAACGAATACTTGAAATTAAATTTTAGAATTAATTTAAGAGTAAAATATATATGTAATTCAAATATCTAAAATATGGTTTACATGTTCAAATATTTTAAAGTAATACTATATATAAAATTAAGTATCATTTAAATTAATTCACGTAAGTTTAATAGCATAAAAATATTATGAAGACCTTTGCATTAAGTGTTAGATTAAATTTTGTCCCATTTACTAAAAAATAGATAAATTAATCTATATATATTGTATTTTAGAGTAAACTAGTCTTTTCTGATAAATATTTCATTCATTTCTACTATTAAAGGTTTATATGACTGATAAAATAACTAAACAATGACACATGACGTGTCATGTGTACCTTATTTGACCTATAGGGACCAGTTTTTAATAGTAGAAATTGATAAAATTTTTAACAGAGTGATCAATTTACTCTTTTATCTAACATATAGGGACTAATTTGTCCATTTTTTATGTCAATAGGACAAAATACAATCCAACTCCTAATACAATGACCTCTATTATACTTTTTGTAGCGATGTAAAAATTTACTTTCGGTCACTAATTATGGCGAAGTTTAATTTTGAAATAAAGAGGGAGTCGCCACCGATCCTTTTATAGGTGTGATCGGACACCTAATAAATTTATTTATAAAACAAAAAAACCGAGTTTAGGTCTCACGTTAAAATCAGGAGAAAGAGTAGGGTTGGGAGTCACATGCTGCATGAGTAAGGTATTAGCACCCTCGTGACGCCCAACATTTGGTATCTCATAAACATGTGTTGTCTTAATTTTCAAAAATACGGGTTCAATATAAGATTTAATCGTGATCCAATTAAAAAGACGAATTTTTTATTTTTTATTTTTGAGAAGGACATATCGTTTTAACACGAGTTGATTGATGTTCACCCAACATAGCGATGAAATCGACAACTTGATGTTAAACCGATATGTTACCTCGTGTATTTAGAAAACAAGAATAACATTTTTGAAGTAATGTAAAGCAAGTTAATTATGAAAAAAATAGATAAAAGAAAGAATTTAAACATATATTAAAGTGAATAATAAATATGGTGAGAATATTAAAAACAACAACCATACAAGCGATATTAAGCGTAAAAAATAACGATATTAACCGCGAAATAACGACAATGAATACATGTACCTATAATAATAATTAACAAAGTGATGGAAGTATGATAAGAAAAAAAAGAACTAATAATATTACATACCTACATACATATATGTATATGTATTAAAATACAGACATCATAATGATATTACAAGGTATTTATAGTATTAAAAATATGTATATAAAATTGTATGAAAATATATAACTACGATATTAAAATATACATAATATATGTAAGCATAATATATTAAGAGCATATATACATGACATATAATAGTACATACATAGTTTAGTATTAAAAGTTATACATAATAATAGAAACAAACATATACATGGTAATATACATATATATACTTAATATACATACATAATATATATGAAATGAACATATACACAATATATATTAAAAATATTAATAACATATGAAAAGAAACATATTAATAATACTACATAAATGTGTACATATATCAATGATAAATATATATATGGAAATATATAAGTAATATATAACTAGAAATATCAAAAAATATATATACATGATAATATATTAAAAGATTTATGTATATAATATAATATGAAAATATATATAATACAATATTAAAATATAATAATACATCATTAAAAATATATATGATACATATAAAATATAATATTAAAAGTATATATAACATATAAAAATATATATATAATATAATACCTAAGTATACTAAGTACATATACATATATAAAGGATACTATACTATACATGTAATAAATAAATAAAATAACTATATAGATTATAATTAATGATAATACATAATAAAAATAATAACAAAATAATTTGAAAATAAACAATAAACCAACGAGAAGGACTAGATCGAGCACAAGACAAAATTTTGGGAAGTAAATTTGAAATAAAATAAGCCATGGGGCGAATTGCAACGCGCGCATGCGACTTTAGAGGGACCAAGAGCGCAATATCCCCGTTCATTAAAACACTGCGTATCAATGAGAGCCAAATTGAAAACCTCGAAGCATTATAGGGTCAAATTGAAAAACCGTGAAGACTTAATTGAGCTGTCGCAGAAAAGCGGAAGGGCCGAGCGCGCAAATTGCCCTTCCGCTAAGAAACATGCGGATCCTGACCTGGTGCGGGTTGGGTCGACCCGACCCGCGTCCAAAACGGTGTCGTTTTATTATTAAACAGGGGGGGACCAAAACGGTGCGTTTTGGTCCCCTATAAAAGTTAAATTTTTTTGTAAAAATTTCATTTGCACCTGGGAAAGAAGAAAAAAAGAAAAAAGAGAAGGAGAGAAGAGGGAGAAGGGGGAGGAACCCGGCCATGGGCGATCACTTCACTGACGACCACGGGAGGCTCGCGACGACATGACGCTTTGCACCACCGACACACGTACTGGGTGAGGTAATTTCTTTCTCTTTTTTATTTATTTATATATATATTTATTAGATGTGTTGATAGATTAAAAAAATAGGTTCAAAACGCGAATGAAATAACGTAAATCACCTTAGGCCTTCGGTTTAGGCTTTTGGTGTCTGACTCTCCGATTTGTGATTTATTCTTCTGCTTTTTACACCACTAGGGTATCCTTCTGTATTTGATTGCTGAAGTTTGGGTTTTTTATCAAGATTTTCCGAATGCCCTTTTTTATTTTTTCTGATTTTTGAACTGCAAAAAAGGGGACCCCCTTTTACACATTTTTTCAAGGCTTTTATAGCCTTTACAATGCACTCATCTAATTGTTTGCGTGATTGCCTGGTTTTGCAGACCAGTTGGTGGCCGGTGGAGGTGACCATGGAGCAGGTGGCGCCAGGGAATGGTGTTGGCAGAGGCTGAGTGGGGGGTAGGTTGGTTGCGGCGCAAGTGGGGAGCGGGATAGGTGGCTAGGGTTAGTGGGATTAGGGTTTCTGAATTGGGTCTAAGATTGGGCCCCTGGGTTTAGGGGTTTGGGTCTGGTTGTAAAGGGTATTGGGTTTAATTTTATTGGTTTATGGGTAGTTGGGTTATTGTAACTGGCTGAGGTATTAGTTGGGTTTAATGGGTTATTAATATTTAGGGTTTGGGTTAGTATTTAGGAATGGGTTGGCAAAATTGGGTATGTACAGCTGCCCCTCTTTGCTCATTGTCGTGTAGCGGGAATAGAGCAAAGACACAAAGAAAGGCCAATTTTGCCTAGTCTTGCCAAGTCTTGACTTCTTCGGTGCTCTTCTTGTTCAGGTAGTCTCCTTCTAGTCCACCGTATTTTGTAGCTAATCCACTACATCTTCTGATATATGCCTTGTATCTTCAATATATTCTAATGTAACTTCAAGGATATGAGATTTGTGGCTTCGATCTGCTTCCAGATAGCTTCATAAAGATCAGGTCTACAACTTCAATCATGTTCTTCTGTCGCTTCAGTGAGATAAAGTTTATGGCCTTCTCTTCGGTAACTTTTAGAAAGGCAAGATCTGACATCCTCGATTAGCTCCACTGCAACTTCAAGGAGACAAGACTTGCAACTTTGACCTGCTTCACTACAACTTCAGGGAGGCCAAATCTGGTGTCTTTAATCAACTTCAATCTTTATTCTTTACTCGGCGTGTGATCTTGAGTTCAACTCATTTCTCGCAATATGAATTAACTCTTTAAAGACAGATATTAAAAATGAAAATTGAAAATAGAATTTGAAAATACCTCGGCATGTGATCCTGAGGTTCAACTCACCTCTCGCAATATAAGTTGATTTTTTTTTTGGGAAAAGTAGAAATTAAGGACAGAAATTGAAATTACCTCAGCGTGTCCTGAGGCTCAACTCACCTATCGCAATATGAGTTGATTCATTTAAAAAGCAGAAATTAAAAATACCTTGGCGTGCCCTGAGGCTCAACTCACCTCTCGCAATATGAGTTGATTTTTTGAAAAATATAGATTGAAAAAAATATGAATTGAAAGTACCTCAGCGTGTCCTGAGGCTCAACTCATCTCTTGCAATATGAGTTGATTTTTTTGAAAAATATAGATTGAAAAAAACATGAATTGAAAGTACCTCAGCGTGTCCTGAGGCTCAACTCATCTCTCGCAATATGAGTTGATTTTTTGAAAAATATAGATTGAAAAAAACATGAATTGAAAGTACCTCAGCTTGTCCTGAGGCTCAACTCATCTCTCGCAATATGAGTTGATTTGTAATATCCTGATTTTGGGCTTAGTGGGAATAGTAGTTTCGTGACCACAAAATTTGAGATAGAAATAATTATTTTATGATTATTTTGATGATTATGATATGATTGCATGACTGTGTGAAAATTTCGTGATGAAATTCTATGCCTAAAGTGTTTAAATTGAAAGTAGGGACTAAATCGAATAAGTTGCAAAATTTGCATTCTAGAAGTTTTTAGTATGAAATTGCATTGAAATATTAATTAGGAGGTCTTAAATAGCAATTTGACTAATTTAAGTTCATGGACAAAATTAGGACATGGAAGGAATTTTTGAAAGTTTAGTAGTAAGGGAATTTTGGTCATTTAGGGGTAAAATGAATTAAAATACAAAATTAAAAGCCAATTTTGCTCATCTTCTTCATGGAGGCCGAAATTAGCATGGGGGAAGCCATGGCTAGGGTTTTCAAGCTTTCCAAGCTCAATAGTAAGTGATTCCAAGCCCCGTTTTTAATGTTATTTATGTTTTTGGAATCCCGGTAGCTCGATTAAGCTTATTCTAGCAATAATTTAAGCTAGGGTTCATATTTGGAAAAATACCCATAGGTGAAATGTGTTTATTTTGATGTTTTATGGTAGAATATGAAGCTTGAAATTGTGTTAAACAACTTTTGCTAACTGATTTTATGTAAAAACAAGTAAAACGACATAATCGGTAAAAATACCTAATGTTCATAAGTACATGTTAGAGTGAGAATTTGATGTTGCTATAGAAGGAAAAAATGATTATAATGTCATAAAACATAAGAAAATAGGCTGAAGTTTAATTTATGAGCTTTGGGGCAAAAGTGTAAATATGCAAAAGTTTAGGGGCAAAATTGTAATTTTACCAAAATATGATTTTGGGTTAATTTGAATAATGTGAGTCCTAATTAGACTATATTTTAAATGATAGAGCAAGGAAAACTGAAATTCGGGCTAAAATGGGGAAAATACCAAGTTGTGGACGAAATGGTAAAAGTAGCCATTTTCGCATACGACGTAAGTTCATGTGTAAATAGTGTAGCATAATTGTTATTTTTAAGTTATTGATGTTAATTATATGATATGCTGATTTTTAATCGTGAAATATTATGCTTTGTGGTTAATGTTGAGTAATATGCAAATTATGTTTACTACTTGATAAATATGAATTGCTACCGAGTATCGGTTTCGATATTCCGTGGAAGACAGCAAATGTCAGATCGAGGGAAAAAGCCCGTTTGAACCTTAGGAATAGATTAGGATACAAGTGACATGTCACTAGGATGGTTGAGCATCCGAACTCGTTGAGTTGAGTCCGAGTTCACTTATGGATGCGAATGTTCGAACTCGTTGAGTTAAGTCCGAGTTCGAGAGATGTAACTAGGCATCCGAGCTCGTTGAGTTGAGTCCGAGTTCACTTATGGGCGGGTTACATGATTGCTTGATTACATATATGGCACTTATGTGCAAATTATCCGTGTATCCGAATTATATTCCGATGTGTTCAACGGGTAAAGTTTTACTCAAATGGAGGAATACTAGAGATGAAAGGGACATATTGGTAAGTGTTGTGAGATGGATACTTTGAACAGGTATGTACTTAACCCTCGGGTTGAAAACTCAATATATCAACAATGTGGTAAGATGATAAATGAAAATATGACATGAATGTCTTGATGATGATTATGCAAATGATATTTTATGTTTGCTTATATGGTTATGCTACTTGCTATTTGCATGTGAACTTACTAAGCATTTATGCTTACTCCCTCCTTTTCACTCCTTGTAGTTTTGACAAGTTAGCTCTGAAATCGGGAACGGTCGGAGGCTCGCTCACACTATCCGTATACCATCTTGGCATAATGGCTTGTATATTTTGAGTATGGCATGTATAGCACTATAATCATTTTGTATATATGGTCTTATGATATGGTTATTGAGTGGTATGAAAATTATTGGTAATGATTAGCCATTGGAATGGCTAATCATGATCATATTTGGTGTTATATATGTCAAATTGCTAGCTAATCCATGGAAACCATGAAATAGGTAAAATTTACCATAAAATAGATTCAGACAGCAGTAGTAATGTGAATTTGAAAAATCACTAAAAATAGTAGAAATGGAATTAAATAATGAATAAGTTATGGAATCGAAGCTTGATGAGTCTATTTTCATATGGAATGAACAAAATAGGCATATAAATTATATTTTATGAGATATTTAAACTTTTGTGAAAACAGGGCAGAGTGATTTTTGGATCCCCTGATTCGACTTTAAAATTCATAATAAATTTTAAAAAATTTAGAAGTTTTTGTTTATATGTACAGATTCCTTATTGAGTCTAGTTTTAAGAGAAACAAACCTAATAGTCATTTCAATTTTGTATAGAGAGATATCTGATTCGTAATACACAGAGGTTAGAGTAGTCGAACCCTGAAACAGGGGAGACTTTAACTAATAAACTGTACTATTTTGGTCAGCCAAAAATTCTAAAAAAAAAATTATAGATAGAAATATGAGTCTAGTTTCATATAAAATTTACGTATCTTAATTTCGAGTTTCGTAACTCGAGATATGAATTTTTTAACGACTGTGACATAGATTTTCAGCTTGTCTGAAAATTTTAAAATTAAATTGTTTGAAATTTGTTTAAGTAATGAATTAAGTCTGTTAACACCTCGTATTCGACTCAAATGACGGTCTCGGAGTGCAGGGTGTTACATTTGGTGGTATCGAGCGAGTTTAGTCGGTTCTCGGACTAGCCTAGCATGTGTAAAAGTTTAGCTATACATGCCAGCGATCCGTGATAGTGTGATGTCTTCCGACGCGCGTATGAGTACCGTCTTATTTAGACAGGTACTCTCCAACCGAAATGCTGCACCGACCATGTTTAATATTATGTGAAGGTATTTGAGTAAAGTTATGATTATGATAAGTCTCAGTTCAGAAAAGTATGAATAAAAGTTTATGATGCATATGTGATAAATATCCATAATTGTTTAATGCTCATATGATGTAGTGCATGTGGCTTACTTGATAAGATGAATGGAAATGTCCTTGTCTTGATTTGGATGTCGAATGTTGATAAATGTTAATGATATATAATTTTTATGAGACAAAGGATTATAATGAAATGAACTTATCTACGTTAAATTGTTAGACTGAATTATATGATTGTAATGATATGTACATGATGATGTACGAAATGAAAGTTGTAATTGTGGTGCAAATATCTATGTTTGTTTGGCCTTATATGATGTCGATAAGTAAAGCTATCTAAAAAACATAGAATGTATGCATAAGTATATTGTCTAAATGGGACAATAGGAAAATTTGTGTAAGCCAACATGAATGTTGCATTGCCTGAATGAATGACATGATTTTGATGATGTTGCTATGATGATGGAAGTTGTGTCATATGTGTATATATAAGAAAGTCGAGTCAGAGGTCCTACAACCCCTCCCCCTTACCGAAGTGGTACTTATAATGGAATTTCATGATATATCTGTATTGAATAAGTTTTACGGTTGAGAACCCAAAGAGTTCACCGATAGAATAATTATAAGTATGATCGAGAGATTGAAAATGAGTGATAAGTAAAGTCGAGAGACGATAAGTATCGGATTGACGTAAAGATTATTGGAGTTATGTCTTGTCCCAATTAGAGAAGGAATTCTCTTTGGTAAATCGAATTACTCAGGTGCAAGGTTGAGAAAAGTGTAAATCGAAATTTATTCAGAATTGGCCTTCTTTAGTGAATGGTTTAATATGAAATTTGTAACGGCAGAACTAGTTGGGGAAATGATATTTGAAATGTGAACTATCTGAGTGTGTGTGATTATGATTGGACAGATTACTTGATCTCTTTTGAGATGTTATATGTGTTTACCCGTTCTCAGAAATATTTCTATGGCTATTGATCTTCTAAAGAAATTTTTGTTATATGGGAATGTCTTCTAATTCTGGTGTTGGATGAAAGCATTGGTAATCTGACTGGTTTATAATTTATATTGCTCTATTTCATCAGGTATTCTATTTCATTTTGTCTGATAAGAATTGATGAGAGAATACATATGATATTATGATTCTGTTTCTTCTACTTGATGCTTCATCTGATACATATGTATGAGAAGATATATTGATCTTGCTATATTTGATTTCAGTGGGATTAAATGATGTTTTCTTTTGGACTTTCTTTCTTTGAAGAATTATCGGGGTATTCCGTATTTTCTCTATGAGTTTGGTTTTCGATTCTCCGGCATAATATCGTATCTTGGGTCTCTTTATTCTCGATTTCTTTATTCTGGGTTTCTCTAACTTGGATTTCTTTATTCGGTTTTCTTGTTATCTTTGTTCCATAATTTAACAATTATGACTCATGTTCGAAGTGTGTTCTTCAGCTCGTGATCATCATGTCAAATATGACTATACTTCTAATTTGATCTTGGTAATGTGGTGATTTTAGTATTGGGGTTTTTTTTTCTAATTTCTGTGTAAGGATTTGACATCAGTAAAGGCATAAGTGATAAAAGTGCGAGTTTCAGTCGGTATGGTGAATTATTTATTTGAAAAATTTTATGTGACAATTATGTCAGGATTATTTTTCCCAAGTCTGATAATAGAATTTCATTTTTGTACTGATAAAAGAGTAAATAGTCTGAACGAGAAGTGTATATTTATTAGAAAGAGTTGGATATTAGTTAAAGTCACTACAAATGATAAGGTTTTCGTTTTGTGAAAGCTGAAAAGTTTATTATATCTTGACAGAGTTCAGATAGATGAGAATATTGGTAACCGAAGCGTCTGAACTAGACTAATCTACATTGAGTAAAAACTTCTTGACTTTCAGTAATGTACTACTGTATGAATTGTGATGTGTTTCAAGACGGTGAGATAATGTGATAGTTTAGAGCATCGATGTTACATAAAATCGAGTTGTTAAAGAGGTTAAAGCCGAGCATTGGGATCTATCAAAATTATCCTTGCAGTGTTGATATTGGGATGAAAATGAGAAGGATTATTCTTGAGGCCATATCGAATTATTTCTATGGCGGAAAGAGGAAAATGTGAAGTATCCTATTGTTAAATGTTTGGCGAGATCTATAAATCATATCTATATTGAATGAATTACTACTCATCGATTCATGGAATTTTAGGTCTCTTTGATTGTTGGATTTCTTGGAATTCGGTCTCCATTAATCAAGTTGAGATCCGGGTTTTATGTCATGATATCATGGGAAACCGAGAAGGGTTGAAAATTTAAGAACAAGTTGAGAGTTGAGATCGTAAGCTTTCGAGATCATATGAGAAATTAAAGAGATGTATTGGAGGTACAGCCTAAGTGAAAGTTCTTCAACACCGAATATGAGATTAAAAGTGAAGACCACTTTTTTAGGTAAGATTTTCGAGACGAAAATCCTTAAAAGGGGAGAGTTGTAATATCCTCGATTTTGGGCTTAGTGGGAATAGTAGTTTCGTGACCATAAAATTTGAGATAGAAATAATTATTTTATGATTATTTTGATGATTATGATATGATTTCATGACTATGTGAAAATTTCGTGATGAAATTCTATGCCTAAAGTGTTTAAATTGAAAGTAGGGACTAAATCGAATAAGTTGCAAAATTTGCATTCTAGAAGTTTTTAGTATGAAATTGCATTGAAATATTAATTAGGAGGTCTTAAATAGCAATTTGACTAATTTAAGTTCATGGAAAAAATTAGGACATGGAAGGAATTTTTGAAAGTTTAGTAGTAAGGGAATTTTGGTCATTTAGGGGTAAAATGAATTAAAATACAAAATTAAAAGCCAATTTTGCTCATCTTCTTCATGGAGGCCGAAATTAGCATGGGGGAAGCCATGGCTAGGGTTTTCAAGCTTTCCAAGCTCAATAGTAAGTGATTCCAAGCCCGTTTTTAATGTTATTTACGTTTTGGAATCCCGTGAGAGTTCGATTAAGCTTATTCTAGCAATAATTTAAGCTAGGGTTCATATTTGGAAAAATACCCATAGGTGAAATGTGTTTATTTTGATGTTTTATGGTAGAATATGAAGCTTGAAATTGTGTTAAACAACTTTTGCTAACTGATTTTATGTAAAAACAAGTAAAACGACATAATCGGTAAAAATACCTAATGTTCATAAGTACATGTTAGAGTGAGAATTTGATGTTGCTATAGAAGGAAAAAATGATTATAATGTCATAAAACATAAGAAAATAGGCTGAAGTTTAATTTACGAGCTTTGGGGCAAAAGTGTAAATATGCAAAAGTTTAGAGGCAAAATTGTAATTTTACCAAAATATGATTTTGGGTTAATTTGAATAATGTGAGCCCTAATTAGACTATATTTTAAATGATAGAGCAAGGAAAACTGAAATTCGGGCTAAAATGGGAAAATACCAAGTTTGTGGACGAAATGGTAAAAGTAGCCATTTTCGCATACGACGTAAGTTCATGTGTAAATAGTGTAGCATAATTGTTATTTTTAAGTTATTGATGTTAATTATATGATATGCTGATTTTTAATCGTGAAATATTATGCTTTGTGGTTAATGTTGAGTAATATGCAAATTATGTTTACTACTTGAT
Source organism: Gossypium anomalum (assembly GCA_025698475.1). NCBI lineage: Eukaryota > Viridiplantae > Streptophyta > Magnoliopsida > Malvales > Malvaceae > Gossypium > Gossypium anomalum. The sequence continues at coordinate 9,087,148 of CM046967.1, read as the reverse complement.
AAATATGAATTGCTACCGAAAGTATCGGTTTCGATATTCCGTGGAAGACGAAGAAATGTCGATTGAGGGAAAAAGCCCGTTTGAACCTTAGGAATAGATTAGGATACAAGTGACATGTCACTAGGATGGTTGAGCATCCGAACTCGTTGAGTTGAGTCCGAGTTCACTTATGGATGCGAATGTTCGACCTCGTTGAGTTGAGTCCGAGTTCGAGAGATGTAACTAGGCATCCGAGCTCGTTGAGTTGAGTCCGAGTTCACTTATGGATGCGAACGCCCGAGCTCGTTGAGTTGAGTCCGAGTTCACTTATGGGCGGGTTACATGATTGCTTGATTACATATATGGCACTTATGTGCAAATTATCCGTGTATCGAATTATATTCCGATGTGTTCAACGGGTAAAGTTCTACTCAAATGGAGGAATACTAGAGATGAAAGGGACATATTGGTAAGTGTTGTGAGATGGATACTTTGAACAGGTATGTACTTAACCCTCGGGTTGAAAACTCGATATATCAACAATGTGGTAAGATGATAAATGAAAATATGACATGAATGTCTTGATGATGATTATGCAAATGATATTTTATGTTTGCTTATATGGTTATGTTACTTGCTATTTGCATGTGAACTTACTAAGCATTTATGCTTACTCCCTCCTTTTCACTCCTTGTAGTTTTGACAAGTCACCGAGAAATCGAACGGGTCGGAGGCTCGCTCACACTATCCGTATACCATCTTGGCATAATGGCTTGTATATTTTGAGTATGGCATGTATAGCACTAGAATCATTTTGTATATATGGTCTTATGATATGGTTATTGAGTGGTATGAAAATTCTTGGTAATGATTAGCCATTCATGATCATATTTGGTGTTATGTATGTCAAATTGCTAGCTAATCCATGGAAACCATGAAATAGGTAAAATTTACCATAAAATAGATTCAGACAGCAGTAGTAATGTGAATTTGAAAAATCACTAAAAATAGTAGAAATGGAATTAAATAATGAATAAGTTATGGAATCGAAGCTTGATGAGTCTATTTTCATATGGAATGAACAAAATAGGTATATAAATTATATTTTATGAGATATTTAAACTTTTGTGAAACAGGCCCAGAGTAATTTCTGGATCCCCTGTTCTGACTTTAAAAATTCATAATGAATTTTAAAAAAATAATTATAAGTTTTTATTTATATGTACAGATTCCTTATTGAGTGTAGTTTTAAGAGAAACAAACCTCATAGTCATTGAAGTTTTGTATAGAGAGATATCTGATTCGTAATACACAGAGGTCAGAGTAGTAGAACCCTGAAACAGGGGAGAATTTAACTAATAAACTGTACTATTTTGGTCAGCCAAAAATTCTTAAAAAAAAATTAGTAGATAGAAATATGAGTCTAGTTTCATATAAAATTTACGGATCTTAATTTCGAGTTTCGTAACTCGAGATATGAATTTTTTAGCGACTGTGACGTAGATTTTTAGCTTGTCTGAAAATTTTAAAATTAAATTGTTTGAGCTGTTTAAGTAATGAATTAAGTCTGCTAACACCTTGTATTCGACTCCAGCGACGGTCTTGGGTACGGGGCGTTACATGATTTTTGAAAAATAAATTGAAAAATAAAAATTAAAAATACCTCAGCGTGCCCCGAGGCTCAACTCATCTCTCGCAATATGAGTTGATTTTTGAAACCTAAATTGAAATTACCTCAACGTGTCTTGAGGCTCAACTCACCTCTCGCAATATGAGTTGATTTTCTTGAAAAGCATGAATTGAAAAGCAGAAATTGAAAATACCTTATCGTGCCCCGAGGCTCAACTCACCTCTCGCAAGATGAGTTGATTTTGGAAAAGGAAAAATTAAAAACAGAATTTGAACAACAGAATTTGAAAATACCTCGGCATGTGACCCAAGGCTCAACTAACCTCTCGCAATATGAGTTGATTTTTGAAAAACAAAATTGGAAAACAGAAATTGAACATCAAAATACCAAAACCTGTCATTTGGTAGAACTCAGAAGTCTTTTCCTTTGATTTAGTACAGCTATTGTTACGTCCTCTTGCTATATTGGATTACCTGTATATGCCATACATGATGTTTATCGTGATATGCACATGTTTGTCTTAAATGCCTTTATGCCTACATGATCATGCAATGCGCCTTAGGCATGTTTGTCATATGTCTTTTTTTTGTCACGAGTTTTCATGATCTGCGTCCATTGCTTTGATTCTCGACCTTCTCTTCAGGCCTCGTACCCGTCTTCAAGCTTCACGAGTAATCGACGTTTCTCAGACATCACTCTTTTGCCCCTGGTTGAACTTTGTCTTTGCTTTGAGGCTCTTGTACTTATCAAATTCTTATTCAAGTAATGTTTAACATTTCTTATGTTTAGAGTATGTCATTTCGCTATTTATCATGTAAACATATAATGAGATGCATGAAAAAGGTGAGGTAGGGACAAAAAGGATACCTCACATTCAAATGTAGCAAACAAATAAAGTTAACCAATGATAGTAAAAAAAGTCAAAAAGAAAGAAGGGATCGTATTCAACGGATACAAATGCTCTAGATATCTAACACATAAACTCTTCCACGTTCCTCAATCAAGAATCTTTTCGAGCATGGCTTCTTGCGTAGAAGATTTCAAGCTTTTAGAGATGCTTCAAATACTGTAGTCTCGCTGTTTGTCGTACCGTTTAAAAGCCTTGCCTTGTAAGCCGAGTGTTTGCTTCATTAGAACGCCCCTTCGGGTTTTCATCCTAATCTTTAGTGTTTAATCAAAATGCCCATTTTGGGTTTTCGCCTTGATCCCCCCCTTTTTTTTTAGATGCCCTTTTCGGGTTTTCATCTTGATTTTCTTTTTCAAGCATAATATTTCTTCACAGCATCTGAGTTCATTGGATTCGGTAACTCCTTCCCATCCATCTCGGTAAGGATCAAAGCTCCACCTGAGAATGCCTTCTTTACAACGTATGGTCCTTCCCAATTTGGTGCCCATTTTCCTCGCAGGTCTTTTTGTATTGGGAGAACTTTCTTCAGCACGAGTTCTCCTTCATGGAATTCTCTTGGCCGTACCTTCTTGTCATGGGCTGCGATCATTCTTTTCTGGTACATCTGTCCATGAAAAATTGCCCTTAGACGTTTTTCTTCGATGAGGTTCAACTGATCATATCGAGCTCGAACCCATTCTGCTTCTTCCAATTTCGATTCCATTAAGACTCTCAGAGAGGGGATCTCAACCTCGATAGGTAGCACAGCTTCCATTCCATAGACCAGAGAGAAAGGAGTTGCTCTCGTAGATGTTTGCACAGATGTGCGATATGCATACAAAGTAAATGGTAGCTTCTCGTGCCAATCTTTATATGTCTCAGTCATTTTTCCAATGATCCTCTTAATATTTTTATTGGTTGCTTCAACACCATTCATCTTTGGGAGATAGGGCGAGGAGTTATGATGCTTTATTCGAAATTGCTCACACACTTCTTTCATCATGTTGTTGTTCAAATTCAAGGCGTTATCCGAAATGATTCTTTCAAGCAAACCATATCGGCAAATGATTTCTTTTTTCAAAAACCTGCAAACTGCAGTCTTTGTCACATTGGCAAATGAAGAGGCTTCTATCCATTTTGTGAAGTAATCGATGACCACAAAAATGAATCGATGTCCATTTGAAGCTTTTGGGGAGATTGGCCCTATAACATCCATGCCCCACATAGAAAAAGGCCACGGAGAGGTCATGACATGAAGAGGAGAAGGGGCTACATGAATTTTATCGCCATAGATTTGACATTTGTGGCATTTTCTTACAAAATTGATGCAGTCACTTTCCATTGTCAGCCAATAATAATCGAGTCTCATGATCTTTCTGGCCATATTGAAACCATTGGCATGTGTTCCGCAAATTCCCTCATGGACCTCTTCAAGTATTTTTCTAGCTTCAACATCATCCACACATCTCAAGAGCATCTGATCTTTTCCTCTCTTGTACAGGATATCCCCATCAAGAACAAATCCCGCTGCTATTCTTCTGATTGTTCTTTTGTCGTTCTCATTCGCTTGTTTGGGATAGCTTTGATTCTTGATATATTCTAAGATATCATGGAACCATAGCCGTCCGTCTGCCTCTTTCTCAATGCTACAACAGTGTGCAGGTACCTCGTATATGCTCATTTTGAGGGGCATTATTTCTGCTTCTCTACTTGCTTTGAACATTGAAGCCAAAGTGGCCAGGGCATCAGCCAATTGGTTTTCTTCTCGTGGGAAATAATAAAAAGTTATTTCTTTAAAATCCTTGATCAATTCAGCTACTAAATCACTATACTTAATAAATTTTGAGTCCCTCACTTCCTACTCTCCACGAATTTGGTAAACCACTAGGGCTGAGTCCCAATACACCTCTAAGATTTCGATGTTTCGTTCAATAGCTGCGCGAAGCCCCATGATACAGGCCTCATATTCTGCAATATTATTGGTACAGAAGAAGTTCAATCTTGCAGTAAATGGATAATGATTCCCCTCTGGTGATACTAGGATTGCTCTGATTCCATGCCCTAAAGCATTTGACGCACCATCAAAACACATCTTCCATGACTTCTCTTTTGATGACTCGGATTTTATTTCTGTGATGCATATTAAGTCTTCGTCTGGGAAATCGAATCTTAAAGGCTCATATTCCTCTGTCGTTCGAGTCGCTAGGAAATCCGCTATTGCGCTCTATTTTATCGACTTCTGACTTACATAAGCAATGTCATATTCCGAAAGGAGGATCTGCCATCGTGCCATTCTTCCTGATAGTGCCGGTGATTCCATCATGTATTTTATTGGGTCCAGCTTTAAAATCAACCATGTCGTATGGTACAACATATATTGTTTGAGTCTCTGAGCTATCCAAACCAGAGCGCAACAAAATTTTTCGATGGACGAATACTTTGTCTCATATTCAGTGAACTTTTTGCTGAGGTAGTAGATCGCCTTTTCTTTCTTTCCTGATTCATCGTGTTGCCCCAGTATACAACCCATTGAACTTTCGAACACAGTCAAATACAATATCAATGGTCTTCCCGGAGTTGGCGGTACTAGCACTGGAGGACTAGACAAATATTGCTTTATCTTATCAAAGGCCACCTGGCATTCCTCATTCCATTCTCCCGGATTATGTTTTCGAAGAAGCCGAAAGATTGGGTCGCATTGGTTGGTAAGTTGAGCGATAAATCGGGCGATGTAGTTTAATGTCCCTAAAAATCCTCTAACTTTTTTTTGCATGCGCGGAGGTGGTAACTCTTGAATGGCTTTTATTTTATCTGGATCAACCTCGATACCTCTTTCACTAACAATGAGGCCTAGCAACTTTCTCGAGGTAGCCCCAAACGTACATTTGGCTGGATTAAGCTTTAGCTGAAACTTTCTCAGCCTTTCGAACAACTTCTTGAGGTTCACTACATGCTCTTCTTCTCCTCGGGATTTAGCAATTATATCATCGACGTAGACCTCTATTTCTTTATACATCATGTCATGGAATAAAGTCACCATAGCCCTCTGATATGTTGCCCCAGTATTCTTTAACCCAAATGGCATCACCTTGTAGCAGAATGTTCCCCACATTGTTACGAAGGTAGTTTTCTCCATATCCTCAAGGGCCATCTTGATCTGATTATACCCCGAGAATCCATCCATGAAAGAAAACAATGAATGTTTTGCTGTGTTGTCCACCAACGTATCAATATGTGGTAAAGGAAAATTATCCTTTGGGCTTACTCGATTCAGGTCACGGTAATCCACGCACATTCATACTTTGCCATCTTTCTTTGGTACCGGGACTATGTTAGCCACCCATTCTGGATATTTGAAGGCTTGTAGGAAGCCAACATCGAATTGCTTTTTGACTTCCTCTTTTATTTTCAACAACATTTTAGGTCTCATCTGTCTTAACTTTTGCTGGATGGGTTTGCATTCTGGCTTTAATGGGAGCTTATGGACCACTAAATTTTCATTTAATCCTGGCATGTCCTGGTATAACCATGCGAAAACATCTTTGCACTCGCGGAGCAAAGCGATTAAATTATGCCTGGTGCTTTCTGAAATAGAAGTCCCAATCTTCACTTTTTGTTTCCTTTCTTCAGTGCCCAAATTTATTGTTTCCACAGATTCTTCATGAGGCAAAATCTGTTTATCCTCTTGTTCCACCATTCTTAACAATTCAGGAGACGAGACGTAATCTTCAGCATTTTCTTCGGCTTCGAATTCTCCTAAACAAACAGTCTTCTCAAAATCAATTTCAAGACTCGAAACGGGTTTGTTCATGTCGTCGATATCTGAGCACCTAAAAGTTGGATGGAAAAGGAAACTATAGAGAGGCATCCGAGTATTGGAATCAACAAACAAAATGTTATGTCATGGCAATAAATGTAAGGATAGGCTATGAAATGAGAAAATGATTATGAAATTAGTGATAATGCGAAAAATCGTGACAAAATACATTTTCATTGATATTCATTTGAATGATAAAGAGTGAATGCAAGCTCTTACAAAAGAATTCTATTATATCTAAGGACACAATAGAGGGTTAATGTTCAGCATTACTCTGTAGACTTATAAACTACAAGAAGCTCCTCGGCAGTCCAATTATTCAACATGAAGCCCGGGGAAAAAGGGCGTATCCTTGAGACGTCTTTACTCGCATCAGCCCCTTTGTCAATAACATTTATACTGACATTTTGAAGACCCTTTTCAATTAACCACAGCGTGTTCCGTGGACCATCTTGTCCAGGGTACATCATTCCCGCAGATGTAAATGTTTTTGACAAAGGAGGGTACTCTATTGGTTCCCATTCTGATTCTCGGCCCAAAGTCCTTGCAATCCTTCTCTCTTGATGCTTCTTCTACTGTTTTCTTCTTTAACGCGTGTCAGGCTGGAACCCCAAACCGTATCGGGCCTTGTGGTGCACTGGCTTTAAAGCACTGACTATTCCTTACAGATATCTTCCCAAACCTCTTCTCGCTCGAGCTCCCTTTCCTACGGTCAATTTGACACCCATTCTGGTATTTCTCGATAGTTTTGGCACCGGAACTCTGTTTCCCTCAGCGACGAAAGTGGCATTGATGAATTCAAGGGATCGAAAGGAGCATTCCACTGCGTCCTTACTTACTTCAAGGTATGGCGCATCAGCAGAGATAGATGCGACAATGTCTTTTTCGCCCTCGACTGTGACCAAACAGCCGTCCATGATAAATTTCACGTTTTGATAGAGGGATGATGGGACTGCTCCAGCAGAATGGATCCAGGGTCTTCGCAAAAGGCAGTTATACGAGGGTGTAATGTCCATGACTTGGAATTCGACATCATAAATGTAAGGGCCCACCTCCAGAGGGATCTCAATCTTTCCCATGACTTCACGCCTTGTCCCATCGAATGCCCTTACCGTGGAATGACAGGGCCTTAAATAGGACAGATCCATCGGAATTCTAGAAAGCGTGGCCAATGGCATAACATTTAGCGCTGACCTATTATCGATGAGCACGTTTGGTATTATGTAGCCCTTGCAGCGAGTCGTAATATGTAGTGCTTTTACTGAGCTTCTACCATTTGGCGGTATCTCATCATCACTAAAAGAGATGAAACTGTCCACATTCAGATTGTTTACCCACCTATCAAGCTTCTCAACAGATATATTGTTAGCTACGTAAGCTTGATTTAACACCTTCAGCAAAGCGTTCCGGTGTGGCTCTAAATTTAGCAGTAAAAATAAAACCGAAATTCGTGCTGGTTGCTTATTCAATTGTTCCACCACACTGTATTCACTGTGCTTGATGAATTTCAAGAATTCCTGAGCTTCTTCCTCATTTGAGCTTTTAGTTTCTTCTTGCAGTAGAGTTTCTTGCTCGACTTCGGCCTCGTACATCACTGTCTTTCCTTTTTGTTTCAAGTCGCTACTTTTCTTTGTCGGCTCAATCTCTTTGGAATAACAACGTCCACTGCGGGTAAAATGGCCTACTTCCCCAATGTCTTCAGTTGTGGCTTCGGGCTTTTCACCTTTAGGTGCGACGATGTTAACATCGTATCTCCACGGAACTGTTTTATTGTCCTTATAAGGGAAAGGAGATGATACTTCGATTATCACTTTTGGTTTCACCGGCTCCTTCTTCGCGTCATAATAGATTATTAACGGTCGATAGGCGCTATACAGAAAACCTGATGATTGATTGTTAGAGGCACATATTTCTCCACTATTGGCCTCTTTGGCTTTACAAAAAATCCCAATCTCCTTATTATCCATCATATTTTGCAGTAAACTTCTGAATTCCTCGCAGGACTGAATGTCGTGCTCCCCAATACCATGGAGCTCGTAAAAACTGTGACCTTTTGCATCTTTTCCTTCGAATACTCCGTTAAGACGACCGAGCAACCCTTTTTCAACTAGTACCTCTCAGATTCTCTGCAGAGGTGTTCTTATTTCAGTAACCCATCTTCTACTTTGTCGTTTATCCTCCTCTCCTACCGCGCTCACATTCCCTTCGGTGTGGTTTGGGAATGGATTTCCGGCCGCACCGTCAGTACCATCAAATCGTAAAATGCCCGCGTCGATGAGCCCTTGAACCTTCCTTTTGAAGGCAAGACAGTTCTAAGTGAAATGCCACTGGTTCCCCGCATGGTATGCACAACTAGCGTTTGGATCGTACCATTTCGGGTATGGAGGTTTAAGGGGTGCCATGTAATGGGGGGGATATTAATTGTTTCTCCAAGAGCTTCGGGTATAATTTTCCATATGACACAGGAATATGAGTAAATTGTGGTTTCTCGGGGTTAGGCATTACTGGTCTTGGTTCGTTTCTGGGCTAGCTTTGAGCGGGTACCGTGTTTTGTGGGAATGTGGTGACGGGTCTTTGGTTGTTCGTGGCGTAAACGGGGTAGGAAGGAGATGGTGCTTGGTAGTAAGGGTTTTGAGGGGGATAATAGAAATTAAGAGGTGGATAATTTTGAGGTCGGGGTTGGTTTGGATATGGATTAGTGGCATAACTGTTTCCCATTCCCACCATGTGGGCTTCTGGTTCTTTCTTCTTCATAGGCGCTGCACTTTTTGAACCTTCTAAACCTTCCATTCTACTCCTCTTGACGGCATTCTCTATAAGTTCACCGGATATTACAATATCCGCAAAATCTTTCGTGGCACTTCCCACTAGTTTGTCGTAAAACGGCGCCTTTAAGGTGTTGATAAAGAGAACGGTTATCTCCGTTTTTGTTAGTGGGGGTTCCACTTGGGCTGAGACGTCCCTCCATCTCTACGCATACTGTCTAAAGGTCTCTGACGGCTTTTTCTCCATCATTTGCAAGGTCATCCGGTCTGGTACCATATCCGATACATGCTTGTACTGCTCATAGAACGCTGATGCTAAATCCTTCCAAGATCGGATCTTTTCCCTACTAAGCTGGTTGTACCACCGAAGAGCCGATCCTGCAAGACTATCTTGAAAACAATGTATGAGTAGCTTATCTTCGTTCACATAGCCGGTCATCTTCTAGCAGAACATGATGAGATGTGCTTTTGGACATCTTGTCCGGTCGTACTTTTGAAAATCAGGCACCTTGAACTTCGGAGGCAAAAGTAAATCAGGTACTAAACTGAGTTCTTTGGTACCTAGTGCGGAGAAGACTTCAGTGCTTTCTATCGCTTTGAGTCTTTCCTCTAGACTCCTATATTTTGCGTCATGATTATCCAATTTTAACTTGGCTACCTCTGCTGGGTCGTCCAAATCTGGAACTAGTGGATCAGTAAGACTAGCCCCTGGGTTTGATACGAACATTCCTTGCCCCAGATTAGCATGTGGGGCAGGTGGCATAGGTCGTTATTCCAAGCCTGTGGGTTCCCCTTGAGTATACCCTCTTTGTGTCGTATGGGCGTGCGGTGGAGTGAATTCCGGGGGATAGAGTGGATCCTGATCGTGGTGAATTCTTGATTGAGATTCCATAACGTCGGGGTTCTGCATGGGCCCTTTTCCTTTGACTAAAACTGTCATCATCTCCATCATTTTGGCCATCTGATCTCTTTGCTCGAGTGATTCGTCTCGAGATCTCACTATTAGGTCTCTTGTCTCTTGTTGCGACTTGGCCAACTGCTCTTGTAATTCCTTTTGAGCCCTTTCCATCCTTTCAATTCTCTTATTGAATTTAGCCTCCATTACTCTAGCTTGTCGGCGCGTTTTATACGGATGACGTGGTTCCAGTCTTATGGTATTACAACTGCGACTTGTATATTTTATCTTCAGCGACCGAGTATGGGATATGCAATGTATGAATGAATGTATGAATGTCAAAATGTTAGTTATGAAAGGAATGTAAAAAATTGGTGTTGATTTCAAGATAGCCCCTATTTAGGCATTTCATTCATCAAAAGAGTTCATTACAAAACATTTTCCCGTTTCCTATTCAACTATTACACAAACTTCCTAGCTATATTGCCATAGTTCTTTACTTGCTCTAAGAATTCTGATATGCTCGATCGTTGGCTTGGCGGGAATTGGTAACTGAGATTCTCTGCTTCATCCGATAATTGTACCACGTGCATGGCTACCCCACGAATCTCATTGATCAAATAGCTAAGTTACATTTTTTTTTCTTGGAGACTCTTTTCATAAGTATGAACGTCTCTATCATACTGATTATTCTTTTCTTCCAAATCCTTCAAGAGAGTATCTAGCTGCTGTTGATGATCTTGCAGCGTACCTTCTAAATCTCGTATCCTCTCTTTTAGCTCTTGACGTTTAGATCGACTAGTCATTACCTCAGCAGACATAGCTTCACATTCGGCGTTCTTTTTCCTTATCTCCATCATAGCCCGCGCAGCCTTTTCTTCTTCTTTCTTTGCTTTTCCTTTCCAAAATTCCATTCTGCCTTTGATGTTGCTTATTTCTTCTTTCCATTCTGCTGACGACTTACCTAGCACGCTGTTCTTTATTGTGCCTATTAACTTCTTATTTTCCAGATGAAGATCTCTTAAGTCATTTCTTACGACTTCAACCTCTTTTTGCACTTTTTCGGTTCTGGATCTTTCAATCTGGACGTCGATCTTCAATTGGTAGTTTTCTTATTAAAGGGCACTAAGGTCTCGAGACATCTTGGCCTTTTCTCGTTCAAATTCTTGTCTTGCGATTTCTAGCTCAGACGGCATTTCCTCCGAGAAAGGATTCTGGACGGTGTAGTTTGTTGACGAGATTTGCTGACTATTTACCCGTTGCTTCTTCCATATGTCGTAATCTTGGGTTAGGGTATCAGCATATAGGGCTAATTCCATCAGATGAATTTTCTTCCAAGATTTTACAATGTCTCGGACCTTCTTCATATATCCCTCACCCGCAAAAGCAAAATCGGACTGCGCTAATGCTCCGGTGGCGGGTATGAATTGTCGTGAAGAAAGTTTCCTTTGGACTAAAAGTGGGGCATATCCAATTCCTCCCCATAATCCGAGTAGTGGCACCCAGTCTTGCTCTCCAACCCTGTATAGTAGAACTGAAGGGCGTATCTACGGAGCTATCCACGTTATATCTTCGGCGCGAAGGTTCTGAAAAACTGAGACCCAATGTTGCTCAGTGACTTCTTTTGGCCATTCTTTCTTGAGATAAGCTTCTAACGGGGCGAATGTTTTAGAAAATATATGGAACGGTGTGCATTCTACTTTCCAGAAGTGGCTCAAAATCCAAACATTAAGTAACTGCGCGCATCCAATGAAACGACCTTCCCATTTCCTCCTACAGCTACTTAGGGATCTGAAGGTATCAGCTAGAATAGTCGGGACAGGGTTGATTCCTTGCTTTAACCTTTCAAAGAAATCAACTACTGCAACTTCAAGATGTCCGAGAACTTTCAGGAAAATGACCAAACCGTAAATGGCCAAAGCGAATAGATTCACCCTTTTCAGCATGTCGGGATGGTTCAGAACCAAATCTCGTAGGGAAGACCATAGAATGCAAATGGTTTCATTCTTCTTCTTTATCTGTTTCTCAGCCCACGCGTCAGCCATGTCCGTCAATCTCACTAACTTTTTCTTGAAGGTCAACGGTTTAGGTTCCTTCATATATATCTTATAGGGTTGTACATTATTGACACGAAGCAGAGCAGCGTACTCTTCTATAGTCGGGGTCATGTCTTCCTGGTTGAAAGTAAAACATTGATAGGCCGGATCCCAAAATCTGATCATGGCTTGAAACATACGCTTGTCAATGTTAGTAGTGATCAAGTGAGCTATATCTCCATACCTCTCAGTGCAGATACCCCTAGTGTCCGAGTCCCATTGATTCCAAATCCAAACCAAATCTTCAAGGTTGTTTTGGCGAACATTCACAGTTACATACTCGGGCAGATTGGCAATACATCCTTCCACTAGACTATCCCCTTTTTCTTTCTGAGTTTTTAGAGACCAATCCCGGACCACGGTATTTTTCTCAGTTGTTGGTATAATTAACTCTTCCATTAGAAACCTATTTTTTGGCAACCGATCTTTAGTCAACACCTTTCTAATATGATGCCTATAATGCATGATGAAAAACAATAAAGCAAAGACAAACAACCTTGATTAGTAATTTAATACAAGCAGAAAAACATGGAGAATTCAACAAATCGGACTACCCGATCTGGTTTATTAAACAGACCCAATCCCCTTGTATAGAAAGTGAAAATGCAAAAGGCAATAGGCGTTCCTCCCGTGCACTTATTCTGGTGACTAGTAAACGGACGGATGTTCGGCATAGCTCTAGTTGGGTGGCTCGTATGGTTCATTATATGCGGTTCTGGTTCTAGATAGGTACTCGAATTGCCCGTACTATCATCTGCTAAGATTAGTACGAAGCCTCGGTCATAGCCCATCACAGGCTCACGAGTTCAATTCGAGGGGTTACATTTACTTATGCCTATGCGGAGGGGCAAGTTAACTCATGAAAGCATAAGTCATATGTAACCCGAAAGTATTCACTAGCCTGTGCGGAGGGACGAGTTAACTCATGAAGGCGTAGCGTTTACTTTCACTTAAACGGACGAAGCCCGGGTAGAGAGCTCATGTTATGCGAAAATGCAAGTGCACGGTGTGTGGGGAGAAACTCACAAACCTTTACGTTTTATTTAAAAACTAAACCAAAAGTAGAACCATAAAAATTTAAAGCTGAAAAACAACCAGATAAACAAGTTAGAATATATACAACACAATGCAAATACATGATTTTTTTGAAAACAAAAATTTGAAGATCACGACTAAATGTTAATTTGAACAAGAAACTTTGAAAATTTTGACAACGCGAGTTTAATTCCAGACACGACTATCAAAAAGGTCCCCAGCGGAGTCGCCAGTTGTAGCGATGTAAAAATTTACTTTCGGTCGCTAATTATGGTGAAGTTTAATTTTGAAATAAATAGGGAGTCGCCACCGATCCTTTTATAGGTGTGGTCGGACACCTAATAAATTTATTTATAAAACAAAAAAATCGAGTTTAGGTCTACGTTAAAATCCAGAGAAAGAGTAGGGTTCGGGAGTCGGTTACGCGCGAGGAAGGTATTAGCACCCTCGCGACGCCCAACATTTGGTATCTCATAAACATGTGTTGTCTTAATTTTTAAAAATACGGGTTCAATATAAGATTTAATCGTGATCCAATTAAAAAGATGAAATTTTTTTTATTTTTATTTTTGAGAAGGACATATCGTTTTAACACGAGTCGATTGATGTTCACCCAACATAGCGATGAAATCGACAACTTGATGTTAAACCGATATGTTACCTCGTGTATTTAGAAAACAAGAATAACATTTTTGAAGTAATGTAAAGCAAGTTAATTATGAAAAAAATAGATAAAAGAAAGAATTTAAACATATATTAAAGTGAATAATAAATATGGTGAGAATATTAAAAACAACAACCATACAAGCGATATTAAGCGTAAATAATAACGATATTAACCGCGAAATAACGACAATGAATACATGTACCTATAATAATAATTAGCAAAGTGATGGAAGTATGATAAGAAAAAAAAGAACTAATAATATTACATACCTACATACATATATGTATATGTATTAAAATACAGACATCATAATGATATTACAAGGTATTTATAGTATTAAAAATATGTATATAAAATTGTATGAAAATATATAACTACGATATTAAAATATACATAATATATGTAAGCATAATATATTAAGAGCATATATACATGACATATAATAGTACATACATGGTATAGTATTAAAAGTTATACATAATAATAGAAACAAACATATACATGGTAATATACATATATATACTTAATATACATACATAATATATATGAAATGAACATATACACAATATATATTAAAAATATTAATAACATATGAAAAGAAACATATTAATAATACTACATAAATGTGTACATATATCAATGATAAATATATATATGGAAATATATAAGTAATATATAACTAGAAATATCAAAAAAATATATATACATGATAATATATTAAAAGATTTATGTATATAATATAATATGAAAATATATATAATACAATATTAAAATATAATAATACATCATTAAAAATATATATGATACATATAAAATATAATATTAAAAGTATATATAACATATAAAAATATATATATAATATAATACCTAAGTATACTAAGTACATATACATATATAAAGGATACTATACTATACATGTAATAAATAAATAAAATAACTATATAGATTATAATTAATGATAATACATAATAAAAATAATAACAAAATAATTCAAAAATAAACAATAAACCAACAGAAGGACTAGATCGAGCACAAGACAAAATTTTGAGGCAAAATTTGAAATAAAATACGCCATGGGGCCGAATTGCAACGCGCATGCGACTTAGAGGGACCAAGAGCGCAATATCCCCGTTCATTAAAACACTGCGTATCAATGAGAGCCAAATTGAAAACCTCGAAGCATTATAGGGTCAAATTGAAAAACCGTGAAGACTTAATTGAGCTGTCGCAGAAAAGCGGAAGGGCCGAGCGCGCAAATTGCCCTTCCGCTAAGAAACACGCGGATCCTGACCTGGTGCGGGTCGGGTCGACCCGACCCGCGTCCAAAACAGTGTCGTTTTATTATTAAACAGGGGGGACGAAAACGGTTTTGGTCCCCTATAAAAGTTAAATTTTTTTGTAAAAATTTCATTTGCACCTGGGAAAGAAGAAAAAAAGAAAAGAAGGAAGGAGAGAAGAGGGAGAAGGGGGAGGAACCCGGCCATGGGCCGGTCACTGG
Organism: Gossypium anomalum; assembly: GCA_025698475.1. NCBI lineage: Eukaryota > Viridiplantae > Streptophyta > Magnoliopsida > Malvales > Malvaceae > Gossypium > Gossypium anomalum. The sequence continues at coordinate 9,071,880 of CM046967.1, read as the reverse complement.
AGGCTCTCCGGCACCGGCACCGGCCACCGGCCACGGTGGACGGAGAGGTAAGTTCTTTCTCTTTTTATTTATTTATTTTTATATATATATTTATTTATTAGATGTGTTGATAGATTAAAAAAATATGTTCAAAACGCGAATGAAACAACGTAAATCACCTTAGGCCTTCGGTTTAGGTTTTTGGTGTCTGACTCTCCGATTTGTGATTTATTCTTCTGCTTTTTACACCACTAGGGTATCCTTCTGTATTTGATTGCTGAAGTTTGGGTTTTTTATCAAGATTTTTCGAATGCCCTTCTTTATTTTTTCTGATTTTTGAACTGCAAAAAAGGGGACCCCCTTTTACACATTTTTTCAAGGCTTTTATAGCCTTTAAAATGCACTCATCTAATTGTTTGCGTGATTGCCTGGTTTTGCAAACCAGTTGGTGGCCGGTGGAGGTGACCATGGAGCAGGTGGCGCCAGGGAATGGTGTTGGCAGAGGCTGAGTAGGGGGTAGGTTGGTTGCGGCGCAAGTGGGGAGGGGGATAGGTGGCTAGGGTTAGTGGGATTAGGGTTTCTGAATTGGGTCTAAGATTGGGCCCCTGGGTTTTGGGGTTTGGGTCTGGTTGTAAAGGGTATTGGGTTTAATTTTATTGGTTTATGGGTAGTTGGGTTATTGTAACGGGCTGAGGTATTAGTTGGGTTTAATGGGTTATTAATATTTAGGGTTTGGGTTAGTATTTAGGAATGGGTTGGCAAAATTGGGTATGTACACTTTTACCATTTAATAGTAATGTTTTCCAAAAGCAATTTCTCATAGCCATTAGTAACCATTGTCCAACTAAGCTTGGTGTTGATCATCCGCATTCTGGAATGTTAATAGATCAAGCACTTAATGAAGATCGTATGTAATTAATGCCTAAATAAATAGTGTTAACAACGATTTTTGTTGGATACGATATAATTAGAGAGTTAGTATCAAGGTAATGGTATTGTACTGGTGGACATACTATTTTTTTAGTACCGGTACATACCAATACCGATCTATTTTGGTGTACCATTTCAAATTTATCTCTATTTTTTAAAAAACATTTGATATATTTATATAAATACTATTTACAAATATAAAATAATGAGATTAAATAAATCTTGAATATAAAATACTCATAAAAATAAAACTTCGATTGAAAAATCTGAAATTTAAAATTTCACTATATACAAATTTTAAGATACAAAAAAAAAACCATCCATTATAAACACGCTCAAAGTAAACAAGCGAAAACAAATTCTATAAATTTAACAACAAGATCATTCTATACTACGCCTATAACAATTCATAATTCATCTTAAAAATAATAATTCATAATTCAAAAAAAAATTTAAAATAAATGATAAAAATTTAAAATATTTTTTTGGTACAAATAAATAATACAAATTTTAAATTTAAAAAATATTTTTTACAAATAAATAATAAAATTTAAATTTAATATTTTTGGTACTGATTAGTACGTGCAAAGTCAACTGGTGTGCATTGATACGACCGGTATCGATCGAAATTTGCACCGGAATGGAACTTAAATTTTTTTTTGCTTCGGTTTACTATTGGAACAGAGCGATCTAATCATCACGAGTAGTATCGTTCTAGTGTCATGGGTTGCGCATGAGAACCTGCAACCATGACGAATTTGTGCGATCCATCGCATTCGAGGGAGGTCATTTGGCCCAATCAGACTGGTCCATTGCTTGGAGAGATTGACAGCCCATATCCGGAGCTTGGCAAATATGGAAAGTGATCTTCCAAGATATGCTTGGAAAATATGGAAGGGGATCTTCAAAGATATGTGATCCTATACATTAAATGTAATCTTTAGAAGATACGATTCTGTAATCTTAGAGATTTGATATCTAGATAGCTTTAAATCTTAGCCATTGATGTATTTTGATCTGTACCGTTGATATTGGGAAGGCTCAACTATAAATAGAGGCCTCTCCCCCTTATTGTAATTCATTTAGTGATTAATAGAATTTTGAGAGCATTCACTCAAACTTTTCTTTCAATTGTTCTTATTTTTCTGTGGCTTTTGTTTATCTTTCAAGTTTGTTCTTACTTCGTTCTTCTGCTGTTCTTCGTGGGTGCTTTAGAGGAGTTCTGTTGAATCCTCAATTGTTGCGAGTTAGGCAGACTTAGGTGTTTATAAGCGAAGAAACTGCCTAAGGCCGCACGGATTGTTTGTGAAAGCTCTAAGTCTGTGACAGTTGGTATCTGAGCTAGCGTTCGAAGGCACCGTTGAAAGATGTCGAAAGAAGTTGCTGAGAATGTTGATGAAATTGAGACCCGTGAAAGGGCTAGGGAAGCTAGCCGTTCGAGGGACATACTATCAGCTTTGGAGGATTGAGTCGTCACTCTCGAGGAATCCATGGGGGATACCAAGGAGAGGATTGATGATGTCAATGATAGACGTAATGATGGGTTACAATTTATGCAGGAGCAGCTGAAAGAGTATGTGTTGGACAATGTTGAAAAACTGACTTGTAGGGATGATACCATCAGGGCTATAATGACTAGTAGGACTGATGCCATTGAGGCTATGATGGCGGCCTTGAAAGAAGAGATTGCGGAGCTCAAGGGTGAACTCACAATCTACAAGGCTGCTTTAGGCAATGGAGGGTTGCTGTCGCACCCAAGCCCAGTGTGGATGTTCCTAAGCCTAAGGAGTCCAAGGTAACCAGGTCCGCAAGAGATGTGGACAATTTCCTATGGGGAGTCGAGCAATACTTCCGTGCCAAAGGCATCACGGATGATGCCACTAAGGTAATTACTGTTTCTATGTATCTTACTGACGTTGCTTTATTGTGATGGAGTCGTAGGTCCACCGATGTGAGACGTGGTGGGACAGAAATTGGAATTTGGAATAAGTTTCAATGCGAGTTCAAGGTACAGTTTTATCTAGAGTATGCCGAGGATGAAGCTTAGGTAAAGTTGTGTCGACTTTTGCAACAGGGGACTGTAAGGAAGTATGTACAAAAGTTTAGTGAACTCATACTTCAAATCTTAGATATGGGTGAGAAAAAAAATTCTTTTCCTTCATGGATGGGCTGAAACCATGGGTGAATCAAGAGTTGCAATGCCGAGGAGTTCAAGAGCTTACCAAGACCATGTCTGTAGCAGAATCGTCAGCCGAATTTGGTGGGAAGAAAGATAGGCCTGAGTCTTCTAAGCCCAAATTAAATCCAAAGGGAAATAATGGGGGAGACAAAGAAAGATCCCCTAAAAATGGCAACGGTAATAAGTCTTGGGACAAAAGAAAGGGTGTGCCTATAAGTTGCTTCCATTGTGATGCCCTACATATGATTAAGAACTATCTAAAGAAGGTCGCACTCTCCGCTATGGAAGCAAAAGTGGAGTCAGATGTGGAGGATAACAATCTTGGTTCGATTCTAGGGGGTGTCGAAGAGAAGATGGGTCATGAGCTGATGTTTGTGGACATTATAGTGGTTGGCAAAAAGTTGAATGCACTTGTTGGCTCAGAGGTGTTTGATTTGTTCATGTTCGAAAAGGCTACTTACAAACTTGGCCTTAAGATTGAAAATGACCGGGTCAGATAAAGGCGGTGAATTCGAAAAGTGTTCCAATCAAGAGGTTGCAAAGGGAGTAAATATCCAACTTGGCGATTGGATCGGTAAGGCATCCATTAAGGTAATACCACTTGATGACTATGATTTTGTAGTTCGATTAAGTTTTCTTAATCAGGTTAATGCGTCTATTTGTCATTCCGGAAATTACATGGTAATTTCGGATTCGAACTATCAATGCATGGTGGGATTGACAAGAAAGTGAAGCTTGGAAGGAAAAACATTATCCACAATCCAATTTGCTAAGGGAGTACGTAGAGATGAAGTTTCCTACTTAGCCACTTTGAAGCTAGAGGAAACCATTAAGACCGTTGGTGAGATCCCTAAGAAAGTGGGCCAAATATTACAATCTTTTCGATATGTGATGGTTGCAAAGTTGCCAAAGAGTTTGCCACCTAAGAGGGAGGTGGATCATAGGATCGAATTGGTGTCCAACATGGTGTTGCTAGCTAGCGCCCCATATCGTATGTCCCCGCCGAAATTGGAAGAACTACGAAAATAGTTGAAGGAGCTTTTAAATGCGAGATTCATTAGGCCATCTAAATGTCAGTATGGTGCACTGGTGTTATTTTAAAAGAAACATGACGGGTCATTACGGATGTGCATCGATTATCGGGCCCTAAATAAGATCACTGTGAAAAATAAGTACCCTATTCCCCTTATTATAGATTTGTTTAACCAGCTTAGTAGTGTGAGATGGTTTACCAAGTTGGACTTACGATCGGGGTACCATCAAGTTCGGATAGCTGATGGGGACGAGCCAAAGGCAGCTTATGTAATACGGCACGGTTGGTATGAGTTCTTAGTGATGCCCTTCGGACTCACGAATGCCCCAACTACATTTGCACTCTGATGAATAAGGTACTTCAACCTTTCCTTGGTCATTTCGTGGTTGTTTACCCTGACGATATTGTGGTGTACAGTAAGTCACTCAACGAGCATGTGGAATATTTAAGGGAAGTGTTCCAAACTTTGAGGGAAAATGAGCTATTTGTTAAATAGGAGAAATGCTCATTTACTCAACGAGATGTGCCATTTTTAGGCCACATTGTGGGAGGTGACAAGATCCTGATGGTTAAAAGTAAGGTTCGGGCCATTGCAAAGTGTGAGGCTCTAACCAAGGTGATAGAGTTGAGATCTTTCCTTGGGTTGGCAAACTACTATCGACGCTTTATCGAATGCTACTCTAGGATTACCGCACCCTTGACGGACATGTTGAAAAAGGGTAAGGTATGAGATTGGAACTCATAGTGTGAGAGAACCTTTAATCAATTGAAGCAAGTAATGACAATGGAGCTCATACTTGCATTGTCGATCGGATTACTCGAAGCCTTATGAGGTACGTACCGATATATCAGATTATGCCATTGGGGGAGTACTGATGCAAGATGGGCATTCAATTGCTTTCGAGAGTCAAAAACTTAATGAGACCAAGTGAAGATATACAGTCCAAGAAAGGAGATGGCCGCTGTGGTACATTGCTTGTGCACATGAAACCATTATTTATTGGGTTCCAGGTTCGTGGTCCTTACCGATAACATTGCCAACAGTTATTTTCTAACCCAGAAAAAGTTGTCTCTCAAACAGGCTCGTTGGTAAGTTTTTCTAGAGGAGTGCAATTTCACAATGGAATATAAGCTAGGAACTGCCAACATTGTGGCCGATGCATTTAGCAGAAAGATGGAATTTACGGTAATCAGCCAACCTGATGGGTTCTTATTGGAGCGCATTTGAGAGGAATTGTCCCATGACCCCACAGCCAAAAGCTTGATTAAGCTTGCCAAGGAGGAGAAAACGAGGAGATTTTATCTTGATGGAGAATTGCTATACATTCATGGGCACCGCCTCTATGTGCCCCACTATGAGAAATTGCGTAAAGAAGTTATGAATGAATATCATGACTCAAGATGGACGAGCCATCCAATAATGCACCGTACCTTGGCCCTTTTGGAGGATCATTATTATTGGCCTCATATGGGTAAAGATGTGGAGACCTATGTGAAGACTTGTCTAGTATGCCAACAAGACAAGGTCGAGTTAAAGAGTCTAGTCGGCTTGTTACAACCCTTGACCATTCCGGAAAGACCATGGGAGAGTGTATCCATGGATTTTATTGTTGGTTTGCCTAAGTCTGACGGGTCTGCAAGTATTTTTATTATGGTGGACAGGTTTTCAAAGTATGCGATGTTTATTCCATCTACCAAGGAGTGCCCTACTGAGGAGGTAACCCGTTTATTTCTTAGACAAGTGGTGAAATATTGGGGAGTGCCACTGTCTATTATCAGTGATCTAGATGGGTGATTTACGGGTCGGTTCTGGATGAAGTTGTTCAAGTCAATGGGCTTGGACTTGAACTTTTCCACAAGCATGCATCCATAAACAGATGGGCAAACTGAACGAGTGAATGCATTGTTGAAGATATATCTTCGGCACTATGTGAGTGCCACACAAAGGGATTGGCCAAAATTGTTGGATGTGGCTCAGTTTTCGTACAACTTGCAGTGAAGTGGGGCCACGAATCAAAGCCCATTCGAGATAGTGATGGGCCAACAGCCACTCACACCCAACGCTATTGTGACCCGTTACACAGGAGCAAACCCTGCAGCTTATCGATTTGCGAAGGATTGGCAAGAGAAGAATGACTTGGCTATAGCTTGCTTACACAAAGCAAGCAAGTGCAACAAGAAGTGGGCAGATCAAAATCAAAGAGATGTGCAATTTCAGGTGGGTGACTCAGTCCTTGCCAAACTACACTTGATGTTGCAATATACGACTTTACACAAGGGGCTTGTGCAAAGGTACGAAGGGCCATTTAAAGTTTTGAAGAAAGTAGGAAAGGTAGCCTACAAGCTTGAGTTACTGGCAAAACTGAAAGTCCACCCAGTATTTTATGTAAGCATGCTTAAGCCATTCCATGGGGCTCAAGACGATCCAAACCGAGGCAAGTCTGAACGAGCACCAATGGGGGTAAAGGTCTCGTGTGATCGCGAAGTTGAAAACATTGAGACGGATCGTGTGATTAGACAAAGGTACCATCGGTCGCGGCATGAATACTTGGTTCAATGGAAGGGATTTCCAGACAGCGAAGCTAGTTGGGAACTTGCCGAGGCATTGTGGTAGTTCCAAGATAAGATAGACCAGTTTCATGAGGAGGACGCGACGAGGGCATCGCTACAACAAGTGGGGGAGAATGTCATAGGTTGTGCATGGGAACCTGCAACGAACTTGTGCGATCCATCGCATTCGAGGGAGGCCATTTGGCCCAATCAGACTGGTCCATTGCTTGGAGAGATTGAAAGCCCATCTCCGGAGCTTGACAAATATGGAAAGTGATCTTCAAAGATATGCTTGGCAAATATGGATGGGAATCTTCAAAGATAAATGATCCTATACATTAAATGTAATCTTTAGAAGATACGATTCTGTAATCTTAGAGATTTGATATCTAGATAGCTTTAAATCTTAGCCATTGATGTATTTCGATCTGTACCGTTGATATTGGGAAGGCTCAACTATAAATAAAGCCCTCTCCCCCTTATTGTAATTCATTTAGTGATTAATAGAATTTTGAGAGCATTCACTCAAACTTTTCTCTCAAGTGTTCTTGTTTTTCTGTGGCTTTTGTTCATCTTTCAAGTTCATTCTTACTTCATTCTTCTGCTATTCTTCGTGGGTGCTTTAAAGGAGTTCTGTTGAATTCTTAACTATTGCGAGTTAGGCTGACTTAGGCGTTTTTGAGCGAAGAAACTGCCCAAGGCCGCACGGATTGTTTGTGAAAACTCTAAGTCCCTGACACTAGTACCAACTACCATGGATAGTACTCACACATGGTAAGGACATATCTACACCACACAGGCACATACTACGTCTAGAGGGAGCTGCCCAAATAAATGTCGTTCACTTATTCTTCGGATGCTCGAACTCGAATGGGTTTTATGAACGAATATCCTTAGACCACCAGGCTAACAATGATGATGTCTTTTAAGATAGATAGTCTTCACTTCTTGAAAACTTTTCTTCTTTCTTCCTTATTCTTTAATTTTTCAAGTTATTCCCTGGAGCGCCTTTTGGATCTTCATAGATTTTATTGATTAAGTCCAAGACATTCAAGGAAGTGAATAGTGTCTCCATTTTAATTGCTCAAAAATTATAATTTTCTCCTTCAAAGTGAGGAACTTGAACATCGCTTTACATCCTGCTTGTGGAAACCATGACCAATTTTATTTCACTCACTCTCTCACTTTGTAAGGATCTCTAGACTCTAGCTCTGGCACCACTTTGTTGAAGAGAATTGAAAGATGAAAGGAAGAGACACTCAATATGAAATGAATTTTTATTTTATTTTTTCTCACATCATATCCTCGTACACTCTTTTACCACATTACTACAATGACTTCATCACTTACAATCCTTTATATAGTTGTTACAAGTGATTATTAGTTTCTATTATAAACTTAGTAATTAATATGATTCTAGTACATTCATACATATTAATTAAATGACTACTAAATTCCTTAAATTCACCCGCCTTAAACTAAATACATGTTTGTTGTCTATACAAGAGTATATAATATATAATATAAAATTATAATATATGCTTTATAAACCTAATTCACTATTAGGTCAAAAATCGCATAAATTATATGTCTAATAACAAAGATTTTTTGAATAAAAAATATATAATTGTTTTTTTAAAAATAAGATATCTCTCTCCCTTCTTTCAAAATAAATATGACAAATTGACTTGCGACGAACTTGTTCTAAAGACTGGTTTAAGGATATTAAAACTTAAGCTATTCAGACCCGTGAGAGAGTTTTAGATACTCATACCTATAATCGAATGCACATTGGACTCGGATAGAAACACAGGTATTTGAATAAAATGAAGAGTTGGATTATAACCATTTTAGTATAGCTGAAGCTTTTAATACGGAATTAGGTCCTATATTTTTTTATTGTAGGGTGTAAAAGAATTTGAAGAAGAAGAAAACTCTCATCTAAAATGTGATCTTGAGTAGCAAGTGCAGTTTGAACTTTGAAATTGAAAACCGGAGACTATGTAACTTATAGTTATCATGTAGAGTAGCCATTTTATCTATTTCCGTTTTAACTTTCAGTTGGACGGATCAGCAGTGAGCTCAAGCTGCCAGAGAAGGCTGGGTTACCGATTACTCTACTCGGTTCGTCTGGTAATTGTTCGCTTCATATTTTCCAGCAAAATCAGCTCAAGTGTAGTAGTTACTTGCAAACATAATCCCGTGTTGATTTTGTCGTCAGGTTGGAGTTTTTGTGGTTGCCGATGCCTTGTTCATTGGTGCACAGCAAGTGGGTCGTTATCTTCAGGATATACGGTCTCACTAAAGTTTATATTGATCATCTTGAAGGCATCCGATTAAAAGTTAAACCATCTGAAAGATGGCTGTTGAATTTGTGATCAACTATAAGAGACTGGAGATGTTTTGAGGATCCCAAATTTGAAAGCCACAGTAGTTAGCAGAGTTTCATGGTGTTGCCTATTTCTTAGGTGCAAATCCTTGTGATTACATATGTCCTCAATCACATTGGCATTGGATACATATGGTATCGATTGAAAGCCATTCCGTTCACTTAAAATCTAGTTTTCGGACGCTACAAGTAGAGAAATTTAATGTATTATGGCAAGGAAAATAACATGCATAGATTTACAAGCACATGTAACTTAGAATACTTACTGTAACAGACGAGGCTTTCCACTAGAAAGAACATCTATTCGCTACAGCGATTAGAGGAGATTTTTTGTGTATGGTAAGGCCGACGGTTTCGGTCATGTCCAAATCCTTCTCTTTTGCTCCACCAGGCAATGACCAATCAAACTTGTGCACGAGATTTGCTAAGAGAAGCTCATTTATTGCGATTGTAAACAAGATACCCGGGCAAATCCTCCTTCCAGAGCTGAATGGAATCAGCTCGAAATGTTGTCCTTTGAAATCTTTGGAATTGTCCAAGAACCTGTCCGGAAGAAACTCTTCCGGATTCTCCCATGACGCAGGGTCTCTTCCGATCGCCCAAGCATTGATGATAACTCGAGTTCCTTTGATAATGTCATAGCCCTTGAGCTTGACGTCTTTTGTAGATATTGTTGGAAGCAACAAGGGAATCGGAGGATATAAACGAAGAGTCTCTTTGATCACTGCTTTTAGGTAGTGCATGTTATCGGCATCATCCTCCGATATGCTTGAATTTTCAGCAGAAACATTCCTGACCTCGTTTTGAAGTTTCTTCATTATCTTGGGGTGCCTTAAGAGTTGTCATTGCCCACTCCAGGACTGCGTATGTCGTATGGGTACCGGCTACAAATATATCCTGGAAAGATATCCAATTCAGCTGAAGTTCTGGAACTGTAATATATATATATATATATATATATATAATTCTCTTTATAGTGAAAGCAACAGTATACATAGATACGTTATGCTAACATATATGAAAAATTAACTTGTTAGTTCTTACCAAGATAAGAGCCTTAATGTTGATTTTTTCTAAAGGGAAGCCAACTGTGTTTTCCCTCTGAATCTCCAGCAAAGCATCCACAAAGTCTTTTTGATCTTCACCTTGGATCTCTGCATGATCATTTACGTGTTTTTCATGCCGATTCATATGTTCTTTGATCACCCCATCTAGAAATTCATCTAACTCCTTCGCCACTTTCTTGGCTTTACCATGGAGTCCATTAACATGGCTTAACCATGCAAGCCATGGAAGATAATCCCCAACGTCCGGAGCACCCAACAACTTCGTAAACTCACTCAAAAGCTTACGAAACTTATTGGTATCTTCACTTTATGTTCTTCCTAAAGCGATTTTGCAGGTAACGTTGTTTGTGGTTGCGGAAAAGAGTTCGCTTAGATTCACCGGGGAACACAAAAAGCTACACTTTTCGATCTTCTCCATTGCTAGAGCCGTTTCTTCTTCTCGCACACCTCGGTAAGATTGAGCCCTTTTGTTACTCAAAGATTTAGTACGCATATACTTTTCATTTGCCTCCAATACTCTCCGTAAGGTGCCGACCCCACGTCTTTGTTGTTATAAAGAAGCTTTTGATAGATTCTGCGTTTCGGTCTGTTTATGAATGTCAAGTCATGAGTTTTCTTGATCTCATAGGCAGCATCAGCGGAGGAGACAACGAGTACGGGGACATTGCCGAAGCGTAGCGACATGAGAGGGCCGAACCGTTGAGCTAAGGACTTGAGTGAGCGATGAGGGTAGCGTCCGATATTGTGGAGGTTTCCAATGATTGGGAGTTTCGACGGCGACGGTGGTAATAAGAGCTTTCTTTTGTTAGTGGTAAGAATGAAGACGACCACGAAGATGGCCAACAAGGAGAAGAACAGGGGATATGAAATGAAAAAGATTTCATATTGTCCTAAAAGTTGCAGAAAACTGGAGATATCCCTTACCATATTCCACAAATTACAGTATGAAAGATGAAAGAGATGGGTGTGTGCAATTCTAGGATCAGTGCGCATGAATTTATATAGTGATTGAAAATTGGATACGTGTGTGTTGGTCAAATATTTATGAAATTAATAAATAGATTAAGTTTTATTAAAATTATATCTATATCCACTAATATTTTTATTAATATTAAATAATTTAAAATAATAATATATCAAAAATATTTTATTATAAATTTAATAAATAATTAAACTTTATTGAAACTAATTTTATTTGAAGTAATATTATGCATATATGTATAAATAAATAATTATACATCAAATATTTCTATTAGTTAATTATAAAATTTATTAATTGTATTAAATTATTTATTAAAATAATAAAAATTTTAATAAGCAAAAATCTAACAAATATTAGAATAATAAAACATTATTGAAACTCTAAAATGAGAAAGGAAAAGAAAAAAGAAATGGATAAAAGAGGAAAAGAAAAAGCAACTGGAGTTGATTGAAACAAAATACTCCGGTCTAAAATTTCAAACTCCATTGTGGCCAAAACTTTTACTAGCAGAAGTTAAATGTCATCTGTCTCATTGGAGGCTACTGGGCTCCCAAAGCAAGTCCCCGGTTAAGACGATGTCAATTAAGAGACTAGTCCAAAATATTTAATTTACTTTTTATATTTAAACAGATTTTAATTTAATGTATATAAATATAGGTAGAATAAAAATTATAATATCATTTTTCAAATAAAATTAACAAATTGTTATGATTTTAAGAACATATTTATGGGTATATTTCAATCAAAAAAATTGGAATTACATTGATTGAAGTCTAATTTGTTGGAAATACCACAGCATCTTCAAAACTTCAATTTCCGATGAGCAATGATTCCTAGGGAAACTTCTATTTCCTTCCAACATACACTCTCCCAATTTTTTAAAAACATTTCAATGATAAAGAAAACTAATTTAATAATGTTTTTTAAAAAATGACTTCTACCAATTTTATAAATTATATATATTAGATAATATATATTTTTTATTTTTAAAATTTATACATATCTTTATAAAAGAGGGGCAACTGTGGCCACCCAAATTTACCCAGGCCCAGTACAATAAAATCAATAAGCCCAAATCACAATTAACACCTAAACTAACTCATTACAGAATAGGCCCGTTGGCCCAAAACCTAAACTCGTGTTTGGGAAAATAAAAACCCTAGGTCGGCCCTAGTGCGCCGTACTCGTCTTCTGCCGCCCACGTGCTTCGTCAGCAAGACCAACGCCCGAGGCTCGGCTCCCCTGTCTCGGTGCACCAAAATGGTAACGCCAGCCCCGTTGACCTTCGCGCACCTGCAAAAGAAAGCAAAAGAGGAAACGAGACAAGACAATAGAGCAGAAAAAAGAAAAAAAAACGAAAATAAAGCAGAAACGAGGCGAGACAACAAGCAGATATAGACAATAGCACTAGGAAACCAATGGATTTTTCGGCTATAAAGCCCGAGCAGAAAACATATTGTAAAAGGAGAACAAAAAAAAAAAAAAAGAAAACGAACATTGAAATAAAAAAGGGAAAGTTAAAAATCAAAAGGTGATTTCGAGTGCTTTCATTTTTCTTTTTGAATCTGTTCTACTTGTTTGTTTTTTTAGATTTTTTGCATGCATCATTAGTATAATAAAATAAAAGAGAAACGAAAAAGAAAACGAAGCCTTACCTTCACAAATACGCCATAAGATTTCTTCTTCTTCGTCGAAATCGGAGATGGAAGGGGCCTTAAGGCTGAAAGAAGCATCGCCGAGGCACGGGCATGCTGATCGTCGTTCATGGTAGTGAATCGACAGTTAAGGTTCGGCTGAAAGAAAAGGGGGCTTAGGGTTTCCTGGTGAAAGGGAAATGAGGCTAGGGTTTAATTCATTTGAATGGCTCCGTTTTAGCCTTTATAAGGGACTAAAAACGGCACCGTTTTAGCCTGATCCAGTGGCTCCAAAACGGTGCCGCACTGACCACACCCGACCAGATCCGACCTCCTTGCCTCAAGGACCCGCGCGTTCTTGCTGATAGGGGATAATTTCGCACTAAGTCCTCCTCTCTTACACGAGCATTCAATCGCGCCTGGCTTGCCTCTTTTCGTCTTAGAATTTGCCCCTGAAATTTGAGCATGGGTGCAGTTTGGTCCGTGCCTCGACGCAGCGTTTTAAGGATCTGGAATATTTCCAAATTTGATCCCTATGCATTAGCATACGTTGTGCGTTGTTCCTTCTTTTAAAATTTCAGTAGTTTATTTTATTTACGAATTATCTCTTTTATTTTAATTCAATTTCAATCTAGTTTTCTATTTAGTATAATTTACCATTTTAAAATCCTTTTAATATTGTTATATGTGTTAATTTATTTTTTGATAATTTTGCGCTGTTTTATTTATATAATTATTGTGAAGTTCCTTTTATTATTTACACTTTTGTAGAATGTCTCATCTATATATTTTTGTGTACACCTATACATATACTATTTTAATGGCTAAATTGTTGTTTTAAATTCATTTTTGTGCTTATAAAATTATTGTTTAGAAATTGTTTATATTGTATCATTTTAATATATTATAGCATCTCATTCAACAGTTTTGTATATATTTGTACATATATGCTATTGTAATTAAACTTTCCATTTAAAGAACTTATTATTTTAATGTTCTTAATATTTTCATACATGTGTTGACCTATTTAGATAACTTTACTTTGTTTTTTATAAGATCATCATTTTTAAGTTCTTTCTTATATCATATTAACTTTTTATGTAATATTTCATTCAAACGCTTTTATGTTCGTACATGTATAATTTATAGTAAAATTAGTTTAATCTTATATACATATTTAATTCCATGTTATTCTTGTATATATTTTTATGTTATAAAAAATCTCACATGCCTTATGTTTTTTTTTAGTTTTTTTTTATACATATATATATATTGGTTTTTATATTTGATTTATACATCATTAAATTCGTGTGTTTATACATATAGTTTTCTTATCATATATATTATTATGTTTTTTTTGTTGCATATATGACTTATAGAAAATTAATTTAGTCTTATATACATTATTAATTTCACGCAAATTTTTGCAACTAATAATTCCCAAATCTATTTACATGTGTATATATATATATATATATATGTATGTTTTGTGAACCTATTATGTATATTTCTTAAAGTTATATCTTATTATGTATCCTTCCTATACTTTCACATTCTACATATGATCAAATCTTTCTTTTATTGAGTGTATTTTAATAAAAAAATTTACATGCATATATTATTTGATTTAAAAGTTTTTATTCTATAACGCATATTTTAATGAATGCATATATATGTCTTTAGTTTGTTTCCTCAAATAGTTTCAAATTCAACAATTCATTTATAACATATTATGCGTTCATCCTTTTAAATTTGTCTTATACACATTATCTCTCTTTTAATTTTTATTTTGTTTTGCATATTTTGCATTTGATTGTATTGTATTAGGCTAGGTATGTTATTTTCGTTTTGTATTATTATTATATTGATTATTCTTCTTTCATACCTAAGAAATTGATAATATTCATAGATTTGTTGAATTTAATTGTTCATTTTGTTGGTCGTTTAAATGAATTATATTATTTTCATTCATCTATCATAGTATTTCATACATGCATATTATCCCGTGTTTATTTTTCCTTTTTGGTTTACAAATATCATTTATTAATCTCCAACTCTTCAAAACTAATTATCCCATTTTATTTCAAGTCAAATTAATGTGTTATAAGTCGGTTTTACAATTATTCGTTTGAAAATTCCTTAAAACGAAGGCAATATTTAATGCTTGAAAATTCGGGAATCATGCCCTATCGTGCTGGGTTTCGATTTCCCGTTTGTTCAAAATAAATCGAATATTCTTTAGAATCTTACTCGCATTTTTCTAAATCCTAAAATAAGGCAATGTTTGATGCTTGAAAATTCGGGAATCGTGCCCTATCGTGCTAGGTTTTGATTTCCCGTTTGTTCAAAATAATCGAATATTCCTTAAAGATTTTTACTCGTGTTTTTTCTAAAATCTAAAACAAGGCAATGTTCAATATTTGGAAATTCGAGGAATCATAAAGCAATGTTCAATGTTTGGGAATTCGAGGAATCGTGCCCTACCGTGCTGGGTTTCGATTTCTCATTGGATTAAATAATTAGGCATCCTTTTGTAATTTTCAACGTATAAATTTTTGGAAGTCAAAATTTACCGCGTTCTCGAGGGAATAAAGGAGCATGTCCCATCATGTTGGATATGATGCTTCATTCCTTTTGAAACAAGAGAACTTTGACGACCAACTTGAGCTATTCAAATGTTTTTGAAGGAACCATGTTTCAAAAATAGTTTCAAATCTCAGACATAAAGGCAGTATTTAATCAATTTGGTACCAATTTTGGGCATAGTGAGGGTGCTAATCCTTCCTCATACATAACCGGCTCCCGAACCCGTTTTCTCAAATTCACGTAGGCCAAAATTGATTTAAATGGAATAAAATATTTTTTAGGTAATCCGATCACACCGAAACAAAAAAGATTGGTGGCGACTCCATACCTCGTTTTAAAGTCGACCTCTATTTTTCAAAATAAAAATGGTTTCGACAATATATATTTAAGAAAATAACACATCTCATTTTTTTTGTGGTTGAAATCAAAGTGTCTATAATTGGTAACATGTGTTGTGTTTTCATTATTTAAAATTATCATTGTTTAAAGGGGCCCATAGTCATCTTGCTATTTGTAAGTGTTTTTTTTGTTGGTTAATAGGAAAATGACATGCCAACTTCTAAAATTATTATAATAACAAATATAGCGCTTACCATTTACATGTTGCATCAGTTTAGCCTTTTTTTTTTTTAAAAAATAGCCTTATCATTTATACTTTACCTTCTTTTATCCTTTTTTTTTTCACATGAAAACATATTTCAATACACAATGTGTAAATTACAAATAAAAATAATTGTTTTTATTTAAATCTCTTTATTGTTAAACTAGATAATCCCTAAATACATTGCTTTCCTTATACTTTAAATAGTCGACAACTTAATATCTTTCAATGACAATTAACTCATTTTTTGTTAGGTTAAGCTATTTTACATTGACTTAAAATTTGATTGAATTAATGAAATGTGCGCTTTTTATTTTTAAATCATTGAATTATAATGAGAAACAAGAAATCAATCATGAAGATGGTAAAACCCATTGTATTATTCATATTTAGCTGGATAACCAGTTCTGATATTTATACAAACTTTAGTAACTAACTGTTAACAACTAACTGCTGCTTAACTAACAACTTATAACCATCCACACCTATTCTATTCCTTAATATGCCTTCAACTGCTTGATTACTGCTTTTTGTTCTCGCCTAGTGACAACGTTGAGATTCGAACGAAACTTTGTAAACAAAGAAGCAGACAAGGGTTTGGTGAAGATGTCCGCTACTTGATCTTGAGCTGGCACATGTCCAACATCCAACTTTCCAGCAGCAATCTTTTCTCTAACAGAGAAGAGATCCAACTCGACATGTTTAAATTTTGAATGAAGCACCGGATTTACCGAGACAGCAACAGCCCCAGAATTATCACACCAAATTATAGCTTTCTTAGACGGAGCAACATGTAACTCAGACAGAAGGGATTCCAGCCAGACAACCTCAGTAGCCGTATAAGCAAGGCTACGATACCCGGCCTCTGCAGTAGACCTGGAGACAACTTGTTGCTTCTTAGTTCCCCAGGCCACAGGATTGCCACTAAGAAAAACACAGAAACCTGTGGTGGATCGCCTATCATCAACATCTGTACCCCAGTTTGCATCAGAAAACCCTACTAGATCCAAGCTGATAGCAGCAGTAAAATGAAGACCGTACTCCATAGTACTCTGAAGATATCGAATGATCCGTTTGACAGCCTTAAAGTGCTGATCAAGAGGCCTATGCATAAATTGGCACACTTTGTTAACAGCAAAGGTGATATCCGGCCTAGTGATAACAACATATTGTAGAGCTCCCACGATACTCCTATAGTCAGACTCATTTTCAATAGCACTACCAACATCTTTGTGACAAACTTGTCGAAGTAGTCATCGGCGTAGGGGAACCCTTTGCTTGATCCATACGAGCCCGCTTTAAAAGATCCACGAATATATTTCCGTTGATCGAGGAAAAGTCCATCGATAGTATGCTCAACTTCAATACCAAGGAAATAACTAAGAGGCCCGAGATCCTTCAAGGGAGCTGTGTATCTAAACTTGTGACAAATGCATCGATCTTCGCCTACGATGATTACAAAGTGACAATGATGTCATCCACGTAAATAAGAAACATAAAGTAGCACCCCATTAGTGTTTTTGATGAACAAAGAACCATCAGATTTTGCTAACATAAAATGAGAGGCAAGCAAGAAGTCTCTGAGTTTAGAGAACCAGGCTCGTGGTGCTTGTTTAAGACCATACAACGCCTTCTTTAGCCTGCAAACCAAGTTTGGACCACCATGCTGCTGTTCAAAACCAGGGGGTTGAACCATATAAATCTCTTCAGATAGATCGCCATTAAGAAATGCATTATTGATATCCACTTGTCACAACTGCCAACCAAATTTTACTGCTAGAGCAAGAACAACGCGAATTGTAGTTGGTTTAACAACGGGGCTGAAGGTTTTATGGAAATCAATTCTAGCTTCCTGAAGATAGCCTTTCACAACCAAACGACCTTTATATCGAGCAATAGTTCCATTTGAATGACATTTAAGCTTGAAGACCCATTTGCAGCCCACAGCTCGTCTATTTGCAGGTAGAGGGACTAAATCCCAAGTATTATTCCTCAACAAAGCCTCATATTCTTCTTGAGCAGTAAGAGTCCATTCTTTGCTAGAAAAAGCCTCAGCAATCGTAGTAGGTTCAGTAACAGTCAGCTCAGTTGAGAAAACCCGGGGCTTAAAAATACCACTCTTGGACCTGGTTTGCATTGGATGCGAGTTAACAGGAGGGGCAGACACCTCTTCAACCATCTGAGGACTATTAGGAACCGAATGGTCTTCAACAATCGGAGGACTATGAGAAACCGAATGTGAGCCATATGAGGGAACAGGCTGAGAGGAAGCATCACCAGGCGAAGGAAGACTCCTGTTAGTTGTACTAACAGACAACAAACCATCAGCTGACCTGCTTACCAAACCAGGAGAGTCACAAGAAACGAACCTAGAAGCATCAAAAATAGGCTGTTGCAAGGAGGAAGCAAGCACTGGAACTTGAGAACGATGATGCAAAAACTCAGGTCGAATGTCAGGAGAGGCAGCATTACCAACTGAGTTGGTGGAACCAGCAAAAGGAAAACATGTTTCATCAAATACCACATGTCTAGACAGGAACATCCTTCCAGTATCATCTAAGCACTTGTATCCCTTGTGCACAGGACTATAGCCAAGAAAAACACAAGGCTTTAAACGAAATTGCAACTTATGATTATTGAAAGGCCTAAGATACGGATAACACATGCAACCAAAAACACGGAGGTGCATGTAATTAGGCAGAGACTTGTGTAACAGTTCATAGGGACACTTTCCATCGAGAATAGATGTTGGAAGCCTGTTGATGAGATGGACGGCACTAGTGAAAGCATGCGCCCAAAGATGCATGGGAACCTTAGCTTGAGCTAGCAACGTCATGCCGATATCAACTATATGCCTGTGTTTGAGCTCGACCAAACCATTTTGTTCAGAGGTGTGGGGACACGATAGGCAATGGTGGATTCCTAGCTGAGAAAGAACATGTGGAAAAGATCAAAACTCGCCTCCCCAGTCAGTTTGAAGAACCTTTACCTTACAACCAAACTGAACCTCAATGAATTTATAAAGATGCAGAAACTTTGCAAGAGCCTCAGATTTATTTTTAATGAGATATAACCAAGTATATCTAGAATAAGCATCGACAAACGAAATGTAATAGGAGTGTCCTTCAGAAGTGACAGAAGCTGGCCCCCAAACATCAGCAACAATAAGCTCAAAAGGAGCTGAGTACACAGTAGAAGAAGGAGAGAAAGGAAGTTTATGAAATTTTCCAAGCTGACACGCTGAGCATATTGAACTCAGTATAATATTGATTGCATCTATATTACATTTTCGAAGAACAGAAATGAAAATTTTATTACAAGGGTGCCCAAGCCTTCTGTGCCATAGATGAAAAACAGCAGTACTAGGAGTAGGTGTCCTCAAATTAGTAGCATGACTAGTGACTGAAGAAGACAAGGTAGTAGCATGAACAGTGGCTGGAGAAGTCAAAGTAGTGCTGACCCGTGAAGAGGCTGATAGATCAAATTTGTACAGACCATTATGAATGTAGCCTACTAGCAAAATGCTCCCTGTCTTTACATCCTTCACAAAGCAATGCACAGGATGAAATTCAAAATAAACTTGGTTATCCTTGGCAAATTGAGCAACAGATAATAATTTTTTACAAATTTTAGGAACATGTAGGACATTTTTCAAGTGAAATACTCGACGAGCAGCAGTAAAATGACCTGAGCCAACATGAGCTACAGGCACAGGCAGTCCATTCCCCATGTAAAGCTTGTGATTACCTGTGTATGGTGCTGCATCCTTCAAATTATCCAAATCATTAGTAACATGATGGGATGCTCCTGAATCAGGATACCAAGTGTTTGTATTCAGAAAACTCGAAAGATGTTGTTCTCGTTTGGGACTATCACTAGTCAAAGTTGAAGGCCCCTAAAAGTGATGACAGTGAGCCTGCATAGACTGGTCAGAAACTCCATCAAAATTTTTATCAAACCGATAGTAGCACTTATGAACAGTATGACCGATTCGGCTACACAGCTGACATTGTGGCTTAGAGTGACCAAACTTCCTCCCTCGACCACGACCTCAAGAAAACCGACCATTACCTCGGTAGGATGATCGCGATCCACCATCAAACTGACTATTGCCATTTTCAGAGCTTTAAAGTTTCTGAGCAACGTTTGCCTGAAAAGAAACACTAGAAACCAAATCCTGTTGTCGAGTTTCACAATCAATAAGCGTCTCGGTAAGAAGATCAAGAGGAACACACATGGCAGAAGCTACAACTCGAATTGATTCAAACTCTACCGGTAATCCAGCAAGAATAACACTAATTTGTTCTTGCTCAGAAATACCACTCCCTGTAGCCGTCAGAGTGTCACAAAGACTCTTAATCTTGGCCAGGTATTCTTTTACAGTTAACTGACCTTTTTTCTGAGAATACAAAGAATGTCTCAAGGTAGAGACTGTCAAAGTAGATTTTGAAGCAAAACGACGCACTACAGTATTCCAGACATCAAAACTCGATTGAGCATTAGTTAGATGAACCAAGATCTCATCACAAATAGTAGACAATAACCAAAAAGCCATAAGTTTGTCTTGTTGCTTATGAAACAAGAATGCAGGATTAGGAACAAGATTGCCATCCTTATCAACACCGACTGTGAAGGAGTATTGAATGTCCCAAGTACAAAATCTTGCAAACCATAACCTTCAAGAATCAACAGAAACTCGCTTGTTTCCACAAAAGAAAATTATTCTCACCAAGTTTCACGGTGTCATGCTTGGGAAGCTGTTGTATCTTCGCAAAGAAGCATCATCGGGATCGGAGAAGAACCACTCATTGGAGCAAATTTGTATTAAAAGATCGGCGATTTTCACCATTGTTATCGAAACACCTTCAAAGTGGGCCATGAGCAAGATGAAAGAAGAGGAGAAAAAAAAACGACTATGGCTCAGATACCATAATGAGAAACAAGAAATCAATCATGAAGATGGTAAAACCCATTGTATTATTCATATTTATTTGGATAACCAGATTCGATATTTATACAAACTTTAGTAACTAATCTGTTAACAACTAACCGCACGCTTAACTAACAACTTATAACCATCCACACCTATTCTATTCCTTAATAAATTAGATATTTTTTAAAATTTTAATTAATATTTTATATATATATATATATATATATATATTAAACATGATAATATTACATCCTTGCAATTATATTTTCGAAAATCACATCATCTATGTGACACTCCGTTACAAATCGAACAAAATAATTTATAATATCAACAATATAACTTTGTTTTCCCTCTACGAACAGCTGGCTTACCAGCGGAATTTAATTTAAATAATAAAGAAACTATTTTTATTAAATTATAAAAATTCAAATATTTGAAAAGAAAAAAAAAAGATGACCTTAAGATTGAGTTAGGTCAAAATCAAGTATGAATGTGATATTTCTGAAACTAAACCGACTCGTAAATTTATTAAATATTCTTTTTAAAGGAAAAAGAAACATAAATGATTGGATGTATATTTTGGTAATAGAAAGAGATTGGTAACAACCATGCATGCATGGTGGCTACGATGATGTTATCAGCACATGCATTGCCTTGAAGCTTTAATTCAATTGTCCATACCCAGAGTTGTGCCAACATTCTTTTCTTTAAAGAAAAGGCTTAAGTGATGGGTTTTCCTATGAAGACTGTAAGGCCATCCCATCCCATGAATCTCCATTACATTTTTTACATTTGCTTCTGTAAATTTAGATCCAATCATAATTATATGCATATTCTATCCTTCCTAACTACAAGGGTTTTCCTTTTTGTTTATTTTAGAATTTTTTGGGTCCTAATTATCAAAGGATTAATATAAAGGTTTCTGCTGATCGTTTGTGATAATAATATCTTATCTTTACGTACCCAACCCTATCTTATCTTTTCTTTTTTGGCTTTTATTGGAATTCAATCACTCTTTTTATTATGCATGAAATATTTAGGTTTGTTATATAACCATTCATTTATTTTGCTGATTGAGTCTTAACTTAATTGGCATAAGCATTGTTTGTAATACCCCGAAAACTTTTACAGTAAGATATTATCCTTGATATAGTAAAATAAGGAAATAAAGTGACAAAAATGGAAATTTTGAGTTATGTCAAAATTGAGAAGTATATTATGATATATTAATTCAAGAAATGACTAAATTGTAAAAGTGAGATAAGTTTTGTTGCACAAGAGTAAATACTCAAAATTTGAGGGGTTAAAGTGTAAATATGAAAAATTTGAAGGACCAATAGTGTAAATATTTTAAGAGTGGAATGATCTAGAAACTAAGAAAAATGGATGGATTAGGACCAAATTGAATAGGTGAAGAACTATGAGGGACTAAATTGCAATTTTACCAAATTAAATTATGACTCAAGGATGGAATTTTAAAAGATAATAAAGGGCAAAATGGTCAATTGGAAGAGAGAGAAATCTAGAAAGCAATGATGATGTTGGAGATATTTTAGATTAAATAAATAAATAATAGTTTATTAATATTTTAATTTAATTTTTAAAATGATATTTTATTATTTTATTATTATTTTATTTAGTATATATATAGAAAGAAAGATGAAGAATCTTCATCTTTCCCATGCACCCAACGTATGAAGAGAATAGGAAGAAAAAAACTTTCTTTTCTTTACAATTTGGTCCTTCTACCAAAAATTCACCATTTTCACCCAAAAATCAAATGAATTTCCATAGCTACCAAGAGAGAAAAATGTTAAGGAGAGCATGGGGAGTTAGAATATCAAGTTGGATTCAAGAAATAGAAGCTGGAGGAGAGAGAAAATCAAGTTAAAGATTGGTATCAAGAGAATAAGGTAAGTACATCAAGATTTCAATATGTTTTTAAGTTTGTTATTGTTGATAAAGCATGGAAATAATGTTATAGTAGAGTTTTATTACATAAGGTCCTATGTTCTTGATATGTTAGTGAAGAGAAAATAAGAGAAAGTGATGAGAAATGGTGTAGAAAAAGAAAATAAGGGTGTTATAACATGGTAATTAATATCTTGCACTAAAACAGTTATGGACAGCAGCAGTAGTCTAACTTTGAAAAATCACCATAAATTGTAGAAATCGAATTAAAAGATTAAAAAAATATGGAATTAAATATTATTGAGTCTAGTTTCTCATAGAAGAAACAGTGTAAGCAATGGATTTTTAAATTTTGAGATATAATGAATTTTGTGAGACAAGGTCAGAATGAATTCGGGTTCCCCTGTTCAGACTTTGAAAAATCATACAAAAATGAAGAAAAATAATTATGGGCTTAAATTTATATGTATATAATCCTGAATGAGTCTAGTTTTATTAGAAACAAATTATAACATCATTTGAATTCTGTACAAGGAGATAATTAATTTTTAGTGAAGAAGGATCGGAACTGTCAGACAGCAAAACAGGGGTGACTTTAATGAATAAACTGTACTAATTGGCTAAACCAAAAATCCTGGAAATTTTATGGTAAGAATATATGTGAGTCTAGTTCCAGATAAAATTTACAGATCTTAATTTGGAGTTCTGTAACTCAAGAAATAAATAATGTTGTGACTATGACTCAAATGGACAGCTTTGAATATACATATAAGTAAATAGTGAAATTATTGATAATGTTACTTATAAGCATATTATATAAATTTAAGGATGTGGAATGGAGAGGAGGAGGAGGAAAAATATATGAATATTCAGCAAGCATGACTAATTTGCATGTTTTAAGCTTAAGGACTAAATTGAATAAAGGTAAAACTTTATGGGCAATTTTGTAAAAACGTCAGAAATGACTAAATTGCATGAAATAGATTATTTTATTATTTAAATTACAAAATTTAACGAAATTATCAATTTAGTTCAAGATCGGGAAAACATGTTTTAGGGATTAAATTGAAAAGTGTTGAAATTGTGAAAAATTTTGATATTTATAGAATTCATGGATTGTTATCGATATTTATGATAATAATAGCTGGAAATAAGGATTAAATTGCAATAATTTTATTTTCCTGACCCTAAGGATGAAATCGTCATTAATTAAAAGTTTAGGGGCAAAATTGGTAATTTTGCTTAGAGCATTAATTAAATGCATTAGAATATGAAATGAATGAAAATGATGATCAAATTTATTTATAAAGATCAGGAGGCGACACAAATACGAGACTTGATCATGGAAAAGAAAATATATCGAATAATATAATCATAAACACGAACAATCAATGAGGTAAGTTCATGTAACTTGAATTATATTCTTAAATACTTGAAATGTATGTTATTGATGTGAATATGATTTGAATATTCATTATATGAAAATTGATGAAACATTAACATATTTGATAAAAAAGGAAGAAATCCGGTTGAATGGAAGGAAAATTGATGGATCTCTAAAAGGAATTGATGGTAAAAAGGATCTAGCTTGGACGGGTGATCCTAACTCGACATAGCCCTCCCGAAGAATATGTGGAAAATGGATTTGCTTGGACGGGTAATCCGAATTAGGGTCCGAATTTAGCTCGACTGTAATTGAGATCAAGCTCATTAGAGTAATTGTCGTTGCGAGGGATTTAGCCTCGACTGGTAATCCCGACAATACTCTATGAGTTTATATTACTGTGATTTAGCTGGGTGGTAATCCCACCGTAAGGATGAGGTTCGCGGGAGTGTGCTCGATATGAAATGTGTAAGACCATAGTTGAAAGACACCATGGCAACTCTGATATGAAATGTGTAAGACCATGGTTGAAAGATACCATGGCAACTGATATGAAATGTGTAAGACCATGGTTGAAAGACACCATTGCAACTTGATATTAAATGTTTAAGACCATGGTTGAAAGATACCATGGCAACATGATGAGAAAATGAGTAAGACCATAGTTGAAAGACACTATGGCATCATGTCAAAGATAAATAAGACCGTGGATGAGAGACGCTATGACATCTGTTGAACAATTGATATTCAGGTAATATGTATCAGATGACGAATGGTTATATGAAATAATTATGAAGATAGATAAACGAAATAAGTATAAGTACATGGAATATAATTTATGTTAAGTTTGATATAAGCTATTACCGGAATAAATATACATAAAATATATGGAAATGATGGAGTATGAAATATTGATATAATGAAATGAATGATATATGCTTATGAAGAAACGGTAAAAGAATGATATGTTTCATGGCATGTATATATATGATTATCTTTGATATGTTGATACAAGGAAATTATGAAGTAAAGACAATTATTAAACTCAAGTGTGACATGTCGAGAAAATAAGTATATCAATGTTGAATTTATATGATATAAATGCAAGTATACTAACAATGATGTGTCTTGATACTTAGACAAAGGACAAGCTATTGATTGAATGGTAATATGTTTAATTACAAGAAACTTTGAAATGGTAAGGCATTGAGATGAAAATAAAATTTAAGATTTTGCAAATTTTTTTATAATCTCGATTTAATTCCATTTGGTTTCTAGTGTATGTTGGGGCTTGAGGGCCTAATAGAGAGACATTATGATTATTTTCAAAATCTGAATAATAAATGACTTAGAATTATCTGAAAATGTTGAAAACTCAGTAATGCCTCGTACCCTATTCTGGCAATGGATACGGGTAGGGGGTGTTACATTTAATGGTATCAGAGCTACGGTTTAATCGGTTCTCGGACCAAGCATAGTATGTGTGAAGTCTAAAAACAGATGTCATTATATAATATGTGATAGTGTGATATCTCTCGACTCTGAAATAGGTCCCCCTTTTTTATATTTCCTTTCGAATCGGCCCCAGAACTCTGTTTTAGATTCAGATTTGGTCCCTTTTTTAATTTTAATCTAATCTTTTATACCCTATTTTTTTTATTTGTAGCATTATTTATTATTATATTAACTGTCATTATTATTATTATTATCATATTCACTAATATATTATTATTATTATTATTTTTGTTATACTATTATTATTATTATATATATACATACCTTTTATTATTATCATTTATGTACATATATTTTAAATATTATCACCATTATTATTATTACTTACATGGTTATTATTATTACTATTAATATATACTTTATTGCACATGTACGTATATACATTTCTTTTTATGCATAAGTATTATTTTCATTACTTTATTTTAATATTACTATCATATTATATTTACTTTTTGCATTTTAACATTATTATTATTATTACTCTTGTTATCATATATTAATGCATGCTTTTATGCATATATATATATATACATAGTATTGTTTCTTTATTACTTTAATTAAATATTTACCATATTTACTTTTCGTATTTCTATATCATTATTATTATCATCATCTTTGTAAATACTATTACCATTGTATTATAATTATTATTATATTTTCATTTTCTTATTATTCTTCTATTATGTTTCTTATCTATTCATGTTTCCATTATTATGCTATATCTATTATTTATTAATATTTTATTATTACTATTATTAGCATTAGCATTATTTTATCAATACGATATTATGTATGTAATTTCTAATAATAATTATATTATGTATGTGTTTTGTATATATATATATATCTCATGCAAATACATTTTTAATATCATAATTGCTATATGTATATATGTATATTATGCATATACTTTAATACTTCGTATATATTTTATTTCTGTTATTACATATGTATTTTAATACATCTAGGTATATTTACGTATCATACTATTATTATTTATGTTTTTGCTATCATTATCATTTTCATTATCGTTGCCACTTTTATCTTGTCATGTTTTATAATTGCTCATTTATTCATTTAGGTATTTGCTTATTTCGTTTTTCCTACGTATTTATTTTTTAGCCTTGCTTTTATCTTTTTGCTCATACTATTGCGTTTGACGTTGTCACACCTATTATTATGTTCTTATACGTGTTAATACCATATTATGTTTTTACGTTTTACAATAAATCACGTTACTTTTTGCTCAATATATTAAGACAATTCTTTCATAAAAGCAATATCCGGTATTAGGTAATTCGAGATAATCGTGCCCTAACTTACTGGGTTTCGACCTTTCTCGTTTAACCTAAATAACGAAATATTCTTTTAAAATCACGATACGAGTCTTGAAAATACTTATTTTCGGAGATGTAAGGTATGGTGCCCCAACTTACCGGGTACGACATTTTGTTACCTCGGAATAAGGTTTTTCGCAAATAAAGATAATATTTGGAGTTCAAAAACTCGAGGAAATGTGCCCTAACTTACTGGGTTTCGATTTCCCTCGTTCACTCTAACTAACCGAATATCTTTTTAAAAGAAGTTAAAATACATTAATTTTCAATAAAAGGCAAGCTCAGTCTCAAAGTTCGAGATATCGTGTCCTAACTTACTGGACGTGGTATTTCATTATTGCGAGACGAGAAGATCTTTAACATTTGAACCTTTTTAGAGAGGGATCGTATTTCAAAATATTTTAAGTTTTCAAATTTTCGACATTGAGATGCTAATTAATCAACTAGGTACCAATTTTAGGCGTATCGAGGGTGCTAACCCTTCCTCGTGCGTAACCGACTCCCGAACTCACTTTCTGATTTCCGTAGACCAAAAATTATCGTTTTAGTAAATCTTAAATTTTATTAAAATGGTTAATCAAAGGTGATCCGATCACACCTCTTCAAAAAAGATTGGTGGCGACTCCAATTTTTCATTTTCGTTTCCAAAACATAAGTCGATTCCCGTTTTTCAAAAAAATGGTTACGACAGCTTGGCGACTCTACTGGGGAACCAAATAAGAGAGTCAAGCCACAAGTTGATTAACTTTTGCCTTTTTGTCGAAAATTGAAAATTTGGTTTTGAAATACGATCCTTTCATTGCGTTTCATTTATTTGCAATGTAATACTTGCTGTGTTAATTCGAGCATTTAAATAGTTTTACATATTGCATTGCATGACCATTATGGTCACACCCCTCTAAGTGGGAATGAGAAACTACTCCTTCGTGAGGTTTTCACCTCCGTGCAGGATAGTGGATCACTTTCGGAGTACGTCCGTACCTATGTCTTCGTGAGATTTTCATCTCCGTGCAGCCATAGGGAAACGTATTCCCCTAAACTGAACTCGGTCTGTATGAGCCTATAATGGGTGAAGATCGAGGAATCTGCCGGTTCAGGTACCTTTACTCTAGAACCGAACCCCATATAGTGAGCCTTAAGGAACCTACCCTAGGTAGAGCCACTTTGAAACCCTAGTGGTTACCCGAGCAAGTGCTATATTTGATTATTCCTTGTTTGCTTTAAATCTTGTATGAAATACTGACTTGTTTTGTTTTGATTGTATTTGCATGACATTTTCATCATAAAAGGTGTTGATTTACATTCGGTTGTTAAGAAGATAGCTTATCATGGAAAATGGGTTTTTTGATAAAGTAGAAGACAATGCTACTGTTCGGATATGGGCTGAGACAACACAACAAGAGAAAGGTGATAGCCTAACCGAGGGGTACGTGTCAGAGTTGTTGAGTTTTACTCGGGTTAGCATAACTCAGAACAATCTCCAAGAGATGAAAGAAATTTGGGCTCAGTGGGATGACGAGGTCAAACGGCTGTTCTACTGTCATTATGGCGATTTACCTTATCTACTCGATGTCAAGATAGACGAAAGCCTGTTCCGAGCCCTCGTTCAATATTGGAATTCTGCTTACAGTTGCTTCACTTTTGGGATGGTAGATTTGGTACCCACGATAGAGGAATACACAGCCTTGATCCGATGCTCGAAGATTCAGGTTGACAGGATTTATTCCAAAGCTGCCAATGGCCCAGCGTTCTCAAAAAGGTTGATGAACATCACAGGGATGAGCGAACAGTGGGTCACAGCCCGAATCAAACAAAAAGGAGATTGTAGGTGCATTCCTTGGAGGCATTTGAGAGATTTAATCTTGGCACATCCTGACATGAAGAAGAGGGTAGATGTCTTCGCCTTGAGCATTTATGGATTGGTTATATTTCCCAAAGCCTTGGGGCATATAGACGAGGCGGTTTCTGATCTTTTTGATAGGCTTAGTAAAGGGACCACACCTGTGCCTGCGATATTGGCTGAAACTTTCAGATCGTTGAATGCTTGTCGAAGAGCGGGTGGAGGAAGATTTATTGGATGCGGACAGCTTCTGCTATCGTGGTTCCATAGCCATTTTTGGAAAATAGAAAAGGTCTCGTACCGCGTCTTCTCTGAAAATTACTCTCCACTGAAAGAGTTAGCGGCTACACCAAGAAGAGACGATATCACAGAAGAAAACTGGGTGGCGATCCTTCAGAATTTGCAAGAAGAGGATGTCGAATGGAGAGCCCCGTGGATGGTGCCTGATGAAATATTATACCGATGTAGAGATTTCGATTGGGTTCCCTTGTTAGGAGTATGGGGAGCCGTAGGGTATGCTCTCTCTTTGGTGTTAAGACGAAGACAGTCCGCACGATTTACACCACCAACATACGGGTTAGCTCAGTGTGAATTTGTATTCACGGGAAATAACTACAAAAGGAGAGTCCGCGAAATATCGAATGCCTGGAACCAGACTCGTAGAATGAAAAAGTTTGCTGCCAATCCCATGGCTACCCTTGAGTACGACCAGTGGAGGATTCAGAGAATAAACGATAACATCCCCAAGCCAGATCAAGAAGGCCCTAGGTCAATGGAAGAATGCTTAAGACCAATCCCGTCTGAGCTAGAAATCATCAGACATGATTTCGAGAGAAAGAGCCTGGACCTAGAGAAGAGGATCGAGCAGTTGGAAGAGGAAAAAATGCAGCTGGGATTGGATGTCGATGTCCAGAAGTTAGAAGCTGAAAGACTTAAAAAAGGAAAGAACAAAGCTGAGGAAGATTTGGACAGTTTGAAAACTGACTATAAGAAGCTGCGAATGTAACAACCTAATTTTCAGTAGTGTCGGAAACAGTGATTCGAGATCACTAAATCCGATGAGTGAGTTAAAAATTTAATAAATTAATACCTATGAGTCAAGTGTGATTATAGAAGTATTTTTTTTATTAGTGAATTTTGTGATTTAAAAGAATTAATTAGGTAAATCGGGTTAAAAACGAGGTATTGAGACCTCGAATTCATAAACTGAGCCATAAACATTTTTATAAATATTTGTGGAGTGTTATTAAGTTAGTATTAAAGTTTCGTTAGAAAATTTTAACGTTTGGTTAGTCAATTAATTAAAAGGACTAAATTGAAAATAGTGCAAAATTTGGTAAAGTGATTAAATAGTTTAACTGACTAATAAGGAGGGATTTAAAAGGCAATTAGACCCAAATTATATGGGCTGGACGGTTTGGGCAAGAAAATCAGCAAAAAGACAAGGAGAAACAAGGGCAAAATTGGAAATTTTGCAAATTAAACATATAAAATAAAGACAAAATTGAAAAATCTAGAGATATCATCATTTTTCTTCAGCAAAAACGCCATGGGAGGTCTGGAAGTTTCTGGTTTTTCATATTTTGACATATGTGAGTTAAATTTTTACTTTTTCTTAGTAATTTTTATGTTTTTTGTGACTTTTACAACTAGGTCCACTTGTTGAATTCATTAGTTTTTGGTTCTATGAAAGAAATTGAAGGTTGTTATGAATATGTGATGGAAGTATGTGATGATTTGGCATGGAATTAGAGCTTTAAATTGTTTATATGCTGATTTTATTGAAAGAATTGAATAGAAAGTGAATGTTTGGGACCTAATTGTAAAATAGTTTGAAGTTGGAGTTTTATGTAAAAATTATGAATTTCAATAGTTATGAAATAACTTATCATGTCTAAGAAAATAATTAATTGATAAAATTATCTTAATTTAGGGGTAAATTGAGCAAGGACTGAATTGTATGAATTGTGAAATATGGGGCAAAATGGAAATCAACATTTTGCACTAAGACTGTTTTGGACAGCAGCAGTAGATGAACTTTGAAAAATCACCAAAAATTGTGGGAATCAAATTAGAGGATGAATAAAATATGTAATTAAAGCTTGTTGAGTCTAGCTTCTCATAAAAGAAATGGTGTAAGCAATGAATTTGTAAATCATGAGATATAATGAATTTTGTGAGACAAGGTCAGAATGAATTGGGTTCCCCTATTCGACTTTGAAAAATCATAACAAATTAAATAAAAATAATTAGGGGCTTAAATTTATATTTCTAGAATCCTGAATGAGTCAATAGAAATAAACAAGAACATCATCCGAGTTTTGTATGAAGAGATAATTAATTTTAAGTGAAGAAGGGTCGAATCATCGAGACAACAGTAACAGGGTGACTTTAAAGAATAAACTGTACTTATTGGCTAAACCAAAAATTCTGAAAATTTTATGTTAAGAAGATATGTGAGTCTAGTTTCAGAAAAAATTAACGGATCTTAATTTGGAGTTCCAGTATCTCCAAATATAAATAATTTAGTGACTATGACACGGTGGATAGCTTAAATATTCACATAAGTAATTAGTGAAAATTATGGATAAGGTTACTTACAAGTATGTTATTTATACCAAGGATGTGGATGGAGAGGAGGAGGAGGAAAAATAAATGAATGACTTGTGTATAAATTGATTACATGCCCGATTATAAACAATAAACGTTGAATTAGTAATGATATAATGTTTTATTTCATATGTTCATTATTAAATTGTAAATATTGAAAAAGTATGAAAATTGAACTAAATGTTCAAATCTAGTGGAACGCAGGTTGAGTACTTTCGCTCAATGGCTAAAACAATTGACGGAAAAGACCATGGTTGGACCATGGCAACATGTGATATGTGATTTCAGATAAGACCATAGTCGGGCTATGGCATCGGGAGAGATGTGATTATGTGCTTCAGTATAAGACCATATCCGGGATATGGCATCGGTGTGATATATGCTATCAGATAAGACCATATCCGGGATATGGCATCGATGAGATATGTGATTCGTGTAAGACTATAGTGGGCTATGGCATCGATATGTGTTATGTGATCCGTGTAAGACCATAGTTGGGCTATGGCATCGGTATGTGATATGTGATCTGTGTAAGACCATAGCTAGGCTATGGCATCGATATGTGATATGTGATTACGTGTAAGACCATAGTTGAACTATAGCATCGAGAAAACGAAGTACTCAATTCCGTAAGACGTTCACTAATTTGACAAAATGTGGTAAGTGAAAGAGTTTATGGATTTAAAAGATAAATTTGTAGTGAACATGAAATTGAGCTCAGTTAAATGATTTCATCAATTAGATATTGTGTATGGCAGAATGTGTTAGCGAATTACATATTTATTGAATTGATATTTGAAGTTCGGAAAGTGACATGTGATGATGTGTAAGACTATAGTTATACTATGGCAACAAGGAAATGACATACTCAATTTCATAAGACGTTCGCTAATTTGATAAAAAAGGTGATAAATGACATGTGAAGTAAAGTGATAGTTTTTAAGTAGTTAATAATATTGAGCTCACTTATATACATTTGTTAATCGAGATTGTGATCGACAAGAAGAGATAGCGAATTATATGCTTATGAATATAAGTATTTACGAAATACAAGAAAATAATGGTTATTGATATATGAAAGCATGAGATTATGACATACGAATTATGAATATGGAATATGTTTGATAAATGTGTTCATTCATAATTATGGAATTATGTACCTCATGTATACTATTTGCATAAAGATGATATTTCAAACACTTTGGTGAGTAAAACTCAAATATAAATAAGTATGAAATTAAGACAAGTTGATATGAAAATATATTTAAATTACAAAGATATGGCTGATATATGTTATGATTACATAACATGAAATTGTGTACATAAAAATGAAAAACAAAATGTTCAAGTTTAGGCACACGGCTTAGCAACACGGGCGTGTGCTCAGGCCGTGTGACTCAATTTTCTTCTTGAATGCAAGTCAGAGAGCTTCACCGGCTTGGGTCATAGGCGTGTGTGACCACACGGCCTACCCACACGGCATGTCCCGGCCACCTGCGGGCGTGTAACCCTTATACGTGAGAAAAATTTTAAAAAAAAAAAAAAAAAAAATTCATGAGGATCCAGTTTAGTCCCAACCCGATCTTAATGCACTATTTGAACCTCGAAGGTTCGATAAAGGAATCTTTATAATCAATCTCAATATTTGAATGATAAATGATTTAAATGATCTGTAAGTGTTCTGTACTTCTTGGTAATACCTTGTAACCTGTTCCGCAACGGATACGGGTTAAAAGTTACTGTCAAGGTCAATAAGAACCGCTGGGCTAGGGAAGACGTCTGAGCAATGGCGGCAAGAAGTTAAAGAAGAGAAAAGTAAAGCTAGCCAATGGGAAGAAAAATTTCGAGAGGCTCAAGCTCGAGAGGAAACTCTAAAAGAGAGTTTGGTAGAAAGCCAGAACGAGAAAGAAGGATTAAAAATGCGGGTGAGAGAACTAGAAAAGTCCTTGTACCAGCAACGTGCCCGTAACTCTGTAATTGAGTTGAAAGCCAGTCAAAGCAAAATTGAAGAATTAAAAGGAAAGATAGAAGAACTTAAGGTGGCTCTACAAGATCGTGAACTTCAGCTTGAATTCCTTGAGATAAATAGCGATCGATTGAACGAGCAACTTCATCAATCCCAAGATCAAGTCAGGAACAGAGATTACATCATGGGTGAAGCTTTGATTCAAGTACGAGAAGTAGCAGATCACTTGCAAACGTTAGCAGTGCAGGCTGATGTGCTGAGTTTAAAGTACGAATCAGAATTGGATAGAGGACGAGAATTAGCATGGCTCCTTAGGCAGGTCAAGGCCCTAAGTATCAGGGCCAAGCCTTATATGTAATCTATTTTATGTAAAGAAACTTGCTTTCTAGAAAGTTATCTTAATGAAATTGAATTAGAATCAACGCCTTTTGATTGCATTCATTTGCGTTCATTGCATCCATTGCATTCATGCATCAGCATTGCATCATATACACTAAAACTCACAAAAAACCCTAAAATCGTGGCAGTTACCCTGGAACATCGTTACGATACACGAAGAAAAATAAAAGCCATGGACCAAAGGTTAGAGAGATTAGAGCAAATGCAAAAAGAGATGCAGGATCAACTACAAGCACGTATGCAAGAACAGTTAGCCAAAGTCCAGCAAGATATGAGGGACTAGATGTTGGAGTCTCAAAAGAGCATGATGGAACCTAAAATAGGACTATTATTTAGAACTAACCAAACTTAAGGATTGGAAACATTTGAGAAGAAAGAGTTTAAATTGAGACTACCTCTTCGGATTTTCTGTTCAAAGATCTAAGTTAAACAAGAAGACAGAGTACCGTTTCAGCGAAAGAATATTGATAAACAAAGAGCAATGACAGCCTAGACATTAAAAAGGGACTTATGCTCACAACATGCTGCACTCATGCATTTATAGATCATTCATAGCGCATCTTATTAGGAGCATTTGATTCATTTCGATCATAGCATCCTAATTCTTTGGCATAAGCATCGATACATGGAGCTGATTCTACAGGACATGTCCCCAGAATTAGTGAATTCACCAAACCTTAAATCCCTAAGCAGTAGGGTAACAGGTTGAATTCGCCGATCTTAACCCTCTAAGCAGTAGGGAAATAGATCGAAGATAACAAGCTTTAACCCCCTAAGCGGTAGGGTAACAAGCTGAATTTACAGACCTTAAACCCCTAAGCAGTAGGGTAATAGGTTGAAAATCACAGATCTTGACTTCCTTAAGTTGCAGTGGAGCAGGTCAAAGATGAAGGGTCTTAAACCCCTAAGCAGTAGGGTAACAGACTAAAATTCCAAATCTTATCTCCCTAAGCAGTAGTGGAGCAGATCAAAGACGAAGAACCTTCAACCCCTAAGCAGTAGGGTATCAGGTTGAATTTACAGATCTTAACCCCTAAGCAGTAAGGAAACAGGTCGAAGATGATGAGTCTTAACCCCTTAAGCAGTAGGGTAACAGACCGAATTTACAGATCTTATCTCCCCAAGCAGTAGTGGAGCAGATCAAAGACGAGGAGCCTTGACCCCTAAGCAGTAGGGTAACAGGCTAGAAATCAAATATCTTCTCCTTGAAATGGCATTAGAGCAGTTCGAAGCCACAGCAGATCTCCTTGAAGTTTTGGTGGAGTAGATTGAAGTCACATAGAGTTGCAGTGGGGCAGATCAAAACAAACCCTACCTTCTTGAAGCTGCAGCGGAGCAGTGAAGCGGAGTGAAGCAACAAGATTGGAACAAAGCTATCTGGGGAAAAGGAGCGCTAAACAAGTCTAGACACGGTGAGACCGGGCAAAATTGGTCTTTCTTAAGTCTTTGCTTTGTTCTCGTTACACGACAACAAGCAAAGAGGGGCAGCTGTACAAGCCCAATTTTGGGCCCAAAACCTCTAACCCAGACCCAAAACCCAACTAAAACCCCAACTTAAAATAAATAACCCCTAACCCACTAAACCTAAACTCACCAAACAGATACCCAAACAAAAATTAAACCCAAACCCCAAGCCCAATAAATTTTAACAGCCCAAATAATAAAAAAAAATTAGAAAAGAAAAACCCTAGCTAATCTACCCTAGCCACCTCTGTCCCCTCCAGCACTGACCCTAACCTAGCGCCGCCAAGTCCCATCGCCCCTCAGACCAGCCACTGCTCCACCTATGCCGCCGCTTCATGCGCACCTGCAAGCATTAAAAGGACAAGACAGAAGCAAAATAGGACAGAAAAAACGGCTATATAAGCCCAAACACACAATGTAAAAGGGGGTTTTTTTTTTTAGACACACAGATCTAAACACTAAACAGTCGTTTTATCAACAAAACTTAGTGTAAATACGAGTGTAAATTGCAGCAGTGAGAAACATCAAAAGAAGTTTAAAGATTTTAAAACAAGGTTTTTTTTTATTTTCTTTTTCGAACCTATTTATCGCATTTTTCTTTGTTTCATACAGTATATACATACATACTTTTTAAGCACTAAAAATAAATAAAAAAAAGAGAAAAATTTTACCGACGGGCGATTTTCGGCCACCATCGTGTCTGTGGTTGAGCGGCGCCGGCGTGGTGGACGGTGGCGGTCCCGTGATTTGGGGTCTCAGGGGGAGAGAGAGAATTGAGAGAACCAGCCCTTATTTTTTTTTTGAAGAAGAGAGAAGACTGAAATTTTTAAAAAAAAAATTAGGCTTATATAGGCATACAATACGGCGCCGTTTTGGGGCATTAGTTCCCAGCACCAAAACGACGCCGTTTAGGCACGACCCGAAGACCCGACCCGCCTTACCCTGGGATCCGCGTGTTTTTGCTCTTAAGGGTTAATTACCTGCTTGGTCCTTCCGCTTTTTATACACTCTGCAATTAGGTTTGCATTTATTTTAAATTGGCCCCAAAATTTATCGCACTCTTCGATTTAGTCCTCCCTTCAGTGACACCGTTTTAAGGACTCGAGAAAATTTCCCTTTAGGCCCTCTGTAGTTGTACGCGCATTCAAATAGGTCCCCCTTTTTTATATTTCCTTTCGAATCGGCCCCAGAACTCTGTTTTAGATTCAGATTTGGTCCCTTTTTTAATTTTAATCTAATCTTTTATACCCTATTTTTTTTATTTGTAGCATTATTTATTATTATATTAACTGTCATTATTATTATTATTATTATCATTTTCACTAATATATTATTATTATTATTTTTTTTGTTATACTATTATTATTATTATATATATACATACCTTTTATTATTATCATTTATGTACATATATTTTAAATATTATCACCATTATTATTATTACTTACATGGTTATTATTATTACTATTAATATATACTTTATTGCACATGTACGTATATACATTTCTTTTTATGCATAAGTATTATTTTTATTACTTTATTTTAATATTACTATCATATTATATTTACTTTTTGCATTTTAACATTATTATTATTATTACTCTTGTTATCATATATTAATGCATGCTTTTATGCATATATATATATATATTTATATACATAGTATTGTTTCTTTATTACTTTAATTAAATATTTACCATATTTACTTTTCGTATTTCTATATCATTATTATTATCATCATCTTTGTAAGTACTATTACCATTGTATTATAATTATTATTATATTTTCATTTTCTTATTATTCATCTATTATGTTTCTTATCTATTCATGTTTCCATTATTATGCTATATCTATTATTTATTAATATTTTATTATTACTATTATTAGCATTAGCATTATTTTATCAATACTATATTATGTATGTAATTTCTAATAATAATTATATTATGTATGTGTTTCGTATATATATATATATATATCTCATGCAAATACATTTTTAATATCATAATTGCTATATGTATATATGTATATTATGCATATACTTTAATACTTCGTATATATTTTATTTCTGTTATTACATATGTATTTTAATACATCTAGGTATATTTACGTATCATACTATTATTATTTATGTTTTTGCTATCATTATCATTTTCATTATCGTTGCCACTTTTATCTTGTCATGTTTTATAATTGCTCATTTATTCATTTAGGTATTTGCTTATTTCGTTTTTCCTACGTATTTATTTTTTAGCCTTGCTTTTATCTTTTTGCTCATACTATTGCGTTTGACGTTGTCA
This sequence comes from Gossypium anomalum, assembly GCA_025698475.1. Lineage (NCBI taxonomy): Eukaryota > Viridiplantae > Streptophyta > Magnoliopsida > Malvales > Malvaceae > Gossypium > Gossypium anomalum. Next base: position 9,034,291 of record CM046967.1, on the reverse strand, counting down.
CACCTATTATTATGTTCTTATACGTGTTACTACCATATTATGTTTTTACGTTTTACAATAAATCACGTTACTTTTTGCTCAATATATTAAGACAATTCTTTCATAAAAGCAATATCCGGTATTAGGTAATTCGAGATAATCGTGCCCTAACTTACTGGGTTTCGACCTTTCTCGTTTAACCTAAATAACGAAATATTCTTTTAAAATCACGATACGAGTCTTGAAAATACTTATTTTCGGAGATGTAAGGTGTGGTGCCCCAACTTACCAGGTACGACATTTTGTTACCTCGGAATAAGGTTTTTCGCGAATAAAGACAATATTTGGAGTTCAAAAACTCGAGGAAATGTGCCCTAACTTACTGGGTTTCGATTTCCCTCGTTCACTCTAACTAACCGAATATCTTTTTAAAAGAAGTTAAAATACATTAATTTTCAATAAAAGGCAAGCTCAGTCTCAAAGTTCGAGATATCGTGTCCTAACATACTGGACGTGGTATTTCATTATTGCGAGACGAGAAGATCTTTAACATTTGAACCTTTTTAGAGAGGGATCGTATTTCAAAATATTTTAAGTTTTCAAATTTTTGACATTGAGACGCTAATTAATCAACTAGGTACCAATTTTGGGCGTATCGAGGGTGCTAACCCTTCCTCGTGCGTAACCGACTCCCGAACTCACTTTCTGATTTTCGTAGACCAAAAATTATCGTTTTAGTAAATCTTAAATTTTATTAAAATGGTTAATCAAAGGTGATCCGATCACACCTCTTCAAAAAAGATTGGTGGCGACTCCAATTTTTCATTTTCGTTTCCAAAACATAAGTCGATTCCCGTTTTTCAAAAAAATGGTTACGACATAACTAATAATAAAAAATATATATATGCATGAGATAACATAAAAATATATGAATAGTATGATGTTTAAAAATATATACATAATATATATAAATATATAATACTAACTATATATATATTCATAACATATATATAAAATATATACATAATATAGTATTAAAATATATACATATACGTACATGTATGATAAAAATATACACTAACATTAATAATAATGGTAATAATAATGATATTAATAATATTAGAAATGATAATAATAATATTAATAAAAAAACGAAAATAAACAAAAAGGACTAAAATGAACCTAAAATAAAGGTTCAAGGCCAATTTAAAAAATAATAAAAGACCAAATGCGAACATAAAGGAGAGTGTAGGGATCAATAGAAAAAAAATTCCCATTTTCGAAACGACACAGTTCACATGGGGATTAAAATGAAACAGAAATTAAATTCTGGGGTAAAATCAAAAAAAGAAAAAAACAGAATGGGACCACATTAAGACGGCCTCAAAAGCGGAAGGACCAAGGGCGCAAATAGACCCTTGGTCCAAAAACAGGCTGATCCTTCTAGTGGGTCGGGTCACCTGCACGGGTTGAGGGCCAAACGGCGCCATTTTGTGGTCTCCAAAACCCCATCGAAACTAAATCGTTTTACCCTTCTATATAAGTCAAATTTAACAAATGAAGGTTCATTTTTCGCTGAAAATAAAAAAAAAAAACTCAAGAGGGCCTTATTTTTTTCTCTGCTAGGGCTCCAGCACCGATGTTGGGTCCGGTCATCGGACCGACACCGTCCGCTGAGAGGTCGCCGTATATATTCGTATATATGAACAATATATTTTTTCTCTCTTTTTTTTGTTTTTTATATTCGTATATATAAACGGTAAAAGAAAATAAATGGATCTTTCTATGTGTAAATAGTTGCGAATAAAAAAATTAAAATGAAAATGGATCGAAAATAACACCTTATTCCGAATCTAACTCCACTGTTTTAGTATTTCTTGCTATGACCGAATACTTCTATTGGTTGTTTGAGTCTCTTTTGTTCTATTTTTTTGTATCAAAATCTGTCCAGGACCCCCAATGATCTCTGTTTTTGGCTTTTTAAAGCCATTTACAATGCCCTAATACTATTGAGCCCATTTTGCAGGTGGAGCAGGTGGTGGTGGCAGACGGTGGACATGGCAGACGGCATGGGGGGTAGCTAGGATCTGATATGGGCGGTGGATGGGACAAGGGCCGCACCTAAGGTTTCTTTTGTTATTTTTCTGATTTGTTAATTGGGTTAAATGGGCTAGGGTTAGGCATTGGTTTTTTTTTAGGTTGTTAGATTTAAATTGGACTGATTATTTTTGTATTGGGTTTAAGGATTTTAAAAGGGGTTTGGGTAGTTAGGGTTTTGATGTAAACGGGCCTAAAATTGGGTTTACTTTTTGTAAAAGGCCTAGGCTAATTTGGGCTTCTTCAGCTGCCCCACTTTGCTTATTGTCGTGCAACGAGAATAGAGCAAAGACTTTCAAGGAAGATCAAATTTGCCCGGTTTTGCTGAGTTTTGACTTGCTTTGGTGCTCTTCTTGCTCAGGTAGCCTCTTTCTAGTCCATTGCATCTTTTAGCTTTAGTTCAATCCACTGTAACTTCAAAGAGATAGAAACTTGTATTTCTAATCTACTCACATCTTCAGGGATATAAGATCCGTTGTGATCTGCCCTTCTGCAACTTCAGAAAGGTAAGATCTGATATCCTCAATCTGCTCCACTGCAACTTTAGGGAGACAAAATCTGGTGTCTTCAATCAGCTGTAATCTTTATTCTTTACTCGGCATGTAATCCTGAGCTCAACTCATTTCTCACAATATGAGTTGACTCTTTAAAAACAAACATTAAAAATAGAAATTGAAAATAGCTCAGCACGTGAGCCAAGGCTCAACTCACCTCTCGCAATACCAGTTGATTTTTGAAACTGAATTTGAAAAACAGATTTTGAAAATATCTCGACATGTGACCCGAGGCTCAACTCACCTCTCGCAATATGAGTTGATTTTTGAAAAACAGAAATTGAAAAAACAGAAATTGAAAATACCTCAGCATGTCCTGAGGCTCAACTCACCTCTCGCAATATGAGTTGATTTTTTTGAAATGCAGAAATTGAAATGCAGAAATTAAAAATACCTCAGCGTGCCTCAAGGCTCAACTCACCTCTCGCAATATGAGTTGATTTTTGACAAACAGAAATTGAAATTACCTCAGCGTGGCCTGGGGCTCAACTAACCTCACGCAATATGAGTTGATTTTTTTGAAAGACAGAAATTGAAAATACCTCAACGTGTCTTGAGGCTCAACTCACCTCTCGCAATATGAGTTGATTTTTGAAAACAGAAATAAAAACATCAAAATACCAAAACCTGTCATCTGGTGGAACTCAGGTGTTTTTTCCTTTGATTCAGTACAGTTATCATCACATCCTCTTGCTCTACTGGAGTACCTGTATATGTCATGCATGATGTTATCATAACATGCACATGTTTGTCTTAAATGTCTTTATGCCTACATGATTATGCTATGTGCCTTAGGCATGTTTGTCGTATGTCCTTTTTTTCATCACGATTTTTTTTTGTGTTGATCTGCATTCATTACTTCGGCTCTTGACTTTCTCTTTAGGCTCTGTACCTGTCCTCAAGTTTCATGAACAATCTGCGTTTCTCAGATATCACTCTTTTGCCCCTGGTTGAACTTTGTCCTTGCTTTGAGGCTCTTGTACTTATCGAATTCTTATCCGGGTAATGCTTAATATTTCTTTTGTTTAGAGTATGTCATTTCACTATTTATCATGTAAATAAACCACATAATGAGATGCATAAAAATGGTCAGGTAGGGACAAAAAAGGGTACCTCACATTTATTTATTTCAAATGTAGTAAACAAAGAAAGTTAACCAATGATAGTAAAAAGTGTCATAAAGAGAAAAGGGATCGCATTCAATGGATACAAATACTCTAGATATTCAACGCATGAACTCTTCCACGTTCTTCAATCAAGAATCTTTTTGAGCGTGGCCTCTTGCGTAGAAGATTTCGAGCTTTCAGAGATGCTTTAAATACTATAGCCGTGCCGTTTGACCCACCGTTCAAGTCGCCTTGCTCTTTAAGCCCAAGTTTACTTCATTAGGACGCCCTCTCAGGTTTTCATCCTAATCTTTTGTGTTAATCAAGACACCCTTTTTGAGTTTTCACCTTGATCTCTTTTTTTTTTTTAAATGCCCTTTTTGGGTTTTCCTCTTAATTTTCTTTTTTTCAAGCATAATATTTCTTCATAGCATCTGAGTTCACTGGATTCGGTAACTCCTTTCCATCCATCTCGGTGAGAATAAAAGCTCCACCCGAAAAGCCTTCTTTACGATGTATGGTCCTTCCCAATTTGGTGCCCATTTTCCTTGTAGGTCTTTTTGTATTGGGAAAATCTTTCTCAGCACGAGTTCTCCTTCGTGGAATTCTCTTGGCCATACCTTCTTGTCATGGGCCGCGATCATTCTCTTCTGGTACATCTGTCCATGACAATTGCCTTTATGCATTTTTCTTCGATAAGATTTAGCTGGTCATATCGAGCTTGAACCCATTCTGCTTCTTCTAGTTTCGACTCCATTAAGACTCTTAGAGAGGGGATCTCAACTTCTATAGGTAGCACAGCTTCCATTCCATAGACCAGAGAGAAAAGAGTTGCTCCCGTAGATGTCTGCACAGATGTACGATATGCGTACAAAGCAAATGGTAGCTTCTCGTGCCAGTCTTTATATGTCTCGGTCATTTTTCCAATAATCTTCTTAATATTCTTGTTGGCCGCTTCAACAGCTCCGTTCATTTTCGGACGATAGGGTGATGAGTTATGATGCTTTATTTGAAATTGCTCACACACTTCCCTCATCATCTTGTTGTTCAGATTCAAGGCGTTATCTGAAATGATTCTTTCAGGCAAACCATATCGACAAATAATTTCCTTTTTCAAAAATCTACAAACTGCAGTCTTTGTCACATTGGAAAACGAAGCGGCTTCTATCCATTTTGTGAAGTAATCAATAACAAAAAAAAATAAACCGGTGCCCATTAGAAGCTTTTGGGGAAATTAGCCCTATAACATCCATGCCCCATATAGAAAAAGGTCACGGAGAAGTCATGACATGAAGGGGCGAAGGGGATGCATGAATTTTATCGCCGTAAATTTGACATTTGTGGCACTTTCGTGCATAACTAATACAGTCGCTCTCCATTGTAAACCAGTAATAACCGAGTCTCATAATCATCCTGGCCATAGTGAAACCATTGGCATGTGTCCCACAAATTCCCTCATGGACATCTTCAAGTATTTTTCTGGCTTCAACAGCATCTACGCATCTCAAAAGCACTTGATCTTTTTCTCTTTTGTAGAATGTCCCCATCAAGAACAAATCCCGCTGCCATTTTTCTGATTGTTCTTTTGTCGTTCTTATTTGCTTCTTCGGGATACCTTTGATTCTTGATATATTGTAAGATATCATGGAACCATGGTCGTCCATCTGGCTCTTTTTCAATGCTGAAACAATGTGCAGGGACTTCATATATGCTTATTTGCAGAGGCATTATCTCTGTTTCTCTGTTCGCTTTGAACATTGAAGCCAAAGTGGCCAGGGCATCAGCCAATTGGTTTTCTTCTCGTGGGAAGTAATTAAAAGTTATTTATTTGAATTCTTTAATCATTCCTGCCACTAGATCGATGTATTTGACTAATTTAGAATCTCTCACTTCTTAATCTCCACGGATTTGGTATATCACCAACGCTGAGCCTCCGTACACTTCTAGAATTTCGACATTTCGTTCAATAGCTGCACGAAGTCCCATGATACAAGCCTAATACTCTGCTATGTTATTGGTATAGAAAAAATTCAGCCTGGCAATGAACGAATAATGGTTCCCTTCTGGTGATACCAAGACTGCTCCAATCCCATGCCCCAATGCATTTGACGCACTATCAAAGCTCATCTTCCATGATTTCTCTTTTGATGACTCACATTTTTTTCTGTAATGCACATCAAGTCTTCATCTGGGAAATTAAATCTTAATGGCTCGTATTCCTCTATTGTTCGAGTTGCTAAGAAATCAGCTATTGCACTCTCTTTTATCGACTTTTAGCTTACATAGATGATGTCGTATTCTGATAATAGGATCTACCATCGTGCCATTCTTCCTGAAAGTGCAGGTGATTCCATCATGTACTTTATTGGGTCCAGCTTTGAAATTAACCATGTCGTATGATACAACATATATTGCCTGAGCCTCCGAACTACCCAAACCAAAGCGCAACAGAATTTTTCAATTGATGAGCACTTTGCCTCATACTCTGTGAACTTTTTGTTGAGATAGTAAATCGCCTTTTCTTTTTTTCCTGACTCATCATGTTGCCCCAGTACATAACCCATTCAATTTTTGAACACAGTCAGATACAATATTAACGGTCTTCATAGAGTTTGCGATACTAGTACCGGGGGACTAGACAAATATTATTTTATCTCTGGGATTATGTTTTCGAAGAAGTCGAAAAATTGGGTCACACTGGTTGGTAAGTTGAGCAATGAACCGAGCGATGTAGTTCAATCTCCCTAAAAATCCTCTGACTTCTTTTTGTGTGCGCGGAGGTGGTAGTCCTTGTATGACTTTTATTTTATCTGGATCAACTTCAATGCCTCTCTCGCTGACGATGAAGCCTAGAAATTTTCCCGAGGTAACCCCAAACGTACATTTGGCTGGATTAAGCTTCAGCTGTAACTTTCTCAGTCTTTCGAACAACTTCCTGAGGTTCCCAACACACTTTCTTTCCCCCTTGGATTTGGCGATCATATCATCGATGTAGACTTTTATTTCTTTGTGTATTATGTCATGAAACATCACCATGGCCCTCTGATATGTTGCCCCAGCGTTCTTTAATCCAAACGGCATCACCTTATAACAAAATGTTCCCCACATCGTTACCAAAGTAGTTTTCTCTATATCCTCAGGAGCCATCTTTATCTGATTATAACCTGAGAATCCATCCATGAATGAAAACAATGAATGTTTGGCTGTATTATCCACTAATGTATCGATGTGTGGCAAAAGAAAATTATCTTTAGGACTTGCTCAATTCAGATCGCGATAATCCACACACATTCATACCTTGTCGTCTTTCTTCAGTACTGGGACTATGTTAGCTACCCATTATGGGTACTTGGAGACTTGTAGGAAGCCAGCATCGAATTATTTCTTCACTTCTTCTTTTATCTTTAATAGCATTTCAGGTCTCATTCGTCTCAGCTTCTGTTGAATGGGTTTGGATTCCGGTTTCAGTGGGAGTCTATGGACCACTACATCCTCATCCAATCCTGGAATGTCCTGATACGACCATGCAAATACATCTTTGTACTCATGAAGCAAAGCGATCAAATCATGTTTGGTGTTATCTGAAATGGAGGTCCCAATCTTCACTTCTTGCCTCTTTTCTTCACTTCCCAAGTTTACTATCTCAACAAATTCTTGATGAGGTAGAATCTATTTATCTTCTTGTTCTACCATTCTTAGTAAGTTAAGAGACGAGACATAGTCTTCAACATTTTCCTCGGCTTCGAACTCTCCTAAACAAATAGCTTTCTCAAAATCAATTTCAAGATTTATAACGAGTTTGTTCATATCGTTGATATCTGAGCATCTGAAAGTTGAATGGAAAAGAAAACTATAGAGGAGCATCAAAGTATTGGGACCAACAAGCATAATGGCATGATGTGAGATATATGCAATGACAGGCTGTGAGAAGAGGGAAAAAATTATGAAGTTAATAAAAATGAAAATACCATGACAAAATGCATCTCCATTGATGTTCATTTAAATGATAAAGAGTAAATTATAAGCTCTTACAAAAGAATCCCTACTATTACTTAGGGACACACAAAAAGAAAAGTGTAAACATTAAGCATTACTCTGGAGAAGACTTAGAAACTACAAGAAGATCCACAGCAGTCCAGTTATTCAAACCGAATCCAGGAGGACAAGGGTATATCATTGAAACATCTTTAATTGCATCATTTCCTTTGTTAATGACATTTATACTGACATTCTGAAGACCCCTTTCAATTAATAGCAGCATGCTTCTTGGGTTATCTTGCCCAGGGTATATCATTCCTGCAGATGTAAATGTTTTTTTACAAAAGAGGGTACGTTATGGGCTCTCATTCCAATTCTCGGCCTAAGGCTCTTGCAACCTTCCTTTCTTGATCTTTCTGCCACTGTTTTCTTCTCTATCGTATATCCAGCTGGAACCCTAAACCATATCGAGCCTTATGGGGCACTGGTTTTAAAGCTCTAACTATTCCTTGCTGATATCTTCCCAAACCTTTCCTCGCTTAGGCTCATTTTCCTATAGTCAGCTTAATTTCCATTTTGGTATTCCTTGATAGCTTAGGCATGGGAATTTTATTTCCTTCAGCAACGAACGTAGCATTGATAAATTTAAAAGAACGGAAGGAACATTCTACTGTATCCTTGCTTACTTCGAGGTATGGTGTATCGGCAGTGATAGATGCGACAATGTCTTCCTCACCCACGACAGTGACCAAAAGACCATCCATGATAAAATTTACTTTTTGATGGAAAGATGAAGGAACTGCCCCAGTAGAGTGGATCCAAGGCCTTCATAAAAGGCAATTATACGAAGGTGTGATGTCCATGACCTGAAACTCGATGTCATATATATAGGGGCCTACTTCTAGAGAAATTTTAATTTTTCCCATGACTTCTCGTCTTGTCCCATTGAATGCTCTTACTGTAGAGTGACAAGGCCTCAAATACGATATATCAATTGGAATTCTAGAAAGCGTGGCCAAAGGTATGACATTGAGTGCTGACCCATTATCAATGAGCACATTCGGTATTATGTAACCCTTACAACGAGTTGTGATGTGCAATGCTTTTACGGAGCCCCTACCACTTGGCGGTATTTCGTCATTACTAAAAAAAATAAAATTATCCGCATTCAGGTTATTCACCCACCTATCCAGCTTTTCAACAGATATATTGTTTGTCACATAAGCTTGATTTAACACTTTCAGCAGAGTATTCCGGTGTGGTTTTGAATTCAACAGTAGAGACAATACTGAGATTCGTGCTAGCTGTTTATTTAATTATTCCACAACATTATATTCACTATGCTTGATGGACTTCAAGAATTCCTCTCATTCACAGGCTTTTTGACTTCTTGTTCGGACGGAGTCTCAAGTTCGACCTCGGTCTCATGCATCGGTGCCTTTCCTTTCTGGTTCGATTCACTCGTCTTTTTCGTTGGTTCAACTATTTTAGAATAGCATCTCCCGCTGCGAGTAAAATGTCCTACTTCACCAACATTTCTAGTTATGGCTTTGGATTTTTCATCTTCAGGTGCGATAATGTTGACATCGTATTTCTATGGTACTGCCTTATTGTCTTTGTAAGGGAAAAGAGATGGTACTTCAATTATCATCTTTGGTTTCACTTGCTCCTTTTTTGCATCGTAATAAATCACCAATGGTCGATCGACACTATAAGAGAAAACTGATGATTAATTTTCAAAAGTGCATACTTCTCCTTCATCGACCTCTTTCATTTTGTTGAGGATCTCAATCTCCTTGTTGTCCATCATGTCTTGAAGTAACTTTCTAAATTCCTCACAAGACTGGATGTCATGCCCTTCAATACCATGGAAGTCACAAAAACATTGACTTTTTATACTTCCTTATTTAAAAATTCTGTAGGGGCGACAAAACAGCCCCTTTTCAAGCATCACCTTCCATATCTTCTGTAAAGGTGTCTTTATTTCAGAAACGTAGCTTTTGGTTCGCCACTTGTCTTCCTCAGTCACCGCGCTCACATTCCCTTCAATATGGTTAGGGAGCGGATTTTCAGTTGTATTGCTAGTACCATCAAATCATAAGATGCCTGAATCAATGAGGCCTTAAACCCTTCTTTTAAATGCTAGACAATTTTCTGTAGAATACCCTTGGTTTTCGATATGGTACATGCAACTAGCATTAGGATCGTACCATTTTGGGTATGGAGGCTTCAAGGGTGCCATATAATGTGGGGATATTAATTATTTTTCCAATAGTTTTGGGTACAGCTCTCCGTATGACACAGGAATCGGGGTGAACTAGGGTTTTTCAGTATTGGATCTTGTCGGTCTTTGTTCATCTTTAGGTTGGCTTTGAGCTGGCATGGTATTCTGTGGGAACGTAGTGACTGGTCTTTGGTTATTCGTGGCGTAGACGGGGTAAGAAGGGTAATGAGGTGGTGCTTGATAGTAAGGGCTTTGAGGAGGATAATAGAAGTTTGGAGATGGGCGATATCGAGGTCGTGTCTAGACTGGGTAAGGATTAGAAGTGTGGTGGCTCTCAATTCCCAACATATGGGTTTCTGTTTCTTTTTTCTTTATAGGTGCTACCCTTTTCGAGCTCTTGAAACCTTTCATCCTTCCACTCTTGATGGCATTTTCTATAAGTTCGCCGGATATTACAATATCTGCAAAGTCCTTCGTGGCGCTTCCTACCAACTTATCATAAAACGGTACTCTCAAAGTGTTGATGAAGAGGACCGTTATTTCAGTTTTAGTCAATGGAGGTTCTACTTGAGCCGAGATATCTCTCCACCTTTACGCGTATTACCTAAAAGTCTCTGTTGGTTTCTTTTCCATCATCTGTAGAGTTAGTCGATCAGGCACCATGTCAGATACATACATGTATTGTTCACAAAATTCAGACGCTAAGTCTTTCCATGATCGGATCATTTCTCTACTAAGTTGATTATACCATCGAAGAGCTGATCCTACCAAGCTGTCTTGGAAATAGTGTATGAGCAACTTATTTTCATTCACATAGCCTGTCATTTTTCGACAAAACATGACAAGATGCGCTTTTGGACATCTCGTGCCATCGTATTTTTCGAAATCTGGTACTTTGAATTTCGGAGGCAGAACCAGATCGGACACCAAACTGAGCTCTTTGGCACTCAATGCAGAGAAGGTTTCAGTACCTTCTATCACTTTGAGTCTTTCTTCCAAACTCCTATACTTATCCCGGGCATCATGATCATCCATTTTCAACCTAGCTATTTCTACCGGATCATCTAAATCTGGAACAATTGGATCAGCAGGATTAGCTCCGGGGTTCGATACGAATATACTACCCTAGATGAGTAGGGGGTACGGGTCATTGCTCGAGGCTTGTAGGTTCCCCTTGAGGATATCCTCTTTGCGTTGTATTGGCATGAGGTAGAGTGAATCCTAGGGGATAGAGCGGATCCTGATCGTGATTAGTTCTTGGCTGAGATTCCATAGTGTCAGGGCCCTGCATAGGTCTTTTTCCTTTGACCAAAGCTATCTTTATCTCCATCATTTTGGCCATCTGATCTCTTTGTTCGAGCGATTCCTCTCGAGATCTTACCATTAGATCTCTCGTCTCCTGTTGTGATTTGGCCAACTGCTCTTGCAGTTCTCTTTGCGCTTTTTCTATCCTTTCAATTCTCTCATTGAATTCGGCCTCCATGGTTCTAGCTCTTAGACGCGTTTTATAATAATGGCGTGATTCCAGACTTGATGTGTCGCAACTGCGAATTATACGGTTTTAACCTCAGTGAATGATTATGGGATATATACATGCAATAAATGGATAAATGAATAAATGACAAATGAATGTTGAATAAATGACAAATGAATGTTAGTAATGAATAAATATGCAAGAATTTGGTGTTGATTTCAAGATAGCCCCATACTTAGGCATTTCATTTATTAAAAGAGTCTATTACAAAACGTTTCACCATTTTTTTTATTCGACAGTTACACAAATTTCCTAGACACATCGCCTTGTTTCTTCACTCGCTCTAAGAACTCTGACATGCTTGATCTTTGGCTCGAAGGGAATTGGCAACTGAGAGTTTTGGCTTCATCTGATAATTGCACAACTTGCATAGCCGCATTGCGAACTTCATTGATCAAAAAACCAAGTTGCATTTCTTTTTCTTGGAGAGCTCTTTCATAAGTGTGAGTGTCTCTGTCGTATTGATCATTCTTTTCTTCTAGAGCTTTTAGAAGAGTATCTAACTGTTGCTGACAAGATTGCAGCATATTTTCTAGATCTCGTATTTTCTTTCTTAACTCTTGACGTTCGGACTGACTAATCACAAATTCTGCAGTCACAGTTTCATACTCTGTATTCTTCTTTCTCAATTCTATCATAGCACGCGCAGCCTTTTCCTCTTCTTTCTTTGTTTTCCCTCTCCAGAATTCCATCCCACCTTTGACGTTGCTTAGCTCTTCTTTCTATTCTGCTGACGACTTGCCCAAACCACTATTTTTTATAGTGTTTCTTAGTTTTTTATTTTCCAAATAAAGATCCCTTAAGTCGTTTCTCAAGATCTCAACTTCTTTTTGAACTTTCATGGATTTAAATTCTTCAATTTAGACCCCGATCTTCAGCTGGTAGTTTTCGTCTTGAAGAGAACTAATATCCCCTAACAGCTTGGCCTTTTCACGTTTGAATTCATGTCTCGCTACTTCCAGCTCGGATGGCATTTCTTCTGAGAAAGGATTCTGGACAGTGTAGCTTGTCGATGAGATTTGTTGACTATTCACTCGTCGTTTTCTCCATAGGTCATAATCTTGAGTGATAGTATCAGCATGAAGAGCTAACTCCATTAGGTGAATTTCTTTCCAAGCCTTTGCAGCATCCCTGACTCTTTTCATGTAACCTTCACCTGTAAAGGCAAACTCTGATTGTGCCAATCTTCCGATAGCGGGTATGAACTGTCGTGAAGCAAACTGCCTTTGAACCATTAACGGAGTGTATCCGATTCCTCCCCATAATCCAAGTAAAGGCACCCAATCTTGGCTTTCGCATTTGTATAATAGAACTGAAGGACGGATCCATGGTGCTCTACAGGTTATATATTCGGTACGAAGGTTCTAAAAAACTGAAATCCAATGCTGTTCGGTGATATCCTTTAGCCAATCTTTCTCAAGATAAGCTTTCAATGAGGTGAATGTTTTTGAAAACATATGGAAAGGCGTGCGCTACACTTTCCAGAAATGGCTTAGAATTCAGAGCTTAAGTAACTATGCGCATCTGATAAAACGTCCTTCCCCTTTCCTCCTACAACTACTTAGAGATCTAAAGGTCTCGGCCAAGATAGCCGGGACGGGGTTGATCCCTTGCTTCAATCTTTCGAAGAAATCCACTACCGCGACTTCTATATGCCCGAGAACCTTTGGGAAAATAATTAATCCGTAAATGGCCAAAGCAAACAGATCAATCTTCTTCACAATATCTGGATGGTTTGAACTAAATGTCGCAGAGAAAACCACGGAACACAACTAACTTTGTTCTTTTCCTTTATTTGTTTTTCATCCCACATATCAATCATTCCCGTCAACCTCACTAACTTTTTCTTGAAGGTCATTGGTTTGGGTTCTTTCACATATATCTTGCTGAATTGTACATTGTCAATGTAAAGTAAGGCAGCATATTCTTCTATGGTCGGAGTCATATCTTCCTGATTGAAGGTGAAACATTGATAAACTGGATCCCAGAATTGGACCATGGCTTGAACCAGTTGTTCGTCTACGTTGACGGCGATCAAGTGAGCTATATCCCTATACTTTTCAGTGAAGATGCCCATAGTGTCTGAATCCCATTGTTTCCAATCCGAGTCAAATCCTTGAGGTTATTCTGATGAACATTTGTAGTTACTTGCTTAGGAAGATTAGAGATACATCCTTCCGTTAAACTGTCCTCTTTTGCTTTCTGAGTTTTCAAAGACCAGTCTCGAACCACGACATTTTTCTCAGTTACTTGTGTAATTGACTCCTCTATCAGAAACCCGTTTTTGGCAACCAATCTCTAATCAACACCTTCCTAATCAAGATGCCTATGATGCATGATGAAAAAAAAAAAAGACAAACAACCTTGGTTAGTAATCACAACAAATATGAACTGAGAAAAACTATGGAAACTTCAACAAATTAAGCTACCCGGTTCAATTCTTTTGCATAAACAGTGTAAATGTAAAGGAAATGAAAGGCAAGAGGCGTTTCTCCCGTGTACTTATTTTGGTGACTATTAACGGACAGAGGTTCGGCATGGCTCTAGTTAGGTGGCTCATATGGTTTACTATATGCGGTTTCGGTTCTAGACAGGTACTCGAATTATTCGTACTATCGTCTACTAAGACTAGTACGAAGCCTCGGTCATAGCCCATCACAAGCTCACGAGTTCAATTCGAGGGATTACATTCACTTATGCCTATGCGGAGGGACAAGTTAACTCACGAAAGCATAAGTCATATGTAACCCGGAAGTATTCACTAGCCTGTGCGGAGGGACGAGTTAACTCACGAAGGCATAGCATTTACTTCCACTTAAGCGGACGGAGAGCTCATGTTATGCAAAAATGCAAGTACTCGGTGTGTGGGGAGAAACTCACAAACCTTTACATTTTATTTAAAAACTAAACTACAAAAAACTAAAACTATAAAAACTTAGAGCTGAAAATCAACAAGATAAAACAAGTTAGAAGAATATTTACAACATGATGCAAATGTATGGTTTTCAAAAACAAAATTTTCAGGATCGGGAATAAATACTAATTTGAACAAGGAATTTTGAAAATTTTGACAACACGCGTTTAATTCTAGATTCGACTCTCAAAAAAAAGTCCCTAGTGGAGTCGCTAGCTGTAGCGACGTAAAAATTTCTAATTTCGGTCGCTAGTTGAGGCGATTATTTGAAGATTTGAAAATGGAATTTTGGTTTTATTAAAAAGGGAGTCGCCACCGATCCTTTTTCCTAGATGTGATCGGACACCTAATAAATCCTCTTTTTTAAAAGAAAATTTATTTTTTAAACAAAAAGAAGGTCGAGTTTAGGTCTACGTCAAAAAAGCCAGAGAAAAAATTGGGTTCGGGAGTCGGTTACGTGCGAGGAAGGTATTAGCACCCTTGCGACTCCCAAATTTGGTATCTTTATTAAACGCGTGTTGTCTTAATTTTCAAAAATGCGAGGTCAATGTAACATTTAATCGTGATCTGATCAAAACATGAGAATTTTTAAAATTTCGATTTCTTTTGAGAAGGACGTTCCGTTTTTAACACAACCCGATTGATATTCACCTAACATAGCGATGAAATCGACGACTTAATGTTAAATCGGTGCGTTGCCTTATTTATTGAAATTTAAAAAATGAATGAAAATACTTTAAATAAAAAGAAAACTAATATCGATGTTGAAATAATGTGTGAATTAATATGCTAAATTCGGAACAGACAAATAATAAAAAGTTAAGAATATACGAAGCAAATAATATATGAAACATTAACAATGTATATGCGATAATAATAGTTATAAAAACAATAATAATGCATATGGTATTGAACATGATAATAATAGTAATAATGCGAATATGAAATAGTAGGGAACATATATATATAAAACATATAATACTAGATTAAAAATATATACGATATATATATTGAAAACAGTAATAATATATAAAAAATAACTAATAATAATGATGTATATATATATATGTATTAAAATATATATGTAATAATAGGAATAACAGGTATATACATAGTATTAAAAATATAACATAATGTCAAAAATATATACATAATATAGTTATTAAAAATATATATATACATGAGATAATATGTAAAAAAAATATAATATAGTATCTGAAATATATACATGATATATATAAAAAATACAATATTAAAAAAGGATATATATACGTAATATATAAAAATGTATACATAATATAATATTAAAAATATCTGCATAATATATCAATATTAGAAACAATAATGTTAAAAATTCCTTTTAATAATATTACATAAATATATACCTATATATATTAAAGATATATACATATATAATAAAACATGTACTAATAATAATAATAAGGATAATATAAAAATATATACATGAAACAGTATAAAAATATATAACTAATAATAAAAATATATATATATGCATGAGATAACATAAAAATATATGAATAGTATGATGTTTAAAAATATATACATAATATATATAAATATATAATACTAACTATATATATATTCATAACATATATATAAAATATATACTGATATTAAAATATATACATATATGTACATGTATGATAAAAATATACACTAACATTAACAATAATGGTAATAATAATAATATTAATAATATTAGAAATGATAATAATATTATTATTAATAATAAAAACGAAAATAAACAAAAAGGACTAAAATGAACCTAAAATAAAGGTTCAGGGCCAATTTAAAAAATAATAAAGGACCAAATGCGAACATGCAGGAGAGGGTAGGGATCAATAGAAAAAAAATTCCCATTTTCGAAACGACGCAGTTCACATGGGGATTAAAATGAAACAGAAATTAAATTCTTGGGTAAAATCAAAAAAAGAAAAAAACAAAATGGGACCACATTAAGACGGCCTCAAAAGCGGAAGGACCAAGGGCTCAAATAGACCCTTGGCCTAAAAACACGCGGATCCTTCTAGTGGGTCGGGTCACCTGCACGGGTTAAGGGCCAAATGGCGCCGTTTTGTAGTCTCCAAAACCCCATCGAAACTACGTCGTTTTACCCTTCTATATAAGTCAAATTTAACAAATGAAGGTTCATTTTTTGCTGAAAAAAAAAAAAAAAACTCAAGAGGGCCTTATTTTTTTCTCTGCTAGGGCTCCAGCACCGATCATGGGTCCGGTCATCGGACCGACACCGTCCGCCGAGAGATCGCCGTATATATTCGTATATATAAACGGTATATTTTTTCTCTCTTTTTTTGTATTTTTTTTTATATTCGTATATATAAACGGTAAAAGAAAATAAATGGATCTTTCTATGTATAAATAGTTGCGAAAAGTAAAAAAATTAAAATGAAATGGATCGAAAATAACACCTTATTCCGAATCTAACTCCACTGTTTTAGTATTTCTTGCTATGACCGAATACTTCTATTGGTTGTTTGAGTCTCTTTTGTTCTATTTTTTTGTATCAAAATCTGTCCAGGGCCCCCAATGATCTCTGTTTTTGGCTTTTTAAAGCCATTTACAATGCCCTAATACTATTGTGTGTTTGCTTGATGTTGCAGGTGGAGCAGGTGGTGGTGGTAGACGGTGGACGTGGCAGACGGCATGGGGGTGGCTAGGATCTGACATGGGCGGTGTAATGGCCTAAATTCAAGGTTATCGGAACAGTGGTTTCGTAACCACAAATCCGATTTAAAGAGAAATTTATTTCAATATTTTTGCATGAATATTTATATAATAGAAAAATCGTATGAAAATATTGATAGAAAAATTTTATCGATTTAGTGATTAGTTAGAAAAAGAAATTATTGAAGAAATTGGGTAAAATAAGGTATCGGGACCTCTATCTCGTAAAACCGAGTCGAAAAATAATTTTATAAATATTTATGAAATGTTAGTAATGTGGTATTAAAATTTCGTTAGGAAATTTTAATGTTTGGATAGTTAATTAAATGAAAAGGACTAAATTGTTAAAGGTGTAAAAGTGGGTAGGATGATTAAATAACTTAAGTGTTTAATGAGAGAGG
Source organism: Gossypium anomalum (assembly GCA_025698475.1). Lineage (NCBI taxonomy): Eukaryota > Viridiplantae > Streptophyta > Magnoliopsida > Malvales > Malvaceae > Gossypium > Gossypium anomalum. Next base: position 9,016,798 of record CM046967.1, on the reverse strand, counting down.
AGTTAAAAGGAAAATAGACCCAAAATTTATTTGGGCTGGACGGCAAGGGCATGAAATCAGCAGGAAAATTGGTAAATTAAGGGCAAAATTGAAATATTGCAAAATTAGTTAAATAAAACTAGGACTAAATAGGAAATATCTAGATTTCTCTTCATTTCTCTTCAATTCCAGCAGCTAAAAACGTCATAGGAGGGTTCTCTAAGCTGGTATTCCATAATTTTTGCACCAAGTGAGTTAATCCTTGCCTTTTTCTTGTAAGTTTTGTGTTTCTAAGACTTTTACAACTAGGTCCTACTATTAAATTCATTAGTTTTTGATTTCATGGATGAAATTGAAAGTCACCATGGTTGATTTATGTAAGTTTGTGATGAAATAGAATGAAATTAAAGCTTTAAATTGTTTATGAGATGATTTTATTAGGTAATTTCAATGGAAATTGATTTTTAGGACCTAATTTTGAAAATGTTTAGAATTAAAGTCTATTTCTGAAATTATGATTCCTAAAGGTTGTAAACTAGTTTAAGGTGATATAATAAAGTGTTAATTGAAAAAATAAGCTCAATTGAGAGACTAATTGAGTAGGGATGAAATTATCATTTATTAAAAGTTTAGGGTAAAAATGGTAATAAACAGCTTGCACTAAAACAGTTTGGACAGCAGCAGTAGACTAACTTTGAAAAATTACCAAAAATTGTAGGAATCAAATTAGAAGATTAAAAAAATATGGAATTAAAGGTTATTGAGTCTAGTTTCTCATAGAAGAAATAGTGTGAGCAATGGAATTGTAAATTTTGAGATATAATGAATTTTGTGAGACAAGGTCAGAATGAATTTAGTTCCCCTGTTATGACTTTTAAAAATCATAAAAAATTTAAGAAAAATAGTTAGGGGATTAAATTTATATGTATAGAATCCTGAATGAGTCTATTTTCAATAGAAATAAACGAGAACATTATTTGAATCCTGTATGAAGAGATAATTAATTTTAAGTGAAGAAGGGTCAGAACTGTTAGACAGCAGAACAGGGGTGACTTTAAAGAATAAACTGTACTTATTGGCTAAACCAAAAATTCTGAAAATTTTATTGTAAGAATATATGTGAGTCTAGTTTCAGGGAAAATTATCGGATCCTAATTTGGAGTTCTTTAGCTCAAGATAAAAATAATTTAGTGACTATGACTCAAGTAGACAGCTTTGAATGAACTATAAATAATAGTTGAATTATAGAGAATGTTGCATATGAACATGAAACGTATTAAATTGATAATTAAATTTATTTATTTAGATCCAGAAGATTCAAATACGAAGCTAGATCAAGGAAAGGAAAAAGTTCAGGATTAGTAGATTTTTGCACACGAACAAGTATCAAGGTAAGTTCGTGTAACTTGAATTATATTTTTAAATGCTTGAAATGTATGCTTTTGATATGAATATGACTTGAATGTTCATTATATGAAAATTGATGAAACATTGACATATTTGATAAAAGGGGAAGAAATCTCGGTTGAATGAAACGAAAATTTGATGGATCTCTGAAAAGGAATTGACGGTAAAAAGGATCTAGCCCGGACAGGTGATCCTATCCTGATATAGCCCTCTCGAAGAATATGTGTAAAATGGATTTAGCCCGGGCGGGTAATCCGAATTAGGGTCTGAATTTAGCCTGGATTGGTAATTCAGATCCAAGCTTATTAGAGTAATTGTCGTTGCAGAGGATTTAGCCTGGACTGGTAATCCCGACAATACTCTATGAGTTTATATTGCAGGGGATTTAGCCTGGACTGGTAATCCCGCTGCAAGGTTGAGGTTCGCGTGAGTGTGCTCTCTGAAATGGAAATGTGCGCACATGAAATGAATTGACGGACCCCGATTTGTACACTAAAAGTGTACCTCTGAAAAATCCATCGAAATTCCGAGTAATTCAACTGGATAAATATGGAAAAAAAACAAGGGAATGGAAATCATAGTATTGATGAGCTCATCAATCATGATATATATTATTGATACATGGAAATTATTGTACTAACTTGAATGTTGAGTTTGTGCATGTTAGGGTAATAATGCATTGAATGGATATATGTAATGTTTATTGTATTGTACTGAAAATATTAGGTAAGTATAATTCTTGTTACATGAGCTTACTAAGCACAAAGTGCTTACCCTGTTTCCTTTTCCCCTGTTTTGTAGTGTTAAGAGCTCGGAGGTCGGATTTGGTCGGAGACACATCACATTATCAACCTCAGGATTTCGGTATATAAAGAAACTTTATTTTGGGAATCAATGGCATGTATAAGCTGATAAAGTAAATGATTCTGTGAAATGAATGTAAGGTTAGCCAATGGTATGGCTAACAAATCTTGGTTTTGGTATGTGATGAAGTTATCTTATAAAAATACATGAATCTATCTTGAAAATATGTTGAATTGGATTGGTTGATGTGGATTGGTCTCGATTTAATATTGCAGGAAAGGTTAGATATCTGTAAAAGGGATTATATTGAGTTTTCTTAAAAAAAAATTAATTCGTAAACTCCGATAATGCCTCGTACCCTATTTCGGCAATGAGTACGGGTAGGGGGTATTACAGGCGGTGGATGGGACAAGGGCAGACCTAGGTGCGGCGCACCCAGGGTTTCTTTTGTTATTTTTCTGATTTGTTAATTGGGCTAAATGGGCTAGGGTTAGGCATTGGTTTTTTTTGGGTTGTTAGATTTAAATTGGGTTGATTAGTTTTGTATTGGGTTAAAGAATTTTGAAAGGGGTTTTGGTAGTTGGGGTTTTGATGTAAACGAGCCCAAAATTGGGTTTACTTTTTGTAAAAGGCACGGGCTAATTTGTGCTTCTTCACCTAGTAATGACTATTGTTTGCTGCCTAGTAATTCTGTTTGAATTGATGTTGGTTGTCTCCGGTCGGGTGTATTTAAAAGTCTAAAGTTACTCTAGGAGTTTTATAATCTTTTTGTCTTTGAAGAAGGTTGGTATTTTCTAACGTCTTTCTCTTTTTGTTATTTTTATATTGACCAAACTAATAGAAAACTTAATTAAAAATTTTCTTAAAATAATCAAAGTATATTTAATGAGGGGAAAACAAATTTTAACATACAAAAAAATTAAGGCTCAAAGCCATAATATATAGATAGGTTGAGATTGTTATTATCTATTCCCATTCTAGGGGCGAAGCCAGAACAATTTTGTAGGGGGGACGGATGAAATTTTAATTTTTTGTAGTCCACATCTTTATAATTTTTAAAGGATTAAATTGAAGTTTTATAATTTTAGGAAGGGCCAAAGTGCAATTTTACCTTTACTAATTTAAAATTTTTAAAAAATCTCAAGGGTCTAAAGAGCAATTTTACATTTTAGGGGGGACCGGGGCCCATGCCAGCCCCCTAGATTCTCCCTTGTCCCATTCAATGTGAGATTTACAAACAAGCCAATATTAATAATCTATATGTATTTGATGTTAATTTTTAAATTTTTACGATTTTTTTAATTTTAAATTTTTAATAAATTTTAAACTATTTGTTTATGTGACATATAAGAAAAATAATATTACGTCAACATGAAGGCATACGAACTGTCATATGGGTCACCACAGCAACTTCATTAAAAATCAATGTTTTAGCAAATATGAAGAAAACTAAGTTAACACTTATTGTAAGATTAAATACTAAATTTAATTAAAATAAAGAATGAGGGTCAAATTAACAAAAAAATATAAAAATTAAATATTATTCTTTTTAACAATATTATTAATTATTATATACCATGTTCTAACAATTTGAGATCTGAACTGCTTTTTAGGAGATAATAAAATTAAAACTTATATTTATATGAATGTTTGAAATTAAAAATTTAAATTAAATTCAAGTTCCTGGGTTTGATTGTATAATCCAATATTCAAATAACAATCCCATGTTCATCCATGTTAATTTATACGGTAAACTTCAGAATTTGTTATTTTCATCCATGTTAATTTATACGGTAAACTTCAAAATTCGTTATTCTTTTTTGCATAAATTTATATTTTGATTAATAAATTATAAAAAAATTATTATTTGATCACCAATGTTATTAATTTATTACACTATGATTACTGAGTCGCCGTTAATTTCAATTGCGAGTGTAACGCTAAGCTGATATGATATATTGACTTCACTTATAGGATTTTAATTTTAGGTTAAATTGTACAATTAATTCATGCAGTTTTTTTCATTTAAAAGATAAAAAAAGAAAGTTAAAAGAAAAATAAGAAATAGGGGAAAGTACATGGACTAATTATAGAATTTAACTTAAATTAAAATTTTATAGATAAAATTAACATGTCACGTCAGCTTGTCGACCGTTACACCTTTAATGAGAGTTAATAGGTTATAATATAATAAAACGATAATGTTAATCATCATAGAATGAATTTTAAAATTTGATAATTAAAATGTAAACTTAAAAGTAACCAATTTTATAAATTACCCTAATTCATATCATTTTATTATATCTAAAATTTGAATTTCAATCTTTTTTAATTGCTCAGGATTAAAACGTTATATATACAAAAAGGTTAGTTTTATACCCACTAGTAATAGTATGTTTCAATATAAATATTATTACTTCAATCATGTGGTGTCTTACTACTTGCGTTTATTTCGGGTGTTTCGTTCGTGATGAGAATATTATAATGTATGATTATTTTGCATATTATCCAATATTTTATTTTATTTTGTTTGGTTTATTTAATTGAAATATTTTATTTGGTTGTACATTTAATTTTGTAATTTTGTATTTGTGATTTTCTCGTTTTTATCGATATTATTTTTTAGGATTAGATATTTTTTTAATATGACTTGACTTTCAACCAAATATTCATATCGCTTGATTTAATATATGTTTATACATATGTATATATTAAATATTAGGAACTAATATAAACATTTATATATATATATATATACATGATATGGTTGATGTAGAATTGAGATATTTCTTCTCATGATTATATCTCTACAGAACCAGAAAATTGATAGAAGGAAAACTTGAAATTTCAGAAATATTGTAGATTGAAAATGTTGAAATTTCATTAATGCTGTGTGTAAGTTAGATGATGCAACTTGGACTGCATTTTTCAATGGGCTGGCCCAGTGGGTTGTGTTCGCCCTTTTGGATTTAGGCTAGGACCATGCTATCTTTAATACACATCATTACACCATAATTTAATTAGGCTATTTTTTCTACTCGATTTATGCCTATTTTTGTTCTCTCAATCTTATTTATCCATCTACTTCTCAATTTTAATTTTCAACCATAAATTCATCTGCACAAATTGAGTTAGGAGATTGACAAAAGTTTTATGGGGATATAATATAATATTAAAAAATAAATATTTTAATAAAAGAGACACATGATAATTTTTTAAAATCATTTATGGAATGAAAAAAAATACATTGTCAGAATACTAAATATTAACCCTAAATTCATTATGGTATATTTACAATGGAGATAGAAAAATATTATTTAATATAAAAATTAAATATGATTTTTTTTAAAATGTTAAACTTGAGATAATAATGATTATAATACATTGGGTTCAAATCTTGTATGTTTTTCACGGTGTATGTTTTTTCCTAGATTTATGAACACGTAAAAAGAAATAAAAACCTATATTTATCGCTTTGTAAAATAATAAATATTTAGTACTTTCACAATTAAATTGAAAATCGATTAATGGATGACATCAATTTAATCTACCTTTAAATAATAGCATAGAATATTGATGGTGCTTTAAAAAAAAAGTTTAACCATCAGCGTTTCGAGTGACATTACTCATTGGATTTCTGATTTGTTAGTAAATATATGGAAATAGCATTGGTAAAACTAAAAGCAAAAGTTTAAGAGAAAACAGAAAATTATGGACTAAAATTGAAATCAACCATTTAAACCATTAACTTTAAAGATAGTAAAATAGATATCAAGGATTTTAACTATTAACTTTTTAAAAGCTTATTTGGGTAGCAATTTATTAAAATTAAAATTTACAAAAAAAAATTTACATTCATCGTTTAAAAGTATTTAAAATGTATATTTTATATATTATAAAATTAACAATGAATTACTATTTTTTATTATAATCTAAATTGAATATTTATTAGTAAAAAGAATACTTAAAATTAAATTTTAGAATTAATTTAAGAGTAAAATTTATATGTAATTCAAATATCTAAAATATGGTTTACACCTTAAAATATTTTAAATTAATACTATATATAAATTTAAGTATCATTTAAATTAAGGCATAATTATTAAAAATACCCTCAGCGTTTATGAGTTTTTGGGTTTGAGCCTTAATCTTTTTTTTTTATTGACATTTTCAACATTACAATTTTTTTCAAAAATCAACCTAATTTTAATGGTAAATGTGAGTTGACCATCAATCAGACCGCAAGTCTACGAAGTAACCTATGTGGCATGCCACATAAGCACGAGGTTATAAATGAAGTCATCTATAAAAACAAAATTGTTTAACAATTTTTTTTTCATTTTGTTTCAATTTTTTTGTTCTTCTCCTCTTTCTCTCCTCCACTCTAGCTGATGTTGCTGTTGTGTCCAACCCCCATCACCGTTCCTTTCCCTCTCACTCCTTATTGTCGATCTCACCACGATATCACTCCTGACAATAATGCTTAGAAGAAGACAACTACAATGTGAAAACCCAATCATTTTCCACAAAATTCAAGGCTTTAAACATCTCTTTTGAAATATTTATCCAACCATTCCCCCTTCAAAGTCGAAGTAACTTTTTATCTTCACCATTCAATTCATCTTCAATAGCTGCAATTACTCTTAACTATAAATTCTTAAAATTAATGCGGTTGCTTCTACTCTCTAACAACCATCATAAAGAAAACCCCCAAAATTTACATTTCTATTTGCTCAAATTAGGTTAAAAATTAAATCTATCTATAAAAGGAGAAAAATAGAAAGAAACTTTTAACAAACAGATTTGCACTGAGAACAGTGGGTGGTGGTAGGGGCAAAGCAAACAACACACTTGAGCTTCCACACAGGTGTTTTCATGAGAGACCATCTTGAGTAACCTCGTAACTTCCTCTTTCCTCATCACCGCATTCTTCAATTTATGTTGGGTTATCAAAAAGAAAATAAGGAGGGACACCAAAACAACAACGTCAAACCCTAGAGAACCAGGAACCAACATTTATTACTCAATAACTTTTATTCCTCTTTTTAGGATGTTTCTTACTGATACGACCAATATCGATCGAAATTTGCACCAGAATTGAACCTAAAATTTATTCCTCCAGTTTACTACTAGAACACAGCGATCCGATCATCACGAGTGGTACTGAAACAGTATCGACTACCATGGTTAATACTCACACACTGTAGGGATATCTACACCACACAGGCACACACTACGTCCAAAAGGAGCTGCCTAAATAAAGGTTTCTCACAAGCTCTTTAGATGCTCGAACTTGAATGGGTTCTATGGACGAACATCCTTGGACCACCAAGCTAATCATGGAAGTTCTAGCGCTAACAATGATGATGTCTTTTAAGATAGCTAGTCTTCACTTCTTGAAATCTTTTCTTCTTTTTGTCTTATTCTTTAATTTTTCAAGTTGTTTCCTGTTGCGCCTTTTGGATCTTCATAAATTTTATCGATTAACTCCAAGACATTCAAGGAAGTGAATAGTGTCTCTATTTTGACTGCCCAAAAATTATAACTTTCTCTTTTATATAGTTGTTGTAAGTGATTATTAGTTTTTTTCTTCATAAATTTAGTAATTAATGTGCCTCTAGTACGTACATTCATGCATATTAATTAAATAATTACTAAATTTCTTAAATTCATCCATTTTAATCACTTTCATTAAATACATGATTAATAACATCCGCTTACTTAACACGGTGAAAGCCTTAAACCAACTAAATAGAATTCATGCACGATCAATTATTGTTGTTATGGGAAGGATGTAGAAAAATGTAATATTAATTCAGACTCTAGGTTTTGTTGAGGCCCAATTTTGGGCCACAAAACTGTTGAGGCCCAATTTTGGGCCCCAAACTAAAACCCAACAAACAGCCCAATAACCAAACCCAATACATCCCACTAACCCAATAACCAACTTACCCAATTACCACTACCCAAGTCCCCCAACAGCAGCCCAAGCCTAATACCTAAATTGAACACAAAAAAAAACCCTAACCCCTAACACCTAGGTGCGCCGCACCTAGGTCTTTTGACCTCTGCCACTACCCATCGCTACTGTGCGTTGCGCCACCAACTGCCCTCTGCTTCACCTGCTCCTCTGCACCACCATGCCTCTGTCACCCTTACCCATCCCCTGTAATCAGACAAGACAGAAACAATAAGAAAATAGAGGAGAAAGGGTTATAAAACCCGAATCAAAATTGTAAACAAGGGGGTTTTTTTCTTTTCTGTTTTCGTTTTTGATATTCATTCAAATGTTCAAAAGAAATCAATAACCAAGATAGAATAAAACACATGTACAAGCCGTGACTTTAACACTGAAATCAGAAGTTCAAAGTTGTCAAAAAATCAAAACCTACAAATACAAGGTAATCTTTTCATTATTTTTTTTAGTCTCATTCTCTAAACCCATTTTCCATACATAGATATTAAAATATATAAAAAAAAATACAAAACAAAGTATATAAAAAAAATTACCTTTTTTCCACAGTGTGACGGTGGCAGGCTGCCGATGCCGATGATGACGGTCCGACCATCGCGTGCGTGACCATGCACTCCTAGCCGATTCCCCTTCCTCTCTCCCTTCTCTCTTCCCTCTCTCTTCTTTTTTTTTCTTTCCCACTTCACAAATGATTTTTTTTTCTGAATTTAGACCTATTTATAGCCCGCCAAAATGACGTCGTTTTGGGGGCTATACTTAAGCCTCAAAACGACGTCGTTTTGGCTTAACCCGTCTGCTGACCCGACCCGCTCCAAGGATCCGCGTGTTTTTCATCTGAGAGGATAATTGCGCTTTTGGCCCTTCCGCATTTTTATTATTTTACAATCAAGTTATCTACTTATTTTAAATTGGCCCTGAAGATTTTCGCGCCTGGCAATTCAATCCCTGTCCATGCGCTGCGTTTTGAGGGGAGGGTAATTTTGCTGTTTTGGTCCCTTCACGCCTCTAGCGTGTTCAAATAAACCCTCTCCTTTCCTTTTATTTTCAAATTCGCCCCACAACTTTGTTTTTAGTTTAATTTTAGTCCTTTTTTCGTTTATTTTCATTTCTTTATTAAATATCCTTGTCATTTTTATATTATTAATATTACTATTATTATTATTATTATTATTATTATTATTATTATTATTATTATTATTATTATTATTATTATATGCGTATATATATATATGTATTTATGTTTAGCATTTTTATCTACTTTATTCTAATATTTTAATGCTATGCTTACTTTTATATTTTAATATTATTATTATATTTATTATTATCATTATTATAATAGTGTATATTTTTATTTATGTGTATAGATTTATATATAGTATTTTTGTTATGTTACATTGTTGTTCTTTGTATTTTTAATACCATTACTATTATGATTGTTAATATAGTGAATGTGTTGTTGTATGTATACATTTTTATATCATCATTGTTATTATTGTTAACCATAGTATATGTTTTGTTATATATGTATATATTACGTATTTTATATATATTATGTATATTATTATTTTTATTATACATATTACGTATATATCAAATATTGTATTATTCATGTATTTTATTATATATGTATATATCTTCAATATATATTTATATAAGTATATCTGACGTAATATTAGTATTATTATTAATATTAATATGTCTTTAACATCGTAATTATGTGTGTACATATTATGTAAATGTTTTAATATTATATCATGTGTATGTTTTATATATTATGAACATGTATTTTCAATATTATTAGTTATATTTTTGTATATACTACTCTACGTACATATTTCCATATTACCCCATGTATATATATATTTTAAACTCTATTATACGTATATGTTTATTCTTTATATCATATTGTATATATTTTATTATTACATTTGTTTTATTCCTACTACATTTATCACTAATATTTGTACATATATTTTATTCTTGTATACACATTTTACATGTAGTATTCTTTTCGTATATCATTATATTACTATACCTTGATGTATTTCTAATCTTCATTTTTCTGTTGCCCGCCCATTTCGTATCATGTTGCTATTCACTATTCTAAAAATATTTTATACACATTCCTTATTTTATTTATTCTAATAACCAAGGCAATGTATCGATTTAACATTAAGTCATCGAATTTCATCACTATGTTGGATGGGATTTGTTGGCTCGTGTTAAAGACGGAACACCCTTCTAAAAAACCAAAAAATTAAAGTTTTTCGTCTTTCAATCGGATCACGATTAAATCTTATATTGAACTCGTATTTTTGAAAATCAAGACAACACATGTTTATGAGATACCAATCTTGGGCGTCGCGAGGGTGTTAATACCTTCCTCGCCCGTAATTGACTCCCGAACCCTACTTTACTCTGATTTTCGCGTAGACCCACATTTGGCCTCCATTTTTCGAGAATAAATTTTCTTTTCAAAAAAGATGATTTATTAGGTGTCCGATCACACCTAGAAAAAGGATCGGTGGCGACTCCCTGTTTATTTTAAAAATCAAGATTTAAGTTTTCAAGTTTTCAATAGATCGCCACAATTAGCGACCGGAAGCTAAAAATTTTTACGTCGCTACAGCTGGCGACTCCACTGGGGAATTTTTTTGAGAGTCGAGTCGAGTTAAGCATGTGTTGTCAAAATTTGTGAAAATTCCTTGTTCAAAAACATATTTAGTCATGATCCTTAAAATTTTAAATTTCGAAAAATCATTTGTATCGTGTTGTAAATATTTTCCTAACTTGTTTATCGTCCGTTTTTCAGCTTTAAGTTTTTACAATTCTAGTTTTTAGTTTTAAATAAAGTGAAAAGGTTTGCAAGTTTCTCCCCACACGCCGTACACGTGCATTTTGCATAATCTGACTCTATACCCAGGCTCTGTCCCTTTTAAGTGAAAGTAAACGCTACGCCTTCGTGAGTTAACTCGTTCCTCCGCACAGGCTAGTGAATACTTTCGGGTTACATATGACTTATGCTTTCGTGAGTTAACTCGTCCCTCCGCATAGGCATAAGTAAATGTAATCCCTCGAATTGATCTCGTAAGCCTATGATGGGCCATGACCGAGGCTCTGTACTAATCTTAGTAGATGATAGTACAGACGATTCGAGTACCCATCTAGAACCAAAACCTCATATAGTGAACCATACGAGCCATCCAACTAGAGCCATGCTGAACCTCCGTCCATTTACTAGTCACCGAAATAAGTACACGGAAAAACACATCTTACCTTCTGTTTCTTTTTACATTTACGCTTTCTATGCAAGGGGATCGAGTCCATTAGACCAAGTAGCTTAATTTGTTAGATTTTCCACAATTTTTCTCTGTTCATATGTGTTGTGCTAACCAAGGTTGTTTGTCTGTATTTATATTTTTCATCATGCATCATAGGCATCTTGTTAGGAAGGTGTTGATTAGAGATTGGTTGCCAAAAACGGGTTTATGATGGAGGAGTCAATTACACGAGTATCCGAAACGTTGTGTAATAGACTCTTTTGATTAAAGAAATGCCTAAATAGGGGCTATCTTGAAATTAACACCAAATTTTTACATATTCATTCATGACTGACATTCATTTGATATTTATTCATTCATCCATTCATTGCATGTACATGTCCCTTAGTCATTCACTGAGGCTGAAACCGTATGATCTACAGTTGTGACGCTACGAGTTTGGAATCACGTCATTTGTATAAGACACGGCTAAGAGCTAGAACTATAGAGGCCGAATTCAATGAGAGAATTGAAAGAATGGAAAGGGCCCAAAGAGAATTGCAAGAACAGTTGGCTAAATCACAGTAGGAAACGAGAGATCTGATGGTAAGATCTCGAGAGGAATCACTTGAGCAAAGGGATCAAATGGCCAAAATGATAGAAATGATGTCAGCTTTAGTTAAAGGGAAGGGACTTATGCAGAGTTCTGACATTATAGAACCTCAGTCGAGAGTTAATCATGATCAAGATCCGTTTTATCCCCCAAGATTCACCCCACCTCACGTTCATGTAACACAAAGAGGATGTCCTCAAAGGGAACCTGTAGGCCTGGAGCAACGACCTGTACCACATACTCATCCAGGGCAAGGTATATCTGTATCAAACCCCGGAGTTAATCCTGTTGATCCCAATATTCCAGATCTGGATGACCCAGTAGAGATAGCACCAGATTTTGAAGAAAAGCTCAAGGCAATCGAAGGCACTAAAGTCTTCTCTGCATTAAGTGCCAAGGAGCTCAGTCTGGTGCCCGATCTGGTTCTACCTCTGAAGTTTAAAGCACCAGATTTTGAAAAATACGACGGAACGAGATGTCCAAGAACGCATCTTGTCATGTTTTGCTGAAAAATAACGGGTCACGTGAATAAAGATAAGTTGCTAATACACTGTTTCCAAGACAGCTTGGTCAGATCGGCTCTTCGATGGTATAATCAACTTAGTAGAGAAAGGATCCGATCATGGAAAGATTTAGCATCAGCATTTTGTGAACATTACAAGCATGTGTCTGACATGGTGCCTGATCAGTTGACTCTGCAGATGATGGAAAAGAAGCCGACGAAAACTTTTAGGCAGTACGCGTAGAGATGGAGGGACATCTCGGCACAAGTAGAACCCCCTTTAACCAAAACCGAAATAGCGGTTCTTTTCATCAACACTTTGAAAGCGCTATTTTACGATAAGTTGGTAGGAAGTGCTACGAAAGACTTTGCGGACATTGTGATATCCAGGGAACTTATAGAGAGTGCTATAAAAAATGGAAGGATAGAAGGCCCGAGAGCTCAAAAGGGCAGCACCCATGAAGAAAAAAGAGCCAGAAACCCATGTGGTGGGAATAGGAAGCCACTATACTTCTAATTCGTACCCAACTCAACCACGACCTCGATATCACCCATCTTCGAACTTCACATACTTGGGAATGTTTTGAACAATGAGATAGTGGAAGAGATCCGTGTACTTTTAAAGCTAATCTAGAGTAATATTCAAAACATACTTATTGCTTAAGACCTAGAGGTGATAAGTCTTCTTTTAAGAAATAGGTTTCGGTCCAAGATTTTTATTTCAATGAAATGCATCTTTTTGAGTAAATTTTCTTCTATTTATAGATTCTTTTATTATTTGGATTTTTATTCTTTTATTTTACATTCATGATCATCCTATACCAACAATCATTTTTAGAATCATTTATTCTCTGAAATTTGCCTTCGCACCCACAGCAGGTCCCCAAATATCAATGTCATGAGCGATGCTGTTACTAACTCCCTTTAGAGCAAGATATGTGTCTAGAGGAATCTCTGGACTTCGAAGATGATAGAGATTGTGTCTATCTTACGATTCGTAAAGGATGGCAGAATGAGACAAAAGACAGACCCTAACTTACAAAGGGTCACCTGACATTGTGAGCTTAGGAAAGAGATGAAGATCGAAACCTAGCCCACCATAGAAATAAGGCAAGACTATTGAGTTATTTCCAAGAATTCAAGGATGTTTTCGCACGATCATATTAAAACGCACTTAGGAACATCTTGAAAGAGGTCTATAAGGGTGTCTAAGGAACACATGACAGTGGTTCTGCAATAGCCAGGCTCATCAATGAGGATCGGATACTGTTGGTCCACCATGAGAAGGGAATGGCATCAGCTATGTCGTCAAGACTCACGTGCTTCTTTCATCTCTTCACAAACTTTTCAATACGTGGGGCATAGATGTTCTAGGGATGAGCTCTTCAAAAGCTTCTAGTCGACATCATCGTCGTGGCCGTCAATTACTTTACTAAGAAGGTGAATGTAGCTTCGTATGCCAATATTCTAAAGTCGACAGTCATGAAAAGAAAAAGAAAAAAATAAGAAAAAAAAAGAGATCAAATGCCAGAAAGAATCATCTTTTAATGCGTAACAGTACAATGTAATATCACAATGCAACAAACGCTGCCAAAAGAAAAATACAAAAATAAAGAAAAGTTATGGAAGGTGACCGAGACTTGTAAATATTGGTATAAGAAGCTACCTTTTACTCTTTGTGCTTATTAAAATTGACCAGGACCTTCACTTGAGCATTAGAGGTGGTTCTGTCCATGGAAATTAAGATCTTTTTCTCCAAGCTTTGATTGAATCAAGAATTGGATGAAGTAAAATGTCTTCAGTAAACTTGACTGCAGAAAAGGGTTTGAAGGTCAAACGCGTATGATGCTGAGTTATGACTGAAATGGTTCACCCAAAGGAATTTCATAGTAGGAACTTGGTATTGCAGAAGATCCTTTCTATACAAAAAGATTTCAAAGGAAAATGAATGCTTAAAAACTTTCTGAGGTAAAGGAGGCTTTTCCCCGAAAAACCCTGATCCAATCCTAAATTCGGAATCAGTCCAGAGATACTTAAAAAGGAGAGGCCTAGGTGAAAACCCGCAAAGGGCGCTTTGTGACCTTCATTCATTCAAAAAAAAAAGAAAGAAAGAAAGAAAAGAAAATGGAGAGGTCAAGGTGAAAACCCGTAAAGGGCGCCTTGAGACCAAAGGGGTTTTGAGTTGAAAACCTAAAAAGGCAGCTCAAATTTTGTTCAAAGGTGGGGCATATGGTAGTCTTGCTATACTTGAATTGACAGTAAAGAAGTATGCTACGTCTTGGGGCATCGACAAAGTACTCTGAATCCCCTAAACACATGTTGAACTCAAAATGGTCTCAAAGGAGTTTGTACAGAGAAGCTCGGGCTGCAATATTTGGGGCACTTAGCTTTCCATTTTACCCATTTCTGAATTTACCTTTGATTATCTTATTCTTTTCAAAATGCGCTTCCAATAAACTCACATTTGCTCTCATTGTTTAAATTGTTTATTTTGAGCTATGCTTTTAGTCAATTTTCTTCTTGTCCATAAGTATAATCCTTTTCAAGCATTTCGCATTGAAATAATTATTAATGGACTAATCATACTTTCGTAAAAGAAGTTTTACGTATTACTCTGAAAGCTTCTAAATAGGGCAGGAACCTAAAATTAGTCTATTATTTAAGAGCTCACCAAGTGTAAGGGTTGGAAATATTTAGCTCAAATTGAGT
This sequence comes from Gossypium anomalum, assembly GCA_025698475.1. Classification (NCBI taxonomy): domain Eukaryota; kingdom Viridiplantae; phylum Streptophyta; class Magnoliopsida; order Malvales; family Malvaceae; genus Gossypium; species Gossypium anomalum. The sequence goes on along the minus strand of CM046967.1, from coordinate 9,001,550 downwards.
TTATTTCCCCGGATTTTCTATCAAGAAATATCAGTCGAGGAAACAAGTTACAGATCGTACACTCTTGAGTTACAGTAAGATACAGATCCTATAGCCAGGAACTGTAGTGGAATGGTTTAAAGATAGTGCCGACCTTGTGTCCCAAATTACAGTGGGCCTTGAAGTTATAGCGGAGCAAGCTGGTTAAGCAAAATGCGATTATTTCCTCGAGTTTTAGGTCGAGATACCAGCCGAGCAATAGGACAGCGTACTGCCCTGATGGGCAATGAGTGATGATGCCTTTTTAAAAAAAAAAGAAGAAGAAGATCAAGATGAAAACCTGAAAAGGGCATCTTGATTAGGATAAAAACCCGAAAGGGCATCCTAATGAAGCAGGTTTAGGCCCAATGAGCAAAAAGATTCAAGAAGTGAGTCAAACAGCAAGACTACAGTATTTGAAGCATTTTCAGCAGCTCAAAAATTTCTACGCAAGGAGACATACTCAAAAAGATTCTTGATTAAGAAACTTGGAAGAGTTCATGCTTGAAGACCTAGAGTATTTTGGAATGACATGCTCCAAACAAAAGAAATGTTGAGTATCACCTGGATGAGAATTTGATAAGTACAAGAGCCTCAAATCAAGAACAAAGTTCAATAGGGGCAAAAGAGTGATATTTGATAAACACAGGGGACAGGTACAAAGCCTAAAGAAGAAATCAAGAATCGAAGCAATAAATGCAGATTATCGCAAGAATCGTGACGAAAGGGATATGTGACCAAAAGCCCAAGGCGCATAGCATAATCATGTAGGCATAAAGGCATTTAAGGCAAACATGTGCATATCATGATAACATCATGCACGACATATTCAGGTATTCCAGCAGAGCAAGAGGATGCGACGATGGTTGTACTGAATTGAGGAGGAAGACACCCGAATTCCACCAGATGAGAAATTTTGAGTATATCTTTTATTCCGCTTTTCAAAAATCGACTCATATTGCGAGAGGTGAGTTGAGCCTCGGGTCACACGCTGAGGTAATTTTAATTTTTGTTCATAAAAATATCAACTCATATTGCGAGAAGTAAGTTGAGCCTCAGGACATGATGAGGTAATTTCAATTTCTGTTTGTCAAAAATCAACTCATATTGCGAGAGATGAGTTGAGCCTCGGGGCACGCTGAGGTATTTTCAATTTCTGCTTTTCAATTCCTACTTTTCAATTCCTGCTTTTCAAAAAAAAAAAAATCAACTCATATTGCGAGAGGTGAGTTGAGCCTTGGGCCACATGCCAAGGTATTTTCAAATTCTATCTTTCAAATTTTGTTTAATTTATACTTTTCAAAAATCAACTCATATTGCGAGAGGTGAGTTGAGCCTCAGGACTCGCTGAGGTAATTTCAATTTCTGTTTTCCCATTTTGTTTTTCAAAAAATCAACTCATATTGCGAGAGGTGAGTTGAGCCTTGGGTCACATGCCGAGGTATTTTCAAATTCCGTTGTTCAAACTCTGTTTTTAATTTCTACTTTGCCAAAATCAACTCATATTGCGAGAGGTGAGTTGAGCTTTTAATTTCTGTTTTTCAAAAAAATCAACTCATATTGCGAGAGGTGAGTTGAGCCTTTTAATTTCTATTTTTCAAAAATCGACTCATATTGCGAGAGGTGAGTTGAGCCTTTTAATTTCTATTTTTCAAAAATCGACTCATATTGCGAGAGGTGAGTTGAGCCTCGGGTCATATGCCGAAGTATTTTCAAATTCTGTTGTTCAAATTCTGTTTTTTAACTTTTACTTTTCCAAAATCAACTCATATTGCGAGAGGTGAGTTGAGCCTCGGGGCACGCTGAGGTATTTTCAATTTCTGTTTTCAGTTTATGTTTTTCAAAGAATCAACTCATATTGCGAGAGGTGAGTTGAGCCTTTTAATTTCTGTTTTTCAAAAATCAACTCATATTGCGAGAGGTGAGTTGAGCCTAAGGGAACGCTGAGGTATTTTCAATTTATGCTTTTCAAAAAAATCAACTCATATTGCGAGAGGTGAGTTGAGCCTCAGGACACGCTGAGGTATTTTCAATTTCTGTTTTTTTCAATGTTTGTCAAAAAATCAACTCATATTGCGAGAGGTGAGTTGAGCCTCGGGGCACACTGAGGTATTTTCAATTTCTGCTTTTCAAAAATCAACTCATATTGCGAGAGGTGAGTTGAGCCTCAGGACACGCTGAGATATTTTCAATTTCTATTTTTTTTTCAATGTTTGTCAAAAATCAACTCATATTGCGAGAGGTGAGTTGAGCCTCGGGTCACATGGCGAGGTATTTTCAAAATCTGCTTTTCAAATTAAGTTTCAAAAACCAACTCATATTGCGAGAGGTGAGTTGAGCCTTGGCTCACGTGCTGAGCTATTTTCAATTTCTGTTTTAATGTCTATTTTTAAAGAGTCAATTCATATTGAGAGAAATGAGTTGAGCTCAGGATCACATGCCGAGTAAAGAATAAAGATTGGAGTTGATTGAAGACACCAGATTTTGTCTCCCTGAAGTTGCAGTGGAGCTGATCGAGGATATCAGATCTTGCCTTTCTAAAAAGAGAAGACCACAAACCTTATCTGACTGAAGCAATAGAAGAGCAGATTGAAGCTGTAGATCTTATCTTTCTGAAGTTACAGTGAAGCAGATCGAAGCCATAACTCTCATATTCTTGAAGTTACATTGGAGTAGATCGAAGCTACAAGGCATATATCAGAAGATGCAGTGGATTGAACCAAAACCACAAGACGCAGCGCACTAGAATGAGGCTACCTGAAGAAGAAGAGCATCAAAGAAGTCAAAACTCGGCGAGACCGGCCAAAATTGGCCCTTTTAAGGTCTTTGCTCCATTCCCGTTACACGACAATGAGCAAAGAGGGGCAGCTGTTGAGGCCCAATTTTAGGCCCCAAACTAAAACCCAACAAACAGCCCAATAACCAAACCCAATACAAATCTACCCACTAACCCAATAACCAACTTACCCAATTACCACTACCCAAGTCCCCCAACAGCAGCCCAAGCCCAATACCTAAATTGAACACAAAAAAAAACCCTAACCCCTAACACCTAGGTGCGCCGCACCTAGGTCTTTTGACCTCTGCCACTACCCACCGCTACTATGCGCCGCGCCACCAACTGCCCTCTGCTTCACCTGCTCCTCTGCACCACCATGCCTCTGTCACCCTCACCCATCTCCTGCAATCAGACAAGACAGAAACAATAAGAAAATAGAGGAGAAAGGGTTATAAAACCCGAATCAAAATTGTAAACAAGGGGGTTTTTTTCTTTTCTGTTTTCGTTTTTGATATTCATTCAAATGTTCAAAAGAAATCAATAACCAAGATAGAATAAAACACATGTACAAGCCGTGACTTTAACACTGAAATCAGAAGTTCAAAGTTGTCAAAAAATCAAAAACTACAAATACAAGGTAATCTTTTCTTTATTTTTTTTATTCTCATTCTCTAAACCCATTTTCCATACATAGATATTAAAATATATAAAAAAATACAAAACAAAGTATATATATAAAAAAATTATTTTTTTAGGCCACCGTGGTATGCAGTGGCGTGGCAGCCGATGATGATGATCGGACCCATCATGGCCATGTGACCAACCCCACCGGCCAGATCCCTTCCTCTCTCCCTTCTCTCTTCCCTCTCTCTTCTTTTTTTTTCTTTCCCACTTCACAAATGATTTTTTTTCTGAATTTAGACCTATTTATAGCCTGCCAAAAGGACATCGTTTTGGGGGCTATACTTAAGCCTCAAAACGACGTCGTTTTGGCTTAACCCATCTGCTGACCCGACCCGCTCCAAGGATCCGCGTGTTTTTCATCTGAGAGGATAATTGCGCTTTTGGCCCTTCCGCATTTTTATTATTTTACAATCAAGTTATCTATTTATTTTAATTTGGCCCTGAAGATTTTCGCGCCTTGCAATTCAATCCTTGTCCATGCGCTGCATTTTGAGGGGAGGGTAATTTTGCTGTTTTGGTCCCTTCACGCCTCTAGCGTGTTCAAATAAACCCTCTCCTTTCCTTTTATTTTCAAATTCGCTCCACAACTTTGTTTTTAGTTTAATTTTAGTCCTTTTTTCGTTTATTTTCATTTCTTTATTAAATATCCTTGTCATTTTTATATTATTAATATTACTATTATTATTATTATTATTATTATTATTATTATTATTATTATTATTATATATTATTATTATATGCGTATATATATATGTATTTATGTTTAGCATTTTTATCTACTTTATTCTAATATTTTAATGCTATGCTTACTTTTATATTTTAATATTATTATTATATTTATTATTATCATTATTATAATAGTGTATATTTTTATTTATGTGTATAGATTTATATATAGTATTTTTGTTATGTTACATTGTTGTTCTTTGTATTTTTAATACCATTACTATTATGATTGTTAATATAATGAATGTGTTGTTGTATGTATACGTTTTTATATCATCATTGTTATTATCGTTAACCATAGTATATGTTTTGTTATATATGTATATATTATGTATTTTATATAAATTATGTATATTATTATTTTTATTATACATATTACGTATATATCAAATATCGTATTATTCATGTATTTTATTATATATGTATATATCTTCAATATATATTTATATAAGTATATCTTACGTAATATTAGTATTATTATTAATATTAATATGTCTTTAACATCGTAATTATGTGTGTACATATTATGTAAATGTTTTAATATTATATCGTGTGTATGTTTTATATATTATGAACATGTATTTTCAATATTATTAGTTATATTTTTGTATATACTACTCTACGTACATATTTCCATATTACCCCATGTATATAGATATTTTAAACTCTATTATATGTATATGTTTATTCTTTATATCATATTGTATATATTTTATTATTACATTTGTTTTATTCCTACTACATTTATCACTAATATTTGTACATATATTTTATTCTTGTATACACATTTTACATGTAGTATTCTTTTCGTATATCATTATATTACTATACCTTGATGTATTTCTAACCTTCATTTTTCTGTTGCCCGCCCATTTCGTATCATGTCGCTATTCACTATTCTAAAAATATTTTATACACATTCCTTATTTTATTTATTCTAATAACCAAGGCAATGTATCGATTTAACATTAAGTCATCGAATTTCATCGCTATGTTGAATGGGATTTGTTGGCTCGTGTTAAAGACGGAACACCCTTCTAAAAAACCAAAAAATTAAAGTTTTTCGTCTTTCAATCGGATCACGATTAAATCTTATATTGAACTCGTATTTTTGAAAATCAAGACAACACATGTTTATGAGATACCAATCTTGGGCGTCGTGAGGGTGCTAATACCTTCCTCGCGCGTAACCGACTCCCGAACCCTACTTTACTCTGATTTTCGCGTAGACCCACATTTGGCCTCCATTTTTCGAGAATAAATTTTCTTTTCAAAAAAGATGATTTATTAGGTGTCCGATCACACCTAGAAAAAGGATCGGTGGCGACTCCCTGTTTATTTTAAAAATCAAGATTTAAGTTTTCAAGTTTTCAATAGATCGCCACAATTAGCGACCGGAAGCTAAAAAATTTTACGTCGCTACAAGAACAATTAACATTGGGTAAAAATTCCCAGAATTAACATGGACCAACTTAATCCCGTATTAACCAACATGGGTGGTTTAGGGCTACAATAATAATTTAAGAATCGAGGCATTGCCCAGAAATGTAACCAATTAACTACTTTAATCTCTACTTGCAGCTGCAGGCTTCCTTCCCATTAGAAACTCTAGACTTTTAAACAAATCTTGAATTGCGTGACCCACAAACTCCAACTCCAAGGAAGGAAGAAACAAAGCTAAAAGAGAAAGAGACAAAAACTTGGAGTCTTACATTTGGATCCATGTGGGTAAGGGCGTGTGTCACCGACCTTTAATCATCCAAACACATGCTCAACCTTCCCCACTTTATAATTAAACAAATCTAACCATGGAAGGGGCGCTTAACAATTATAATAAAAAAGGGTTTTTAAATCACTTGGATCGTTGATCGATGATCATTAATCTAATCTATCTGGACGGTGCTTAATCTATTTCCACACGTCGAAGGCAGAATCTGATACTGCTTCTCTTGTTGCCACCTGGTACCATGTCCCCCCATGTTTGTCTATAAATCCAGTCCCTTTTTGCCTTAGATTTCAACCAACAACAAACAAACTGTATTGTCTTTGTTCTATCTAACTTCAAACAAATTTTCTGAATCCAGAATCTAAGTATGGGTCGTTTATGGACTTTGCTTTCAAACCTCCATTCATTAGCCGGGTATTCTTTTTTCTTTTTCACATATTTTCATTCCATGTTCATCTTAATGTTCATTGCTACTAATATTAAAACCCATTTCTTGGTTTTGGCATTTGACGGATTGAACTCCATATCTGAACTATTTTTCTTTTTTGGTGTTGTTTTGGGACTTGTAATGTCTGCAGGCCTGTGGTGATGTTGCTGTATCCATTGTAAGAAAATTTTGGAGTTTTTGTTGTGGGTTTTTGTCATTTCATTTTTTTTAAAGTTAATTTATTGAAAAAAAAATTCAGATATGCATCGGTGATAGCAATAGAAAGTCCAGGCAAGGATGATGATGAACAATGGCTCGCTTATTGGATTTTGTATTCATTGCTGACTTTAACAGAGATGGTGTTTCAATCAGTCTTGGAGTGGTAACAGTTAGCAAATATTTTCTATTAAAGGAAGTTTACAATATTTTTTCAGAAGTTTTAATTGTATATATATATATATAAATATTGTAGGATACCAATTTGGTACTCGGTGAAGCTGGTGTTGATGGCATGGCTGGTGTTACCACAGTTCAGGGGGGCGGCTTTCATATATGAAAGGTATGTGAGAGAGCAAATGAAGAAATATGGGATTTTGAGAGATCATCATCATCATCATAGCGGTTCTCCAGATGGAAAGGGCAAGAAGAAATTTGTTCAGTTCATCGTCCCCAAGAAAGTATGTTAAGCGTGTTTGATACTTACACATACAATAATGTATATATTGGTATCCGGCATTTATAAGGAGTTTGTTGATATGGATGACAGGGGGAGCAGGAAGCTTACTGAGGAAAAGGGTGGATCATGTGTTCTTCGCTTGCTTCACACTTGAGCTTTTCCTGGGTGGTTGTAAATGCTTACCCTTTTTACAAGTTTATGGGTTTCAGATCTTTGAGTACATGTAATGACTAGGAACGAATATTATTTTATGAAAAAAGCTTATTGTTCAAGTCTCAAAAGCAATAATATATAGCTATATTAATTTCTTATTTCTTTTTGAATTTTCAATCCCTACGCATTTTTAGATAAAAAATATTTAAAAAATATTTTTAAAAATATATACATACTTGTATCTATTATTTACACATTGAATGAATCTGAGGGTAAGATATGAAATTTTTGAGTCTTGAATTGTTGCAGTACATCCTTGCGCTGTGTTTACAACCACACTTCCAGGCAAAAAAGGTGTTGGATTTTTATTGTATTTAATTTTCGATATGTATTAATAATTGGACACTCCTTTCACCCCTTTGGTCGGTTTCCTTTGTTCCTTTGAGAAGGAAAATCAACCCAAACTTTTGACCCAACGACCAAAAAAGTGCAAAACAAAATGTTGGTTTAACCCAAACTGTGATGGTCAAAAATCGGGGCAATAGCCAATAGGCCGTCCATGAAATATAGTTGGAAGTTGGCTATGATTGTTGGTTTATGTAATAAGGTTGCTCGTAAGATTTGTGTTGGGTGTTTCAATGGATATTGAAGTCCTTTTGGATGTGTCTGTCGCTTGTTGGTGGCAGGGTGAGTGGCTTGTACCATGCAATATTTCCCTCTTATCCTCATGCATGTTTTGTGCTTTGTCTTAATGTTGGTGTTTCGATATTATTTAGGTTTTTTTTCTTCAAATATAAGGAACAATATTTTTATCTCTTCTACTGGTTTTCACTTTTTATTAATAAAATTTCATGATTGGTTGGGAAAATAAGTTAAGAAATATAATCCTCCAATAGTAGTATATTAATTCACCTCAATTCATTTTTGTCCTTGCTTCAATCTTTTATCAACCTATGATTTCCCAGTAACTCTATCAACAATATAATTTTGGAAATTCAACAGGTATTCAATCCTCTTAAACTTTTTTCATGTTGACACCGTAATAATAAAAGAATATTAAAAAAACAATCAGAATTATGTAAATTAAAAAAAACCCATAAAATGGTTTACAGATGTGAATATGTGATGCAGCCTCAGGAAAAATATAGACATTACATCCAATTTAATGAAAAAAAATTCATGCAAACACGTGGGTTCATCGTCAATTACAATTACGGTGATCAATAAGAGCAGCCACATGTGGCATCCTAAGAGCTTCTCGATGCCTGGGGGTGGTGACTATGTAGGTAACTCAGCCGCATTCGACATAATATGGAGGCCTTTTGTGGTTTTCGTCAGTTACATGGTAAGGATTCAATTGGTTTTTCTTTAGTTTATATTTGGTTAATACTTCATTTAATAATTAAATCACATATTAAATCACTTTTAATTTGAGTATTAATTATTAAGCTTAAAGATGTAAAAAGGTCTCAAATTCAAAAAAAATTTAAGCCTATATACTTTTTTTTTACTCAATTAAGTATTTAAACTGTCAAAATGCATAAAAAATACCCTCAAATTTTAAAATAATAATAATAATAATTAAGCTCTTACTTTTTTTTTTTTACATTCAATTAGATACTAGATTAAGCTTGTATTTGAAAAAATTCATATATTTGTGTTGTTTAAAAAAAAAAATCATATTTTTCATCTACTTAAAAATCAAAAACAATATTTTAACTTTCATCTTTTCAAATATCTAAAACCTATAAAATTTTTATCATCGTATCATCCTTTTATTTTCATTAGTGATCGAAAGTAACCGTCTTCTCTAGCGTGAGAGTATTAAAATCTAATGAAGCACTTAAATTATGAAAGACTACAACTTTTTTTTTTTTTTTGCTCAATAATGGTAGAACACTACCATAGTGCAAAAAATAACATACAAAAACACACCTATCCCCAATCAGACAAAAAGAACCACTCATAAAACAGAGCCCATCAAAAACAACAAGCAAAACGAAATCCCCTCCAAAAATATCTCTCTCTGATCAAAAGACACAACAACCAAACATTGGGATTCCAACCAAACAATGAAATTCCATCTAGACTCATACAACAGCAAACCCATATTCTCAAATATTCTAAAAAAAAAAAACTAAACCCAACTCACCACCAAGTCTTAAACAAACATGGCCTACTCATACCAGCAGTTGCTAGTGTTTCAGCCATTTCATTACTGTTTATATTAGTTATTGAAAACGATATCTTTCCAACACAGGCAATCCTCCTTTCTAAGTCTGCAAATGTAGCTTGTTTCAACCATGGTCTCCTTGTTTTATCCAAAACCCAGTTATAAACCACCCTCGAGCCCATTTCAACAATTAAAGAACCTCCCACCCAATCAAACTCAATAAAAATGTCCAATGCTGTAATGACAGCTCCTAATTCAGATGTATCAGCATCACAAGCATCACAAGGGCCCGAGAAATATATCAATTTATATCAGTGTTTTGAGAGTATTAAAAAATATATCAATTTCCGCACCAAAAAAAAAAATCAATTTATGGTATAAATCATCCATTAAATAATTAAGTATAAGAATATGGTTAAAAAATATTATAATTATTTTATTTTTAATTGAAAATATTTAATAAATATAGAAAACCATATATGCATTATTGTAAAGTACTATAATTTTTTTTATATTAGTTGTGTTATTTATAAAACAAAGATAATAGTTGTATCTATTATGGATATTTAAGTTTATTATATCTAAATAATTAGCTTTAACATAGATTATTAATTTTTAATTATTTCATGAGAATAAGTCATTAAAAAGATTGTCAATATTCAGCACTAATATTTAAGAAATATTTATAAAGTAATTTGAAAACAAATGTTAGCAATTAAAATATTGGCACTAATTTAGGCCGGAGTAAAGAGAGGAGAACTCAAATCGAGAAATTAAAAAATTTGTTAGAGTTGGTATAAAAATTATTTTTTGTCAAAGTAAAAAATTGTTAGGATTCAAAAATTGTTGTAATATTTGTTAGGAATAAAAAATATAAAAAAAATTAAATAATTTATTCATTAAAATATTCTTTTATTAATATTTTAATATATACCATTAATTTAGGTTATATGTTATTAATTTTTTTGGAATTAATTTCTTCACTAGTAGTCATGCAAATCACCTTAACTATCATTATATGATTTTAAAGATTTGTTTCTGAATTTTAGTTAGTTGATAGTAGTAAATTCCATTCTTAGTCAAGTTGAAATGTTTATCTTTATTAGAAATTGTAGTGTAAAATTGGAAGGGTATAATTTAAGAGTAAAATTGTGTTTTTGTAATATGGTAACATGTCACGTGTCAATAATTTATGGTGACGAATGGCTAAAATATAACTATGCCACATTAGATTACATTTTATAACTGTAATTTCAAATTGCTATAGTATATATTTTAGATTATTAAATATTAAACTAAAATTCTAAAATTTTAAAAAATAATATAGTAGGTTTAAAATGGGTTTGGGCTAACTATATAAGTAGGCTTGGGCAAAATTTTAAGTTCATATTTTTTATTGGGTCAAGTTTGGACAAGTATAAAGTGTGTCAATATTATGTATAAAAGTTCGGCTCAGTCCTACCCATGAACACCTCTAGTTCAACCCTTAGCATTGTGTTTTTTTAATACAAAACTTAGAACTATCCATAGTTCCTCTTCAATCCTTAAATAGGAGGATAATGCACTTTAACGTACTCGAATCTATATCCTCCTGCACTGGTTGATACCAACTGAGCTAAAACTCAACCAACATGTTTTAAATAGTGTCTTTTAAACATTTTATATAATTAAACAATTAAAAAACATAACTATCAATGCAATAATACTAATTTGTTTTTTTAAATGATATTTTAGAATTTTTACACTTGAATTGGAGTTGGCGCCCGATTAACTCATTATACCAACTCAATCAAAAGCATTATATTAGTAACTATAAAGGTTAGTAAAGATGGATAAGCCCCGTTAGAAAATTAAGTTGAATATCTATATCTAGTAATTTGTATTGTCAATTTTGCCGAACAATATTTATTTTTATGTATTATATAATTTTTATAATTCATAAAAATTAAATTTATAGTAATTTTATATACTACTATAAATAAACATTAACAATATTAAATATTAAATTAAAAATAATCTAAATATATTTTTTTATAAATAATATGAGTGAGGTTAAAATAAGTTTGAATTAACTATTTACAAATATAAATAAGTTTGAGTAAAATTTTAAACTCATATTTCAAGCCGGACCAGACTTAGGTAACTAAAAAGTACATTAATATTATACTTAAGTGCGACTCAAACCCGATCCAACCTATGAACACAGATTGTATCTCCATGTGAATGCTAAATATGGATACTTAAAAAAAAAAATCCCAAATTCCATGTGTGGTAAAGGGCGCACCAGCGCTGCTTTCATATGCATAAAACGTGAAGTTGGATTATAAACAACAATGGCTTTCTGTATTGCAGCCTGTAAATTCCCTTCCCCCACCCCCCATTGCTTCCATTTTCTTTTAACCTTTCAGCCCATCTCTCTCTACACATCCAATACATGCATTCCTTATATGTTTCCCCGACTTTGAAGGGTTTTCCCTTTCTTAATTGGGAAGAAGATGTCACACTTTAAAACCCACTCTCGCAAGCTTGTAGAAAACATATTATTTTATAGATATAGGTCATTGTTTTAATGTGTGAATAAGAAAACTAAATAAATAGCAGCCAACTTTATGAAAGAAGTTTCATGTATGGTTCACTTGATTCAAGCATCAAAGTGAGTTTCCAAGTTTAAATTTCGACATCTTTTTGTACTTTTTCTGTGCCTGTCGGATCCGATCCCATCTCATTCCCATAGTTCTATTAAACCCACCAGTTTCATGTATTCCCTACACCATAAGAAATCTTAAGTTTGCTTTATTATCATTTATTTATTTAAACATAAGAAGAAGGAAAAAAGCCTCTTTTAATTAAGACTAAAAAATATTAATGCACCTCCTCACTCCAACTTGTTGATAAATAAATATTAAGACAAAAATCTGAGTTGAGCAATGAGTCAGGTGTACCATTTTTAGGCCAAATTGAAGTAATTAATAGAAACACTTGGGGCGAGGAAACCATGTACATCATCATCACTTCATTCTTAAGTATCCCACACTACTTTTGTTAGTGTTTTTTTGGAGTTGGTCGTCTAATAGAACTCTTCGGCTTAAATCTTAATTTGATTGTTAAGTTTAATTGTGTAAACATTTTTCAATCATATGTAATCAAGTATGATAGCTTTGACATTTGGTCTCGAAAGAATAAAGGAAAAGGATTTAAAAGAACTGAAGAATAATTGCTCGAATTTTAAAGCATCAACGATGCTTTGATTATTCTGTCAAAAAAAAAAAAGTAAGCATGGCCACACTTGGTTTAACTAACTTGTTATTTACTACGAAAATTATTACCATGCAGACAGCAGGTATTGGTTGAATATGAGCATTTATTTATGATTATATTATATAATCTCAAAAAATAGGATGTTTGGGTCTATGGCAGGTGTTGAAAAGAAGATGAAGGAATCAACTTTACAGTATTCTGTTCTCTGACAACTGTTAATCACCGAATTAAGCACCCATGTTTCCCTGTTTATCCATATTTCTCATTCATCTAATGATACACAATACCACATCAACAGTCCTTTTATCATATCAGTAAAGTTAATTGGAGAATCTGCCCCACTTTTCCAACTTTTTTTTCGATTTTCAAGTTTAAAAAACTCCCTTACAATGAAATCATATATATATATATATATAACAGGCGTTATATGATTCATTGAAAATATATAAATTTAAATCCTAGTTGTGCATCAAATACAAATAAAAAAATATTAAAAAAAAAGTTAAAAAGAGTATTGATATATGGATATATCCGCTAATTGCCATGAGGTTGCTTTCAGAATTGTGGTGGACAACGTGCTCTCTACTAGTAAAATTATTGAAGGAAAAGCTAAATATTGTGTCAGCATTGGAATGGAAATGAAAGGGTGAATGCTTTTTAGGTGGACTGTGATTTCATTTTCATAAGGTTTAAGCAAATTTAAATGGAAAATAAACCAAATTTTCCGTACTTGAATCATCCAAATAGGCAGATTTCCTTTTATTCTAAGAAACTATGGAAGATTGAAAATCATATTCTAGCTCTTCATTTTCTTTTATCTCAAAATACGATACATGTCTAAATATAAATATAAAAATATTCGTTTATGAACATACACGTATCATGCGTATCCTACTAAAATTGGTCCTTAAACACTAATAAATCTCCAACAGCTTTTCAGAAAGTAAATTCCCATTATAGAAAAGCAAAAAAGAAGATATGGAAACATGTGGAAATCTTGCCCAAATTTACTTCCTTTTCCCCACTTATATAATCCAGTAATTCCAATGTGTTTAGGGTCAGTTCCATGAAAATTCACCTCTTTTTTAAAGAAAAAAAAACCAGAAAAACAATGAAGTGAGCTTTTTTTTTTTTTTTTTTTTTAATAATAAAAGTCCCTTCAACCCCCCGCAGTCCCAATTGAAAATGGATCCTAACCTAATGCTAAAGTTTCAAGCCATCAAGCAATCCAAGAAGTGTAAGAAGCAGCAGCTTGTGGACAAGCTTTTACTCTATACATGCATAGCAGTGACTTGTTGTGTCTTCTGTTCCACCCCTTTTTGGCTCCCTTACTTGAAGAACTTTCTCTTCATTTCATTACCAAAAATGGGTTCAATCATGTACAACCCTAAACTACTGTTCTTTGTAGGGAACCTCATCGTTGTGGTTCTCATTGGAGAATCCAAGATTTTTGCTTATTTTTCAGGTTCTGGGGGAGTGTACTATGTTGATCATCCAAGTGGAAGCCTTGGAAACGATGGATCGGTGGTGGAAGTGAAAAAAGAGATGAAAATGAAGCAATATTATTCGGAAGAAAAGGTGAAGGCGATTTGCGTGGTTGAGGAGATTAGAGAAGTAAACAAGGGAAATAATGGTTCAGAGGGAAAATATCATGAGCTGGTTTTGCCTACTGAGGATTTGGAGAAAAGAGCTGATGATTTCATTGCAAGAGTCAACAGGCAAAGAAGGCTTGAAGCTGCTGGATTATTACTTAATTAGATGCAGTTTACGTCATCATTCAAATATATGAAAATTTTTATAATATCCCACATTTATCCCAAATCCATTCAGCCTATGAGTTATACTATCTTTTCTGTAACTTACTGGCGCGGCTAGCTGCTTTGTTTGTTCTGTTATCAGTATAGTTTTTAGTTTATATGAAATTGAGTCAATCACTCCTCTGGTTTTTAATATACATACATATCTTAATTTCAGCAAGCATGCAACTAGCACTAGCTATATAATGGTACTGTTTATATAAACATATATATATTTGGGTTTGCGAGGAACTTCGAATTTTCAGATATTATATATAAATTATCATGTATTTTAAATTTGGCGTCTGCATTATATAATATTTATCTCTTGGTCAAATTGCTTTAAGCCATAAGGTTATATTTTATATTAACAAATTATTTTTCAGTTTTTTCAAATGTTAATATATGATTGACCTTAAAAAACTAAATTTAGAGGCACAATATGAATTTTAGAGTCAAATTTCAGAATTAATTGATTTGGCCCATATTTATACATATTAGGTTAGTGATTTTCTTGTATTTTGATTTGTATATCTTGTTAAGAAATTTTCTTCCTCCGCTAAGAAGAGTCTTTTTAATAGAATTATTCGTCTTGTGCTAACTATTTTACTGTCTATTGCAACAACCAGACGAGTTTCTTTAGCCATGAAAATTGTGAAGACAAGCTTTGTAACAGAATGGGGGATGATTTTCTTTTAACTTATTTGGTGACATACATAAAAAAAAAGATAACTCGAAAATTGTCAACAAATTCTATCATCAATGAGTTCAATCTTATGAAAAAATAGAAAGTACAATTTAAGATGCCTAGTATTGAGAAATAGGACTAAAGCTAAGTTTCGCCGCATTTAGAGTAAAATCCTAATTACATACCTGATTATAGTTATTAATATTTGGTATACTTTTGAATAGAAAATTATATATATTTTATATAATACCATTTATAAAAAAATGAAATTTCCATGTAAAAATTAAAAAAAAAAAAGATTAAAGAAATTAGGGCCACAAAAATGACCAAAGTTGGACAGGTAAAAAAGTTGCACCGCCCATATCTTTTGTTTGAACAGAATATTTGCTTTCTTTCAGTGCGAAAAAAGATAAAGAAAAGGTGAATGAATTCCAATTTAAAATTTGAACGCAGTTAATTTTAATCTTACTTTTAAGTTGGGATATTTTTGTATTAAAACAGAAAAACTGGTAATTGAAGTTGAAAACTATCAGGCAGTGCTGAGCTGAGGCAGATGCAGATGCAGAAACTCAGGGATGGAGAGTGGTAGTGATGGTGATAGGATGGGTAAGTTGGAGAAGACGCTAGCTGCAACACGTTGCATTAAGGAACTACTTGGGAAGGATAGTTGATTATATTTATAAGCCAATTATTTTGAAATCAGTATTTCGCTTCTACTCTACCTGTTAGTTCCTACCAAAACCAAACCTGTTTTTATCTCAACTCACTTATTAAATTATTAAAATATTTAACAAATTAATAAATATTAGTTTAAAGTTGTTTTTGCCTTTTTATTTAAAATCTAAAAAAAAAATCATGATTATAATGGAATTTCAACCCAAAATATTAAAAATACACTCTCCCAACTTTACTATTAACTAAAATAACATTTAGTTTTTATTTGAATTCTTAATAAATATATTATATAATTATTTTCATCCACATCATGGGTGTGTTATTATTTTATTAATATTTTCGTCGATTGAGTTAGTATCACAAGTTAATTCAATACCAACTCAAGAAAAATGACAATAGTATGATAAACGATTGGAGTACTTTTAATATCCCTAATTTGATGTATTTAACTATTTAAATTTTTTTTTACTCACAAGTTAAATTATTTTTTGTAATTTTAATTTCATACATGTTGCATATGTATTATTGTTATTATTACTTTCAAATCTTACATTTCATTTTTTTTTATTATATGTTATTTATAAACACATCCATATGTTCTAAATATGTAACTTTTACACGCATAGTCTGTAATAAAACTTTCAATTATAATTTAGTAATATAAGTTAAAGTTGTCATACACTGCATCTGCATGTACAACACTCGTTGATTGAGTATTAGCTCGATTGGCATGAGCATTGTTTTCAATATAGGAAGACGTTTGTTTGAGTGCGTTGAAGCACATTATCCTCCTATTATGTCAAAAAAAGTAGATATTATCAAAACCTATAATGAGATTATTTAAAAATTAAATAAATAAATAATTACAACACCCAATACATGTTATTTTAGCTGAATTATGCCATGCTCACAACACAAGTAAAAACTTATTAATAAATTTAAGAAAATAATATAATAATTAAATGAATTAATATTTGGCGCACTGATAATGTATTCTTTTTATTCCATAATTGTACTCTTTTTATTTCATAAGTAGCCTTATAAAGCGTTACACGTCTCTCTTTCTTTAAATATTTATTTTTTCAATATTATATTATACCCTTGTAGAACACTTTTCAACTCCCTAACATTGACCACAAGCAGCAGTATTTTTATTAACATTTAACCACTCACTTCAAAAACTTACCTCAACAGATATACATGTCCATATTTTTCATATATTATAAAAATTTTAGACTTATTTATAAACATTTACTTAAGCCTTACCAACAATTTTTGAAATGAATCTTACTAACTTTTTTTTTTATTACCAATTACTTAAGATTTTTTTAATAATAATTATTCATGTTACAATTATGGAATGTAGCCCAACGTGGCTTAGTTTATATATATAATGATTTCATTCATTATAAGTTTTGATCATATCTGCTCTATTTTACATAATACCTAGAACTATTCATAGCCCCTCCCCAACTCATAAATAGGAGGATAATGTATTTCAGTGCACTCAAACCCACATCCTCTTTTACTAGCAACAATACCATGCCAATCGAGTTAAGACTCAATCAGTCAATGTGGCATAATTAAATTTTAGTCATTTGTCACAATACAATAAATTGTTGACACTTAGTAGGTTATCATGTTATAAAAAACACAATTTTACTCTTAAATTATACAGTTCCAATTTAATTAGCTAAAATAATACGAAGAGAATCATAAATTATTTCCTTCCCAATTTTATTCTACAAGCGAGTGACGCTTTTGGATGGTTGATGCTCCATTGATTGAAATTATTTAAAATCTTTGTAAACTTTTGAAGATGGTAAAAATCATATATATATATATATATATATATATAGGGATAAGAGGACTACTACTTACAGGTTTCGAGGATGAAATAGATTTAAATCGCATAGATAAGGAATCAAAGATTCACTTTCTTTTTACATGCTAAGATTATAATGTTGTACGAGATTCGGGGTTGTGGTTGAAAGGATTAAATTGTTTTTTATGGGAATAAATGTGGTCAAGTTTCATACTGCTGAATTGTATATAAAAGTTGGTAAAACTTTATTTCAAAAAATAGAAATAATTATTTATTAAAAAACGTAAGTAAATGGTAATACAAGAGAGGTTGGTAAGATTCACTTTAAAAATGGTAAAACTTAGTAAATGTTTACATATATGCGGAAAACGTGGACATGTGTATCGATATAAATAGAAATAATGCTCTCTCTCTTTTCTTTTTCTTTTAATTCTGATATTGCAGCTTAGAATAATAAGTATAATATGATGCACTTAAAAATAAAAATAAAAATATTAATCAACACATCGAGTACTTTTTAATTGCGGCAAAAAGTTTACTTATTTTATGCATGTAAGAATATAATGGTGAGAGTATTATATTGTTTTAGAATTACTAGTGGCCCACTGTTTTCCAAGAAATGATCTTAGTTATGTGTAGTGTGAATTCATGTCTTGATCACACTTAAAATGTCAATTGTTACGTTGTTATCATAAACTGAACCAACTTCAATTCTTTTTAAGGTCCATTATCACGCAATTTATGCGTTTGACATTCAAATCCCTCTTTTCAATTCCCTTCTAAAATGCAGATTTTCAGCGTTAAAGATTATAAAAGTAGTAATTATAAGGCCCTTCGATCGACCAAAGCTATTGTTTGATACCATTTGCAGTTTAACAGACATGGAACACTCGTCACCGGAAGAATGGAAGCTAACCAGTTCGAAAGCACAATAAACAAATCAAAGCTTACCCGATATCCGAAGGGGAACATGTTACAAATGTTGAAACTCGAACTCAAAACATTGCTAAATGCAAAAGAAACATGACCAGAAAATGCAAAGCTACTTCAATTTCTACCAAAACATTGAAACAATGAATCTTTATCATGCAAATGTTACAAATGCCGTTATTTAATTGCCCTTAATTCCTACTAACAACAATAGAGGGAAGAGATGTAATTGCATGGATATTAAAACGGGGTTCTAAAGATACTAATCAAAAGCATTAACTGAAAACCCTAAATTCTGATGTTAATGGCATCTCTTGCTTCACTACCCTGACCTATAAAACACGTTAACTTAAGTTGCTGGTTTGTGATTGTACAGAACTGTGCTCTAACAATTTAGATGTACCAGTATTATACGTTGTTCGTAAGATATTAATCCGCTCTCCAAGGATATACTCCTTAAGTCCCTCGATTGCAGCATATTCCTTCTCCATTAGAAGCTCCGCATCTTCACAATGCTTGATTTTAGAGTTCAATTTCTTTAACTGTATTCAAGGAAAGGACAAAATATTAGGCATGACTTTAAGGATAAATCAAATAGCTTCATGATAAACATTAAGTGAAAACAGAAACTTCAACCCACTTGTGCTTCGATTATGGTTGCAACTAAATGTTCAATCTCCTTCTCTTCCTGCACAGCTAATAATTTGGCATGAGCAGCTGCTGCTCCAAGACCTGTTGCAACTGCTGCTCTAATTCGCAATGGTAAAGGTATGTCACTCTTCTTCGGATGTGTCTCTTGAGATTCTGCAAGAGAGTCTATTTTCTTACAAATTATGATGATGATTAGGACTGGAAGGACTCCGACTGTGAATGCGCAAAAGATAAAAAGTAGAGCACAAATCGAAAAAATAGAAATATTAAAGAAACGATGTCTATGTGCTGAGTGATAAATGAACACGCTGGCAATAATTCAGTAGAAGGAATATGAACAATATCTACTTTTGATCACATAATTTGGTTCTTCAGCCAAAACCGCCAAATGTTGTTGTAATACTGTACTCAAATGTATGTATACCTGATGGATTAGACCTCTCCTTTATCTCTGACTCTTCAGTATTATGAGCTCTAAAACATGTAAGAGATCGAATACTTCAAAACACCATACTGATGTAAAAAAACTAACAGTAAATTTAGCTGCAAAGGGAAAGAAAAATAAGAATAACAGTATTAACTTTTAAACAACCTTTCTTGCTGATAAATTGAAGGAGATAGCGACCCATTAGTTAAATCAATATGATCACCATAAAAAATTTCCCTCGGACAAGACATTTCATCAGAAAGCATCGCAACTGCAGCTTCAGCTGCAGAAGCAGTGATTTGAGGCCCGACCATGGTAGAGATGCGAGCAACCTGTAGTAAACACAATCAATTAATGTATAACCAAAATCTTTAAAGAATGCTTGTCTTCATACATGCAACAAACTTATAATATGTGAGAAAAGCATAAATTTGGATAAAATGGAGGCATCATGTATAAGTAACATAGCCTGGTACAAATTTACCTGCTTCATGATAGAACTATCAGCATCTGAAGGGGAAGCAGTGCGTTTTTTCTTCAAAGGAGGCTCTTGATTCTCAGAATCCCCATTATTTTCGTTCTCATTTGCACCATCATAACCTTGATCCTCGTTTATAATATTCTCTTGATCCTCAGATGAAGGAACAACAACTGGTTTTATGCCATTCATGCTCATACTTGTACCGCTGGAATTGCCCCTTCCCTTGGCAGAATCTATCAAAGATTCCCCAAAAGGCAGCTCAATGAGCTTCGTAATACAATCAAGTTTAGACTTGGTTTGAACATTTTGAGCAACAAGATCCCAGTCATCCCCATGTTTCAGAACAGAATCCAAAAGAAGAAGAGTTTCTGCTTCGGTCCACACAGTACCATTGGCAGCACTCTTCTCACGGCAATCTTTCAACTCGAAATCATCCATAGACTTATCCTCGCCATAATTTCCATTTTTGAAGCATTTATCGCAAACTATGAAATTATCCTGCAGATGCATTAAAACATATATCAATCAACTTCACAACACAATCAAGTCGACTACATGTCTTCAGCTTTGTGCAGGTAATTACAACAACGAACACAGAATACACACATATATATATATATATATATATATATATATATCCAGACACATTGGCACCCAAATAACCAAGCTACAGTGTCCCAAACCAAACATGAATTTGATAAGAATCTAACAAATAAAAAGCTTGTAAAAGAGACTTTAAGTCTGGAACAAGAAACGTATGATTACACCTATACTTGGAGAAACGTCATATTAAATGCTAAGCACAAATTATCTATAAGCGAACCATTGTTCATTGGGATAATTCACAGATAAAAACAATTCCAAACAAAATTTAAACGCAAAAAGAATCTTTCAAATTTTAAAAAATGAATTACCTTTTTATATTCATAGTACCCAGAATCACAATTATCTCCACAACTACCACAATGTAGTCTCTTCAAATCACCAAAAACATCAGAATATGAAGCCAGGGGAGGCAACTTGACTCCACTCTCTTCAACCCCATCACCACTGTTCTTACCCTTAACGACCGGCGCCGAAAGCGGCCGCAACGAATTAGGAGTAGCGACGACCCGGACTCCATTCGGGGCCCCGTTTTCGACCCGAACCCTATCATCGTTCTCGGAACCTTCGTGGGGTGGAGGCGGGGCGAGGAAGTTGATCAAACCCCAGGTTTCCAAGAAGCGGAAGACCTTGTGGAGTAAAGTGACGTCTCCGATGAGGGATTTGCGGATTTCGGTGAAAGTGAGGCGGCGAGAAGGGTCTTCCCTGTATTTGTTAATGATGAAATCCCTGTACTCCTTGTAGATTTTAGGGGTTCTTGAGATTGAGCTGCCTTCGAAGAATTCTTTCAATGCTTGCCTCTCTTTTTCGTGAATATCGTTCCAAGCAAACCAACCTAAGAAGAAGAAGAAAGAAATGAGATTTTTTGTAGAGGTTTTGGAGAAGGGGAATATTGATTAATCAATAGAAAGGAGGAACTTACTGGAGTAGCTCGGTATGGTGTAGAGGTCGAGCTCTGGTTCTTCGGGTCGATTTGAATCCGGGTTCGGGTCATGTCGAGGCTTGTTCTCCATTCCCGGGTCCTTGGTGAGTTTTGGAATTTGGATTCTGTCGGTTTTTTTGGGTCCGATTCAGGATTTACTCTGTTAATCACTTTCAATGCGAATGGGTTTTTCTATTACAACAACCGGTTACACTCATTTAAAACACCGACCAATCGTAATCTCGCTTGTCCAGCACGTGATAGTAATTGAATTTAAATGAAAATTTTTCAAATTCAAAAATCAATTTGGTTGAATTGAATTACTTGGAGAAATATCACAAACAATCAAACAACTTTAAAATTATTAGTGTAAAAATTTTAAAAATTCAATTTTTGATAAAATATATTTTTATCTAATCTTAACAATTTTTAAATTTAAAAATTGACCTTCAATTATTAATATATTTTTTAAATTTTTAATGTCACATTCTAAAATTAAAATAAAAAAATTCACTTAATAATTATATTTCAAAAAGTGACATTTTAATAAATTTGAATTAAATTTAATAAAGAAATTCAATGGTATTAGCAATTCATAAAATTCAATCCAGCATTTTAATCAAATAAATAATTTAGATTACCTAGTGACATTTATATAGTTAAAGTATTAAATTATGTTAAATTTAAAGTTAAATTAAATCTCAAATTTGTATGTAGTATAATGATTGAAATTAAAATTTGACCATTTTTATATAATTGAAACAATAAAAGAATTAGAATTGAAATTCAACCATTATGTTAATAAGGTAAAGAAAAAAAATCATCTAAACATGTCAAAGAAGGTTTAGAGAATTTCAATAGTGTTAACAATTCTTAAAAAGCATGTCAACATTTTAATTAGAATAACATATTTAGATTAACTAATAACATTATAAATGTTAAGGTAACAACTTATGTAAAAAATATATATATAAAAATTAGATCTTAAATTTAAGTATAATATAATGATTAAATTGAAATTTGATATTTTATAAAATATAAAACAATAAAAGAGTCAATTTTGAAATTTAATAATAATAATAATAAGAGAAAGAAAAAAAATTGTACATGCGTCAATTAGAGATGATAACGAAACGAAACAACAATTATTACTGACCGATTTTGATTTGATATATTCTTAATTGAAGTCGATCTTGATATGATTTTCAGTTAAATGTTTCAAATCTAATAAAAAATAAATTTATACTTAACTTGATCCGACACGTTATATATATTTTTATAAAATAGAATAAAATAATAATAAAATTCCCCAAAATAAAATAAAATTTATCTTATTCCACCCAAAAGCATAAATGAATGGTGTATATTACAAATTTTTTTGTACACTCATATTCAATTAATTAAGCCTTTTCACAAACCCAATACAAGTTGCTAGAGTGGACCAATAACAAGAACGGGGAAGGCTCAACAAAAAGAGACAACATGCATGAAGGCCCAAACCCTCAGCTTCCTTCATTTTAATTTAAGCCCTAAATCAGGACTAATAAATGCTCCCCCATTTTCTGCCAGACCCAGCAATTAATGTGGTAGTTGGCCCATCACTCATGCTGCCTCTTCACTCCCAGCACAAATACACAACCCCGCCCTCCTTAAACCATTTAACAAATCACTCAAATAGCAGCAGAGATTCAGAGAGGGATTGGAGAGATGGGTGATTACCAGTTTCTTATGCTAAAGGACGCCATTACTTGCATTAACCAGAAAGTTAACCTATTTGCCGTCATTCTTGACTTCACTCTGCCCCAGCGAACCAAAGGCACCGGTACCCACCACCTTTTCTTTCCTCTTTTTTGCTCTCTTGTTTCCTACCTTCTGTTCTAATATGATAACTCTTTGTACTCACCTCGTTGCTTCCATACTCGTCCGAGTACCTCACTATTTCTTTATGAAAGTTATATAGATGCGGAACTTAAATTCTTTCTTTTTTCTTTTCCTTGTTTCTAATCTTCTTGATCGTATTTTCTGATCGTTCTGAACTTATTTTGCTTAGCCAGAATTTCTCTTTTGTTTACAGATTATTTTTGTAAGCTAAAAGTAATTGACGAGTCACATTCCGAGTTCTGGGTTCCTGTGCATGTATTTGCTCAAGAAATCGACGGTCTTCCTCTTGTTGCATCTGTTGGAGATATTATTCAACTTTCACGTGTCACGGTATACTCTGATAATTCCAAAGTGTCATTTTTTGTCCTCCTTAATATTACTGTGTTTGGTCAGTTCATGTTTCATCTTTAATTTCTTTTTTGAAAAATTATAAATTCAGTTAAACAAGTGAAAGAAGATTAGGAAGAAGTGAGCGGACAAGTGCTAACACTCACGATAATTCATCTTTATTACCTTATAATTGAATTTGTATGGGCTTTCACAGCAAGTTAGTTATTTGGAATAGTTCTAATGTGTATTTCTCAACTAATTTCACATATGATTTACACAGTGTGGCTTTAAGCAGGAATGGATGTATAATACTAAGGATTCTAGGAGTTTGAGCACTGACATTCTTTTCTAAAACCTGTTATGAATTCAATCTGCATTTTGCTGCTTATAATATAAAATGATTTAAAACTTTTTTTTTCTGGGGATTTAGGGGATTGCAATTATAAAGTGATTGAGAATGGAAGACTAGTTGAGAAAAATCTAACCACTAATGTTTTAACAGTTTGTGAAGTCAGCTAGGTTTTAGAATGGGGGAAGTATGCAACCATGGAAGAAGAAACTCTGTTGCTTATATATTGGACTATTAGTTCACGCAAGAAGGAAGGAAAAAGAAAAGATTAGCTAAAAATGAGATAGCTGACAGAAAAAGAAAGAGCACCGCATATAACTTGGATCACTTAAAACAATAGTTTCATGGATGACTCATCAATAACTCAAATATCTCTTAAAATCAACTCTACCAAAATGAACGTCTAAAGTATTTAGCAAATGTTAACTGATCGTAATTGGACTAAGATTGTCATTAGATTAGAACTAAGAGTGATTTAAAATTTTGACCTTGGAAATATCCTGTTTACCCGACTAGAATCAAGATAAGGTCTCATTGACAATAATATCAAGGCCTACTTCAGTGAGAGAAAAATTACTAAAACCTAGATATGAGACCCAATACAGCTGTAAATTACTGTCTTATTAACTACCAAAGAAACTTATATTTGGATGGAACAAAAGAGCTCTCAGTTGTTGAAGAATCAAACTTCGTTTTCACCCTTGACATCCAAAAGGGTAAAATCTTTTATGTTACCAAACTATTTGTTTACTGCCACAATGATCTTAATCGTTTCTGAGATTAATTTTGAGCACGTTTTCTTAGATGTTATTGTTGAATGACAGAGTCACAAAGACATTTAGTCTAACATTCTTAGCCATGTGAGGTTTAAATTTTAATCTTCTTGGCTGTAGATAAACTCATTTAATTACTTTTTGTATATGCTGTTACGTTTGCTTTAAAGGGCATAATTTGCATCAGCAATTAAAAGTAGATACCTTGAGGATTCTCTTATGCATCCTGTGAAGCTTGCTATAAAAGCAACTACATCTCTTATTTATTTTTGAACTGGCTGAGAATAATTTGCTGCTAGAAGTCATATATCTCTCCCTCTCCGTCTTGAGTGCCTCCAGTTTCTTTTAGTGTATCATTTAGCCATTAAATAGCACATGGTGCTTGAAATCAGTATAAAGGGCTAATCCTTGGTGAATATTGACTTAATGTGAAAATGTATTGATGCGTTTCTTATATA
Source organism: Gossypium anomalum (assembly GCA_025698475.1). Classification (NCBI taxonomy): domain Eukaryota; kingdom Viridiplantae; phylum Streptophyta; class Magnoliopsida; order Malvales; family Malvaceae; genus Gossypium; species Gossypium anomalum. The sequence goes on along the minus strand of CM046967.1, from coordinate 8,976,141 downwards.
TGATTCTTTATTAGATTATAAGAATATTATTTTGAGTTGTAGTTCATGCACATACTTATTAACCTCTAACTGAGATTTCATTATGCAAGCATGTAAAGTTATGACAATTCAATTTGTAGACTAGACTCTGTTGGTTGCTTTAATTTGATTGAAAACTAAAATCAAGTTCAATTCATTATATCTACAACATATTAATTTGCGGCAGGTATAACAGAATCTACTCTCCTGCATTTTGTTGAAATGGAGTTGTCTTTCTTAGTTTGTTCTCTATAAGAATGATTGTTGATTATGTTGTTGAAGATAAAATTATAAACCTATTCTTGGGTCTTTGACTATTAAACTGAGCTTTTAGGTTGACATATTTTTGTATTGATATTAGAGCCTTCTAAATTTGTGGTATAACATTTTGCCTTAATTTTGATAAATAAAGTGTAATAAAACAAATGAGGCGGTTTTTGCATAATCCTTGCTATCCCTTTCACTTGCATGAGTCAATAGGCTTGCATATGAGAGTGCTCCCTTACATGATAGTATAACCTTTTAGGTTAGCTCGTCTTACATCTACTCATCTCCGCACACTTCCCAAATGCACAAGCTCCTTGGATTTCAATTTGGTCAAACACAGGCCTATCACATACATTTTGATGAAAATTTGTTGCTAGAGGTGGCAAACCTTGCATACTCAACTTGCTTGAATTGAACTTGATTATAAATCACAACTGAGTGAAATAGTTAACTCTGAAGCGAAATTGATCCAAGATAAGATTATCTGATTTGGAAATAATCCAAAAGTAAAATGACCTGATATCTAAATTAACTTGAACAAAATGATGCTTAACAGAACTTGAATTGATTTGATACCTGGAATGATCCAAGTTTACTTGAATGGTGTACAAGCCAAATATGTGAAGTAAAATTAAATGTTTCACATTTAATCTCAAAGCATGTAATATATACACACAGTTTAAAAAGAAGAAAACAACTATGAAAAAAATGCAAAGAGCTATGGGTAAAAATTTTAGGAAGAAATATATGGTCTAAAAGTGTTCAACACTTTAGGAATTAGTTGTAAAAAATTTAAATCCAAGGCAACTAAATACTATTTTGATTGAACTTTATGTGAATTAAGTTGTGTGATAATTTTTTCCTGATTAATTGTAATAGCATATGATTTAGTTTATTTGTTAAATTAAAAATGGTGTTATATATAAATGATAATACTTTATGATTTTGTCCCTTATTTGTTTTTTTGCAATATTGTAGAACTTAATTTATGAAGTAACACAAACCCAATATGATCTGACATGATTTGATTCAAAATGACTTGAAATAATATGTGATTGATATGAACTATGACCTTAATATTGAATGACTGAACTTGATGTCAACTGGACTTGCATGATTGCAGTCTATTTATAACCATATAGAGGCATGAAGGATTTTTTAGTCTAATGGGTAGTAGTTAAGAGGCTTTGGTTGCATGTGAGAATGAACTATCCTGAAAGTTCAAGCTTATTGGCTTTGGCCTTGTTGAGTCTTAATGTCTAGCATTTTATGAAGTATTTCTGTTCTATGAACAGTTGTCAATCAGGTAAATATTGTATTGCCTTCTAGATGCATATTTTTCATTTTCCATAAATGGTGTTTTATAAATCTAGTTTGAAAAAGGTAATTACTTCTACAGATGACAGTTCATGAAGGAGATGTATATGCTATATTCAACAACAAGTTTTCTTCATTTGCTTTATATGATGGGAAAGATGGTGATAGTTTCCATGCTTATAAAGTTTCTTTAAGATTTCATGCGAGAGAACATGATGAAAAGAGAATAGCAAGCCTGAGAAAATGGTTAGCAAGCTCAGAGGTCATTGATGGTATGTTTTTTATTGGCTAGTGTGATCAATATTTCTCTAACTGGTGGGTTATATGCATATTAAGTATTAATAGTTATTATCTCTTAATTGATATCAATCTATATGTGAGTGCTCTATGCCTATAACAAAAGTATATGGTTGGAGTAATATGCTTTTCTGAAGCTGCTTGTTCCACTGTATTCTCATGCTTTGGTTAGAAAATTTAGAAGCTTCATATTGTTAATTTTCCTTTCTAGATCCCATGCTTATTTTCTTTTTCTGGTTGGTGTTCAATTTAAGTTTTTTCCCTATTTAAAATCAACCATTTTTACAGGTGATCCACTAGACTGATGTTGATTTCTTCCCCCCATCCTTGATTCTTGAAGCCCTTCAGGATTGCATCTACAATTTAATAGAGCTTGATTTTAGTTCAATTTGTGCTCTAAGGTTTGAAACATGTGGTAGTTGAAGAGACCACTGCACTAGATGGTAGTTAAAATGCATTAGGTATAAACGTGCAGAGAGTGCTTAGTAAGTCTCTGTCCTAATATCTTAGGAGTAATAATTTTAAGATCGCAGGGTGGGCCTGAGTGTTAATGGGCTGTAGAAGACTGAGCAATGACAATTGGCCTATCTTCTGCTTTTTCTTTTTGAAGCAAATTTTTGACGTCTTAACTTTTTTAAGTACTGGGCTGAACGTGGCTGGACATGAGGATTAGATTGACAGTTTAACATAGTGGTAGTTAACACTGCACCACCTTCTCCTGGAACTTCTATAATCAGTACTGTTTATCATGTAGGTCCACCTTTTTGGAATTAACTTGGAAAGGACAGTTCCTGAGTATACCTTTCTAACTTCTAAGAGTTCTGACACACAACACAGACCTATATATTACATCTCAATACTGCAAGTTGTTGATTTTGTATATGCTAAAACATTGCATTGGCATTTTGGTTCTATGTTTATATAGATTAAAAGTCATGCATATGCAATGCCTCTTTTTATGTGATTCTGTCCTCTAATTATGATGCCAAATATCTGGTCATTTCCGTCACCCCATATGAAGCTTCACCTTTTCTTTTCATGCTTGTTAGTGCCAAATTTCTCATTGTTGAGGGAGATCGACCGAGTGGTTTGTGTAAATTTAGCTTGCAAGGTATTGATCCGTATCTTTGATTTTCATGTGTTATATTTATGTACTTGGTATGTTCAACTGTGTCCAATGTAATCATATTTTTATGCTGCTTGATTATTTCAAGGTGTGCTGATCCATCTTGATATTTAATGTTTGGCCCTACTAAGGTACTTCATATAAGCAAAACTACTAATGATAAGTGGATGGTCTTTCTTTGGGATGGAACGGATGCTCCACCTATCAGTATTTATAACAAGTGAGTTGGTATCTTTTTAATTGCTCCTCTATTTAAACCTTTAACTGTAAAGCAAACGCTAGGATTTGGTGGAAGCATTCCTACTTTTTACATGGTATCATTGACACATGGTTATATATGAATTCTCATCTATCAACAAGCATTTGTTCGCACTTCAATGCCTTCGATTTCATTGCGTCAATCAGTTGCAATTGACTTTTGTGGTCATATTAAATTGTCTTTCCTGCTGAAAGGAAAAGTTAGCATAGGTAAAGATGATTAGGAGGCTACTGACAGGTGCAGTGTTCTATATCTTTTGGGAGTGGCATCTTGTTGGCTCAGTTGTTTCTCCTGAAAGGGTGGTTTTTTCTTTATCTTTGTATGGAGCTCATTGGCTTGTTATCTCTATTGTATGATTGGAAAGGCTCTGCTTTGCTATTAAGAATCTTAGGTCACATCTATGGTAATGAGTGTTTTTAACTTGAGATTACGCTATATATCTGCTGTGATAAAAGAGGATTGCGGTTCACAAATTTGTTTCTTTAAGTTGTGTTGAGCTTAAATTACCGCAAAGCAGGCAGTTGGTTGCCTGGTTATATTTTTTGCAGATGCATGTAGTTAGAGTTTCGGTTAGTTCTTTAATGACTTACAAGAGTTCTCAGAAGAAAATTTTGAAGCTTAAGTTATGGTGTATTATCATGAAGCCAGTTATTCTGATTCAGTGTGATACCCTATCCTGTCCGTGCATTAAGAAGATTACGTCTCTTGAGATCTATAAATGGGCTATAGAGTTTAGTCTGTAGACTTTACTAGGTTGATTAAAGGTAGAAAGGTTCAGGCCTAAGGCTGTCTGGCTTGCTGAAAGTGAAGAATATATTCTGGAATGCTTTGGTAGTTAGGACATCACAGATTTAATAGGATAAATTGGTCTGATCATTGGTGCAAGATTTGTTTAGGGTTGTACGGGGAAGCGATTGAGGAAGAAAGTTGTGGGTGCTATGCTGCCTAGCTGAACAGTGTTGGGCTTAATTTATTTATGATGCTACATTCTGTGGTTACTGAGAGTAACTTGTTAACATTATTGAAATTTGATATATACATGTAAAGGAAAAAACCAGATCTGGTTGTAAAAACATAATTTCCAGAGGTTTAGAAAATGATGAGAAAAGAAAAAGATTGCAAGAGGGCAAAATGTTAGGCATTCATGCTTTTATAACGTACTTTTAATTTCCTTAGTGCGAAACCTACTATAATATAGAATCATGTAGATATTATGGAAATTTTAAAGACTAATTCCCTGTCGTGTAGAGATTTGGATTTTGGAGTCTTAAATAGGAAACTGCCTTAGCAACATGTAAATAATTTTATCCGTTTAAAATAGAATAAATAATCATTTTGAACTCCTATAGCCTGGTTGGTCCAGCTGTAGAAAGTGTTATTTGAGTTTAGTTGTTCAGAAATTGGTGAAAGAGAATCTAAGATGGTGTTAAATACAGAAGCATTATAGAATGTAGAAAGATGTTTTACTGTTTTTTTAAGAAAAATTTTTAAATGCCATCAACAGATGAAATAAAAAGAAAAAGGGACAGCTTGTGGAAGTTTTTTTTTTTTTTTTTTTTTAAAGTTCTGAAATACTTGTATGATTACATTCCAAATTGTGAATCAGGAAAAAAATGGATAAAATGCACTAGGTAAGTACTACAAATGAGGATAAATAAATTCCATGAAAATTGTGAAATTAATTGTTTACATTATGCAAGGCGTGCTGGACTTTCGGCTGAATATCAATCCTCATCGACTATAAGCTATTATGTAATTTTTTTAGTGACATTTTACTTTGAGGTATGACTTATTATATTGGTAAATTGAGATGGTCGATGGATTTAGAAACTATTTTCTTCTAGGTTTATTTCTATAACTAAACCGATGCCTTTCTATCATAATTTTACGTAAGTTATTATTGTTCTCTCAGTTTTTAATTCATCACAAAATAGACTCCTATTAATGAAGCACATTTCTTTCTATTTCTATTAAGCGTAAAGGGTAAAATAGAAGTCTAAAATATTAATAAACCCCTTTGTTGCTACCTTTGAGAGACACTTTGGAGAAGTTCCAAGCTAGTCTGGAAAGCCCAAATTATCTTCGTGATAGGCTGTGAATGTTAGAAGCTAGATTGCGAAACACCCAACTTCAATTTTAGAGTAGAAATGCTCTTTCACAAGCTAGGCTAAATGCCCAATGAGGGAGACTGTTAGACTGATTTTGGAGTTTGGTAATTTTAGAACCTTAGCATTGCCACTTACCAGAAATTATATTAAAAGTACAGGTGAAACTTTCCAAAATTTTAAATTTACATAGCAAAAGAATCTGACATTTCCTCCAAGGGCTGCACTACCAGGCATTTATGTATTTAACTTCTGTTATAGCAAAGTATCTATAGTATGGATCTAGACCTTCTCAATGAGTTACCATAGTTCTGATTCTAGGCAAAAGATTTTCTAGCAACCGGTATTTTTCAACTTTCAGTCAAGTACTTAAAACTTCAAATAGCCATTTACACTTATACATAATAAGTGAGGTATTGGATGAGTTAGCTGTTTTCTGTTACTATAATTCTTTTTAACTTGTTACTCCTTCGATGTAAAAATATAAAATAAAATAAAAAGAGGACTACATCAATAGGGAAACATGTGCATTCCTCACCCCCTTTGGGGCACTGTATCTTCTTAAACTTCAGATCTGGTCTATCAACAGTTTTAACTCTGTTACAATCAAAGAGTTGACTTCATTTATGATTTATGCCTAATTGAACAGCTTTCAGTTTCACATGTAGAATATTGATGCTTGCTATGTCTAGGTATTTATTTATTTGTAATCTAACAGATTTTTCATTTAATGAGTATGCTCCACAGGCTGGAAGATGAACTGCACAATCCACTTCCTCTACATTTCGAGCCTCTGCCTCTATCAAGAGATGTGCTATGTACATTTCCTACTGTTGGAACTATCCTAAGAGTGATCCTTGATGTAGACTGCGTAACATATATACTTCAGCTGCTAAAAGTTGATCAATGGATGAAATTTTTTCATGTATTCTGCAAAATGCATGAAGGATTATGGTATGGTGTGTTCACATCATCTTCAATGATCCGAGATATGCCAAATGATGATATTCTCATATTTGAGCGCCAGAGGTGAATTTTTTGCATGTAGCACCTTGTTAAACAAATAGATTGTTTATTCCCTTTTGATTGAAATTCTTTTCAGAAGTTTTGAATATCTCACTCTATTTCTATATGTGTACATGTTAGCAATTGTGATCAACGATCATTGGGTGAACTAGATCGGATGCCATACTGGAGCTGTCCATGGCCATCAAAAATCACAGGTTCCATGTGAATATAATTTGTTTTTATTTCTCATTTATTGGTATATTTGATTCAATCTCCTAGATGCAGTTATTGAAATTTATGAGTGATGATAATGCCCTTGATCAGAGGTTAAACGCATTGATGTACCATTTTCTACATTGATGGATGTTCTCACTTGTAAAAAGGTATTATACCCTTCAGCATTTAAAAAAAAAAAAATCAAAATGTACTATACATTGATGGACCCTCTCCCTCACTCTCCCAGCCACCTCTTTTTGGTCTGATAATGCCCAAAATACACCTCAAAACCTTTGAAACTTTTTTTGAATTTTGAATCATCTGCAATCTCTTTTCTTCCCTCACACGCGCTACATTATTGGTCTGTCAAGATTAGGTGGGCTCCAGTTGAGTTTGTTTTGAACTCGGTTGAAATTTGAATCTTTTTTGCTTCAGTAATTCGTTTGGGCTTTGTAGCCTACATATTTTGGTTGCTTCAGGTTTGGCTGTTTAATAGCTGTAGTAGTTCTAATTGGCATTTTTATTTTTATGGCCAAGATGGTTGTCTTCTCTTTTTTACTGCAATTGGTGAGAATGCCACCTTTTGATAGAGAGGACTAAGCTCGATGGTTTTATCCTTTTGAAGGTGTTATGGTTTCATATGAGAATTAGCTTGAAGGCTATGGAAGCATATTAAAACTAGGGAATAATGTTTGACTGCAGTTGTGCTTATTTGTTGCTTGGGTAACCTTCCAGGAAACAAATAATTTCAGGTGTGTAGTACGATTTGTTGCTGTAATTCCATGGCGAGTTGAGGATTTCCGCGCTCCTTGTGGAGCTTATAGGGTTAGGTTTACCCTAGAGGATCCAACTGCCCGAATCCATGCTTATGCTCATGCTGAAAATGGGGTAAGCACATTATATTTAAAAATCTTGTGGTAACCTTTAGACTTTTGTGGTGTAAATCATTTTACATGTGCTCTTGAATTCAATATTGCAAACTAAGATCATGATTGCAAGTTTTTAATGATGGTCTTCATTGAATAGTTAAAATGTGAATCTAGAAGGAAAAGAAAATGGAGAATAGAAAACCAAGTATATGTTTTGAGTCTCTGATGCCATTGCCTAAAATTAAAAGAAAATTGTTAAATTTTTAGCTGTTTTGGAGCCATAGCAACTTGAAAAGGACAATCTTGGAAGTTGGTTTTGGAAATCCTTCAAAACATGCCTACTTGTTGTGCTTGTTAAACTTGGAGTGGTGCATCTACTGCTTTTGATTTTGTAAATTATTTAGTTTACCAGTAGTAGCATATTATTATGCATTCCACATGAATAGAGTTTAATTCGATGTTGCTGCATTTCTGAAGGAGGAATTTTTCAATTGTTCATCCACTGATGCACTGAAACGGAAGGTAATTAAATTGCTTGGAGTACCTGTAAGTAGAGATGGGGAGGCAATAATGGGTGGTGCTAGAAATCCGCCATGGGTGCAGTGTTACTTGAAATCTAATCCCATCAAACAGCGCCATTGGATATTTGAAACCAGGCTTCTTGGTTAACCAGTTTGACTGTAATTGCATGGTATGTAATGTATTTAGGTAGATTTGGTTAAGCTGGCTATAATTTACGCCAAGTTACTAGGTATCACTGGGGATTACTTCAATATTATACCTCTTTTTTACCTCTGTTATTCTATATCAGGCTTTTGCGCTTTCTAGCTATAATAACCCCTCCATGCAATAAACATTTGAAGTTTTTTTTTTTTTTTAATTTTTATATGCAAGTGTTCAAAATAAATCCACATCAACACTAAAAAGGATCATTTAATTTACATATATTAGTTTATATGGACAAAACCTTACGTGTATGCCACTGATTAGTGGTAGTTTAAATGTTGAAGAACAAAAAATTAGTGTACTACAAACTGAGGTAAATTACACATTAGTACCCTCATGATTTGAGTTGGATTCACATAAACTCATTCATTAGAAGGGGCGACGACTGCCAAAAAGAAGACAAATGGAAACATAAAGCATTAGAAGAAAACAGGCGAGACAAGACTTCTAGAGAGAAAAAGTTGATATGTGCAATTTTTTTGGCCATTAAATAAGGTTAGTTATATGTAAAGCAACCATTTTTGAATTGATTAAAAGTGTTGCCATAGTTTTCTATTCTCCCCCTCTTAAGCAAGTGAGAAATAATGCCAACCTCGACATCAATTATAAGAAAAGGCTTGGTATCCTAACTATTATTCTTTATGGATTTTGGTCTTTGGTTTCTTTTAAAAATATCTAAAATTTAAAAAGAAAATATAACATGTATAATTTATAAATAAATAAATAAATAAAAACTATCCCCAATATTCTATAAAAAAAATTACAGTTTAAAATTCTTATATAAGATATAAAAATTTTAAAATATTTGCATAAATTTTAAAAAGTTTTAAAAATATAAAAGAATCATTAAATATTTGGATGGTATAATTTTTTGCCTCTGAACTTAGCAATTAGTTTCACTTTGGTACTTGTACTTTCTTTTTGTTCACTTTGGTATCTGAACATGGTAACTAGATATATTTTAATCCAATAACTTGAATTCTGTCAAGATTTGATGATATAACATTGTTCTTGAAATATTACTGGATTGATTGGTTAGACTGATTGGATCAAGAACCAATCAGTATACTGATCCAAACAATGAGGTTAAACTGATTAAAAACTACTTGAAATAGGTGAAAACTGAAAATTGGGATAAGAATGAGAATCGATTTTATTTTTCATGAAATTTTAATCATTTATTTAATTATAGCAGGTGAACCAAGCAAATCGTTTGATCGGAAATCAGTGATCTGACCGGTTCAACCATTAGTCAAGTTATTAAAACATTATATGTGATACTCTAATATTGTACCATATTATCATTTAAAAATTTATATAGGTCATTTAATTTTCAAGTGATAATGCGATACATTCTAAGAGTATCATGTCATCAAACTTTTATATTTTTTTAATTTCATGAACTAAAATGAATTTAATTGTCGGGTAAAAAATTATATTATCCCTTACATATTTAACACATATAAATTAGAGTATGAAATGCATATAAAAAATTTATGTATAAATAAATGACGATTTTAGAATTCACAAACGATTTTGGTTTTGGGTACAAACGAAGGATTTAATTGTTGGGTAAGTTTTAAAAGTCCTCTGGAGCTTATTCTTCAAGTTCAACTGAGTTGACCACTATCCCAAAACCAGATGCTCCCAATTTCGGCTGCCAACAGTCACTTCATTGCTCATCTTCCCGCCCCCTCAAATTATCCAAACCCACTAGCAAAACCCATTTCAAACAAACCAAATCATCTCCAAATCCTCAAGAAATGCACCCATTTAATCCAATTCAAGCAAGTTCATGCGCAATTCATCAAAACTCCACTTCACCTGTCCAATACCTACCTTTCCAAACTCATCCAAGCCTTAGTTGACTCCGGCGATCTCCCTTACGCCCGCCAGGTATTCGATCAAGTAACCCAGCCCTCCACATTTGCTTTCAACACTATGATAAGATGCTACGGAACAAATAACTTGGGCCATGATGGAATTGACCTTTATATCAGAATGAGACACCAGGGGGTTGACGCGGATAATTTTACTTACCCCTTTCTTTTAAAGGCTTGCAGTGGTCTAAAACAAGGCAAAGGAGTCCACGCTCTGGTTGTCAAGGACAAAAGATTTAGTTCCGAGATTCATTCTTTAACTTCTTTGACGACGTTTTATTGTTCTTTTGGTGATGTCGGATCTGCTCGGTTGTTGTTTGATAGTATGCCCGAGAGAAATGTGGTTACTTGGACTGGTATCATAAAAGGATATGTGAAGCAAAAGAGATATAAAGAAGGGATTGAATTATTTAATCAAATGAAGAATTATGGGGTCGAAATAAATGAATTGACTTTGGTTTGTATACTCTCGGCATGTGCAAATTTGGGGGCTTTGGAAATAGGTCAATGGGTGCATGAATATACTGATAGAAAGAGAATATTTTTGAATCCAAAGCTTGGTGCTGCCCTTATTGATATGTATGGTAAATGTGGTCACATTGACAAAGCTTATCGAGTTTTCAAGACTCTGCCTTGTCAAGGTGTTTATGTTTGGAATGCCTTGATTGGGGGACTGGCAATGCATGGTTATGGGATTGAAGCCATTAAAAGATTTAGGGAAATGCAAGGGAACGGAATAAAGCCGGATCGGATCACGTTCATTGCGGTTTTATCTGCTTGCAGTCATTCAGGATTGGTGGAGAAAGGAAAGGAGATTTTTCATTCAATGAGAAAGGATTTCGGAATTGAGCCTGGCATCAAGCATTATGGATGCTTTGTGGACATTTTATGCAGGGCAGGACTCTTGAATGAGGCATATGAGGTTATAATGAACATGCCAATGGAACCTAATGCGGTCTTGTGGGGAACTTTGTTGAATGCCTGTGCTGCAGCTGCCAATGTTGAGCTAGCCGAGGCGGCAATGGAACGACTGATGGTTTTGGAACCTTGTAATGATGGAAACTATGTTCTTATGTCGAATATTTACGCCGTGAAGAAACGCTGGAATGATGTAGCTAGGATTAGAAAGATTATGAAAGATGGGCGGGTATTGAGGAATCCCGGCCATAGTTTAATTGAAGTGGATAATGTTGTCCATGAATTCATGGTTGGTGATGGCAGGCATCCCTCCTCGGAACAGATATATGACATGTTGGAAAAAGTAGTAATAACCATAAAAGAAGGTTATTTTTTAAGGTCTTGTCTTAGAGGCCTGATTACAGTTGGGCCACCTGTACAGGTAGAAAGTCCCGTCCAAAAATAAGAGAATTTATGTAAAAATATTAGTTTGAAAAATAAGTTTTGATAAAAAAATAAAATCAATTTTCTAAATGAATTGGGTTTTAAGTAGACTTTTTTGCTTGAACCCAATCTAACATGGCCCAAATCAACATAAACCGCTATTTTTCTATTATTTTGTTATTACTATTTGAATATTATACAACTTTATTTATCATTTCTTTTCTGGACCAAATTTGTGTAAAATTTCAAAACCTATTTTTTGAACCAAACTAAACTCGAACCTGAAAATGAACTTAAAATTTTGCATCAATCCATCCTAAACTCTACCCATGTATATTCATGAGTATACTTATTTAACACTCGAATTTGAATTGAGCTCAATTATTAACGTTTGAACTACCTTGAGTTTAAATGCACTCAAATGAAGCATTATTTAGTAACCGGAAATGGAAAAGTTAAATCAACCGCATAATTGTTTTAGCATTATAAGCCCACAAATTTTCATCAAAACAGTAGCTAGAAAGTTATTTCGAAAGTTCAAACAGAAATCTATAAATATTCCTCTGTAAAAAAGAAAAGAAACTAAAGTTTGAAAGTTGATTGCAGCTTTTACTTAAAAAGAGGACCATTTAATCTAAACAAAATCGAAAACAAAACTGAAAGTACAACTGGAAGGATAACAATGGTGATCTTTTAAGTCATCCTCTGTGCAGCTTCCTTTGCAAGAAGCTTCTCCTTTGCCTTGGTTCGGGCCTGTGACTTGGATCCCATGATACCACCTCCCCACTTCTTCCTGTACTCATCGTACTTATCATTAAAGTTCGCCTGCAATATGAGTGCCAGAGTTAATTATATGAATTATCGCAAGAACAGATATTATTTATACTCTGGGGTTTGATTTACCTTGATCGCCTCGAGGATTTTGCTGAAGTCCAACTTATCCTCGTTCTTGACTGTGGTCAAGCACAGGACCGAAGCAGTTTTCTTGTGGACAATCTGCAGTAGTATAAAAAGAAATATGAGCTACCTCGATTCTATAATTGGTAGAAAAGAAAAACAAATCTGAAAGAAAAGTACCGATCCCAAACGTGATTTCCCTTTGACAATGCAATAAGGCACTTCCATTTTTCTGCACAAAGCAGGAAGCCACACCACCAACTCTATCGGATCCACATCATGAGCAATAACCACCAATTGAGCCTTGTTCTGTTCGAGAAATAGTAAACATAGCCAATATTTTTAGGAACTTAACATATAGACAGAATGCAAGGTACCACAGGAACTAAACTGAAGGTTATGAGTATGACAGAACTGAAGGGATACCTGCTCAATAAGGTAGGTAACATGGTTAAGTCCATATTTCACAACAATTGGTTTCTTAGACTCGGGGGCTTTTCCTTCAGCCTCAGCTTGGGCCTTTTTCAGGAGACGTTCCTTCTTGGCTGCCTTGTCCTCTGGCCTGTACTTGAGAAGCAACTTAAACAAACTTGTTGCTACAATGACAAAAAAAGAACTACGGTTTAGTCCCAACCATTAGAAAGCCGGAAGGGAATAAAAGAGGGGCAGAAACAGGTGAAAGTCTTAGTGTACCAAGGTTCTTATCAAGAGTCTTGGTGAACTGGTTCAATGCAGGTGGGACCTTCAATCTCTGCTTAAGGATCCTCTTTTTCCTTTGAATGCGGACAAACTTTGGCCACTTCACAAACCGATGCAAATCCTTCTTTGGAGGTAGAGCCCCTCCAATACCAAACTGCTTTGGACGCTTCTCGAACAATGGATTGACAACCTTCTCCTAATTTCCAAAATCAAAAAAATAATAAACAGATAGTAAGACCACAATCAAGTTATTTGAGGGGCGCTCAGGTGATGACAGTAACAAAATTACTTGTTTCTTCTTGGCTGGGACGGCCACCTTTCCACCTCGCTTGGGGCCCTGCATTTACCAATGAACCAAATAAGAACACAAAGACCAACTCTTTTAAACAAGTACATCAACTCATAAATAGGTTCATAGCATTAAACTTATATTACCACCCACTAAAAAGAATTCTTCAAAGAATAGATAAATTTCTCTAGCTCATTAGGGTACTTGATAAATTTCTCAAAACTTATTGAGCAACTCAAACATTAGTTCTTTAGCTAACAAAGACTTATGCTAACCTTTTACAACATTATAATAAGAGTTCCTCATATGTTAATCCTCTAACTAGATTTCAAAACACAACACTAATAAGAAAGCTCAGCGAACTGCATCAAAAAGAAAAAAAAAAGAGTATTTAACGAGAACAATTGAAATGAAATTGGAGATTTGAAAATGGGGTTTTCAGATTTACCATTTTTTGCACCACTTTAGTCTTCTTCCAAGCTTTTACGAACGGCGGAGGAAAACCCTACGAAGAACGACAAAATATACGCGAAACGACTGAGGTTTATATAATAACAAGATCGATGTCTGGGCCAGTTCCCGAAAACTATGGGCTTGTCGGATTCTTGTACATATCTGAACTGTTAGCTAACAGACGTAAACGGGTTTTAGACATTAAAGCCTATTGGACCCGACCAAAAGTCCATTTAGAAAAAAAAATAGCAAAACTTGCTTTCCCCCGTTTTTTGATTGCCCGCTCGTTCTGACTCTTCGATCTAACGAAGAAATGCTATTCTTATCTGAATTTTGCCCCGCAATTCCCCTGAATTCAATCCAAAAAGCAGTGAAAACACCAAATTTTGTTTCATTTCACTGGACTAGTTAACCAACCACGAGGGCTACTAACTCTCTCTCTTTGATCCTTTGAGGGTTTGTTTCAATTTTAGGGTTTTAGGGGAAAACTCAGATTTTTGGTTGTTTGATTGGTGGTTTCTATGGAGACGGAAACCCCAAACGAGAACAAGCCGATGGGGGAAGAGAAGGAGAAGGAAAAAGAAAAGGAAGAAACTAAAGAGGTTTCTCGGGAAAGTGAGGAAAAGAAGGAAGTTGAAGAGAACGAAGAGGAGGATGAAAAGGAAGACAACGAAGAGAACAGAGAGAAAGGTGCTAAGAAGGGAGAAGATAGTAGTCGAAAGCGAAGCTCCAGGAAATCCAATCGAGGTTCAGCTGAGAAGAAAGAGCCTATGACACTCAGTAGTGATAGGCCTACGAGGGAAAGGAAAGTTGTTGAAAGGTACTCGGTTCCATCTGTTGCCAGGTCTTCCACTCCCAAACCTTTGTCAATTGAAAAGGTATTTGTTTTTTCTTTGGTGTGATTGGTTTTTGCCGATTCTTTTGCTCCCTTCTGGCTTCAGTGTTTTTATTGTTTTTGAATTTCGTGTTGCTTTCAGGGTCCTGGTACACAGCTTAAAGATATTCCAAATGGTACGTATCTGGTTTTTTTTTTTTTTTTTTTAGAATTATTTCCTATCAAATTCATGGGATTTGACAGTACTTCTATTCGTTATTCAATGAACGACCTGTAACGTAATTTAGTCAAAGTCATTACCACTAGGAAATTGTTGAACTTAATACTTCTTAACATTATCCGAAGAGCAAATTTTGTGTTGGATGCTGTAAAATATCTGAGTTTTGGTTATTGAATTCGCCTTTGATGAAGCTAAAAAATATGTCTTCATAAAACCTGCCAATGTAGATGTTAGTAATCACATTCAAACTCAGTATTAAAACTGAGCTTATACAGGTTCCATGTGTGGTTTGACCATTTTAACTATGGTTAAGCTTCAATAAGTATTAATAAATAATGGAAATGGATGAATACTTGGGTCTAGCTTTCCAATTCTTGTTGATGATGACTGCAATTGTTTTCACTTTCATATAAATTGTTTCATTGTAGGTTGCCATTCTTGGTATGAGTTTTACATGTGCTCGTATTACTTGTGTTTACTAGATGATACAGTAGTAAAAACGACTGTAAATATTTAGTCCTTAAGTGATACCACGCAGCTTAGGAGGCTAGGGGCTGGGATAAAAGTAACCTGAAATTATTTAACAAAATAGGGAAAATTGAAAAAAGAAAAGGTATCACGAGCTTCACACCTAGGGCTGATCACATCGCGGAAGCAAGAAGAAAGAAAGCCTAAGCATCACACTTGAGGTTGATTGCATTGCATAATCAGTATTGCAACAATGCTAAAAAGGTTCTCATAAATCATAATTGTAATGTCTTTAAAAGAAAAACTATTGGTTGATGTAGACCTTAGCTCCCTTAGAGGCTGGCAAATACTTGGATTCTAAACCCTCAATCCAAGGGCGAAGGCAGAAATTTTTTTTGAGGGGGCTGGAATTAGATTGTATATTTTTATGATAGTAAAAATGCAATTTCACCATTTTAATAGCTTATATCTTTATAATTTTTAAAGGATTAAATAATTTTTTTATCATTTTGGGGTGGGGGCCAAAGTGCAATTTTACCATATTTAATTTGAACTTTTATAAATTATAAAGGGGTCTAAATGAAAATTTTTCCATTTTAGGGCCCGCCCCCGCGCCCCTCCCCCCCGGGCTTCGCCACTGCCTCAATTAGCTACTAGAGTTGTGCATCATTAAACTGTTGCAGTTTTCATTTAATTTTTGAGACTCAAATTGTCTTAGATGGTGAACGTATTCTAATCATTTTGTTGTGATGGCAATTTATATCAAACAATCTTTCTTTTATGTTCATTCAATTTTGTTGTTACTGCAGAGTCTGGCCTATTTTTTCTCTGATATTGTAAACTGTTTCAGTGGCTTTCAAGTTGTCGAAGAGAAAATATGATGATAATCTGCAGCTGCTCCATATGATACTCTTTGGAAAGAAAGCAAAGGTAATCAAGTTATCTTGTCTAGTTGTTTCATGATGCCTTTTTATGTACTTTTTTTTCTTTGCCTTTGCAGCCTCAAAGATTGAAGAGAAACATTGGCCAATTTTCAGGCTATGTTTGGGTTGAGAATGAGGTATTTGCTTTAATCTTACAAAAGTTGGTTTTTATTTTTATTTTGTTTCTCCTGTGGTCCATCACCTGCATGTTTCTCTTCTTGCATGTAGTAAGGTATGTTTAAATTAAGATACATAGTGTATGCTTTGACTATATGTATAACATTTATTCACTAAGTAAAATCTTAATACCCTTTTTTTTCCCAGCAGGAAAAACAAAAGGCAAAAGTAAAGGAAAAAATTGACAAATGTGTTAAAGAAAAATTAGTTGATTTCTGTGATTTGCTGAATATTCCAATCATGAGAACCACTGTAAGAAAGGTTAGTAAGAATATATATATATATAAATATGTATAATTTATCAGCTTTTATGTAGTAAGCATACTTGTTTATTTCAGAATAACTCATTTCATTCTTCAGGAGGAACTCTCTGCCAAATTGTTGGAATTTCTGGAATCTCCCCATGCTACAACTGACATTCTGCTTGCTGAAAAGGAACAGGTGCACTGTTATTGTATACTCTTTTGCTTGCTATTGAGTATTTGGCATGATTTACTTACTGTCTGTCTGAGATTGAATGAGATTCTTTATTCATCTCATTTCAGAAGGGTAAAAAGCGTAAAGCTACACCAAGCAAAAACATTGCTTCTGGTGAAACATCAGACACATCAGCCAAGGTTTGTCCTCTTTGGTTGTGTCCCATTTTATATATACATGTCTTTTTGTTTACTTTATTCATCTATGATTGTGGACTAGTGCTTGTTTCTGCATGTATTGCTGTGCAGTTTTTAAATTTATTGAATCCGTCGTACTCCTTCAGTGCTGGGTTTAAAATTCTTATGATGTGGTTAACTTTTTTTTATGTTAATTAGCACTAAGAACAAATGATTTATGCTCAATGTTAAAGTTCGGTTCTTATTTAGGATCTTCATAGAAGATACTGGTCTAATGTGACATCACCAATCCAATCCTTCCTTAATGCTATGATTGAAATTGACAAAATTGGTTTTTGGCCAATAAGGATGAAAGTTTTAAAATTGTCAAATTCTCATATTTTTTGTATGTGTCGTTAATTATTCTTGGCCAATCCAAAATGGTGCTCTAAAGACTTGTACTTTCTTCCCAATGTAATCTTTTTAACCCTGCCCCTACTTACTGGTTGTTGTGCATGTATTTATTTTTTGAATTTATTTGTTTTGTATCTTAAATACATACAGAACCATGCTCGGATTTTCTTGGGTTTGTAGGGTTAAAGCAATGTCTATCCTTAATCCAAGTTTCCAAACCTTTACTTTTAATCAATGTGATTTTAATCAATTCTCAAATTGGTAGGTTTGCCTCTGTTTCCTTTTTCAATGAAACAAAATTTTGTACTGTTTTGTTCGGGTGAAGTTGGCATTGCCATTTTACATATTTTCTGTTTAAACTCTCAAATAAGGACTTGCTGCAGAAATCTAGCTGGCTGCTGCTGCTTGAAATGATAAAGTTTCTATCATATGCTTATTTCTTTGCTGGTTTCTACTTAATATTTGATCTGTATGGAAATTTCGGTAACTGAAAATGCTTGATGCTTGTTTTTTTGTTCCCTGTTCTGCAATGCAGAAGCGACAAAGCACACCCCAAGGTGGGGAAAAACGTAAGCGTTCATCCAAAGTTGAGGAAAAAGATGAAGATGTTGAATCCCCTGTCAGTGAAGATGATTCTCATGAGGATGATGTTGACACTACAGTCAAAGAAGAGAGTGATGACAAAGAGACTAACTCAAAGGAAGAAGAAGACGCACCCAAGAAGTCAAGCAATAAAAATACCTCCAAAAAGATTGCAATGGATCGTCCAGATTCAAAACTTAAGGAGACATCGGCATCTGGAAAGAAGCTTACCTTTGCAAAATCTAGCAGAAAATCTTCTGGATCAACTTCAAAACAGGGTGCTAGTGATGGTGATAGGACTCCAGGCTCTAAATTAAAGGGTTCTGCATCAAAAAAGCAAAAGGTTGGAAAGGAAGGCTCTAATGATGTTAAATTTTCCACCAAAAACGAGGTTCCTGGTAAGAAGCAAACGAACAAATCACCAGCAAAGGTTTCTACCAAGACTCAAGGTAGATTTCTCTAGCTATACATACGCCTATACCGTTGAAACACTGTGCATGTTTACTCAGGCTTTTGTTCATAAGATTTTTATTAAATTTTGATGTGTTTAACTGTTTATTATTAAAAGAAAATCTTCTAGGCCAGGGATATTTGAAGTGCTCTTTTGCATTTTTTGATTTGATTCTCATCAATTGAGCTTATGCAGCGACAGGTAAAGGCAAAAGCAGCAAGAAGCCTAAAGCTGAGCCTAGCAGGGAAGAGATTAATGAAGTAGTGGTAGATATTCTAAAAAAGGTGGACTTCAACACTGTAAGTAGTGTCTATTTGCGTATCTTTGGAGATGAAATGATAACCAAGACCGTAGCGCTAAGCTTTTCTTCTGTTTGTGATGCAGGCAACATTATCGGATATTCTTCGGCAACTTGGTATTTTTCCCTTTAGTTTCTAATGTATATGAGTTACAATTTCAATTTTTAGACTTCACTATTTATAAGATTTGATCATGTCAGGTACGCACTTTGATCTGGATTTGATTCACAGAAAAGCTGAGGTGAAGGATATTATTACCGAAGCAATAAATAACATGTCTGATGACGAAGAAGGGGAGGAAAGTGAGGAAAATGCTGATACAGGTGAGGGTGCGGATAAAGATGGTAATGGGAACGATGATACTTGAGGAATTACATATCACCACGTCGAACGTGTGAGATATCTGCAGTCATTGGTAATTTATCACCCTCCATAGTTCTCTTGCTAGTCTCATACAGTTATAAAATTGTAATTTTAGATGTTCAAATAGGTGGGGTTGTAGCATGAGTTACCGACTCATTTTGTATTTAACTTTTGTTGGTCTGGCCTCAACTTACATGACCTTTTAGTTTTGTTCTTTTTTTTTTTTCATCTGTATTTTCTTCATTGAAATTGTTCGAGTTGTATTTAGTTGTTTAGCTAGTTAGGCAGTGAATGCTTTAGTAAAATGTGTTGGGATGAAACTATAGTTGTACCAGTCTTGCCTCACTCCATTTGTCGAAAACGATTACTACCTAGTATTTTGATAGTAGGATGATATGTATGTACCCGTTGTGACATTAAACAGTTCTAATGTATCTTTTGTTATATTGTTTTTTTTGTACTTTACTTTACCGATGAGTTTTTCATTTTTGTGCTCAACTCTCATTTGATATATTTGTAGACATGGATATATTGCCAAGAATTCTCCAAATGCATTAAAAATGAATATTAGCACGTACTAAACACATGCAATACCAGACCTTCATACGGTAGACCCCAGTAACTGAATATAGCTTTGGTTACGGAGAAAGAAATTTGAAACTATAACAAAATGGAAATTAATTCATTTCAAACATGTGGAAATAAGTTCATCTTTACAAAAAATTAAATTATGTCAGCACTAGGATGTGACCAAATTCAGAGACGCACTTTTACTGCGAATTGCTCATTGACTTGAGAGGGAAGCACCATCGTCATTCGTCATCCTCATCCTCATCGGTGGATAATGGTTATCCTAAGTATTTGTAACACCCCAAACTATCGCAACAGACAATTACATATATCGTCATCTTCTTTGAATAAACAGCAGTCAGCTCAGCCAGCGTAAGATTCTTTCTTTTCTGTTTTTATTTTATTTTTTTGGTATAACTTGATCACAGCTCAACTTAATCGTGGGGATGTGGACTTTAAGCTGTTTACTAGTATTAAACTATGATAAGAATACATCATTTTCATTTACATTGCTGTCTGTTGCATGGCCTTCCTAAAAGCTAATCCTACTTAAAAAGACAAAAAAGCACACAGTAATTCATATTAACTACAGTGTTTAAGCATTCAAGATGGAGTGAGAAGTTGATATGATCCGTAATAGCCTTTATTGAAGCTTGAACGACGGGGAGAAGGGGTGCAAAGGGGAGTTAATATTTGTTGATCTCCACTGTGGATCTCTGCTAAAACTTGGTTGAACATATCAACGTCGCAAGGAAGAAGAAGGGGACCTTCATTGCTGAAGCCGTACTCAAGCTCAGCGCCTTGTAACAACATCCGGAACAATGGGTGGTTAGCAAACTCGGTCTTGATTACGAATCTTTGTCTTTGGGGTCCGACATAAACGGGAAAACATCCTTCTGGAGCTGCCTTAGCCACGCCCATATGAGTCGTGTTGGAAGATATTGATGACGATCTTGTCTTGCAGCATCTTTCCCAGGCCTTGACAACCATGTTTTTCTTCCATTTCTTCTTTACTATTTCCATTTCGAAGACCCTGAATTTGATCGCTAATCCAAAAACTGAACTCGACCCTTTTCTTTTTTTTTTTTTTTGGGGGTGGGGTGTTCGAATTTGTTTACAAAACTGAACCTGAAAACCAAAGTGTGTACGTTCAGAGAAGAAGATATAAGAAAGTTAAGATCGGAAAAAAATAGAGAGTAAGCAGTGTTATATAACCCCCTTCCTTCATAAGATTGCATTTGTCAACGCATGCACAAATCCTGCTAGATTTTGAATACACTTTTAAAAAAAAAAAATTGTTTAATAAAAGAAAGTTCTTTCAATGACAAAAACAGGGGAGAGCCTACGTTAGAATTGGGTGATAGATAATATCATACCATATCATGGTTGTTATTTAGCTCAAAGTCTTCATTTCTTTATTTATGTAATTTCCCTTTGGGCGAGTGTTTGGGAAGAAAAGCGAAAGAATGGTAAGATATTAATATTGTGGGAAAAAAAGGTTGATTACTACAGTGACCAAAGATTCGCACCATGCAGTCTAATACGACTATCTGTGTAAGCCTTATTATTTTTTTCAACTTCAACTGCTCAACTAAACTCATCATGGTTGATATAGGGATCCTCCCCACTGGACGCATTGGTTATGATTTACTTTATATTAATGTCGTGGGATCGAATCGAGGGAATTAAATATTAATAATATACCTATACGTAGTAATGATTTATTTTATTTAATTAGATTTTAATAACGTGGTGCTTTTTAATTAGCTTTGGTTTTTTTTTTTTTAACAAATGTAATGGTAGGGGTCAACATTAGTTACGGAAATAAAGTTTAGAATGGTTTAGAATAATCTTATATAAATGTAACAAATGTAACGCATCGAAACTTGTATAAGAAAAATAAATAGTCTTATATGAATGGTTTAGACTTTTGACATGTCAAATATCTTAAAATTTTATCATTCGTCATATACTACACAAATTTTTCCTTTTAAAATAGTTGTATCAATTTCATTATATGAACATTATAAAGAGTTATAATATTAAATAATCAGTTACGGTGAGTACGAAAGAATTGTGATATTAAAAATTGATACTGAAGCCCACATTTTTAATGTAAATAATCTTATAATGAATGGTTTAGAATTTCGATACGTCAACATCTTGAAATTTTATCATTTGTCATATACTACACAATTCTTTCTTTTAAAATAGTCGTATCAATTCCATTATATAAAAATTATAAAAATTATAATATTAAGTAATCAGTTACGTGGGTACGAAAGAAGTATAATATTGAAAATCAGTTACGGTGAATACGAAAGAATTATAATATTGAATTATTTTTTTTGACAAATAATCTGGGTCTTTTATTCAACAATGAAACATTTAACACAGGCCTATTCCTTCAGCCTCAAACATAATTCAGGAAAACAAAACAAAATGGGACAAGACCCACCCCAAAACAAAAACGTAAAAACAAGACCTAGCAAGCAGAGACAGGGGCTCTAGAGACTTCCATCAGCCAGCTGTTAAACACTAAACCCATCCCTCAAAAGCAACAAAAGCATCTGGGGAACTTTACCTTCATAATGACTTTCATTTATTGCTTATCTGTTCCCATCACGTCCACAGCAAGTTTCAAAACAATTTCCACTACTCATCTTCCAAAATTATCTTTCAACAAAACTTTCCCTCTTCAATCCCTACAATTCACTCCCTCGACATGTCCGTTCGACATTTATCCTCCTCCAACGCTCTCTCTACATTAGAGTTTACCATGTTCATCAGATAAGTCGTCTCTCCCTTCTTCAAACCTTCCTTTGCGATAAGATGAGCAACTTTGTTAGCCTCACGGGGAATAAATCTAAAAACACAAGATTCATAGCCGAAACTCAGATACTTTGAATCATGTATGAAAACCCCGATTTCTGATCTATCATCAGTTCTCTCTTGCAGTTTTTGGATCACAGTTCGGGAATCGCCTTCAATCTCTACCTTGTTCAGTCCTAGATGTAAACCAAGCCAGATCACCTGCAGACACGCCATCGCTTCAGCAGTAAAAGCTGAAGGTATGTTTTTGTGGAAGACTGTTTTAAAGAAAATCATTTCTGCTCCTGCGTTCCTAACTACAAGCCCCAAGCATGACTCTTTTTTTTCCTTGTTGAGCGCAGCGTCAAAGTTGATTTTTATCCACGGATCCGTCGGAGCAACCCAACGACTCGTGAGGAGCCGATACACTGGTAAGCGCATGTTCAACCCATCTAACTTCTTGATGTAGTTCTTTATGAAATCTGCCTTTTGAGTTCCACACTTTACTTCCCCTTCATGGATGAATCTGTTTCTAGTTATCCATAGTACCCACAAAGCACATGCAATCACCCTACATTAACTCAAAGAATTTAACTCAAAACTGTTGTTAAGCCAAACTTTGAAATCTGTGTTTTCTTCTTGAGTTGCACAGTTGAAACCTAACTTTGTCCATGTTACAGAAGCTATAGGGCACTCCCGGAACACATGCTCCCTGGATTCCACCCCATTTTGACACCTACGGCAAACTGCAGATCCCATTCTCCTAAATTGTAGTTTATAAAAAGTAGGCAGAAAGTTACAAAAAATCCTCCAAATTGTAATTTTAATTTTAGGAGGTAAATCTAGGCTCCACATTCGCTTGTAAAAGTGGCTGTAATTTTGTTGAGTATGGCTCTGTTCAAAGTCCAAAGTTTAAATTTAGATAACGATACTTCGCTTCTGTACCAAAAGAATTGATATAAAAAATTGACAAATATGAATATATCAATATAGATTTATAGCTTGTAATACCCCTACCCGTACTTATTGCCGGGATAGGGTACGAGGCATTACCGAAGTTTACAAATTAATTTTTTTTCTCAATATAGCCCCTTTATAAATATCTAACCTTCCCTACAATATTAAACCGAGACCAATCCAATTCAACATATTTTCAAGATATATTTATGCATATTTATAAGATAACTTCATCACACACCAAAACCAAGATTTGTTAACCATACTAATGGCTAACTTTACATTCATTTCTCGTTAACATTTACTTTATTAGCTTATACATGCTATTGATTTCCAAAATAAAGTTTTTTTATGTACCGAAATTCTGAGGTTGATAGTGTAATGTGTCTCCGACCAAATCCGATCTCCGAGCTCTTAACATTACAAAACAAGGGAAAAGAAAACAGGGTAAGCACTTTGTGCTTAGTAAGCTCATGTAACAAGAATTATACTTACCTAATATTTTCAATACAATGCAATAAACATTCATATATCCATTTAATGCATTATTACCCTAACATGCACAACTCAATATTCAAGTTAGTACAATAATTTCCATGTATCAATAGATTATATACCATGATTGATGAGCTCATTAATATCATGATTTTCATTCCTTTGTTTTTTTTTCATATTTATCCCGTTAAATTTCTCAAAATTTCGATGGATTTTTCAGAGGTACACTTTTAGTGTACAAATCCGAGTCCGTCAATTCATATTCATGTGCGCACATTTCCATTTCAGAAAGCACACTCCCTCAAACCTCATTCTTACAGTGGGATTACCAGTCCAGGCTTAATCCCCTGTAATATAAACTCATAGAGTATTGTTGGGATTACCAGTCTAGGCTAAATCTCTTGCAACGACAATTACTCTAATTAGCTTGGATCTGAATTACCAGTCCAGGCTAAATTCAGACCCTAATTCGGATTACCCGTCCGGGCTAAATCTATTTTCCACATATTCTTCGAGAGGGCTATGTAACGCCCCCACGCCCAAAACCGTCACCGGAGTCAAGCTTGAGGTGTTACTAAACTTATCTTACCTTTTAAACAACTCTAAACCACTTATTTTAATTTTTGGAATAAACTGTTTTTCTGCATCATAGCTGCTTAAAAATTCATTTCTCGAGTTTCAAAACTCAAAATTAAGATCCGTAAATTTTTCCTGAAACTAGACTCATATATTTATCTACTAACTTTTTTTTAGAATTTTTGAATTAGCCAATTAGTACAGTTTATTAGTTAAAGCTACCCTGTTGTAATTCATTTCAGACCGACATCTACTTACTACTGAACCACTTTTCTCCCTATACAAAATTAATATAACTATACCGTTTGTTTCTATTAAAACTATATTCAATAAGGATTCTAACCATATAAATTAAACCACCTAATTATTTTTGTACAATTTATGGTGAATTTCCAAATTTGAAACAGGGGATCTAGAATTTTCTCCGACCTGTTTCACTAAAACTCAGATATCTCATAAAATATAATACCTTTACCTTTTTGCTTATTCCATAAGAAAATAGACATAATAAGCTTTAATTTCATATATTATTCACCATCAAACCATGTCTCTACAATTTTTAGTGATTTTTCAAAATCACATTATTTCTGATACTTGAATCTGTTTTTAAGTTACTTTCACATTTTTCTTAGTTTTCATGTGATAGTTACTACTTATTCATACATACAATTAAACATGTATATCATCAGCCATTCTATTAGCTAATCACTAGCAAGTATTTACACATCATTCATTGATCATATCATATCAAAAGAAACCAAGTTCCTATACATGCCATACACAAAACTAAACGTCTAACTATACCAATGTGATTCCTTCGATAGTCTGATCGGGTCTCCAACGTTTCCTTCGATCCCCGAGTGGCTTGATAAAAACTATAAGAAAAAGAAAATAAAGAGAGTAAGCACTAGGCTTAGTAAGCTTACAAGCAAATAAATTACAACATTCAACATAATGAATAATTATACATAATGTCACCTAGCCTCATAAACTTTCTTTACTTCTCATTTTCTACCTTCTTCTTTACTTACTTACCTTCTTTCTTACGACCTTTCACTATTCATAAATATAATCTACCTTCCTTTTGCTGATAATTCATTGTAATTTAACGTGTACAATGACCCATTGAACCACTCGAATACTAAGGATCTTGGGGTCGTTCTCGTCTATCAATATCTCGCCAATGCCATGTCTTCGACATGGACTTACATGAATTATTCTGTCTCCAATGCCATATATATATATATCTAATATGGGCTTACATGGCTCATTCCTGTCTCCAAATCCATATATTTGATATGGACTTACATGGCTCATTTCTGTCCTGTCCTGTCCTGTCAACCCCAATATCCTAACACTCCTAAGGTTCAAACGGGGCTTCCTAATGCTTTTTCTCTGTCACTTTGCCTTTAATTTGACTTTAAATATTCTCATAAAATAAGTATATAAATGCTGGAAATTTACAATAATAATGTAAAATAAAAGAATATTGCATTTATTTACTGTAAACTTACCTCGTATGCAAAAATAGCTACTTTTACCATTTCGTCCACAACTTGGTATTTTCTCCATTTTAGCTTGAATTTCAGTTTTCCTTGCTCTATCATTTAAAATATAGTCTAATTAGGACTCAAATTATTCAAATTTACCCAAAATCATATTTTGGCAAAATTACAATTTTGCCCCTAAACTTTTGCATATTTACACTTTTGCCCCAAAGCACGTAAATTAAACTTCAGCCTATTTTCTTATGTTTCATGACATGCTGGTCATTTTTCCCTTCTATGGCAGCATCAAATTCATACTCTAACAAGCACTTATGACTATTAGGTATTTTTACTGATTAAGTCCTTTTACTCGTTTTTGCTTAAGACCGAGTAGTACAAGTTGTCTAACATAATTTAAAACCTCATATTCTATCATAAAACACCAAAATACACAAATTTCACCTATGGGTATTTTTCCAAATATGAACCCTAACTTAAATTATTGCTAGCATAAGCTTTATCGAGCTACCGGGACTCCGAAAACGTAAAGAACATTAAAAACGGGGCTTGGAATCACTTACCATGGAGCTTGAAACAAACCCTAGCTATGGATAACCCTTGAAATTTCGTCCTAATGAAGAAGATGGACAAAAATTGGCTTTTAATTTTGTTTTTAATTCATTTTAATAACTAAATGACCAAAATGCCCTTACTACTAAACTTTCAAAAATTCCTTCCATGTCCTAATTTTGTCCATGAACTTAAAATTGGTAAAATTACTCTTTAAGGACCTCTAATTAATAATCTAATTCAATTTTATGCAAAATACTTCTAGAACACAAGTTTTGCAATTTATTCAATTTAGTCCCTAATTTCAAATTAAGTGCTTTATGCATAGAATTTCTTCACGAACTTTTCACACAATCATGCAAACATATCATAGACCTCAAAATAATAATAAAATAAATTTTTCTACCTCGGATTTGTGGTTTCGCAACCACTGTTCTGTTTAGGCCCTATTTCGGGATGTTACAGGCTATATCAGGATAGGATCACCCGTCCGGGCTAGATCATGTTTACCGTCAATTCCTTTTCAGAGATCCATCGAATTTTCCTTTCATTCAACTGGGATTTCTTCCCCTTTTATCAAATATGTCAATGTTTCATCAATTTTCATACAATGAACATTCAAATCATATTCATATCAAAAACATACATTTCAAGCATTTAAGAATACAATTCAAGTTACACGAACTTACCTTGATACTTATTCGTGTACAAAAATCTACTAATCCCGAACTTTTTCCTTTCCTCGATGTAGCTTCGTATTTGAATCTTCTGGATCTAAATAAATAAATTTAATTATCAATTTAATACATTTCATGTTCATATGCAACATTCTCTATGATTTTATTTTTATTATTTATAGTTTATTCAAAGTTGTTTACTTGAGTCATAGTCACTAAATTATTTTTATCTTAAGCTACGGAACCTCAAATTAGGATCAGAAAATTTTTCCTGAAACTAGACTCACATATATTATTACCATAAAATTTTTAGAATTTTTTGTTTAGCGAATAAGTACAATTTATTCTTTAAAGTCACCCCTGTTCTGTTGTCTGATAGTTCTGACCCTTTTTCACTAAAAATTAATTATCTCTTCATACAAGATTCGGATGATGTTTTCATTTATTTCTATTGAAAGTAGACTCATTTAGGATTCTAAACATATAAATTTAAGCCCATAATGATTTTTATTCAATTTTTTATGATTTTTCAAATTCAAAATAGGGGAATCCGAATTCATCCTGACCTTGTCTCACAAAATTCATTGTATCTCATGATTTACAGATCCATTGCTTACACCGTTTCTTCTATGAAAAACTAGACTCAATAAGATTTAATTTAATATTTTTTTCATTTTCTAATTTGATTTCTAAAATTTATGGTGATTTTTCAAAGTTAGTCTACTGCTGCTATCCAAAATTGTTTTAGTGCAAGCTGTTTATTACCATTTTTCCCCTAAGCTTTTAATAAATAATAATTTCGTCCCTACTCAATTTGCCTATCAATTGAGCTGAGTTTTCTCAATTAACACTTTATTCTATCACTTTAAACTACTTTATAACCTTTAGGAATAAGAATTCCAGCAATAGACTTTAATTCTAAATATTTTCACAATTAGGTCCTAAAAATTGATTTCTATTGAAATTACCCAATAAAATCATCTTATAAACAAATTAAAGCTTAAATTTCATGCTATTTCATCATAAACTTACAGCACTCAACCATGGTGACAATTTCATCCATGAAATCAAAAACTAATGAATTTAATAGTAGGACCTAGTTGTAAAAGTCTTAGAAACACAAAAATTACAAGAAAAAGGTAAGGATTAACTTACTTGGTGCAAAAATTATGGAATACCAGCTTAGAGAACCCCTTCTATGGCGTTTTGGCTGATGAGAATGAAGAAAAATGAAGAGAAATCTGGACATTTCCTATTTAGTCCTATCTTTATTTAGTTAATTAGGCAATATTCCAATTTTGCCCTTAAATCATCAATTTTCATGCTGTTTTCATGCCCTTGCCGTCCAGCTCAAATAAATTTTGGGTCTAATTTCCTTTTAAATCCTTTCTCATTAGACACTTAAGCTATTTAATCATTCTAGCAACTTTTACATCTTTTACAGTTTAGCCATTTTCATTTAATTGACTACCCAAACATTAAAATTTCCTAACGAAATTTTATACGACATCACTAACATTTTATAAATATTTATAAAAATATTTCCTACTTGGTTTTATGAGATCGAGATCTCGATGCTATGTTTTTACCCAATTTCTTCAATAATAAATTTTTTTCTAACTAACCACTAAATCGGTAATTTTTTTTATCGATATTTTAATACGATTTCCCTATCATATAAATATTCATACAAAAATATTAAAATAAACTTCTCTTTAAATCAGATTTGTGGTTACGAAACTACTATTCCGGTAACCTTGAATTTAGGCCATTACAACTCTCCCCCCTTTAAGGATTTTCGTCCTCGAAAATCTTACCAGTAAAGAGGTTTGGGTATTGTTTCCTCATTGCCTCCTCTGGTTCCCATGTCGCTTTCTCAATCCCATGCTTTTGCCACAATACTTTCACCAAATTTATCTTTTTATTTCTAAGCTCTTTTGTCTCCTGTACCAATATCTTGACCGGTTATTCACTGTAAGTCATATCCGGTTGAATCTCCACTTCTGTCGGAGAAATAACATGTGAAGGATCTGATCCATATCGTCGTAACATAGATACATGAAAAACATTATGGATTCTATCAAGTTCCGGTGGTAATGCCAATCGATAAGCGACTGGTCCAATTCTTTCTATGATTTCATATGGCCCGATAAATCTTGGACTTAATTTACCCTTTCGACCGAATCGGAGAACTTTCTTCCAAGGAGACACTTTTAGAAATACCTTGTCACCGACTTGAAATTCAATGTCTTTTCGTTTAAGGTCGGCATATGATTTTTGACGATCGGAAGCTGCTTTTAGACTATCCCGAATAACCTTTACTTTTTCTTCTGTTTCCCAGATCAAATCAACCCTATGTATCTTCCTTTCACTGAACTCTATCCAATATAACGGTGTTCTATATTTTCTACCATACAAAGCTTCATACGGAGCCATTTTAATACTGGACTAATAACTGTTATTGTAAGCAAATTCAATTAAAGGTAGATACCTCTCCCAATTACCTTCAAACTCTAATATACAACATCGGAGCATGTCTTCCAATACTTGAATTACACGTTCAGATTGGCCATTTGTCTGAGGATGAAATGCAGTGCTGAAATACAACTGAGTACCCAAGGCTTTTTGCAATTTATCCTAGAAACGAGATGTAAATCGAGGATCTCTATCTGATATAATGGAGACAGGCACTCCATGTAGCCTGACAATCTTAGATATGTACAGTTCAGCTAGTTTATCTAAAGAATAATCCATACGTACCGGAATAAAGTGCGCTGATTTTGTCAATCGGTCAACAATCACCCAAATAACATCTTTTTTCCTCGGAGACAAAGGTAACCCCGATACAAAATCCATAGTGATTTTTTCCTATTTCCATTTCGGTTGGCTAAAGTAACCCCGAAGGTACCTGATGTTTAGCTTTAACTTGCTGACATATTAAACACCTTGATACAAACTCAGAGATATCATGTTTCATTCTCGACCACCAGTACATCTTTTTCAGAACATTATACATTTTCTTACTCTCTAGATGTGTGACACATAGTAATCTTCTTTGTGAGCCTCGCGTAAAATCTTCTGTATGAGCTCTGAATTCTGAGGTACACATACCCTACCTCTGAATAATAAACAACCATCAGAATCAATCTGAAATTCAGAATCATTACCTGACTTACACTGTGCCCGTTTAACCTGTAACTTCTCATCATTATTCAGTTTCACATATTTGCTGTAGAACTATCGGTTTAGCTCTCAATTCAGCTAGGATTGAACCATCATCAGTCAATGATAACCGAGTATTCATAGCTCGTAAAACAAACAGAGATTTTCGGCTCAAAGCATCAGCTACAACATTAGCTTTACCCGGATGGTAATCAATAATCAAATCATAGTCCTTTATCAGTTCAAGCCACCTGCGCTGTCTCAAATTCATATCTTTCTATGTTATCAAATATTTCAAGCTTTTATGATCAGTATAAAAATGATATTTCTCACCGTACAAGTAATGCTTCCATATCTTTAGCGCAAATACAATAGCAGCTAATTCAAGATCATGTACTAGGTAATTTCTTTCATGTGGTTTAAGTTGCTTGAAGCATAAGCTATTACTTTACCTTCTTACATCAAGACACAGCCTAAACCATTTAATGAGGCATCACTGTAAATAACAAATTCCTTACCTGGTTCAGGCTGCACTAATACAGGTGCTTTCGTTAGTAGATCTTTTAATCGGTTGAAACTATGCTGACATTCATCAGTCCACTCGAACTTTACATCTTTCTGCAATAATTGAGTCATTGGAGAAGCTATCATAGAGAATCCTTGTACAAATCTCCGATAATAACCAGTTAAACCCAAGAAACTTCTAACTTCGGATACATTTTTCGGTGGACTCCAATTATCAATAGCTGAAATTTTACTTGGATCTACCCTGATGCCTTCGACAGATACAATATGTCCTAAAAAACCCACTTCTCGAAGCCAAAATTCACATTTACTGAATTTAGCATATAATTGCTTCTCTCGCAGAATTTGCGATACAATTTTCAAATGTTCTGCATGTTTTTCTTCATCCCGAGAATAAACCAAAATATCATCAATGAATACTACCACAAATCTGTCTAAGTACGGTCTAAATATCCGGTTCATCAAATCCATGAATACCGCAGGTGCATTAGTTAGCCCAAACGGCATAACCAGAAACTCATAATGCCCGTACCTAGTTCTGAAGGCTATTTTTGGCACATCTGACTCCTTTAACCGTAGCTGATAATAACCCAATCAAATATCAATCTTTGAAAACATAATAGCACCTTTCAGCTGATCAAATAAATCATCAATCCGGGGTAACGGGTACTTATTCTTTATGGTTACTTTATTAAGCTGCCGGTAGTCGATACACAATCTCAAATACTTGTCTCTCTTTTTCACAAACAGAACCGGAGCACCCCAAGGTGAACGACTCGGTCGAACAAAACCCCTATCAACAAACTATTGCAATTGTGTCTTTAACTCCTTTAATTCTGTAGGAGCCATACGATACGGAGCTATGGAGATCGGAGTAGTTCCCAGAATCAAATCTATAGAAAATTCCACTTCTCTTTCTAGTGGCAATCTTGACAATTCCTCTGGAAACACATCGAAAAATTCGCATACCACTGGAACTGCCTGTATTTTTTACTCAGATACTTTGGTGTCGAGTACATAAGCCAAGTAAGCATCATACCCCTTTTTGACATACCTCTGTGCTGCCATTACTGAAATCACATCAGATAACCCCTCTGTCTGATCAGATTTAACCCGGAGCAACTCATCATTCTGACATTTTAGCACAATATATTTTTGTCTACAATTTACTACTGCATCATGCTGGGTTAGCCAATCCATGCCCAATAGCAAGTCAAATTCATCAAATGGCAGTAACATCAAATCAGCCAGGAAATAATAACTTATTACCATCAGTGGACAATTTTTACAAATTTTATCCACTAACACAGACTGGCCTAGAGGGTTCGAGACTTTAACCACAAATTTAGTAGGTTCAACAGATAAATTTTTAACAATTGCAATTTTAACACATATATATGAATGCGTAGAACCAAGATCAATCAATGCAGTAATATCAGTATCAGTATCAAGTAATACCAGTAATAACATCGGGTGTTGAGGCATCTTCTCTGGCACGGATGGATATGTCCTAGCAGGTGCTCATGCTTCAAACCTACCTGCAATATCTTTCGTAGCTCCTCGGCTATCACCTACATTACCAGATGTTCGAGGTGGTCTACCCCTCGAAACTGGATTACTTAGCTTTGATATCTGTTCAGCTTCTTTTTCACCTCTTTTTAGACAATCACTAAGGAAATGGTCGAGAGAACCACATCGGTAACAAGCCCCACTCTTTAATCGGCATTCACCAAAATAGATTTTATTACAATACTGGCATATCAGCTTAGGGGTACCAACACTGCCAACACCGGTAACTGATGGAGTAGAAGGTTTTGGATTAGTGTGTTGAGAACCTCGCTCTCTACCTGAGTACCCAGTCGTTGAGGTAGAACGATCCTGGTATTTCTTCAATTTCTTTAAAGCAGAAAACTGGGATTTTCCCATCGGTCTTTTACTAAAAATTCAAGATTCCCTCTCAGCCTGTTTCTTTTCTTTGCTTAATTCTTCTGCTTTATAAGTTCTGTCTGCCAATGTAGCAAACTCTCGAATTTTAAGAATTCCGATTAGTAACTTAATATCTTCATTTAAACTTTCTTCGAATCGTCTGCACATTTCAGCTTCTCACTATACCCATTCCCGAGCATATTTACTTAACCGAACAAATTCTATTTCATACTCAGATACTGATATGTTACCCTGTTTCAGCTCAAGAATTTTTTTTTATTTTGATCGAGAAACCTGTAACACCCTTATCCCGTAACCATTACCGGAATAGGTAAGGGGCATCACCGGACAGACAGAGTATACCAGAACAAATCCAAATCACATATATCATACAACCAGAATACATTTACATTCATCCACAATTCATCCATTAAAATGGTCTACAAGACCCAAAACATACATTTAGGGAAGGTCGGGACTAAACCAAACCCATTCAGAATTTTCAGAACTTAAACAAACTTTTCAAAACCACCAAAGTTACACGCCCGTGTGACTAGCCCGTGTGGCTCACACGGGCTCAAGGCACGCTCATGTGGTCCAACCGTGCCAAAGATAGGTCCTATACTGACTTATTAACATGGCTAACAGACACGGCCGTGTGCCATAACCGTATGATATATAGCTAGCTACTGACTTGTTCACACGGCCACAAGGCACGCCCGTGTTCTCTGGCCGTGTGGCACAAAGTAGGCTTGGTTTAAGCCAATATGCCACCCTTTAAGGGCCCAATCTTACAAGCATCATTAAACAACATTTACACCAACATTTCTAGTCAATTGAATGCTCAAAAATGACCAAAACACATTGGAATATCATATATCAAAACATACATCAAAACTATGAACAAACATATCATTTGTTAGCCAATTCAAATGGCATAACTTATACATACATATTAACTAAGCTATTCTAGCCTATACATGCCATACTTAAGAATATGTACATTTGCCAAAAGTACCAAAATGAGATTTGATGCCTTCAGTAGCTACGATGACTGTAAAACAGACAGAAATTACACAGAGTAAGCTACAAAGAGCTTAGTAAGTCAAATACAAATACCCAACTAATATAGCATAAAAATAACAGTAAATGGCCAGAATTCGCAATAGTCCCATAAAATATTTCCTTATTTCACAGAAACAACGTCTTTTCTATTCAGAAATCTAGTACGATACAAATGTACCTGTATGAATTATACATTTCACATTTCATACTATATCCTTGGACAATCCAGAAACAGAATAGATATTCACAGACAAGTACAATGCTGACGTCCCAGACGTGGTCTTACATGTAATTTGATATCGATGCCTCTGTCCCAAACAAGGTCTTATATGAAATTATATGCGATTTCAATGTCCCAGACATGGCCTTATACGTAAATTACAAATCGAGGCATGTGTCCCAAACACGATGTTACACGATAATTCGGATCAATACTAACACTCTTCTATTAGGCTCTCACGGCCGTCCAATGCAATAATAATTTATAAATACAGAATTTAATCAACTTAACACGTAAGTATAGTTTGAGTTACCTCGGACGGATTTCAGACGAAAATAAGTCGACTATTCGACTACTTTAAACTTCCCTCGATCTAAGTCCGATTTTCTTTGTTCTTGATCTAATACAACTCAAATTCAACCATTCATTTCATTCAATTTAATCCATATACACATATTTTGGGCACTTTACAATTTAGCCCTTACAATTTCACACTTTGACAATTTAGTCTATTTTTCACAAAATTATCAATATGCAAAATTTCTTTGCAACAAGGGCCATCCGAATTTTCATGGCTTCTATATAAGCCCATACAACATGCTAAATTCACAAATTAGTCCTTCAAAGCCTCGCTTTCACAATTTAGCCCTAATGGCTCATTTCATCAAACTTTCAAGAACAAAACATAATAATTTAACATATATCTTTCATAGTCCATGTAAGAACACTACAAAACTCATTTAAGCATCAATGGCACATTTCATAATCTCCAACAAAAATAGAAATTTAAACATGGGTTCTAAAGAACACGAAGCAACGATCACAGAAACGTAGAAATTATCAAAAATCGACGAAAAATCATACCTTAATCAAGGATCAAAGTGCCGGACCCTAAGATGTCTTTCTTCCTCTCTTTTTCTTATGTTTTTCGGCTGAACAATGTAAAAAAAAAATGCATGGTCATTTTATGTTTGTTTTATTATAACACATATTAAAAGCTATTTTCTCATTTTACCCTTAATGAAACATGCAAAATTTCATCCACTAAAGCCTAAAATTGTCCATCATTAATATGAATGGTACAATTGACATGCAAGGACTCCCACTTAACAAAGCCAAATCAAATAGGTGCTTTAACATCTAGCACTCAACTTTTACATTTTACGCGATTTGGTCCTTTTTCATAATTAAGCACAGAAACAGACAAATTAAATCACAGAAATTTCACAGATGTAAATTCATATATCACAGACACAGAAAATAATATTAAAATATTTTTCAGATTCAGATTTGTGGTCCCAAAACCCCTATTCCGACTAGGGTCAAAACCGAACTGTTACAATTCTTCCCCTTTAGGGATTTTCGTCCCCGAAAATCTTACCGTTAAACAGATTTGGATATTGCTGTTTCATTTCATCTTCAGGCTCCCATGTAGCCTTTTCTATTCCGTGTCTATGCCATAGCACTTTAACTAACGGAATTTTCTTATTATGTAATTCTTTAATCTTACGAGACAGAACTCGAATCGACTTTTCTTCATACGTCATATCAGAATGGATTTCAATATCAGACGGAGAAATTACATGTGAAGGATTAGATCTGTAACGTCGAAGCATCGACACGTAAAATACATTATGAATCTTTTCTAACTCAGATGGTAGCCTCAGTCTATAAGCAACCGGCCCAACTTGCTCAATGATTTCATACGGTCCGATAAACCTCGGACTCAGCTTGCCTTTTACCAAATCGGAACAGTTTATTCCACGGAGATACTTTCAGAAACACTTTATCACCAATCTCATATTCAATATCTTTTCATTTCAAATCTGCGTAAGACTTCTGACGATCAGAGGCAGCTTTCAGACTATCTCAGATTATTTTCACTTTCTGATTGTTTCTTTTATCAGATCAACACCGTAAATCTTATTCTCACTGAGCTCAGACCAGTACAACGAAGTTCTACACTTTCTACCGTATAATGCTTCATACGGTGCCATTTTAATACTCGACTGAAAACTATTATTATAAGCAAATATAATCAAAGGTAGATATTGTTCCCACGTACTTTCGAACTCAAGAATGCAACATCTCAACATATCCTCGAGTATCTGAATAATCCGCTTAGACTGACCATCTGTTTGCGGATAAAAAGCAGTACTGAAATGCAATTTAGTACCCAAAGCATCTTGCAAACTTTTCTAGAATCGCGATGTGAATCTCGGATCTCTGTCTGACACAATCGATAAGGGTACACCATGCAGTCTCACAATATCAGAAATATAAAGCTTAGCTAACTTATCAAGTAAGAAATCGGATCGTACCAGAATAAAGTGAGCTGATTTCGTTAATCTGTCAACTACAACCCAGATCGAATCTTTCTTTCCCGGAGACAGGGGCAAACCCGAAACAAAATCCATGGTCACACGATCCCATTTTTATACCGGAATCATAATCGGTTGCAACAAACCTGATGGCACCTGATGTTCAGCTTTAACTTGCTGACAAATCAAACATTTAGAAATAAAATTAGAAATATCTCTTTTCATTCCCGGCCACCAGTATAGTTGTTTCAAGTCGTTATACATTTTCGTACTCTCCGGATGTACAGACAATTTACTACTGTGAGTCTCACTCAAAATCAATTGAACTAACTCTGGATTTCTCGGAACACAGAGTCTATTTCTGAATCTCAAATAATCATTAACATCAACGCAGAATTCTGAATCATACAGAGCTCATTTTGCTATCAATTCATTGTCAGACTTCTGAGCATCGCAGATCTGTTGTATAAACAAAGGTTTTGCTTTTAGTTCGGCACAAACCAGAGTATTATCAGAAAATACTAACTGAGCATTCATTGCACGCAATGCAGACAAAGATTTCTGACTCAAAGCATCCGCTACTATATTTGCTTTGCCCGGATGATAGTTAATAACTAGCTCGTAGTCTTTTAACAGTTCTAATCATCTTCTCTGTCGTAGATTCAAGTCTTTTTGCGTCATTAAATACTTCAGACTTTTATGATCAGAAAACACGTGACATTTCTCACCAAACAGATAGTGACGCCAGATTTTCAAGGCAAACACAATAGTAGCCGACTCAAGATCGTGTGTCAGATAGTTCTTTTCATGTGGCTTCAACTGCCTCGAAGCATAAGCAATGACTTTACCCTCTTGCATCAGAACACATCCCAGACCAAACAATGGAGCATCGCTATACACAACAAATTTTTTATCCGATTCAGGTTGTACTAATACCGGAGCTTCGGTCAACAAAGCTTTCAATTGATCAAAGTTGTTCTGACACTTTTCAAACCACTCAAATTTCATATCTTTCTAAAGCAATTTTGTCAACGGAGTCGCTATCATCGAGAAACCTTTTACAAATCTTTTATAGTAACCAGTAAGTCCCAGAAAACTACAGACTTCAGATACATTTCTCGGAGGCTTCCAATCCATAATAGCTAAAATTTTGTTCGGATCAACACGGATACCAGAAGCTGATACAATATGACCCAGAAAACTAACTTCTCGCAACTAGAATTCACATTTACTGAACTTGGCATACAACTGTTTATCTCGCAGTGTCTGTAACACTATTTTCAAATGCTCGGCATGTTCAGATTTATTACGTGAATAAATCAATATGTCATCAATGAATACAACAAAAAATTGATCTAAATACGGTCTGAAAATTCTATTCATCAAATCCATAAAGATAGCAGGTGCATTCGTTAGTCCAAAAGGCATAACTAAAAATTTATAATGCCCGTACCTCGTTCTAAAAGCAGTTTTTGGTATGTCAAAGTTCTTTACTCGCAACTGATATAAACCCGATCTCAAATCTATTTTTGAAAACATAGTAGCACCTTTCAATTTATCGAATAAGTCATCGATTCTGGGCAGAGGGTATTTGTTCTTTATGGTTACTTTGTTAAGCTGACGGTAATCAATACACATTTTTATTGTGCCATCTTCCTTTTTTATGAACAGGACAGGAGCACTCCATGGTGAAAAACTCGGTCTAGCAAATCCTCTATCGGTCAATTCTTGCAACTGAGACTTCAATTCTTTTAGTTCAGTTGGAGCCATCCTGTACGGAGCTATCGATATCAGAGTAGTACCAGGCACTAATTCAATACCAAACTCAACTTCCCGAATCAGAGGCAAACCAGGTAGTTCTTTAGGAAACACATTAGAAAATTCACAGACAACAGGCACTGATTCAATTTTCTTATCATCCATCTTCGAGTCTAACACATAAGCTAAATAAGCTTCACAACCTTTCTTTACATAATTTCGTGCTTTCATTGCAGATATCACAGCTGGCAACCCATCAAATCACTAGACTCAATTCGAATTATCTCATTATTCTTACATCTCAAGTCAATGACTTTTCGTTTGCAATTCACAATAGCATCATACAAAGTTAACCAATCCATTCTCAGAATTATATCAAATTCGTCGAAAGGCAATAGCATCAAATCAATAGGAAAATAGATATCTCGAATAATTAACGGACAATTCTTGCAGACTTTATCAACCAAAACACTTTTTCCTAAGGGGTTCGAAACTCTAACCACAAATTTAGTAGACTCTACAGATAAAGTTTTACTGAGTATTAAATTCATGTAGATATAAGAATACGTTGATCCAGGGTCTATCAATGCAATCACAGAAGTATCATAAAGAGTAAAAGTACCAGTAATCACGTCTGGAGATGAAACTTCCTCACGAGCTCAGATAGCATAGGCTTTGGCAGGTGCTCTAGCCTCAGATCTAACAACAGTGTCCCCGATCGCTCTTTGACTCCTACTTGTATTTTTCGTATTTCTAGAAGGTCTACC
Source organism: Gossypium anomalum (assembly GCA_025698475.1). Taxonomy (NCBI): domain Eukaryota; kingdom Viridiplantae; phylum Streptophyta; class Magnoliopsida; order Malvales; family Malvaceae; genus Gossypium; species Gossypium anomalum. The sequence continues at coordinate 8,937,162 of CM046967.1, read as the reverse complement.
TCTAGCTGACGTGTTACTCAGTCTTGGATTCTGCACATTCTCTTACTCAGCAGGTTCAGAACAATCTGTTACAAAATGATCCAGTGATCCACATCAAAAACAGGCTCGGTCATTCAATCTACAATTTCCCGGATGTCTTTTACCACAGTGTTTATATTCAGGCCTCTCAGATCTGACATTTCCAACACTTGTAACAGAAGTAACAGGAGCTCTGGTGTTTGAATATGATCTGACTCGATCTCGGTTCGAAAGCCCTCATTAGTATTTAAACGGTTCTGATCATCTCGAAATTTCTTTGACTCAGACTGAAATGATTTATTCACAGATTTCTTTCTAGCATCTCTAGCTGTAGAATCAGCTTTTCTTTTCTCTTTTCTTAATTCTTCAGCCTTACAAGCTCGCTCAACGAGCACCACTATTGCTTTAATATCTAAAACCCCGACTAACAGACGAATATCTTCATTTAGTCCATCCTCAAACCTTTTACACATTATTACTTCATTTGATACACATTTTCGAGTGTACTGGCTCAATTTTACAAATTCCTGTTCGTATTCGGTAATAGACATACGACCCTGTTTGAGCTCGAGAAACTCTTTATGTTTCTGATCGATGAATCTCTGACTAATGTATTTCTTCCGAAATTCAGCTTGGAAGAAATCCCATGTAACCCATTCGCTCGGAACCACTGATATTAAAGTTTTGCACCAATGATACGCCGTATCTCTTAGAAGTGAAACGACACATTTATCACTCTCCTCAGGATTCAAAGACATTTCATCAAATACCCGTATCGTATTTTCTAACCAGAATTCGGTCTTTCAGCATCATCATTCGTTGTAGCTCGAAAATCTTCAGCCCCGTACTTTCAAATCTTGTCAACAGGTGGTCTACTTAGCTGAACTGGACTCACCGAGGGCATAACAGAAATTTGAGAAGGATTAACTAGGGGTGGAGGTTGTTGAACAGCCGGATTGGTTCTAACATACTGAGTGAACCAATCATTCATCATCTGATAGAAGGCTTGCTTAGCCTCGCTATCATGGCTACTTGTAGCTGGTCGAGAATCATCTTGCACCGTCCCTTACGCTGGAGCAGCCGCATTACTCTCAACATTGTCAGCTACGGTTCTATCGGGATCCATTGCTATATAAAAGCATATTTCAAAGTCAGGATTCATCACACTATCATAGTTCAGACATATGTCATGTATAGCTAGACTCACACACGCTATAGTAGTCCTAGAACTGACTAAACCATAGCTCTGATACCAATAAAAAGTAACACCCTTATCCCGTAACCATTGCCGGAATAGGTAAGTGGCATCACCGGACAGACAGAGTATACCAGAACAAATCCAAATCACATATATCATACAACCAGAATACATTTACATTCATCCATAATTCATCCCTTAAAATGCTCTACAAGAACATACATTTAGGGAAGGTCGGGACTAAACCGAACCCATTCAGAATTTTCAGAACTTAAACAAACTTTTCAAAACTACCAAAGTTACACGCCCGTGTGACTAGCCCGTGTGCACGCCCATGTGGTCCAACCATGCCAAAGATAGGTCCTATACTGACTTATTAACACGGCCAACAGACACGGCCGTGTGCCATGAACGTGTGATATATAGCTAGCTACTGAATTGTTCACATGGCCACAAGGCACGTCCGTGTTCTCTGGCCGTATGGCACAAAGTAGGCTTGGTTTAAGCCAATAGACCACCCCTTAAGGGCCCAATCTTACAAGTATCATTAAGCAACATTTACACCAACATTTCTAGTCAATTCCATGCTCAAAAATGACCAAAACACATTGGAATATCATATATCAAAACATACATCAAAACTATGAACAAACATATCATTTGTTAGCCAATTCTAATGGCATAACTTATACACACATATTAACTAAGCTGAATATGTACATTTGCCAAAAGTACCAAAATGAGATTTGACGGTGTGATGACAATCCTCGACTATCCCGAGCCTTCAGTAGCTACGATGACTGCAAAACAGACAGAAATCACACAGAGTAAGCTACAAAGAGCTTAGTAAGTCAAATACAAATACCCAACTAATATAGCATAAAAATAGCAGTAAATGGCCAGAATTCGCAATAGTCCCATAAAATATTTCCTTATTTCACAGAAACAACATCTTTTCTATTCAGAAATCTAGTACGATACAAACGTACCTGTATGAATTATACATTTCACATTTCATACTATATCCTTGGACAATCCAGAAACAGAATAGATATTCACAGACAAGTACAATACTGACGTCCCAGACGTGGTCTTACATGTAATACGATATCGATGCCTCTGTCCCAAACAAGGTCTTATACGAAATTATATGCGATGCCAATGTCCCAGACTTGGTCTTATACGTAAATTACAAATCGAGGCCTGTGTCCCAGACACGATGTTACACGATAATTCAGATCAATACTAACACTCTTCTATCAGGCTCTCACGGCCGTCCAATGCAGATAACAATTTATAAATACATAATTTAATCAACTTAACACGTAAGTATAGTTTGAGTTACCTCGGACGGATTTCAGACGAAAATGAGTCGACTATTCGACTGCTTTAAACTTCCCTCGATCTAAGTCTGATTTTCTTTGTTCTTGATCTAATACAATTCAAATTCAACCATTAAATCATTCATTTCATTCAATTTAACCCATATATACATATTTTGGGCACTTTACAATTTAGCCCTTACAATTTCACACTTTGACAATTTAGTCTATTTTTCACAAAATTATCAATATGCAAAATTTCTTTGCAATAAGGGCTAGCTGAATTTTCATGGCTTCTAAATAAGCCCATACAACATGTTAAATTCACAAATTAGTCCTTCAAAGCCTCGCTTTCACAATTTAGCCCTAATGGCTCATTTCATCAAAATTTCAAGAAAAAAACATAACAATTTAACATATATCTTTCATAGTCCATGTAAGAACACTACAAAACTCATTTAAGCATCAATGGAACATTTTATAGTCTCCAAAAAAAATAGAAATTTAAACATGGGTTCTGAAAAACACGAAGCAACGATCACAGAAACGTAGAAATTATCAAAAACTGACGAAAAATCATACCTTAATCAAGAATCAAAGTGCCGAACCCTAAGATGGCTTTCTTCCTCTCTTTTTCTTATGTTTTTCGGCTGAACAATGTAAAAAAAAAATGCATGGCCATTTTTTGTTTGTTTTATTATAACACATATTAAATGCCATTTCCCCATTTTACCCCTAATGAAACATGCAAAATTTCATCCACTAAAGCCTAAAATTGTCCATCATTAATATGAATGGTACAATTGACATGCAAGGACTCCCACTTAACAAAGCCAAATCAAATAGGTGCTTTAACATCTAGCACTCAACTTTTACATTTTACGCGATTTGGTCCTTTTTCATAATTAAGCACAGAAACAGACAAATTAAATCACAGAAATTTCACAAATGTAAATTCATATATCACAGACATAGAAAATAATATTAAAATATTTTTCAGACTCAGATTTGTGGTCCTGGAACCACAATTCTGACTAGGGTCAAAATCAAACTGTTACAAAACCTCTGACTAATATATTTCTTTTTTAACTCGGTCTGAAAGAATTCCCATGTAATTTATTCTTTTGGAACAACTGAAGCTTTAGTATTCCACCAATGGTAAGCCGTGTCTTTTAGCAGTGAGACGGCACATTTCAGACATTCTTCTGGTGTACAAGATAATTCCTCCAAAACCCGAGTAGTGTTTTCTAACCAGAATTCAGCCGTTCGGAATCATCATCAACTGCTGCTCGAAATTATTTGGCCCCATATTTTCAAATTTTATCTACTGGAGATTTCCTTTTTCTAACAGATTCAGTACCTGTACCTTGTAGGATCTCGGGAACCGGTGGAGGAGTAGAAGGGGGAGTTTGAACTTACTGCACTATAGGGTTAGTTCTTAAGTATTGACTAAACCATTCATTCATCATTTGAGAGAATGCTCGTTTTTCCTCCTCCCCTTGGCCCTCAGATACGGGCCTTGTACAACTAGTAACTTCGGCTTCCCTCTGTGCCCGTTCTGGAGCCGGAGCATGACTCCCGACTTCCTCGAATTGAGCTCTATCGGTAGACATTTATTATAAGAAAGACACATTTAAATGGTCAGGAGATATCACACTATCAATAATAATTTAAATTGCATGTATAACTAATCCCGTATTTGTTACGTCGGTCCGAGAACAGGCTAATTCGTACTTATTACCAAAATAGGGTACGAGGCATTACCGGAGATTACGAATTAATTTTTTTTCTCAACATAGCCCCTTTATAAATATCTAACCTTCCCTGCAATATTAAACCGAGACCAATCCAATTCAACATATTTTCAAGATAGATTCATTCATATTTATAAGATAACCTCATCACACACCAAAACCAAGATTTGTTAACCATACCATTGGCTAACTTTACATTCATTTCACGTTAACATTTACTTTATTAGCTTATACATGCCATTGATTTCCAAAATAAAGTTTCTTTATATACCGAAATCCTGAGGTTGATAGTGTGAAGTGACTCTGACCAAATCCGATATCCGAGCTCTTAACACTACAAAACAGGGGAAAGGAAAACAGGGTAAGCACTTTATGCTTAGTAAGCTCATGTAACAAGAATTATACTTACCTAATGTTTTCAATACAATGCAATAAACATTCATATATCCATTCAATGCATTATTACCCTGACATGCACAAACTCAATATTCAAGTTAGCACAATAATTTCCATGTATCAATATATAACATGATTGATGAGCTCATTAATACCATGATTTCCATTCCCTTGTTATTTTTTTTCATATTTATCCTTTTGAATTTCTCGGAATTTCGATGGATTTTTCAGAGGTACACTTTTAGTGTACAAATCCGGGTCCGTCAATTCATATTCATGTGCGCACATTTCCATTTCAGAGAGCACAATCCCGCGAATCTCATTCTTACAGCAGGATTACCAGTCCAGGCTAAATCCCCTGTAATATAAACTCATAGAGTATTGTCGGGATTACGGTCCGAGCTAAATCCTGGGCGACAATTAGTCTAATGAGCTTGATCTGAATTACCAGTCCAGGCTAAATTCAGACCCTAATTCAGATTACCCGTCCGGGGCTAAATCCATTTTCCACATATTCTTCGAGAGGGTTATATCAGGATAGGATCACCCGTCCGGGCTAGATCATGTTTACCGCCAATTCTTTTTCAGAGATCCATCGAATTTTCCTTTCATTCAACTGGGATTTCTTCCCCTTTTATCAAATATGTCAATGTTTCATCAATTTTCATAAATGAACATTCAAATCATATTCATATCAAAAACATACATTTCAAGCATTTAAGAATATAATTCAAGTTACACGAACTTACCTTGATACTTATTCATGTACAAAAATCTACTAATCCTGAACTTTTTCCTTTCCTCGATGTAGCTTCGTATTTGAATCTTCTGGATCTAAATAAATAAATTTAATTATCAATTTAATACATTTCATGTTCATGTGCAACATTCTCTATGATTTCATTATTATTATTTATAGTTTATTCAAAGTTGTTTACTTGAGTCATAGTCACTAAATTATTTTTATATTAAGCTACAGAACCTCAAATTAGGATCCAAAAATTTTCCCTAAAACTAGACTTACATATCTTCTTACCATAAAATTTTCAAAATTTTTGGTTTAGCCAATAAGTACAGTTTATTCTTTAAAATCACCCCTGTTCTGTTGTCTGACAGTTCTGACCCTTCTTCACTAAAAATTAATTATCTCTTCATACAAGATTCGGATCATGTTATCATTTATTTCTATTTAAAGTAGACTCATTTAGAATTCTAAACATATACATTTAATCCCATAATGATTTTTCTTCAATTTTTTTATGATTTTTCAAAGTCAGAACAGGGGAATCCAAATTCATCCTGACCTTGTCTCACAAAATTCATTGTATCTCATGATTTACAGATTCCTTGCTTACACCGTTTCTTCTATGAGAAGCTAGGCTCAATAAGATTTAATTTCATAGTTTTTTCATTTTCTAATTCGATTTCTAAAATTTATGGTGATTTTTCAAAGTTAGTCTACTGCTGTTATCCAAAACTGTTTTAGTGGAAGTTGTTTATTACCATTTTTCCCCTAAGCTTTTAATAAATAATAATTTCGTCCCTACTCAATTTGCCTATCAATTGAGCTGAGTTTTCTCAATTAACACTTTATTCTATCACTTTAAACTACTTTATAACCTTTAGGAATCAGAATTCTAGCAATAGGCTTTAATTCCAAACATTTTCACAATTAGGTCCTAAAAATCAATTTCTATTGAAATTACCTAATAAAATCATCTTATAAACAAATTAAAGCTTAAATTTCATGTTATTTCATCATAAACTTATAGCACTCAACCATGGTGACTTTCAATTTCATCCATGAAATCAAAAACTAATGAATTTAATAGTAGGACCTAGTTGTAAAAGTCTTATAAACACAAAAATTACAAGAAAAAGGCAAGGATTAACTCACTTGCTGCAAAAATTATGGAATACCAGCTTAGATAACCCCTCCTATGGCGTTTTGGCTAATGAGAATGAAGAAAATGAAGAGAAATCTAGATATATCCTATTTAGTCCTATCTTTATTTAGTTAATTATGTAATATTCCAATTTTGCCCTTAAATCATCAATTTTCCTGTTGTTTGCATGCCCTTGCCATCCAGCTCAAATAAATTTTGGGTCTAATTTCCTTTTAAATCCTTTCTCATTAGACACTTAAGCTATTTAATCATTTTAACAACTTTTACATCTTTTTACAATTTAGTCATTTTCATTTAATTGACTACCCAAACATTAAAATTTCCTAACGAAATTTTAATACCACATCACTAACATTTTATAAATATTTATAAAAATATTTTCTACTCGGTTTTATGAGATCGAGATCTCGATGGTTTGTTTTTACCCAATTTCTTCAATAATAAAATTTTTTTTCTAACTAACCACTAAATCGATAATTTTTTTTATCGATATTTTAATACGATTTTCCTATCATATAAATATTCATCCAAAAATATTAAAATAAATTTCTCTTTAAATCGGATTTGTGGTTAGCAACCACTATTCCGGTAACCTTGAATTTAGGCCATTACATAGCTGATTAATTATATGAAAATTATAATATCCATAAAGGAAAAACATATCAAATAATTGTGAAGAAAATTCATATCATAAATATTTACTTTCCTTTTATCATCAAATATATTAAAATTTTGACTGACTTCAATTATTTTCATCATGGTTTATATGTATTCTAGAATTTTGCAATCTAATGTTATCTTGTATTCATTCTTACATTGTTCAAAATTTATTATTCATGATGTCACTTAAATTAGACATTTTCTTTTGATGTTACTTAAATTACACATTATTTATGACTTCTTCTTCTTTTTTTTTGTTAAACCTCAATGATTTTCACCATTTTTATGATTTCATCTGATTTCTATATGAATAACTTGAAAAGAAATCCCCAAGTGGTGTATTTGTTAGACACCTTTTTTTATGGTTTTCAATGGCATGGCATCGCATTAAAAGTTTATATGCTAGATCTGCTCTTAAACAGGGTTTATTTATCCTCTGAATTAAGCACATCAAACATGAACTAATAATTTAGAAATATTAAATCAAGAATTAAGCACACATAACTGAGAACAAGATTCAAGTATTTATTGCATAAAACAGAAATCAAAGGACAAAATTCATCAGAGGTTTCATCTCTCCTAGGTATTTAGAAAATTAGTTCATAATCGCGAATAAAAACATCTCAAAGTCAGTATATCCACAAGAAATAAAGAAACTCATAATAAACTTCAAAGAAATTAAAAGGAAATCTTCAATCTTGATTGAAATTTGCTTCAGAGTTGATTTCAATGGCATTTTCCGAGTTGTTTTCTTCAATCTACTCTGACGACCCCCTTTCCTCTTCTTATATTTGGTATTTATAGGTCTTAGAATGCCTAAAAAAACCCTAAAAATTGTGTTTTTCTGAGTGTTCGGAATACAACCTACGAAATCGACATGGTCTAGCACATGGTCATGTGGCAGCCCGTGTGGGAAGGCCCAACCCGTGTGGCTCCTGAAATCTGCTCCAATTATCTAATTTTTGCTATGTTTTTGCTCGTTTTGCTCCCAAATGCTCTCCTAAGTATAGAAACATGAATTTAAAGGATTAGGAGCATAAAATTCACCATTTTGCATTGAATAATCACCCAAAAACTCATTAAGAATGAGATTAAAATATGTTACTTTTGACAATTATCAGATACAATTGTAAATGTATTAGTAGAAGAGCCCCTAAGTATTGATTGAAGTCAGGATGAATGCTTAGGTTGCTTTTTGACTTACTTCTTTGTATGCACCTAAAAGTGCTCTAAATTTGTAAAGGTTTATAACTTTAATCATTTAATGAGTTTGTAAACACTTAAAAATAATTTTACAAGATTATATCAATTGCTTTCAAATATGACTAAGTGGGAATTAATAATTTATCTTTTTTTATATCAAAACATTTTAAAAACTAGGGCTAACATAATATGTTATTGTATGTAATTTAGAACAAAAAAAAATGCAAAAAAATATAATATTTATAATTTTAACATTAAAAAAAGTTAAGAGTTAGTATTTGTTACACTAGCAGCATATATTTTTTATTCCACAACTAGCTTTAAAAAATTAGCATGTGTCTTTTTAAAAAAAAAATATTATACCTTTATACGGCACTTACAATCCCTTGACTCTACTTGTAAAGTCTAAAAACTCAACTAGCAGTGTACCAAATATTATTCCAAAAAGTTAATATATCAATATATTTGTATATAAAATTTTAATAAATGAAAAAAAAAACATATAAAAATATTAAATATTAAAAAATACAGACGAGTTTAAATTGGATTTGGTTAACTATTTACAAATATGAACAAGTTTAGGTAAAATTCTAAGTTTATAGTTCTGACTAAACCAAACTTGAGTAAGAATAAAATGTATTAATATTATACTTAAATTTGACCAGAATCTGGCCCGGTCCATTAAGGCTTCTAATAAAAACTCTGCCATGCTTGAGCTTGGGCTGCTTATGGTTAGGTTGAGATTGAGAATCCAAACATGTAGCGCGGCTCACAAACATGCCTAGCCCATACTTGGTACTTTCACTTAGCGACGACAGCATGAAACCTAACCCAAAACACTAATACATATTGTTGTTTCTTTGTTTTTTTATTTGGTCCAATTTGTTGTCAGTCCCTATGCTATTCTACATTTAAATTTTAGTATCCTACTTTTAATTTTAAAAATTTAATCCCTATATTCTCTTAATTTAATAATTGAATTCTAATTAATAACACTATTAAATTATTCATTCAAGGATTAAAAAAAAACTAAAAATGAGATTATAAGAAAATGAAAGTTAGATAATTTTTTTTATATGACTTTCATATGCCTTTAAATTTGATTAAGTGAGCAATTTTTCTTATTTTAAAAATGTCAAAGAATTCAATTTATAATCTCTTTTATAAATTGAGCGAAATCTAGTACAAATCAATTTAATATGAAAGGGATACAACAAAATTTAGTTCCTGAATATGACAATTTTTTCAACTTGGTCTATAAATCCTAACATTTTGTAATTTTTCTCAATAATTTTGATCACTCTAATGACAAGTAATTCTTAGATTATGTCATGACATCACCTAACTTTTTTTATAGAAATATATAAATTTTAGGTGAAGATACGACACAATATCAAAGTATCACCTCATCATATGGACCAAACTAGGAAAAGTTATCAAGTTACGGATTAATGTGGACCAAAAACAAAGTTTAAGGACTAAATTGAAATTAGTTATTAAGTTTAGGAACTAAATGATTGATTTATCCCAAAACGAAATCCTACGACCACTCCCATGCCCTTTCCCTTGTTTCCTCCACCCGCCCATGTACCCCATCCTCCATTGTTTCCTCCCTCTCTTTTATAATCACCCCCCACTTTGTCTTCCCTCTTCACCTCCCATTTTCTATCCTTTTCCTTCCTCCCAAACACTCCTCCCCATTAGCAAAACAAGGGAAGAAATGGCTACAGCTTTCTCAGCTTCCAAGTTCACCGCCCAACCATTCCCTCTCAACACAATTTCCCCCACTTCTCAAAACAACCCTCTCACAATCCCCACTACCACCTTACCCTTCCTCAGATCCACCCGCGAACTCATTCGCCTTAGCTCTTCTTCCAATTTGAATCTCTGCCATCGATATGGGACCGTCGTCACCGTCTCCGATGTCATCAAGGAAAAGAAATCCAAATCTACCCCCAATCTGGTAACAACCTCATTTTTACTTTCTTTATGTTAATCTGTTTCATACCAAATATGGGTTTTTTTTCTTATTTTATGTTTAAAGTTCCCTTTTTCTAATTTCTTTTTTTAGTTAATTACGAAAGATGAAGGGTTGGAATTATGCGAATATATGGTATTAGGAAGAGCGTTTGAAGATATGTGTGCTTAGATGTATTACAGAGGCAAAATGTTTGGTTTCGTTCATCTTCACAATGGCCAAGAAGCTGTTTCATTTAGTTTTATTAAGCTCTTAAAGCAGCAAGATTCCGTCGTCAATACTTACCGTGATCACGTGCACGCCTTAAGCAAAGGCGTCTCTGCACGTGCTGTCATGAGTGAGCTCTTTGGTAAGACCACCAGCTGTTACCGTGGCCAAGGTGGATCGATGCATATGTTCTCGATGGAGCATAATGTGCTCGGTGGGTTCGCTTTTATTGGTGAAGGGATTCCTGTTACCATCGGTGCGGCTTTTACCTCTAAGTATAAGAGGGAGGCTTTGAAAGAAGCGGATTGCGATCACGTCACTTTGGCGTTTTTCGGGGATGGGACAGTTCTTTAAGTGTTTAAATATGGCAGCGTTGTGTAAATTACCCATCGTGTTTGTTGTTGAGAACAATTTGTGGGCTATTGGGATGTCTCATTTGAGGGCTACTTCTAATCCTTAACTTTATGAGAAAGGACCAGCTTTCGGGATGCTGGGTATTCATGTGGATGGGATGGATGTATTGAAAGTGAGGGAAGTGGCTAAGGAAGCAATTGGCAGAGCTAGGATGTTAAGGAATTGGCTGGTTGAAGTTGTTATATGAGCAGTTAATCTACAGCTGGTCTGTTTACAAGTTGTTATAGGAGCAGTTACTTGTAGGTCCTATAAATATTATAGTCACGATGTACAGTACAAGATAAGTAGTCTAAATACAGAAATAATTTCATCAAATTTAGCTTAGCTTCCTTCCTATTCCTTCGGATATGTTCAGTGTGATTCAAATGGCAAACCCTTTGTGTGCCGTCTGAAGAAAGCTTTATATGGTCTCCGTCAAGCTCCTCGTACCTGGTTTGAAAAACTGAAGCGGTTTATCATTTCTGTTGGCTTCGTCGTATCGAAATTTGATGCATCTTTGTTTGTTCGGATTAAGTCTGGTTCCACTCTTTATGTCATTGTGTACGTGGATGATATTATCATAACTGAAAGCCTGCCTCCTTTATAGATTGGTTTGTTCAGTTGTTAAATGACGAGTTCTCACTTAAGGATATAGGCGACCTTTACTATTTTCTCGGGATAGAAGTTACTCGCTCTTCCTCAGGGTACCTTCATCTTTGTCAGAAAGAATATATACGTGATCTTGCCAGAAGCTCGATGTCTCATGTGAAGAGTGTTCATACACCAATAGTTAGCTCGTCTATCATCTCTAAAGATGACAGCAATCGTTTGGATGATCTGACTGAGTATAGGAGCCTTGCCGGTGCACTATAGTATGTGGTTCTTACTCAGCTCGATATTGCTTATGCAGTAAACTAGATCTGTCAATTTATGCATAATCCTACCACTGTTCATATGGTTGCATTAAAACGGATTTTGCGTTACTTATGTGGCACACTTGATTATAGGGTTGTTTTTTGCCTGTCCGGTCGATTGTCTCTAGTTGGGTATGCTGATGCCAACGGGGGGTTGGATTTTGATGATCGGAGGCTGACCTCAGGATATTGTGCCTATTTTGGTCACACTCCCGTGTCTTGGTGTTTCAAGAAACAAATGGTTTTCCGGTCCACGACTGAGGTTGAATATCGGGGCTTTGCTGCAGCCACCAGTGATGTTACTTGTTTAATCTCATTACTTAAAGAATTACAGATTCAGTCTGACGATACTCCTAATATTTGGTGTGACAGTTCCAGTGAAGTTGCAGTCGCAGCCAATCCTGTTTTACACTCTAAGTTCAAACATGTCGAGTTGGATCTATTTTTTGTTCGCGAGAAGGTTGCTGATGGCTCTGTTGTTGTTGGTGAGGTTCCTGTGTGTGATCAAGTTGCTGATATTCTTACCAAGCCACTTTCGGTGTCGTACTTTACCCGATTTCAAAACTTTCTTCGGGTCTTTTCTATTTAGAAGATGGATGAATGTTAAGGAATTGGTTAGTTGAAGTTGTTATACGAGCAATTGATCTACAGCTGGACTGTTTACAAGTTGTTATAGGAGCAGTTGCTCATAGGTCCTATAAATATTATAGTCACAATGTACAGTACAAGATAAGTAGTCTAAATACAGAAATAATTTCATCAGATTTAGCTTAGCTTCCTTCCTATTCACTCTCAATTGCAATTCTCATTCAATCTCAAATTTAACTGAGTTTCATCATAGGAGAGGAGAAGGTCCAACATTGGTGGAATGTGAGACACATAGGTTTAAAGGACATTCATTGGCTGACCTTGATGAGCTTTGTGACCCTGGTAAACCTTTCATTATCTTTGCTTATTTGTTATTGCTAGGGCTATGGTTACATTGATAAAACAAGAACGACTTGCATCCATGTGTGTTTGCTAGTCCTAAAATATTGTCTTAGAGTTGAACTGATTAACTCTGTATGTTCCATGGAAATATGTTTGTTATATTATGCTTGAAAATTAAAGTGTGGGGATTGAAAGATAAAATGAGTAAATTTCTTGGTTCTTGTTTGGCAGCTGAGAAAGCTCACTATGCTGTCAGAGATCCCATCACAGCACTGAAAAAATACCTCATTGAGAACCGTCTAGCCAGTGAAACAGACTTGAAGGCTATAGATAAAAATATAGATGATGTGGTAGAGGAAGCCGTTGAGTTTGCAGATGAAAGCCCTGATCCTCCTCGAAGCCAGCTGCTCGAAAATGTATTTGCAGATCCAAAAGGCTTTGGAATCGGACCTGATGACCGATATAGATGTGAGGACCCAAAGTTCACTTAAGGCATTGCACAGGTCTAAGCTTTTAAAGTAGGAGAGTGATGAAAACTCTTTATGTCAACTTATTTATTATTACTTGTTCACTTGATTTTAGTGTTTATTGTGTACCAAGTATTGTGTTCTTTAGGTTGTCTATCCATATGAAATTTTGGGTTCATAACATAATTTCTATTTGTTTTTGGATAAATTGCTTTGAATGGCAAACCACAAAGCTTGGTAGGCTCTATTTCCTGCCATGCTCATAGTTTGATGGTCTTCATATTTTTCTTTTATGATATTGAAGCTCCTTTCATGAACTGATATTTTGTACACGAGTGAATCCCTGGCATTTGCAAAATAGGTAATTATAGTTGCAACAAATTGTTCAAAGAAACTTTTTGCGACAGTTATTGAAACCGGACCAGTTCGGTACTCCCATCTAAGGTAAGGTAGTGATTTGGGATAAAAACCGGTTGAGCTGGTTGAATCAAGTTTTTTGCTTTTTAAATTTTTATAATTTTTTAAATAATTTATTTAAATAAAAGTGGATCGGTAATCTGATCAATCGAATCAATAGTTAGACAAAAATTGATAACCTAATTGGTTCAACCACTAGTTCATTTTTAAAAACCATTATTGAAACTAAAGGCGATAGTGGTTTGGTTTGGTTGGATTTTTTTAGATTTTTAAACCGTCTATAATTCGATATGGTTTTTAGCTTTTTCATATATTTTTTTAATTTTGAATATTTGGACTTATTTAACAAAAACAGGCTTTGTTTTATGACTTTTATATATTATTTGATAAAAATTCAAAATCTTTTTTATAAATATTTTTAAAAATCAATAATTATTCAACAATTTTTAAATTATTTTCACTATTTTAAATAAAAAAATATTCGGAGAATCTCCTCTCTTGTAATTAGCTTTTTTTCTTTTTCAAATATTTTTCGTTTTTTGGCAGGATAAATTCGGGGTTTTCCTTAATATCGCCCAAAGATTTTAGGGCTACAAATTTCTTTTTCCATTTCTTGATCCGATCCTGATCTTATTCGAGCAAGGGTTTCTTTTTTCTGTTTGTTGTTATTGGTGGTGAATCAACAGATGTCTCGGTGTTTTTCATATCTTCCACCGAGGTACGTAAAGAACGGAATCTGCAATTAGGATCGATTAAGACTAAGAGAGAAGAAGAGAAGGCCAAGAAGGAAAGGAAGAAAGAAAAGAAGGTGAAGAAAGAGAAAAAACGGGAGAAGAAAGAAAGAGATAAGTCTCGGGATAGTGGTGAAGCTAAAAGTAAAAAGTATGGTTGTTAGGGGTGAGCATTCGATCGGATCGAATCGAATCGAATCGAATGAAACAATTTCTAGTTAATCGAGTTGACGAATCATATTTTATCATCCTAATTTTATTTGAAATTTTCTCAAATCGAATCGAGTGAGATGGAATTCGAATCGAATCGAATTGAATATATTTGTTAAAGTTAAATTTTAAAAAATAATTTTGGGTCATTGTAACCACTGTCACTTATCATAATAAATCATAAACCGTAATTTATACATATTTTTATCCCATGCTTAGCACATTTTATGAATGATTTCTCCTTAGATTTGGTGAATTCGATGCTCCTAAACCTTAATTTCATGTTTTATACTCAGGAAAGCATAGGAGAGTAAAAAGAGCGAGAAACGGGCCAAAAATGGAGAAAATGGGCCAATGTGGAAAATCAACACTGCCTGGACTTCCTCACACTGGTAGACCACACGGCCATGTCAATTTGATAGAATCGTAGCACGACTCACACGGGCAGACCACACGCCCATGCCTATTTAACAGCCTTGACCACGGCTTGAACCTATCACACACGGGCATGTCCCTGTCGAGCCCAAGTATAGTCCGATTCGGAAAAGGCCACTTTTTAGGGCTTTTAGGCATTCCAAAACCTATAAAAACACTCTAAAGAGGAGAAAGAGAGGAGGCGCAGAATAGGGAGTAAGGAATTACTCGAAGAAAGCCGATTGGTCTATCTTAGAAGCCAAATTATTCATCAAGACTGAAGATCTCCCCTCAATTTCCCTTCAGGAGTTTTGGGTTTTCTTTATGTTTTGCATTCATTATTCTTCTGAGATGTTTTCCTTTATAATTATGAACTAAACCCCCTAAATACCTAAGGGGAATGAAACCTAAGACGAATCTTGTTATTATTATCTGAATTGTATGATAAATATTTGACTTGTCCTTAATTATGTGTTATTAATTCTTGCTTCGGTATTTTAGGATATTGATTCAAGTTAATGCACTTATTCAGAGGAGTAAAAGTCCATGTCTAAGAGTAAATTTGTCATAATTAAGCGGAGTTGATTGCACGCCTAGAGATAGGGTGACAAGATTTTGCCAGATTAGGGTGAAACCTAATAAGGGGATCCATAGATCGAGTTAATGCAACCCTAGGGTGTTAATTAGAAAGAGATTTCAATTATTCAATCTAGGGTTAGACGTTGTTAGTCTCGAGAGAGATAATAATATAACTTAGGGATTTCTACGGAACAAGTTGAATGAATAAATTGCCTGATTCAGAGTAAAATAACAAGTGAAGTCTAGGTGGAGTTTTCCTTGGATATTGTCTTAATCAATTGAATTTTCTAGAAAGCATTTTCCCTAATTGCCTTTTTTGTGATTTCTTAGTTTAGTTAATTAGTTTAGATAAACAACCCTTTTTATTTTTTAGGCTAGATAATAAAAAGACAGTGAATACTAGTACTTTTAGTTCATTTAGGTTCGACAATTCGGTCTTGCTAAAGCTATACTACCGTTCGATAGGTACACTTGCCTTCATCGTGATAATAGTTAGTTTTAAGAACGATCAATTATAAATTTATAAAACTTATCACGAATAATCACGATCAAGTTTTTGCCACCGTTGTCAGGGAACTAAGATATTAGGAACACTAGATTTTTTTACTTTAGCCATTTACTTTTATTGCAATCTAATTTTTTTTTTATTTTACTAAATTCTCTTTTTTCCTTCTTCTGGCAAGTTCTTATAGTTTATGACTAGAAGAAACCCGTCAGGACCATTGCTTTTTGAAGGTGAGATCGATCGCACAGCTCGCAGAGATCGAAGAAAAATAAGGCGAAGTTTAAGATACACAGAGGAAGAGCAAGAGGATGATATTCAAACCACAACCGAGGAGATGGTTGAAACCCAGGAAAATCCGCTACCTCCTGCGATTGCCGCTGATCAAGTAAATCAGAATCATGCTCTACGCACTATGTATGATTATGCTAAGCCAAATTTAACAGGAACTGAGTCAAGTATAGTTAGACATGCTATTGCTGTAAATAATTTTGAACCGAAACCTAACACGATTCAAATGATACAGTAATTTGTTCAGTTTGATGGTTTGCAGGACGAGGATCCCAACGCTCACTTGGCAAACTTTCTGGAATTCTGCGACACATTTAAAATTAATGGTGGTTCTGATGATGTCATTCGCCTTCGGTTATTCCCTTTTTCATTGAGAAACAAAGCTAAACAGTGGTTGAACTCGTTACCACGAGGGTCAATCACTACTTGGGAACAAATGACTGAAAAGTTTTTATTAAAATATTTTCTGTCGGCTAAAACGGCTAAATTATGTAATGATATCTCTTCTTTTGTGCAGATTGATTTAGAAACACTCTACGATGCATGGGAGAGATACAAAGACCTCTTGAGAAGATACCCTCACCATAGGTTACCATTCTGGCTTCAGGTTCAAACATTTCACAATGGCCTGAATCCCTCAACTAGACAAATGGTTGATACAGCCGCTGGTGGGATTATCAATAATAAGACACCTGAAGATGCTTATGAATTTATAAAAGAGATGTCACTGAATAATTATCAGTGGCAAGTCATGAGAACAAAGCCAACGAAAATAGCTCGCGTTTTTAACGTCGATTCAGTCACCATGCTCTCAAATCAGATGGAACTTTTGAATAGAAAAATTGATGGTTTTCTTGGTTCTTTACAGGTTCACCTAGTAATGCAATGTGAAGCAAGTAGAGGTGGATCGAGTAATACAGAATATCCACCCTATGGCCACAGCATGGAGAACGAGCAATTGAACTACATGGGTAATAATCATCGATCCCAAAATAATCCTTATAGTAATACTTACAATGCAGGTTGGAGGAACCACCCAAATTTCTCATGGGGAGGCCAAGAAAATCAGAGACCACCTCCAGGCTTTCAACAACCAACCTATCAATAAGAGAAGAAGCCGAACCTTGAGAAGATATTCACGAAGTTTATATCGGTGTCAGAAACTAGTTTTCAGAATACCGAAACAGCACTTAAAAATCAACAAGCATCGATCTAAGGGCTCGAAACTCAGATTGGATAGCTCGCCAAGTTGATTTCTGAAAGACCACAAGGTAGCCTGCCAAGTAACACTGAATCTAACCCAAATGAGCAACTCAATGCAATTATTACTCAAGATGGAAAGGGTTAATTGCATCTAAACCAGAACCAAGGCAAGAAACTGGGGTAATAAAGATAAAGGTGAGGTAGGCCACCATGAGCAAAAACTGGTAAGTGAAAAATACAAACCTCGTATACCATACCCCAATGCGATAAGAAAAGATAACTCAGACGAACAATTTGATAAATTCCTTAAACTGATAAAGAAACTACATATTAACTTACCGTTTATTGAAGCTCTTTCGCAGATGCCGAATGCGATGAAGTTTTTAAATGAGCTTTTAGCAAATAAGCGGAAGTTGGATGAGGCGTCACATGTGGAATTGAACGCAGTTTGCGCAGCCATTCTACAGAATAAGCTACCCAAAAAGTTTAAAGACCCAGGGAGTTTTACGATTCCTTGTTTAATTGGTAGTTTAAACGTTAAAAATGTTTGGCTGATTTAGGGGCTAGTATTAATGTCATGCCCTATAAAATATTTAAACAACTAGGTCTTGCGAAAACCAAACAAACTAGGATAAGCATTCAATTGGCAGATAAAACCATTAGATTTCCTAGGGGTATCATTGTAGATGTACTAGTAAAAATCGATAAATTTATATTCCCAGTTGATTTTGTTGTTCTAGATATAGAAGAGGACAGTGACGTGCCTTTAATTTTAGGAATGTTCTTTTTAGCAACTGCTAGAATGATTGTTGATGTTGATACAAGTGAACTCACACTTTGTATGGGTGATGAAACAATCACTCTTCAAGCTCGTACTTTGAGTAACACATCAAATACCGAGGGCGGTTGAATAAATCATACTACTAATACTAAACATGTGGTGCAACCTTCTTTTCAGGAATCATGTCCGAAAAACGTTTACGAGCCATATTCAAATAACAACAAAGGACCCATACATGAAGAACGAAGGCTACAAATCGAGGAACTAGATGAATGGCAGATGCAGAAGCGAAGAACACACGATAAACTGAAACCACGCCATGACAAACTCGATTTTTCACCCAAACAACTTAAGGTTGGAGACAAGGTACTATTAGGTGCAGCAAACCCTTGTATTACCACTTCTGAACCAAATGATGCAATCCCTTTTACGGTACTTAACATCTTCCCATACGGTACAGTCGAGGTAACTCATTTCAAATTCGGCACTTTTAAGGTAAATAATACTCGTCTAAAACCTTATTTTGATAAAACTGATAGTAGGAATGAGGAGTGTAAACTCCTCAAGCTCGAGCCACCATGATCACACACAAGAGAGGTAAGTCGACCTTAGACTTTAAATAAGCGCTTCTCGAGAGGCAACCCGAGCACAAAAAATATTGACTTCTCTATATTTTAGTTTTTAACAGTTAACATACTAATCGAATCATGGGACGCAAGATTTCTAAAGGCCACACGGCCAGGCACACGGGTGTGCCTTAAACCATGCTCACACTACGGGAGTCGACACGGTCGTGCGATACGGTCGTGTGAAAATAGGGTAATTTTTTTCCCCAACACGGGAAGCAATAAGTTGCCACGGTCGTGTGATAGGGCCGTGGGCAAAATTGCCAAAATAACACGGGCATGTGACACGCCTGTGGTTTGAAACCGTGGTCGAAACTGAGAATTCAGCACGGGCATGTACTGTCAAACTAACACGGGCGTGGGCCTATATACACGGGCATGGGAGAAGCGAACGAAGCATGACAAGGCTGTGTGACACGGCCGTGTGCACCAACACGCCCAAGGAACACGGGCGTGGACCGACTATTAGACACACCCAAATCTGAAAAACGCGAAACACACGGGCTAAAAATAAAGGCACACGGGCATGCCCCATGGCCGTGTGCCTCAAAATCTATATAAACCCCTCACTATTCATCATCCCCCTCCTCAAAAAATCCCTAACCCTAGCCGCTGCTACTTCACACGCCCTATCTGCCACGCCCGTGCGCCGACCATAACACTATTTTCGACGACCCAAGCTCCTTTCTCTTGCGTTTGTTTACTCTTTTCTCTCTATTTTCTTCAAATCTTTTACTTATTTCATGATATTTTGTTTAATTCTAAGTAAATAATCATAGTTATAATGGTAGAATACTTATGCTCTTTGTAAGACTTTAACCATTTTAGTCAATACATTTTGCTACATTTATCAATTTTTCTTTTTCTATAGATTTTTTTTTGCTTACCCACATGCATTCATTAATTAGATATTCCCGTAGCATTATTCTCGTAGTCCTATTTTAATAACTTGATATATTTGCTTTAGTTGTTTTAGTTTTGTTTTCTTCATCTAGTACGTGAGCCTCATGAAATATTCCTATTTAGTTTTAACATGCTTGCATTCTTTTCCATGCTATTCTTGGGAAGTATTCTTATTCCACTTCGAATTTTCATTACAGGTATATAATGTCAACTTCACGTGGTAAGAAAATCGTAGTTCCTACATCGAAAAAGCGAAAAGGAGTATCATCTTCTTCGGGTCCCACTTCGAAAATCTGACACCCCTTTCTCTAATTTCCATCAGGTAATCAGGAAGAACTATTTCAGGTCCTACGGGCCTGACCCTTGAAAGTGGGCCGATGTATCTACTGGACGGCGCTAGAATAAGTCTAACTTGCTAATGCAATTTGGGCCCTCCTCACCACCAACCCTTGGGGGCTTTTCTTTGAAATCGTCAAGCTGATGTATCTCGAGCTCACGATGGAACTCTGCTCAACGTTCCATCTTCAGACCGTGATGACCAACTTTGATGATCTGGGAATAGTCTAATTTCACCTCGACGGTTTAGTCTACCAGTTGAGCGTCCCAGAGTTCGGTATCGCACTGGGCCTATACACAGAGGAGTTTATGGAGGAGAACAACCTCAACACTCTCAATCGCCACATCCATCATTTTTCTTCACGGTGCTGGAGTGTTTTAGTCCCTGTCTCGACCACCTCTGATCCTAGCTGCTCTAAGGCATCAGCTCTTGCCCCATCCTTGAGGTACTTACACGTCATTTAGCTCACACTTTGACAGGACAGCGAGAGAGCACCAGCGTCGTCAACACTTACGATGCCTATTTTTTATGGTGTATGGCGCATGGGCAAGTTTTCGACCTCGCCTATTTCATTACCCTTATCATTTGCCATCAGACGGAGTGACATCAGAAGGGAGTCATCTTCATTGGCCCCTATATGACTCGACTGGCTCGGTATTTCGGGCTTCTCAACACAGCAGTACAATCATCCTCTCTCACTCTCATCCGCCAGATATCTCCACAAGTTATCTCGAGCATGTTGCATATGAGGATGATCGAAAAACGACGTGGAACTCACCCTCCTCAGTACCTTCTTGCCCGATCAGCCGAGGAAGAGGACCCCGAGGACATTACTAAAGATGTCCTTCCACGACATGAGGACCCATCGTCTCAACCACCAAACATCCATCGTCCAGTTCATACGGCGGCTTCATACTCTGACATTTTTGAGTGCCTTACTCGATTTGAGCAACAGTGTTTTTAGCGCTTTGATCACATTGATGCTACTCTACATCAGATTTGTCAGCACTTCCACATTTCATCGCCACCACCACCTCGCGAACCATCCGACGGTTACGATATTTAAAGATTTTATTTTATTTTATTTTTATTTATTATTTTTCTTATTATTCTCACTTTTATCTTTTAATTTTTATTTTATTTCCTTTTGATACTATTTTATTTTTAGGTTTTATAAACAATTTATAATTTCGGCTATTTCATTACGAGTAATTATCCTACTTTATATCTCTTAAAAAGTTCCTGATTCTATCACAGTTATAAAGAGCTTCTAAGCTCACTATTACTTTGGAACTTGAAACTCCATTAGGAAAGGTTCTCCACTACTGCCATGCCCTGCTCGACCACGACCATAGCTACCACGATATATAATATTCTTTTGGTGCAGCACTTGTGGAACCCAACCTCTACCAACACCTAAGTATCCCCCTTCACTCTCCACAACTCCAATTCAAGGAATCCATTCATAACTCAGGAAGTTTCACTTCTCTCCCTATCTTATGATCGTATATTTATATTTTTCAATCTATCTTTGTACATTAAGGGCAATGTACATCTTAAATGTGGGGGGGTTATCTATCTCCATATCAGAAACAATCCCTGAATTTTGTCTTATTCTCATGTGATCTTCTCATATCATTATTAGAATGAATTTGGATTAATTTATGATTTTTATTGATATGTCTTGAATTAAAACATAGGCATTCATGCATTGATTGTTTAAACTTTAAGACATTAGAGAATCAAGCATGATAAGTTGATTTTTGGGAATTAAATGTTTTAGGTTGTTTCCCCAAGTTTAGGTATTATCTTGAATTGAAATTCACAGGTTTAAACATCAAAAAGCCATAATTTTTGTGAGATGTTGAGCCTTTAGAGCATCTATTATTTCTTTCATGCTCACTTTTATTGTTGCTTTGAGTACGCAAATATTGGATCGTTATTCTAGAACTTGCTTGATTATGCATGTCAAGACCACACCATTTGATTTGATATGTCAAGATGATAAAGGCACTTAGGTTTAACCCACTCACTCCATAAAAGCCTACCTACACAATTAACCTGTAGTAAACACCCTTGAACCTAACAGCCCATTCAATGATTTACCATCAATATTAACCCATAACTCATTATTGTTGAAATCTCCTAAATTAATTTGATCCTTATTTTTGTCGAGATTTGAGTTGAAATAATTGTTTAGCTATGTTTTATTTTTAGCAACATTCTATATTGTATTAATTCTTGCTTAAAAAAAAACATACATTTATTTTGGTAGTAATCTTTCATTTTTTAGCTTAAGTATTTAATTTCATATTCTGAGATGAAGCTCATTTTGATTCAAGTGTAATTAGTATTTTTCTAGCTAAGTAATTTTTCAAACTCAATCTCGATTCTAACATTTTTCTTTCAGCTTGTGACCGCACCCCCTAACCAAAGCCACGTTACAACCCTCTAAAAGACTTTTTGATTGATGTATCATCTCAATTTATAGTGGTGGAGATTTGTTCTTCACGCAAGCCTATGGTAATAACCTTTCATATTGACTAATGAGTGCTTCATTTGTGATATGAGCGAATCTTTAGTGAGGATGATAAACTTTGTGATATTTTGAATCAAAGGTAATCACTTAAATGAAGGGGGGACATCTATATTTTCGTGATAAAATGCTCAACTTGGAGTGTTTGAAACTTTGATGTTCTTTCAGTTGAATTCTCAATGTATGATTACTCATGGATTATTTTGAGATATCATTGATAGGGATTATAAATTGAGAAGAATTTCTTTTGATTGTGAATTGAGGATTTTGCTTGAGGACAAGCAAATGCTTAAGCGTGGGGGTATTTGATAAACCGTAATTTATACATATTTTTATCCCATGCTTAGCACATTTTATGAATAATTTCTCCTTAGATTTGGTGAATTCGATGCTTCTAAACCCTTAATTTTATGTTTTATACTCAGGAAAGCATAAAAGAGTAAAAAGAGCAAGAAACGGGTCAAAAACGGAGAAAATGGGCCAACATAGAAAATCAACATGGCTTGGACTTCCTCGCACAGGTAGACCACAAGGCCGTGTCAATTTGGCAAAATCGTAGCACGACTCACACGGGTAGACTACACGCCCGTGCCTATTTAACAGCCTTGACCACGACTTGAACCTATCGCACACGGGCGTGTCACACGGGCTTGTCCCTGTCGAGCCCAAGTATAGTCCGATTTGGAAAAGGCCACTTTTTAGGGCTTTTAGGCATTCCAAAACCTATAAAAACATCCTAGAATAGGAGAAAGAGAGGAGGAGCAGAATAGGGAGCAAGGAATTACTCGAAGAAAGCCGATTGATCCATCTCAGAAGCTGGATTATTCATCAAGACTGAAGATCTCCCCTCAATTTCCCTTCAGGAGTTTTGGTTTTTCTTTATGTTTTGCATTCATTATTCTTCTGAGATGTTTTCCTTTATAATTATGAACTAAACCCCTTAAATACCTAAGGGGAATGAAACCTAAGACGAATCTTGTTATTATTATCTGAATTGTATGATAAATATTTGACTTATTCTTAATTATGTGTTCTTAATTCTTACTTCGGTATTTCAGGACATTGATTCAAGTTAATGCGCTTATTCAGAGAAGCAAAAGTCCCTGTCTAAGAGTAAATTTGTCATAATTAAGCGGAGTTGATTGCACGCCTAGAGATAGGGTGACAAGATTTTATTGGATTAGGGTGAAACCTAATAAGGGGATCCATAGATCGAGTTAATGCAACCCTAGGGTGTTAATTAAAAAGAGATTTCAATTATTCAATCTAGGGTTAGACGTTGTTAGTCTCGAGAGAGATAATAATATAACTTAGGGATTTCTACGGAACAAGTTGAATGAATAAATCGTCTGATTCAGAGTCAAATAACAAGTGAAGTCTAGGTGGAGTTTTCCTTGGGTATTGTCTTAATCAATCGAATTTTCTAAAAAGTATTATCCCCAATTGCCTTTCTGTGATTTCTTAGTTTTGTTAATTAGTTTAGATAAACAACCCTTTTTATTTTTTAGGCTAGATAATAAAAAGACAGTGAATACTAGTACTTTTAGTTCCTTTGGGTTCAACAATCCGGTCTTGCTAAAGCTATACTACTGTTCGATAGGTACACTTGCCTTCATCGTAATAATAGTAAGTTTCAAGAACGATCAATTATAAATTTATAAAACTTATCACGAATAATCACGATCAATAAAATTTGTCCACCTTAATCAAATTATTAATTAACTTTCATCACCTCATAATTTATTTATTAATCTTTTATATACGGGTTAGCTTCTTTGCTTGCTCAGTTGTTTCAATTATCTTCAGATTCTTGTCACTATGTATTTTGGAATTAAAAAATATATTAAATGTAAAAATGTGATTTTTTAATAAAAGTTATTTTAAATATAAAATGTGAAATTGATACTAATATAAAGTTTTAGCACGAATATTTTATGGCTTAATTAATAATTCAAATTTAATATAAATATTCAATATGACTAAACAATTCAATAATATAAATAATATAAAATGTGAAATTTAATTTAATAATATAAATAGTATATATAAATAAAATTATTACTATTTAAGTTTAGTGATATTTTTTTGGATAATTTTGATTTTTTATTTGAGAGTAAAGGGTGAGAAGTAAAAGTTTAGGAGGAAAATAAAAAGTTTTAGGGAATAAAAGTTTGAGGAAAAGTAAATGGGGGAGTAAAATTTTGGAGGGAAAATATTAAAAAAAAATTGGGGGGAGGATGGGTTTGGGGTAGATGGGAGGTGGGATGGGAAGGCAGTAAATGTTTTAGGGGGAAAATATGAGGGAGTTGGGATCGAAGGGGAGTAAAAGTTTTGGGGGAAAAATAGGAGGAAGTAAAAGTTTTGAAAGAAAAGTAAAAAGGTTTGAGAGTTTGGAATAAAAATGTAAAATATTATAGTTTAATATTCAAATTATTTGAATTATTCGAGTTATTCGAATTCGAAAACTCAACTCGATTCGAACTCGAAATTCAAAAAAAAAATTCGAGTTGACTTGAATAACTTGATTCGTTTAACTTGAAATTTGAGTTTTTTTTTTATTTTTTCGAGTTGAATTGAATTTTGCTCACCTCTAATGGTCATAAGAAAAAGGCATATAAACTAGATGTGAAAAGAAGATAAAAAAAGGAGGAGACTGTCAAAAGAAAAGAGAGAACGAAATGGAATGTTTTAAGAAGAGTACGCTTACTGAAGAACATGGTCAAGCGGTTGAACCACATAACTCTTCCGATAGCACCCTTAACAGCAGTAAAAGACAAGCTGAGCTCGATCCCGACAGTGGGCAAAACCTGAAAGCATTATCCAGACCCGATTGTCTTCTCAAAGTCATAAAGATCCTGAAGAACTACCCAACAAAGAACAACCTTGCTCTACCTCAGGAAACACTGATGAGGCATTTGTTCAACGGGTGCATGAGCATGCTCCTAGACCAGGCAAAGAACTGGAAGAACAACCTTGTTCGACTTCCGATATTAAATGTCCAGAGTTAACTTTCAAGCTCGGCAAAGAAAAAGCTTGCTCCTCTTCTCGCACACCAGAAACTCTTGCTCATAATGCCAAGGTGCCAACGCTGTCAAACTTGTGTACCACTTGCCCTCCGAAATTAGCTTTACAATTCAAAAACCTTGTGGAGGATTGGGTTATTCTTACACTGCAAAGCGAGTTAACCAGTTCTACTATGATGACTGGCTATTTCATAAGAAGCAAAACCTCAACACTGAGGTTAAAACCCACAAAAATGGAAATCTTAACTCGAACCAAATGAGCTCGGCAACTTGACCACGTGCTTGCTTCTTGCCCGAGGCCGATATATACGAATTAGCATTCATGGTACCGTTCTGAACTATATTTTGCATTGGAGAAAAAGGCATGCAAAGTGTGAGAAACTAGAAAAAAAAATAGTGGTTAATTTTAGTTCATGGTGTGAGAAACTAGAAAAAATAATAGTGGTTAATTTTAGTTCATGGTGCTGAAAATGTGAAGGGTTTGTTGCCAGCATTTCAGCTCCTTAATTTCGTTTTAATGTTGGGAATTAGGACCTTCAATTTGAGGAGAGGATAAATTTTGTGCGGCTACCCCTTAGAAAAAAAATGGCTACTGAGGGATTTTACTTTTTAAACCATTATTGGTGAAAAAGAAAAATAGGTTACTATTGATATATTACAAAATTCAATTCTTTCTAGTAATATGGGTATCTCTATTTGTTCAAAAAAATATTTTTATATTATAAAAAATTAAAACTAATTATATATTAAATAAAAAATAGAATTCAATTCCGTTTCGAGTAATCATGATTTTTAAACTTGCATTCGCGAAACTATCCAAACACTTCATTTTGGGTCGATTTTCAAGTTTTCAATTTTTCTTACTCAGCATTAATTAAAATTGCATTAACATACCAAGATTAATAGCGACGATATTTTTATTTTAAAAAGTTAAACATTTTAATTTAATGATATTATTTTGATGGCATTATTATTGATTTGATGAGGTTGAAACAGTTGCACTAATTGTGTCATAAACAATTAGGGCATTTCAAAATCCCTAATCGACGGTAGACATAATGATTTGAAGTTGTTGGCAGCGCATGGGAATGCCAAATCGTCATGGCAGCTAACGATTTAGGGATGGGTGCGTAATTAACACCAATCGTCACCCGTCCCAATAAATATCATTTTTCCCTTATATGTTGGATCTAGTGTATTAAGTATAGTATATATTTTTTTGTATATTTATATTTTTCAAACAAAAATAATTTAATAAAATATTCATTAATTACATTAATACTCTTTGTAACAGCCCTTACGTCCAATGCCGGGATAGAATACGAGGTATTACCAGACTTGAACATACACTACTATGTGAAACCGGGCCATAAAATTTCGTTCAAATTTAAAATTTATTCAAGAACGTGCATATCGTCCCTTATATGGGCCACGAGGCCCAAAACATACATCGGGGTAGTTTGAGACTAAACCGTGAACTTTAGAAAAAATTTCATAAAACAGGGTCACACGTCTGTGTGGACACAAGGACACGCTCGTGCCTTCAGGCCGTGTAACTCTCTGTTAATTATGACGTCAGCAATAATTAAGGGTCACATAGCCAAGTCACACGCTCGTGTGCTAGGCCGTGTGGCGAATTTAATTTTCTCATTTAATGTGCAGACCTCACACGGCTTGGGCACACGCCCATGTCCTAAGGCCGTGTCTTCCACACAGCCGTGTCTCTGCCCGTGTGTTTACTACCATGCGTACTGACTTGTAAAATTAGGGTGCAGGGGACACAAGGCCAGACTACACGCCCATGGGGCTGACCATGTGTCACACACGGTCTAGACACACGCCCGTGTGTCTATCGGTGTGGACAAATTTTAAGGCTAATTTCCAAGCCCTATTGTAACCCACAACAACACAAACACACTCACATGCCAATGGTGATAAATTAGGCAATGGTTGGGCTACTTAGACCTCCAAAACTTTACGTCATGCATGACATTCACATATCAAAGTATACATGTTTAAAACTCCCTACTAGACAAGTTCAGTCATTTCATTTCTTTACCTTTGTTCATATTATGACGATGCTAATTGGTGTCATTTATTTAGTAAGCATAGATTACACCTTTTATCATTCATTTTTAGCAACCAATTTAGCACACACCACACGAATAATAACACATCCCATGCATATATCAATATTTAGGGATTTCAACCCAATAATCAAAATGAGCCATGTTTCATGGCCATATACAAAATGGAATAATATACCAAAAAGGAGCCATCACTTTGGCTAACAAATATGACACATATAACAAAATGCTAAGTCCCCTATACATGCCACATTTAAATGTAGTAAACTAATTATACCCCAAAAGATCTGTTGATAGTGTACTCGAACTCCGACGTCCACGATCCCGGAGCTAGCTTTGCGATACTATAAGAAAGAAGAAAAGAGAGTGGGTAAGCATATAGCTTAGTAAGTCGTGTGCAAATAATAAACAACATAAGTCATGAAATTTATGGATTAAACATGCTATCAATTACTAACACATTATCATATTACACATATTGAACACATTGAGAATTGATAATAATTGCCTTTGAACATCTTGTTTATCTTACTCTTTCATAACCATACCAAATTTCCCAACATGAATCGAGTCCAAAACTCATGAGGTTTACGTACATACCTGTACCATGCATTATTACTCATTCTACCCTACATTCTTAATCATAATCTTGAATGGTCCGTTGAATTACCCAGAATACTCAAAGACGTTCAGAATCATCACACACCACATAAAATGTCAAAGCCATGTCCCCGACATGGTCTTACATGGGTACACATACTGATGCCATATCCCAGATATGGTCTTATACGAAGTCTCATGTCGGTGCCGATGCCATGTCCCAGACATAGTCTTATACGGGGCTTCACAATGATGCCATGTCCCAGACATGATCTTACACGAAATCTCGTATCAACGCCATATCCTAGATATGGTCTTACATGAAATCACATACCGATGCCGATGTCATATCCCAGATATGGCCTTAAATTGGCACACATATCAACTCCGATGCCATGTCCCAGACATGGTCTTACACTGGCTCACATTATTCGTAGTGTCATGATATCCAAATCTTAAGCATTTCTCGGGGTCATCCGGGACTTCCGAGAAATGAAGCTATCACAAAACTTTCAATAAATCGTCACAAGCCAATTTCATTAGAGCATTCATACATTACGTTATAAAACATCAATTATTAAACGCATGATAACAAAATTGTTAAATTACTTACACACAACTTACCTTGGTGCAAAATATGACAATTTGCGATTTAGTCCACAACCTTGCCTTTTCCTCGGTCAAGATCTATCCATCGTCCCTCTTGATCTATAATAGCACATTTAGTTCATTTAATACACGCACTATTCAATTCAGTCAAAAAATCACAATATGGAAAAATTATAATTTTGCCCCTAAAATTTCACAATATTACGAAATTGCCCCTAGGCTTGTAAAATGAAAAGTATCCCATTTCCTCATTATCCAAGCCTAGCCGAATCATTTATTCTCTTATACCATCCCAAAATTTTCATTTATTCATACATTTACACATAGTTTTTACAACTTTTACAATTAGGTTCTGTTTATCAATTTCACTAAAAACCACCTAGTAAAAGTTGTTTATCACACATCAAACCTCCATATTCTTCCATTAAACATCAAAACACAAACATACCATTCATAGGTATATTTTTTGACATGAACCCTAACTCAAATTAAGGGTATAAATAGCTAAATGGAGCTACGAGGATTTCAAAAATACAAAGAACATTAAAAACAGGGCTAGGATGCACTTACTTTGAGCTTAAAAGATGAAAGAAACCCTAGCTATGGCTCCTTATGAAATTCGACCAAGTATGGAGAAGATGAACTCAATTTTTAACCATTTTCCCTTTTAATTCTTTTAAACACCAATGGACCAAAATGCCCCTCCATTAAAGCTTTGATATATGATCCCTCCAATGTCTATTTTTGTCCATAATGACATATAATGGTCTATTTGCTAAATAAGGACTTCAACTTTCAAATCTCATCACATTTAAATCCCTAAATCAACTAGAACATATATTTTTCACTTATTGCAACTTAGTCCTAATGATTCAATTAGACACCTTATCAGTAAAATTTCTCATCGATATTTTCACACAGTTATTTAATCACACAGTAGACCTTAAAACTTTATTGAAATAAATATTTCTACCTCAAATTTTTGGTTTCGAAACCACTGTTTCGTTTCGGCTTTAATTTGGGATGTTACATCCTTTGTATATTATCCTCAATTTTTTTGCACGCGAAACAAATGAAAGCATATTGACTCACTAGTTATCTAATTTTTAAATAATACTAAGCAATATTATGTGGTTGAATCATAATATGAAAAGACAACTTGTATTAGTAGATAAATTTAAACATGTCCTTAGTTTAATTGAAAATGAGCAAACTGAT
The DNA here is from genome assembly GCA_025698475.1 of Gossypium anomalum. Taxonomy (NCBI): domain Eukaryota; kingdom Viridiplantae; phylum Streptophyta; class Magnoliopsida; order Malvales; family Malvaceae; genus Gossypium; species Gossypium anomalum. Next base: position 8,906,748 of record CM046967.1, on the reverse strand, counting down.
TGAAAGACTAATATGTCGTCTAGAAAGTCTAATTAGATGATGCTTTGTCTTAAACATCAGAGTGGATGACTCCCAAAAGAGAGAGGCATAGATGTGACTGACTGGATTGACAGTACATTGGACAGAACCCAAGTAAAATAGATCCTAAATCTGTTTATAAATTTATTCACTTGTAACGTTCACAGTGTGGTATATCTTAATCTTGAGTGGATGATGGACTATGTACGCGTGACTTTTATACTTTGATGTAAGTAAAAGCCCGAGTTTAAATAAATAAGAAACTGAAAATTAGTGCTGTTGGTATACGACTTTTACAATATGTAGCATGATTTACAATAGTGAAATTCATAGCCCAACTAATAGGTAAATTATATCCCTTCATCGACATTACATGATAGATGAAAAGTATATGTGGTCACAATTCGTTTGTCTTTGTGATAAATAACTTGATTATTATTTCATAGTAATTGACTTTTCATGAAAAAAGATGTAATGGTTACCATGAGATAAAATAGGATCATATTGGGAAAACCAAGTTATTTAAAAGAGTTTAAGGATATCCTATGAGGGTAACACAATTATGACAAGGTCATTGGACGAGCACTTATTAAGTAAGTTTCATAATGATATGTAATTAAGGAGAGTTCAATCAGGATTCTATAGTGGAATGACTTTGTGACTAAATAAGTTTATAATTAATAGGTAAAAAATTAAAACTTAATTATAAATTATTTGAATCCTAATTATATATGTTTATTCGGTCATTCCAGTAGTTTATTGAAACCAGAATTTAATCGCATGTAAAAATAAATGAATAGAAATGAAAGAAAATGATGAAGTTAGAGAAATGGGTTACATTCACAAATGAATGTATTTTCTCACTAAGTATAGAAATAACTTGAGAATTAATTTAAGATTTTTAAATTATTATTTAATTAATTATAAATAATTGAAGTTTGAAAGTGAAAGTTAATTAATCATTATGAATCTGTTGAATATGAAAATTGAACATATTTCTTTATAAATTTGGCCGAAATGGTTGTCGTCACCATAGAGTATGTGTGGCCATGATCGGCCCTCAAAAACCGCACCTAATGCCTCAGCAACTTCTCGACTATCACCTCATTTATATCCATTGGGGCTATAACCCTCCAAACAGTATAAGAAACGTTTCTCACAGTTATGACATTTTCAATAACCAAGGAACTGCCAACGTGGAGCCTTCTCAACTGGGCCTCACCTCCATCTGTCTAATAATTCGTTGGAAGGAGCATATATCCCCACTCAGCGTGGACCATTTTGTAGGAAAGCCAAACCCATCTACGAGCTTGCGTTTCACACTAATATACTTTCCCCAGTTCAACCGAAGGTTGAGACATATTCTCAATTATGGTTGGACCTTTTCCACGATGAAAGAAGTAATGAAAACCCATTGAATTCGCTCGGTTCTGGGCCTTTAACAGATACAAACTCTGGAAAACTACGAGTTGTGGTACTTCATTACAACAGCAATAGTCAATAAAGTAGGCCATTGCGATCCACCATGAAAATCCATAGAGTTGACCAGGGGCAATCTAGTAATCATCAATGAGATGACAGAAGAACAGGTTCAAAGGCAAGTGAAGCCTAGCTTCCAAGGCGTGGAGGGGGAACAAGAAACTGAGATCGCTGGTGTCATTAAGCCTGTGCAAACCTTCAAGAATAGAGAATTCGTAGGTAAAATGAGGAATCTCGATTCCTCGTGCACGTAAGGCCCGATGCATATCTTCGTATTTTGTAGTGTATAGGAAAAAGTTGGCTTTGACAAGGGTTTTGGAAGCACATTCCCGTGGTGGGCAACAGGAACTAATTGACCATAAGTTCCTCTCATTCTCGATATTTTTTTTGACGCAGAAAGAATAAGAAAAGAATAGAGGAAATTTAAAACCTAAAACGAGAAGTAACTGAGATTTACTTTGAAGAAAAGCTTCGACTGATTCCAGTTACAAAAAAAATAAGAGCGTGAGTTTTAGGGTTTCAAAAAACCCCCTTTTAAAGAAGTCTCTTCCCTTCACGTTCTGATGGTTCAAATAAACGAGGGACACCAATGGTTAGATACACACGAGCACGATCTGTCCCTACACGTGGCGAAGTTGACATAAGGTCACAATAGACGTTGCGTATTCTACAGGCTGTAATAAACACGAAGTGATGTCCCTAAGGAGCGCCACTTTATAACCCTCCTTAGGCTCACCAGGGGGAACCAGATTGTCATACAGTAATAGTTAGGGGTGAGCAAAATCCGACTCGATTTGAAAAATTCGATAAAAAATTTAAATTTTGAATTAAATAGTTCGAGTTATTCGAGTTATTCGAGTTATTCGGATCGACTCAAAAAAAAATTCAATTTTTTCGGTTTAACTTGAATATGAATTACACAATTCGAGTTATTCGAAAATCCGAATAAGAAATGACAAAACTACGTCGTTTTGATAAATTTTAATTTTTAAATTTAATTCTTTTTTCATCAGCCTTAACTTAAGCTTAGTTTCTTTCTGTCATTCCAACTTCCAACTTCCAAATTCCCACCCCCTCCCCAATTTTTCCTTTCTTCTTTATTCAAATATTTTAATTCCTTCCCCACACCTAACGTTCCCCCCTTCCATTTGTTTACTCTTCTTTGAGAATCTGATTTCGTGCTTTGTCTCATGAGGCCATAACCCCTGTTCCACAAGCCAGAAACAAAGTTCCACAGGCCACAACTTTTTTTTTAATGTATTTTTTTTTTTTAGCTTTGTGCGTGTGTGTGAGTGAGTGTTTCTAGTTTTCACCTTTACATTCTAAAATCAATTATTGTTCTCTTTTTTAATCTTCTTCTTGCTCCTTACGGCAAGAAAGAGTAAATAGAAAATCAAAAATGTACATAGTTGTTCCAGTTGAAATACTTGGAATAATTCTACCACTTTTACTAGGAGTAGCCTTTTTAGTGCTAGCTGAACATACAATCAATAATGGCTTTTGTGCAACATCGAAAGGGTCCTGATGTAGTGGGTCTGGTTTTAATTTTTACTAATCAAAGTTTCCATGTTTCTGTTTTTTTTCTCATTATTTCAGGTTAATTAAATTAACTATTATTAGCAGGTTTAGTTTCATTTAAGTCAAGCATATATATATATTAATGCATATGTATATTGTTTAGCTTCATTTAATATTAATGCATATATATAATGTTTTGCTTCATTTTTAAGTCATGCGCATATATATATATATATATATATATATATATTATAAAAACCAATTCAAATAAATTAATCAACTCTTCAAATAAATTAATTTTGCAAAAGCAAAAAGAAACAGACCTTTAACTTATTGATGCCTAATAATGTTATGTTTATTACATTTATTTAAACAGTATGTGAAAAACGTGATGGAATTTTAGTTCATTCAATTTCTATTCCTAAACATGTAGATGAGAATGATTTGCAGGCTAAAATAATTTATTAATCTCTATCCATTATAAATATTCGTTGAAATGATTGGAAATCTCACTCCAATCTCCCAAAAGAAGTGTTATGGACTTATAGCTTCTTTCATCTTTGACTATTGATTTATTTTATATTATTTTATTTCTTTTTATTATTATTTATGTGAACCACAACTCTTCAAATAAGAGTTTTAAAATTTTGGCTTTTTATTCTCATTTTTCAAAAACTTTTGTTATGTTTGCTCAATTATATGTTTCGTTAATATATTTGATGAGTTAAATTAGTATATTTTATAAGTAAGTTACTCCATTGTTTTTGTTTTGAGTTAATTTTGAACGCTTTAATTTGAATTATTGATAGATATTTGTGTGGAACATATCTATTAGTATAAAACTTTGATGGAATTATGACCCTTGACTATTTTGTAATTTTAATTGATTATATTTATTTTTGTAGATGAATGGCTCAATACCATCCCAAAAGTGCCAAAGCAAAAAAGCATTACAAGAAGCTACACCTACTTCTCCTACTAAAGTTGTTCGCATAACAGAGAAAGGAAATACTCGAAGAAAGACTAAACCAAGAGCACCTTGTTGGAAACATTTCAGCAAATACTCAACAGAAGATGGGGAGAATAGGGCAAAGTGTAATTATTGCGATGTCACTTACACAATGGAAACCGGGGCTTCTACCACCAATCTTAATAACCATTTGAAGACTTGCTCAAGAAAACCCCGAGGTAATACCTCTGATCTTAAGCAAGCAGAACTTGCATTTACAAAATCTAGCCAAGAAAATGTAGATTTGTCAACTTGGGCGTTTAACCAAGATGATATTAGAAATGCATTGATTAATATGATCATTGTGGATGAATTGCCTTTTAAATTTGTGGAAGGGGAAGGTTTTGAAGTTCTTTATTTTTATAGCATGCCCAAGGTTTCATCTTCCATCTTGTTGGACAATTAGAAAAGGTTGTCTTGATTTGTTTAATTCCATGAAGAATACATTAAAACAATCTTTTCAAGAAGAGACAAGTAGAATTTGTTTGACGACAGACACTTGGACGTCATTGCAAAGGATATCCTACATGGTTCTAACAGCTCATTGGATAGATGATGAGTGGAAGTTACAAAAGAGAATTATAAACTTTTGCCCAATTTCTGCTCATAGAGGTGAGAGCATTGGTCAAGCCCTTGAGAAATGTCTTTGGGATTGGGGGATTGAGAAGGTCTTTGCAATTACTGTTGATAATGCATCTTCTAACAATGTTGATGTTAATTATTTGAGAAAGAAGTTGGTTCATTGAAAAGCTTGTGTTGCGAATGGTAAATATATACATATGAGATGTGCGACACATATTATTAATCTCATTGTTCAAGAAGGGGTTAAGGACGCTTCTATATCTGTAGACTGAGTTAGAGGAGCTGTGAGATATATTAGAGCATCACCATCAAGGTTATCTAAATTCAACCATCGGGCAAAAGAAGAAATGGTAGGTACTAAGGCTCATTTATGTCTAAATGTGCCTACTAGATGGAATTCAACTTATATGATGTTAAATGTGGCTGAAAAATATGAATGTGTGTTTGAAGCTTATGTTCATGATGATCATAAATTTTTTTTAGACCTTAGTGCTGGATATGGAGTCCCCACATGTGATGATTGGGAAAATGTTCGAAGAGTTACAAAAGTGCTTGAGCCTTTTCATGAACTTACATTGAAGGTGTCTGGATCATTACATGTCACCTCTAATACTTTTTTTGAAGTAGTCACAGATGTGCATTGTCTTCTTGATGGATGGAAACATTGTTGGGATTTAGACATAATGTCTATGGCTTTAAAAATGAATGACAAGTACAAGAAGTACTGGGGTGATTCAAAAGTGATGAACTTGCTTATTTACCTAGTAGTTATATTTGACCCACGGCGCAAAATTGATTTCTTGCATTTGGAGTCAACTTGCTTTTTCCTACTATTGCAGATGACATTATGAGGATGGTCAATAGAGAATTGCATTATTTGTTTGATGAATATTCCATACTTGTTAAGGGAAATCATCACATGAACGTTGAAGTTGAAAGTAATTTTCCTACTAGAGCTCCAAGTTCATGTGAAAATGAAATAAATCAAGTAAAACCGAAGATAGGCTTAGTCATGCAACAATATATGAAGAAAAAACAACATGTTGGCTTGGAAAGTAAATCTGAGTTGGATAGATATTTGGGAGAAGATTGTGAAAATAATTCAGATTCATTTGATTTGTTATTGTGCTGGAAAGTTAATAGTCCAAGATTCTCAATTGTTGCGCAAATGGTTCGAGATGTGTTATCCGTTCCTATCTTAATCGTTGCATCCGAAAGTGCTTTTAGCACGAGTGGACGTGTTCTAGATAATTTTAGAAGTTCTTTGACTCCTTCTATGGTTAAGGCTTTCGTTTGCACACAAGATTGGCTTCGAAGGTCAAAAGGAGTATGTTGGGGAACTTCAAAATATAGATGATGGTAAGGGACTAACTTTAATCCAAAAGGTTAATTGCTTATTTTATTTATTTTTATAAATATTCTCACAATTTAACTAACATTTTTCTCTTTTGATATTTATTAGAATTGTCAAAGTTATATGAACATGAAGATGGTAACATACTTAACTACAACTCACAAAATTGAATGTTTATTTTTAATTTTTCTAGTAAAGATTTTCATAGTTTAAGAAAATATTTTTATTTTTGTTACAGAATTGTCGGTACTATCTACAGTGTTCGAAGAAGATGAAGCTTGAAGATAGTTTGATTTTAACTTTTTGGAATAGATATTTTGTTAATCCTTATGAAAACTTCAACCTTGCATTTGCTTTGATTTGGTCAAAACAATTTGTTAAACATTGGATTTTGTTGTGTACGAAGCTTGAATTTATTTTGTTGAATTCGAGTCTTAGAAGGTCACATCATGACCATCTATATTATACTTTTGGTGTATCATTTTGTTATATCATATTTTGTGTAGTAGTGACATGTATCCCTATAATATGCATTTGGTATATCATTTTGTTATCTTGTATAAAAGATAGTTCTTGATGCATAATTATGCACTATGTAAATATAATTATGCGTGTGGTGTAACAGCTTATGTAGTTGACGCAAATTATGGCCACAATGATCATCTTGGAACGTTATATATAGTTATTTTGCATGCCTAAAATAGTTCTTTACATATAGTTATTTAGTAAATTATATTGTTTATGTAGTTAAATAATATTGTACTTCATTTACTAGTTAAATAATCAGTTAAATAATATTGTACTTCATTTACTAGTTAAATAATCAGTCCATGTAAACGCAATATTGAGTATAAATAATAGGATTCGTTAACTCGACTCGAAATTTTTTGACTCGATTCGACTTGATTTAAAAAAATTTCAAATTGAATTTGGTTGCTAAAATAGGATTCGTCAACTCGACTAACTCAAAATTTTTTGACTCGATTCGACTCGACTCGATCGAATACTCACCCTAGTAATAGTCATCGACCCGAGGTCCAGATAAGCTTCGAGTCACCAACCCGCGACCCTGCCAGACCCCATCAGATGGATGAACACGAGACATACAGCAAGAGGACAGTTAGGGGAGCTTGTGATATCGGCTCGCGATAGTTGAAGGGAGCTCAGGATATTAGCTTGCAAGAATCGAAGGGAGTTCGCGGTCCTAGCTCGCATACACCCAAGAAGTTCATATGGAGGGGACCGCGAACTCGAGTAAGCGACTTAGAATGATACACATGTCCAACATGCCCGAGGCTTGCTTAGAGTGTCAGTTTTATGAATAGTGGGGTTAAGTCATGAACAATGGAGTCAAATCATGAACAGTGATAATATGTATAAGTACCCGAATGTTTCTGTAAGACCCAATTTTGGTCCGGGCCCATATACATACAATAAACAAAAAAAATAGTCCAAACCTAAGCTACACCAGGCCCAATTCATAAAAACAAGGTTTTGGGGTTTTCAAAAAACCCTGGGTTTCCATGTGCCGCACGAATGCAGCCACCATGCACTCCACCTCGCACGTCCGGCCAACTCGCGTGTAGCATGACCCACGCCCCGTGTTCACGACTTGTAACTTGAGCAAAAATAGTTAGAAACCATTTGTATTTTGGCTATAAAGCCTTCGAATATTTTTTGTAATGGGGGTTTTTTTTTATACAAAATAAACACAAAAATTAGTAGAGAACAACTAGAAGAATATTTCAAAGGTGATTATTTACTGCAGTTTTTTTTTTTTTTGTTTCTTCTTTGTCCATATTTTTTTCATTTCCATTCGGATCCACATACGAAAATATAAAAAGAAAGGGGAGGGGAACTCACCGTCGCGGCACAAGAGAAACTTCTGAAGTCGAAGTTTGGCTCAAAATGGTGATGGAGTCGTTTCTCTTTGGTCTGTCGAAGAAGAGGAAAAGAGGGGAAGGTCAAGGAGAGGAGTTTCAAAACTTTAGGCTTCTTTTTAAGGAAAAAAGTTAAAATGTTTTCTTTAAAGCAAAAAAAATAATTTTTAAAGCAGGCTTTAATTTTAAGAAATTAAACAAAACAAGCATTGGGAAGGGAAGAGTCAGTATGTGACTTGGTCCATGCGCATTTGCCTTTTAGATGGGGATTTGCACTTTTAGTCCCTCTCCTTCATGTCCACTTCTAAATTGGCCCAATTCACATTTTATTGTCTTTTAAAATTTTTCCTGAAATTTGCATACTGTTTCAATTTGGCCCGCGCCTGGGTGCTGCGTTTAGGAGTTTGGATCTTTTGGGTTTCTGGTCCCTGAGCATTAGCGCGCATTGCACTTTGATCTTTTTTTTTTAATTTCCATGGTTTGTTTTATTTATAAAGTATCCCTTTTATTTTTAATTTTGATTTAATTGAGTTTTTTTTATATTTTGTTTAATTCATTTCTTTCATTCACATAGTTTTTTATATATTCGTTTATACATTTTAAATTGCCTTGACAGTTTTACATTTTTAAAAAAAATATTATTTTAGCTCTTTTTATATATCTTATTTTGTATGTTATACATTTAAATATTCTTATATATACGTTATTATGCACATAATTTATGATAAAATTAGCTCTATTCTATGTACACTATTGTTTTCATATTATTTTATGTAAATATTCTCTCTTAAATTTATTATATGTATATATATATATATATATTTTCCCTTTTAAATTTATTTATGTATAATTTAGTTCTCTCTTAGGGATCTTATTTTTTTTAAAAATACTTTAGTATATTTGTACATGCATTTTTTTTTCCATTTTCATATATGTATCATTAGTCAAATTAATTGGTTTTTCTTGTTATAATGTTATATATTATTTATTTCGCATTTCTTCCTGCATATTATATATATAGTAATAATTGTTTATATATTATCAGTTTTTGTGTACATATAAGTTATGCTGAATTTTAACATGTGTTATTCCTTTGTATATTTTTCATACGGGTTTTTGGATTGTTTTGCGATGGTTCCTAGTTTTCATATGATCTTTTGTATTATGAGTTTTTTTTCCAGATTTTATTGTTTTATACATGTAATTATGTTTTATTTCTAATTGTTGCATCATGATTATAATTCTCATATCCACTTAATATCGATTGTCATTTATTTCAAACAAATCAAGCAAGTATATTTTGACTCGGTTTTTGTAATTGCTTATTTGAAATTTCACAAATCAAGGCAATGTTTCGTGTTTGAAAATTAGAGGAATCGTGCCCTAACGCGCTAGGTTTCGATTTATCGTTGGACCAAATAATCGAATACCCTTTTAAAAAATTTCATCTCGTGTTTTGGAAATCATGAGGTGATCTCAGTTTTTGGAGGCTTAAAATATCGTGTCCTAACGTGCTGGATGTGGTATTTAATTCCTTTGGAACGAGTGAATCTTAAAGTCCCGCTCGAGTTGTGCACACACATTTAAGGGGATCGTATTTCAATGTTTTTTTAAATTTTCAACATTAGGACATAAATTAATCAATTAGGTACCAATTTTGGGCATTACGAGGGTGCTAATCCTTCCTCGTACGTAACCGACTCCTGAACCCATTTCTTGATTTTTTCCGTAAGCCAAAGTCCATATTCTAATAAAATGATTTATTAGGTGATCCGATCACACCTAAACCAAAAAAGATTGGTGGTGACTCCGTAATTCGTTTTTAAAGTCGATCCCCGTTTTTTAAAATAAAAATGGTTTCAACAGCTTGACGACTCCACTGGGGACTAATAAGAGAGTCAAGCCGTAAAATTGATTATTTTCTGTCCTTTTGTCGAAAATTGAAATTTTAATTTGAAAATCATGATCTTTTGTTGCATTTGTTTGTATGTTTGTTGTGGTTTGAGTCAAGTAGAATACTCTTGCATTACATTGCACGACCGTTGTGGTCACACCTTTTAAGTGGGAGTAAGAAACTACGCCTTCGTGAGGTTTTCACCTCCGCATGGGCTAGTGGATTACATTCGGGATACATCCATACCTATGTCTTCTTGAGATTTTCATCTCCGAATGGCCATAGGGAAATGTATTCCCCCGAACCGAACTTGATCCATATGAGCCTATAATGGGTGAGGATTGAGGAATCTGCTGGTTCAGGTACCCTTTCTCTAGAACCGAGCCACATATAGAGAGACTTAGGAGCCCACCTTAGGTAGAGCCATGCCCAAATTTAGTGGTCACCCGAATAGGTGCTTTATTTGTTATTTATTTCTTCTGTACTAACGAGTTTTGTTTTTTGTTTTGTCTATGAATGCATTGCATTACATCATCATAGAAAGAAGGTGTTGATTCATATTTGATTGCTAAATAGAACAGTTTGTCATAAGAAAATGAATTTCTTGATAAACTGGATTATAATATGGTCATCTGAATATGGTCCAAGTAAACACAACGAAAGAAGGCTGATAGTTCGCGGAGGAAGACAAGACTTTGCCAAGGATTTAAGCTGATAAGGATTGTTTGAGAGCCATCGCTTCTCGACTTTCTTAAAGGACAGAACGAACATTGCGAGGATAAGTGAGTATTAAGTCACGGCCCGAACCAAGCAAAAAGGAGCTAGTGGGGGCATCTATTGGAAGCTTGCGAGATTTGACTGTTACAAAGAAGAGAAATCGGGGTCTTCGCCTGGAACATGAGGGCAAGGCCGCATATGTAATCTATTTTATGTAAAGGAATTTGTTTTCTAGAAAAGTTGTTCCAATAGAATTGAATTCAGAATCAACGCCTTCCTTTCTTTTGCATTCATTCTATGCATTTGCATTACATTGCATCATTGCATCATGTGCATTAGATTTTTACAAAAGGACCCTAATTAATTGAAATCATTTCAGTTAATCTGGAAACCGATAAAAACTTACCAACCAAGCATCGCTACAGTACCTGTGCTAAGATAAAAGATATGGACTAAAGATTGGAAAGACTTAAACAACTTCAAAGAGAGATGCATGACCAGTTACAAATGCAAATGCAAGAGCAACTGATGAGGATACGGTAATATATGAGAGACCAAGTGCTAGAGTCTCAAAGGAATATGATGAACTAGTTGTCCCAATTGCTGACTAAGGGGCTAGAAAAGAGGGAAAACTCTATGATCAATGCTGGGGTGGACAATGAGGAGCCTCTCTATCCTCCGGGTTTCACTCCGACAAAAGCACAGGCATGTCCTCAAGGTGTACCAATTATCGTAACTCAAAGAAAATCAAAGCAAGACTTCAAAGGTGAATTATTTGATAGGCTCAGACTCTAATCCGTGGGGCAATCCATCTACCCCTGTAGTTCTTGATTTGAACGAAATGGAAAAAGCAAAGATGGAACTGCCAAAACAACTCGAGGATCGGTATAGGTGGTTGGAGAAAAAATTCAAGGCGATGGAAAATGCTGATGATTATCGCAGAATTGACGCCAGGGACCTGAGCTTGGTTCCAGACTTAATACTTCCTTACAAGTTCAAGATGCCTGAATTTAAAAATTATAACGGGACTAGCTGTCTCGAAGCTCACATTACCATGTTTTGTAGACGAATGACTGGGTATGTCAATAATGACCAATTATTGATTCACTGTTTCCAAGAAAGTCTGGTTAGGGCAGCATCCAAATGGTACAACCAATTGAGCTGTACCCAGATCAATTCATGGAAAGATCTAGTACAAGCTTTCATGAAATAGTATAGTCATGTGACGAATATGACTCCTGATAGGATTACTTTACAGAGCATGGAAAAGAAACCGAATGAGAGTTTCTGGCAATACGCCCAAAAGTGGAGGGAAGTTTCCATTCAAGTTCAGCCACCTCTCCTAGAAAAAGAGACTACCATGCTTTTCATCAATACTCTTAAAGCGCCGTTCATTAACCATATATTGGGAAGCACTACTCTGAGCTTTTCAGATATGGTAATGTCCGGTGAGATAATTGAAAATGTGGTAAGAAGTGGGAGGATAGATGTGGCAGAAAGTATTAAAAGGTCAACTCCGAGAAATAAAGAGAATGAAGTAAACATTATGAGCATGCCTTCCAAATTGGTCAACATAGACCAGTCAAGGGCTGTAATCACTAGTTATCAAGGCTCTTCAAGGCAGGAATTCAACTTGAGGCCAAAGTTTACGCCTATCCCGATGTCATATAACGAATTGTATCAAAATCATATAGGGAAATCTGAATGACATATTCGAAGAGGGAATCGGGGAATAAAAGTTTCCAAACCTTTGCATACTTGGGAGTGTTTTGAATAATAGGATTGTGGAAGAGATCTCTGTATTTTTAGAGCTAATCTAGAGTAATGTTCAAAATACGCTTGTTGCTTTAAGCCTAGAAGCAATAAGAATCCTTTTGTGAAATAGGTTTGTGTCCAAAATTTTTATAAAATGCATTCTTTTTGAGCAAATATTCTTTCATTCTTTGTATATTCTTTTGTTCTTTGAACTGTATTTTAAATATTCTTTTATTCTTCATTCATGATCATATCATACAAATAATCATCCTTAGAATAATTTATTCTTTGGAAATATGCCTTTGTACCTACAATAGGTCCTCAGATATCAACAACATAAGCAATGCTGTAACTGACTCCTTTTTGGGGTGAGATATGTGTTTAAGTGGATCTCAGGACTTTGAAGCTGGCAGAGATTGTAACTTATCTCCTGATTTGTTAAGAATAGAAGAACAAGATGAAAATAGATCCTACTCTACAAAGGGTCAGTGGACATTGCGAGCCTAGGAAAGAGGTGGAGGTCGAAGCCTAGCTCACCGCAAAGACAAAGCGAATCGTCATTGAGTTATTCCAAGAAATCAAAGAGGTTTTCGCGTGATCATGTCAAGATATACCCGAGATATTAAGACCTGTGGATGATAAAAAATGTCTATACGGTGTCAGACAGACACATGTTAATAGCTTCACGGTAGCCACGCTAATCATGAGGTTTGGGTATTGTTGATCCACCATGGAAGGGGATTGCATCAGCTTTAGTAAGACAAGATTCATAAGATTTTCTCTATGTAGGGCGTGGATTTTATCAGGTCATTCTCGTCTAATGTACATCGATTTATCTAGGTAGTCGTCAATGATTTTACGAAGAGGGTGAAGGTCGCTTCATATGCCAATATTACAAGGTCTATAGTCATCAAATTTCAAAAAATGTGCCGACAAGTAATGTCAGAAAAGATCATACAACTGAACAATGCCAAAATCTTGCAGTTTATCCAAAGATCAGACGCCATATCACAGTGCAGCAAAGGCAGCCAAAAAGAAAAATAAAAGTACAAAAAAGAAGAGGAAAAAAAATAATAAAACGAAGGTCATTGTGAAAGGTGATTGAGACTTGTAAAGATTGGCATAAAGAAGTTACCATTTACCCCATATGCTTATCGAACGTTGACCAGAACTCATTGGGGAAACACATTGCTCATTGGTTTATGGGATAAAAATGATTTTAAAGATGAGATTCTTTTTCTCCGAGTCTTGTTAGAGTTGAAGTTGGATAGGGCAAGATAGATCTAAGCTTAATATGATCAGTTGAATTCGAAGAAATGAGATTCTGTCGTGGTCTAATGCATCAGATATGAATGACGTGAGCTTACTATAAAGAGGTTCATCCTAGAAAATTCCATGAGGGGAACTTGATCTTGAAGAAGATCTTTCCTATACAAAAGGACTCCAAAGGAAGAAATATGTCAAATGAGGAGGGACCTTACATAGTAAAGAAGACCTCTTCTGGAGGAGTATTGATATTGACCAAGACGGATGGCAAAGCCAGTCAATGAGGGGAGAGGCCAAGGTGAAAACCCGCAAAGGGCGCCTTGAGACCTTAAAAAAGGAAAAAAAAAAGGAAAAAATCAAAAATGGACATAAAAAGAAAAGAAAAGAAACAGGAGAGGCCAAGGCGAAAACTCGCAAAGGGCGTCTTGAGACCAAAGGGGATTTGAGTTGAAAACCCGAAAAGGGCGGCTCAAATTTGGATCAAAGTGGGGTATACAGTAGTTTTGCTATGCCAAAATTAACAATGAAGAAGTATGCTACGTCTGAGGGCACCGACAAAGTGCTCCGGATTCCATAAATACAGATTGAACTCAAAATGGTCCTCAAGAAGTTTGGACAGAGAAGCTCAGGCTGCGATATCTGGGGCACCTAGTTTTTTATTTTACCTATTTTTGAATTTGTTATCTTTGATTACCTTATTCTTTTTACGTCCCAATAAGTTTCCTTTTTAATTGCATTTACTATCCTTGTTTAACTTATTTGCTTCGAGCTATGTTTCTGGCATTGAAATAATGATTAGTGGACTAATAATTCTTTCATAAAAGGAGTTTCGCATATTACTCTGGAAGCTTCTAAATAATACAAGAACCTGAAACGGGACTATTGTTTAAAACTCACCAAGCTTAAGGGTTGGAAATATTTAAGCCCAAATTGAAATTATCTCATTAAGTTTTCTCTCAAAGATATTGGTGGAGCAAAAAGGAAATTACATTGGTGTTACAATCCCAGCAAAGAACGAGAAATGAGATTATTCTCAAGAGAAGAAAAATGGTATTTTGTATTCATGCAGATATCAGGCATATACATCTGTTCATTACACCCAGGGAATGGTGTAGCAGATCAAATTGATTGAAGATGATGCAAATCCTATACCTCTGAGTTGCAGCAGGATGGATAGAAGAAATTAAGTGATTATTCCCCTAGAGTTGCAGTGGAAAGTACAAACTTTATGTCCCAGAAAGTATAGTGGAAGAGACTTTAAAACTACAGTGGGGCAAGCCAGTTGAGTAAAATGGGTTGTTTCTATGGGTTTTCGTTGGAAATGCTAGTCGAGCAGGAAGGTAGCATAATACGGCAGTGATAAAACTCTGATGAATAATGAGTGATGACACTTTAAGTTTTTTTTTTAAAAGGGAATCATTCTAATGACATTTCTACATTCATATCATTCATAACACATCTAGTTAGGAGTATTTGATTCATTTCGATCATAGCATCCTAATTATTTGATATAAGCATCACATTTAGTTAGGAGCATTTGGTTCATTTCGATCATAGCACCCTAATTATTTGGCATAAACATAGATACATGAAACCGATTTTACGGATCATGTTCCTCAGAGGACAGTGCAGTGGCATCGGTGAATTTAGTAAGCCTTAAACCCCTAAGCAGTAGGGTAACAAGCTGGAAAATTATAGACCCTATCTCCCTAAACAGTAGTGGAGTTGGTTGAAGATATGAGCCTTAATCCCCTAAGAAGTAGGGTAATAGGCTAAAAATTGCAGATCTTATCTCCATGTATCGGCTATGGAGGAGATCAAAAATGGAGAGTCTTATCTCCATGTATCGGCTATGGAGCAGATTTTAGCCACCAGCCTTATCTCTCTGAGGTAGCAAGAGCGCAGGTTGAAGATACAAGTCTTATCTTTCTGAAGTTGCAGGAAGCAGACTGAAAATTACAGATCTTATCTCTATGTATCGGCTATGGAACAGATCGAAAATAGCGAATCTTATCTCTATGTATCTATTATGGAACAGATTTTAGCCACCAGCCTTATCTCTCAGAGGTAGCAAGAGAGCAGGTTGAAGATACAAGTCTTATCTTCCTGAAGTTGCAGGAAGCAGACTGAAAATTATAGATCTTATCTCCACGTATCGGCTATGGAGCAGATCGAAAATGGCGAATCTTATCTCCATGTATCGACTATGGAGCAGATTTTAGCCACCAACCTTATCTCTCTGTGGTAGCAAGAGAACAGGTTGAAGATGCAAGTCTTATCTCCCTGAAGTTGCAGGAAATAGACTGAAAATTACAGATCTTATCTCCATGTATCGGCTATGGAGGAGATCGAAAATGGCGAGTCTTATCTCCATGTATCGGCTATGGAGCAGATTTTAGCCACTAGCCTTATCACTCTGAGGTAGCAAGAGAGCAGGTTGAAGATACAAGTCTTATCTTCCTGAAGTTGCAGGAAGCAGACTGAAAATTACAAATCTTATCTCCATGCATCAGCTATGGAGCAGATCGAAAATGGAGAGTCTTTCTCTATGTATCAGCTATGGAGCAGATTTTAGCCACCAGCCTTATCTCTCTAAGGTAGCAAGAGAGCAGGTTGAGGATACAAGTCTTATCTTCCTGAAGTTGCAGGAAGCAGACTGAAAATTACAGATCTTATCTCCATGTATCGGCTATGGAGCAGATCGAAGATGGTGAGTCTTATCTCCATGTATCGACTATGGAGCAGATTTTAGCCACCGGCTTTGTCTCCCTGAAGTTGCAGTGGAGCAAGTTGAAGTTACAAACCTTATCTTCCTGAAGTTGCTATAAGACTACTTGAAGAAGAGGTGCACCAAAGAAGTCAAAGATTCAGTAAGACCGGGAAAAATTGGTCCTTTTAGGGTCTTTGCTCCATTCTCGTTACACAACAACGGGCAAAGAGGGGCAGCTGTAAGACCCAATTTTGGCCCGGGCCCATATACATACAATAAACAAAAAAAATAGTCCAAACCTAAGCTACACCAGGCCCAATTCATAAAAACAAGGTTTTAGGGTTTTCAAGAAACCCTGGGTTTCCATGTGCCGCACGAATGCAGCCACCACGCACTCCACCTCGTACGTCTAGCCAACTCGCGTGTAGCGCGACCTACGCCCCACGTTCACGACCTGTAACTTGAGCAAAAATAGTTAGAAACCGTTTGTATTTTGGCTATAAAGCCTTCGAATATTTTTTGTAATGGGGGTTTTTTTTATACAAAAGAAACACAAAAATTAGTAGAGAACAACTAGAAGAATATTTCAAAGGTGATTATTTACTGCAGTTTTTTTTTTCTTCTTTTTCCATATTTTTTTCATTTCCATTCGGATCCACATATGAAAATATAAAAAGAAAGGGGAGGGGAACTCACCGTCGCGGCGCAAGAGAAACTTCTGAAGTCGAAGTTTGGCTCAAAATGGTGATGGAGTCGTTTCTCTTTGGTCTGTCGAAGAAGAGGAAAAGAGGGGAAGGTGAAGGAGAGGAGTCTCAAAACTTTAGGCTTCTTTTTAAGGAAAAAAGTTAAAATGTTTTCTTTAAAGCAAAAAAAATAATTTTTAAAGCAGGCTTTAATTTTAAGAAATTAAACAAAACAAGCATTGGGAAGGGAAGAGTCAGTATGTGACTTGGTCCACGCGCATTTGCGTTTTAGATGGGGGATTTGCACTTTTAGTCCCCCTCCTTCATGTCCACTTCTAAATTGGCCCAATTCACATTTTATTGTCTTTTAAAATTTTTCCTGAAATTTGCGTACTGTTTCAATTTGGCCCGTGCCTGGGTGCTGTGTTTAGGAGTTTGGATCTTTTGCCTTTCTAGTCCCTGAGCATTAGTGCGCATTGCACTTTGATCTTTTTTTTTTAATTTCCATGGTTTGTTTTATTTATAATGTATCCCTTTTATTTTAATTTTGATTTAATTGAGTTTTTTTATATTTTGTATAATTCATTTCTTTCATTCACATAGTTTTTTATATATTCGTATATACATTTTAAATTGCCTTGACAATTTTACATTTTTAAAAAAAATATTATTTTAGCTCTTTTTATATATTTTATTTTGTATGTTATAAATTTAAATATTCTTATATATACGTTATTATGCACATAATTTATGATAAAATTAGCTCTATTCTATTTACACTATTGTTTTCATATTATTTTATGTAAATATTCTCTCTTAAATTTATTATATGTATATATATATATATATATATATATATATATATATATATATATATATTCCCTTTTAAATTTATTTATGTATAATTTGGTTCTCTCATAGGGATCTTATTTTTTTAAAAAATACTTTAGTATATTTGTACATGCATTTTTTTTTCCATTTTCATATATGTATCATTAGTCAAATTAATTGGTTTTTCTTGTTATTATGTTATATATTATTTATTTCGCATTTCTTCCTGCATATTGTATATATAGTAATAATTGTTTATATATTATTAGTTTTTGTGTACATATAAGTTATGTTGAATTTTAACATGTGTTATTCCTTTGTATATTTTTCATACGGGTTTTTGGATTGTTTTGCGATGGTTCCTAGTTTTCATATGATCTTGTGTATTATGAGTTTTTTTTCCAGATTTTATTGTTTTATACATGTAATTATGTTTTATTTCTAATTGTTGCATTATGATTATAATTCTCATATCCACTTAATATCGATTGTCCTTTATTTCAAACAAATTAAGCAAGTATATTTTGACTCGGTTTTTGTAATTGCTTATTTGAAATTTCACAAATCAAGGCAATGTTTCGTGTTTGGAAATTCGAGGAATCGTGCCCTAACGCGCTGGGTTTCGATTTATCGTTGGACCAAATAACCGAATACCCTTTTAAAAAATTTCGTCTCGTGTTTTGGAAATCATGAGGTGATCTCAGTTTTTGAAGACTTAAAATATTGTGTCCTAACGTGCTGGATATGGTATTTAATTCCTTTGGAACGAGTGAATCTTAAAGTCCCACTCGAGTTGTGCACACACTTTTAAGGGGATCGTATTTCAATGTTTTTTTTTTTAATTTCAACATTAGGACATAAATTAATCAATTAGGTACCAATTTTGGGCGTTACGAGGGTGCTAATCCTTCCTCGTACGTAACTGACTCCCGAACCCATTTCTTGATTTTTTCCGTAGGCCAAAGTCCATATTCTAATAAAATGATTTATTAGGTGATCCGATCACACCTAAACCAAAAAAGATTGGTGGCGACTCCGTAATTCGTTTTTAAAGTCGATTCCCCTTTTTTAAAATAAAAATGGTTTCAACAGTTTCTTTTAATGAGACACACAGAAAATTACTTAACATGCATAATTAAAATTTTATTATTACCAAATATTTTTGGTTGATTTTCAACACTTCAAACTATTAATCCTCCTCGCAAAACTATCTTTAAACAAATTTGCTAACTCTATTAACAAATAGTTTTTTTTTAAACTTTTTTAACAAATAGACTTTTTTCTTATTTTAACTAACAATTTTTTTTTTTCACTTCAAAGCTTAACAAGCATTGACTTCCCAAAGAATTGGGGTTTTTAAACACCTCTGCTTGTGGTAGGTTTGAGATTCTCGACCTTTAGTCATGTTGGACGGTAGGGGAGTAAATAATCTTTACTGTTTCAAAAGCCCAAATTAGCACGTCGAATGTCAATTTGGCCTTCTTAGGCATAAAGATTCTTTTCTACATTTGCATCGAATTGCTATCCATATGAACCCCAAATTAGCATGTCAGTTGCCGAATTTAGGGTTTTAAAGATTCCCCATATCTGTTTTTGATGCAATTAGTGCAACTGTTACTACTTTAAATTGTTAACCATCATATCAATTGGGGGGTTTCCATGCACAGTTTATATTATTTAAGTAAAAAAAATCATATTATTTCAGTAATTAATTTTTGAATATTAATCCGAAAAAATAACCCTTGATTCGATGATAGAATTAAAATTTAAAATTGAATTTCAAATATATTAAGAGTAGAGGTACAGGAATCATAGATAAACCTTTTTATTTTTCGTTTTCTTATGTTAAGTGTATGTATTGAGCTGGTGTCAATAGTCTCGCTGACAAAAACCAAACAACGAAACAATGCTTCAATGTTTCTTACGTTTCTCCAAAACTGTAACAACTGTTCCCTGTTCACTCATCTCCCCCATACACCCTTCATTACTCTTGTTCTATTCCTCATCTCCGAATCTACGGCCCAATCAACGGCAACCGTCGTCGTCGCCAATAGCTTCCCCTACGCGAGTCCTGAAACTGATATCCGCCCAGTCCGACCTTCTCCTCGCTAAAGAAATCTTCGATGTCGCCACCACCCAACCTGGTTTTCGTCACTCTTACTCTTCCTTCCTTATCCTTATTCTCAAACTTGGCCGTTCCAAGCACTTCTCTCTTGTCGACGACCTTCTAGTTTGTCTCAAATCCGATCAAAATCGGGTAACCCTAACTCTCTTTTCTTACCTCACCAAAATCTACGCCGAAGCTAATTTACCCGAGAAAGCTCTCATTGTGTTCTACAAAATGCTTGAATTCAACGTTAAGCCTTTACCTAGACACTTAAATCGTATCCTCGAGCTGCTTGTTTCTCATCGTAACTTCATCATGCCTGCTTTCGATCTTTTCAAGACTGCCCATAACTACGGTGTTTTCCCCAATACCAAATCTTACAACATTTTGATGGGTGTGTTTTGTTTGAACGGGGATTTGAGTATTGCGTACAAACTATTCAACAAAATGTTTGAGAGAGACGTTATGCCTGATGTCGAGTCTTATAGGATATTAATGCAAGGGCTATGCAGGAAGAGTCAAGTGAATAGAGCTGTCGATTTGTTAGAAGATATGTTGAATAAAGGATTCATACCGGATTCATTGAGTTATACTACTTTGTTGAATAGTTTGTGTAGGAAGAAGAAGCTTAGAGAAGCTTACAAACTTCTTTGTAGAATGAAAGTTAAAGGGTGTAACCTTGATCTTGTGCATTATAATATTGTTATATTGGGTTTTTGTAGAGAAGGAAGAGCTATGGATGCTAGGGGTGTGCAAAATTCTGGTAAAACCGAAAAAATTTGGTTAACCGACCGAATTCGGTTAATCGGTCGGTTAACTGAATTAATTCAGTCTGGGGTCAGTTAATAATTTTTTGAGTTTTCAGTTAACGGTTAATTCGGTTCGAAACCGGTCGGTTAACCGAAAAAATTAATAAATAAAATTATGATATATAAATAGCCCACTATTCACTCAAACACAATCCAACATAAACTCAAATACCCAATCTAATATATATTAATCCAAGTACCCAACCCAACCCAATTACCCAACCCAATCATAAAAATTACAAATAATTTAATAAATAAAAATAAAAATCTAAAACAAAAAAAAAACATAATTTTATACAAATAATTCGGTTAATTCAGTTAATTCGCGTAATTCGGGTAATTCGGGTAATTCTAGTAATTCGATTAATTCGGTTAGTTTTATACTTATTTTAATCAAAAATTAAAAAAATATAATTTTCGGTTAACCGACCGAATTAACCGAAAAAATTTTGGTTCGGTTAATTTTTTTAAAAAAATTTCGGTTCGGTTAACGGTTAAAATTTTTGAAGGGTCGGTTAATTCAGTTAATGTTATTTAGGGTCGGTTAACCGATTGAACACCCCTTATTGGATGCTATTAAGGTTCTTGAGGATATGCCTTCAAACGGGGTGTTTGCCTAATTTGGTTTCTTATAGGACTTTGGTTGGAGGGTTATGTGATCAAGAGATGTTTGATGAGGCTAAAAAGTATATGGAGGAAATGTTGTCAAAAGGGTTTTCGCCACATTTTTCGGTTTCTCGTGCTTTAATCAAAGGGTTTTGCAGTGTTGGTAAGATTGATGCAGCTACTGAAGTGCTAGGGGAAATGCTGGAGTACCGGGAAGTACCGCATACAGATACTTGGGGAATGATAGTTCCTACAATCTGTGAAGATTATGAAACAGAGAAAATGGAGAAGAGTTTAGAAGAGGTTATGAAGATAGAAATTAAAAGAGACACAAGAATAGTAGAGGCAGGCATTGGATTGGAGGATTACTTGATTAGGAAATTAAGAAATAGATCAAAGTGACGTTGTATATTACTTCAGATAACGCAGATTTAATTGGCTATATATGTTCCCTGGTGTCCAGGATTGTTGAATGGTGTTAATCCAGGTATGTGTCTGCCTGTTTTTCAGTATTTTCTTAGCACAAGGTTTATGTAAGATTGAGCTCTTGTTAGGATGATTTGTTTCAAAGGACGGGAACATAATCACCTAGTTATATTTTTGGTTAGTATAACTTGTTGAAGCAATTCAAAAACATTGGATATAGCAATTATAAAGGGTAAATGTACCTGGCAGTTCTCTTTATATTCAGATCAAATTAGTTCCTCTACTATTAAATGAATCAAATTAGTTCCTATATTATTAAAAAGAATCAAATAAGACCAAATCTCGAAAAAATTAACAAATACCATTTAAAAAGTGCATTTAGTCCTTGTATTAGTAACGGTTGAATTTTTTTAAATATTAAATGTTAATTTTGTTGTACTTTAACTTTATTTTATTCTTTTTAATATTCAAGGGATTAGATTAGTACATTTAATAATAGAGGACTCACTTGATCCAAATCCTATAATAGAGAGACTTGACATGTACTTTCACCAATTATGAAGACATTTTATTGCTTCTGGTGGCTTGATATTGGTATAGGGTGATTGCAGGTAATTTGGATGATTGGGTGTCCGCCTCGCCACCCTTTAAAGGAATGCTGCTGATGCAGAGATGCCATCTGCTTTCTGATATTGGGATCCACATAAAAGCCATCATAAAGAAAAGCTTCAATGGTTGCAAGCTGTTTGATTCAATAAAGGTTCACTTTATTACAGTCTTGAAGATGAGTTTCCATGGTCCACCGGCCTTTTTACCGGGTATCAAGGTGGTTGGTGGCAGTTGCAAAACGTTTCTTCGAGCAATTTTATTTGTAAAATCATTACCTATTTGCAATTGAAAATTGGGCCTAACTCATTCTGGTGTTGCAATTGAAAATGGTCCCAACTTGCAAAATGTATACAAGAAAAATATGATGAAAAATATGAAGACCATCAAACTATGAGCATGGCAGGAAATAGAGCCAACCAAGCTTTGGGGTTTGCCATTCAAAGCAATTTATCCAAAATAACAAATGGAAAGTATTAGGAGTGTGCAAAATTCGGGTAAAACTGAAAAAATTCGGTTAACCGACCGATTTCAGTTAATCGGTCGATTAACCGAAATATTTCGGTCGGGGGTCATTAATAATTTTTTGAGTTTTCGGTTAACGGTTAATTCGGTTCGAAACCGGTCGGTTAACCGAATTTTTTCGGTTAACCAAAAAAATTAATAAATAAAATTATAATATATAAATAGCCCACTATTCACTCAAACCCAATTCAACATAAACCCAAATACTCAATCTAATATATATTAATCCAAGTACCCAACCCAACCCAATTACCCAACCCAATCATAAAAATGACAAATAATTTCATAAATAAAAATAAAAATCTAAAAATAAAAATAAAAATAAAAAACATATAATTTTATACAAATAATTCAGTTAATTCGGTTAATTTGGTTAATTCGGTTAATTCGGGTAATTCAGTTAATTCGATTAATTCGATTAATTTTATACTTATTTTAACCAAAAATTAAAAAAATATAATTTTGGGTTAATTCGGTTAACCGACCGAATTAACCGACAAAATTTGAGGTCGGTTAATTTTTTGGAAAAAAAATTCGGTTCGGTTCACGGTTAAAAATTTTGAAAGGTCGATTAATTCGGTTAATGATATTTTGGTCAGTTAACCGAATGAACACCCCTAGAAAGTATGTCACGAACCCAAAATTTCATATGGATAGGCAACCTAAAGAACACAAAACTTGTTACACAATAAACACTAAAATCAAGTGAACGCTTGACGCCTACCACAAACTAAACATATGTGACATAAATAGTTTTGATCAACCTCCTATTTTGAAAGCTTAGACCTGAGCAGTGCCTTCAGTGAACTTTGGGTCCTCACATCTATATCGGCCATCAGGTCCGATTCCAGAACCTTTTGGATCTGCAAATACATGTTTGTGCAGCTGGCTTTGAGGAGGAACAGGGCTTTCGTCTGCAAACTCAACGGCTTCCTCTACCACCTCATCTATCTTTTTATCTATAGCCTTCAAGTCTGCTTCATTAGCCAGACTGTTTTCAATGAGGTATTTTTTCAGTGCTGTGATGGGATCTCTGGCAGCATAGTGAGCTTTCTCAGCTGCCAAACAAGAACCAAGAAATTGAATCATTTTATCTTTCAGTCCCCACACTTTAATTTCAAGCATAATATAACAAACATATTTCCATGGAACATACAGAGTTAATCAGTTCAACTTTAAGACTATTTTAGGACTAGCACAACACACAAGGATGCAACTTGTTCTTGTTTTATCAATGTAACAATAACCCTAGCAATAACAAATAAGCAAAGATGATGAGAGGCTTACCAGGGTCACGAAGCTTATCAGGGTCAGCCAATGAATGTCCTCTAAACCTATATGTCTCACATTCTACCAATGTTGGACCTTCTCCTCTCCTAGCTCTGCCAATTGCTTCCTTAGCCACTTCCCTCACTTTCAATACATCCATCCCATCCACATGAACACCCGGCATCCCGAAAGCTGGTCCTTTCTTATAAATCTGAGGAACAGAAGTAGCCCTCAAATGAGACATCCCAATAGCCCACAAATTGTTCTCAACAACAAACACGATGGGCAATTTCCACAACGCTGCCATATTCAAACACTCATAGAACTGTCCATTGTTACAAGTCCCATCCCCGAAAAATGCCAAACTGACGTGACCGCAATCCGCTTCTTTCAAAACCTCTCTCTTATACTTGGATGTAAAAGCCGCACCGGTGGCAATAGGGATCCCTTCACCGATAAAAGCGAACCCGCCGAGCATATTGTGCTCCCTCGAGAATATATGCATTGATCCACCTTGGCCACGGCAGCAGCCGGTGGCCTTACCCAAGAGCTCACTCATGACAGCACGTGCAGAGACGCCTTTGCTTAAGGCCTGCACGTGATCACGGTAAGTACAGACAATGGAATCTTGCTGCTTTAAGAGCCTAATGAAACCAGTTGAAACAGCTTCTTGGCCATTGTAAAGATGAACGAAACCAAGCATTTTCCTCTCGTAATACATCTTAGCACACTTATCTTCAAACGCTCTTCCTAATACCATATCTTCGTATAATTCCAACCCTTCCTCTTTTGTAATTAACTAAAATTTTAAAAAAAGAAAAGAAATTTAAACATAAAATAAATAAACAAATAAACCCACAGATTTGGTATGAAACAGATTAACATAAAGAAAGTAAAAATGGGATTGTTACCAGATTGGGGGTAGATTTGGATTTGTTTTCCTTGACGACGGTCCCAGATCGACGGCGGAGATTCAAATTGGAAGAAGAACTGAGGCGGATGAGTTTCCGGGTGGATCCGAGGAAGGGTGAGGCGGTAGTGGGGATTGTAAGAGGGTTGTTTTGAGAAGTGGTGTTGAGAGGGAATGGTTGGGCGGCGAACTTGGAAGGTGAGAAAGCTGTACCCATTTTCTTCCTAATGGGGAGGGAAGAAGGAACAGGAGAGAAAATGGGAGGTGAAGAAGGAAGAGAAAATGGGAGGTGAAGAAGGAAGAGAAAGTGGGGAGGAGAATATAAAGTAAAGGAAAGAAACAATGGGGGCGGAGAAGTCGCAGAGAGTATTGGAAGGATTTTGGTACCCAAAAAATAGATCAGAAGGAAAACGGTTCCTACTGGGAGTGTTTTCGTTATTTTAACTTAATCTCGTAATTTTTCAAAAAAAAAAAGAAAACAGCTCAATCCAATAATTAAAAAAAGAAAAAGAAAAAAAGAGAGAGAGAGGGTATTTTCAGTAATTTCCTCCAAAAAGAACATAAAATAGTGAGACTTGGGAAATGGAAAAATCATGAAATCAGTTTGAAACCATTTAAAGAAAGTAAAAAATTTATAATTATAGCTTTTCACTGTTTTTTTCATGAAAGGTGAAAACCAGTTTAGATTTAGAACAAAAATACTACTACCTTTTTTTTTTTCAATATTTAACAAATAAAAAAATATTTTAGAATAATTATTGAAAGATGTTTAGTTTTAGTCAAAAATAATAAAAAAATTATCACGTCAATAATCTACTAATACTAGTGGATTAACGAAAATTTTAACATCAATTGCCAATTCAAATAATTAATTTAATTAAAATGGCTAAATTAATAAAAAATATTTTAAAGTAATCAAAATAAAAATAATACTATTTTAGAGCGATTTGCAAAAAAAAAAACCACTACGTCATCATTTTAAGTAGAATAATTATTGATGTTAATTGTTTAAAATTAATTAATATTATAAAAATTGAAAATTATATGTGAAATCAAACTATAATGGCTAAATTTTAATTTGAAGTATAATAAAAGAACCAAAATATGATGGAAGTAATTACTTTTTCATGGCGTTGTTATCAATTTTTTGGAATCAGATTATAAGTCAAATTGTCAAACTATTATCCTATTCAAAAAAAAATAGTAAAATTTTTAAAAATATAAAAATTATTAAAAAAATATAAAATCCAATTCAATCAATTTTTTAATTTGATCCGTAGAGATTCACGAATCAACCACCTTTTTATTACTTTCTACAACGATTTCTAATTTGATTCACCAAATCGATCCGATTTATAATTACCAATTAACTTCAAAATTTTAATCAATCTAAATAAATCAATCACTATTATTAAAATTTCCATTAGAATTGCACAATCAGCAATTCATATCATTTAATAATATTTCTTCTTTCTCTCTCTTCCGTTGACTAAAATAAAGAAACGTAAAAAAAATATTATACTCTCTAGTCTCTACCATCTTCTTCCTCATATCACTGTCGCCGTTGTTTCTCTTGCTGATTTTCTTATTCCTCGCCATCAAAACCGTCGCAGGAAAATCGATCAACGATCCCGATTGCGTACCTGTGTCTCCTAGGCTCAAGAAACAATCTGCGTATGCCCCCAGGTTCCTCCAGTTCATCGTCGCCATTGCTCAGGTACAACATTACTAGCTTGCTTCTAATGTTTCGTTATTCTTTGACTCTTTACAATTTGATTTGGGAGGCTAAAGCTAAGTTCCCTCTTCTTTTAATATTGTTTGGTAAAATGAGATTGCTTGCTTTTTCCAATCAAAACCAAGCTTTTTCGTTTGCTCTGGAGATAGATTTCTGTGAGTGTGGTGTGAGAGTGAAATCTTATAATACATCAAGAACAAATATTTTCACTGATGGATTTCTGAATAATAGCATAACATTTCTGTAAAATCTGCTTACGGAAAGCAAATCAAAGATTGCAAATGGTTTTTTGTTTTCTTAAAAATAAATAAAAAATTGATTGTTGTCTTATTCATGATTTAAGAGTTATGAGTAGCCTTAAATATTGTATTAAAATAGATATGATTATAACCTATAATAATATAATAAATTATGGATATATCGTTCTTGATATTAATAATATATATATTTGAAGTTTGTGTGTCTAATGGAGAACTTGATTTACTCAATACATTTAGGGATGGTTCAGATATAAAGGTTGATTGGAAACGGAGGCCTTCACCGCCGGGTACTCGAGATCATTAATCGATTTTCGGGCGACGATTTTGATAACATGAGACAAATCGCAGCAATCATATTAAATTGAGAATTTTTGTTAAAAGTTATTAAAATAATACAATCTTCATCTTAGAGTAATCATGAGTATAATTTAATTTTTTATTTTATTTTATTAAAAAAGTGCTTTTAATAAAAAAATCCATATAAATGTTTTAACAAGAATTTTATCAGTATAAATTATTTAAAATTAACTAATGATAATATAAAACTAGAGAGATTAAAGAAAAAAATTAAGTCTCCAATGTAAGTATAATAGATGAACCAAAACAGAATTTGACCTTTAAAATCTTAAAACTTGTAGGCAAACTAAAATCTAAAAATATTTATTCGTCGAGTGACAAGGAATTTGATGTCCCATAAATAAAGACCTCGGGTTTGAAACTTATGAATAATAATAATAAAAACCACTGTGAGAGCTTTACCTCTCCTCACCAATTTAGTCGGAATCCAATGTAATTATTGGATACTAAGAGATCTTAGATAAAAACTAATGTAAGGGTTGGGCCAAATAAAGGCCATAGAAAATCTGCTTCAGAACAAACTGAATGGACCAATTATGACAGTCTCTGGGCCTCTGGCTGTCGGTCCAACAAAAGCACAAATTGGCAACAACCTTGCCCAAGATCTTATCAAATACGATGTTATTAGAGGTTTTTTGGGATATTGAAGTTAGATAATTTTTTTAAAATTTAATATTTATTGTTGTTTTTTTAATTTAATATTTGTATTTGAAAAAAGTTATATATTTTAATTAAGAGTGAAAGGAGAGGTGGCGGGCCCTGACCCCCTAACATGGGAAATTGCTTCTTAGGCTCCCAAAATTTATAAAATCTTAAGTAAATATATGATAAAATTATAGTTTGGCCCCAAAATGTTAGAATTCCAATTTAGTCATTTGGAAGTATAATGGTGAAATTGCATTTTAACTATTATAAAAATATATAATTTAATCTCGGTCCCCTAAAAAAAATTTGGCTTCAACCCTGATTTAAGTATCCAAAAATATTAATTTTTTTATGTTTAATTTAGGTTTTAGGGTTGAATTGAAGAAAGTTAATTGCTAGTATTATTATGTTTGGGTTCTTCATGATTATGTTAATGAAATAAATTTAGTGTTAATTGTAAATTTGTTTAATTTATGAAATACAATACGATGAATTTGATTTAATTTGAACTTTAATGTTGATGCGATGAAAGGTAATTGTTAATATTATCAGCTATTATGAATTTCTATTAAAGTAATTCTAAAATTTGAATTAAATAATAAAAATTTAATATAACTTCTGTTAAATACAAATACCATATTGGACCAAATATCATATATATATGTATGAGAAAAAAACCTTAAAAATGTACAATATTTTACAACAGAAATAATCCTTACAATCTTTACATTAACATTTACCATAATAGTGACAAATATGACAAGATCATGAACTGTTAAAGACCTTGTAATGAAAAGATAATGACAACATAAATCTTTTTATAAACAATGTTTGATTCATTAAAAAGTTATTTTGTGTCACAAAATAAATAAATAAAAGTAAAAGTCCAAAAGAAAGTGAGATTCTGATTCTTCACTCCTTTCCTCTATTCGACACATGAAATGAAATAGCTAAAGCAAAATTATATTTAACAAATAAAAATTCCTTTGCCCAAAATTATATTACAAATGGTGCATTAAAGTTGCTTGAAATTAGCTATCCTTCTATTCAATTAGGATAAAAATACAACTATAATACATTTTACTTGGCTTTTTCAAATAGCAAATCATTATCATTCTACAGTAAATGATATGATTTAAGTTTAATTTGTTAATAAAACATGCATCTTACTCTTATATATCATCTAGATCACTCGCAGACAATAAATAAATACTCTCTAAATTTTCATTTAATAACAAAAAAAAAAAAAGCAAAAGGAAACTCTTTAACGATTGCAAACAACGGCAAATACAAGAGGGTAAAGTGCAATTCTAGTCCCTTATAAATAATTAGATTATAAATTCATATAAGGGTAAATTATACTCTGGTCCTCCAAAAATGAAAAATATTCTATTTAATCGTTTCAAAAATGATAAAAATTTATATTTGACATCTCAGAAATTTATAATTCAGTTTTATTTCCTAATTTTTTTTCTAAATTCACCATTGCAGATGTATACTACAAAAACAAACTCTCTCTATCCAAAATATGTCTAAAAATTTCTAATATCAAGTTTTATGAGTAATTATATAAATTTATGAGATTTAATATGATTTAAAAAGTTTAGAGCTGAGAAGGAGAGAGCTTTTGTGAAGGAATGAAACAACTCCATTAATCACTTAATTTAATTGGATCATTCACAGTAAGCCATGAATAATTGAACTAATAATTCCCTTAAAACATGCTTTGCAATACCATCACTTATTAAATGGAAAAATTGCCTTTTAGCCCTTTCCTAAAATTAATTCTTCAATTGCAGTCCTTTTAGCCTATTGGTCAAATGGATAATTTGCATTTTTGGCTACTCTCTAAAGTTAATAATTAAATTGGAGTTGTTTTCAACTAGAGGTGTGCACGGGCCGGGCCGGGCCTAAACAAAATTTTAAACCTATTTTCAAAGCCCGGGCCTAGCCCGACCCAAAATATGAGCCTAAAAATTTGTCTAAGCCCGGCCTGAAATAAAATTGTTAAGCCCGAGCCCGGCCTGGCCCGGCCCATATTAATTTTTTTAAACTTATTTCATTAAATAAAACATTTTAAAATATAATAAATCATCAAATACATTTAAAACAAATATTAAAACAAGAAACAAATAAAAAATGATATTAAAACAATTCTTAAAACAATACACAAATTAAAAAATATAATAAAAAGTGATTATATTAAAATTAAAAATAAAATGTAAATATGATTAAAAATAAAAAATATATATTTAGTATATAATTCGGGCCGGGCTCGGGCAAAAAAAAATTGCCCGAGCCCGACCCATTTTCTAAACGGGCCTCGTTTTTTGTCCAAACCCATATTTCGATCCTATATTTTTACCCGAACCCTCCCATTTTTCGGGCGGGCCCCAGCCCATGCACACCTCTAGTTTCAACCTTTTTTTTTAAAACATTAATCTCATTATAAGTTCTTATCAATCAAGGACGAAATTAGGGGGCTGGCAAGGGTCCCAACCCCCTTAAAATGAATTTTTTTTTTATTTAGCCCCTTTAAAATTTTTAAAATTTTAAATTAGTAAATGTAAAATTACACTTTTTCCCCCTAAAAATATAAAAATTTGATTCAATCCTTTAAAAATTATAAAAAAAGGCTATTAAAAGGGTGAAATTGCATTTTTGCTATCGTAAAAATTACAACTTAATTTTGGCCACCTTAATTTTTTTTCTAGTTTCACCCCTATAATCAATCATATCTGTTCTTTTTTATACAATGCCTAAAATTACCCATAGCTCCTCCCCAACCCTTAAATAGGAGGATAATGCATTTCAACATACTCAAACCTATGTCCTCTTACACTGGTAACAATACCAATGCCAATCAAGTTAAGACTCAATCGACATTTCAACTTTCAATTAAATAAACAAAAAAATGCATTTCTTTTCATTTTTTCGCTATTGTTCTATTTTGTGCTTTGTTTGGTGCTTTGTTTTTGGGTTTTTTTTTTTAGTTTTGTGGCCTGGAAAGGTTGTTTTTGCTGTGGAAGTGATGGAACATGGCCTTGAAGAACTGAATTTGGAGGATGGTGAGGAAGAGGCTTTTTCTATGCTAGAGCAATTAGAAGAACCGAATGTTGCGTATAGTTTTTGCTTGGTGGGATGTTTTCTTACGGCCAGTATGGTGCATTTCCCAGCCATAAGGAATACTTTGGAAAATATTTGGCATCCCTTGGAGGGGGTGCAAATATCAGATATGGGGGAAAGACGTTTTCTCTTCAAATTCTTTAATGAGTTAGATATTTCTCGTGTTATTACAGGTGGCCCTTGGACTTTTAATAACCACCTTCTGATTTTTCATCGGATTGGGAAGAATGAAGACCCGATGTCTATTCCATTATTGTATTCAAATTGGTGGGTGCAAGTTCATGACTTGCCTCCAGGCTTTTTCAGAGATTCAATGGCAATTCAATTTGGCAATTTTGTTAGTCGATTTCTGGAATATGATATGAAACAGGTTCTCAACAGATACAGGAATTTTATGCACATTCGTGTTCAAATTGATGTGCGAAAACCCCTAAAACGAAGGAAGAAAATTATGATTTCTAGGTTAAAGCGCTCTTCTACAAAGTTTAAGTACAAAAAATTAACGTTGTTTTGTTTTTCATGTGGATGTCTTGGCCATGGTGATAATTTATGTTCGATGAGATTACATAATGTGTAACAGCCCGATTTTGGGCCTAGTCAGAACTGTGGTTTTGGAACCACTATTCCGGGGCCAGAGAAATTATTTTTAATGATATTTTATGTGTTATAGCATGATTATATGAGTGCATAAAAATTTTGGTGAAATAATTTTAGCAATTTCATGCTTAATTGAGAAAGAGGACTAAATCGCATAAAAGACAAAAGTTTTGTTTTGCTAGCTAAATATGTTAAATAGCTAGAAAACCAAAATTTGGGGTGTTTAAAGAGCAATTAGACCCTTAAAATGTTGATGGCCGGCCGTATGGGGGACAAAAGAGTTGAAAAGTCAAAAATTTGGTACGGTTGGTATTTGATGACATATACAAAGACTAATAAAATAAAACAAAAATAGCCACCCTTCTTCTCCATATTTCTCCACCAAAAATTAGGGAAGAAAAACCTCCATGGGAGCTTGAAAATTTCAACAACATAAACCTCTCTCATGTTGATCGTGATTTTCCTGATAAGTTTTATAAATTTATAATTAATCGTTCTTGAAACTAACTATTATCACTATGAAGGCAAGTGTACCTATTGAACAGTAGTATAGCTTTAGCAAGACCGGATTGTAATAACCTAATTTTCACTGGTGTCGGAACAGTGATTTGAGATCACTAAATCCGATAAATGAGTAGGAAATATTATTAATTTAGTGAGTATAAGTTAAATGTGAAGTTAGGAAAATTTTTTGAAATAGTGAATAGTGTACTAAAAATAAATATTAAAATAATTAAAATTAAAAACGAGGTATCGAGACCTCGAGAATTTTAAATTGATATGGAGTGTTAATAAGTTATTATTAAAGTTTCGTCAAGAAATTTTAAAATTCTGATAGTTAATTGAATAAAAAGGACTAAATTGTATTAAATGTAAAATTGTGAGGAATGATTAAATCGCTTAAATGATAAAAGAAAGAGGGTTTAAAAGGCAAATAGACCCAAGGTCTATTTGGGCTGGACGGAAAGGGCATGAAATCAGCAAGAAAATAAGGAGAATTAAGGGCAAAATTGGAAACTTGCAAAATTTACTTAATAAAGCTAGGACCAAAGTCGAATTATCTAGATTTCTCTTTATTTTTCTGCATTCTCATCAGCAAAAACGCCATGGAAGAGTTCCCTTAAGCTGGTTTTTCATATTTTTACTGCAAGTAAGTTCAATTCTTGATTATTTCTTGAAATGTTTGTATTTTTGTGACTTTTACAACTAAGTCCACTTGTTGAATTCATTAGTTTTTGATTCTATGAAAGAAATTAAAAGTTGCTATGAATATGTGCTGGAAGTATATGATGATTTGGCATGGAATTAGAGCTTTAAATTGTTTATATACTGATTTTATTGAAAGAATTGAATAGAAAGTGAATGTTTGGGACTTAAATTGTAAAAGAGATTGAAGTTAGAGTTTTATGTGGAAATTCTGAATTTCAATAGTTATGAAATAACTTATAATGTCTAGGAAAAGTATTAATTGAGAAAATTAGCTTAATTGAGGGGTTAATTGAGCAAGGACTAAATTGTATGAACTGTAAAATTTGGGGCAAAATGAAAATTAACATTTTACACTAAAACAGTTTTGGATAGTAGCAATAGTCTAATCTTGAAAAATCACCAAAAATTGTAGAAATATATTTAGAGGATGAATAAAATATGAAATTAAAGCTTATTGAGTCTAGTTTCTTATAAAAGAAACGGTGTAAGCAATGAAATTGTAAATCATGAGATATAATAAGTTTTATGAGACAATGTTAGAATAATTTCGGGTTCCCTTGTTCTAACTTTAGAAAATCATCAAAAATTGGAAAAAAATAATTAAGGGCTTAAATTTATATTTTAAAAATCCTGAATGATCCTATTTTTCAAAAGAAAGAAACGGAAACATCATCCGAATCCTGTGCAAGGCGATAATTATTTTTTAGTGGAGAAGGGTCGGAACTATCAAACAGCAGAACAGGGTGAATTTAAAGAATAAACTATACTTATTGGTTAAACCAAAAATTCTAAAAATTTTATGGTAAGAAGATACGTGAGTCTAGTTTCAGGGAAAATTAGCGGATCTTAATTTGGAGTTCTGTAGCTCAAGATAAAAATAATTTAGTGACCATAACTCAAGTGGACAGCTTTGAATGGACATATAAGTCAATAGTGAAATTATTGATAATGTTACTTATAAGCATAATATATACATTAAGGATGTGGAATGGAGAGGAAGAGAAGGAAAATATATATAAATATTCAGCTAGCATGACTAATTTGCATGTTTTAGGCTCAAGGACTAAATTGAATAAAAGTAAAATTTTAGGGGGTAATTTTGTAAAAATGTAAAAAATGACCAAATTGAAGGGAATGAATTGTTTAATTATCTAAATTAATAAATTGAATGAAATTATCAATTTAAGATTGGGTGAAAATTGGGAAAATGGTAAATTACCAAAATGCCTCTATATCTTGGTATTTTTGCAATTTAGTCAGGTAGGTTCGTATAACTTGAATGAGTATGTAAATATGATAATTTAAATATTGTATCATATTTTATGTGATGTTTGAATTGAATATATGAAAAAGATGTTACATGAAACATGAAAATGAATACTAAATAATATAAATTAATTGAAATTATTCTGAAAATCTCGGTAATGCCTCGTATCCTATCCCAATCTCGGGTACGGGTATCGGGTGTTACATTTATTGGTATCAGAGCTAAGATTTAGTCGGTTCTCAAACTGAACGTAGCATATGTGAAGTCTAGAAATACATGCCATTTTATGACCTGTGACAAGATAATGTGATATCTTCCAACTCTAATAAGATTTATTTTACTCAAAGATAGAGATGCTTTCCCAACCGAGCTAATTCCGATAATGTTGAAAGTGATACTCAAATATTTGAGTAAAAGTTAATTATGATGAGTCGGAACTCATAAAGATATGAATAAATGTTATATTTAAATTTATGTGTATAGTAAGTAAAATTTTAAGGTAAGTATCAATATTGAATTGAATTTGTATGGATATATGTGATTGATGTGGAAATAGAGTTTTTGATACATGTTATATTTGAAAATTTTATTGATTGGGAATGTGATGAAATGGATATGAATATGTGATTATTACGAAATTTAAATATTTGTTATTGAAAAATGAATTGAATTGTATTGAATTGAGAATATATGTGATTAATTGAAATGTGTATTGATTGGAAACTGGAAAGTGAATTTGAAATTGAATTGTGATTGAATTGAAAGTGAATCTGAAATAGAAAAATGATTTGAATACTCTATTAACTAGTCGGGCTGAGTCGGATATAGTTGGCATGCTATAGGATTGGAAGAGTACGGGAATTTATCGGCTTTGCTGATCAGGCACTATATGTGTCGTATTAGGTACCACGTGTGTCATTTCAGGCAGTTTATGTGTCGTATACTGCTTCTGATATATTGATCAGGTATTGAGTACCGTTTTAGGCACAATGTGTCGTATTGGTGTGTTTGGTTGGAATCCGTGTATCCGCCAAAGTCCGAGTCTTGTTAATAGGGGTAAATATGAATATTAAGTGAAATTGAAATGAGAATTGAATTCCCTATTAACTTGTCGGGCTAGTTAGATATAATTGGCATGCCATAGGATTTGGAAAAGTATAGGAAATATCGGCTTTGCCGATCAGGCACTTTATGCGTTGTATTTCAGACACCTTGTGTGTCGTATTTCAGGTGCCTCGTGTGTCGTATTTCAGGCACCTCGTGTGTCGTTTCAGGCACCTATGTATCGTATATTGATTAGGTACTATGTACCGTTTTA
The DNA here is from genome assembly GCA_025698475.1 of Gossypium anomalum. Lineage (NCBI taxonomy): Eukaryota > Viridiplantae > Streptophyta > Magnoliopsida > Malvales > Malvaceae > Gossypium > Gossypium anomalum. Next base: position 8,871,280 of record CM046967.1, on the reverse strand, counting down.
GGCACAATGTGCCGTATTGGTGTGTTTGGTTGGATCCGTGTATCCGTTTGAGTCCGAGTTATGTTAATAGGGTTGAATAAATGAAATGAGAAAATCAAATGAATTTAAACGATTGAACTATTGAAAGTATGAAAAAGTGGAATTATGATTTGAAATATGAATTAAAATTGAGATATGAGATTGAAGCTTGAACTAAAGGTTTATGAATTGATTAAAGATAATATAGATGATATGTGATGCTATTTGATGGGAGACTATTGTTGAGATATGAAATTAAATTTAAATTAACACATATGACTTATAATGTTACATGTTTGATGTCTATTATTTATTGTAGTTTTTATAATTTGAATTATGGTAATACCACCAAGTAAAGACATACCCAGCATACGGTTGTATTACTATAATTCAAATTATTTATTATTAAATGTTAAATTTAAATTATGTGCATGGTAAGTGAAGTATAAGGTAAGTGTTATTGTTGAATTGAATGGAAATTGAATTGAGTAATGGAAAAATATTAGTATTGAATTGTATATTGATGACAAAGTGAAATTAAATTGAGTTATGAATGAATTGAAAGTGAAATTGGAGTTGGATAGTGATATATGAAGTACATGATAAGAATTATTAGTAGATTACGAATGACTAGTGAATTTTGAAATATATTATATGTATTAAAGATAGATAATATATAAATATACGGATTATTGGTACAAGGATTAAATTGTAAAGTATTTAAATGTATGAAATTTAATTTTAATGCTCAAGTAGACGGAATTTAGAACTACTAGAATATTAGTGGCATGCCATTAAGGAACTCTAGCAGGCTCTTTGATTATTAGCACATTAGTGCTCTCCGTTTAGCACATTTGTGCTATTTGTATAACACTTTAGTGCTCTCTGTTTAATAGTGCATAATAATGCACATCTATATCAGTTCCATATATTTTAAGTGTTCTGTTTAGTCTAGTGGGCCTCTGTTAAAAAGGTAAACAATTTTCATTACAAGGTAAAGGATTATCTCTGAGTAAAAATGTTGATTTCAATGAAACAAAACTCATAAAGATACGGATAAATGTTTTATAGTACTTGAGAATGATAAATGCTATGTTATATGAGTAAATACATGAAAATTAAATTATAAGGCTTTACGATTTCTACCCCCTTACTAGTACAGTTATATGCAATGAAATTTATGAGATTTATATTGATTAAGTTCAAAACTGTGAAAGTGAAAAAGTTTAATAGTTGAGTAATTGATATCGCAGTCAACACTAAGAATGAGTTAATAAGTGAAGATGGGTTCTGAATAGAGATATTAGATTTTTCTGAAAACTACTTGGGATATACAGTACCACTGCTAAAGAAATAAGCTATTTATAGGAAAATTGATTTATTTAGATATGGTATTTACAAAATGGTTAACTAAAAATTTCTTCCGAATCAGTTTCTTGAGTGAACTAAATGATGTGAAATTATTGATGACTCTACTAGTCAATGGATTGGTGTATAAATTGCAAAAATATTTGAATATAGCTATATAATTGGGTATATTACAGTAGATTTTTGGGATTTTATATAGGTGTCTTATATGTACTGATATTTTCAGAGGTATATACAACTGTTCATGTTTGGATGCTATAACCATTATATGGAAAGGTTGGCTAAATATGCTAACAGAAAAATTTTGAAAAAAAAAAACTTAATTTCTTTTCTGGTAAGATTTCCGGGGACGAAAATCCCTAAAGGGGGTAAGAGTTGTAACAGCCTAATTGTCAGTGGTGTCGGAACAGTGATTTGAGATCACTAAATCCGACAAATAAGTAAGAAATATTATTAATTTAGTGAGTATAAGTTAAATGTGAAGTTAGGAAAAAATTTTGAAATAGTGAATAATGTACTAAAAATAAATATTAAAATAATTAGAATTGAAAAAGAGGTATCGAGACCTCGGGAATTTTAAATCGAGCCGTAAATATTTATATAAATATTTATGGAGTGTTAATAAGTTAGTATTAAAGTTTCATTAAGAAATTTTAAAATTCTGATAGTTAATTGAACAAAAAGGACTAAATTGTATCAAATGCAAAATTGTGGGGAATGATTAAATAGCTTAAATGATAAAAGAAAGAGGGTTTAAAAGGCAAATAGACCCAAGGTCTATTTGGGTTGGATGGCAAGGGCATGAAATCAGCAAGAAAATAAGGAGAATTAAGGGCAAAATTGGAAACTTCCAAAATTTACTTAATAAAGCTAGGACCAAAGTGGAATTATCTAGATTTCTCTTTATTTTTCTGCATTCTCATCAGCAAAAACACCACGGAAGAGTTCCCTTAAGCTGGTTTTTCATATTTTTTACTGCAAGTAAGTTCAATTCTTGATTATTTCTTGAAATTTTTGTGTTTTTATGACTTTTACAACTAGGTCCACTTGTTGAATTCATTAGTTTTTGATTTTATGAAAGAAATTGAAAGCTGCTATGAATATGTGCTGGAAGTATATGATGATTTGGCATTGAATTAGAGCTTTAAATTGTTTATATACTGATTTTATTGAAAGAATTGAATAGAAAGTGAATGTTTGGGACTTAAATTGTAAAAGAGTTTGAAGTTAGAGTTTTATGTGGAAATTCTGAATTTCAATAGTTATGAAATAACTTATAATGTCTAGGAAAAGTATTAATTGAGAAAATTAGCTTAATTGAGGGGTTAATTGAGCAAAGACTGAATTGTATGAACTGTGAAATTTGGGGCAAAATGAAAATCAATATTTTGCACTAAAATAGTTTTGGGCAGCAACAATAGTCTAATCTTGAAAAATCACCAAAAATTTTAGAGATATAATTAGAGGATTATTAAAATATGAAATTAAAGCTTATTGAGTCTAGTTTCTTATAGAAGAAACGGTGTAAGCAATGGAATTGTAAATCATGAGATATAATAAGTTTTATGAGACAATGTCAGAATAATTTTGGGTTCCCCTATTCTAACTTTAGAAAATCATCAAAAATTGGAGAAAAATAATTAGGGGTTTAAATTTATATGTTAAAAATCTTGAATGAGTCTATTTTCAAGAGAAACAAATGGGAACATCATCCGAATTCTGTACAAGGCGATAATTAAATTAATTTTTAGTGAAGAAGGGTCGAAGCTGTCAAACAGCAGAATAGGGTGACTTTAAAGAATAAACTGTAATTATTGGTTAAACCAAAAATTCTAAAAATTTTATAGTTAGAAGATACGTGAGTCTAGTTTCAGGGAAAATTAGCAGATCTTAATTTGGAGTTCTGTAGCTCAATATAAAAATAATTTAGTGACCATAACTCAAGTGGACAGCTTTGAATGGACATATAAGTCAATAGTGAAATTATTGATAATGTTACTTATAAGCATGATATATACATTAAGGATGTGGAATGGAGAGGAGGAGAAGGAAAATATATATAAATATTCAGCTAGCATGACTAATTTGCATGTTTTAGGCTCAAGGACTAAATTGAATAAAAGTAAAATTTTATTGGGTAATTTTGTAAAAATGTAAAAAAAAGACCAAATTGAAGAGAATGAATTGTTTAATTATCTAAATTAATAAATTGAATAAAATTATCAATTTAAGATTGGGTGAAAATTGGAAAAATGGTAAATTACCAAAATGCCCTTAAATCTTGGTATTTATGCAATTTAGTCAGGTAGGTTCGTATAACTTGAATGAGTATGTAAATATGACAATTTAAATATTGTATCGTATTTTATGTGATGTTTGAATTGAATATATGAAAAAGATGTTACATAAAACATGAAAATGAATACTAAATAATATAAATTAATTGAAATTATTCTGAAAATCTCAGTAATGCCTCGTATCCTATCCCGGTCCCGGGTACGGGTATGGGGTGTTACACGGATTGTCGAACCTAAAAGAACTAAAAGTACTAGTATTAACTGTCTTTTTATTATCTAGCCTAAAAATAAAAGGGGTTGTTTATCTAACTAATTAATTAAACTAAGAAATCACAGAAAAGAAATTAGGGAAAATACTTTTTAGAAAATTCGATTGATTAAGACAATACCCAAGGAAAAATCCACCTAGACTTCACTTGTTATGTGGTTCTAAATCGGACGATTTTTTCATTCAACTTGTTCCGTAGAGACCCCTAGGTTATATTATTATCTCTCTCGAGACTAACAACGTCTAACCTTAGATTGAATAATTGAAATCTCTTTCTAATTAACACCCTAGGGTTGCATTAACTCAATTTATGGATCCCCTTATTAGGTTTCACCCTAATTTGGTAAAATCTTGTCACCCTATCTCTAGTCGCGCAATCAACTCCGCTTAATTATGACAAAGTTACTCTTAGACAGAGAATATTCCTCCTCTGAATAAGAGTGTTAATTTGAATTAATATCCTGAAATACCGAAGCAATAATTAAGAACACATAATTAAGAACAAGTCAAATATTTATCATACAATTCAGATAATAATAATAAGATTCGTCTTAGGTTTCATTCCCCTTAGGTATTTAGGGGGTTTAGTTTATAACTAAAAAGTAAAACATCTCAGAAGAATAATGAATACAAAACATAAAGAAAATCCAAAACTCCTGAAGGGAAATTGAGGAGAGATCTTCAGTCTTGATGACTAATTCGGCTTCTGAGATGGATCAATCAGCTTTCTTGGAGTAATTCCTTGCTCCCTGTTCTGTGCCTCCCTTTTTCTCCTCTTCTAGGGTGTTTTTATAGGTTTTGGAATGCCTAAAAACCCTCAAAAGAGGCCTTTTCCGAATCGGACTCTACTTGGGCTCGACAGATACACGCCCGTGTGACATGCCCGTGTACGATAGGCTCAAGCCTTGGTCGAGACTGTTAGATAGGCACGGGCATGTGGTCTACCCATGTAAGCCGTGCTTCGATTCAGATTGACACGGCCGTGTGGTCTACCTGTGTGAGGAAGTCCAGGCCGTGTCCCTTTTCCATGTTGGCCCATTTTTTTCGTTTTTGGGCCATTTCTCGCTCTTTTTACTCTCCTATGCTCACCTAAGTATAAAACATGAATTTAAAGGATTAGTAGCATCGAATTCACCAAATCTAAGGAGAAATCATTCATAAAATGTGCTAAGCATGGGGAAAAATATATATAAATTACGATTTATCAAATACCCCCTCACTTAAGCATTTGCTTGTCCTCAAGTAAAATCCTCAACTCATAATCAAAATAAATTCTTCTCAAGTTATAATCTCTATCAATGATATCTCAAAATAATCCATAAGTAATCAGACATTGAGAATTCAACTGAAAGAACATCAAAGTTTCAAGCAGTCCAAGTTAAGCATTTTATCATGAAAAACATAGGTGTCTCCCCTGATCTAAGTAATTACCCTTGATTTAAAATATCATTGAGTTTAACATCCTCACTTAAACATTCACTCAAATCACTCGAGGTGTTTAAGGACAATGAATGAAGCACTCAACAGTCAATATGAAAATTATTACCATAAGCTTGCATGAAAATCAAATCTCCACCACTATATAGTGAGATGCTACATCAATTAAAAGGTCTTTAGAGGGTTGTAACGTGACTTTGGTTAGGGGGTGTGGTCACAAGCTGAAAGAAAAGGTTAGAATCGAGATTGAGTTTGAAAAATTACTTAGCTAGAAAAATACTAATTACACTTGAATCAAAATGAGTTTCATCTCAGAATATGCAATAAATACTTAAGCTCAAAAATGAAAGATTACTACTAAAATATATGTATGTATGTATTGTATTATTTTTTTTAAGAACAATTAATACAATAGAGAATGGTGCTAACAATAAAACATAGCTAAGCAATTATTTCAAGTCAAATCTCGATAAAAAATTAGGTATCAAATTAATTTAGAGGATTTCAACAACAATGAGTTATGTGTTAATATTAATGGTAAATCAATGAATGGGTTGTTAGGCTCAAGGGGGTTTACTAAGGATTAATTGTGACGGTAGGCTTTTATGGAGTGAGTGGTTTAAACATAAGTGTCTTTATCATCTTGATATCAAATCAAATGGTGTGGTCTTGACATGCATAATCAAGCAAGTTCTAGAATAACTATCCAACATTGACGCACTCAAAGCAACAATAAAAGTGAGCATGAAAAAAAATAATAGATGCTCTAAAGACTCAATATCTCACAAAAATTATGGCTTTTTGATGTTTAAACCTGTGAATCTCAAATCAAGATAGTACCTAAACTTGGGGAAACAACCTAAACACATTTAATTCTCAAAAGTCAACTTATCATGCTTAATTCTTTAATGCCTTAAAGTTTAAATAATCAATTCGTGAATGCCTATGTTTTAATTCAAGATATATCAATAAAAATCATAAATTAATCAGACATTCATTCTAATAATGATATGAGAAGATCACATGAGAATAAGACAAAATTTAGGGATTTTTCTGATATAGATATAGATAACCTCCCACACTTAAGATGTACATTACCCTCAATGTACAAAGATAAATTGGAAAATATAAATATACAATCATAAGATAGGGAGAGAAGTGAAACTTCCTGGTTTATGAATGGATTCCTTGAATTGGGGTTCTGGAGGGTGGAGGAGGATACTCCGGTGGTGGTAGAGGTTGGGTTCCACAAATGCTGTGCCAAAAGAATATTATATCTCGTGGTAGCTATAGTCGTGGTCGAGCAAGGCATGACAGTCGTGGAGAACCTTTCTGATAAACCGTAATTTATACATATTTTTATCCTATGCTTAACATATTTATGAATGAATTCTCCTTAGATATGGTGAATTTGGTGCTCCTAATCTTTTAATTTCATGTTCTATACTTAGTTGTGTATAGGAGAACAAAAAGAACAAGAAAAGGGCCAAAACGGAGAAAATAGGCTAACGTAAGAAATTAACACGGCCTAGGCTTCCTCACACGGGCAGACCACATGGCTGTGTCACTTTGGCAAAATTGAAGCACGACTTACACGGGTAGACCACATGCCCGTGCCTATCTAACAGCCTCGACCACAGCCTGATCCTATCGCATACAGGCACGTCACACTGGCGTGTCCCTGCCGAGCCCTAGTTAAGTTCTATTTGAAAAAGGGCAAGTTCGAGGGCTTTTAGGCATTCTAAAGCATATTTAAACTGTAACGCCCCCACGCCCGAAACCGTCACCGGAGTCAAGCTTGAGGTGTTACTAAACTTATCTTCCCTTTTAAACAACTCTAAACCACTTATTTTAATTTTCAGAATAAACTGTTTTTCTGCATCATAGCTGCTTAAAAATTCATTTCTCGAGTTTCAAAACTTGAAATTAATATCCGTAAATTTTTCCTGAAACTAGACTCACATATCTATCTACTAATTTTTTTCTAGAATTTTTGACTTAGCCAATTAGTACAGTTTATTAGTTAAAGTTACCCTTGTTTCAGAATTTGACTGCACTGGCCTCTACTTACTACGAACCACTTTTCTCCCTATAAAAAAATCATATGACTATACCGTTTATTTCTATTAAAACTAGATTCAATAATAATTCTAACCATATAAATTACACCACCTAATTATTTTTGTAAAATTTATGGTGAATTTCTAAAGTTGAAACAGGGGATCTAGAAATTTCTCTGACCCTGTTTCACTAAAACTCAGATATCTCATAAAATATAATACCTTTACCTGTTTTTCTTATTCCATAAGAAAATAGACATAATAAGATTTAATTTCATGTATTATTCATCTTAAAAATATGTTTATACAATTTTTAGTGATTTTTCAAAGTCACGTCATTTCTGTTATTTGAATCTGTTTTTAGGTTACTTTCACATTTTTCATAATTTTCATGTGATAACCACCATTCAATCATACATATTAATAAACATGCATATCATCGGCCATTTTTATTAGCTAGTCTCTAGCAAGCATTTACACATCATTCATTGTTCATAATATACTAAAGATAGCTAAGTTTCTATACATGCCATGCACAAAACAAAACGCCTAATTATACCGAGTTATTTCTTGGATAGTGTGATCGGCCTCCGACGTTTCCTTCGATCCCCGAGTGGCTTGATAAAAACTATAAGAAAAAGAAAATAAAGAGAGTAAGCACTAGGCTTAGTAAGCATACAAGCAAATAAATTACAACATTCAACATAATGAATAATTATACATAATGTCACCTAGCCTCATAAACTTTCTTTACTTCTCATTTTCTACCTTCTTCTTTACTCACATACCTTCTTTCTTACCTGACCTTTCACTATCCATATATATAATCTACCTTCCCTTTTGCTGATAATTCACTGTAATTTAACGTGTACAATGACCCATTGAACCACTCGGAATACTAAGGATACCGGGTCGTTTCTCGTCTATCAATATCTCGCCAATGCCATGTCTTCGACATGGACTTACATGAATTATTCCTGTCTCCAATGCCATATATATATAATATGGGCTTACATGGCTCATTCCTGTCTCCAAAGCCATATATCTGATATGGACTTACATGGCTCATTTCTGTTCTGTCCTGTCCTGTCAACCCCAATATCCTAACATTCCTAAGGTTCAAACGGGGCTTCCTAATGCTTTTTCTCTGTCACTTACTTTAATTCGACTTTAAATATTCTCATGAAATAAGTATATAAATGCTGGAAATTGACAATAATAATGTAAAATAAAAGAATATTGCATTTATTTATCAGTAAACTTACCTCGTATGCAAAAAAATAGCTACTTTTACCATTTCGTCCACAACTTGGTATTTTCTCCATTTTAGCCCGAATTTCAGTTTTCCTTGCTCTATCATTTAAAATATAGTCTAATTAGGACTCACATTATTCAAATTGACCCAAAATCATATTTTGGCAAAATTACGCTTTGCCCCTAAACTTTCGTGATATTTACACTTTTGCCCCAAAGCTCGTAAATTTAACTTCATCCTATTTTCTTATGTTTTATGACATGCTGGTCATTTTTCCCTTCTATGGCAGCATCAAATTCATACTCTAACATGCACTTATGACTATTAGGTATTTTTACCGATTAAGTCGCTTTTTTACTCGCTTTTGCTTAAAACCGAGTAGTACAAATTGTCTAACATAATTTAAAACCTCATATTCTATCATAAAACATCAAAATACACAAATTTCACCTATGGGTATTTTTCCAAATATGAACCCTAACTTAAATTATTGCTAGCATAAGCTTTTATCGAGCCAAGGGACTCAGAAAATGTAAAGAACATTAAAACGGGGCTTGGAATCACTTACTATTGAGCTTGGAAAGCTTGAAAACCCTAGCCATGGCTTCCCCATGCTAATTTCGGCCTCCATGAAGAAGATGAGCAAAATTGGCTTTTAATTGTGTATTTTAATTCATTTTACCCCTAAATGACCAAAATGCCCTTACTACTAAACTTTCAAAAATTCCTTCCATGTCCTAATTTTGTCCATGAATTTAAAATTGGTCAAATTGCTATTTAAGACCTCCTAATTAATATTCTAATTCAATTTTATGCAAAATACTTCTAGAACACAAGTTTTGCAATTTATTCAATTTAGTCCCTAATTTCAAATTAAGTACTTTATGCATAGAATTTCTTCACGAACTTTTCACACAATCATGCAAACATATCATAGACCTCAAAATAATAATAAAATAAATTTTTCTACCTCAATTTGTGGTTTCGCAACCACTGCTCCGTTTAGGCCCTATTTCGGGATGTTACATTTCTCCCCCTTTGGGATTTTCGTCCCTGAAAATCTTACCCGTGAAGAGATTTGGGTACACTGTTTTGCATAGCCTCTTCGAGTTCCCATGTAGCCTCGTCTACCCCATGTAGTCTCGACTATCTCTCAAATATACAACTCGCCAACTTGTCAAGTGAAAAATCCTCATCTGAATCGGGATAAAATGAGCCGACTTCGTTAACTTATCAATCACAACCCATACCGCATCTTTCTTTCTCGGTGTATACGGCAACTCGTCACAAAATCTATAGTAACTCGATTCCATTTCCACTCAAGGACTAGCACAGTCGCAATAAACTGAAGGTACCGATGTTCGGCCTTTACTTACTGATGATCAAACATCTAGAAACAAACTCAAATGTCCCTTTTTATTCCTACCCACCAAGACATTTTCTTCAAATCATTATACATCTTTGTACTACCTGGATGAATAGACAATAAACTACTATGTGCTTCCTGTAAGATCTTCGAATAAGCTCATCATTCTTCAGTACACATACCCCGGGTGATAATCGATCACTAGCTCATCATAATCTTTAATCAACTCTAGCCATCTTCTTTGCTTCAATTTCAAACTTTTGTGATCGGTGAATATGTGGCACTTCTCACCGTGCAAATGATGTCTCCAAATCTTCAACGCAAAAATAATGGCAGCTAGCTCTAAATCATGTATCGGATAGTTCTTCTCATGTGGCTTTAGCTGTCTAAAGGCATAAGCAATTACTTGCCCTTCCTGCATAAGTACACAACCAAGTCCATTCATGGACGCATCACTGTAAATCACAAACTCCTTACCTGGTTCTAGTTGTACTAAAATAGGAGCTTTAGTCAATAATGCTTTTAACTTGTCAAAACTCTGTTCACACTTCTCAGTCCATTCAAACTTGATATCCTTTCGTAGCAATTTTATCAGTGGGGTAGCTATCATGGAAATCCCTATACAAATCGTCTATAATATCTGGCAAGACCAAGAAAACTTCTAACTTCTGATACATTTCTAGGAGGCTTCCAATCAACAATGGCTGAAATCTTGCTCGAATCAACCTTAATACCTTCACCTGAGACAATATGTCCTAGAAAACCAACTTCTCGTAACCAGAATTCACTTTTACTGAACTTGGCATACAACTGATTATCTCTCCGAATATGTAAAACTGTTCTCAAATGCTCTGCATGCTCAGTCTCATCATGAGAATAAATCAAGATATCATCAATGAACACAACTACAAACTTATCCAAGTACGGTCTAAAAATTCGGTTCATTAAGTCCATGAAAATGGCAGGAGCATTAGTCAAGTCAAATGGCATCACAAGGAACTCATAATGACCATACCTAGTCCGAAAGCCGTCTTCCGGACATCCTGACTCTTTAACTCGCAATCGATAGTATCCGGATCTCAAATCTATCTTGGAGAACACAGAGCTTCTCCCTTCAATTGATCAAACAGATCATCAATTCTAGGCAACGGATACTTGTTCTTTCTTTGTTACCTTGTTAAGTTGCTGATAATTTATGCACAATCTCATCGATTCGTCATATTACCTTATTTCAATTCCGTGTATTCCTTTCTCTTCCGGTCAATAAACCCCCGAATGATGTACTTTTTACGAAATTCCTCCCGAAAAGAAATCCCAAGTGATCCTCTCCTTTGGTACAACCGATACAAGTGTCTTCCACCAAAGAGTAGGTTGAGTCTCTAAGAAGTGATATTACACATTTCATACATTCCTCGGGTGTACAAGATAATTCATCAAAGACTCGATAGTATTTTCTAACCAAAATTTTGCTCTTTCTGCATCATCATGTTTTGTTGCTCGGAACTTTTCTCGCCTTGTTTCCGATTCTATCAACCGGTGGCTTTTCTCTTATCATTGTACTGTAACTAGGGAAGCTTGAGCTACATGGGTAGCCCGAGAGTCATGAGGGGGTGGAGGTCTAACTACCGGATTCGCATTTAACGAACTCGGCAAACCAATTATTCAAAGCTTGGAAGAGAGCTTCTCGAGTCACTCCTCCCCGATTAATCAAGCTTTGGCCTATTCTCGGATGGCGCTACCCTTCCACGGAGCAGCGCATTACTTTCTACATCATCATCACCAGCTCGCTCGGGATCCATTACAATAAAACAAAATATTTAAAAATCGTCAGGAGTCGTCACACTATCAAAATACAGGTATGGCATGTATAGCTAGACTTTTACTCACACTAACTGTTCCGAGAACCGACTAAACCTGCTCTGATACCAATAAATGTAACACCCCTTACCCGATACTGTTGCCAAAATCGAGCACGAGGCATTACTAAACTTAATCTATCACTTAAATAGTTTTAAAGTTGTTTATTTAAACTTTTCGGAATGTGCTGTCATTCTGCGTTGTAGTCGCCTAAAAATTCATTTCTCGAGTTTCAAAACTTGAAATTAATATCCGTAAATTTTTCCTGAAACTAGACTCACATATCTATCTACTAATTTTTTTCTAGAATTTTTGACTTAGCCAATTAGTACAGTTTATTAGTTAAAGTTACCCTTGTTTCAGAATTCGACTGCACTGGCCTCTACTTACTACGAACCACTTTTCTCTCTGTACAAAAATCATATGACTATACCGTTTATTTCTATTAAAACTAGATTCAATAAGAATTCTAACCATATAAATTACACCACCTAATTATTTTTGTAAAATTTATGGTGAATTTCTAAATTTGAAACAGGGGATCTAGAAATTTCTCTGACCCTGTTTCACTAAAACTCAGATATCTCATAAAATATAATACCTTTACCTGTTTTTCTTATTCCATAAGAAAATAGACATAATAAGATTTAATTTCATGTATTATTCATCTTAAAAATATGTTTATACAATTTTTAGTGATTTTTTAAAGTCACGTCATTTCTGTTATTTGAATCTGTTTTTAGGTTACTTTCACATTTTTCATAATTTTCATGTGATAACCACCATTCAATCATACATATTAATAAACATGCATATCATCGGCCATTTTTATTAGCTAGTCTCTAGCAAGCATTTACACATCATTCATTGTTCATAATATACTAAAGATAGCTAAGTTTCTATACATGCCATACACAAAACAAAACGTCTAATTATACCGAGTTATTTCTTGGATAGTGTGATCGGCCTCCGACGTTTCCTTCGATCCCCGAGTGGCTTGATAAAAACTATAAGAAAAAGAAAATAAAGAGAGTAAGCACTAGGCTTAGTAAGCACAAGCAAATAAATTACAACATTCAACATAATGAATAATTATACATAATGTCACCTAGCCTCATAAACTTTCTTTACTTCTCATTTTCTACCTTCTTCTTTACTCACATACCTTCTTTCTTACCTGACCTTTCACTATTCATATATATAATCTACCTTCCCTTTTGCTGATAATTCACTGTAATTTAACGTGTACAATGACCCATTGAACCACTCGGAATACTAAGGATATTGGGTCGTTCTCTGTCTATCAATATCTCGCCAATGCCATGTCTTCGACATGGACTTACATGAATTATTCCTGTCTCCAATGCCATATATATATAATATGGGCTTACATGGCTCATTCCTGTCTCCAAAGCCATATATCTCGATATGGACTTACATGGCTCATTTCTGTTCATCTCTGTCCTATCAACCCCAATATCCTAACATTCCTAAGGTTCAAACAGGGCTTCCTAATGCTTTTTCTCTGTCACTTACTACTTTAATTCGACTTTAAATATTCTCATGAAATAAGTATATAAATGCTGGAAATTGACAATAATAATGTAAAATAAAAGAATATTGCATTTATTTATCAGTAAACTTACCTCGTATGCAAAAAAATAGCTACTTTTACCATTTCGTCCACAACTTGGTATTTTCTCCATTTTAGCCCGAATTTCAGTTTTCCTTGCTCTATCATTTAAAATATAGTCTAATTAGGACTCACATTATTCAAATTGACCCAAAATCATATTTTGGCAAAATTACAATTTTGCCCCTAAACTTTCGTGATATTTACACTTTTGCCCCAAAGCTCAGTAAATTTAACTTCATCCTATTTTCTTATGTTTTATGACATACTGGTCATTTTTTCCTTCTATGGCAGCATCAAATTCATACTCTAACATGCACTTATGACTATTAGGTATTTTTACCGATTAAAGTCGTTTTACTGCTTTTGCTTAAAACCGAGTAGTACAAATTGTCTAACATAATTTAAAACCTCATATTCTATCATAAAACATCAAAATACACAAATTTCACCTATGGGTATTTTTCCAAATATGAACCCTAACTTAAATTATTGCTAGCATAAGTTTTATCGAGCTACGGACTCAAAATGTAAAGAACATTAAAAACGGGCTTTGAATCACTTACTATTGAGCTTGGAAAGCTTGAAAACCCTAGCCATGGCTTCCCCATGCTAATTTGGCCTCCATGAAGAAGATGAGCAAAATTGGCTTTTAATTGTGTATTTTAATTCATTTTACCCCTAAATGACCAAAATGCCCTTACTACTAAACTTTCAAAAATTCCTTCCATGTCCTAATTTTGTCCATGAATTTAAAATTGGTCAAATTGCTATTTAAGACCTCCTAATTAATATTCTAATTCAATTTTATGCAAAATACTTCTAGAACACAAGTTTTGCAATTTATTCAATTTAGTCCCTAATTTCAAATTAAGTACTTTATGCATAGAATTTCTTCACGAACTTTTCACACAATCATGCAAACATATCATAGACCTCAAAATAATAATAAAATAAATTTTTCTACCTCAAATTTGTGGTTTCGCAACCACTGTTCCGTTTAGGCCCTATTTCGGGATGTTACATAAACACCCTAGAGAAGGACTAAAAAAGAGACAGAGAGTAGGGAGCAAGAAATTACTCCAACAAAGCCGATTGATCCATCTCAGAAGCCGGATTCATCATCAAGACTGAAGATCTCTCCTTAATTTTCCTTCAAGAGTTTTGGGTTTTCTTTATGTTTTGTATTCATTATTCTTTTGAGATATTTTCCTATTTAGTTATGAACTAAACCCCCTAAATACCTTAAGGGAATGAAATCTAAGACGAATCTTGTTATTATTTTCTGAATTGTAGGATAAATATTTAACTTGTTCTTAATTATGTGTTCTTAATTCTTATTTTGGTATTTCAGGATATTGATTCAAGTTAACGCTCTTATTTGGAGGATGAATAGTCCTTGTTTAAGAGTGACATTGTCATAATTAAGCGGAGTTGATTGCGCGCCTAGAGATAGGGTGACAAGATTTTGCCGGATTAGGGTGAAACCTAATAAGGGGATTCATAGATCGAGTTAATGCAACCTTAGGGTGTTAATTATAAAGAAATTTCAATTATTCAATCTAGGATTAGACATTAGTAGTCTTGAATAGGGATAATAACATAACTTAGGGATCTCTACAGAACAAGTTGAATGAATAAATCGTCCGATTCGGAGTCAAAATAACAAGTGAAGTCTAGGTGGATTTTGCCTTAGGTATTGTCTTAAAGCAATCGTTTTTCCAAAAGTAATTTCCCAAATTCTATTTTCTGTGAATTTTTAGTTTAGTTAATTAGTTAATTAAAACAAACACTTTTTATTTTTAGGCTAGATAATAAAAAGACAGTTAATACTAGTACTTTTAGTTCATTTTGGTTCTACAATCCGGTCTTGCTAAGCTATACTGCTGTTCGATAGATACACTTGCCTACGTCGTGATAATATTTAGTTTCAAAAACGATTAATTATAAATTTATAAAACTTATCACGGAAAATCACGATCAAAGTTTTTGGCGCCGTTGCCGGAAAACTAAGATATTAGGAATACTCAATTTATATTACTTTAGCCATTTATTTTTCTTGCAATTTAACTTTGTTTTTTTTAATTTTTATTTACTAAATTTTATTTTTTTTTCTTCTGGCAGGTTCTTATAGTTTATAACTAGAAGAAACCCATCGGGACCATTACTTTTTAACGAAGAAATCGATTGTACAGCTCGTAGAAACTGACGAGAAATAAGGCGAAGCCTAAGATACACAGAAGGAGAGTAAGAGGATGATATCCCAAATACAACCGATGAGATGGCTGAAAATCAGGAAAATCCGCTACCTCCTGCGATTGCCGCCGATCAAGTAAATCAGAATCAAGCTCCACGAACTATGTATGATTATGCTAAACCTACATTAACAGGAACCGAGTCCAGTATAGTTATGCCTGCTATTGCTGCAAATAATTTTGAACTGAAACCTAACATGATTCAAATGATATAGCCATTTGTTCAGTTTGATTGTTTATAGGACGAGAACCCCAACACTCACTTGGCAAATTTTTTGGAGTTTTGCGATACATTTAAAATTAATGGTGTTTCTGATGATGCCATTCGTCTTCAGTTATTCCCTTTTTCGTTGAGGAACAAAGCTAAACAGTGGTTGAACTCGTTACCACAAGGGTCAATCACTACTTGGGAACAAATGACCGAAAAGTTTTTATTAAAATATTTTTCGCCGGCTAAAACGGCTAAATTACGTAATGATATCTCTTCTTTTGTGCAAATGGATTTAGAAACACTTTACGATGCATGGGAGATGTACAAGGACCTACTGCGAAGATGCCCTCACCATGGGTTATCTCTATGGCTGTAAGTTCAAACATTTTACAATGGGGTGAACCCCTCGACAAGACAGATAATTGATGCAGCAGCTGGTGGAACCATCAACAACAAAACACCTGAAGAGGCTTACGAATTCATTCATTGAAGAGATGTCATGTAATACCCCATACCCGTACCTGAGACCGGGATAGGATACGAGGCATTACCGAGATTTTTAGAATAATTTCAATTAATTTATATTATATAGTATTCATTTTCATGTTTCATGTAACATCCTTTTCATATATTCAATTCAAAATATCATATAAAATACGATACAATACTTAAATTGTCATATTTACATGCTCATTCAGGATATACGAACCTACCTGACTAAATTGAAGAAATACCAAAATTTAGAGGTATATTGGTAATTTATCATTTTCCCAATTTTCACCCAATCTTAAATTGATAATTTCATTCAATTTATTAATTTAGATAATAAACAATTTCAATTCATTCCCTTCAATTTAGTCATTTTTGACATTTTTACAAAATTGCCCCCTATAGTTTTACTTTTATTCAATTTAGTCCATGAGCTTAAAATATACAAATTAGTCATGCTAGCTGAATATTCACATATATTTTCCACCTCCTCCTCTCCATTCCACATCCTTAATGTATATAACACACTTGTAAGTAACATTATCCATAATTTTTATTATTTACTTTAATGGATATTCAAACTGTCCATTTGTGTCATAGTTACTGAATTACTTATATCTGGAGCTATAAAACTCCAAATTAAGATCCGCTAATTTTTCTTGAAACTAGACTCATATATCTTCTTACCATAAAATTTTCAGAATTCTTGGTTTAGCCAATAAGTACAGTTTATTCTTTAAAATTATCCCTATTCTTCTGTCTGACAGTTTCGACTCTCCTTCACTAAAAAATAATTATCTCACAGTACAAAATTCGGATAATATTCCTGTTGATTTCTCCTGAAAATAGACTCATTAGGGATTCTAAACATATAACTTTAGGACTCTAATTATTTTTATCCAATTTTTGGTGATTTTTTAAACTTATACTACTGCTGCTGTCCAAAATAGTCTTAGTGCAAAATGTTGATTTTTCTACTTTTAATTTCAAATTAATCCTAACTAAATTCACTTACTTTTTCTATCTCAATTCATACTTCATTTCTATTCAAATTTTGTCCAAACTCATACTGAACTATTAAATTTTCAGCATATTTTCCTAATTTCAAAATTTCATCAATTTAGTCCCTACAACATAAAACTTATGAATTACTTTACAATTCGATCCTTATTTCATTTCTAACTTGAATTCCTATCAATCTAACCCCTAATTCATCTTTTTATTCAACATAAACAATATTTAGAAATTAATATCTTTCAAAATATTCAATTAATTTCATCAAAACCTTGTCCCAAAGCTTCTAAAACATCAAAATTAAGTAAAAAGGACTTGATTGACTTACCTATTAAAGTTTAAAGCTTCAAAATCATGATTTTTCCTTTTCTTTCTTTCTTTCTTTCTTTCCTTTCTTTCTCCCCTATTCTTCTCTGTTTCGATTCATCCTTTTCTTCCTTTTTCTATTCTTTTTCTTTTATTTCCTTTACTTTATATATATAATAATAATAATAATAATAATAATAATAACTTAATAAATATCTAATTAATATCAAATATTTATTTTACATTTGTATCCATTTATATCCACACACTTGTCACAATTTAATATATTTATTATATATATAAAAATCTTATAATTATTTAATTAATAAATATCTTTTATAATCAAATACATGTATTACAAATGTATGTATTTTTATTTATACACTTGTACCAATCATTTCCATACACTTATCACATTTTAATTTATTCATTGTATAATATCAATTTAATACTAATAAATACATTAATATTTATTTCAATAATAAGTAAATACACACATGTATTACAAATGTATTTACACTAATTATTTCACATGTATTTTATTTTTGCCATACACTTGTATCATATTATTAGTATATACTTGTCTTTGTTTTCTTTATTTCCTAATAAAATAATAAAATAATTCAATATCAATTAAATTATAATAATAAATTAATCTAAGAAAATCCTAGATTCTTCCATCTTTTGCCGCCTAAATTCATACATTAGGCATAATTGCCTATTTGGTCCTTTTTAATTTTTTTAATCTATAATTAAACTTTCACACTTCATTCAATTTGGTCCTTTTACTTAATTACTCTTAATTAAATTAAATTCAATTAATTAAACTCTAATTGACCACTCATTTTACTTCGTAAATATACGAATCTATTTTTCAGAAACGGAGACCCGAAAATACACTTTTCCGGCATCGATAAAATTCGGGTCATTACATGTCACTAAATAACTATCAGTGGCAAGTCATGAGGACTAAGCCAACCAAAACAGCAGGCGTTTATAAGATCGATTCAGTTACTATGCTGTCAAATCAGGTAGAACTTCTAAACAAAAAGATTGATGTTTTACTTGGTTCTACGCAGGACATCCAGTGATGATGTGTGATTCAAATGGGAGAGGCGTACATACAGAATATTAACCCTTCAATCCTACAACCGAAGAGGAATAAGTCTACTATATGGGTAACAATAACTTTAGATCTCAAAATAACCCATACGGTAATACCTATAATGCAGGTTGGAGGAACCACCCAAATTTCTCATGGGGTGGTCAAGGGAATCAAAAGCCATAAAATCTTCCGGGTTTTCAACAACTACCTAATCAACAGGGTAAGAAACCGAACCTTGAGAAGATGCTATCTAAATTCATGTTGGTATCAGAAACTCGTTTCCAGAATATCGAGACGGCACTTAAAAATCAACAAGCGTCGATCCAAGGGCTCGAAACTCAAATAGACCAGCTGTCCAAACTAATTTTCGAACGACCACAAGATAGTTTGCCAAGTAATACTGAACCTAACCTGAGGGAACAGCTCAACGCGATTAATGTTCAAAGTGAAGAAAGATTAGTTAAGCCTGAACCAGAACCGAGGCAGAGAATTGTGGTAAGTAAAAGTGAGGTAGGTCACAATGAACAGAAACCGGTAAGTGTAGAATATAAACCTCGTGTGTCATACCCTAGTGCGAAAAGGAAAGACCGCTCAGATGAATAATTTGGTAAATTCCTTAAACTCTTAAAAAAATTACATATCAATTTACCGTTTATTGAACCTCTATCGCAGATGCCGAATGTAATGAAGTTTTTAAAAGAACTTTTAGCAAATAAGCGAAAGTTGGCTGACTTAGATCTACAGAATAAGCTACCCAACAAATTAAAAGATCTAGTGAGTTTTACAATTCCTTGCTTAATTGGTAGCTTAGATATTAATAATGCATTGGCTGACTTAGGGGCTAGTATTAACGTCATGCCTTACAAAATGTTTAAGCAACTAGGACTTGGGAAACCCAAATAAACTAGGATGAGTATTCAATTAGCAAATAAAACTATCAGATTTCCTAGGGATATTATTGAAGATGTGCTAGTTAAAATTGATAAATTTATATTTCTCGTTGACTTCGTTGTTCTAGACATAAAGGAGGATAGCAACACTCTTTTGATTTTAGGAAGGCCCTTTTTAGCAACTGCTAAAACGATCATTAATGTTGGCACAGATGAACTCACACTTCGTGTGGGAGACGAAACGATCACCCTTCAAGCTCGTAATTTTGGCAACACATCGAAAATTGACAGCGATTGTATAAACCATTCTATTAAAACTAACAATATGGGACACGCCCATGCTTGGAAATCGTGGTTGAACCTGAGTAATCAGCACGGGCGTGTGACACTCCCGTGCCAACCAACCGTGGTCGATCTTGTACAATGGACACGAGCGTGCGCGCATAGAAACGAGCGTGGGAGAAGTGAATGATGTAGCACACGGTTATGCGACACGGCCGTGTGGACCAACACGCCCAAAGAACACGAGCGTGGGCTGAATGTCAGACGCACCCAAATTTAAAAATCGTGAAACACACAGGTAAAAGCACGACTGTGTGCCCCAAAATCTATATAAACCCCTCACTATTCATCATCTTCTTCCCCCAAAAATCCCTAACCCTAGCCGCTGCAGATTCACACGCCCTCCTGCCACACCCGTGCGCCGCCTTCAACCTTATTTTTGACGCCTAAGCTCCTCCCTCTTGCGTTTGTAAACTCTTTTATCACTATTTTCTTTAATTATTTTACTTCTTTCATGATTTCTATGCTCCATTTGACTATTTTAAGTGCATATTCATAGTTAGAATAGTAAGATATATTTATGCTTTTTGTTTTGTCATTTTTTTTTCTTAGTCAATATATTAGGCTACATTCATTCATTGTTATTGTTTCTAAGGGTTTCATGCTATCAAACCCACATGAATTTATTTTTTAGATATTTCCATTACTTATTCTCATAAGTTTATTTGACACATTTACTTTGGTTGTTTTAGTATAATTTATTTTTCATCCAATATGTAAGCTCCATGAAAAATATTCACATTCCACTTCTTCGGGCCCCACTTCAGAGATCAGACACCCGTTCCTCCAATTTCCACCCGACAATCAGGAGGAACTATTTCAAATCCTATGGGCCTGAACTTTGAAAGTGGACTAATGTGTAGACTGGGCCGCGCTAGAACAAGTCCAACTAGCCGATGTGATTTGAGCCCTCTTTACCACCGATCCTTAAGGGGCTTTCTTTGAGATCGTCGAGCCGACGTATCTCGAGCTCACGATGGAAATCTGCTCAACGTTCCACCTTCAGACCGTGATGACCAATTTTGATGATCCAGGAACGGTCCAATTTTGCCTCAGCGGTCTAATCCGCCAATTAAGCCTCCTAGAGTTCGGTATTGCACTGAGCCTATACACGGAGGAGTTCAAAGAGAAAACCAAATCTCCCGCTCTCAATCGCCACATCCATCATTCTCCTTCACGATGCTGGAATGCTTTAGTCCCAGCCTCGCCAACCTATGACCCCAGCCGCTCTACCACCACCTGCTCTACCGCCCATCAACCACCTTACAAAACTAAAGCAAACACGCAAAGTAATAAGAACAGTTTGTAAATTGGCTATAAAAGCCACAATATAGATTGTAATTAGTGGTTAGAAAATAAAAAAGTAAAAAAGGAGAAAATAGAGAAATTAGTCTCATTTAAGTGACACCATTGCTTTATAAACAATGATAGATGTTAGAGATAGGGCAGGAGCCAGTAGAGATGCTGTTGGTGGGCTAAGATGATAGCTACTTTTTATTATCTTTTATCATGTCCATTAAAAGAGGGGGTACGCTGAACATGATCTCAATAATGAAGAGGAAACTGAAACAGGGCATGTGGTATGTTTTTTCTTTTATTTTTTTTATGCCATTGACCCTCATTGGTCACTGCCAGTCTTATCTTTCCCAGAAATTCATAATAACAATAATGAAGGGGAAATGATATTCGATGGGGTTTCGGGTTGTGAGATACAAAGATACTTGTGCTTCTTTGGGGATGTTTTATATGACATGATAGGATTGCACCCATTGCCAGTCTTTTACTTTTGCAGGTCTTTCATATGGTCTTGGGTTTCTGATCTGTAGATGCCTTCGTAACTTGGGAGTTGTAGCTTTCTCTTTCTACATGTGAACAAAAATTAATATTTTTCGTTTTATTACTTGAATTTCAATTTGATAATTAAGTTTATTGTAATTTTAAATTTAAAAAATTAAAACTTTGATAGTGTTACATTATGAAATTATACCATATCAAAATTTATGTGTGTTATATTTAATATCATAAAAATCAATTTTGATAGGTCTTATAATCAGAACCATTATTCATCAGTGTCAGGAATAGTTGCGCGTAATAAAGATGGTTTGGTTATGGCATCGTGTACTTAGTACTTACCCATGTGAGAATATTACAAATCCAACAACGGTTGAAGCCAAGGCATGTGTACAGGCCGTCACCATGGCGGAAGAAATGGGTTTTCGCGAAATATGTTTTGAAGGAGATGCGTTGACGGTCATCAGAAAACTAACCCTTGCAACAGAAAACAGATCAAGTATTAGAAGCATTATTCATGCAATCAAAGAGAAATCGTACAGATTTAGTAGCATACAGTTTCAATATGTACCAAGAGAAGCAAGTAAGGTGGCGCATGAAATGGCGATGGAAGGAAAGAACTTCGATGGTCATCAATACTGGATGGAAGAGGTACCGTGCGCAGTGCAAGACTTGGTGAATCGTGAAAGAATCAACATAAATGGTGGACAAAATGTTAGCGATGAGTCCGGATGCAACAATGGAGGATAGATCCGATGAACTCAAAAATAGGGAGACTAGAATCGGAAAAGTCAGAAGATGCTAATTCATAGAAGAAGAGTCTCTTATATGCGACTGATGCATAAAGAAGGCTGGGTATAGAGAAATGAAAATGGGATTTCAAAATAGTGGTTTGTTTCTGTGGTAGTTTAAGGTCTTAACCATGCTTTCATTTGTTTTGTTTTTAAGTCTTTTTCTGCTTTATTTTCCCAATGCACCGATTGGGGTGCTGGTATTTATTAGGTTCTTAGCAGTTTATGTTTTCATTTGCCCAATGCACGGGTTAGGGTGCTTGGCACAGTAGGTTAGCTGTAAAACATTAATGCTTGCGTCTGATTTTGGTTTTATCCCATTAATAAAGGCATCAGTTGAGGTTTTTAAAAAAATAATAATAATAATTGTATTTGTAATTGAAGAGGTTAGACCATAAATTTTTTATCTCATTAAATAAATAAAAATTAAAATTTTATAAAAATTTAAAAATATAAAAATTTATTAAATCGGTTCTACTTGTTTAATTGTCAATTTTTATCCTAATTTTTTATTTTATTAATTTTAAGTAGTTTTTGAGTTAATAGGTTCAACCCCTTTGTTCGAGCCATTATATCAATCAATTCTTAGTACGTCCGATTCAATCCTATTTTAACAATATTGATCATATCATTAAGTCTTGACATATTAATCCAAGTTCAAGTGTTAAAATAAGAAAAAAAATGCATATATAAAAATCAACCTATTTACCAAATTCAAGGATAAAAAATATATATTATTCCTATTACAAACATTCTTAAAATTCAAATTAAATTTAAAGTATAATCCAACCGTGAAACAAAATTTTTTAATCACTCACAAAGTTTAAACGTTTATAGTTTTATTTACAATATCGAGTTTTTTTTTTCCAATTCGATCCAACATGTTTTATTTTTGCTATGGGACTTAAAAGCTCATCGATGAGACATACAATTGATTGGGGAATGCATTGACAGCAAGCATTGGAAAAAAAAAAAAAAAACATTTATCAGACAGCCAGCTCCATGACACACCACATCTGTGGTAGCTACAATGCTTACAAGAGTTACATCTTAGAATCCTACTTCAAATCATTATTGCTTGAATTGGGTCTTAGATTTTCCTCTTTTTTAGAAAAAAATAAGAGAAAGTCCGGGTTTAAATAGTGTTGATGTAATTCTTAATCCTATTCCCTCGATGATTGAGGTTAAAATTGTATTCATATAATTTCTTTTCTATTGTTTTTCTCTAAAATAAAAAATAAAAAATTTCATCAAATTAAATTGAACAAAAGTATTATTAGTCTTATCTTGTTGAATAAGCTCTAAAACTTCATTCGGGGTGCCATCATAAATCTGAAGACTTGATTTTCCCACTAAACTCAACTTGCTCAGAGAATCAACAATTTCGTTGAATTCTCTAGGGACATACCTGATGCACCACTGCCCTTCAGTTCTCATAATTCTTCGGACCCTCCTGAGCATAATAATACCAGAGTCTATCATCAAATTATCTTGTAAAGCCCTGACAACCTCAATATTATCTGTTTGAATCGTGGCCTTTTTAAACCCTTTACTAAGTAGCACAAGTAAACAATCTAAAATTCTCCATAGCTCAGCTTCAAAAACTGAGCAACGTCCCAAGAAATGACTAAATCCCTAACAGAAGCACTATCATCACCACTAGCTACTGCACTGTTAGTGAACAAATTAACCCACGTATTAACCATGGGTGCCCGAGAAGCATTAGTTTGAGGGGAGTGTTGGTAACGTCTATGACTAAAATCAAACTGTTGCGCCCAACTAAGGGAAACCTTAACAGTCTCAACAGCCGTCCAAGTAACGTCTTGAAAGATGAACATATTCATTTTTTTTCTAGATACGCCATTCAATTAGGCCAAAAAGACAAGGCCAAATTACCCCTCGTCCAAACGGCCGCATATGGCAGCCAAGATTAGAAGTCAACCAATCTTGTAAGGATCCGGAGAACAAACAACATTGTCTATCGATAAGAATAATATGCTGTAACGTTCCTAACCCGAATCCGTCGTCGAAACAAGGTTATAGAGCATTACTGGAGTTTACAAATTAATTATCAGACATTTCATTTCATCTAGCATTCATATTTGAAACCAATCAAAATCATACATATTGTCCCTTAAACTAGCCCTCGAGGCCCAAATTTACGCATTAGAAACATATAGGGACTAAGTTGAAAACTTAGAAAAATTTTTGAAAATATTTAAATTTTCCAATATTGCAGGGGTCACACGGTCAAGTCACACGCCCTTGTGCAAGGCCGTATGAGCATTCTATTTTGTGCAAATTTAAGATACAGAGGATACACGACTGTGTCACCTGGCCGTGTGTCACACACGGTTGAGACACACGCCCGTGTCTTTGCCCGTGTAGACGAAAATAGGCTATTGTACAAGCCATATTTCTCACACAATTTTATGTCTATCTGGAGAAATCTACTGGAGAAATCTGGATAGTGTTGTCCCGATGTGTTGATCCGATCCTCAAAATCTTACGGTTATCTACAAGAACATTTAAACCACATAAGTAAGCTTATTGAAGCTTAATAAGTTCATAGACGTTTGAGATAATTCTTGCCAAACTAATCATAACAATTCACAATATATAATTCACTAACATATCCTGCCAAACACAATAACCAAATGATGAAATCACTTAATTGAGCTCAATTTCAATGTTCACTGAAATCTATCACATAATTTCACTTAACAGTCACCAAACTGTGTTAAATTAGAGAATGTCTTACGGGATTGAGTACTTCGTTTTCTCAATGCCATAGTCCACTATGCTCATTCACATATTCACATATCGATGCCATAGCCCAGCTATGGTCTTATGCGTAATCACATATCGATGCTATGGCCCAGCTATGGTCTTACACGTAATCACATATTGATGCCATAACCCAGCTGTGGTCTTACACGTAATCACATACTGCCATGGTCTAACCATGGTCTTTTCCGTCAATTCATCTTTTAACACCGAACGAAAGTACCCAACCTTGCTTTCTACTTAATTTGAACATTTAATTCAATTTTTATACTTTTACAATATTCACAATTTAATAATAAACATATGAAATAATACATCATGTCATTCATAAAACTAACAAATAATCATTAAAATTCAACCATATGAACTTACCTAGGCTGATTTGCAGAAGTTGTAGAAATTCAAGGATTAGTATGTTATTTTCTCTTTTTCGCATTTGTCTTCGGGTTCTTGATCTATAATGTAAAATTATTCTTTCATTAACATTTAATTCCATTCTAATGTACTTCACAATTTATGCCCTTCAAATTTTGAAATTACACATTTACCCTAAATTTTATAGTTTTTACAATTTAGTCCTTGATCAATTAACTCATCAATTGAGCTAATTTTTCTCAATTAACACTTTATTAAATTATTTTAGGCTACAATACAGCCTTTGATATTCAGAATTTCAACACCAAACCCTAATTCTTAACTTTTTCACAATTAGGTCCTAAAAATTAATTTCTAACAAAATTACTTAATAAAATCATCATATAACAAAATTAAAGCTTCAAATACATTTTAATTCATCGTAAACATCCAAAAATAATCAATGGTAACTTTCAAAGTTACCCATAAAATCAAAAACTAATAAATTAGATAGTTGGACCCAGTTGTAGAAGTCTCAAAAACATAAAAATTTCAAGAGAAAAGGAAGAATTAAACTTACATGAAGTAAAAATATAAAACCATATTGAGAAGCTCTCTAATGGCTATTTTTTTCTAAAAATTGGGGAAGAAATGATCTAGATTTCTTTAAATTGATTTTTATTTACCTAATTTTGCAAAATTTCTAATTTTACCCTTATTTCACAAATTTTCAGATTTTTTTCTTGATAATGCCGCCTCAACCAGTTAGAGCTGATCATGGGCTGGGCGGCCCGGCCCGGTCCGAAGGCCCGCCCGAAAAATGGGAGGGTTTGGGTAAAAATATAGGCTCGGAAAATGGGCTTGGGCAAAAAAATGAGGCCCGTTTAGAAAACGGGTCGGGCCTCGGGTAAGAGTTTTTTGGCCCGGGCCCGGCCCGGCCCGAATTATATATTAATATATTTTTTATTTTATTTTTAATCATTTTAAATTTTTAATATAACCAGTTTTTATTATATTGTAAATTTGTGTATTGTTTTAAGAATTGTTTTAGTATCATTTTTATTTGTTTTAATATTTGTTTTTATGTTTTTAAATATATTTGATTTATTATATTTTTAAATTTTTTTAAATGAAATAAGGAAAAAAAATTAATATGGGCCGGGCTGGGCTCGGGCTTAGCAATTTTATTTCGAGCCGGGCTTGGACAAATTTTTAGGCCCACCTAGTAGACGGGCCTAAAATTTTATCTGGGCCCGACCCGAACCCGACCCGGCCCATGATCACCTCTACAACCAGTCCATGGGTGTCTAATTTCCCTTTAATTCCTTCCTTATTTAACACTTGAGCTATTTAATCATTCTAGCTAGTTTTGCACCTTTTTCAATTTGGTCCTTTTTTTATTAATTAACTATCAAAACGTTAAAATTTTCTAACAAAACCTTAACACTAACTATTGACACTCCGTAAATATTTATAACAATATTTATGGCTTGGTTTATATAATCGAGGTCTCGATTCCTCATTTTTGAGACTAATTAACCTAATAATTTCTTTCAAATCACAAAATTTACTAATTTAAGAATTTTTCTAAGATCACACCTAACTTATAACTATTAATTATTAAACTTCTTAACTTTCTCGTTGGATTTAGTGATCTCAAATCACTGTTTCCGACACCACTAAAAATTAGGCTGTTACAACTCTCCCCCTTTAAGAAATTTCATCCTCGAAATTTGGTTAACTGAAAATAAATTCGGATACTGTGTTATCATTGATTCATTTGTTTCCAATGTTGCCTCCTTCGAACCATTACAATGCCACAACACTTTAACTAATGGTACTCATTTATTCCGTAATTCTTTAACTTCTTGAGCTAAAGTCTTTACCGGTTCTTCTGAATACATCATATCCAGTCGTATTTCAATTTCACTATTATGAGTCACATGCGAAGAATCTTATCGGTACCATCTTAGCATAGACACATGGAATACATTGTGAATCTTTTCAAGTTTCGGAGGTAACGCTAATCTATAAGCTACCAGATCGATTCTTTCGATAATTTCCTGATAAATCTTGGGCTCAATTTTCCTTTTCTGCCAAACTGCAATACTTTCTTCCACAGGGAAACTTTTAAGAACACACGATCACCCATATTGAACTCTATATCCCTTCTTTTCAAATCCACATATGATGTCTGACGGTCCAAAGCAGCTTTCAAACTGTCCCAGATGATTTAAACTTTTTCTTTAGTTTCTCGGATCAAATTAACTCC
The DNA here is from genome assembly GCA_025698475.1 of Gossypium anomalum. Taxonomy (NCBI): domain Eukaryota; kingdom Viridiplantae; phylum Streptophyta; class Magnoliopsida; order Malvales; family Malvaceae; genus Gossypium; species Gossypium anomalum. The sequence continues at coordinate 8,843,114 of CM046967.1, read as the reverse complement.
CATTAACTTGGATTCACTCAATTATAACCAATACAAAGGAGTCTTACATTTTCTTCCATACAGAGCTTCAAAAGGTGCCATTTTGATACTGGATTGATAGTTATTATTATAAGCAAATTCAGTTAAAGGTAGATACCTTTCCTAGCTACCACCAAACTCGAGTATACAGCATCTCAACACATCTTCCAGAATCTGAATCACCCGTTCCGATTGCCCATCAGTCTAAAGATGAAATGTGGTACTAAAATTTAGTTTTATACCCAAAGGTTCTTGTAGTTTACTTTAAAACCTCGAGGTAAACCTGGGATCCTGATCCGAAATAATGGATGTTGGCACCCTATATAATCTCACAATATCTGATATATATAATTCTGCTGACTTCTAAAGTGGAAAATCTATTCTGGTCGGAATAAAATACGCTGACTTGGTCAATCTATCCACAATCACCCATATCGAATCTTTCTTTTTTAGAGTCATAGGCAATCCGAATACAAAATCCATCGTGACATTCTCCCATTTCCACTCAGGAATCATAACAGATTGTAGCAAACCTGTTGGTACCTGATGTTCTACTTTCACCTGCTGACAAATCAAACACTTTGCCACAAATTCACAAATTTCTCGTTTCATATCCAGCCACCAATACATTCTTTTCAAATCACAATACATTTTTGTACTACCCGGATGAATAGAATACATGCTACTATGAGCTTCAGATAAAATATCAATTTTCAAAGCTGAATTATTCAGAACACAAATTCTGTTGTGAAAATATAACATATCGCTATCATCAACAGTATATTTAGTACTCAATTTGTCCCGAACCATCTGTCTTTTCAACACTAATTTCGGGTCATCATCTTGCAACTCCTGAATTTGTTGAGAGAACATAGGTTTTGCTTTTAATTCTGCTAATACAGAAACATCTTCATTAACAGAAAAATGAGCATTCATTTCCAGAAGTGGAAACTGTAACACCCTCTTAACCCCAAACAGTCGTCGGAATAGGGTTACGAGGCATTACTAGACATATCAGATAACTTACAAAATAATTCACAAATAAATAATAATATTCATAGTATAATATAATAGTTAAGTCCTAATAATAGACACTCGAAGCCAAAACGTAAATTAAAAGTGAAACGGAACTTGTTCAAGTTCTCTGAATTTTTTTTCGTAATTTAATTTTTTTTAAAAAAATTGACAGCATTTCTGCTTATTTTTACATAAAACCCCCTGCAAACTTTAAACCCAAAACAATCTAATATCAATACTCCAACCAATGATTAAGTATACTCAATTACATCCAATTTATATTAAAATAATAATTTAATACCTTAGTTTAAACAATATAACATGTTACTATATATGTATAATTAATAATATTTATTTCATTTCAATTATTTAATACCAAATCTACCATTTCATAACTTTATATCATATTCATAATCCAAAACATTATAATCATTTATATACAACCAAAATCATTTAACTTAATGTATATACATAATTTATATTCAACTACCTAATACATGCCACTTAACAAAAGGAAGAAATACATCACCAAAATCTTGTTGTTGGAGTCGGGTTTGTTTTGGATGCTAGACCAAATCCGAAACTCTAATGACTTGCGCACGGAAACAACCGTAGGCTGAGTATTTCATACTCAGTGGTATTACTATAAATCAAGACTATTTAACATTAATAAATTACAAACATCAACCATAAATTTTATAATTATTTAAACTAATTATATATATAATTATATTACTTCGTAAATCTTAAATCCATAATTCATTTTTCACATACCAACCCAATTCATAATTTAGTTCATACATCCTTTCTCATACTTTTCAATAGTGCCAAAACAATTAATCTCATTTTCAAAATTTCATTTCAATTATTTACCTTATTAACAAGGCTCAGACTCTGACAGATACGCGGATTCCACCCAAACACATCAAAATGTCCAACCCAAACACACCCGGAATATTATAAATCCTCCATAACACACCAGTATATCATATCCTCCCAAATACACTAATAAGGCATTAAATGCCTCTTCGGATAAACCGAAGTATATAATAAGAGAAACATCTTCTCAGCCGAACTACAAATCTCCTCATCACATCACAAATTCAATGGCATGCCATTTGTATCAAATCTAGTCCGACAAGTTAATAGGCTATTATTTTACTTTTCCAATTTCAATTTCATTTACATACAAATTTTCAATTCACAAACAAATCAAACATCTATTATCTTAATTCATATACGAATTAATTTTCATACATACTCATATTTAATTTCAAATATAATACTTACCTTATCTTAATTATTCCATAACTATAAATTCAATATACATTTAGTAAATAGTTTGAGTTATAGTAATACAAACCCGGAATATGAGTTTACTCTTCAACGATCTTTTCTTTTCCTTTGGATGCCGATGCCTCGTTTTCCTTGTTAGCTACGGAAAAAAAATAACAATTTACATTATTGATTATAGCATTAATTTAATAATTAATTGAATTTTTATTCAATTTATTCCCTAATTCCCATTTAATCCTAATTAACTATTTTATTTGTTTAACTTAATTTATATTTCATTTCTACTCAATTTCCTTCCATGTTCACCCTAACAATCTAATGTTCATTATAAAACCCTAATTTAAAATTTCTTTCAATTTAATTTCCTAAAACACAAAACTTATAGCTTCTTTTACAATTTAATCCCTTATTCAATTTCTAACTTAAAATTCATTCAATTAAATCCCTAATTCTTCTTTTTCTTCAACATGAACTTTGTTTAAAAGCTTTTAAACTTCCAAACTATCAAATTAATTTCATCAAAACCTTGTTTTAAGACTTCTAAAACATCAAATTTAAGAGAAAAGGACTAAATTTAGCTTACCAAACAACCTTGAAGCTTTAAAATCCAATTTTCCCCTTTTTTTTCCCCTGTTTTTCAAATGCTCTCTGTTACTTATTCTGTTTGTTAGCTTGTTTTTTTTCTTTACTTTATTCTATTTCTTTTATTTGTTTTAATTACTAATAATATATTATAATAATTTATTTATTATTATTTTATTTTTCACCATCCACTTGTCAAAATCTTACTTTATTATCATATAAAAATCTTAGATTTTTACTTCTTTTGCCGCCTCATCTTCCCAAATAGGCTTAATTGCCTATTTGGCCCTTATTATTTCCTATTAATTTATAATTAGACTTTTATTCCTTATTCAATTTAGTCCTTTTTACTAATTACTCTAAATTAAGCTAAATTCACCTAATTTAAACCTAATTAAACACATCGCTAAACTCATAAATATTTCTAATAATTATTTTCGAACTCGATTTACTAAGACGGAGGCCCTATAACTCAGTTTTTCGGTGCCCGTGAATTTTGGGTCATTACACAAACAATGATGACTTCCGACTAAGTGCATCAGCAACCACATTAGCCTTTTCCGGGTGATAATCAATAATCAAATCATAATCATTCAGTAGTTCTAGCCACCGTCTCTGTCTTAAATTCAGCTCTTTCTGAGTCATCAAATACTTCAAAATCTTATGATCTGTATACACATAACACTTCTCACCGTATAAGTAATTCTCTAAATTTTCAAAGCAAATATAATTGTAGCCAATTCAAGATAATGTGTAGGATAATTCTTCTCTTGCAATTTTAACTGTCGAGAAGCATAAGCTACTACTTTTCCTGACTGCATTACATTTAGAGACGCATCACTATACATAACATACGGTACACCCGATTCTGGCTAAGTCAAGACGGGAGCTTCTGTTAACATTTTCTTCAACTGATCAAAGCTCTGTTGATACTCATCAGACCAAACAAATTCAACATTCTTTTGTAGTAATTGGGTCATCGGTGAAGCAATCATTTAAAAATTCTTAACAAATCGATGGTTAGTATCCTGCTAATCCTAGAAAACTTCGTACTTCTGTTATATTCTTTAGAATTTTCCAATTCACCACTGCAGACACTTTGCTTGGATCCACCAGAGTCCCTTCAACTGATACAATATGGCCCAAAAATCCAACCTCGTAAAGCCGGAATTCACATTTGCTGAACTTTACATATAATTGCTTTTCTCTCAAGGTCTGCAGCACAATTCTTAAGTGTTGCGCATGTAATGGCCTAAATTCAATGTTATCGGAATAGTAGTTTTGTAACCACAAATCCGATTTAAAGAGAAATTTATTTTAATATTTTTGCATGAATATTTATATGATAGGAAAATCGTATTAAAATATCGGTAAAAAAATTACCGATTTAGTGGTTAGTTAGAAAAAAATTTATTATTGAAGAAATTGGGTAAAAATAAAGTATCGAGATCTCGATCTCATAAAACCGAGTAGAAAATATTTTTATAAATATTTATAAAAAGTTACTGATGTGGTATTAAAATTTCGTTAGGAAATTTTAATATTTGGGTAGTCAATTAAATAAAAAGGACTAAACTGTAAAAGATGTAAAAGTTGCTAGAATGATTAAATAGCTTAAGTGTCTAATGAGAAAGGATTTAATATGCAATTAGACCCAAAATTTATTTGGGCTGGATGGCAAGGGCATGAAAACAGCAGGAAAATTGATGATTTAAGGTTAAAATTGGAATATTGTATAATTAACTAAATAAAGATAGGACTAAATAGGAAATATCTAGATTTCTCTTCATTTTTCTTCATTCTCATCGGCCAAAATGCCATAGGAGGGGTTCTGTAAGCTGGTATTCCATAATTTTTGCACCAAGTGAGTTAATCCTTGCCTTTTTCTTGTAATTTTTGTGTTTCTAAGACTTTTACAACTAGGTCCTACTATTAAATTCATTAGTTTTTGATTTCATGGATGAAATTGAAAGTCACCATGTTTGAGTACTGTAAGTTTATGATGAAATAGCATGAAATTTAAGCTTTAATTCCTTTATAGAATGATTTTATTGGGTAATTTCAATAGAAATTGATTTTTAGAACCTAATTGTGAAAATGTTTGGAATTAAAGTCTATTTCTGAAATTCTGATTCCTAAAGGCTATAAACTAGTTTAAGTTGATAGAATAAAGTGTTAATTGAAAAAAATCAGCTCAATTGAGAGGCTAATTGAATAGGGACGAAATTATCATTTATTAAAAGCCTAGGGGAAAAATGGTAATAAACAGCTTGCACTAAAATAGTTTTGGACAGCAGCAGTAGACTAAATTTGAAAAATCACCATAAATAGTATAAATTGAATTAGAAGATTAACAAAAAATAAAATTAAAGCTTATTGAGTCTAGTCTCTCATAAAAGAAACAGTGTAAACAATAGATCTGTAAATCATGAGATATAATGAATTTTGTGAGACAAGGTTAGAATGAATTTGGATTCTCCTGTTCTGATTTTGAAAAATCATAAAAAATTGAATAAAATTAATTATTAACGTAAATTTATATGTTTATAATCTTGAATGAGTCTACTTTCAATAAAAATAAACTAGAACATCATCCGAATCTTTTATGAAGAGATAATTAATTTTTAGTGAAGAAAGGTCAGAATTGTCAGACAACAGAACAAGGTGATTTTAAAGAATAAACTGTACTTATTGGATAAACCAAAAATTCTAAAAATTTTATGTAAGAAGATATATGAGTCTAGTTTCAGGGAAAATTATCGGATTCTAATTTGGAGTTCTATATCTTAAGATGAAAATAATTTAGTGACTATGACTCAAGTAGACAACTTTGAATAAACTATAAATAATAATAATGAAATTATAGAGAATGTTGCATATGAACATTAAATGTATTAAATTGATAATTAAAATTTGTTATTTAGATCCAGAAGATTCAAATACGAAGCTAGATCGAGGAAAGGAAAAAGTTCAGTTTTAGTAGATTTTTGTACACGAACAAGTATTAAGGTAAGTTCGTGTAACTTGAATTATATTCTTAAATACTTGAAATGTATGTTATTTATGTGAATATGATTTGAATGTTCATTGTATGAAAATTGATAAAACATTGGTATATTTGACAAAAAGGGGAAAAAATCCCGGTTGAATGAAAGGAAAATTCGATGGATCTCTGAAAAGGAATTGACGGTAAAAAGGATCTAGCCCAGACGGGTGATCCTATCCTGATATAGCCCTCCCGAAGAATATGTGGAAAATGGATTTAGCCCGGATGGGTAATTCCAATTAGGGTTTGAATTTAGCCTGGACTGTAATTGGATCCAAGCTCATTAGAGTAATTGTCGTTGCAGGGGATTTAGCCTGGACTGGTAATCCCGATAATACTCTATGAGTTTATATTACAGGGGATTTAGCCTGGACTGGTAATCCCGCTGTAAGAATGAGGTTCGTGGGAGTGTGCTATCTGAAATGGAAATGTGCGCACATGAATATGAATTGATGGATCCGGAATTGTACACTAAAAGTGTACCTTTGAAAAATCTATCGAAATTCCGAGAAATTCAACGGGATAAATATGAAAAAAATAACAAGGGAATGGAAATCATGGTATTAATGAGCTCATCAATCATGGTATATAATATATTGATACATGGAAATTATTGTACTAACTTGAATATTGAGTTTGTGCATGTTAGGGTAATAATGCATTGAATGGATATATGAATGTTTATTGCATTGTATTGAAAACATTAGGTAAGTATAATTCTTGTTACATGAGCTTACTATGCACAAAGTACTTACCCTGTTTTCTTTTCCCCTGTTTTGTAGTGTTAAAAGCTCAGAGATCGGATTTGGTCGGAGACACATCACACTATCTACCTCAGGATTTCGGTATATAAAGAAACTTTATTTTGGAAATCAATGGCATGTATAAGCTAATAAAGTAAATGTTAACGTGAAATGAATGTAAAGTTAGCCATTGGTATGGTTAACAAATCTTGGTTTTTGTGTGTGATGAGGTTATCTTATAAATATGCATGAATCTATCTTGAAAATATGTTGAATTGGATTGGTCTCGGTTTAATATTGCAGGGAAGGTTAGATATTTATAAAAGGGCTATATTGAGAAAAAAATTAATTCGTAAACTCCGATAATGCCTCGTACCCTATTCCGACAATGAGTACGGGTAGGGGGTATTATAGTGCATGTTCAGATTCTGTCTTTGAATAGATCAGTATATCATCGATAAACACAACTACAAATTTATCCAAATAAGGCTGAAAAATTCGAATTATCAAATCCATGAAAGCAGCAGAAGCATTGGTCAAACCAAATGGCATTACTAAAAACTCATAATGGCTATACCAAGTTCTAAATGTAGTCTTCAGCACATCACATTTTTTAACATTCAACTGATAATACATGGATCTAAGGTCTATCTTCGAGAATACTGCAGCACCTTTTAGTTGATCAAACAAATCATCTCATATAAGTACTATTGTGACATTTACTTATGGAAATGTATAAACCAATATGAAGTCTATAATGTGACTAAGTCAATAAACATAATTTCCAAATTATTATATGCAATATTCGTTTCAAGGAATATGCCAAAATCTTCAAATACCCAAAAATCTATTAATATCAAACTTTGAGAGTGGATCTTATTTTCCAGGTGTACAACAAGTACATAACCAATGACTTTTCATACATAAGTTTTCTCTCTTGCAAGTTCTCATCAGTAATATTTTACCATGTAATTTTAATTGATAACTTATTCTGAATACTGTAGAGTTATACTCATAGTTTTTAAAAAAACTTGCAACTTTAGGTGCATCCAACCATAATAAGATTTAGATAGAATTATCATATTTTATTACTCATAAGTAAATCTTTCACAGACAAATATTTTACTTTCAACCCTTTAATGGGGATGATGACAAAAGAAGATCATAAATATTATAAAATAAACATAAATTAATAACTCAATCCCTTTTTTTATTTATATGAAATATAATATTTTCCTCATTAACAATTTCAATATGAGATTCATTACAAATATCTTTTAAAAGTAATGCATTAACCATCACAAATTTTGTGCTTTTTAGATAGTGATATATTAGCTTTTCTAGAGCTTTCAACTAATTTTGTACTATCAAATATTGGAATAATATTTGTTTGTTTCAGTATCAAATAAGATATATATTTTCTATCTGTAATAATCGAATTCATTACTACATTTTCATATCATTCCTCAAAGAATTTTAACAGAAACAAAATATTTGGGCATACGCCACATATGTGGCCAATAATCTTTCATATCACATTGATAACATAAGTTATCTTTACCCTTTAAAAAGTTATCTTGAGAACTTTCATTGTTTTCTTATTTATTATCATGCTCCCACTTTTAGTGGTCATTGAGTATATATTTTATTTTCTTTATGTTTACATTCATTTCGGGGAATATAATAGGTTTACTAAGACGAACTTATAAGCGTCCCAATAGATTCTTTATTTCATAATCACCATCGCAAACATGCGTGGATTTTAAATTAGAATCTATCTATTCATGTTGTCATGATTATCTCCAATTATAATAAACATGAAATAATAAATAAAATATAGTAAAATAGACCTGAAGATCTTTAATATCATCGTCATCACTTTGACAAATCTATTCTTTACCCATGCTTGTACATAAATCAAAGATCGGGAATAAGAACCACAATCCATTCTGAGATTGAATCTTTCAACATCCTGAAGATGAAGTTGTAAGAGAGAAAGTTTAAGGTGAAAAGGAATTTGATTGGTGGGACGACTTTGAAAGATTTTGAAAAAATAAAGAATCATTGTGCTGATAATGTGTTATAAAATAAAGAGAGGTGGAGAAGATAAAGAGCAAAGAAAATATAAAAGCAATAGAGAATGTACTTTATTGATCAAAAGGGGTGATTACAATGCTTCATAAGAATCTCTATTTATAGGCATAATAAGTATAAAGGAAGTAGAAATCTAATTCTAATAACTATTAGAATTTAAAGTATATTAAAACTTTATCTTGATCATGATGGACATCCACTTAATAATATATTCATAACAATATTATATTTATATAGTTTTAGAGTTTTTTTAAATTCATTCTAAACATGCATTTTAGTATTTTTTTATTACTTTTTAATTTTTAAACATATGTTAGCGTTGCATGTGCTACATCAACATACAGTCCAAATAGTATGTCACGTGTTAACTTTTGTCTACTACATCAACATCCATAAATAGGCAATTTTCGTTAACAATATAGTCTAATTTTTATTTTTTATCACTAAAGATTCAACAAAATGAACTCTTTTTTAAAGATTTATTTATTTTTAAAATTTTTTTTTACTAAAGATTTGTACTCTTAAACCTTTTATATTTATATACATCTAATTAGATACATATTTTTAAGGAAAGAATAATGACCAAGAATATTTTTTTTTTTTTGAAAGAGAGAATAAATACTTACATACAACAAAGAATCAAAGTATTTCAAAATAATACAGCGAAACTAGAAACTTAATACGGTGTTACGTATGCAAATCTATCTTTATCCGTATTTTCTACATTGACCGCTTGTTTTAACTTTTACCATTTCGTTTCCCCATATAAGTACCTGATTACAATTGATACCTTTGCCATGTAACCCTCTTTCCTTTTTTGGACAACACCATGTAGCAGTGGCGAATCCCTCCCAGTGCCCCTAAAATAAAAAAAATTCATTTAAATCTTTTTATAATTTATAAAATTTTAAATCAGTAATGATAAATTTATATTTTGGTCCCCTTTAAAATGATAAATTTTGATTTAATCCTTTAAAAATTATAAAGATATAAGCTATTAAAATGATAAACTTATATTTTTACTATCTTAAAAATATACAATTTAATTTTAATCCCTCAAAAAATTTTATAGTTTTCCCCTTTCCATGTAATAATATAGAGCGGATCTAGAAATATGACTTATGGGGGTAAGGGCGAAGTAAGAAATTCTTTTGGAGCGAAATTAAATTATATATTTTTATTATAATAAAAATAAAATTTTGCTATTTTAATAGCCTATATATTTATAACTTTTAAAAGATTAAATTAAATTTTATTATTTTGGGGCAAAATATAATCTTATCTTATTAATCTAAAATTTTATAAATTATAAAAGGTTTAAATAAAAAAATTATGGCGGTAAGGATCGGCCCCTCTAGAGCATACAAAGTTTAAAAAGAAAAAAAGTGGACTTTTTTTTTTAATATAAGGATGGTGAATCTAACAAAAAACTAAAACAGTAGCTATTGTTTTCCTTTTCTGTGCCAAGATTGCATGATAGGGTTAGATTCCCATGGCCAAATTCAAAAACGTGTTTGAATCCAACTTTTGTCGACAAGTGTTTTTAATTTATAGAGTAATTTAATAAATAATTTAAGTTCAATAGTTAAAATAGATGAAAATTAAATTATAGGTTAAAATGAATTTTTATAAAGTTGAAGGATAAAAAAAATTATTATGTCAAAATGTATAATAAAAGAAGTATTAAAGAAACAAAATACAATTCCTTCACTCGAAGCCCTACTTAAGATGGATTTGGATGGGTAGTGCGTTTACATGCGGTTAATTTAAAAACAACAGTGACAGTGAGATTAGATACTGTAATAACTCTGTAGTGTGAGATAAAAAGTAAATTAAACGCATCGTACCACACCCAATCACTTAGCAAAACTCACCCATATGTGCTTATCAATAATTTAGGGTTTAAGTAAAATCATTTTAATTTTGATGGATTTAGTTTGACCTAAACTATATAACCGTTAGGAAGAGACGTTTTTGGTGTGGTATTATTCTTTTTTTTTTTTAAATCTAATTTTATTTATGTATAAATATTAATCTAAAATAATATTTTTTTTGGAAAAAGAATAATATTTTTACTACCAAAAAAGAAATCGCCTTATCGGACTAGTAAGATTTAATGACCATTGGATTTGAAGAAATTCCTCCACTTTGTATGAGTCGAATTTCAATTAAAGATTTCGTATTTGGATTTAAATTATTATTTTATAATATTATATTTGTTTATGAAAATACATAAAGATAATATTTTTGTTATTTTTTTTAATAATAAATATGTTAAAAGTTATGAATAATGAATTTTTAATATTTAAAAATCAATAGAAATTTATAATACTTTAAACACATAAAAAAATAAAAACACGATATAAACATGGTATGATGTGAAAGTATATTTATATTTAAAAAATACGGCATAGTCTCTAATCGAGTTGATATGACAATTTGATAAATTGTCCAAAACATGATATGACATGAAAATAATAATATAAACACAATATACGTTAAAAAAATCAGATATATGTATAATAAATTATTAACACGTAAAAGTATATTTATATTATCTTATATATATATATATATATATGAGAATAATAGAAATATAAAAAAAATAGCATGAATAATCCACTGGTTTTGTTAAAAAATATAAGTTGTTTTTAACTCGGGGGATACATGGATTATTTGTTACTAAAATAATATTTAATATATTTATTTTTCTATAAGATTTATTCAAATTTGTGTTATTTAATCAAATATAAAAGTAATTCTAAATATTTTATAATTAAATAAAAATAAATATTAGAAATATTCATTTTTAACATAATTAAAAATGATAATAGAATACAAATAAAACAATCAAATAATTTTTTTATCAAATATGGTACTTATATTTTTATTTTTCATTTCTATTTTACGATTATGATTATCTTTCTGAAAAATTATAAATATAAATAATAAATATAGAATATTTACAAGAAAATAAAATTAATTATTTTTTCTATATTTATAAATTTCAAAATAACATGAGCAATTTTTTTTATTTATAAACATATCTAATAATAAGGAAAACTAAAACAAATATGTTAATGAAGTACCTAAAAATACAAAATATTTTCTGAAAAATGATTTACTTTTCTGGTGTTTGGATGAATCTGTGTAAAATATTTTCTGTTGTTTGGCAGATTTTCTGAAAATATTTTCCGGAAAAGCTATTTTTACATATATTAATAAATTTATATTTTAAATTATTTTTACGTATATTGCAATGATTTATTTATAAATAAATAAATCAAATTAAATATATAATAATACTCCATTATTGCATTGTTCATTCTTCATCCGGATTTATTGCATTGTTGCTCTAGATTTAGATAGAGCTTCATACTTTATCCGGATAAATAGCTCATAAACTCCAACAAATGTAACTTTATAAAGAGGAACAGAAAATCAAAAAGAAAACCATTTGTTTGACTATATAGAGCTAATAACTTATGCATGAACTCGAATGTTGGATCACATAAACAACATTTTGCAAGAGAACAGAAAAGATACATGACAAATGCACTTAAATGGCGGCATGCATACCCATGTTACGCCAGTGCATGAAAACTTACCCAAACAATGCCCAGAACATCAATAAGCCTACACCTTGCAGAGGAAACAACAAATGCAAAGAAAGATTATAGCACTACAATGGAATTTTCTCCACCAATGAAGATGGCTATTTCAAGCAAACAAATGGCTCTGAGTTTTAATTGATTTGTGCATTCATGAAGCTAAGAAGAAGAGCACATGTGAAATTCTTGATGGACATTTTATAACTTTCAATAATTAGGTGATCAAAAAGATAATTTACTAATAATTGAGTGATTTTTTTAACTTTGCATAGTTAAGTGACTAAAGGGAAAAAGCCATAGTTAAGTGGCCTCTACTATAATTTACCGAAAGATATATAAATACACTTGCAGCAATATTTCTTATTTCAATTTTTGAAAAAGTTAAAATTTTAATTAAATTAATATTCGATTAAAGTAACATTTTTAACTTAAAAATGTTCTAATTTTTACCAGCAATCTTGGCTGTTCTTTCCTAAAGGAAAAAAAGAAAAGAAAAGAAACCTAAGCAAAAAAAAGTTACATGTACTGTTGTTGTAAGTCAAATTCTATTATTTGCCATTTATCATCCACTCCCCATTATAAGTATACAAGCTGTGTACATTAATGCATAGAAGTTAAAACCTCCAAAACATTAAATTCTTGTCTCTGCCACATTATTACAACTATTTGCATGTTTAGAACATAAACTAAAATTTGAAAGCTAATGGTTCTTAGAGTGTAAGACTGATTTAATGAAGAATATATACACTTCATCGATAATGGGTTGAGCATAAATTCAACCATGAGATAAATATTAGCTACTTCTTTTCAGAATGTCGACTCCTCTCTAGTTTCACTTTAACATCCATTTAGATCCCGCCATTTGAGGTAAACTAGTCCTGCATGATGTGAATGAGTGTGCACGCTGCAACGACCAAGATGTGAAAAAGTGGTGGTTGGGCCCAAGAATGTCGAACTTCCGGGCATTCTTTGTTCGGGTATCCTTGTCGCATAGACCAAAGCTCCAATGCCATAAAAAGCCCCATCAAAACCTCATACTCGGTTGTGTGAAGTGCCTCAGTGGTGCGCAGAACAAGATGAGCTTGTGAAGAATGGGTGCTATTCACGACATGCCCATGCCAAAGAAGAGGGATGCACGAATCTTTGCGAAACTCGGGATTACAAACACCGGCAATAAGGAAACTAAGATCGTTGCGACTCCTAAGATGGTTATAAATCCCAAATAAAGGTTGCAAAAGAATGGATCACACATGAAGGAGTAATACACTGGAGGATAGAATGAAGTAGAAATAAGAGCCGCGATCCCAGCATAGTCTAGCCTGAGCATGATATATGATAGGCGCTCAGAGTGGCAAGAGAAAAGGTGGCATGTATTGCTAGCCAGCAAGCAGAACATTGCACCACCCAAGAAGGCAAAGAAAGGCCACCGTGTTATCGATCTCACCATTAGGGGTGCTATTATGTTTGCCACATCCTCCTTCACACTTTGCTGCAATTAGAAAGAATAAAATGTATTAGCTGCATGAAGCTCCTACATGCATAGTGCAACCATTGGTATTAAAAGAACAGAACAAAATACAAAGAAGAAATCAAAGAATTAGAAAAAAATATCTGATTGATTCTTTTCATTCACAAAGAACTACTTTCTCGATAGAGCTAAGGGTTGCTTATATAGTGAAGCTTAAGGCTTCTCAACCGCTCATACCAGACTTTACAACCTCTTTAACCTGTAACTAACAAAGAATCGATACAATATTCTGCTATCACCACTTAACTTTCCAAAATTATTAAGGATAACAATTTCGGGGAGACAAGATAAGACATGAAATATTCATGCATACACATTTATCTTAAAAGCCTTGTATCCACTATGGATCCATAAGATTAAAGCTGGCGCATTTGCAAAAAATGTTACAAGATTCAAGCACCGCTACCCTCTCATTTTAGGACGACGAAAGTGCACTCCCGTAAGATCCTATTAACATGAATATACTAAAAGAAACTTTTGACCTATCACAATTGTGGCAGTTGATTTCCTATTGCAAGGACGCTAGCAAAATAAACTACATACTTCGTATTTAAAGTTCCACATATTGTGTTCAAAACATTGTAAGTCAAGGGGAAAAAAATCTGCAAGACAAACATGTACCATATAGGTTGTTATATGCTTAAAGAAGATTTCCCTGGATAACAATACTAAGCTTTCCATGGTTTTTGCTTATAAAAGAAGCCTTTATTGAATCATGTCAACACAGTAGATATCAACTTTATAACTTAGCACCTGTGGCTATAATCATAAGCCTTCAATTGTTTATAAAGATTCTTGAGTAAAAATTTTCAGTCTTTATGGATTCTCTGCCTCGAAACAAGATTCGGTGTTGTCGGGGCATGCGCCTAGGCACACTGAGTTGTGCACCTTAGCACTAGACAAAAGAAGTGCCTTAAACCCTTCCAGGCAATGCCCATTTAACCAGGCACACACCTTTTTTGCAAGGCAATAGGAATAAAAAGCATCTGCCTCATATAAGTTCTCTTTAATTTAATTTAATTTTCACTTTTTTCATTAGATATACCTTTACCAATAAGAAAGGGTTAGTATTAAACTCTATCCTTATCAAAATTCATGTATTAAACAATAGACATGAACCATAAGTAAATCATGTATATTGACCAATAAAAGAATTGCATGTTCTGTAGATATAGATCACACTTTAGAGTTTATTATATATCTTATGTTATATATATAGACATAGAAAAACGCACAGATATACATATTGCACTTCACTTCACTCAAGCTACTGCTTTTTTTTACACCTTGCACCTGAGGGTGTAAGGGACAAAAGTAGCCCCTTCCTCAGCAAGGCAGCAACCCAACTATTCCTTTCTTACCTGGAGGCTTTTCTTAATCTAAAATTTATGATATTCACTAACCCATAAAATACAGAGTCCTCTATTACAGAATAATTTAAGGCTTTTTTCATTTCTATAATTCACCACCAGAAATCCAATTAATGGGATATCAGAAACCCAAAACCTTTCTCTCTGCTCATGAGAGACTTAAACATGTATTTCACGAAATTTGGCTCAAACATAAACCCAATATAAAAATTTGAAATGATATTGCAATGATGAAGCTATAATTGACATACTTGCATATTATTTTTATAGTGTTCAAGTATCAAAATTGATATGAAGTACAGTCAACTTCAAAGAAGATAGAGGCAACCATTTCCTAACATTGATGAAAAAACCACACCAAAGCCTTGAATCGACAGAATTTACCCAAACCCAGGAAATGAGCTTTAAAAAGAACAATAAGAAAATGTGGACAAGTAACGAACAAGGAAAAAAAAAGCTTTAAAAAGAAGATGCCATACCTTAAGTCAAGACCTTGCAAAGAGGAATGAGATTTGCCTGAGAAAGAGAGAAAGAGAGGAACGAGATTTGCCTTTGCTTGAGAAAGAGAGGAATGAGATTTGCAGAAAGAGAGAAAGAGAGAAAGAAGATGAAGAACAGAAGGAAGGGAGAAAGACTTTTATCTGGACAAAGAAGGAGATGGAAAATGTATTACAGGAAAAAAAATCAGTAAGGCATTTTCCCTAAAATGAATGAGATTTTAGCCGTATCTTGGAAAATGTTTTCCAATTGTAAAGTATTTTTATGCTTCCAAATACGTAGAACTAGGAAAACATTTTCATGCTTCGAAACGGAGCCTTAAAATTGAATAAAAGATATCTAAGAAAAATTGGATTAACCATCTTCGAACAAAATTAAATAATAATAATAAAATCATAGAAAACATTACAACGCCTGTCCTCCACGATCCCATATGCATATGAATCTTTTTACTAACTAATTTCTTACTCCACGTAGATTGTATATGTATATTTATATATTTTGTTTTATTTAATTATATATTTTTAATTTATATAATGTAAATAATTATCATTCAAAGATGAATCACTAATTATTTTTATTTATTTTATAATATATTTTTATTTCATATAATATAAGAAAATTAAAACATTATTATAATAAGATACTTTTATCTATAAACTTTAATAGTGTAAATTATAATGAAAGTGATCAGGAAAAAGTATAATTTAAATATTTATCGGATTTTATCTATTAATATTTTTAACTTTAATATTGTTATGGCATTCACTATTATTAACTCGTTACTTGATTAAATCTTGACCTGTATTCTATACGGTTTGCACCTCCTATGAGACTGCACGATGTGGGTTTGCACTATCATATAAGTGAATCCACATCATATAAACACATGTTAATCTTAGAGTAGGATACGTGTCGATGTGCATGTTAATGTACCTATTATATTACATCCATGAACAATAACTATATCATATAAATACATAGTTTAACCCATCTGAAGCGGATACACATAAATACTCAACAAATATTATAAAAAAAATAGTATAAATTACAATACAAGTATAATCAAAGATAAATATAAAAACACAAATAGTCCATACTTATAGAACAGATAATGGACTTGCTGGTTCCACATGCAGCTTCCCTCTATTTTCTCTTTCGGCTCCAAAGTTGAAGATATGGATCCAGTGTTCTATTTCAAAAGTAAGCCCAAATTTTACACTGGGCCTTAAATTTCTCAATAAAAGCCCAAATGGATCTAAGATTTCTAAAATTCAGATTTCTGGTAATTCGGCACTTCCAATTTCATTTTTTTAAAATAAGACTCAAGTTTTACTGTATTTATGTTTTGGCACTTAAATACTATTTTTTGTCAATTTAATCACTTTCGTTAGCTTAATTTCATTTTTTAGTCACCCCACCATTAAATGCTTTGGTTAGTAGATAAAAATGCTTATGTGACTTGGTATAATTATAAACTTAGCCTTAAATATGTATTCATTTTGTTAATTTAATCCTGTTTTTGAAAAAAATCAATAAATATAACACTCAATATTTACGCATTCTATCAAATTGGTCTTGATTTTTAAAGTTTAAATAGTATAGATTAAAAATAGTTTTTTAATTAAAATTTAAAAATACATAAAAATTCAAAATTATTAAAATTTAAAATATATTTATAAATTGATAAAATTTGATATTTCGGCACCTTTTTTTCCACGTTATTATTTCTCCTTTTTGCCTTTGTTTTGGTCTTCTGCCCTTGCCCCTGTTTTTTTGGCAAATTAACACATGGCTGGAACGTCTCCTGTTGCCAATCTTTGATCGCCAGCGAACGGTCGTGCCTTGGGTCACATTGGGCTCGTCCCATTTTGCTCACGGCTACCTTTATGGTGATTGGTTCACCTTGCGCTTTTATCATATGTAATTTTTGTGGGCACAAAAACTGCGAAGGATATATATATGTTAGTAATAATGAAATAAGAATATAGATAAATCAGTCGGATCCACCTATTCCCTATACTGCAAGTTTATGTTTTGTTTAGGTACTTAAATGAAATACTGACTCTTACTTTAATTCTATTACCATTTTCTATCCAACCGATATTCATTCTTTAAAAATATTCCTTTAACCAATTGAATGTTAACAAAAAAAAAAAAAAAAACCTTACTTTTTCGTTTTCTCCCTTCTCTCTCATCTCCCCCATTAAACTTCTTCTTTAAAACTCTCGCTCCCTCTTAGGTCTCTCAAGTCTCACCTTCAAAATTCTTTAATACTTTCCACAGTCGATAGGCCTCTCGCCCTCGCCTTCTTTAGATCAGTTGTTCTTGGATTCCCCGTGCGGCCACCCACTGTTATTTTGTTTTAATTCTTTGAGCTTTGAACCAAAGGAAAGCTAAACACTAAAACAAACAGGATATGAAAAATAATTGGAACTAGGAAAGAAAATGTGAAAATAAAAAAAAAAAAGTTTAAATGATGTTTTATTAAAAAATAATAATATAAAACTTGGAAACTGCAAAGTGGACGGTGCTGGTGCAATTACATTTACCAGGCACGAGAAATAATAATGTAACAAAAAATTGTGAAGGTTAACTGTGAACTATTTAATTTTACCACTAACCTATTTTTATTTGAATTAATATTTGATTTATTTAAATAACATTTATATTTTTATTATCTTAAAAATATATAATTTAATTCTGAAAAAAAAAAATTTACCTTCGCATTGGCTTCATGCATAGGGACTTGCGTTGGTTAGTTAACTCTCATGGTATTGTTTCACATATATAGCCATTAACAAGCATATTTAGTAAGTACCAAACAGGGGAGTGCTCTCCCCTACTTTATCTTCCATATCAACATTATGCCCATACCATATTTTGCAAATATATACAAACACAAAAAATAAAAGAATACAAGCATATTTGTATTTGTGGAGATGAAGATGAAGAAGATAAAAAAGTAAGGTGATGGGGTTTTGATCTATTTGCGGAAAGTTATTAATACAGTTTTAAAGAAGTTCAATGGGGCGACCTAGATAAAGGAAAAACGCGGCGGAGAGCAGAGAGGAGTAAGAAAATGAAAAAAATTATTACTTTTTTCTTTTGGTCATATGTCAACGTGTGATTGATTAAAAAAATTTGAATGGATGGATAACAGTTAGACTAAAAGTGGTAATAAAGTTAAAGTTTAAGTATCATTTCTGATAAAAAAAAAATGTTTAGGTATCTAAATGAGAAAAATATTATAGTTTAGGGGCTAATTTTTCATTTAAGCTTTGCTTAGACCTAAACTTTTATTTTTGGTGGATTTTACAGCCATTACTAATATTTTTTTTAATATTATGTTGAAATTATCTTAATATTAGAAATATTTTTTTAGAACAACGAATGTCACCTTAACCACATTTCAAAAATTGAAATGTCCCAAATTAAAGAGATCGTGAGTTGTTTCAGTGTTTGTGTTTGGCTCCAATCTTAAATAATATCATATTTAATGATATGGCGTAAGAAAAATCTTTTGTATTTTCGTAAATAGCATCTATCATATAATATTTAGGTTCGTGACACAAATAGTCTATAATTTTAATTATAAAAATTTATATAAACCTAATTTGGTGAAAATTTTATTTTAAATTGTAACTCTTTTTATTATACGTAAATTAGATCAAAATAATATAAAATTTATAATATATAATCTTAAAAAATTGTTCTATCAAACTTTTTTATAAATAAATTTATGGAAAAAATATATATAACATATTTTTATATATACAATATGCACACGTAAATAAATTATGTCTATATTTTTTTATCATAATTTTTATGACATAACTTATTTACAAATAAGTGTATGGTAAAATTTTTATAACACATTATTTCTTACCATATGCTTTTTGACTATGACATTAAATTTTGTTAGGATTTAAATAATATAATTTTTTTTATTATAACTTTATAAAATTAACATAATTTTTTTATAATATAAACTTTTAAGATTTATAATACAAGTTTAGAAAATTTTTACCATAATCATCCCAACCACTTGTACCTATTTAAGTTTATTATATAATTTTTATAACATAAATTTGTATAAATTTTTTTCTTAAAGGTAAGTCATGTATGAGTTTTTGAAAAGCCACAAGGTAATTGGATTTGAGTGTAAATACCCACGTAATTACTCTAAATCTCACCTATTTACTAAGGATTAAAAAGTATAATTAGAGTACTCAAATTATACCCAATTCAGTGAGACTTTGCGATAAGTACTCAAACATGCCACTCTGATGAAATTACAAACGATTATATATTCAAATCCGATTATTAGGTGACTTTTCAAATATTACCTAATATTGGGTATGTGTTTGGCATTATTTTTGGTAACAAGAAGAGGCTTAACAGCCTAAAAAAAGCTAAGAAAACAAAATGTCGATTAGTCAGGAAGCATCAAAGGCATCAGCACAGTAGACCTCCACCACCTCTTGTGGTGGCTCTTCAAACAATTGTTCTGACATGCCAGCCATGAAAGTCATCTTAACCAGACAGTCCGCAAGCGAAATTGTCTTTCGAAGTACATTATTGAGCTTGACGATACCAATCACTCAATCGACATGAGCTTAATACTTTCTTAATTAAAGCTTTAATGTGAAATCAGTTAACATGATATCCCATACTTTCCTTAATTAAAGGAAATTAATAGAATAAGTTAAGGGATGTGTATGTAGAGATACCTGGATAAGGGTTGACTTTTCTGCAACATTATCCCCAAATTGAGGAAGACGATTTTATTTAGATGCAACAATAATAGCATGGTATATCGGAGGGTTCTTAGTTTTTAGTATACCTCTGAATTGTTTTTGGCTTTTTATCGAGTTTGTAGTTATAACATTTTAGTTTTTGATTTTTCTTAAGTAAATTGAGTGTCAAATTATAAATTTTGGTCTAATTTATATTACAATAAAAAATATAATTTATACATTAAAATTAAAATTTATAAAAAAATTATATTAATTATTTAAAAGTATTTAAAAATAATTAAAAAATTATATTTATATTTCATATATCATAAAATTAATAACGAGTTATCATAAATTATTTTATTATATTTTTATTATAATCTAAATTGAATATTTTTAATGCCAAAATAATAATAGCATAACATCGTGGTAATAGTATAATAACAGGTGAGAACAAGAATACTTTACACATAAGTCAATTCTAATTTTATTATAATTTAAGTTTATATATTCTATATGTCAATCGATGATTGGGCATACTATATTATCATTTAATTGGAATTCACTAAAACTGTCAATCGATTCATTACATCTAGATGAAATTGAGGAAATTCAGGAAGAATGAAAGCCAATTGGAAGAAATCAATAAAAATATCAATGAAGCAATATAGGAAAGCAACATCCATGCCTAGACAAAAAAGTTAGCAACTTGGGAAAACATCCAAGTTCAGACAAAAAAAGGAAGCAACTTGGGAAAGGAACATCTAGGTTCAGACAAAAAAGGAAGCAACATGGAAGCAATCATGTCATGACAAAAATCATCAAATCAATGATGAAACATCATTCTTATCAGAAAAACTATGTGGGATTCAAAGAAAATTAAACAGAGTTCAAGAATTCTCCTATAAATAGAGATGAAGGAAGCCTAAGGGAAGCATCGAAGTTTGTTGGAAAAACCTTTCCTTATCCACTTCTCATCCACCATCCTCTCTTGATATCTACTTTTTATCCACCATCCTCTCTTTCTTTGTACGAGTTTTATTTTGTGAATTTGTAATATTATCTATTGTCTCCCCTCTCCCTTTGTAATTGGTATCAAAGCGTCAGTGTTGTCGAAACCATTTTTTTGAAAACGGGAATCGACTTTTTAGAAAGCGAAAAAATGGAGTCGCCACCGACCCTTTTTGAGGTGTAATCGGATCACCTTGAAGTAAATCATGTTAATAAAACATTATATTTATTAAAATAATAATTTTAGGTCTACGAAAATTGAGAGAAAGGGTTTGGGAGTCTGTTACGCACGAGGAAGGGTTAGCACCCCCGTAATAACGCCCAAAATTGGTACCAAACTGATTAAATAACTGTCTTTGTGCCTAAGATTTAAAATGTTTTTGAAATGAGGTCCCTTTTTATTACATTTGAATAATCCGAATTGGTTGTCAAAATCTTCTTGTTTCAGGAGAATATAGCACCACATCCAGCGCGGTAGGATGCGATCCTTTATATCCTCGAAAACACGATAGATTTCGACTTCCAAAAATTTATAATTCGTAAATTACGGAAGGATGCTCAACTATTTAGTCCAACGAAAAATCGAAACCCAGCACAGTAGGGCACGATTCCTCGAATTTTCAAATATTCGAACATTGCCTTGTTTTAGAAAACACGAGTGAAATTGAATAGGGACATTCGATTATTTGGAACAAATGGGAGATCGCAACCCAACACGATAGGGTACTATTCCCGAATTGCTAAACGTCGAATATTTCCTTTGTTTTAAAAAAGTTTTTAGAAAACATGAATGAAATTCTAAAGAGATATTCGATTATTTTGAGCAAACAAGAAATTGCAACCCAGCACGGTAGGGCACGATTCCTCGAATTGCTAAAAATCGAACATCGCCTTCGCTTTAAGTAATTTCAACAAATAATTATGAAGGCGGCTTGTAATATGCTAATTCGATTTGGAATAAAATGGGATAATTATTTTTAAAGGGTTAAAAGTTATAAACAATATTTGAAAACCGGAAAGGAAATAAAAACTCGGGATAATATAAATGTATAGGATGCTATGATGGAGATAACATAATTTGTTTAATAAACTAACAAGATAACAATCAAATTCAACCGATCTAAGAATATTATCAATTTCCTAAGCATGAATGAAGAGTGAATAATATAATGATGATATGAAACGACAATAATATACAACAACAATATGCATAGCCTAACACAACCAAACACAAAATGTGCAAAAACGAGAATCAAAACACGGATTATAAAAAAAGGGAATAATTTAAAAGGATGAACACATTATATATTATATGAATTGTTAAACTAGAAACTTTTTACAAAATGAAGGTATACATATGAGCATTAAAATACATTTTATAGAATGAATACTTAAATCGAATAATATACGAAGTATTAAAAAATATCGGTTTAAAGCTAACAATCTTTATATGTAAAGATAATACAAGTATATAATAATTTTAAGAACACATTAAATTTACAGATCATATATATATATATATATATATATATATATATATATATATATATATATATATATATAAACTAATTTAGAATAAAAGAATATGTATGCAAAATTAAATTAGCTTTACCATAAATTATAATGGATTTAGAAACATATTCATATACACAAGAATATAGGTATAATACTAGGGCTTAGCAATATATGTGCATAAATAATATTTTAAATGGGGTACAAAACCTATGATTTCTTTTCAATCAGCAAGCATGTGTGCTTAAAATACATAACAGGGTTATATGTATAAATAGTATAATCCTAATAATATATAAAGTAAAGTTAATTTCATTTTCAAGGTACATATGTATTCCTATATATAATAATGCATAAAACATAGAACAACATATAATAAATGAAATTACAATTAATCAAGCTACAACAAATAAATACATAAAATCATACAAGTGATACATTCAACATCAATAAACACGAATAATAGAGAAAACTATAAAAAGGAATTAAAACAAAACTTATTTGAAATCGAATTAAAATAAGGAGACTAATTCATAAATAAAATAAGCTGCTGGGGTTAAAATAAGGACCCAAACGAATGCGCGAGTAATCAGGGAGGACCGAATGGGAAATAAACCCTCTATCCGAAACGCATCGTTTAATACAGGACCAAGATGAAACACAAATGTAATTTCTGGGCGAAATTTTAAAAAAGAAAAAAAGAAGATGGGACAACCTCGAAAACAGCCTCAAAAGCGGAGGGACTGAGGGCGCAAATAGCCCTTCAGTCCAAAAACACGCGGATCCTAGGCGGTTTTCGGGTCGGGGCTCGGGTCATATACTTAAAAGGCGCCGTTTTGGTCATTAAGTTTTTACCCCAAAACGACGCCGTACCGGGGTGCTATATAAACAAAATTTTTAATGAAAATTTTCATTTTATCAGTGTAAGGGAAAAAAAAAAGAAAGAGGAGAGTGAGGGAATCCGGCCTAGGCGATTTTCGGTCACCGGACTAGGGCCCGCCGATCACCGACGTCTACCGCGTACGGCGGTCGGAGGTGTCAAAACCTCCGAATCGACTCATTTCGTCCCCGTCATCCCATTTTCGAGTTTTAAGCTAACCAATGGGAATCTAGGAGACCGGATCGAACCAAGGAAACCGAACGGTTCTGGCTTCTCCGATCTCCATAGCGGTAATAATACTCTTTCCCTTTTTTTGAATATGTGTGTGTTATGTATGCATGCATTGGATCGACTGGTAAGGAAAAGAAACAGTTAACAGAATAAAGGAACCACCTTTGTTCTCAGAAAAATTTTCAACTTCTGTTCTTATTTTTGTTGTATCCGTTCTTGTAAAAAAAAAAAGGGTTCCGAAAAGAAAAAAAAACCCCTTTACAAGCTGATCTGTTTGGCTTTTATAAAGCCATTACATCTATTTTTTTATCATTTTCCCTATTCTTTGCGTGTCCTTCTTGCAGGAGCAGTTAGAGGTGGAGTAGGTGGCTACCAGTGGCGGTGCCAGAGTCCCAGGGCTAAGTTCGGCCCTGAAAGGCAATAGGGGCTAGGGTTTTTTTGGAGAATGTTGAGAGTGGGCCTGTAATTGGGTTTAAAGGTTATAACGGGTTGTGGGCTTTGTTTATTATTTTAGGTTTTGGGTTTTAAACGGGCCGGGCAAATTGGGCCTGTTACAGCTGCCCCTCTTTGCTCGTTGTCGTGTAACGAGAATGGAGCAAAGATTTTAAGAAGGCCAATTTTGCCTGGACCTGTCGAGTCTTGACTTCTTTTGTCGCTTCTTTTCTTCAAGTAGCTACAATATGCTCCACTACAACTTTAACGAAATGAGATTCATTATCTTCAGTCCGCTCCACTGCTACTCCAGGGAGATAAGGCTAATGGCTTCAATCTGCTCCACTGCAACTTCAGGGAGATAAGATTTGCCATCTTCAGTCTGCTCGACTGCAACTTTAGGGAGATAAGACTTGTAACTTTAACCTGCTCCACTGCAACTTCAGGGAGATAAGATTTGCCATCTTCAGTCTGCTCCACTGCAACTTCAGGGAGATAGGACTTGTTTTGATCTGTTCTAATGCAACTTCAGAGAGATAAGATCTGTGATTTATAGCTTCAATCTGTTCCACTGCAACTTCAAGGAAATAAGATTTGTTATCTTTAGTCTACTCCACTACAACTTCAGGGAGATAAGACTTGTTTTGATCTGCTCTACTTCAACTTTAGAGAGATAGGATCTGTGGTTTATAGCTTTAGTCTGCTCCACTGCAACTTCAGGGAGATAAGACTTATGACTTTAATCTACTTCGCTGAAACTTCAAGGAGATCTGCTGTGGCTTCTGGCCGCTCTGACGTCATTTCAGGAAAAGTGATTGGTAATTCAGCCTGTTACCCTACTGTCTAAGGGGTCAAGGCTTGCGAATTTGCTGATTCTAAGGATATGACCTGTAGAATCAGTTCTATGTATTCATGCTTATGCCAAAGAATTAGGATGCTATGATCGAAATGAATCAAATGTTCTTAACTAGCTACGCTATGAATGATCTATAAATGCATGAGTGCAGCATGTGGTGAGCGTGAATCTCTTTTTAATGTTTAGGTTGTCATTGCTCTTTGTTCATAAAGGTTCTTTCACTGAGTCGGTACCTGTCTCTTATTTAGCTTAGATCTTTGAATAAAAAAACCTGAAGAGGTAGTCCCAATTTAAACTCTTTCTTCTTAAGTGTTTCCAATCTTTAAGTTTGAGTTAATTTTAAGTAATAGCCCTGTTTCAGGCTCCTGTACTATTTAGAAACTTTCAGAGTAATATACAGAACTTCTTTCGTGAATGTGTCATTAATCCATTAATCATCATTTCGATGCAAAGTGCTTGAAAAAGATCACAATAATGACAAAACTGGAATTCGTCAGAAACAAAATTGGAAGGGAATAAATTAATCACAGACAACTAGCATTGTAAGAATAAATAAAAAGAGAATAGGTGCCGCAGATATCGCAGCGTGAGCTTCTCTGTACGGACTTCTTGAGGACTCCTTTTTGCCTAATATATGTTTAGGGGATCTAGAGTACTCTTGTAGATGCCCCAAGGTGCAAAATCTCACCTCCTTGTTAGTTTAGGTATCGCAAGACTGCCGTATGCCTCACCTTTGATCAAAATTTGAATCGCCCTTTACGGGTTTTCAATTCAAAAACCCCTTTGGTCTCAAGATGCTCTTTGCGAGTTTTCACCTTGGCCTCTCCCTTTTTTTTTTTTTAGGCGAAATATTTCTTAACCGAATCCGAGTTCACAGGATTAGGTAAAGTCCTGCCATCCATTTCGGCCAAGATCAATGCTCCTCTAGAAAAGGCTTTCTTTACCACATAAGGTCTTTCCCAATTCGGCATCCATTTCCCTCTGAAATCTTTTTGTATGGGCAGGATCTTTTTCAATACTAGGTCCCCCTCGTGGAATTCTCTGGGACGAACCTTTTTGTTGTAAGCTCGCATCATTCGTTTCTGGTACATTTGACCATGGCGAATAGCCCTTAGCCTCTTTTCTTCAATTAAATTCAACTGATCGTATCGGGATTGGATCCATTCTGCCTCGTCTAACTTTATTTTTGACAAAACTCTGAGGGAAGGAATCTCGACCTCGATAGGTAAAACCGCCTCCATTCCGTAGACCAACGAGAAAGGTGTTGCCCCGGTAGAAGTCCTGACAGATGTTCAATAAGCATAAAGGGCGAATGGTAGCTTCTCATGCCAATCTTTATAAGTTTCGGCCATCTTTCCCACAATCTTCTTGATGTTCTTGTTGGCTGCTTCGACTGCACCGTTTATTTTCAGGCGATATGGCGACGAGTTGTGGTGTCTGATCTTGAACTGACTACAGACATCCGCTATCATGCTATTGTTCAAATTCAATGCATTATCAGATATGATCCTTTCTGGCATTCCATATCGACAAATGATTTTCTTTTTTAGGAACTTGCTAACTGCCGGTTTAGTTACATTGGCATATGAAGCGGCTTCTACCCACTTGGTGAAGTAGTCGATGACCACAAAGATGAATCGATGCCCATTCGAAGCTTTTGGTGAGATTGGTCTGATCACATCTATGCCCCACATCGAAAAAGGCCACGGAGAAGTCATAACATGTAGAGGTGAAGGAGGCACGTTAATTTTGTCTCCATAAATTTGGCATTTATGACATCTTTTGGCATATTTAATACAATCTCCTTCCATGGTGAAATAATAATACCCAAACCTCATAATTTGCCTGGCCATTGTAAAGCCATTAGCGTGTGTCCCGCAGACGCCCTCATGGACTTCTTCCAAGATTTTCTTAGCCTCAATAGCGTCTACACATCTTAGCAATACTTGATCCTTTCTTCTTTTGTATAGGATCTCCCCGTCCAAGACATAGTCACTGGCCAGCCTTCTTAACGTTCTCTTGTCGTTCTCAGTAGCTTGGTCGGGGTACTCACGATTCTTCACATATCGCAGGATATCGTGGTACCAAGGGTGATCATCATTTTCCATTTCTTCTTCGAGGTTGCAACAGTGAGCTGGAGCTTCATAGATACTCATTTGGATCGGTTTTACATCCTCTTGTTTGCTCACCTTGATCATGGAAGCTAAAGTTGCTAGGGCGTCAGCCATCTGATTTTCTTCTCAAGGGAGGTAGCAAAAAATGATATCATTAAATTCTTCAATTAATTCGAGGACCAAATTTCTGTAATTGATCAATTTGGAATCTCTCGTCTCCCATTCACCTTTGAGTTGATAAATCACTAGGGCATAATCTCCATATACTTCTAATGTTTTAATCTTGCGTTCTATGCCGCACGGATGCCCATGATGCATGCTTCGTATTCCGCCATATTATTCGTACAATCAAAATCCAATTTACTGGTGAAGGGGTAATGATCTCCGTCAGGGGATACCAAGACTGCCCCAATTCCGTTGCCCACAGCATTTGATGCTCCGTCGAAGTTTAATTTCCAAGGGTGACCTCCTTGAGGATCTTCTTCAGTGGCTGCCACATACATCAGATCTTCATTTGGGAAATCAAAGTTTAGGGGCTCGTAGTCTTCTAGAGCTCTACTGGCTAGAAAATCTGCTATTGCGCTCCCTTTCACTGCTTTCTGGTTTACATAGATGATATCAAACTCGGAGAGTAGAATTTGCCATCGGGTCATTCTTCCATTTAAAGCAGTTGACTCCATTAAGTACTTCAGAGGGTCCAATTTAGAATCAGCCAAGTTGTATGATACAACAGGTATTGTCTCAACCTTCGGGTTGTCCAAATTAAGGCACAACATAATTTTTCAATTGGCGAGTATCTCATGTCACACTCAGTGAACTTCTTACTGAGGTAATATATCGCTCTTTCTTTCCTTCCTGACTCATCGTGTTGGCCAAGTACACATCCCATAGAATTTTCAAATCTTGTTAAATCTGATGTCGGTGGCTTATTTGGACTAGGTGGTGTCAGCACTGGGGCATTAGACAAATATTGCTTAACCTTGTCGAAGGTTTTCTGACATTTTTCATCCCAAACACCAGGGTTGTACTTCTTAAGGAGACAAAATATGGGATCACATTTCTCAGTTAGTTGTGAGATGAACCGAGCGATGTAATTTAATCTTCCTAGGAATCCCCGAACTTTGTTTTGAGTATGCGGTGGAGGTAGCTCCTGTATGGCTTTGACTTTGTCTGGGTCAATCTCAATCCCTTTTTCGCTGACTACGAATCCTAGCAAACTTTTTCCGACTGGCCAGAAGGTGCATTTCTTTGGATTGAGTTTCAACTGGAATTTTCTCAATCTCAAAAATAATTTCTTCAAGACTTGCACATGCTCTTCTTCCGTCCGGGATTTAGCGATCATGTCGTCAACATAGACTTCGATTTCTTTGTGTATCATATCATGGAACAGGGTTACCATGGCTCTCTGATATGTTGCTCCTGCATTTTTCAATCCGAATGGCATTACCTTATAGCAAAAGGTTCCCCACATGGTCACAAAAGTGGTCATATTCATGTCTTCAGGATGCATCTTAATCTGATTGTACCCTGAGAAACCATCCATGAAGGAGAAAAGTGAGTAACCTGCCGTGTTGTCCACTAAGGCATCAATATGAGGCAAAGGAAAATTATCTTTCGGGCTGGCTTTGTTTAATTCTCTGTAATCTACGCACATCCGTACTTTTCTATCTTTTTTAGGGACAGGGAGAATGTTAGCTACCCATTCTGAGTACTCAACTACTTGTAAAAAACCAGCATCAAATTGCTTCTTGACCTCCTCTTTTATTTTCAGTAAGACATCTGGCCTCATCCGTCGAAGTTTCTGTTGGACTGGCTTGCATTCTTCCTTGATGGGGAGTCTGTGTACCATAATATCAGTATTTAGCCCAGGCATATCTTGATATGACCATGCAAATACATCCTTGAACTCTTGGAGTAACTCGATAAGATTTCGCTTTGTCTCTAGGGTTATGCAAGCTCTGATCTTTACTTCTTTCTTTTCTAGTTTATCTCCTAAGTTCACGACTTCTACTGACTCTATGTGAGGTAGGATCTGCTTCTCCTCTTGTTCTACCATTCTTAACAAATCAGGGAATAAGTTACAGTCTTTGTCATATTCAAAGTCCTGTGATCCCTCTAGACATATACCTTACTCAAAAGGAGACTCTGAGTTAGTAGCAACGTTGCTCATATCGTTGATATCCGGAGACCTGTTGTAGGTATAAAGGAAGATACAAAGAACAAAAGAATCTAAGAATAATGATGTGGATAGTATGATTATGAATGAAAGAATAAAAGAATATTTGCACGAGATAAGACAAAAGATGCATTTCATTGAAATAATAATTTTTGAACACAAGCCTATTTCACAAAAGGACACTTATTACTCCTAGGCCTAGAGTAATAGGTGTGTTTTGGGCATTACTCTGAACTAGTTCTAAAGACTACAGGAATCTCCTCTGCAGTCCAGTTATTCAGAACACTTCCCAGCTCAAAAGGGCGAACGCCCGATAAATTCTCTACTCCAGTTCCTTCCTCGTATGTAGCGTTAATGCTTAAGTCTTCCAACATTTCTTCGGCAGATCCTTTCCTTGTCTCTCTTCCTTCGGAGTAAATGGTTCCTCCTGACACAAATGTTTTGGATATGTGAGGAAAGGTCATCGGCTCCCACTTAACCTCTTCCCCTCTTAAACGTGCTCTTCTCCGTTCTTGTTTCTTTTCTTGCTCTTTTCTCATCTATTTTGCATCTGGCTTGAATCCTAAGCCAAAGCGATCTCGTTTGTCCATGAGCATAGGTGCGTCGACCCTCCCTTATAGACTTCTTCCAAGCCCTTTCCCTGGCAAAGCTCCTTTCCCAACCGTCAGTTGTAGACTCATTCTTGTAGTCTTAGAGATTCTGGGTGTCGAGACCTTATTTCCTTCAACAAAAAAGGTCACATTTACAAATTCTAACGACCGAAAAGAACATTCTATAGCCTCTTCATCTGTCCCTACATATGGTGCATTGCTGGTAACAGATGCAATGATATCCTCTTCTGCGTTCACAGTCACCAGTCGGCCTTCCGTTATAAACTTGAGCTTTTGATGTAGTGATGATGGCACTGCCCCTGCCGAGTGAATCCATGGCCTTCCCAACAAGCAATTGTAAGAGGGTTTGATGTCCATCACTAAGAAATCTATCTCATATGTGCTTGGACCAATTAAGAGGGGTATTTCAATCCTCCCCATTACCTTCCTTTTAGTGCCATCGAATGTCCTTACTACATTTTGGCACGTTTTCATATTGGAATTATCCACGGGCAACCTATTCAGTATGGATAGGGGTAGGACATTTAGTGCTGACCCATTATCAATCAATACCCCCGGTAATGTGAATCCCTTACAACGG
The DNA here is from genome assembly GCA_025698475.1 of Gossypium anomalum. Taxonomy (NCBI): domain Eukaryota; kingdom Viridiplantae; phylum Streptophyta; class Magnoliopsida; order Malvales; family Malvaceae; genus Gossypium; species Gossypium anomalum. Next base: position 8,812,169 of record CM046967.1, on the reverse strand, counting down.
GTGGTGATGTGTAGCGCTTTTGTTGACCCCATTCCTCCCGACGGTATTTCATCATCATTAAAAAATATGAAATTATCGGTGCTTATATTGTTGACAAGGTGATCCAGCTTATTGACAGAGATGTCATTCGCGACATAGGTCTTGTTCAGCACCTTCAATAACGCATTCTGATGTGTCTCTAAACTCATAAGTAAAGCTAGCACTGAGATACGAGCCAGCTGCTTGTATAGCTGTTCTACAACGCTATATTCACTGTGCTTCAGGAATTTTAAGAACTCTTTAGCCTCTTTTTCAGTTACGGACTCATTGACAGGTGATTCAGATCTAGATGGCTTTTCCTTTTCTTGTTCAGCAACCACAGATTTTCCTTTGGCTGGTTCTACCTTTGTGCTTGGGGTATAACGCCTTCCGCTTCGCGTATAGAAACCCTCATCTTGACATTCTTCTAAAGTGCCAGCTGGGTTCTCCTTTCCTCGGATTGTCACATTACAATCATAGTTCCAAAGCATGCTCTTGCTATCTTTGTAAGGGAAAGCAACGGGTCTCTGGATTATGATCTTTGGCATAATTGGTACTCCCGCTTTATCGTTTCTTGGTCGCGAAATTATCACCACCGGATGATTCACTCTCTGCACCCCTTCTGCTTTTCCTTCTTCTGAGGTATAAACCTCTCATTCTTCTGTCCTTTCGATTTTTTCGTAAAATTCTATCTCCTTATTGTCCATCAGATTTTGCACCATGGACCTGAATTCACTGCACTCTTGGATATTATGGCTTTCATCCTTATGAAACTCGCAGTATCTTCTTGCTTCTCTAGGCTTTTCCTTTGAATGTTGTGTAACCAATTCTCCATCAACCATTTGTTCCCAAACCCAACTCAATGGAGTTTTCACCTCTGCCACGTCGACCTTGATTCTTTTGTTCCCACACTCGATTATCGCATTCACCCCTTTATGATCGGGCAACGGATTTCCTGCTACATTGGGGCCAGGTGAGTCATCAAACTTTATAACACCCATTTCGATGAGTTTCTCCACTAACTTTTTAAACGCGGTGCAGTTCTCAATCGAGTGTCCCGTTACCCCTGCATGGTACTCACATTAGGCGTTTGTGTCATACCATTTTGGGAATGGGGGTTGCAAAGGATTCAAGTAGAAAGGTGACACTACATGGGCATCAAACAAGCTCTGATACAATTCTTTATAGGATATCGGGATAGGCGTAAACTGGAGTCTTTCTTTGTTAGGCCTTGGGTTAGAATCTTGTCTTGTAGAGCCACGATGGTTTGGTAGGCTGCGCCTCTTGGTTGGTTCACACGATGTAGGCTTAGAAGAATACGAGCTCGTGTTGTTCACCTCATTTTCCTTCCTTCTCGGGGCTGATTTCTTAGCGTTTTCCCTTGCTTTAATCTTTCCACATCTTATCGCGTTCTCTATCATCTCTCCAGACATCACTATATCTGAGAAGCTCTTAGTGGCGCTCCCTAACATGTGGTTGATGAATAGAGCCTTCAGCGTATTGATAAAGAGGATGGTTGTTTCTTTCTCCAGAAGAGGTGGTTGGACTTGCGTTGCCATTTCTCTCCACCTTTGGGCATACTGTCTGAAGTTCTCACTTTGCTTCTTCTCCATATTTTGCAACGTAATCCTGTCAGGGGCCATATCCATCACATGGCTGTACTGCTTCATAAAGGCTTGAGCTAAGTCTTTCCATGAGTTAATCTTAGTAAGGCTCAACTGGTTGTACCATTTGGATGCCGCCCCAACCAAACTATCACGAAGCAATGAATCAATAAGCGATCGTTGTTGACATACCCGATCATTAAATCGCAAAACATAGTAATATGAGCCTCGGGCGCTCATTCCATTGTATTTTTAAAAATTGGCATTTTGAACTTAGGGGAAGGACTAAGTGCGGGACCATGCTCAAATCTTTAGCATCGACCCACAAAGTGATAGTCAAGCACTTTCCATTGCTTTAAACCTTTCCTCTAACCACCGCATCGTTCTTCCAATTCTTTCAAAGCGATGTCCGACTTCTCTCATTTTCGCCATATTGTCCAAGTCGGGATTATAGGATTAATGAGGTTGTCTCTGGATTAGAGCCCGAGCTTTGTTTGATAGTTGATTGGCATTTAAGTATCGGCTGGAATTGCTTTGGGCCTAATTGTTCTGAACGGCCTTTGTATGCGTGCGGCTCGGGTTGTGTTTGAGTATTCATCGGGGTAAAGCCGGGAGGGTAGGGAGGATCTTGATAATAGATAGCCTCTCGTGTATGTGCCTCGTCTTTGTGTTTGAGCGTTTGCGGGGAGCAAAACAGTGGGGTAAAGGAATCTTCATTATTATTTCCAATGTCGACCATAGGGCTTTTTCCTTTGTGTCGGCCGACTAGTCGATGTCGGGTCGACTCTTCCATCATATTTCTTTGCGATTCCAGCATTTGATCCCTCATTTCTTCTTTGGATTTTAGCTAATCTGTTCTTGTACTTGTGCTTGCATCCGCTCTTGCATCTCTTTCTGCATTTGCTCCAATCTTTCTAGTTTTTTATCCATTGCTTTAGTTCTTGTGTCGTAAGGATGCGTGCTCGAGAGATTTTCGTCGGTTTCCAGATTACTAAAACATTTTTAATTAATTAGAATCTTTTTATGGTCTTTAATGCATACGATGTAATGTAATGCAAATGCATGAATGCAAAGGAGGCATCAATTTTGATTCAATTCCTTTTAAGAAACTTCACTAGAAAATAAAAATCTTTATATAAAACTGAGTTACAAATAAGACTTCGCCCTAATGCTTAGAGCCTTAATTTTCATGAACAACGAAGCTAGTTCCTGTCCCCGATCTGACTCCAACTCGTACTTTACGCTCAAGTATGTGCGCTTGTACGCTGTGGCTTGTAAATGTCGGTTACCTCGCGAATCTGGGTTATAGCTTCCCCCATAATATAGTCCCTGTTTCTGACTTGGTCTTGCGCATGATGAAGCTGCTCCTTCCAGCGCTCCTCACCCGCCTCGAAGAACTAAATCCGCATCTCACAGTTTTGTAGTGCTGCTTTTAATTCTTCTATCTTTCCTTTCATTTCTTCTATCTTACTCAAGCTTGCCCTTAACTCCATTATAGTATTGCGGTTTCGGTATTGGTGAAGAGACTTTTCGAGTTCTGCCACTCTAGCCTTTAGTTCACCCTGTTCATTTCTACTTTCCGATAACTTCTTCTCTAGCTCTTCATTCCGTGCCTGAGTCTCTCGAAATTTCCTTTCCCATTGATCAGCCTTAGTCTTTTCTTCTCGAATTTTATGACGCCATTGTTCGGAAGTCATACCTAACCCCGCAGTTCTCATAGACAGGCGTAACTTTTTATAGTCGGTCTTCAAACTGTCTAAATCCTCTTCGGCCTTAGTTTTCCCTTTCTTCCACTTTTCAGCCTCTGACCTCTGGACATCAGCGTCCAATCTCAGGTGCATCTTCTCTTCTTCCAATTGTTCGATCTTTTTCCCAAGCTCTAAATTCTTCTTCTCGAAGTCTTGTTTGATAATTTCCAATTCTGACGGGGCGACTCGTAGTTGTTCTTCCATAGGTCGAGTTTACTTCTTAAACCATCCATCATACTCAGGCGTCACCATGGAACCGACAGCCAACCTCTTCATCCAATGAGTTTACTTCAAGCATCAGATAGCTCCCATACTTTCTTCTTATAGTGGGCACGTTTAAAAGAGAATTCACACTGAACAAGTCCAGAGGTCGTGGGTATAAACTGCCTCGACTTGTATTGCCTTAATATGAGCAATGGAGTATACCCGGTAGCCCCCCAAATTCCTAATAACGGTGCCCAATCAAAATTCTCACATCGATACAGGATCTCATCAGGAACCATCCAAAATGCTCTCCATTCTATATCTCCCTCTTTGAGGTTTCGAAGAATTTCCATCCACTTCTCTTCTGAAATATCCTCTCTCCTTCGTATGGCTACTTCCTCTTTTAGCAGGGAATAAGTTTCAGAAAAGACCCGATAGGAGACCTTATCTACCTTCCAAAAGTGGCCGTGAAACCACGCCATCAACAGCTGTGCACATCCAATAAACCGCCCATTACCAGACTTCCGACACATACTCAAAGATCTGAACGTCTCAGCCAATATCGCAGGTACGGGTGTAATTCCTTTCTCAAGACGGTCGAATAAGTCGGTGACTGCCTCATCCACGTGCCTTAAAGCTTTAGGAAAAATCACCAATCCATAGATGCTTAAGGCGAAGATATCGATCCTCTTTTGTTCATCCGGATGTGTTAAAACCAAATCTCTCAAATTCTCCCAAGGGATACATTTGCTGTCTCCCTTTTGTTGAATCCGAGCGGTGACCCAAGGCTCGCTCATCCCTGAAATATTCATCAATTTCTTCGTGAAGGTTTGACCGTTAAAAACCTTGGCGTAAGCTTTTCTAACTTGCACTTTTGGACATCTGAGCAGTGCAGTATATTCCTCTATGGTAGGCACTAAATCCACTTCCCCAAAAGTGAAACACTTATAAGCAGAATTCTAAAATTGAACCATAGCTCGGAACAAGTGTTTGTCCACCTTAATATCTAGTAAGTAAGATATATCACCATAGCTTTGGTAGAACAACTGCTTGGTCTCTTCACCCTAACGAGCCCAAATATCTCTCAACTCTTGTAACTCATTTTGTGCTGTGTTGACGCGAGTGAATTCTTGCAACTCTGATGTATATCCTTCTGTCAAGCTATCCCCTTTTTCTGATTGTAACTTCTCTGACCATGCTCGGACGGCCGCATTATCCTCAACTTTATTAAGAAATTCGTTCTCCATGTGAAACTTTCTAACTTAGTAATCGAATACGAATCAACACCTCCTTTAGTATGCAATGTCATCAAAATACGATTAAACAAGACAAATCAGTATCAAGTGTTAGTGATAAAACATAAGCGAAATAAAGACAATCAAAGCATATATATATGGGTGACCACTACAGTTTAACCTAGCTCCGTCTACAGAAGGCTCTTAGGGTTCTCTATGTGGTTTAGTTCTAGAGTATGGGTACCCAAACCAGCGAATTCCTCGATCCTCACCCATTATAAGCTCATAGGGATTGAGTTCAGTTCGGGGGAATACATTTCCCTATGACCAGGCGGAGATGAAAATCTCACAAAATCATAGGTATGGATGTATTCCGGAAGCAATCCACTAGCCCATGCGGAGGTGAAAACCTCACGAAAGCATAGTTTCTTACTCCCACTTAGAAGGTGTGACCACAGCGGTCGTGCAATGCAATGCAAGATCATTATACAAGACCCGAATGATAACAATCATACAACCAAATGCAAATGAGGAAACCATGATTTTCAAAATGAAATTTCAATTTATTTGACAAAAGGACAGCAAATAATCAATTTTATGGCTTAACTCTCTAAATTATCCCCAGTGGAGTCGCCATGCTGTCGAAACCATTTTTTTGAAAACGGGAATCGACTTTTTAGAAAGCAAAAAAAATAGAGTCGCCACCGACCCTTTTTGAGGTGTAATCTGATCACCTTGAAGTAAATCATGTTAATAAAACATTATATTTATTAAAATAATAATTTTAGGTCTACGAAAATTGAGAGAAAGGGTTCGGGAGTCGGTTACGCACGAGGAAGGGTTAGCACCCCCGTAACGCCCAAAATTGGTACCAAACTGATTAAATAACTGTCCTTGTGCCTAAGATTTAAAATGTTTTTGAAATGAGGTCCCTTTTTATTACATTTGAATAATCCGAATTGGTTTTCAAAATCTTCTTGTTTCAGGAGAATATAGCACCACATCCAGCGCGGTAGGATGCGATCCTTTATATCCTCAAAAACACGATAGATTTCGACTTCCAAAAATTTATAATTCGTAAATTACGGAAGGATGCTCAACTATTTAGTCCAACGAAAAATCGAAACCCAAAGACAAAAGATGAAACACGATTCCTCGAATTTCCAAATATTCGAACATTGCCTTGTTTTAGAAAACACGAGTGAAATTGAATAGGGACATTCGATTATTTGGAACAAATGGGAGATCGCAACCCAACACGATAGGGTACTATTCCCGAATTGCTAAACATCGAATATTTCCTTTGTTTTAAAAAAGTTTTTAGAAAACATGAATGAAATTCTAAAGAGATATTCGATTATTTTGAGCAAACAAGAAATTGCAACCCAGCACGGTAGGGCACGATTCCTCGAATTGCTAAAAATCGAACATCGCCTTCGCTTTAAGTAATTTCAACAAATAATTATGAAGGCGGCTTGTAATATGCTAATTCGATTTGGAATAAAATGGGATAATTATTTTTAAAGGGTTAAAAGTTATAAACAATATTTGAAAACCGGAAAGGAAATAAAAACTCGGGATAATATGAATGTATAGGATGCTATGATGGAGATAACATAATTTGTTTAATAAACTAACAAGATAACAATCAAATTCAACCGATCTAAGAATATTATCAATTTCCTAAGCATGAATGAAGAGTGAATAATATAATTATGATATGAAACGACAATAATATACAACAACAATATGCATAGCCTAACACAACCAAACACAAAATGTGCAAAAACGAGAATCAAAACACGGATTATAAAAAAAGGGAATAATTTGAAAGGATGAACACATTATATATTATATGAATTGTTAAACTAGAAACTTTTTACAAAATGAAGGTATACATATGAGCATTAAAATACATTTTATAGAATGAATACTTAAATCGAATAATATACGAAGTATTAAAAAATATCGGTTTAAAGCTAACAATCTTTATATGTAAAGATAATACAAGTATATAATAATTTTAAGAACATATTAAATTTACAGATCGTATGTATATATATATATATATATATATAAACTAATTTAGAATAAAAGAATATGTATGCAAAATTAAATTAGCTTTACCATAAATTATAATGGATTTAGAAACATATTCATATACACAAAAATATAGGTATAATACTAGGGCTTAGCAATATATGTGCATAAATAATATTTTAAATGGGGTACAAAACCTATGATTTCTTTTCAATCAGCAAGCATGTGTGCTTAAAATACATAACAGGGTTATATGTATAAATAGTATAATACTAATAATATATAAAGTAAAGTTAATTTCATTTTCAAGGTACATATGTATTCCTATATATAATAATGCATAAAACATAGAACAACATATAATAAATGAAATTACAATTAATCAAGCTACAACAAATAAATACATAAAATCATACAAGTGATACATTCAACATCAATAAACACAAATAATAGAGAAAACTATAAAAAGGAATTAAAACAAAACTTATTTGAAATCGAATTAAAATAAGGAGACTAATTCATAAATAAAATAAGCTGCTGGGGTTAAAATAAGGACCCAAACGAATGCGCGAGTAATCAGGGAGGACCGAATGGGAAATAAACCCATCTATCCGAAACGCATCGTTTAATACAGGACCAAGATGAAACACAAATGTAATTTCTGGGTGAAATTTTAAAAAAGAAAAAAAGAAGATGGGACAACCTCGAAAACAGCCTCAAAAGCGGAGGGACTGAGGGCGCAAATAGCCCCTCAGTCCAAAAACACGCGGATCCTAGGCGGTTTTCGGGTCGGGGCTCGGGTCATATACTTAAACGGCGTCGTTTTGGTCATTAAGTTTTTACCCCAAAACGACGCCGTACCGGGGTGCTATATAAACAAAATTTTTAATGAAAATTTTCATTTTATCAGTGTAAGGGAGAAAAGAAAGAAAGAGGAGAGTGAGGGAATCTGGCCTAGGCGATTTTCGGTCACCGGACTAGGGCCCGCCGATCGCCGACGTCCGCCGCGTACGGCGGTCGGAGGTGTAAAAACCTCCGAATCGACTCCTTTCGTCCCCGTCATCCCATTTTCGAGTTTCAAGCTAACCAATGGGAACCTAGGAGACCGGATCGAACCAAGGAAACCGAACGGTTCTGGCTTCTCCGATCTCCATAGCGGTAATAATACTCTCTCCCTTTTTTTGAATATGTGTGTGTTAAGTATGCATGCATTGGATCGACTGGTAAGGAAAAGAAACAGTTAACAGAATAAAGGAACCACCTTTGTTCTCAGAAAAATTTTCAACTTCTGTTCTTATTTTTGTTGTATCCGTTCTTGTAAAAAAAAAAGGGGTTCCGAAAAGAAAAAAAAAAGCCCCTTTACAAGCTGATCTGTTTGGCTTTTATAAAGCCATTACATCTATTTTTTTATCATTTTCCCTATTCTTTGCGTGTCCTTCTTGCGAGCGATTAGAGAGGTGGAGTAGGTGGCCACCATCATGCGGTGCGTGCAGTCCCGGGGCTAAGTTCATTGGCTGAAGGGCAATAGGGGCTAGGGTTTTTTTCTGAGAATATTGGGAGTGGGCCTGTAATTGGGTTTAAAGGTTATAACGGGTAGTGGGCTTTGTTTATTATTTTAGGTTTTGGGTTGTAAACGGGCCGGGCAAATTGGGCCTGTTACAAGTGTAACGTTATCTAGAGAAATAATATCGTAGTATTCATTGTAAGTTCTTATCCTTTATTTTCAATTTTGTTTATTTCATACTTATTTCTCTTAAAACTTATATATTTGTTATTCTGTCTTACAATAGCCTATTTATGTCTGGGTGAGACTATTGGCTTTTTAAATAAGAACATATAAAGATAACAGACGGTTTTAGATACTTGAGATAAATTTCATGGAAGAAACTGATCGTCTATATAAGGATAAAATTTGCAATCATGCTATGCATATTGATTCTAAAAATGAAAACAATATTTCAATTCTTAGTAAGGGTTTTAATAGTTTAATAGATATTACTTCTATATATTTTCATAAGTTATATAACAAAGTAAGTAAAATAGAATAGCAAATAAATAATTTAGGAGAAGTTACAGAATTAGATTTAAACAACAAACCTAAAGAAATCTTATCTGAAGTTAATAATAAATTAGAACAAGTTATTATTAATAAAAATATAGAACAAGAAATAGATTTAGGACCTTTATATTGTGGAAATAATAACATAATATTAACTTTGTCAGAAGAAGAAGACACTTCCTCTGAAGAATCGTCTTCTAAAAACAAAAAACATAAAAAAACTTGAAAAATAGAAAAGAAAATATAATTATCAACAAAAACATGATTTCTAATCTTATAAACAACTTATAGAACATTGGAAGAATATATTTACTAAGACATCTGATAAAAACGAAAGAATAGAATATCTGAAACTAATAGAACAACTTTATGAAAAACATAAAAATTTGTTTACATCATTTAATTATCATTATATGTTAAACTATGACACTACAGACAATAGTAGTAGTTCTAATAATTTTGATAATAATTCTGATAATTATATAAACTTAGAAGACGTAAATGTTACAAGTTGCAAATCTAATGAAGAAAATACTTTAACAGATGAAGAAGAAAATATAGAAATACCAGAACCAATGGATATTGATCAAACAAATTATAATCCTCGTGGAAAAAGTAAAATAGAGCCAGATATTCAAAAAGATGATTATTTAAGATCTTTTCATAAAAACTATGAACAAGTTGAAAATACAACTAGAATTTTTGGTAATAAACCGAAAATATTGCTACTAATGAAATAAAATCTTAAAATTTAGGAGAATCATCTATTCAACCAGTCCCACGTAGAATAGATGATCTAAACAAAAGAAATGTTGCCCAATGAGGAATATATTTAGATCTAACTAATATTTCTATAGCAGACTATGAAAAAGCCATAGATGAATTTTTAAACTACTTTGTTGGAATATTTCAAAGAGATGTTTTACAATTCCTAAGAAGATGGGAAGAATCAGAAAAAGGAAAAGAACAAATTTAAATTTATATATTCCATGTATTCCATATATTATAATATTAATTATTTGAGAAATTATTTTTATTATAATTTAAGTTTATATACTACATACATCATAATATTAATGATTTTAAACATCATATATAAAATATCTAAAATCTCAAAAGCACTTTTTTGACAATAATGTGTTTCAATTTTTTTATGTACTTACCTTTATATGAGTGTAGCATCACGATTTCTAGTATTTTTTTATGCAATATTTAGAACTACCAATAGCCTATTCTCAACTGTTAAAAAAAAGGATAATTCACTTCAACGCACTCAAACTTACGTCCTCTTGCACTTGCAACGATGTCGATGCCAACTGAGCTAAGACTCAATCGATTAAATATTTCAAATAAAATATTTATCTACAAGATAAATTTTAAACTCAATCACTTTAATATTAATTTAATATAATACTTATATTACATTAAATTTAATAGAATATTTATCTACAAGAAAAAATTAAATTAAATTAAATAATAAGATAATCATTTTAATATTAAATTTATTAAAATAATATTATTTTTAGAATAGTTAATCTAAAATCAAATTATCCTATGGAGACCAGGTAGGAGTGTGATTCTTCCGCTGCTCAACCGCCGAAGAACCACTGTTGCCGACCATCCATCAATGTAACACCCCTTACCCGAGACCGTCGCCAGAGTCGAGCACGAGGCGTTACCGGACTTAGCTTACTAATTCAGGCATAAAATTTGCTTTTAAAAATAATTTATTTATATTCATTCAATATATTCCTAAAAAGGACCCTCAAGACCCTAAAACATGCAATTGAAACGGTTCGGGAACAAACCGGAATCAATAAAAATTTTCCGATCACTTAAACAAATCGAAACAATTTATTTCATCTTTCACAAGTAAACTGTCCATCTGCGTCATATTCACTAAATAAATCATAACTCGAGTTACAAAACTCGAAATTCAAATCCGTAAATTTTCCCTGAAACTAGACTCATATATCTTCTTACTAATTTTTTTTCCAGAATTTTTGGCCTAGCCAATTAGTACAGTTTATTAGTTAAATTTTCCCCTGCTGCACTGTTCTACTATTCTGACCTCTCCTCACTTCGAATCAATTTTCTCCCTGTACAGAATTCAAATAACCATGCCGTTTGTTTCTCTTGAAAGTATATTCACTAAGTAATCTAGAAATATAAACTATAACTCCTAATTCATTTTGTACAATTTTTAGTGAATTTATAAAGTTAAAATAGGGGATTTAGAAATTGCTCTGACACTGTCTCACTAAAATTCAAATATTTCTTAATATACACTTCTTTTGCTTACTCTGTTTCTTTCATATGAAAATAGACTCAATAAGATTTAATTTAATATTTTATTCAACCTCTAAGTCGATTTTCACAGTTTTTAATGATTTTTCAAAATTGGACTACTGCTGTTGTCCAAAACTGTTTTAGTGAAAAATGTTGATAACTAAGTTTATAACACATTCACTTCCTTTCAATCAAACCCTATACATGCCATTATCAAACCTAAACTTACTTATTTCACCATTACATTCACAATCCAAATGACACACTTAAGACATCCTAGGCACATGCCATTACCAACTATTAACATGCTTTACCTCATTGAATTCGGGATCAGCCTGGAATGCTGATTCAACGTTCTAACTTTGATTAACCTGTGCACGGAAACAAACCGAACGCTGAGTATGGTATATTCAGTGGTATTTCTATAATCTGAACACTTAATTCAATATAACTAACACTTAAAATCATAAAACAATTATAATTAATCAATTATTTAATTCATAGATAAACTCATTATAACTCATTCCATTCTTTTCACTTACTAACCTGTATAGCTTTCACTGTATAAATGTGATTTATAGATCTCAGACCACATTTCAATTTATCAAATAGCATCATATATCAGCAATTCAAATTTCAATCATTTCATGAACCTTTGGTTCATGCTTTCAATGTCATATCTCACATTTCAATTCTCAATTCAATTTCTCATTTCATTCCAATAGCTCAATCAATCAAATTCATTCGATTTATCTTTTCACTTATTTACCCCTATTAACAAGACTCGGACCTTGGCGGATACACGGATCCAACCAAACACACCAATATGGCACCCAGTGCCTCATCGGATAGTTGAAGCAATATTTGACACCCGGTCTCTCATCGGCCTAGCCGAAGTAAAGTTGGTACCCGGTACCTCATCGAATCTATCCGAAGAAATATAGTGACATCCAGTGTCTCATCGACTAGAGGTCGAAGTATCCCTGAACACTTCCAATCCTATGGCATGCCAACTATATTCGACCTAGCCCGATACTGTTAATAGGGTATTTGATTCACTTTCTCAATTCAATAATTCTTTCATCAATATACCATTCTAATAATCACATATATTCACACATTTTCACAATTTCATACATTTTCATTCAATTCAACAAATATATTTCAATTATTCACATTAATTCATAATTCAATACAATTCAATTCACTTTTCAATATCAAATATTCAAATATCACAAATCTCATATATTCATATCAATTTCCTCATATTTCCAATCAATATATTTTTCAATATAACATTCATTCAATATTCAAATTTTTACATAAATCATATATATTATATAATTCAATCAATATAAATTCAATCAAAATAATTTCAATCAATATAAATTCAATAAATTCATTATATATCAAATCAATCCATTTCAATTATAAAACACAATAATTCTAACACTAACAATTTCTATATGCATTAAATAAAAATACAACAATTAAAGACTAAGTTCGGATTATAGAAATACAAACCGTAATTTCCGAGCTAATTCCCGTTGTCTTTGTCATTTCCTTGCTTAGCCGAGATTTCTCGAGACAATGTTAGCTACGGAAATTAAAATGATTATACCATTAATTTTCAGCACTCATTATAACAAATAATTGAATTTCTATTCAATTTTCACCTTATTTTCAATTAGGTCCGAACTAATTCATTCACTTTACTAACTTAATTCATACTCTATTTCTATTCAAGTTCCATCCAAACTCAAATTTAACTACTAAATTTCTACCATACTTTCATAATTTCAAATTTATTTCCATTTAATCCCTAAAACTCAAAACTTATAGCTTAGTTTACAATTCAATCCTTTATTCAATTCCAATCAAAATTTCTATCAAATAAACCCCCCCTATTCCATCATTTTATTCAACATGAACCATACTTAGAAATCTAATAACTTTCAAAATTTCCACTTAAAACAAGTAGAATTTATCTCTAGGATTCCAAAAACTCAAAAATCATAAGAAAATGGACTAAATTAACTTACCAAATTAACTTGAAACCTTTAAAACCTTATTTTTCCCTTTTTCTTTTCTTTCTTTCTCCCTTCTCTGTTTCGTCCCCTGCTATTCTGTTTCTTTCCTTCTTTTTATTCTTTTTGTTTCTTTTATATATATAATAACAATAATAACTATAATAAAAATCTATTTAGTAATAAATATTTATTTAACACTTGTACCAATAATTTTTATACACTTGTTTTTCTTTTTCTTATATATAATAATAATAATAATAATATACTTATATAATAAGTAAACATACATATATTTTACAAATGTATGTATACTAATATTACACATGTCATTATACATACCATACATTTGTCATTCTTTTCTTTATTTATCATATAAATACCTTTTATAAATAATAATTATCTTTTAATAATTAAACACATGTATTACAATTGTATGTATTTTTATTAATACACTTGTATCCAATCATTACTATACATTTGTCTTTATTTAATTTAGTAAATATCTTTAACTTAATAATAATACCTATTAAATAATAATAATAATAACATTTAATATACATAATTTAAGAAAAATCTTGATTTTTCTTCCATTTACCGCCTCATTTCATGGGTATGGCTTAATTGCCATTTTGATCCTTTTTATTTTCTATTATTTTAGAACTAAACTTTCACACTATATTCAATATAATCCTTTTATCCAATAATCCTTAATTAAGCTAAATTTACTTAATTAAACTTTAATTAACCACTCACTTAATTTCGTAAATATTTTTAAGAAATGGAGACCCAAAAATACACTTTTCTGATAACCTTAAAATTCGGGTCGTTACAATCAACCACTGAAATGCCACTATCGCAGCCCTTACGACACCCTTACGGCACCCCAAGCCAGTTCGGTTCGGGCCAGTGACGGCCCAACCAATCCTGTCCAGCCATCGATTGAACCGGTTTCACATACCAGGCTTAGTTCGACCAGTTTTAGGTCTCAGTCTTAGTTTTTGATGCTCAGTTCTAATTTTCAATCTTAAGTCCAATTTTCAAGTTCAATTGCCTATTAGACCAATTGTTTAAGTTAAAAATTAATTTCCAAAAATGTCATATTTATTTTAATTAATTTGATTAATTTAGCTTTACTTGATCAAAATTAATTTTTCCAAAAATCACTGAGATTTTTCAAAATTAATTTTTAAGAAATTTTTTTAATCAAATTCTCTAGTTGAAAATTTCTCACGATCGCCCAATTCAATTTCACATCGAATAAATCAACTCAATTAAATTATTTCCAAAGTTAAAGAAATTTCTTCTGATTCAAATGCAATCCGATCGAGTTTTTGTTGAGCTAGCAGAGGGACCAATCAGACATATACAGTTAGGCTTAAGTAATTACAATTATGTCCAGAAGCATCATTCTGATAATTTACAATTTACTTAATCATGGAGTTTGTCCACAAGAAGTACCACGATTGAAAACTCTTCATTGTATACTCTTTACAAAAGCAATTCATCTATCTACTTTGTCTAATGACCTCGTCGTATGCGTGTTACCCTCATATGATATCCTTAATTTCTTTTAGTTAAATTTGTTCACTCAATACAATCATATTTTATCTCATTGTCACAATTGTGTCTTCTTAATAATTAATATGATTACCGTCAACAAATGACTATGATAAATTTCTCGTTCAAGAACTAGCAACTAGCGGTCACATTTTATATTTATCAATTCACACAATGCCAATGAGAGGATATCGTTAACTCTTTAATTGAGCTATAAATTCCATTGTAACTAGAAAAGTCATGTCATACACAAGTCATGTACCCAACATACCTGCTATAAGTTCGATCATATTTAAAGCATAAACCTCTACTTATATCAAAGCACATAAGTTACATAACACTATAGCAAAACAGGTGTTTAGTGGCGTATTTAGCGGTATTTGAATGAAAAACGCCGCTAAAGAACGAGCATCAGCGGCGCTTTTTTAAAAACGCCGCTAAAGATCGAGTATTAGAGGCGCTTTTTTAAAATCGCCGCTATATGTACACCTTTAGCGGTGCTTTTTAGAAAACGCCGCTAGTGCTTGATCTTTGCAAAAAAATTAACACAACGCCGTCGTTTTGCATTGAGCCTTTAGTGGCTTTAGCGGCGCGTTTTAAAAACGCCGCTAAAGATCGAATATTAGCGGCGCTTTTTAGAAAACGCCGCAAAAGAATTTTACAAAACGCCAGCTTTTAGTGGCTTTAGCGGCGCTTTTTTAAGAACGCCACTAAAGATCAAGTATTAGCGGCGCTTTTTTAAGAAACACCGCTATAAGTACACATTTAGCTGCGCTTTTTAAAAAACGCCGCAAAAGAATTTTGCAAAACGCCATCGCTTTGTATTGAGCTTTTAGTGGCTTTAGCGGCGCTTTTTGAAAAACGCCACAAAAAAATGAAAAAAATTAAAATACTATTATTTAAAATAATTTTAAAGATTTTTGGTATATGACTAATTGTTTTTTAATTTATATGTTAAATATTTTCTTATATAATTGTAAAAGAGATAGTATTAATTTTAAAATATTGAATTAATTATCATTATAGTTTAGGGTTTACGGTATATGGTTAAGGGTTTAATGTTTATAAGTTACTATTTTAAGGTTTAGGAATTATGGTCTAAGGGTGGTTTAAGGGTTGGGGTTTAAGGTTTAGGTGTTAGGGGTTAAGGGTTAAGGGTTAGGGGTTCAAGATTCAGGGTTTATGTTTTAGTATTTATGATTTAGGGTTTAGATTAATTAGTATTTTTTAATTTATATGATAAATATTTTATTATATAATTATAAAAGAGATAGTATTAATTTTAAAATATTGAATTAATTATCATTATAGTTTAGGGTTTATGGTTTAGGGTATATGGTTTAAGGTTTAAGGTTTAAAGTGTATGAGTTACTATTTTAAGGTTTATGAATTATGGGTTTAGAGATTATGGTTTATGGTTTATGGTTTAAGGGTTGGGGTTTAAGGCTTAGGGGTTAGGGGTTAAGTGTTAGGTTTTTAGGTTTTATAGATTATGTTTATGATTTAGGGGGTAGGGGGTAGGGGTTTAAGGTTTAGATTAATTAATGTTTTGTAATTTATATATTAAATAATTTATTATATAATTGTAAAAGAGATAATATTAATTTTAAAATATTAAAATTATGATTAATTTTAAAATATTAAAATTATGATTATAGTTTAAATTATGTAAGAGATAATTTCCTCGTTTTCCCTATTTCGAATCCTTAAAATAATCACCCATTTTTCCCCAATTCGAAATCCAAATCCCCGGTAAATGTTTCTTTTTCTAACAATGGTTTAGTGTGCAATTGTATACATGAACTTTAATTTGATCCAGTTCTTGTAAATTATTAACACAATTATTGATATAACATCATTTTATATTTATATATTACATACATAAATATTTATATTTATTCAATATAAAAATACATTGATGTATTTATTTTTTAAAATGTGTATGATTAAATCAAAATAAAAGTTTCAACTATACATTTAAACCACAATTAGAATTTCACGTCTACAATTACACATTAAACCGAAATTCATATATAATTCTGAGATGTATCTCTATCAAAATTTAGGTGTATACATATAATTAAATGCCATTTATATAAAAATCTAAACAACTAATGCAGACCATACTTAAAAGAATAATGCTTGTATTGCTGTGTCATATTGTATTTTTTTAATTCATCAATTCTATTTTATTTCTGCTAAAGTTTCCTTTTGTATTTTATATGTTAATTTAAAAATTATAAAAAAATTAAAAAAATTAAAATTTGAAATTTAAAAATTAAAAATTAAAAAACTTAAATATTTAAAATTTAAAAATTTAGTCCATATTTCAGTTAAAAAGTTCAATATTCAAAAATTAAAAAAAATTCCAAAAAATGATAATCTCAACACAAAAATTTTGAAAGAAAAAAATAGAAAAAAATAGGTTAAAAATGAAAAGAATTTAAAATTGAGCAGTAGTGGCATTTTTGGGTAAAACGGTCAAACTATAATAACATTTTTGGTGGAAACGCCGCAACAAATTTGAGAATTACTGGCGTTTTTTAAAAAACGCCGCAAGAGCCCATTATTTTTTTATAAAAAAAAAAGGCAAAATCCCGCTCACTGCCAAAAACTATTTTTTGGTTACCTGCTCGTTAACCAAATCCCCCAAATAAAAGTTTGTACTTATTTCTTTTTTCCTTTTACTTCTTTTTCCTTTTCATTTCACTGCTCCTTTTCTCTCGATCTGTTAGGGTTTTGGGAAAAAAAAATTTGTGGAATGAAAGTATAGTTTAATTTAATTTGTATGTGTAAATAAAATTAATTATGATTTTAATAATAGATAAAATTATATCAAATATAACTAAATTAAACTTTTAAATCTGGTTGAAAACTTATGTAAGTTGATGATAATATTTTTCTAATTTTATAATAGCTTAGTTTCACTATTGAAATTAAATCATCTAATCATTCAAGAATTAATAAAATTTTGATGTTAATGTGTTTCTTGTGATACTGAGGTTGTAGTAACCTTTTGATTAGTTTTAATTAGGAGAAAAAAATGTTCAAGAATCATTTACTTTTTGTCCTTCCAGAATGCTCACTTGCTAGAATTAGAGACTTGTTTTAGTATATATTACAAATAAAATTATCTTTCAAATAACGATAAACAAATTCATAATCATCATTTAATTACTGAAGCTTACTTCTTTTTTCAAGTAAAAATGAATGGTCTCCAGCAGTATATTCATATGTAAGTCCCAAAAATGAAATGATAAGAGCAAATTAATTTGATTTCAAAAATTGATTAATAAACAAATAAGTATTTAGTTTAATAAAAAAATTTGGATAAATTAAGATTTGAAATTGAGATTCATGATTTTTCCTTATCACTTAATCAAGATCTTTTGCTTGTCTCTTTTTATTTCCATTCAAATATAGTATAAATATTTCACCATCTACCACTTTTCTTTTTCCTTTTTACTCTGGTTTGGTGGGTGCATACTCTAAATTGTCAAGTCCTTCTGATTAGAACATCACAATGCTCACTCACTCATTCAGCCATTTTATGATAATAATGCATGAAAGGGAAAGTAGGACCTAATTTTATTCTTTGGAGATTTATTTTAGTGTAGGCGTGAGAAGTGACTGTAAGAAGCTTTTCTTATAAGTCTCGAGTAATGTTTTCTTTGACTAATTTTTGCAGGTGCAAAGTCTTCTTCAACAAATGGTGAGTTATAACTGGATTCTCTTATTGGAATGTTCTGTTGTTGACAAAGATTTTGTTGCAGCAATCTAGGTTTCAAACAATGTCTGATTCCATTATCACAAAGAATATCCTTTTCTCGTGTTCTTAAAGTTCATTGAAGTGTTTTCTTTTTAAATCTTAAGATAACAGCTTTATGAAATGTACAAAATGTCGCATAGTTGCTTCGTGGATGAAATATTAGTGAAAGATAGGTTCATGAAAATTTTATCCTTTTCTCTTCTTTATTGAACCTAAAGCAATATGCACTTTAGTTTCTTTTTTTTTTTTGCCTTTATTGCCTTTAGCTTCTTCATGGATGAATTTAATCTTTAGTATTACTGGCTGTAACACCCCTAACCCGTATCTGTCGCCAAAACAGGGTTACAGAGTGTTACCAGTACATACAGAACATTTACAGATTAATCGAAACATTACTATTCACTTTCTGAGATCATATATATATATAACGACCTTTATTTGGGCCCTCGAAGCCCAACATGGACATTAAAATCAAGTCGGAGCTCAACTGATTTCTCATAAAATTTTTCGCTTAATTTTTTTTTTAAAGAATTTTTACTTGTGAATAGTACCCACACGCCCGTGTGGCTTGGGACACGCCCCTGTCCCTTGTCCGTGGAGCTTTCTGTTTATGACATCATCATCAATTTAGGGGCACACGGCCACATCGCACGCTCGTGTCCTAAAATCATGTTCCATATACGGCTAAGACACATGGTCGTGTCTCTGCCTATGTGGTCAATATCTAAGCTATTTTCCAAACCTTGTTCAACCTTAATCTCTTACACACTTATACAAAATCAAAAGCATATAACATAGTATTCATTTAATGATTGAACATTCTCAATTAAACTACAAACATAGCATTTGTATGTCATCATACATGTGTCTCTCATACTCATTTTACCTTGTCCATTATGGTACCACTTATACTTTTATACCATGATTATCATCTTACCAAATATTTTTAGCTTAATCATCAAGCATTTATATTTAAAGCTAGATCATATCTTTATAAAATACCACATTTCAGATGCGCGGAATAAAATACTTGCCTTAGACATTTCAATCCAATTTCATACCCAACAAGCATCATATTGAAACTACTCATATATATATATATATGTCATGATATGTATCGTTCTCATACTGTTTTCTTATAAACATATATCATTTGTTTTCCTTCTCCTCCTCTCCATTCCACATCCTTAATGTATATAACATTCTTGTAAGTACAATTTCACAATTTACTTATTAATGCTCACATCAAGCTGTTCACACGAGTCATAGTCACTCAATTATTTATAATTCGAGATACAGAGCTCCAAATT
Source organism: Gossypium anomalum (assembly GCA_025698475.1). Classification (NCBI taxonomy): domain Eukaryota; kingdom Viridiplantae; phylum Streptophyta; class Magnoliopsida; order Malvales; family Malvaceae; genus Gossypium; species Gossypium anomalum. Next base: position 8,792,306 of record CM046967.1, on the reverse strand, counting down.
AAGATCTGTAAATTTTTCCTGAAACTAGACTCACATATAATTCCACCATAAAATTTTCAAAATTTTTGGTTTATCCAATTAGTACAGTTTATTCATTTAAGTTTACCCTGTTTTACTATCCTACAGTTCTGACCTCTCTTCACTAAAAATTAATTATATCATAGTACAGAACTCGGATAATGTTCCCGTTGATTTATATTGAAAATAGGCTCATTAAGGATTATAATCATATAAATTTGAGCCTCTAATTAATTTTCTCCAATTTTTAGTGATTTTCCAAAGTCAAAACAGGGGAACCCGAATTCATTCTAACCTTGTCTCATAAAATTTATTATATCTCATAATTTACAATTCAATTGCTTATACTGTTTCTTCTATGAGAAACTAGACTCAATAAGCTTTAATTTAATATATTATTCATCCTCTAATTCAATTTTTACAATTTATGGTGATTTTTCAAATTCAACCTACTGCTACTGTTCAAAACTGTTTTAGTTCAAGATGTTTATTACCATTTTTCCTCTAAATTTCACAGGCCATACAATTCAGTCCTTGCTCAAATAGCCCATCTATTAAGTTAATTTTTCTCAATTAACATTTTATTTCATCATTATAAACTATTACACAACCTTTGAAAATCAGAATTTTAACATTAAACCTTAATTCTCAACTTTTTCACAATTAGGTCCTAAAATCAATTTCTATTGAAATTACTTGATAAAATCATCAAACAACAAAATCAAAGCTTCAAATTCAGTTTATTTCATCATAAACAGCCAACACTTATCAATGATAGCTTTTAATTTTGTTCATAAAATCAAAAACTAATGAATTAAACACCTGGACCTTATTGTAAAGTCACAAAAACATAAAAATTTCAAAGAAAAGGGCAAGAATTGAACTCACATATGTCAAAGTATGAAAAACCAGTAGCTTTCAGACCTCCCATGGCATTTTTGCTGAAGAAAAATGATGATATCTCTAGATTTTTAAAATTTGTCTTGTTTTATATGTTTAATTTGCAAAATTTCCCATTTTGCCCTTATTTCTCCTTGTCTTTTTTTTTGCTGATTTTCTTGCCCAACCGTCCAGCCCATACAATTTGGGTCCAATTGCCATTTAAATCCTTCCTTTGTAATCACTTAAACTATTTAATCACAATTTAATAAATTTCGCACTATTTTCAATTTAGTTCTTTTTAATTAATTGACTAACCAAACGTTAAAATTTTCTAACGAAACTTTAATACTAACTTAATAACACTCCATAAATATTTATAAAAATATTTATGGCTCAGTTTATGAATCTGAGGTCTCGATACCCCATTTTTAACCCAATTTACCTGATTAATTATTTTAAAATCGTAAAAATTCACTAATTAAAAATAATTCTTTTAAATTCGCGCTTGGCCTATAATTATTATTTGTTAAAATTTCTAAACTTACTCGTCGAATTTAGTGATCTCAAATCACTATTTCTGACACCACTGAAAAAATTTGGCTATTACAACTCTCCCCCTTTTGGGATTTTCGTCCCCGAAAATCTTACCAGAAAAAGTTGCTTTCAACTCTCATGAAAAACTTCCATGAATTTCTCGTAATCACAACCGAATTAATCTCAAACATCTCTTCCCAATAACCTTTAGATCAGAGCATACAAAGGTTTGAGCATATCATCAAGATCTCACTTATTCTCTCATAATTACTTATACTCAATTGATTTGCTCAATAAAAATTTTGTACATACTGAAATGATCATACGAATCTTTCTTTGTCGAATGATCAACCACAATCAAATAACATCTTATTTTTCAGAGAGAATGACAATCCCGATACGAAATCTATGACAATTCTATCTCATAACTTACTCGTCTCATCACTGACTGTATTAGTACTAAATACACTTGGTTTCTCGTCTTTTACCTGTTAACAAATCAATGTTTGAATACGAATCCAAAATATCATTAAACACATACAATCACTAGCACAACTATCTCACATAACTGCACATCTTATCTCTCTCGGATTAGCAGACTAACTACTACTGAGCCTTGTGCAAAAACTTCTATATAAACTCCAGATTCATCTATACATACATTCTATCTTGAGATAACAATAATAACAAAAATCATGTTCGACCTGAAATTCAACATCAGAAATAAATTCGCTCCAAACTTATTTAGATTACCACTCAGTATCACATTTCTGAGCTTATCAGTTTCACAAAGAAAACCCCACTTTGGCATTTAACTGGGTTGGAATAAAATCATCATCAAATAAAGCCAATCATGTAATCAACATTCACAAAATAATCAAGATTTTCCAATACGTATATAATGCAGAGTAACAACCCGTAAAAACATAATAATAGCTTCACATGAATCTCTCCATTTACTTTTATCTCAAACATAACAAAATAGTTTAACAAAGAAAAATGAAGAAGTCCCAATCATAATTTAATCAGACCAACGTTGCTCTCATCAAACATTTTAGTTAACTAGCATTCTTATACAATAAAAATTTCATCAGATAATGAACAGCCACATATTCATCTGACTAATTCTGTCATCCCTAATCCCATAATATTTCATTCATTAACAAAAATCAATTCAAAAGAATTTTCCAATAAGTACACTCTTTAGACATCATATCTGAATAAGTTAATTTACCGAAATTAGTTTCTTCTCTAACCATGACATTGCATATCTCGAATAATCTTTAAAACATTCTAATACCTTTTTCCAGAACTGTATTTACTTTTCAAACTATTCTCATCTCTGTATGCCTTACTAATCACTTCACCACTATACTCTCCAATTCTACACATGTGACTTTATTAACATAATTCTCATGAAATTTTGTCATAATTACAACTCTGGTAAGGGGGTGAGGTCGTAAAGCCTCTAACTTAACTCTAATAATTACACACATATGACTTGACATTCATCATTAACATAACATCATCGTTTTCACATAATTCACTTCAAGCAAAATTAATACACTTATATAGTCTATCAATATTTTCTGCCATCTACAATTTCAAACGATGAATTCACTTAATTCAACTCAATATCAACAATTAATCAATTTCAATCTCTTAAGTCCATTTATCACTTACCTTTCTTAATCAATTTAGGGAACAATTTCGGAATTGAGTACTTCGTTTTCACCATGCTATAGTAAAACTATGGTCTTGCACATAGTCATATATCACACATCAAGCCATAGCCCACCATGGTCTTACATGATCACATATCACACTCGATGCCATATCCCGGATATGGTCTATATTGAATAATATAAAAATTGATAACATCTCAGAGAGAGTCGGAAGAATAATATTGCATATTCACCATTTGAGTTTCCACCAACATGAAATAAAAGATAATATCATGTGAATCTTAGTATTAAGTATTCTATCACATATATTGTCTTGGATAACCAAAGAAAGATAGAGTAATACTACTTGTGAATCAATCAGACTTGCGACAATTTCTATCTGTTAGCATATTTATCTAACCTTTTCCATATAATGATTATAGCATCCAAACATGAACAGTTGCATATACTTCTGAAAATATCAGTACATATAAGACACCCATATAGAATTCCCAACAAAAAATTTTACTGTAATATACCTATTTATAATAGCTATATTCAAATATTTTTGCAATTTATTTACCAATTCATTGACTGGTATAGTCATCAATAATTTCACATCATTCAGTTCACTCAAGAAATTAATTCGGAAGAAATTTTCTGTTAATCGTTCTGTAAATTCCATATTTGAACAAATCGATTTTCCTATAAATAACTTCTTTATTTAACAGTGGCACTGCATATCCTAGCTAGTTTTTAGAAAAATTTGATGTCTCTATTCAGAACCCATCTTTACCTATTAACTCATTCTCAGTTCTGATTGTATTATCAATTGTTCAACCATTGAACTTTTTTCACTTTCCACTTTTGAAATCAATATAAATCTCATTAATTCTATTGTATATAACTGTACTAGTAAAGGGGTATAGATCGTAAAGTATCATAATTTAATTTTCATATATTTTCTCATATAACATTTACTATTCTCAAGTATTATAAAACATTTATCTGTACTTTTACGAACTTCATCATAACTAACATTTTTACTCAGGGATAATCTTTTACCTTGTAACGAAAATTGTTTACTTTTTACTTAACAGAGTCCCAGTAGACTAGATAGAACACTTCGGATATACAGGACTTATACAGAGGTGCATTATTATGCACTAATGAACAGAGAGCACTAAAGTGCTATACAGAGAGCACAAATGTACTAATCAGATAGCACTGACGTGCTAAATATCAGAGAGCACAAATGTGCTAATCAGAGAGCACTGACGTGCTAAATATCAGAGAGCACTGGCGTGCTAATATTCAGAGAGCACTGGCGTGCTAAATATCAGAGAGCACTGGCGTGCTAATATTCAGAGAGCACTGGCGTGCTAATAATCAGAGAGCATGCTGAACTCCCTTAACATCCTAGTAGTTCTAATCTTGTCTACTTGGGCAAATTATTTCATACATGCATATCACTTTTACACTTTTCACATAATATTTTTACATGCTTTACAATTTAATCCTTATACCAATAATTCATATACTTATATCTTCTGTATCTTCAATACATGTAATATATTTCAAAATTCACTATTCATTCATAATTCTCTAATAATCCTTATCATGTACTTCATATATTACATTTATATATTTTGTAATTTAGTCATCAGCACAATATTTCATGTAGTAATATAATTTGCTTTTAATGATACATATAACATAATATTCATCATCGACATGTATTATAAAACATTTATTCATGCTTTTTTTTTTCTACCGATTCATCACAAACAACTTTCTACTCGTATACTTGAGTATCGCTTTGGGCATTATCAGAATTAGCTTGGTTGAAAAAAAAAACATCTCTTTCTATAAGTAAAACTAATTTCATTAGAGTCGAGAGATATCACAATATCACATATTTTAATGACATGTATTTTTAGACTTCACATATACTACGTTTGATCCGAGAACCGACTAAAATATAGCTCTGATACCATTAAATGTAACACCCCTAACCCGTGATGTCACACCAAAACAGGTTACTGAGTGTTACCATACATCTGAACATTTCTGATTAATCGAAACATTACTATTCACTTTTTCGAGATCATATATATATATATATAACGACCTTTATTTGGGCCCTCGAAGCCCAACATGAACATTAAAATCAAGTCGGAGCTCAACTGATTTCTCATAAAATTTTTCGCTTAATTTTTTTTTAAAAGAAATTTTACTTGTGAATAGTACCCACACGCCCGTGTGGCTTGGGACACGCCCCTGTCCCTTGTCCGTGGAGCTTTCTGCTTATGACATCATCATCAATTTAGGGGCACACGGCCACATCGCACGCCCGTGTCCTAAAGTCGTGTTCCATATATGGCTGAGACACATGGTCGTGTCTCTGCCTGTGTGGTCAATATCTAAGCTATTTTCCAAACCTTGGTCAACCTTAATCTCTTACACACTTATACAAAATCAAAAGCATATAACATGCTATTCATTTAATGATTGAACATTCTCAATTAAACTACAAACATAGCATTTGTATGTCATCATACATGTGTCTCTCATACTCATTTTACCTTGTCTATTATGGTACCACTTATACTTTTATACCATGATTATCATCTTACCAAATATTTTCAGCTTAATCATCAAGCATTTATGTTTAAAGCTAGATCATATCTTTATAAAATACCACATTTCAGATGCGCGGAATAAAATACTTGCCTTAGACATTTCAATCCAATTTCATACCCAACAAGCATCATATTGAAACTAGTCATATATATATGTCATGATATGTATCGTTTTCATACTGTTTTCTTATAAACATATATCATTTGTTTTCCTCCTCCTCCTCTCCATTCCACATCCTTAATGTATATAACATTCTTGTAAGTACAATTTCACAATTTACTTATTAATGCTCACATCAAGCTGTTCACACGAGTCATAGTCACTCAATTATTTATAATTCGAGATACAGAGCTCCAAATTAAGATCTGTAAATTTTTCCTGAAGCTAGACTCACATATCATTCCACCATAAAATTTTCAGAATTTTTAGTTTATCCAATTAGTTCAGTTTATTCATTTAAGTTTACCCTGTTTCACTATCCTACAGTTCTGACCTCTCTTCACTAAAAATTAATTATATCATAGTACAGAACTCGGATAATGTTCCCGTTGATTTATATTGAAAATAGACTCATTAAGGATTATAAGCATATAAATTTGAGCCTCTAATTAATTTTCTCCAATTTTTAGTGATCTTCCAAAGTCAAAACAGGGGAACCCGAATTCATTCTAACCTTGTCTCATAAAATTTATTATATCTCATAATTTACAATTCAATTGCTTATATTGTTTCTTCTATGAGAAACTAGACTCAATAAGCTTTAATTTCATATATTATTCGTCCTCTAATTAAATTTTTAAAATTTATGGTGATTTTTCAAAGTCAACCTACTGCTGCTGTCCAAAACTGTTTTAGTTCAAGATGTTTATTACCATTTTTCCTCTAAATTTCACAGGCCATGCAATTCAGTCCTTGCTCAAATAGCCCATCTATTGAGTTAATTTTTCTCAATTAACATTTTATTCCATCATTCTAAACTATTACACAACCTTTGAAAATCAGAATTTTAACACTAAATGTAACAGCCTAATTTTCAGTGGTGTCGGAACAGTGATTCGAGATCACTAAATCCGACAAATAAGTAGGAAATATTATTAATTTAGTGAGTATAAGTTAAATGTGAAGTTAGGAAAAAAAAATTTGAAATAGTGAATAGTGTACTAAAAATAAATATTAAAATAATTAGAATAAAAAAAAACGAGGTATTGAGACCTCGAGAATTTTAAATCGAGCCATAAATATTTTTATAAATATTTATGGAGCGTTAATAAGTTAGTATTAAAGTTTCGTTAAGAAATTTTAAAGTTCTGATAGTTAATTGAACAAAAAGGACAAAATTGTATCAAATGCAAAATTGTGGGAAATAATTAAATAGCTTAAATGATAAAAGAAAGAGGGTTTAAAAGGCAAATAGACCCAAAGTCTCTTTGGGCTGGACGGCAAGGCATGAAATCAGCAAGAAAATAAGGAGAATTAAGGGCAAAATTGGAAAATTGCAAAATTTACATAATAAAGCTAGGACTAAAGTGGAATTATCTAGATTCCTCTTTATTTTTCTGCATTCTCATCAGCAAAAACACCATGGAAGAGTTCCTTCAAGCTGGTTTTTCATATTTTTACTTCAAGTAAGTTCAATTCTTGATTATTTCTTGAAATTTTTGTGTTTTTGTGACTTTTACAACTAGGTCCACTTGTTGAATTCATTAGTTTTTAATTCTATGAGAGAATTTGAAAGTTTCTATGAATATGTGCTGGAACTATATGATGATTTGGCATGGAATTAGAGCTTTAAATTGTCTATATGCTGATTTTATTGAAAGAATTGAATAGAAAGTGAATGTTTAGGACCTAATTGTAAAAGAGTTTGAAGTTAAAGTTTCATGTGGAAATTCTGAATTTCAATAGTTATGAAATAACTTCTAATGTATAGGAAAAGTATTAATTGAGAAAATTATCTTAATTGAGGGGTTAATTGACCAAGGACTGAATTGTATGAATTGTGAAATTTGGGACAAAATGGAAATCAACATTTTGCACTGAAACAGTTTGGACAGCAGCAGTAGTCTAACTTTGAAAAATCACCAAAAATTTTAGAAATAGAATTAGAGGATGAATAAAATATGAAATTAAAGCTTATTGAGTCTAGTTTCTTATAGAATAAATTATGTAAGCAATGGAATTGTAAATCATGAGATATGATAAATTTTGTGAGACAAGGTCATAATGATTTCGGGTTCCCCTGTTCTGACTTTGAAAAATCATAAAAAATTTAAGAAAAATAATTAGGGACTTAAATTTATATGTATAGAATCCTGAATGAGTCTATTTTCAAAAGAAACAAACGGGAACATCATTCGAATTTAGTAGGAGGAGATAATTAATTTTTAATGAAGAAGGGTCGGAACTGTCAGACAGCAGAACAGGGGAGACTTCAATGAATAAACTGTATTAATTGGCCCAACCAAAAATTATGAAATTTTTATGGTAAGAAAAAATATGAGTCTAGTTTCTGGGAAAATTTATGGATCTTAATTTGGAGTTCTGTAGCTCAAGATAAAAATAATTTAGTGACTATGACACAGATGAACAGCTTGAATATTCACATAAGTAAATAGTGAAAATTATGGATGATGTTACTTGCAAGTGTGTTGTTTATATTAAGGATGTGGATGGAGAGGAGGAGGAGGAAAAATATACATATATATATGAATGACTCGTGTATAAATTGATCACATGCCCGATTGTAATCGATAAATGTTGAATTAGAAATGATATAATGTTTTATTTGGAATATATTTATTATGAAATTATGAATATCGTTATAATACAAAAATCGTACTTGTGAGTTTGTATAACTAAATTTTAGTGACCATTTGTTAATTTTATGAATTTCATGATGTGTTATTTTATATGTATTGATGATAAAATCGCGAATAATGTAAAAACATGAAAATTGAATAAATGATCAAATTGAGCATTACAATTCAATGACAAGATGAATTGAAGGAAAAGACCATGGTTGGACCATGGCAACAAGTGATAAGTGATAGCTTCGGCTACACTTATCTGATCAATGACAAATAAAAGTGATAAGTGATAGCTTCGGCTACACTTATCTGATCAAGGATAAATGAAAGTGATAAGTGATAGCTTCAACTACACTTATCCGATCAGGACAAATGAAAGTGATAAGTGATAGCTTTGGCTACACTTATCTGATCAAGGACAAATGGCAAGTAAAAAGTGGTAGCTTCGGCTACCTGATCAATGAAAAGTGGTAGCTTCGGCTACCTGATCATCGGCTACTTGACCAGTGAAAAATGGTAGCTCCGGCTACCTGATCAGTGAATAGTGATAGCTTCGGCTACAAGTGACAAGTGATTTCTGTGTAAGACCATATTTGGGATATGACATCGGTGTGATATGTGTATAAGATGTAAGACCATAGCTGAGCTATGGCATTCTAGTGAAAAGACCATAGCTATGCTATGGCATCAGTGATTATCAGTGAAATTTAGTGTATACCGGTGGAGACCAATTCCATAAGATGTTCACTAATTTGAAGAAGTTTGATAAGTATTACATAGAATTATGTGACATAAGGAAATACGAGTTGATGAGACATGAGCATAAAACTTGGTTGATGAATGAGTTCATTTGTAATTATATATTTCTACGCCTTGAGTGTATTATCCGTATGAATTGGAATTCCAAATGAGTTAATGAGAAAACTTCTAGTATGAAATAATCTGAGTTCGAAATGAAATATCATGAAAACGTGCTTGAAATACATTGGTATGTCTTGTATATGCTATTTGAATTCATAAATGTGGAAAGTAAATGTATGTGGAAATAAGAGATGATGATATCTGTACATTGAATTTATTGATGAATATGTACATCCAAATTTATACGATAGATCTTAGTGTACACTGAAATTGGGCTCATTAAGTGATTTGGCAATTTAAATCGTAATTGGCAGGAAAAGTTAGTGAATTGCATATTTATGAATTGTTACACGTATTTGTCTGAAATACGAGGAAGTGATGGTAATTGATAAATGTAAATTTGAGACTATGATATACATAAGAACATGGAATATGTTTGATAAAAGTGTTCATTTATAACTACGGAATTATGTACCTCATGTGAGTTATTTGCATAAAGATGATATTTCAAATACTTTAGTGAATAAAGCTTAAATACGAAATAGTATGAAATCGAGACAAGTTGTTATGAAAATGTATTTAAATTATCTATAAGTGTTTCTTGCTTCTCGGTAATGCCTCGTACTCTATTCCGGCGACAGATACGGGTAGGGGTTGTTACACTAAACCTTAATTCTCAACTTTTTCACAATTAGGTCCTAAAATCAATTTCTATTGAAATTACTTGATAAAATCATCAAACAACAAAATCAAAGCTTCAAATTCATTTTATTTCATCATAAACAGCCAACACTTATCAATGATAGCTTTTAATTTTGTTCATAAAATCAAAAACTAATGAATTAAACACTTGGACCTTATTGTAAAGTCACAAAAACATAAAAATCTCAACGAAAAGGGCAAGAATTGAACTCACATATGTCAAAGTATGAAAAACTAGCAGCTTTCAGACCTCCCATGGCGTTTTTGCTGAAGAAAAATGATGATATCTCTAGATTTTTTAAATTTGTCTTGTTTTATATGTTTAATTTGCAAAATTTCCCATTTTGCCCTTGTTTCTCCTTGTCTTTTTTTCTGCTGATTTTCTTGCCCAACCGTCCAGCCCATACAATTTGGGTCCAATTGCCATTTAAATCCTTCCTTTTTAATCACTTAAACTATTTAATCACAATTTAATAAATTTCGCACTATTTTCAATTTAGTTCTTTTTAATTAATTGACTAACCAAACGTTAAAATTTTCTAACGAAACTTTAATACTAACTTAATAACACTCTATAAATATTTATAAAAATATTTATGGCTAGGTTTATGAATCTGAGGTCTCGATACCCCGTTTTTAACCCAATTTATCTGATTAATTCTTTTAAAATCGCAAAAATTCACTAATTAAAAATAATTCTTTTAAATTCGCGCTTGGCCTATAATTATTATTTGTTAAAATTTCTAAACTTACCCGTCGAATTTAGTGATCTCGAATCACTGTTTTCGACACCACTGAAAAATTTGGCTGTTACACTGGCCTTTTTGGGAATGAGGATGTATCAAATTTTATTTTTGTTACAATTTCAGATGCAACTTGCCGAGCATGAACATGAGCTAATTGAAATGAACTCCAACAGTGAAAATCTTCGACAAACGTACAATGAACTCCTGGAGTTCAAGATGGTTTTGCTAAAGGTGAATTTCTGGATTCATTTCTTACACTTATATTTATATTTATTTTATTGTTTACTATTGTGTAAGATACGACTATGTTTATTTTTTCCTAAATTTTCCCATGTATTTGGAGGATCCTTAGAAAGTTATAACTTTTGCGATTCCCATGAGAAAGTTCATTCACCTATTTCTTTTTCCTTTTGGAAGACATTCACCAATTGTTTGAAAAAGGCTTGCATGCTTGCTTTTTGAATATAGAAGATTAGTTAATAGAAAATGCTATCCTTTCACGCTTCCACCTATCTTACTGGGGTATTTGGTTTCCTGTAAGTAGGAGAAATATACAAAAGGTGAAACAAGGAAAGCACTTTATTGGCATAACTAGATAATGTCGTTGTGCAACTCGTAGAACTACAGTCATTTATATGTGGCATGAATATATTTTTTGGTTAAATCTTTTCAATTTCTAACTTCATATGATCTTCCAGTGATGTAAAAACTACTATGAATATATTTTTGGCCATTTTGCCTAAAACAATGTTGAGAAATGTGTTAATCCATGAACAGTTTAATATCTACTTAAAATCTGTTATAAAAAGTTTTCTTCTCTCTTTGTATTTTCAGTTCCTTTATCTGTTCTTGATAACGACCATGGTGTTTTATCATTAATTATTTTTGAATTTTGGGTGTCTTGATAAGCTTAACGTGTATACAATATTCCTGAGGTCATAGTTCTTCCCCTTTTGTTTTATCTTGTTTTTGGTGACCAATATTAATTTATTCTATGTTAACAAGTTGGTAAATATGTCATTCAGGATTTTTCTAGTTCTGTTTTATCTGCTGTCGGTGAGTGTTACTACAAAGTCACAGCTGAGGCATTAAGAGTATGTGGGGAACTTGTTCGCGTGGTGCGCCCAAATTTTGAGGTGGAACCTTTCTCTTGCAATTTGAGATTTCGTTTAACAATTTTCTTTATTGCTGGAACAAGTCTTATCCTGATATAAACCTAATGTATCTATTTTGGTAATTCCATGTTTCATTTGAGTTATTGATTACAATTGTGATTGTTTGTTGCAAAGTTTTGGTTTTGATTTTAAACCTTATGTCCACCCAATCTATAATGCAATAATGTCCCGCTTGACTAACCAATATCAAGATCAGGTAAGGAGAGTTTAATTAGTTTTCCCCCTCCTGTCATATTTCTTCTGAGATAAATTTAATGTTTTTTTATGTATGGGCTATGTTTAGGCCAATTTTCAAAGGTAAAGTCATTGATTATATACATAAATTCTGATTACATGATTAATTACATGATCAATGACTTTTGTCGAAACAAATCATGATTCTTGCTTTATGGTGGCATTATTAAAAATTTATCTTTCCATATCATAATTCAAAGAGATCAGATAGTGTGCTTTGACATATGTGGCTTTGAGGGTCGTATAGATTTCCTCACTGGCCTGACTTTGGCTTACAGGTGCATACTTTGGCTTTCTGTTCTGGTGTTTTGGATTCTCTAGCGGTTGAATTGAAAGCATCAAAGGACTTCTCTAAGTTATATGTAGGCATTGCAATACTTTGGTTTCATCTAAGCTTGAACCAGCCCTCTGTTGTATATTGTTTATTCTTCTTTTCTGATCCTTTTCTTTGATTAATGAGAGGTGATGATGATTTGGCATTCTTTTCTCACCAGGATGAATTTTGTTTTAGAAATTGTAATACTTTGTGAGTGTGTGTTTTTTTTTTATGTATTAAATTACATATTGAATCAATGTTTATGTATTAAATTTAAATTAATTAATTTTTATATTTAATTTTAAAGTTAAAATTTTAATAGAAAATTTAATGTAATTAATATTTTTTATTTATCCTTAAAAGTATATAGTTTAAAGTTCAAATTTTGAAAATTAAACATAATATAATATTTATCATAGAAATAAATAATAAATAATATTTAATTAAAATAATTTTTTAAAAGTCTTGTTCTTTAGCGGCATTTGTAAGAAAAGCACCGCTAAAGGTCTACTCTATAGCGGCGTTTGTGAGAAAAGTGCCGCTAAAAGTCATGATTTTTAACGGCGTTTGTGGTAAAAGCGTTATTAAAAGTCATGGTTTTTAGCGGCGTTTTTGGGGAAAGTGCCACTAAGGTTATGTTCTTTAGCGGCATTTTTTTCATAAACGCCACAAAATGTTAGCGGCGAGTGCCGCAAATAGTTTTAGTGGCGCTTAATGTAACGCCCCAATTTTTGAGAATCTTGTAAAACCTGTAGAAAATTAAATTTTGTGTTCTGCTTGTTGTGTGTAGGATTTCTTATGATAGTGGGCCTCTAGAAGGCCCAAGCTTAGGATAAAACCCGGTGGTTTAATTAATTTTTAACTCCATAGGAGAAAAGGGGTTCTGTTAGATTAGGCTTATAGGAATTAATTGTGTAAATGGATCACAAGGAAGCATGTGGTAAAGTGGCTAAGTGACGCCACTAGGAAGGATGTAGGTGGCGTGTGAAGCTTAGGAGGACCTGAGTTCAAGCCACGATGAATAAACAAAATAAGGGATTTATTTTTATGAACAGGAAAGGTAAGTAGTGGAGCTTAAGTGAAAGTCCTGTCGGTGGGAGTTTGAGTTGTTAAGGGGATAGAATAAGGATAAGGATAAGGGAGGAAATCTAGGAGCTGATCAAGGAGCAAGAGGTGGCGGCCAAGGGACTCTAGCATGGGAAATTCGGCTAGGTATTGTAGTAGTGGGAATTTCGGCATTTGGGGTGTGTTGTGCCGAAACTCTGATCATCTTTTCTCTTTTCTTTATTTTCTTTTTCTCCATCTACCTTCTCCCTTTCTTTCTCCATAGCCGAACCCTTCTACCTCTTTACTATACACCACTTCTATATTTTTATTATTAGTAGCCTTATAGCCGAACATCATAAAAGCCGAAAAACCCGAAGGTTCATCTTGTCTGTGCCGAATTCTCTTAGCAAAACCATTGATTTCTTTTTCGTCTTTCTTCAACCTTTGTGATCAACCCTTCTTTTTCTTCTGAACCCAAACCTCTGTCGACAAGTCATTACAAGAAAACCCTCATCTTTTCTTCACTGTTCTAAAAGCCGAAAAAAACCCTATATTGGAGGGGCGTAGCAAAATTCTTAGATCATTAAGGGATCGACTGCTGCTAGGACGTGAGGGTTAGATCGGTATCGGAATCAAATAAGAGCATAAGTGAATCGTTGACTGAAGAACTGGTGGTAAGGTTTCAAATCTATTCTTTATTTTTGGATTTAGAAAAGCCGAAATCCCTAAAGACTTAGGGAGGCTGTCGATTGGGGCTTTAAAGCTCTAAGGGTTGTGACAATTGGTTGTTATGATGTTAGTACGATTCGAGAGGCTGCTGACGAGAGGCTTGGACAAGGGAAACGATCGAATCTTAACACAATCGTTGGTTTGGCAAAGGTAAGTTCGATAGGGCCATAGTGCTATGGGCCGAAGTAGAATGGTAAGAGGGTTAGTTATGATTCGTTTTTGGTAGTTAGATTAACGTGTTAGTAATCTAATTGTAGGAAGTTCGTGTGTGGATCTCACAAGCATATCGTCACAAATCGGTGTGTAACTTACACCCTTCTATATACTAGATCGGCCAAAAGCCGAAAATCAAATACAGAAAAGCGGTATTTTGGGAATGTACTAGTGTGCGAATGCTAAGAAAAGGAAAGGGTTAATAATTCTGGTATTACGTGATGGTAAGACTGCAAAGTGCACCAATTGCGTATGCGTTTTGACGATTTTGGGCTTAAGCTGGGCCAAAAAGTCGGTTAATGGGCCAATGGGCCCAACTTGGTAAGAATGTGCGTAAGTAGTTCGAATGTATGTAAATAGTAAAAATATGCATGAGAACCCTAAGAATAGATAAATTCTTTGGATCACCCTCATGAATGAAAAATTACTTGTTATACCCTAGGTATAAAATGACCAAAATACCCTAGGGTTGATTATGTCCGAAAAGCATGTTGATGAAATTTGTATGATGTATGACATGAATGTATATTTGTTGCATGGGGACATGGGTTATATTTTGGAGGAAGTGTCCGTGGCTATGCCACAAATTATCTATCTTGGTGGCTTCGCCACATATATCTCTCGCTCAGTGGCTTTGCCACATATATCTCGTGATATCTGGTGACTCTGTCACATTTTCGTATCCATGACCATGCTGCATATTTACAATGGCGTGTAGCGGTTGGGTGGGTCGAGTAATCTCCCACATGGCGTAAGGTTGGATGGGGTGTACATGGTTGGTTATGGGTTGGGTTTTGCATAAGCATGATACATCTATTCTGTTCTGTTCGGGCCTATGGGCTATATTCTGAAATTTGTTCTGGGCTAAGGCCAACTCATTCTGTTCCTGTGGTTTAAACTGATTTAGACTATGGTTGGGTTAAGTTATACACTGAGTTTCCCCAAACTCACCCCTCCATTCTCATCTTTGCAGGTAATCCCCAACCATAGTGGGCTTGGAGCCGCGAGGAGTTCGGAGTGGCCACTTATTTCCGCAAACCAGTTTCTTCCTGTCGAACTAGACGTCTTTCATTACATTTATGTTTTCGGGTTTTAAAATGTAATAAGGCCGCTCTATTGTTTTAAAGGTTTTGATTTATATTCTGTTAGGTTAGGAATGATTTATGATAATTGGCAAAATGGACTAGCTCTAGGGCGCGTTTTCAAAAGCTTAAAACGATTTCAAAACAACGCAATCATGAGTAAGACTTCCGCTAAACAAACATTTTTTTTCAAAATTAATCATTTTCTTAAGATGGACTTAACCAAAATAGTTTTCTCAAACTCATACGAGATGTTAGAGTGTGGTAATGGCGGTGTGCATGTCTAGGATTGGATCCGAAGGGAGCTTGGTACTTAAGCGATCCGATGGACTCACCTCCTCTTCTTCTCGGTTTCCTACGGTGCATGACTTCCATTCACTTTAACTTGATTTTAAAGTATCTTTCACAACACCAACTAAGCTTTCCAAATTAAGTAACACAGAATGTTTTTAACGCTTCGATATGGCACGTCAGATTCGGTCATAACGTCTAGGCCGGGTTTGGGGTGTTACACTTAAAAGCGCCGCTATAGGCCTAAAAAAACGCTGCTAAAAGTCAGTTTTGCTATAGTGTAAGCATGGTTAATAACTAACTCAGAGTTTAGGTAAATCACACTATGAACGTCACAACTGAGTTAATATACAAACGAATTCAAAATTAATTCAACTTGGGTTGATGGAAAGTCTTTCATGAATGTATATGCTTCGTTCCTTGCCATTAATTTAATGCACCATGTGCATTTAATTTAAACATTAATGCAATGTACTTGTAGATTACTATTCGGCCACACATGTATATTCCTTAGCTTGGCAAAATATGCTTTTATTCTTGAAGGTAGATATGTGGCCTTTCATATATACTAGTCATACATTGAGCCCAAGGAAGGTGAAGAGTTGGTGGTGTAACACCCCTTAACCCCAAACCATCCCGGAAGAGGGTTATGGAGCATTACCGGAGTTTACAGAATAATTACACATAATTTCATTATTTTCTTATGTTCATGTCAAAACTGTCTTCTTGAGCAACAGTCACTAAAATATTTATATCTGGAGCTACGAAACTCCAAATTAAGTTCCGTTAATTTTCCTTAAAACTAGACTCATATATCTTTCTACCATAAAATTTTCAGAACTTTTGATTTAGCCAATTAGTACAGTTTATTTCTAAAATTTTTCCCCTGTTTCGCTGTCAATAGTTCTGACCTCTCTTCACTAAAATTTTTTTATCTCATAATTCGAGACTCGGATGATGTTCCTATCTATCCCTCTTGAAAATAGACTCGATAAGGATTTTAACTATATAAATTAAAACTCATAATTATTTTTGTATAATTTCTAATGATTTTCCAAAATCAGAACAGAGGATCTCGAAGTCATTCAGACTCTATCTCACAACAATTTAAATATCTCATAACATAAAATCCAATTGCATGCACCGTTTCCTCTATATGAAACTAGACTCATCAGGCTTTAATCTCATATTTTATTCAGCCCTTAATTCAATTTCCACAATTTATGGTGAATTTTAAAAGTTACACTACTGCAGTAACCCAAAACTGCCAAGGCCATATTTATTCATTCACCACTATTATTCTCTAAATCCATACAATATCAATTCATCCTTACATTTACAATTTTAAAATGACACACACATAAGACATCCTAGGTACATGCCATTACCAATAATAAACACACTTTACCTTAATGAATTCGGGATCGAGCTGGGATGCTGATTCAACGTTCTATCTTTAGTAAACCTGCGCACGGAAACAAACCGTACGCTGAGTATGGTATACTCAGTGGTATTTCTATAATCCGAACACTTAATAATATAACAATTAAACTTAAAGTCACAATAACAATTATAAGTATTCATTTATTTGTTTTATAGATAAAATTCATTTACTTACCATAAAAAAATTCTATACAAGTCATATAACAAACACAATAACATATTTGTTCAATTCTTTTCATTTACTTACCGTATAAATTCTATACAATATATTTTCAATTCACTTGTTTTCACACTTTACTTCTTAACAATATACCATTTTAATTCATTCTAACATCAATCATCATCCATTTGAACTTCACTCATTTCATGAACCCTTTTGGTTCATATTTTCAATATCATATCTCAATTTCAATTCTCAATTCAGTTTCTCATTTCATTCCAATAGCTCAATCAATCAAATTCACTCGATTTATCTTTTCTCTTATTTACCCCTATTAACAAGACTCGGACCTTGGCGGATACACGGATCCAACCAAACACAGCAATATGGCACCCAGTGCCTCATCGGATAGTTCGAAGCAATATTTGACACCCAGTGTCTCATCGGCCTAGCCGAAGTAAAGTTGGTACCCAGTACCTCATCGAATCTATCCGAAGAAATATAGTGACACCCAGTGTCTCATCGACTCGAGGTCGAAGTATCCCTGAACACTTTCAATCCTATGGCATGCCAACTATATCCGACCTAGCCCGATCATCATTAATAGGGTATTTGATTCACTTTCTCAATTCAATAATTCTTTCATCAATATACCATTCTAATAATCACATATATTCACACATTTTCACAATTTCATACATTTTCATTCAATTCAACAAATATATTTCAATTATTCACATTAATTCATAATTCAATACAATTCAATTCACTTTTCAATATCAAATATTCAAATATCACAAATCTCATATATTCATATCAATTTCCTCATATTTCCAATCAATGTATTTTTCAATATAACATTCATTCAATATTCAAATTTTTACATAAATCATATATATTATATAATTCAATCAATATAAATTCAATCAAAATAATTTCAATCAATATAAATTCAATAAATTCATTATATATCAAATCAATCCATTTCAATTATAAATCACAATAATTCTAACACTAACAATTTCTATATGCATTAAATAAAAATACAACAATTAAAGACTAAGTTCGGATTATAGAAATACAAACCGTATTTTTCGAGCTTTTCGAAGCTTTTCCTCGTCGACTTTGCTATTTCCTTACTTAGCCAAAACTTCTCGAGACAACGTTAGCTACGGAAATTAAAACAATTCATATTCATTAATTCACTACTAATTTATATCTAATTAATTAAATTTTCTATTCAATTTTCTACTTTAATTTCAATTTATTCTTAACTAATTTTCACTTACGTTTCTAATTCAATTCACATTCTATTTCTATTCAAATTTCATCCATACTCTCATTTAAATATTAAATTTCCAGCATATTTTCCTAATTTCAAAATTTCATCAATTTAGTCCCTACAACATAAAACTTATAACTTACTTTACAATTTGATCCTATTATCAATTCTAACTTGAAATTCACTCAATTAAACGCTTAATTCACTATTTTATTCAACATGAACTATACTTGAAAATCTATAAACTCTCAAAATATCAACTTAATTTCAATAAAACCTTGTTTTAAAGCTTCTAAAACATCAAATTTAAGAGGAAATGACTTAATTGACTTACCAAATTGAACTTCAAGCTTCAAACCTTAAATTTTCCCTTTTTTTCTTTCTTTTCTTTTTTCCTTCCTTCCCTCTCTGTTTTGTTTCTACTATTCTGTTTCTTCCCTTCTTCTCTTTTTTTTTTTTCTTTTGTTTTATATACATATATATATAATATTATTTATACTTAAATAATAAGTAATACTTATTTATTATTTATACATGTGTATATTATTAATACATGTGTATCTATTTAAAACCATACATTTGTCACTTTTCTTTTTTTTTTGTTAATAATAATAGTTAATAATAATTTATAATTTATAATTCAACAATAATCTAGAAAAATCTTTAGATTTTTCATTGTTTGCCGCCTCAACTATACTAAATGGTCTATTTTCCATTTTGGTCCTTTTTATTTTCTTTTAATCTTCAATTCAACTTTTATCCTTTATTCAATTTAGTCATTTTTCTAATTACTCTTAATTAAGCTAAATTCACTTAATTAAACTCTAATTAACCACCCTACTAACTTCATAAATATATATATATTTTAAATATTTACTAATCAATTTTTCAAAAACGGAGACCCGAAAATACATTTTTCGATAACCTTAAAGTTCGGGTCGTTACATTGGTGCATGGATTCACATTGTGTAATGTATCAATTGAAGTCGAATGATCTTTGGTGCATGTTCCTTGTGTGGCTGACCATGGGGATGTACCTAAAACATATTAAAATGCTTTACAAGAACAAAAAACATTAAGATATTAGAACGTTAAGACTTAAAACAAATAAGACATAAAAACATTAAACATAAACAAAACATAAAGACATTAAAACACTCATGAATGCATTAATTAAAGGGACTGAATCTTGAAAACTAAGTGGTCGAATGTTAGGATCTGAATGGCCACTTCTAGAATGTTGCATTTTCCTTGGTTTTGTTAGATTGGAATTTCGGACTTGAGCTTTTCATGTTCAACCCAATCTTCTTGGGGTGTCCCATGGATAGCTTTTTTAGGTCGTTTAGCCTTAGCACTTGTGAATGGCCCACTCGACGTTTGTAAAGGTTCTTTGGAGCCTGGGAATGACATACTTAATATTGCCCCAATTATAGGTGCACTTAGAGTTGACGCAATTGAAATGAGCCCATTTGTAGACGACTTCATTGACGCTTGAATTGGATCCTTAGCCCTTGAAAATGACCCAATTACCAATGGCTTCATCAAAATCAATTGCATACTTAAAATTGACCCATAAAAGCTTGGAATTCTTGGAATGTAGAACTAATGTCAATAATTGCAATATAGAACGATCGTAAAGCAAAAAGAAAGAAAATAAGAACACATAGATTTTACGTGGAAAACCCTTTTGGGAAAAAACTACGGGTAGAGGAGAAGAAAATTCATTAATTTCGGTTTCGAATGATACAAAGGCGTTTAGACTACATTTATTTATAGGTTGAAAAAATCTTATTCTAATCAATGTCAAATAAATTAAGTGTAGTAAGTGTAACACCCCTTAACCCTAACCCATCGCCAGAACAGGGTTACGAGGCATTACCAGAATTAAACGCTAATAAAGAACAATACCGAGTTATAAATCTATATTTCAATTTAAAATTTCTCAAATTCCACCTTTAAGACCTTAATATGGACCTACGAAGTCTAAAATATACTTAGGAAATGTTTTGGGACTAAACCGGAAACTTTGGAAACTTTACCTTGAAGATAGGGGCACACGGCCGTGTGGCCTAGAACATGCTCGTAGGGCTCAACATGGCCGTGGGGCCAGCCCATGGGTAATCTGACTTATTCACACGGTCGTGGGACTAACCTGTAGGCAATTCTGACTTTGCCACACGGCCTGGGCACATGCCCATGTGACTTGGTCGTGTGAAAACATGATTTTTCACCATTTTTGAGCTATTTTCACATACTAAACACACCTAATTCATGCCCAAAACATTTACTTATAAACCTTGATCAAATAACATTCATCAAACCTTTCAAACTTAGCAAATATTTATTCATTCATTTCATTACCTCTTAAGGATTATGCACCACATTTACATTCAAAATATAAAACATTTACAAGTGACAAACACCAAACCTAGTACATGCCACATTACTAAAAGATAGATGCATCACCAAAATTGAGCTGAGGTCGGGATTGACTTGGATGCTTGACTGAACTTCAACTTTAGCTATCTTGCGCACGGGAAACAACCGTACGCTGAATATTGGAAATACTCAGTGGTATTATCATAATTCAAATTATAACAACAATAAAATATCATAACATACATAGATAATTAACAAATCATACATACAAATCATACATATAAATTCATACCAAACTACCATATTTCCATTATATAATTTCCAATGATAGATCCAATAAATCATCAATGAGATTTCAAATAACTCTTGAACCTTTGATTCATCTCTCAACCACATATAATTTGTAACATCCCGAAATAGGGCCTAAACGGAACAGTGGTTACGAAACCAAAAATCTGAGTAGAAAAATTTATTTTATTATTATTTTGAGGTCTATGATATGTTTGCATGATTGTGTGAAAAGTTCGTGAAGAAATTCTATGCATAAAGTGCTTAATTTGAAATTAGGGACTAAATTGAATAAATTGCAAAACTTGTGTTCTAGAAGTATTTTGCATAAAATTGAATTAGATTATTAATTAGAGGTCCTTAAAGAGTAATTTTACCAATTTCTAAGTCTATGGACAAAAATTGGACATGGATGGAATTTTTGAAAAGTTTAGTAGTAAGGGCATTTTGGTCATTTAGGGGTAAAATGAATTAAAATACAAAATTAAAAGCCAATTTTGCTCATCTTCAACCCCATGGCCAAATATAGCAAGGAGAAACCATGGCTAGGGTTTTTCAAGCTTCCAAGCTCGATTAGCATGGAAAACTGAAATTCGGGCTAAAATGGGGAAAATACCAAGTTGTGGACGAAATGGTAAAAGTAGCTATTTTTGCATACGAGGTAAGTTTACAGTAAATAAATGCAATATTCTTTTATTTTACATTATTATTGTCAATTTCCAGCATTTATATACTTATTTTATGAGAATATTTAAAGTCAAATTAAAGGCGAAGTGACAGAGAAAAAGCATTAGGATGCCCCGTTTGAACCTTAGGAATGTTAGGATATTGGGGTTGACAGGACAGGACAGGATAGGACAGAAATGAGCCATGTAAGTCCATATCAGATATATGGCTTTGGAGACAGGAATGAGCCATGTAAGCCCATATTAGATATATATATGGCATTGGAGACAGGAATAATTCATGAAAGTCCATGTCGAAGACATGGCATTGTGAATATTGATAGACAGGAATGACCTCAAAGATCCTTAGTATTCCGAGTGGTTCAATGGGTCATTGTACACGTTAAATTACAGTGAATTATCAGCAAAAGGAAAGGTAGATTATATCTATGAATAGTGAAAGGTCAGGTAAGAAAGAAGGTAAGTGAGTAAAGAAGAAGGTAGAAAATGAGAAGTAAAGGAAGTTTATAAGGCTGGGTGACATTATGTATAATTATTCATTATATTGAATGTTGTAATTTATTTGCTTGTAAGCTTACTAAGCCTAGTGTTTACTCTCTTTATTTTCTTTTTCTTATAGTTTTTATCAAGCCACTCGGGGATCAAAGGAAACGTCGGAGACCCGATCACACTATCGAAGGAATCACATTGGTATAGTTAGACGTTTCGTTTTGTGTATGGCATGTATAGGAACTTGGTTTCTTTTGATATGATATCATCAATGAATGATGTGTAAATACTTGCTAGTGATTAACTAATAGAAGGGCTGATGATATACATGTTTAATAGTATGTATGAATAAGTAGTAACTATCACATGAAAACTATGAAAAATGTGAAAGTAACTTAAAAACGGATTCAAGTATCAGAAATAACATGACTTTGAAAAATCACTAAAAATCTTAGAGACATGTTTTAATGGTGAATAATATATGAAATTAAAACTCATTGTGTCTATTTTCATATGGAATAAGCAAAACAGGTAAAGGTTTTGTATTTTATAAGATATCTGAGTTTTAGTGAAATAGGGCCAGAGAGATTTCTAGATCCCCTGTTTCAACTTTAGAAATTCACCATAAATTTTACAAAAATAATTAGGTGGTGTAATTTATATGGTTAGAATCCTTATTGAATCTAGTTTTAATAGAAATAAATAGTATAGTCATATGATTTTTGTACAGAGAGAAAAGTGGTTCGTAGTAAGTAGAGGCCAGTGCATTCAAATTCTGAAACAAGGGTAACTTTAACTAATAAACTGTACTAATTGGCTAAGTCAAACATTCTAGAAAAAAATTAGTAGATAGATATATGAGTCTAGTTTCAGGAAAAATTTACGGATCTTAATTTTGACTTTTTAAACTCGAGAAATGAACTTTTAAGCAACCATGACGCAGAAAAACAGTTTATTCCGAAAATTAAAATAAGTGGTTTAGAGTTGTTTAAAAGGTAAGATAAGTTTAGTAACACCTCAAGCTTGACTCCGGTGACAGTTTTGGGCGTGGGGGCGTTACATTATTCAATTCACATTTCAATTATGAACACTTCATGAACCTTTGGTTCATGCCTTCAATCTCTTTACAAATTTCATCTCACATTCTATCTTACAGTATCACTTTCTCATTTCATTCAATAGCTCAATTAATCCAATTTATTTGATTTTATTATTTCACTTATTTTCCCCTATTAACATGATTCAGACTTTGGTGGATGCACGGATCCAACTAAACACACTAGAATAGTGACCAACGCCTCATCGAATAGTTCGAAGCAAATAAGTGACGACCAACGTCTCATCAGCTAAGCAGAAGCAAAGTGACGACCAACGCCTCATCGAATCTATCCGAAGCAAATATGACACACCAAGTGTCTTATCGACTCGAGGTTGAAGAATCCCTGAACTCTTCCTATCCTATGGCATGCCAACTATATCCACTAAGCCCGACTAGTTAATAGAGTATTGGATTACTTCCTCTATTTTAGTCAATTCACATCAATTGCACTTTGACCACATTTTCACACATATTTCTCAATTCAATCATAATTTATTTCAAATTCACATAATCACATATTTTCACTTCATTTCTACTTTCAATTGATCACAATCATTCAATCATATTAATAGTTCAATCTCAATTTCAAATTCATATGCATACCAACATTACACAATTCAATCATACAATTCAATTTCACATACATATATTTATTCATCAAATAAATCTAATTCACATTCAACTTAAACATCAATATTTACCTCACATTCAAATTCCATACACATATATTAAAATTAAACATTTAATAAGAAATAACTTGAATTATGATAATACAAATCGATATTTTTCTCGAGCTACTCCTCGTTCACTTTTTCCTTTCCCTTCGCATTCAACGTCTCAGTTTCCTTGTTTGCTATGAAAATTAGCATAATTATAATTAATTAATAACACACATATTTTATAGAAAATAATAACTTTCCATACAACTTTAACCTAAATCCCAAATTTGTTCTAACTATTTTCATCTTCTTTCCTTTTCATAATTCATATTATTTCTTTATTCAATTTCTATCAAAACTTTAATATAACCATCAAACTTTTATCATTTTTTCATAATTTTAAATTTCTATCAATTTAGTCCCTACACACAAAACTTATGACCTTGTTTACAATTCAATCCTTTAATCAATTTAAATCAAAATTTCTATCAATTCAACCCCTAATTTCATCATTAGTTCAACATAAACGCTACTTAAAAATCTATCATCTTTCAATATTTTCACAAAAAATCAAAAGTATTCAACTCTAGAACTTCAAAAACATCAAAATCACTAAGAAAGGGACTTAATTGACTTATCAGTTTAACTTTCAAGCTTTCAAACCCTAATTTCCCCTCTCGTTTTTTCTTTTCTTCTTTCTTTCTTCCTATTTCGTTTCTTCTCTGTAACTATTTCTCTTTTTCTTTTGTTTCTTTATTTTATTTATTCTTTATTTACCTAATTAATAACTAATTATAAAATATCTAATTAATACAAATAAAAATGCTACATGTGTATCCATACACACATGTACACATGTAATATTTCATCACCACACATTTGTCATTATCTCAATTATTTGATAAAATATAATAATAATAATAATAATAAATAAATATCTTTTACTTAATTATAAGTAAATATATATATAACATACATTTGTACTAATAAATTAAATACATATGTATTTATTCTCTATCTTACACATGTCACTAATTTGGTTTAATTACTAATTTAATCATTTATCCTTTCTCTATTCTATGATTAAGTTTTATGCTCTATTCAATTTAGTCCTTTCTTACTAATTACTTCTAATTAAAATAAATTCACCTAATTAAAATCTAATTCAACCCATAAGTAACTTCATAAATATTTTTAATAAATATTTACGGACTCGTTTTCCTAAGATGGAGGCCTTAAATTCACTTTTTCGGTGCCCGTGAAATATGGGTCGCTACAGTTAGGTTGATCAATGTAAAATAAAAGAAGTATAATTCTATATAGATTTTACTTTTATTTTATTTTACCATTGTATTTTATTTAACAAGGATTCAAGTCACTCAACTCTAACAATCTCCACCTTGATACGAATTCTCAATATACAAGTTCTTCACCATGAATTCTCAACGAACAAGTTCTCCACCTTTTCCACAAAACCCCTTAAGGGTTTTTTTTCAATAATGAACACCAACCAAGTACAAGCAATGCTCAAAATTGGTTATAAGAAGTGACTTAGTCATCATATCCGCAGCATTTTCATGAGTGCTAAATTTTCTCACAACAATATCACCACAAGTAATAATATCACCCACAAAATGCTACTGAACATCAATGTGTTTAGTTCTCTCATGAAACATTTGATCATTCGTAAGGGAGATGACATTCTGACTGTCACAAAACACTATACTGATTTGAAGGTCCTTACTGAGTTCACCAAAGAGTCCTTTTAACCATATAGCTTATTTACAAGCCTCAATAATCGCCATGTACGTAGCTTCAGTAGTAAACAAAGCAACTATTTTTGTAAAGTGGCTTTCCAACTGATTGCGCAACCCCTAATAGTAAATACATTCCCTGTGAGAGATATTCTTTTATCAATTTCTCCAGCAAACATCAGTAGTACCTCGTAAGTGTATGAAAATCCACTAAACTGCTTTTCAGTGTTCTTTACCAGGATTCTCTATGTATCTACTAACTGCACTAATTGTATATGATAAATCTGGACATTAGCAAACCATAGCATACATAAGAAATCCCACTGCACTAGAATATGGGACACGTGACATGTAGTCAATCTCATCACCTGATTGCGGAGACAAAGTTGATGAAAGTTTGAAGTGGGTTGCTAATGGAGTACTAACAAGCTTGGCTGTAACATCTTCAAAACCCCTTTGGTCGTAAATAATATTAGATAAAATTTTAGTGTTATAAGGTATAAGATCAAAGAAAATGAAAGTTGCAAGATATCAAAAGAGAGTTAAATCGAGAAGCATAACATAATGTGTAATTGATTTTTCGATAAAATGATATAAATATGATAAAAGAGAATATTGAGGAGTATTAAAAAATAATAATAATTAAGAAGTAGGTTTTAGTATATTGATTTGAAGTAAGGACTAAATCGTAAATATGTGAAAAAGTTTTGGCTCAAGTGTAAATATTCAAAATTTAAAGGATTAAAGTGTAAAAATAAGAAAGTTGAAGGACCAATAGTGAAAATAATCTAATTTACTATGATATGGAATTGGCATGCAGGAACTAAATTGAATATGTGAATAATTATGAGGGACTAAATTATAATTTTACCAAATTAAGTGATGATTCAATGATGGAATTTTAAAAGATCATGAAGGGCAAAATGGTAAATTAGAAAGAGAGAGAACTCTAAATGGCAATGATGATTTTGGAGATATTTTGATGATATTTTATAATTATTTAATTAGATAAATATTACTTTATTAATATTTTAATGAGATTTTACTAATATCTTATTATAAACAGCTATTATAAAAGGAGAGGAAGATGAAAAAAAAGAGAGAGAGAGGATCCTCCCATCTTTCCTACGTGAGTGAGGGGAAGAGAAGAAAAAAACTTTATTGTCTTTACAATTTGGTCATTCCACAAAAAATCCACCATTTTCACCAAGAATTTCAAGAAATTTTCATAATCACCAATAGAGAAAAATGATAAGGAGACTACGGAGAACAAGAAAATCACCTTGGATTCAAGAAAATAGAAATTGAAGGAGTGAGAAAATCAAGTTAAAGATTGAAATCAATAGGACAAGGTAAGAACATTAAGATTTTAATATATATTTTAAGTTTGATATTATTGAAAAGTATGAAAATGATGTTAAAGTAGAGTTTTCTTATATAAGGTTTTTATGTTCTTGATATGTTAGTGAAGGGAAATAAGAGGAAGTGATGGGAAATATTGTAGAGAAAGGAAAGGGGGTGTTATAAACTTGGTTATCAACGTTTTGCACTAAAACAATTTTAGACAGCATCAATAGTCTAACTTTGAAAATTCACCAAAAATTATAAGAATTGAATTAGAGGTTAATTAAAGTATGAAATTAAAGCCTATTGAATCTAGTTTTACATAGAAGAAACTATGTAAGCAAAATAATTTTATATTATGAGATATATGAATTTTTTTAAGACAATGTCAGATTAAATTCGGGTTCCCATGTTCTGACTTTGGAAAATCATCAAAAATTGTAAAAAAATAATTATCGGTGTAAATTTATATTTTTAAATTACTAATGAGTATATTTTCAAGAGAAACAAACGGAAACATCATCCAAACCCCATACTAAGAGATAATTATTTTTTAGTAAAGAAAGGTCGAAGCTGTCAAACTGCAGAACAGGGATAAATTTGAAGATTTTACTGTACTTATTGACTAAATTATAAATTCTAAAATTTTTATGGTAAAAAAATATTTTAGTCTAGTTTCAAAAACATTAAGTGGATCTTAATTTAGAATTTTATAGCTCAAGATATAAATAATTTAGTGACTATGACTCAAGTGGACAGCTTTGACATGAACACATAAGTAAATAGTGGAATTATAGATAATGCTACATATAAGCATGTTATATACTAAAAGCTAAAGATTCTAACAAATATATACATAAAGGATGGAGAATGGAGAGGGGGAGGAAAAATATATAAATATATATATATAGTAGATGAATTTGAAATGTTTTGAAATGGTTGTAGGTGATGGAATGATTGATACATATGAGTATCTTTAACTTGATAACATAATAAGTGAATAATTGTTAATTGATGCGAATTCTTTGTTAAAATTTTATGAAGAATTAAATTGATTGGCACAATTTAGAAATAAATATGAAATATACATAAAGTGGGTAAACTAATTTTGCAAGTGCAAGTCCTCCAATAGTTTTATTTGTAAAATTTTAATATTTGTGTTAATTTAATAAACTTTGTTATATTTAATTGAATATCATGTTTTTATGAGGACTTGAGATTAGAAATATATGTAAGTGGATGATATGTAAAATGAAGTGGTGGTTATGACATCTGAATATAGTTCAGGTAATGATATAAAATAAATAAATAAATAAAAATAAAGTGTGAAACTTGTAGGAAATGGAGACGACGTCACGATGACAAGTTCGTCATGTCACGACGTGGAAACCCCCAACGTCGCGACGACAGTTCAAAAATTTTTATGAACTTTATAATTTGGCATTTGATCAATTGTGGATGCTTTAATGAACTCCTTTAACTCATAATTAGTTCTATTGTAAATTTAATTGTTACTAAAATTAGTTAATAATCTACATTAATTAAATAATAAGATAAATTGATCTGAAATTTGCAATAGTTACTTCGACAGTAAATGTGACATCTGCCTTGACTTGGCGATCGGGTCGGATATGGGGCTGTTACATTGGCATTTTGCATATTGAACCTGTAAAAAACTTTCTCAATGTACCCTTGCTGACTTAAGTACAATTTACATGCTTTTATATCTCTGAGAATCTTCATCCCAAGTATCTTTTTTACTGCTCCCAAATCATTCATCTCAAATTCTTTACTAAGTTGGCTTTGACATTTCTTATCTCTCCTTTATCTTTGGCCGCTATCAATATGTCATCAATATAGAGAAGTAGATGCACAAAAAACCCATAACTGTTTTTCTTAAAATAAACACAACTATCAAAACTGTTTCTTTTGAAATCATGAGTAGTCATAAAAGAATCGAACATCTTATACCACTATCTTGGTGACTGTTTCAAGCCATAAATGGATTTTTTTAATAAGCAAACATAGTCCTCATTTTCTGAGATTATAAAACCCTTTGGTTGTTGCATGTAAATATCTTCCTCAAGTTCTCCATGCAAGAACGTTGTTTTTACATCTACCTACTCAAACTCCAAATCATACTTGGCCAAAATACCAAGCAAGACTCGAATCGAACAATGCTTCACAACTAGAGAAAACACATTTGTGAAGTCTACACCTAGAATCTGACTGTAACTTTTTGCAACCAGGCCCATTCTTGACATTTTTGGGCCCTAGACGAAATAATAAATTGAGACTCCTTTTAAAAAGTTATAAAATGTAATATAATAAAATAAAAATTGGGGGCCTTTTTCTTTTTTTTTTTCCTGCTTGCAATGAAGCGTCCATCAAAAAATTTAAAAGGCTGAAATTTTTTTCCACGTTAAAAGTTGAAAATTTTATTTTTGGGCCTTTTCTAGCCTAAGCCCTAAGCGACCGCACTCCCAAACTAACTCCAGGGCCGGGCCTGTTATAACTAACATTACTTTATATATGAGTTCTTCAACTCCTACAATCCCTTCTTTCTTCTTAAACACTCATTTACAATGAACAACCTTTTTACAATTAAGAAGTTTTTCTAGATCCCATGTTATGTCCTTATATAGTGATTCTATCTCTTCTTGCATGACAATCATCCACTTTTCTGAATGTTCACAACTAATTGCCTCGAAATAAGTAGATGGCTCTTAATTTGCATCTATATTTTCAACCACGTTTAAAGCATAAGCAACTAGACCAGCCTCGGCGTACCTTTTTGGAAGTTTAATTTCTCTTCTAGGTCTGTTCTTGGGAATATAATATTATGTTGCCGATTGTGGTGAAAAAGCAACTCTACTCAAAGTTTTTGTTTTAACTTGAGAAGTAGACTCTGTTGTAGGTCCTGGATCAATCTGAAGCTCCACTTGCTTCACATGTGTGTTTGAAATTTGCTGGTCTTTATTGAAAAAGTCTTTAAGAGGTAAATTAGGCAGAATAACAATTTCATAAAAAATAAAATCTCTGCTAATTACAACTTTTCTCGTTTCAGGACACCATAACTTATACCCTTTAAGACTAGCCTTATAACCAGGAAAAACACATTTAATAGATCTAGGTTTCAATTTCCCATTATCAACATGAGCATACACGGGACACCCAAAAATATTCAAATTAGAATAATCAACAGGAGTACCAAACCATACCTCTTGTGGAGTCTTTTTTCAATATAAATGGACGGAGATCAGTTAATCAAAAAACATGTTGCAAAGGTTGCTTCAGTCCAGAACGACTTCGGTAAATGAGTATTCAACAACATGCATCAAACTTTTTCCATAATTGTTCTATTCATTCGTCCTACAACGCCGCTTTGCTATGAAGCATGACAAACTGTTAAGTGTTTCACGATCCCTTCTAATTTGCAGAATTCATTAAACTTATAAGAACATAATTCCAAACCATTATTTGCGTGGAGGTGCTTTATCTGTTTCTTGTCTACTTTTCAATCATAGTCTTCCAATTCTTAAACGTGGACAACATATCACTTTTCTACTTTAAGAAGAATGCTCAAACTTTTACGGAAAAATCGTCAATGGTCGTCATCATATAATTAGCTCCACCCCTCGAAGGTATTTTAAATGGTCCCCAAAGATCAGAATGAATATACTTCAGCATTCCCTTCGTGTTATGGAATCCTCTGGTGAACCTAACTCTCTTTTACTTCCCAAAAACATAGTGTTCACAGAACATCAGTTTACTAATGCCTTATCCATCAAGAAGTTCTCTTTTGCTCAATTCTACCATGTCTTCCTCCCTCATATGCCCTAGAAAAATATACCAAAGTCTAGTAACATCATCATCTGACAAGGAAGAGGAAGTGACGACTGCATCACTAATAACAGTTGAACCTTGCAACACATATAACTTGACAGTTTTCTCTACCCTTTTATCACAACGAGGGAACCCTTGCTAATCTTCAGAACTCCATTTTCAGTTGTGTACTTGTACCATTTTGAATTTAGAGTACTCAACGAAATCAAATTTCTCTTCAATTCTATTACATGTCGTACACCATTAAGTGTTCTAACAACTCTATCAAACATATTAATTTTGATCATGTTAATATCGCGATTTTACATGAAGCATTATTTCCTTTCAAAACAACACCTTTAGACACTGTTTTGTATGTTGTAAACCAATCCCGATCGGGACTTATATGGAACGTGCAACTAGAATCGAGGATCCACTCTTCACTCATTTTAAAGTTGTCGGTAAAAGTAACTAGAAGTTTACCATCACTATAATATTCTATTACATCAGTTTCAGCGGATTGTTCTGGTTGTTTTCCCTTTTGATTTGCAGTCTTCCTTTTGATTTGCAACACTCCTTTTGATCTTATTCTGTAACTTATAGTACTCAGACTTAACGTGCCCTTTCTTCTTGCAGAAGTTACAGGTTTTACTTCTGTTTGAAAATCTCGATCTCCCCTTAGATTTACTATCATAAATTTTTTTGATCATATTGAACCTCCATTGTAACGCCCCTAACCCGAATCCGTCACCAAAATAGAGTTATGGAGCATTACCGGAGTTACCGATTTATTTATCAGATATTTCATTTTATCTAACGTTCATATTTGGAACCAATTAAAATCAAACATATTGTCCCTTAACGTACTTATTTTTCTCGATATGTTTTACTTGAATTTATTACTCGTCTCAATTTAATTAATTTCCTTGTATCAACGTATCAAAAATAATCACCTATTTACATGTCATGATAAATATCATTCTCTTGCCATTTCTTCATAAACATAAAATCGTGGAATTCATTATATCGATATTTCATGCATTTAAAAATACAATTCAAGTTATACTAACTTACCTCGTTACTTGTACATGTTTATAATTTCATTAATCCGATATCTTTTCTTTTCCACGTTCAAGTCTCGTATTCGAGTTATCCGGATCTTTATAAAGAAATTTGATCGTCGTTTTCATTTATTTCATGTTGTAATACATTCAACTAATACTCTAAACAAAATTACCATTTTACCCCTAAACTTTTAATTAATGACGATTTCATCCTTAGGTTAAAATAAAATAAAATTATTGCAATTTAATCCTTATTTCCAGCTGTTATTCTCAAACAAATTGATAACGACCCATGAATTCTATAAAATATCAGAATTTTTCATAATTTCAACACTTTTCAATTTAATCCTTAAAATATGTTTTTCCTTGATCTTGAGCTAAATTAATAATTTTATTCAATTTTGTAATTTTAAATAATAAAATAATTCATTTAATGCAATTTGGTCATTTCTGACATTTTTACAAAATTGCCCATAAATTTTTACTTTTATTCAATTTAGTCCATGAGCCTAAAACATGCAAATTAGCCATGCTAGCTGAATATTCATACATATTTTCCTCCTTCTCCTCTCCATTCCACATCCTTTATTTATATAACATGCAACAAGTAACATTATCAATAATTTCACTATTTACTTATATGTATATTCAAAACTGTCCATTTGCGTCATAGTTACTAAATTATTTATATCTTAAGGTACAGAACTCGAAATTAAGATCCGCTAATTTTTCCTGAAACTAGACTTACATATCTTATTACCATAAAATTTTCACAATTTTTGGTTTATCCAATAAGTACAGTTTATTCTTTAAAGTTACCCCTGTTCTGCTGTCTGACAGTTCCGACCCTTCTTCACTAAGAATTAATTATCTCATCGCAGATGAGATTTGGATCATGTTCCTGCTTATTTCTATTGAAAATATACTCATTAAGGATTCTAAACATATAAATTTAAGCCCATAATTATTTTTATCCAATTTTTGATGATTTTCCAAATTTAGAACAGGGGAACCCGAAATCATTCTGACCTTGTCTAACAAAAGTTATTGTAGCTCATGATTTACAATTCCATTGCTTACATAATTTCTTTTATAAGAAACTAGACTCAATAAGCTTTAATTTCATATTTTATTCATCCTATAATTCGATTTCTACAATTTTTGGTGATTTTTCAAAGTTAGGCTACTGCTGCTGCCCAAAACAGTTTTAGTGAAAAATATTGATTTCCATTTAGCCCCAAATTTCATAGTTCATACAATTCAATCCTTGTTCAATTAACTCCTCAATTGAGATAATTTTTCTCTTTTAATACTTTATTCCATCATTTTAAACTACTTCATAACCCTTGAAAACCAGAACTTTAACACTAGACCTTAATTCCAAACTCTTTCACAATTAGGTCCTAAACCAATTTTCATCAATTTTACTTGATAAAATCACCATATGTCAAAATTAAAACTTCAATTATATGTTTATTCATCATATTCTTCCAGTACTCATCCATAAAAACTTCAAAAATTAGCCATGGAATCAAAAACTAATGAAATAGTAAGTTGTACCCAATTGTAAAAGTCCAAAAACATAAAAATTTCAAGGAGAAAGCAAGAATTAAACTTACATGAAGCTAGAGTATGAAAACCAGCTTGAACCGTCATCCATGACTGTTTTTCAGCTGATGAATATGAAGAGAAATGAAGAGAATTCTAGATATTCCAATTTAGTCCCATTTTTATTTAGTTAATTTTGGCAATTTTTCAAATTTGCCCTTATTTCACC
The DNA here is from genome assembly GCA_025698475.1 of Gossypium anomalum. Classification (NCBI taxonomy): domain Eukaryota; kingdom Viridiplantae; phylum Streptophyta; class Magnoliopsida; order Malvales; family Malvaceae; genus Gossypium; species Gossypium anomalum. The sequence goes on along the minus strand of CM046967.1, from coordinate 8,758,113 downwards.
CATTTTCTGATTTTTCTCAGCTATTGCCGCCCAAAATATCTCCTTTGGGCTTATTTGCACTTTAGGTCCTTCCTCATTTGACAATTAAGCTATTTAATCATTTTAGTAACTTTTACACCTTTTTCAATTTAGTCCTTTTATTTAATTAGCTATCAAGATTTTAAAATTTCTCTTGTGAAACTTTAATACTAACTTATTAACAATCCATAAATATTTATAAAAATATTTATGGCTCGATTTAAAATTTTTGAGGTCTCGATACCTCATTTTCGATTCTAATTATTTTAATATATATATATTTTTTGTACACTATTCACTATTTCAAAATTTTTCCTAACTTAACATTTAACTTATACTCACTAAATTAATAATATTTCCTACTCATTTGTCGGATTTAGTGATCTCGAATCATTGTTCCGACACCACTGAAATTAGGCTGTTACAACTCTCCCCCCCTTTAGGGATTTTCGTCCCCGAAAATCTTACCAGAAGAAGTTACTTTCAACACTCATAAACACTTTTACTAACTTCTCAGAATCACAATTTGATTTAACCTCGAATATCTTTTTCCTGTCACCTTTGAACTCTAGAACACAATGTTGGAACATACTGTCAAAATTCTAAATTACCCTCTCAGGGACACATATACTCAGCTGATCTGTCAAAGGAAAACTCTGTACTTACTAAAATGATCATACAGATCTTTCTTTGTCAAATGAACAACCATAAACTAAATAACATTTTCCTTTCCGATGTTAATGACAATCTCAATTCGAAATCTATAGTCATTCTATCTCATAACACACTAGTATTATCTCGATCGCAATAATCCTAAATGTTCTTAATGTTCGGCTTACTTGCTAACAAATAGACATCTGAATATGAACTCAAAAATATTATGTAACGCTCATACAATCACTAGTACATCTAACTCACAAAAAGAAAATAAAAATCTTGATAATTTCTCAAAGAAAGCCAAAAGAAAAACATTGCTTACCGACTGGACTTCCATCATAATGAGAGATAATATATTCCCGCATGTATAAAACAAAATCATGATCAGTGAGAAACATAAGAATAGCCTCACATAAATTTTTACCATTAACTTCATTTCCAACATATTAAAATAGAATTCCAAAAAGATGAAGAAATGACGATCATAAACCGACCAGACCAATAGAGCTTTCGTCTAACATCATAATTAACTAGCATTCTCAAAACATCAGAACTCCACCAGAGACTGAATAACCACACACATATCTCTGAGGATAAAAGAATATATAGAATACCCAGAAAAGATGATCATATTCGTTTCAACTGTAACTATCACGCACAATCATCTTTACTACTCAATTATCATTTTTCTGACTAATTCTGTCATCATGAACCCCGCATCATTCCATTCACTAACGAAAACCAATTCGGGAAAAATTTCAGTAAACACATACTTCAGATATCATATCTGAATAAATCGACTAGCCGAGGTTAACTTTTTCTTTAACCATGTCATTACGTAATCTGAATGATCTTTAGAGTAATCTGATATCTTTTTTCAAAACTGTATTTACTTGTCAAACTATTTTCAACTCCGACTACATTATTAATTATTCCATTATTGTACTCTTTAGTTTCCCATTTGTGAACTTATTCAACAATTTTTTATTTTTATTATTTTTTTTTTTTTGTAAATTTTCGTTATAAAATACTACATTGGTAAGAGGGTGAGGTCGTAAGGCCTCTAACTGAGCTTTCATAAATACACACATATAACTTAGCATTTATCATCAACATCATATCATCACAATTACATAATTCACTTCAAACAAATTAACATACATAATTATGTTACACGAACTTTTCAGTTATCCATTTCAAACTAGTGTAATTAAACATACATTTCATGAATTTTGAGTAAATTTACTCATAGCATTTACTTAACCAAACAAGTCAGACACATAATATCATATGAATGCCATACAAACATAGATAAGCTTATCACAATTTAAACTTTCATTTCATTCACGTTTCATCATTTCTCAACTTTTGATTATCTCATTTCGTACATTATCACATACATATCATGAACTTCTATTCATACCTTTCTAAGTTCCTTCTCATCATAAACACATTTCAATTATCTCAATATCACTAACTCATACTTCTCTTACCATATACATAATTTAAATTTAACATTTAATAATAAATAATTTGAATTATTGTAACGGCCCAAATTTCAGTGATACCGGAACAGTGATTTGAAATCACTAAATCCGACATGTGAGCTTAGATATTAGTAAGTAAATGTTAAGTGTGGTTTTAGAAATAATTTTGAATTAGTGAAATTATGTAGTGTAGGAAGTTGTAGATAAAACGGAATAAAAACGAGGTATCGAGACCTCGAATTCATAAACCGAGCCATAAATATTTTTAAAAATATTTATGGAGTGTAAATAAGTTAGTATTAAAGTTTCGTCAAGAAATTTTAAGGTTTCGGTAGTTAATTAGGTGAAAAGGACTAAATTGAACTAAGTGCAAAATTGTGAGATATGATTAAATAGCTCTAGTAATAATCAAAAGAGGACTAAATAGGCAATTAGACACCTATTATTGGGCTGGACGGCATGTGTGTGCAGGAAAATTAAAATTCAAGTGTGAACAAGGGGCAAAATTGGAAATAAGGTAATAATTTAATTGTAAGATATGATATATTAGGTAAAATCTAGAGTTTTCTTCATTTTTCTTCATCTTCATCAGATAAAAATACCATTAGAGAGCTTTAAGAAGCTGGTTTTTATATCCTACAGCATGTAAGTTCAACTCTTGATTATTTCTTGCAATTTTTGTATTTTTGAGACTTTTACAACTAGGTCCATATGTTTAATTCATTAGTTTTTGATAATTTTGAAAGTTGCCATGAACAAGTGCTGAAATTATATGATGATTTATTATGGACTTGAGGTTTTAATTTTATTATATGATGATTTTGTGAAGAGATTTTTATAGAAATCATTATTTAGGACCTAATCGTAAAAGTTGTGAAATTAGGGTTTTGTGATGAAACTTTGAATGTCAAAGGCTGTGAAATAGTTTATAATGTTTAAATAAAGTGTTATTTGAGAAGAATTAGTTCAATTGATGAATAAATTAAGTAGGGACTAAATTGTAAAAAAAAATTGAAAAGTTTGGGGTAATAGTGTAATTTCACAATTTTAAGGGCATAATTTGTGAAATAGAATAGAATTGTAATGGATGCTAATGAAGGAATGATTTTATAATTATAGATCAAGAAAACGAAGTGAATCGTGGAAAGAAGAAAATTCAAGAATAGTCCTGAATTTCTACGACTTTTGCAAATTAGCCCAGGTAAGTTCATATGGCAAATTTAATGTTTGATTATGAAGATATTATGATTTTTAAGTATATTATTGTAGATGAATACTATCAATTTGTAATAAGTATGAAATAATAGTTAAATAAAAGTACACATTAGTTGGAACAATGGATTTGAGTGCTTTCATTCGTGACCATGATGAATTGACGGAAAAGATGTGATAAATACGCCGTCTAAGACCATAGCTGGGCTATGGCATCGGTGCAATGTGATATGTGTTCTCAGATAAGACCATAGTTGGGCTATGGCATCGGTGAGATGTGATAATGTGATTTAGTATAAGACCATATCTGGGATATGGCATCGGCATGTGATGTGATCCGTGTAAGACCATAGCAGGACTATGGCTTCGGTGTGTGATATGTGACAATGTGCAAGTCCATAGTTTTCTATGGCAATGTGTTAATGAAGCACTCAATTCCATTAGTTCTCAATAAATTGTCAATGAAATAAATGAAAAAAAAGGGGCCCAAAGAAGTTAAATTTGTGAATAGGAATATGAAAATTATTCAAAGGAGCTTAATAATAAATTTGTGATTTACAGGGTAAAGTAGTTAAATTAAAAGATATATGATTGTGTACAATGTTCGGTAAGATTTGTGTTTTTATGCCTATGAGCTTACTAAGCTTCAATAAGCTTACTTGTGTATGTTTGATATTTTTATGTAGATTGAATTAAAGTGAAGCTGATAGATCGGATCAACACAACAAGGCACACTATCCAGATCAATTCCGGTAGCTTTTGTTTTATGTTTAAAGATTTATATGGCATGTATAGAGTTTAAAGGAATTGAAGTAAAGATGTTATAAACTAGTTAACAATATTTTGTACCAAAACAGTTTTTGGTTAGTAGCAATAGTTTGACTTTGAAAATTCACCATAAATTATGAAAATCTAATTAGAGGTTGAATAAAATATGAAATTAAAGCTTATTTAGTCTAGTTTCTTATAAAAGAAATTATGTAAGAAATGGAATTGTAAATCATGAGATATAATAACTTTTGTGAGACAAGGTCAGAGTGATTTTGAGCTCCCCTGTTTTGATTTGTAAAAATCATTAAAAATTGTAAAAAAATAATTAGGAGTCATAATGTATATTTATGGATTCCTTATTTAGTCTATTTTTAATAGAAACAAACGATATGGTTATTTGAATTCTGTACAGGGAGAAATTTGGTTTGTAGTGCACAGGGGTCAGAGTAGCCGAACCCTGAAACAGGGGAGACTTTAACTAATAAACTGTACTAATTGGCCCAACCAAAAATTCTAGAAAAAAATAAGTAAATATATATATGAGTCTAGATTCGGGGAAAATTTACGGATTTGGATTTCGAGTTGTGTAACTCAAGATATGATTTTTTTTGAAACTGTGACGCAGTTGGACAGCTTGTCTGAAAAGTATGATATAAATTGTCTGAATTCGGTTAAGTGCTCAAATAAGTTTAGTATTGCCTTTTACTCGACTCCGGCGACGGTCTCGGGTAAGGAGGCGTTACAATTATAGTAATACAACCATACGTTGAGTATGTTTATACTCAGTGGTATTGCCATAATTCAAATTATAAAAACTATAATAAATAATAAACATCAAACATGTAACAATATAAGTCATATGTGTTAATTATGCTTTAATTTCATATCTCGACAATAGTCTTTCATCAAATAGCATCATATATCATCTATACTATCTTTAATCAATTCATGAACCTTTGGTTCAAGCTTTCAATCTCATATCTCAATTTCAATTCACATTTCAATTTTTAATTCCACTTTTTTTTTTCATACTTTCAAAAGTTCAATCGATCAAATTCATTTGATTTTCTCATTTCATTTATTCAACTGATTTCAATATCAATAATTCAATATTTTAGCAAATTCATGAACCTTTCCAAATCTCACATTTCATTTCAATTGAGAATTCAACTCATAATTTCTTTCTCATATATATATATTTTTTAATAGTACGAGCAACCAAATTTATTTAATTTTCTCATTTCAGTTATTCACCCTATTAACAATCCGGACTTTGACGGATACACGGATTCCAACCCAAACACACCAGTACGGCACATAGTGCCTCATCGGTCGAAGCCGAAACAGAAAGCGAAGAATGATAGCGATGACGGTACACAGAGTACCTCATCGGAACAAATCCGAACGAGAATGATAATGATGCGGTAACAATATCCGACACACAAAGTGCCGAATCGTTAACGGTAACAGTAACCAGCACATAAGTGCCTGATCGGTAAAGCCGATAAATCCCGTACTCTTCCAATCCTATGGCATGCCAATTATATCCGACTAGCCCGACAAGTTAATAGGGAATTTAATTCTTATTTCAATTTTACTTAATATTCATATTTACCCCTATTAACAAGACTCGGACTTTGGCGGATATGCGGATTTCACCCAAACACACCAGAATATCCAGCCCAAACACACCCGGAATATTATAAATCCTCCATAACACACCAGTATAATATAGCCTCCCAAACACACCAGTATATCATATCCCCCCAAACACACCAGAATGTCCAACCCAAACACACCAGGAATATTATAAATCCTCCATAACACACCAGAAAGGCATTTAATGCCTCTTCGGATAAACCGAAGTTACAATAACAGAAACATCTTCTCGGCCGAACTACAAATCTCCTCATCACATCACAAATCCAATGGCATGCCATTTGTATCCAATCTAGTCCGATACTGTTAATAGGGTATTTGATTCACTTTCTCAATTTAATAATTCCTTTATCAATATACCAATCTAATATTCATATATATTCACACATTTTCATAATTTCATACATTTTCATTTAATTCAACAAATATATTTCAATTATTCACATAAATTCATAATTCTATACAATTCAATTCACTTTTCAATAACAAATATTCAAATATCACAAATCTCATATTTAAAATTTTCAAACAATTTATATTTCAATTCAAATAATCAAATATACTCATAATTCAATTCAATTCAAATAATCAATATATATTCAATATATATATACACCAATTCAATCAATATAAATTCAATAAATTCATCACATACTATATCAATCCATTTCAATTGCAAAACACAATAATTCTTACTTACTGTAGCGACGTAAAAATTTGCTTTCGGTCGCTAATTGTGGCGATCTAGTGAAAAAGTTTGAAAACTGAAGTTCGATTTTGAAATAAAAAGGGAGTCGCCACCGATCCTTTTTCCTAGGTGTGATCGGACACCTATTAAATTTCTTTTTTAAAAAGAAGGCTGAGTTTAGGGTCTACGTTAAAAGCCAGAGAAAAATTAGGGTTCGGGAGTCATTTACGCGCGAGGAAGGTATTAGCACCCTCGCGACGCCCAAAAATTGGTATCTCATAAACACGTGTTGTCTTGATTTTCAAAAATACGAGTTCAATTTAAATCTCAATCGTGATCCGATAAAAAAAACGAAAACTTTCGATTCCTGTTTTTTTTGAAAAGGATATACCGTTTTAACACGAGCCGACAAATTTCATCCAACATAGCGATGAAATCCACTGTTTAATGCTAAATCGGTATATTGCCTTATGTATTGAAATTTATTAGAAAAAAGATTTTCCTTTAAACGTAAAACAAATTGGTATGAAATAAAAATAAATAAAAGACAGGTCTAGAAGTACATTGAGACAAATATAAGTATGACAATAATATTATAAGCACTAAACATGATAAAACTAATAATGTTGCCTATATACGTACACATATATATTAAAATTTAAACATAATGTTAATATTATAAAGTATGTACATGGATGATGTTAAAAATACATACATGATATATACATAAATAAAATGAACATTGAAAAATATACATACGTGGCATATATGATAAATATATACATAATAAAAAGAAATACATGAATAACATAATTTTAAATATATAAAAATATAATAAAAAAATAAAAAAATAAAAAATAATGAAGACATGAGTAAAATAATATACATAATAATAAGAAAATAATATATTTATAATAAATACTTGAAAACATCTATATGTATATATATGTGTAATAATGAAAATAATAAATATAATAATAGTGAAAATAATAAATGTAATAATAGAAACGATATATAAAAAAGTATATATATATATATATATATATATATATGTATAATATATACACTAATATTAATAATAAATATAATATTATAATACTAATAATAACAATATGAAATTAAAGTAACTAAAACTAATATTATATATAATTATATACGTATATAAATACACATTAACATATAAAAATAATAATAATAATAATAATAATAATAATATTGATAATACTAATAATACATTAGAAATAATAATAATAATATTTAATAAAGAAACAAAAATAAATAGGAAAGGACTAATATTGAATTAATAACAAAGTTTTAAAGAATTTAAAAGGAAATAAAATGAAAGGACTAAATTGCACGCGTAAACAAACAAGAGGGACTAGATCGGGCAATAAACCATTCGGCCTAAAGCTCAAAGAAAGAGAGGGATAGAAATGAAACAAAAATAAAATTTCGGGCCAAATTAAAAGCTTGGAAGACTTAATTGAAAAACCTTGAAAAAGCGGAAGGACTGCGCGCATAAATAAACCATTAATAAAAACACGCGGATCCTCTAGCGGGTCGGGTCGGACGGTCGGGCATAGCCAAAAGCAGCGTCGTTTTGGGGCTAAATGGCGACCCCAAAGCGACGTCGTTTGAGGGCCTATAAAGGCCCAAAAATCAGAAAAAATCATTTGAAGGAGAAAAGAAAAAAAGAAGAGAGAGGGAAGAGAGAGCTCGGCCAGTGGGGTCACCTGGCCGACCCTCGCCGCCGTCGTCGTCGTTGTGCGCAGCCACGCACATGTGATGGCGGAAAAATAAAATTTTCCAAATTTTTTCTTTTTTTTTTTTTATTATTTATTTTTTTATACATATATGTGTAGGTACAAGTAGAAAAGAAAAGAAAGAAAAAAATAAAAATAAAAAGGTAAAGTAGATTCAAAATAAAGCGAAAAAAATCACCTTTTATTTCTTGATTTTGATTTTTGATTTTGGGATATCTGTTTTGGTGTTTGCATAATATTCTCCTTTTTTACATTATGAAAAATCCCCCCCTTTTTTACATTATGAAAAATCCCCTATTACATCCGTTCTTTGTTGGCTTTTATAGCAAGAATGAAACACATTTTTCTTTCTCTTTTTTGTGTGTTGTCTTGCGCCTCTCCTATTTTGCGTGTTTCCTCTCATTTTGCAGGAGATATGGGTGATGGATGATGATGGGCAGTGGGTGACATGGTGGTGGCGAGAGGGTGGTTGTTAGAAAGTCTAGGGGCTAGGGTTTAGTTGTTTTCTCTTTTTGTAAAGGGTTTGGGTTTGTTTAGGTTAGTGGTAATTGGGTTGGTTAGTGGGTTTAATGTATTGGGCTGAGGGTATTGTAAATAGGCCAAAATTGGCCTGTAACACTTACCATACATAACAATTAAAAATTCAGCAATCAATAATAATTAAAATTTGAATTATAGTAATACACACTTCAATTAATCATAATTCCATTCAATTCCATTCAATTCAATTCAAATTCACTTTTCCACTTTCTAATCAGTATACAATTCAATACCAATACATATTTCAGATATTCACATATAATCATACTTCACATGTACTACATTCGGTCCGAGAACCGACTAAACCTTAGCTCTGATACCACTAAATGTAATGCCCCTAACCCGAATCCGTCACCAAAATAGAGTTATGGAGCATTACCGGAGTTACCGATTTATTTATCAGATATTTCATTTTATCTAACGTTCATATTTGGAACCAATTAAAATCAAACATATTGTCCCTTAACGTACTTATTTTTCTCGATATGTTTTACTTGAATTTATTACTCGTCTCAATTTAATTAATTTCCTTGTATCAACGTATCAAAAATAATCACCTATTTACATGTCATGATAAATATCATTCTCTTGCCATTTCTTCATAAACATAAAATCGAGGGAATTCATTATATCGATATTTCATGCATTTAAAAATACAATTCAAGTTATACTAACTTACCTCGTTACTTGTACATGTTTATAATTTCATTAATCCGATATCTTTTCTTTTCCACGTTCAAGTCTCGTATTGAGTTATCCGGATCTTTATAAAGAAATTTGATCGTCGTTTTCATTTATTTCATGTTGTAATACATTCAACTAATACTCTAAACAAAATTACCATTTTACCCCTAAACTTTTAATTAATGATGTGATTTCATCCTTAGGTTAAAATAAAATAAAATTATTGCAATTTAATCCTTATTTCCAGCCGTTATTCTCAAACAAATTGATAACGACCCATGAATTCTATAAAATATCAGAATTTTTCATAATTTCAACACTTTTCAATTTAATCCTTAAAATATGTTTTTCACGATCTTGAGCTAAATTAATAATTTTATTCAATTTTGTAATTTTAAATAATAAAATAATTCATTTCATGCAATTTGGTCATTTCTGACATTTTACAAAATTGCCCATAAATTTTTACTTTTATTCAATTTAGTCCATGAGCCTAAAACATGCAAATTAGCCATGCTAGCTGAATATTCATACATATTTTCCTCCTTCTCCTCTCCATTCCACATCCTTTATTTATATAACATGCAACAAGTAACATTATCAATAATTTCACTATTTACTTATATGTATATTCAAAACTGTCCATTTGCGTCATAGTTACTAAATTATTTATATCTTAAGGTACAGAACTCGAAATTAAGATCCGCTAATTTTTCCTTAAACTAGACTTACATATCTTATTACCATAAAATTTTCACAATTTTTGGTTTATCCAATAAGTACAGTTTATTCTTTAAAGTTACCCCTGTTCTGCTGTCTGACAGTTCCGACCCTTCTTCACTAAGAATTAATTATCTCATCATGCACGAGATTTGGATCATGTTCCCGCTTATTTCTATTGAAAATAGACTCATTAAGGATTCTAAACATATAAATTTAAGCCCATAATTATTTTTATCCAATTTTTGATGATTTTCCAAATTTAGAACAGGGGAACCCGAAATCATTCTGACCTTGTCTAACAAAAGTTATTGTAGCTCATGATTTACAATTCCATTGCTTACATAATTTCTTTTATAAGAAACTAGACTCAATAAGATTTAATTTCATATTTTATTCATCCTATAATTCGATTTATACAATTTTTGGTGATTTTTCAAAGTTAGGCTACTGCTGCTGCCCAAAACAGTTTTAGTGAAAAATATTGATTTCCATTTAGCCCCAAATTTCATAGTTCATACAATTCAATCCTTGTTCAATTAACTCCTCAATTGAGATAATTTTTCTCATTTAATACTTTATTCCATCATTTTAAACTACTTCATAACCCTTGAAAACTAGAACTTTAACACTAGACCTTAATTCCAAACTCTTTCACAATTAGGTCCTAAACCAATTTTCATCAATTTTACTTGATAAAATCACCATATGTCAAAATTAAAACTTCAATTATATGTTTTTTCATCATATTCTTCCAGTACTCATCCATAAAAACTTCAAAAATTAGCCATGGAATCAAAAACTAATGAAATAGTAAGTTGTACCCAATTGTAAAAGTCCAAAAACATAAAAATTTCAAGGAGAAAGCAAGAATTAAACTTACATGAAGCTAGAGTATGAAAACCAGCTTGAACCGTCATCCATGACTGTTTTTCAGCTGATGAATATGAAGAGAAATGAAGAGAATTCTAGATATTCCAATTTAGTCCCATTTTTATTTAGTTAATTTTGGCAATTTTCTAATTTTGCCCTTATTTCACCCATTTTCTGATTTTTCTCAGCTATTGCCGCCCAAAATATCTCCTTTGGGCTTATTTGCACTTTAGGTCCTTCCTCATTTAACAATTAAGCTATTTAATCATTTTAGTAACCTTTACACCTTTTTCAATTTAGTCCTTTTTATTTAATTAGCTATCAGTACTTTAAAATTTCTTGACGAAACTTTAATACTAACTTATTAACACTCCATAAATATTTATAAAAATATTTATGGCTCGATTTAAAATTTTTGAGGTCTCGATACCTCATTTTCGATTCTAATTATTTTAATATATATATATATTTTTTTTTTGTACACTATTCACTATTTCAAAATTTTTCTTAACTTAACATTTAACTTATACTCACTAAATTAATAATATTTCCTACTCATTTGTCAGATTTAGTGATCTCGAATCATTGTTCCGACACCACTGAAATTAGGCTGTTACATCCATGGCCTCTAAATATGATAGAATTTCTTTAAAAACAATTAAGTATTTGTGCATAGACACAGCTTTCTCCAAACGATGAGCATAAAGACGATACTTCATATGTAGCTTGCGAGTTAGGGTTTAGGGTTTTCGACATACATAACTGGTCAAGTTTCTTCCATAACGTAGTGATGTTCTTCTCCTACAATACGTCTTGTAGAATTTCATGCGACAGATGCAACTGTAATTGCGTTAAAACTTTTCGATCTTTATGACTCTTCTCTTCATCTGTTAATGTCGAAGGCATCTTGTCTAACCCTGGTAAGGCATCCTCCAAATTCATTTGTGTAAGAATTGCCTGCATCTTTACCTGCCACAACGCGAATCTAGTGTTGTGATCCAACAATAGAATATCATACTTCATTGTTGCCATTACTGTGATTGAGACAAGCAACCAAAAAAGCTCTGATACAATTTTGTAGAACTAACATCGATAATGGCAATATAGAACGCTTGCAAAACAAAAAGAAAGAAAAATAAAACACACAGATTTTACGTGAAAAATCCTTTCGGGAAAAAATTACGGGCAGAGGAAAAAAGAAAATTCACTAACATCAAATTCGAATGATAAAAGAAGAGTTTAAACTACATCTATTTATAGGTTTAAAAAACCTTATTCTAATCAATGTCAAATAGATAAAGTGTAGTAAGGTTGAAAAACCATATTCTAATTAATGTAAAATAAAAGAAGTATAGTTCTATATGGATTTCACTTTTATTTTATTTTATCACTGTATTTTATTTAACAAAGATTCTAGTCATTCAACTCTAACATAAAACTTAAAGACGGATTCCAATTTATGATGATACACGTAATGAAAACAAGCTCATATCAGTACTTTTCAATTTTAATATTAATGGAAAAGTTGTTTTATTAACTTGTAATTTAATAAAACATATATAGTTTTACTAGCTATGCTCCTATCAGACACTAAAGCATGTTTAATTTTTTATATGTCTAATTTTCTCTTCATTCAATTTTCGTTTCACCTTATTAAACAAAATTAAAATCATATATAAAGCATGTTTAATTAAATTTGAGAATATGTGTATTGTGATCTTATATTTAGTTTCCCATATTCATGTTTAAAATATTTTTAAAAAATAAATTTAATTATAAAATAAAAGAGAATGAATTTAGATAAATATTAAAATTATATATAAACTTTGATTTAACATTTAATTTTATATATGAAATAATAATTTAATTTAATTTTTATAAGTTACTAACACAGTTATTGATATAGTACCATTTTAAATTTATATATTACAATACAAATAATTATATATCTAATATAAAAAAAATAAATACATTTTTTCATTTTAATACGTATAATTAAATTAAAATTAAAATTCCTTAATAAAAGAACATGTATGATTATTAAAAAAAATTTAAATATCAAATCACATCAGTATTATCAAGATCTAAATTTTAGTCATCGAGATACTCCAAGATCTAAATTTTAGTTATCGAGATATTCTCTTACGTTGTTTCGTTATTCACGTAAGTGTTAATTGTAAAGTACATTTTCCGTATTATACACGTCAAACAAAAATACACATTATTGAAGATGGGCCTAAAGTATAAGGCCCAAATATAGGTCATATGTATTACAGCTAGACTCAGATAGTTGGCGCCGCAAAGGCTTCGGCTCTGGTCCATTAATAAACAACTGAAAATATAAAACCGTCGGGGGAGCCGAGTAGCCGACGTAAAAACTGGAAATCAACCTTTTCGGCTTACTCCAGAAGCCCAAACGCCAACACCATCGCCAATAGTCTTGTTTCTTTATTTATTACTACACCTTATTTCAATCCAAGTTAGTTCATTCTTTGAATCTTGTTCTCCAAGCGAAACTAAAAGAGAAAATTTTCTCCAGAATCTGCATTTGTTTTAAACTTCTAACTTTTCAATTATCGCATGCAAAAGCGGCTTCGCTAAGGAAATCTTGGAAAATTGAATCTTTTTTTTCTATTACTTTTTTGAATTTTCGGTTGTGTTTCCCCCTTTAATCTTTTTTGGCGGTTAAACAATGAACGTTCGCGTGAAGCAAGAGATTATGGAAACGTTAAACGCGGAAAGACGGAAACTAAGCGGCGTTGTGCGGGAACAATCTGCCTCGGTTATCGAGCTCAGCAGCAGTAGCAGCGATTCGGACTCGAGCGATTCGGACGATCTGGACGAGAACGATAACCCAAACGGTGTCGTTTCTGCAGGGGAAGGACCTGAAGGTAGGGCTTCGAAGAAGCGGAAGGTGAATGATGTCGATTTTGTGCTACCGCTGGGGTTTTTGGCTCCTCTACCGCCGGAAGATCCGGCTCCTATTCCGTTAGCCTATGATACGGCGGCTGCGGAGGTTTCTGCGACGGTGAGCCCGCTGGAACAGGCGGCAAGTGATAGTTTGAGTCCAAGTTCAAGTGTGCTTTGCAAGCAGTTCTGGAAGGCTGGGGATTATGAAGGAGCTCCATCTAGCGCTTGGGAGTTATCTACAGGTACAACTGTTGATTAGTTATGCTATGTTATAAGTTTAGTTTTATATCTTGCTTGCAAGATGGCGATATTAATTTGGTTCCAAATTAGGAACCTGCTGGCACGAAAAATTTTTGTTGTCTTTTTTTAGTACACGATACTGTATGTTGCCATCAGAAGATGAAATTCTATGAGTTGTGAGAGAAGTTCAATTCAGTGGGGTATATGCATTTTGAATTTTGCATTGTTTGATGAATATGCTTACCTCTCTATACCTGGATCACTTTTTTTAAATTGCTGAATTTGTTGGGAAATTCAAATTTCCCTTTTAGTCATGCGGGGCGTAAACGGATGATTGTTTGATATCTGTTTTTTTTCTTTATTTGTTGATTTTGTTCAATACTTCTTCACTTAATTACGTTTGACTTGTAGGTGGCATGGATCATGTCAGGGTTCATCCAAAATTTCTACATTCCAATGCAACGAGTCATAAATGGGCCCTTGGAGGTAGAGTTGTCATAAAACATATATATCATATACATATATTTGCTATGCATTTTAGCTATTTTGCTCTTTTAACTTTTTCTTTTTTTTTTCTTGGCCTTTGGATATGTTTTTTAATTTCACTCCTCCAGCTTTTGCGGAACTTCTGGACAACTCTTTGGATGAGGTACTCAACACCAACACCTTTCCTAGTGTGTGATATTTGCTTTCCTTTTCCCAGTTTTGCAAGCATATTAGTTTTCTGATTTCAGGTTTGCAATGGAGCTACATATGTTAATGTAGATGTGCTCAAAAGTAAGAAGGATGGGAGTCAAATGTTGGTCATTGAAGGTACTTCATTTGAGTTCTTTATTCTCCATGTGCGAAGGTGCTACTGAAAATAGTTATTTTCAATGAGTATTTAGTTTCTGTACCATTTTAATCCCATTTTTTCTCAGTTCCTTAAGATTTTCATTTTTTTTTTGTTCATAACGTGGTAAGCTTTGAATGTTCATCACATTTCATTGCAGATAATGGTGGTGGGATGGATCCTGATAAAATGCGTCAGTGCATGTCCCTTGGATATTCTGTAAAAAGCAAAATAGCAAACACCATTGGACAATGTATTTACTAATTTCTACTATTTGGAAAAGAGATACTTTTTAGCTGCCTATTTGTCTTTCTCATAGAACATTTTTTAATATCGCTATTCCTTTTCTACAGATGGAAATGGATTCAAGACTAGTACCATGAGGCTTGGTGCAGATGTTATTGTATTTTCTCGGTGTTGTGGAAAAGATGGAAAGCGGTTAGTCTTTCTTCATTATTTTGGACTAGATTTATCTTTGTTAATTCAATTGTTTTTATTCGATTATTGGTAAAATAGTAACTGTCTATCATGGTTACTTGGGAATGTTGAATGTAAGATCAAACAGAATGATTAGAGTTAGACTTGGTTCACCAGTATTTCCTTAATCCAAGGTGCTAGTGGTCAAAGTTGTGCAGAATGGGAGCTTTTAGTGGGTAAATAGATATCGTTCTATGGTTTCTTGTTCAGTTTTGAACATTTTGGTTATTAATACTGGGTGTGTTTAATAATCTTCGCCTTAACTTATCCCTGTCCATATTAACACTGATGCATTGTTGTAGCAGTGGCAGTAGTTTTCAAATATCTGAGTTTGTGTTTGGTTGTTTTCTCTTCAAGCATATCTGCTATCATTTATTGGATTTTATGCTACACTTTTATTTTTTTTGTCACTGCAGCAAGTAATCATATTATCTGGTTTTGTTTTTAGCCCCACACAGAGCATTGGACTGTTGTCCTACACGTTTTTGACAAGCACAGGAAAGGAGGACATTGTGGTACCCATGGTAATGTTAACTAGAACCTTATGTTGTCTGTATGAAAATACTGGTAGTAAATGTCATTGCATTTTGGATGGGACATGAAAACACAAAAGATAAGCACTATAACTTTTATAGCCAAGTGGATATGGGTTCAATGAAATAGAAGTAGACTTATTTCTATTGTGGAACTTATGTTTTCATTGACATGCTAACTTGACAGAATTATGTTAAGATTAGTTTTTGGTTAAGTTTTCTTGTGTTAGTGACATTATTTCTTTCTCTCTTTGGCTTAAGTGAATAAATCACCAATTCATTACTCCATGTTATTGGGCTAATCTGTGATTTACTTCATCCCATTATTCACTGCAGAGGTTGTTAATTTATGGTGTTGTTTCTATGAATGGCATGCATAAAACTAAAGTTTAAATAATTTTGCCAAGCATTTCTGTTTTTTATTTTCCTAATTCAACTCATGCTTGGAATCATCATCAATTTCACTATAGAAAAAGAAAAGAGAAAGTAGGGATCAATTTTGGATCATATTTCTATTTTGCTTGGTATTTTATGTACTTATAGTTGGTACGCTATGACAGAAAGTGTGCTCTAGTCGAGCCCTTTAATCATTATGTGGGTTGAATTGAACAGCTAGATTATGAATGGAAACAAGATGAGTGGAGCAAGATAACACGATCTACTGTCAGTGATTGGGATAGGAATGTGGAAACTATAGTACAGTGGTCTCCATTTTCAAGTGAAGCAGACCTCCTTCGTCAGGTAATTCTGGTTCATTTTTCACAACTTCTATGTTGGGTCCAAAAATGTTATTGTGTTAAAAATCCTTTTGATTGGCAGAAGGGAACAAGCATTTTGATGCCAGTAGATAGATGATTGTTGCTGTGGTGTTTCGGAAAGTAGTTGCTCATATTCCGACCTATCTTTTCTTTATTTACTTTGCACTGTTGTCAATATATAAGCTTACATAATCTTTTTGTCCATATTTTGTCATTATCAGTTCGGTTGTCAGTACCTGTCTTTTAATCTTTAGTTGCTTTATGCTTTTCCATTTGTTGTTTCTGATAAATAGTTTCCTTTTCCTGCTTGTAGTTCAATCTGATGAAAGACCATGGCACACGAATTATTATTTATAATCTCTGGGAGGATGACCAAGGGCTATCGGAGCTTGATTTTCATGCCGACCAGCATGTATGTCTCAAATATCTTTGACTGTCTTTACTATTAAATATCTAAGGCAAACAGAATATGATATAAAGCATTTGTGATGTTCAACTTATGGGAGTGAATTATTATTGGCAGGATATTCAACTCAGAGGTGTTAACCGTGATGAGAAAAATATACAAATGGCAAAAGAGTTTCCAAACTCTAGGCACTTTCTGACATATAGACATTCATTGAGGGTAACCATCATCACTTTATTCTTTTACCATGGCACAAATTATGATTTTTACCCTTGATAATGGCTCTTTGTGTTTTATCATGCCATAGCTGTTGAGTTGGACCTTTTATGCAGCAATATTAAAAACTTTTAACTTTTAATTGTTATCCGTGGGAAGGAAATTTTACTGTATTTTATTGAAATCTAAAGTGAACAAGGTGAAATTGGAAATTTTTTTCAAAAAATGAACCTGCAGGTATTTCTTTCTTGGTTAAAACATGAAGATTTTTAAAGCTTGGATGGTTTACTTGCTTTTAACTGATGTCATGTTTAGCTTGAGATAGCACATCTAATTTTTGGCTTATATTATTTGATTTATTTTCTGTGTTCCTTTGGCAGAGTTATGCATCAATACTTTATTTGAGACTTCCACCAAACTTCAGAATCATTTTACGTGGGAAAGATGTTGAGCACCACAACATAGTGAATGATATGATGCTTACCGAGATGATAACATATCGACCAAATCCCAGTGCAGAGGGGGCTCCTAAGGATTTGAATGTAATAAGTTCTGAATAGTATTATATTTATCTTCTATTTCCTTCACTACATATTTGTCCGATGCCTGATTCTCTTGCACTTTTGTTATCAGCTGGCTGCTTTGGTGACCATTGGTTTTGTGAAAGATGCCAAATATCACATTGATGTTCAAGGTTTCAATGTTTATCATAAAAACCGACTCATCAAGGTTTGCTTTATATTTGTTTTGCGTACAATGTATCACACAGATTGCTTATACATATTCCTTTGTTAAGTTTTCTCTGGCAGTTTAATTTGTGATGTTTTTCTTCTACACTGGGTCTTCCATTTATTTTGCTTGTATTTTGATGATGTATTTAATGACAGCGTGTTTTTTGCACTTTGCTTAACATGGTAGTCAAATTTAGCATCCACATAATTCCTTTTGACGAGGCTCTTGCCTAATTCGTCCTTTTAATCTCTTTCTCCAGCCTTTTTGGAGGATTTGGAATGCTGCTGGGAGTGATGGTCGTGGGGTTATAGGTATGTTGTCAGCAATGCACACACCTAGTTAGTTTACTTATATATCCTAACGTGCAGAGTTGGCCATAAAAAGTTCTAATGTGCTTCCTTCTTATGACAGGTGTTTTGGAGGCTAATTTTGTTGAGCCAGCTCATGATAAGCAGGGTTTTGAGCGTACAACAGTTCTTTCTAGACTTGAAACACGACTAAAAGAAATTCAAAAACTTTACTGGTTTGTTGTCAACAATGTAACCCTTTCTTTTTACTGCTGCTTTGGATCCAAACTAATTTCTAATGATTTTCACTTCATTTTAGGACCACCAATTGTCATAGAATTGGCTATGCTCCACGGCGTAATAAGAAAGGTATAGAACAGTCTTTAGGCAAAGGTGTGCACTTGAAATCTTATTTCAATTATGTGATCTATCACTTTTTCTCTCTTTTAAACGTTAAGATTGTTGTGGACAGTGGGCTTTTAAGTTATCCGTGGTTGATGTCTAACCTTTTGATCCTGTAGATCCTCCTTCTGATCATGATGCGCAACAATCTACTCAATCAAATAAGAAGAGTACAAGCAGCACCAAGAGACCTACAGACTCGGACAAGTTGTATTCACCCTCAAATTGGAATAAAAAAGGAAAAGAATGTCAGGATTTACCTAAAGCAGTGGATGGTGGAAATGGGAATGGTCATGTGTTTAGCAAGGGTGAAAATAGGAAAACGGCATGGATGGATAGCAGTGCAAAGGTCACCACGAGACCTGGAAAAGGATTAAGCTCAGTTGAAACATCTTCTCCTTCTGCAGAGGATGACAGCGATGATGTGTGCGAGGTCTTGCCCAAGAGACAAGCTAATGGGAGCAGTCAAAAGTTTGTTACACGATCAAAGTCGAAGGTTATTTTTATGCATCTCTTATCTTTAATTCAACTTTTTTCTTTGCGATGTTTTTTTATCTGCATGCAGGCATGTTTTTTCATTCTTATATACAAGCATTCAGATGTGTTATATTTGTGTTACAGTTTTTTGTCTGCAAAAATAATCTTTTCAATAATCGCATTGTTGAACTGGCAGGAGCGTGGTCTCAATGATGAGCGTTGCCATTCCCAGACTGATCTGCATATTCTGGAGCAGTTGAAACAGGAAAATTCTGAATTAAAAGAAAGGTTTTTAGAAGATATCGATTATATTGTATCATTAATGGTTTCAGTATTACATGACTTCAACCTAAAAGATACTACTATGTTTTGTAGATTAGAGAAATATGAGGGAGGGAATCAACAACAATTGCGTGATGATTTGCAACAGGAAAGAAACCGGTGCCAGTCACTCGAAATTGAGGTATGCTCCAATTTCCAACTAGCTTAAGTAGAATGCAAGGAATTGTCTGGTATAATTTGTCTGGTTTTTTTACACTCTTTGTTTATTTATTGTATATCAGCTGGTGGAGGCGCTGAAAAAAATTGAGCAACTGAACAATGAACAAGAAAGTATCATTAGCATCTTCTCGGAGGAGAGATCTCGAAGAGACAAAGAGGAAGAGAAGTTAAGAAAAAAGCTAAAGGTGATGATCTGTCCACCCATCTAATGTGATTCATTTCCCACGTAAAACTTGTGAATGAATCATAAGGCTTCATTCTTTGGTTTCCCTGCACCTGTTTGGTGGCTAACGAAAGCATGAGTTTCATTCATTTGATCTGTTTTGTTTTCATCCAATCAAATATTCATTTTTCCCTGGAAGGGATAACAATATTGAGAATGGTTGGGGCATTGTAGGACGCATCGAATACCATCCAAGAGTTGCTTGACAAAGTTAAGATACTGGAGAAGATGAAAACTCCCAACATCAAGCAGGAGCGTAGAGAGCCACTGTAGAGCACTATTTTATCGGCTTTTCCGCTAGCAAGCAACCGGTGATTCGTGAACTATATTCTTTTTGTTACTTGGCCCCATATTCTCACATCTATGAGTAGTGCCATTGTACATTGAAAAACGCTTTGATACTGGAGCTTGGGTTGTCGAGCCAATCCAAATAGGCTATGCATATAGTATTTTCCCTTCTTTTCTTTTCTTTTTTTTTTTTTTTTTTTTTTTTTTAAGTTATAGGAGGTTACTGAGCAGTTTGCCAGCTTATAACTCTTTTTCTATCTTACTGAGGTGGGAATATTTTGATTTTGATGTTGGATTGCGGTTAAATTTTAATAACTAAATATGTTTTAACTGGTTTCATAGTCGCCTGCAAAAGGCCTGGCGGAGGCAAGCGGCATTGGCATTGGGTGGTGGTAGCCTCTCTCTGGCTGTCTGTCTGGCTTGGCATTAAGTGCGTTTCTGGGTGGCGTCCAGATAAATCTCCATTTGCAGGCGAATTAATAGCAAGATGTTACCTTTTCCAATTTTAAACTCAAATAAATTAAAACCCCAAAAACATGGAAAAGCCAAAGTGCCAGTCCCCCCTTAGTCTTTTTGATCTCTTCCCGTCTGTCTGTCTTTAGGCTTAGGGCCTATTGCACCTTTCCATTCGTTGGTCCCCCCGCCCCATAATAATAACATGACTTTGTACTAATAACAAAATACTGAAGCTAAGATAATTGGAATATAATATTACTTAGCACATACATTTATATAATATTATGACAAGTGATACTTTTATTTATTGGCACGTAATCGATTGTTTAAAAAAAAATTAAATTTAATAAATATTTTTTAAAATTAAATAGTTGATTAGATAACTTAAATCATTCTGAGTTAAATTATAGAAACTACATGGACAACTTTTTGTTTAGAATAAATTAGATAACTACTTAACTAAATAAATAAAAATTTAACTATACAACTTATCCATATTTAAATTAAATAATGATTTATTTATATATTATTTATTTTAAATTTTGGGTATAACTTAAAAATTTTTAAATCAACTATCAAATTTTTAAAGGAAATATAAATAATATTATTTAAAGAATAAAATTGAAGTGATTATAAATATTTGTTATCTAAAAATTAAATAACTAGATAATTAAATTTTAGATTTAAAACTAAAATACATTATCTACCTTTATTATCTGAAATTTAATCAAATATATTAGAAATTATTTGAAAATTATCCAATTTAACTATGAATAGCTTGGTTATGTACATGTTTTACTTAGATGGCTTAAATTGTTTTTGTTTAATATTTAGTCATATCTTTTCTAGTTATTTTATAAATATTAAATGAGCTATTGCACCTAATATGAGAAGAAAAAATTGATGGCAGAGACCAAGGAGACGATCAATACTAAAAATATGGAAAATACATTACTAAACTGGTGTCAAAGAATTGAGCTATTGATCTTTTAAGTCATGAATATATAATTCATAGTTTAATTTGCAATTTAGTATTTAATTTCAACCTTTTGTATTTGTGCCATTTTTTAAATTTATTTATCTATCTAAATAGAAAAATTAGTTTATGGGAAATTTTAAAACCATCTGATGTATTAAGATTTATCTTTCAAATTTTAGATAAAATATATATTTATTTAGTAAATTCTAATGAATATTATTTAGTTTTTTAATATTATTTATATGTTAATCTATTTTTTATTTTTCAACATTAAATATTTTAATGGAATGTATAGTGTATTACTAAAATTTAATAATATTTATAACTAGTTTTTTTGCATTGGTTGATTGTATGTATTAATCAAATTAAGTTTAATTGTTTTTATTTTTATAAATGTTGTAACATTTTATTAATAATATGGTTATAGAATTACAACATAGTAATATAAAAGCTTAATTAATTGATGAGAAAAAAAAGTTTAATTGATAATTGAAATTAGATTGGATTTAAAAATATATATTTTGATCTTTTAAATATAATATTATAATAGTAGATTGTGCAAAATATTGCCCTAATAAACTTGTTGTGAATTAATTGAATACGATAAAATAGTTATTCACGCATGTACAAATTATGTAATGTGTGATATGTTAGGAATATTGTATGTACTATTGTGCATTCATGTGTCCGAGGGAGATTAACATTAACGTGATTCGTATTGTTTATATATTGGTGTATTTTGCTTAAATGTACCATTTAGTGTAATTGGTGTGTTTGATTGGATACGATTTCGCATACTAGATTGACATTCCACCACTAATTTATTAAAATTTATTATTGAATTTGAATGATATCAAGATAATAAAAATGGTAATGATATGCAATTGATGATAATTATAATTATTGAAAATTTGAATTCCTATTATAGCTCTTTTAAATTGTTTTCTACTTATTTTGAAACCAAGGATCAACGTATGATTTGGTGATGTTTTATGAAATTATATAAATATTTAAATATCACATTTGGTATTTATTTGATTTGATCATGTTTACATCAATGGCTTGATTTGGAGATGTTTGGAGTTGATTGAAGGTGTTTTTGAGTTTGATTTTATGTCTTTGTACTTTAGCATCGATATTTAGCATTTTGATATAGATACATATAAATTTAATAGCTAAATAAAGTTTCAAGGTATCGATACCTCTACTCCATTTTGAATCAAAGTGTTACAAATTGACTCGAAAGTGCTCCTTTTTGTTGTTTGATAAATTGGGCCCAAAAAGAATTTGGATATTAAAGAAATAATTATATTTAAGTATAATGGTGCAGAAATGAGTAGTAAATGTGTTATTTGGTTGATTAATCATATGATAGGGTGATTGGAATTGAATGACGGGTTTAAACATCTAAATGTAACATCATTTATTTGAGTTTATCTTTAGTTCCTTGTCGGGTGTTACAACACAAGTTTAAAACTAATCATAAAGTAAAACTTTGATATAAAAAAAAAAAAACGATGGCAAAAGGTGGAAGTATAAAAATGTACACTCTGCTCAAAATCTTACATCACCTTAGAATCAAGATTACTTCCTATATTATCGAATTTTAGCAGTACCATTGGTATATCAACTATTAGTTCAAGATAATCATCTTCATCCTACTAGAGGTGTCTGGATTGGGGGATGTCTAATAATATTTGCTAATAAGATTACCGCTGTGTATTATTAGAAATGTTACATCATTCTATTTGATTCATTTATCAGAATACAAAAATTATGCTTAATTGACGAATTATAATATAATTAAAAAATCCAATTAGTATGGTCTAAAATAATACTGTCTTAACTCAAGATAATATTATTTATCTAAACATAAAAATACGATGTGGAGTTATAAAATTACTATAAAAATATAAGATTTTTTTTTTTTTTGAATTATACATAAATATATAAGAGTTATAATTATATGCTCCAATTCTATCCAAAAGGAAGTCGTTACTTTGCTAATCAAAAGTTTATACTTTGCCCCATTATTAGTAAAATGACAAAAAAAGAATTCAGTAGAGGAAAAAACAACATTTACAAAATTAATTGAAAATAATTTATTCATTTTGAAAAGGAAAAAAATTCTGCTGTCAAAATCTAGTAATGAGAATAATGATAAATGTGGAAATCCACTTTCAATTCAATACCCATTCAAGTTCTACTCATCGCTTACCCATTTGCTTGTTTTGACCTTTTCCTTTCCTTTCTTGTGTAATTATTAACATCACCCATTCCCTCTTTTGGGGCTTCTCAACTTGCTTCATTTCATCATCTTCTTCCCTTTTCTTCTCTTTTCATCCAATTTTTACTCTCTAATTTCTCACCTATCGAGTTTTAGTTTGATTGACATTTATATTATTATCAATGTAAAAGTATGTGGGTTCGAGTGCGTTGAAGCAGATTATCTTTCCATTTAAAAATTGGAGAGAGGCTTTAGATAGTTCTAAACATTGTGTAAAAAAAAAAAAACAAATATAATAAAAACCCACAATAAGATTAATGTTTAAAAAAAAAGAATACCAATTGATTTAGGCTATGCAATTAATTTAAAAACCATATTGATTTAGAT
This sequence comes from Gossypium anomalum, assembly GCA_025698475.1. Taxonomy (NCBI): domain Eukaryota; kingdom Viridiplantae; phylum Streptophyta; class Magnoliopsida; order Malvales; family Malvaceae; genus Gossypium; species Gossypium anomalum. Next base: position 8,733,710 of record CM046967.1, on the reverse strand, counting down.
ACAATGGTAAGACATATTGTATTTTTAAGGAGAAAATGTAAATTTGAATCTTGAAGACAATATTATTAAAAGGATCAACTGCAAATCTAAACATAAACCGTAAAATGAACATAAAGAATACCAAATAAAAATATTACTTACGTAACTTGTTCATATCTAATTAATGAAAATTAATCTTCAAATAAGATTTAAGATATTATTGGAGGGTGATTTAGTAAATGGATTTGAATATACTATCTAATCAAACCCAAATTATAAGATGAGTTTCAATTTTAAATCTAAAAAGTCAAATTTTATTATAATTATAAAAAAATAATTATTCAAGATAATAATATATTTATAAATTGATTGAAAAACACAAAAACATCACTGAGGAAAATACCAAAGAAACAGCAGATTGTAATAAAGATAAAAGAGGAAACATAAATTCATCCAAAATTATACAACAACCACAAGCTGTTGTTATTCAAGATAAACCACCAAAACATTCCCAAGATTTTTAATAGAGAAGAATAACCAACACATCTAAATGATTCAATGGTCAACGTCGGAGAACTGGGAGAATTTCAAGAATTTACATTTTGGGGAAAAAACAAATATTTATAGAAATTTTAATTTATTTCATTTTCAAATAAGAGTAGTTAATACCAAAGGTGGGTGTCATCCCTACTTAACAATGTAATAATGATTATAATAATTATAGGAATAATTAATTTATACAAATAGGCCGCACGTGACTTTGTCCACTGTCCCCACACGCCCACACACTGATCTAATATCAGTCCTTTTATCATCATTTGATACTCTCTCTCTCTCTCCCCTTTTTTTTTAATTTAAATAATAATTATGTATTTGAATAACATCTAATATTAATTATTAAATCAATATATTTTTATTAATCAAGGAAATTAACTATTTCAAACATTAAGTTTTTGCAAACATTCCATATATTATTATATATTAAAATGTATTAATTTAATTTTATAATTTTTAAAAGAATCAGTAATTTCATATTTTTTTTATGAGGTCAAGGTATTTATTGAATTCTATTTTCTAAATTCAAATTCAACCCGAAATTATATATTTATATTTTAAATTCGATAAATTTTTTAATTCAATTATTTGAGAGTTATGTGGATTGAGTTTTAACGTAGTTGATATTAATATTGTTGATAGTATAAGATAACGTGTGTTTAAGTACGTTGAGATACATTTATCATTTTATTTAAAAGTTGAAAGAAATTATAAATAGTTCTAAGATAAAAATAAAGAATAACACTATTATGGAAGGAAGTAAATAAAAAATAATAATTTGAAAACTAACTCTTTTTTTTTTCTCAACTATAAATATTACTCACATAGTTCTCTTTGCCTTCAACCTTGGCCCTTGGCATTGCTTATCTTCTTTCTAAATCCGAGTTCTTTTTCGAGCTAAAAGAAATCCCAAAACGCATGCGTTTAACTGTCGATTCTCTTCTCTGCCACGGATCCTAAGGTGAAGAATCTCTTTTTATTTTTCTATTTTTCTTATTAAATTGAGAAAAAAAAGGGGGGTTAAATGTAGTAAAAACTTGAATTTTAGTTCAATAATTGCGATTAACTTTTCTGGGATTTTATTTCTTATTGTCATTTCCCTCTTTCACGATCTTCTTAGTAAAAAAAAAAAAAAAAAAAAGGGAAAAAAAGAAGAAGAAAGAAGCTAAGCCCATTACTATAATTCATGCAAATGAATAATAAATAAGGCAATTCTATCTGGCCTGGTTCTCCTCTGCATCGCTGTTGCATTGTTTGTGTACTGTACTATTTGCTCTGTCATCTGCTCAGTAAATTCCACTACTTTTTTTTTTATAGCCATTGGGAATTTGATTTTCTATGCATATTATTTTTATTCAAGTTCTACTGTGTTTTTATGGTTTTGTCTAACTCTTTTCTTTTCCCTTTCATTGCAAACATTTAATTCTCTTTTCTCAAGAACTGCTACTTTTTAGCATCATTAGAAAACACTTCCCTCTTTATTGAGATAATCGGAAAACACAAGAAATGAAAATGGGTTTTCAAAACTCTTTGTTTAGTGAGTTGGTGTGGTACGAATCGCCGTCGTTTAGGTCACTGTTTAGTCTGTTTTGGACCCTAAACTTTAGCTCTCGTGAAACCTAGTCGGTTTTTTACACCTTTTGGTTCTAGTCAAAATCTTAATCGCCCCTTACTCGTTATCTGACGGCTGTTTTTTCATCTTCCCTTTTCGTTTTTCATATATAAATATTTAGATTTTGATGGATGGATGGATGTGATGTTCTTATATATATATAAATCTTCAACGTTGTTTTGATGCAGATTTTCTGGTATCTGAAACACCCATCAAAAGAAAATAAGAAAACTCTTCGTTTGTCTTTTTTTTCCCCCATGGCGTTTTGAGCACCTCCTTATCAACTCGAGGCTCAACTCACCTGCTTCAAGTTCCCTGAGTCTACTCGTTAACCATTAAGACTTGGAGAAGAGAATCTGATAAAAGAGGGTTTCTCCTTTTTCTTCTTCGTTTGAATTTTTGGTTGCTTTCACCGATGAATCGGCGATTCCTATTTGTACTATCATCGTTGTCCTTCGCCGTATTATTCCTTTTCCTCGTCGCCCTTTTCTCAGGTGCTTGATTTACATGCATAGTCATAGATACTCTTTTTTTTTTTTTTTTTTCCTTTTAGTTTAATATATAAAATATTTGTTTCCTTTATCAAAGTGGATGATGGACACCTCTCTTTCAGAAGCATGGGGGTTTCTCCATGTTTCTCTTTTTCCTTTTAAATTCCTTGTTATCTTCCTCTTTGTCTTTTTCTATTGCTTATTATTATAGTATAATAAAGGCATTCTTTAACTAAAATTGTGGGATTTTGTTGCAGGTCAAGGTAAAAACATCAATGGCTCATTTGGTTTGAAGCTATTGAGGCTAAGGATCAACCAAGGGAACCACACCCTTTTAACGCCACATCGCAAGCTTCTTCGTAAGTTCAATAAAAAAACAACTAGAATTACCCACAAATTTTCTTCATCATAAAATGCAAAAATGAATTTTAAAACAAAACTGGGATTTTTTTGGTAGTTGATTTTCGAATATGTGGGGGCTTATGATATGACGGGTGTTTTTGATGCCAAAAATTCTTAGTAACAAATAGCAATGCGTACGGTTCAAATGTCAGAGTCGCACACGTCTGCTGTATTTCTTTGTCCTTTTTTTTTTCTTCTGTTATGGTTGAAGCTAACGTGCACTCTTAACAATGGCTGTCATGTTGCCTTGCCATTGATGATTCAGTCTCTTTAATTAAGATGGGGAGTCCTTAAATCCCATCAAAGTTTTATCAACCTTTAGCCTTCTTCGTAATTGGAAGTCTAATGTCTTTAGCCCACCGAGTTCAGTCCTGCACTGCCTACTCCACAATCTAGCACCATCTTTTTATGCTACTGCCTTAAAAGTATTTTTATAATATAAATTTGTCTGTCATTAGGATTAATGTAAATGTTAAGTTTGAATATGTTTGCAAATTCTGAGTATTTATTTTTAATAAGAGTTAGGAGTAGGGATTCTATAAGTATTGATTTTAAGATGTATAAAGTGAAAATTTAAATACAAGTCCTTTATCACTTAATTTTTTGTATTTTAAGCAAAATGAAAAGTGGAAGATGCATTGAATGAAGCTATTATACTTATTAATCTAAAAAAAGTATCTTTCCAACGCTCTTAACAAAACCTTTTGATATATTTGGAGAAAAGTGCTTTTTTAGAGCTAACTCAAAACCTTGTTTGAAAATTTTCTTTTCTTTTTCAATAAAAAAATGTAAGTTAGATGAAAAGGTTAAAGCTTTAAAAGCAATTTGCATATTGTGTCCCCCTTTGTAGCAATGCCTTTTAGGTTAAATTTTGTCTTTTTTATCTTTTTCCCTACAATTCCTGTGAATCATCCTCCTAAAAGGTGTATTTTGTCTGTAGACCTTTCCCCTTTATTGGTTTAGTTTGGTGGTTTTTCACATTACATTTGCTTTATTTTCTTTATTTGTTTGCCATACAGGAAAAAAAGAAAGAAAAGAAAAGTGGATCACAATTTTTTTTTACAATACTTAGTATTATCCATTATAATAATGTTGATGTCAACTGAGCTAAGATTCAGTCGGCATCACAATTTTTTTTTAACCAAGTTATCTTCTATATCCTTTTAACAATATTATCTCCATAATTGGAACCCAAATTTTGATAGCTTAGGCCTTTTCACACTCTCTGAACTTTTAATATAAAAGTATGGGATGGATTTGATTTTGAAAACAAAAATGGATATGAATGGGGTTTATTTGGGGGTGGGACCTTTAAAAAGGCATATTTGGTTTTGTCGTTATGTGTGTGCAGGAACAGCAATGGCGGAACCCAACCGGATATGGGGAGAGAAGTGTAGCAAAGCTGACATAGTAATAAACCAGGGACCCACCGCCCCACTGCCAAGCGGCATTCCCACCTACACAGTGGAAATCCTGAACGTATGTGTGAGTGGCTGTGACATCTCAGGGATCCACTTAACCTGCGGCTGGTTCAGCTCCGCTCGTCTCATCAACCCCAAAATATTCAAGCGCCTTCGTTACAATGACTGCCTCGTGAACGACGGCAAGCCATTGATCAACGGTGGCACTCTCTCCTTTCAATACGCTAATACCTTCCTTTACCCACTTTCCGTCTCTCGTGTGGTGTGTTCTTAGTAATATACCCATAAACACTTGGTTAGTTTTCTATGCATATATCATCATGAATGGATCCTATTGGGTTTTTGCTGATACTGCTTTAGCTTTTCTTTTTATGTCATTTACTGGTGTGAGTCCTTTTGTCGATTGATTAACAAGAGTTGATAGGATACTGTAAAGTGTGATTTCGTGTCGGTCGAATAGTCTGTGATGCGGGAGTTTTGCTTTGAGGGTATTTTGTAAATAGTGGGGCATATAATGGATTGGTTTGTAGGTGTGAGGAGCAACTTTACTATATTTTGAGGCATACATACATATATCCGACAATTTGAAACTGTGACTTAGAGAGGATGATGATCCATCCCTCCATGCTTTTGTATCCATGTTTGTTTGTTTCAAAAAAAGATGAACCTTCTTCACACTCCTCCCCTTATTACCTCTGCATGTTTGGATTGGTGAAATACAACGGAAGAACATGCAAATAAGAAGAAGGAAAAGCTTAAATTCTTCAATATCCGATTTTAACACATAGTTTGGATTGAAAAATAAAAAAATAATTAATGCATAAAAGACAAGGGAAAAAACCCGGCCCACCCAGTTTGACTTTTAACGGTTTTCCTGAGGAAAAATAATTGACGGCCGACCCACCAAATTTGTCTCGTCTCCAAAGGCTAATCTTTCTTTACGGTTTCAGCAGCTTCATCTTGAGACAAGCAAGAAGATTTACAATCATAACAATTGGATCTAAGCTATATAAGGCATTTCTTTCACCGCGATCCTCTGGTGAATATATGAAGAAGAAGAATTATACCCTTGAAAAAATCTGAAGAAGCTTTCACTCCTGCTAAGGTAATTTTCAGCCCCTTTTCTTTTTTTCCTTTTATCGTCTGTTTCTTCTTAGCGGATATTTTGATTTGTCAATTGGGTTTGCTATGAACTGAAAATCTGTTTTGAATTCTCTATAATATATGTCGGATGAATTGATTTGAGTTGAAATTTAGAATGTTATATTGTAGATTAATCCTACTTCAATTTTGGATTAAATTCTGATCTGAAATTGGAAGAAATGAGTTGCCCGTGCTTAATTGAATATTTGGCATTTCTTTAATTGCTTTTTATACAGACAACAGTGGCAGGAAGAAAGTAACTATTTTGCTTTTGACAAACATGAAGTGATCATTGATTTTGAATCACTGTTTTGCCAAGTCATTGCCTTCTGACTCCCGCAAGAACTTCTACAAGGTAGAATTTGATGCCAGGAGGTGTAAATTCTCCTGTTCGTGCTTTTAATTTGGTTGGTGGACTAGCGGTCGTAATTGATTCCGTTAAGGGTTGTTGCGTGTGGGACACAGACGGTAATGAGTATGTCAACTACGTTGGGTCCTGGGGCCATGCAGATGATGACGAGGTTACATGTGTTCTTCCTTGGTCTAAATTTGCATTCTACCATAATTTGATATATTGCATCTATCCTACTGTTTTAACTTGCTGAGAAAAATTGCAGACTTCCCTTTCACTGTTTACGAATTTTTTCGTACTAAATTTGTTCAGAAATTATTTTGACGCCCCGTATGCAGATCTAGTTTTGATTTATGATTTTTGTTGTAAGGGGTGCAAGATTGTCGCAGCTAAGAATTTGTAGGTCAATAAAAGAAAGAAATTGACAAATTTTGCTTATGATATACTAAGATTTCTTCATTGAGTTTGCACGTATCTGTAGGTTCTTGCAGCCCTGGCTGAGACACTGAAGAAAGGAACCAGCTTTGGCACTCCTTGTCTTTCTGAGAATGTTCTGGCAGAGATGGTAATCGCAGCTGTTCCTAGCATCAAAATGGTTTGATTTGTAAACTCTGGTACAGAAGCACGCATGGGCCTTGCCTTTGCCTTTTACCGAATGGCAAAGATCATCAAATTTGGGGGATGTTACTGATCCTTCTCTTGTCAAGGATGGCAGTGGAGTTGCTACCCTAGGCTGCCCCACTCCTCCGGTGTTCCAGAGCAATTATTCTTGAACCTCTTGCTGGGAACTTGGGCTACCTAAACCTGACTTCCTTGAAGCCATCTGTCGCCTAACCAAGCTTGTCTTATGGTGGGGCTCAGGAGTGTTTTGGAGTAACTCCCGATTTAACAACAGGAGGGAAGAGAAACTAGGTGGTGGTCTACCTGTTGGTAGCATATGGGGGAAGGAGGGAGATTATGGAGATGGTGGCACCAACAGAGCCAATGTACCAGGGTGGGACCTTGAGTGGGAGCCCACTGGCAATGACAGCTGGCAGTTGAAGGAGCCCGGAACATATGATGCTTAGATGAGATCACAGGAGAGCTTGTTCAAGGCATTCTAGATGCAGGAAAGAGGACGGGACATGCAATTTGCGGAGGGCCTGTTCACAACTTGGACTATGCAAAGAAGAGTGTTACAGCAAAATTTGCGAGGTTCTTCTACCGGGGAATGCTGGAGGAAGGTGTATACTTTGCACCTTCACAGTTTGTATTCTTCTGAAGACATCCAAAAAGTTAAAGCTTGTTAGTTTGAATCTTCCATCACCTGCAGGAAAAAAAGGGCCTATTCCTCCTACCTGCTCTTCATTTTTCCTGAATTACCGCCTAACACATATGTTCAATACATAATTCAGCTATTTTTCAAATATATAGAAAAAGAATACCCATATTTATCACACCCTGAGTCCGAATAACAAAATAACAGATAGCATTTATACAAATTATTAGTAACAGAAAGCATTTATACAAAGACATTTCTCCTTACAATTTGGTGTGCATATTCTGTTTACATGTAGTGGTCCTATACAACTTTACAAATGATTCAAGCTAGTATTTGGAAACAATCATAAATTGAACTAAAGGAACCCAAGTAAGGGAAAATGCACATCTTCATCACTCCATTAAGAACTTGAAAACATGGACTTTGCAACGAACACACACAGGATACTCAAAGACGACGTTTTACGTTCTTAAACATCGTTAACAGCATAAAAGAAGTTCCAACTCTATATGCTTGGTATCATAAAATGGAACATGAACATACAGTCTTTCTGGGTGAATCATCAATCTTCTTTTCTGTTCAAACATAAAATCAAGCTTAGGTAAAGATGATACATGAAGTATCAAGCAAATGCAGAAGTATCATCTCAATGTTATTTAGATGGTTACCACTTACATGAAGTTACACTTAACGCAGTAAGAAACGTTATTACAATCATACTGTGTCAGTGAATCACAGATTATTGACTTTAAAGACGAAGCAATCCCATGGCTAATAACTTCTAGAGTTCAATGGATTCTCATTAAGAGGCAAAACATGGCTAGGAGCGTCTCATCATAATGAATGAAGGAACAGGAAAAGATGGCCTTTAATAGGTTCATCATAACTTGAGTAGCACACTCATCAATGATTAATGACGAAGTCTAAATGGTAATTCTCACTTTCCCCATTTTTCTCCCAAAGTGCATGTATAAAATGAATTAGTTTTCAAAACTTTTCAAAAATAGTGAAAACCGTCCACCTACAAATGGGATTACGTATCATATCCTTCAGAACAACATCAATCACGCATCCAAACATCGGTTACCAGTCATAAGCAATTCCAAGTTTCAACTTGTAGCATCATTTACTAATGCAAGTAAAACAGATGGATATCCTCACGTTAACTTTAGTAAGCAAGTTAATCTTAATTGCAAAAAGGAAAGAACTCTTAAAACTGTAAAAGAAAAGTTTTATAAGAAGATAAAGACAACAATACCTGTTTTAGTTTTTGCAAGTGATGGCTGAACTACAACATGCATTATTATAATCCCACCTGCAACTTCACCAAAGGGTACTTTACACTGGCCAACAGTCCTATCATTCTCCAAAATTTTACCGGAGCTTATTAGTTTGACTTCATTCACTGCCTTCGGAACAACTGTCTTACCTAAGGACAGCAGAAAGTTCAAACAAAATGCTTTTAACTCTTAGCCTTTTTGCTTTCTTCTGGGTCTTCAGATAAAAGAAAATCAGAAGATAGTTGATAGACGTAGGCAACAAGACAATGGAGCAAAAGTCAATGTGCTCCTTGAAGTTATTTCATAATATTCGAAATAAAATCATGAATCATTCTTTTTTCAATCCATTTACTTAAAGAAATAAGAGACAATAGCATCAATGAAATGTTCCAATAAAAGCCTAATGGTTCACGATAATAACATGTATTTACAGTACAGTCAAGTTTAGCCTCCTCTCCTAATTTAGGTTCATAAGACAATTTGCAATTCTTATTAATTGATCATTCTGAATACATCATCGGAGCAGGTACAACAATATAAAAAAGGGGATCTCCTCCCTTTGTTTGGCCATTGGCATCATATGCTATTCGGGCACATGGTTTGCTCAGTTTTAAAAGTTTTTGCTATATTTGAAAGCTCATATTCCCATATTCAGGTCCAGCAATATCTCTCTGACACAAGTACTTTAGCAAAAATAAATCTGGGTAACATAGTTTGTGGGTACTTTACAAAGCTAAAGACAACATTTCACGGCAAAGAGGTTAGAACCAAAATTCCTAAAATTATCTACCATAAAACTCAACTATCAACTTGTTCTATAACCCCCCCCCCCCCTTATTGATTTCCATTGCTAACCCTACAGCTTTCTTCATTTTGTTTCAGTTTTCACAATAATTAAGTGCGCAATCCAAATTGGATCACCTCTGCAATATTACTATATACTATATAGCAAAACATTTCTTCTAAATTTACCAGAAGCCCATAAATCTACAACAAATGTAATTTTAATTACAAAACAAAAACCCAACAGCAGGAACTTCATAAGCAATTCGAAAAGAAATGGAACAAGGGAAATGGCTGATGATAAACCTTTGGGCCAATCAGAGACAATTCTTTGCTTAAGCATATCCACGGTGGATGTGGCGGAGTACCGAAACGGCCCGATATCCGACCCGTCATAAAGCCTGAACTTTATATCCACCAAATCCTCCTCAGGCATTTCTGCTCAATTCTCCTCCTCCTCCTCCGCTGCCGCTGCCACCTACCACCAACCAGATGCTGCCACGCGTTCCAATTCTTCCAACAAATCGAGTCACCAATCACCGCCCTCTCGATTCATCAAATCATATCAAACCGCGTAACACCCCGCCGCCTAAATTTCAACAATTAAAACCGAACTGAAAATTAAACTAAATTTATGACTTAGATAAGACCCAAAAGAAATAGGATCGAAATTCAAACCTGAATTAAGGCGTAGTAGTTGATTTCTTGAAGGCTTCTTGAATTATTTTCTTATGGTTCTTTTTGAAAGATTGGGAGTTTGGTGAACTGAAGACGACAAATAAGACCAAAAGCCCCCCCAACCGCTCCACCGAAACGAGGTCGTTTGGCTGCCAAAAGAGGTAGATAAGTCGTTGTTTAAAAGTTATAGTACGCTGTCGTTTTAATCGATTGTCTTCCCTCTTTTTGTCTGGGGGGTGGGGAACGAAGAAGCGAAAGAGGAGGAGAAAATAAAAAAGGAAAGATTGAATTTTCAATGGAAAATCAGTTCATTTTAATCAGATCATCCAAAATAATAACAATAATAATGGTCAAGTAAGATCTTACAGCTTCGAGATTCTCTTTTATGTTAGTTTCTATCATTTTATCCTTTTTCAATAATTAATTTCAAATTTTACTTATTTTTTAAAAAGTACGAGTTTTATGATAGAATTTGTACAGATAGACGAGAATAATAATCGATCAGAAGAAATTCAAAGGCCGAGCTAAAGATAACTAAGTAATTTTCATTGCATATTCCTTTTTTGAGCTTAAATCTTCCATTAATAATATCATTACATCGATATTTTTGGTTAATGAGGATTACAGATTTCAAGCAAAAGCCTTTGACTTTAGTGCATGTATATATAGATGTTTTACTCTATACCAGTTTTTTAATTTTCGATTACATTGGAAAATTTGTAATAAAAAAAAAAATCTTCATGTAACAAACAAACGGCAATGTAGATTCCGGGCTAGTTTGGATGGGCGATTGGCTGCGATGCGGTGCGTTTAGTTTACTTTTTGTCTCACGTTACGATATTCTACACGATGATCTAATCTCACCTCCATCATCATTTTTTTACACTAACTAATGATCAAAACACACACTGCCCATCCAAACTCACCCTCATTATTTAAATTGTTTGTATTATTTGGACTACTTTTTAAGGCTCACATCGTCATCTACAGTGACAGATTTTGATATTCGATTTTGGAGTTAAAAAATGATTTTTTAATTAAAATATTTTAATATGTATTATCGGTATAAATTAGATGTAATAAAAATAAAAAAATTATAAAATCATAAAATTTACTAACTCATATATGAAAGTATAAGGAAACAAAAAGCAGTTGTATTCTTCTTTTATTATCTCTTGGAAAATTTTAAAAAGAATTTATAATAGGAAATCTACAAAGAGAACATCATATAAGTTAAAAAAAAAAAAGTAAAATAAAATAAAACTAACGCAACAAAATCATAATCGGAAACATGAATGTTTATCTCCAATGGCTCTACACAAAGATGAGAAAAAGAAAAATCATTCTTTGGTTTAGGGGAACAAAAATTAATTTGATTGAGAAAAACCAATTTTTTTTAAAATTTAAATTAATTAATTCGAGTGTTTTTTAAATCAACTTGAATAAGTAATTCGATTTTTCAAATTAAAGTCAAAGTAAATTTTACAACACAAATAATTTGCATAATTTAAATAACAAAATGACATAACTACCCCTTGAGTCTCTGATAATTTCGAAAATGAGTAAATTCATCCCTTTAAAAAACTACTAACAATTCAAAATAAACTTTCAAATTTTAAAATATTTATAAAACATCTGTTTCCAAGATTTTATAAACATATATAAGTTAAAAAGTTAACAATTACTAAAAAAAATTGTAAAAATTATATAAAACTGTTAAATTATAATTTTAAAAAAATATATAAAATGATAAATTTAAGGCCTTAAACAAGTAAATTGTTAAATCAAGTTTATCATACTAATTATCTTGGCTTTTTTTTTCATATTTTTTTTCAAGAATTTTCGATGGTATTTATGTTCTTTAACTTGAAATTTAGTCATATTATTAACAAGATTTCAATATGGATGATTTAATTTTTTTTAATTTAATTCAAACAAATTTATTCAAATCGACTCAATTCAAATTTCATTTCACTTAAAAATTTTAAATTGAATTAATATGAAAAAAAAAAACTAGTGAACTAAACATACTCTATTCAAATTTTATGGAAAATATCATTGTTGTTCAATAACTTCGTGTTGAAGATGTAGCACTTATTTTATCCCTTTAAACAAACTGGATTAAAGGGAAGCATAAGAATGGAATAAAGGCGAGTAACGATACTGTTATAATCCTATTGACTGACTGTTCTTATGTGTTGAGTTTTAGTGATGCAATCTAAGAAAGGAGAAGAGCTCTATATTTTTCAATTGACTTACTCCTGTGAAAATAGATGTCGGAATAGCAGATTCAACACTCTCTATTTAACGCTCGGTGGCAGCTTCAAAAGTAAAAGTACTAGATTCTTCAAAGCCTAAAATAGCAGATATTCAAAAGAAAACAAAGTTGGCAAACTTTCTTTATAATTTGCAAAACTCTACTTAGTGATCGGAAGTTCTTTAGCAGATTTGCCAAAAAGGGGAGAGCACATTGATATTGGCGGTAGCAAATGGTAGTAGTAACAGCAACTTATTGTCTTACTTAAGTTTTTCTTTGGATAACCTAATGGTTTTGTTAGATGATTAAAATGTTGAACATTTGTCTTGGTTTTTCCTTAACTTTTGAAATTTATGGTCATCGACGATGATGGCGGTAGTGAGGGTAACAAAAGATGACATGAAAATTAGGTGGTAAGTTAATATGCTAAACTCACGTTATTCCAATAACAATATATAACGGTAGCCTAACCACTTTGTAATAATCTACTAACATGTGTGAGAATTTCAAAATTTTTTAAACTTTAGTGATTGAAATACAACTTTAATCAAAATTAAGAGATAATTGATATAGTTTACTCTTATTATATTTTATTTCGTATTAAAATAATCAATAATTGAATAAGTTTCTAGATAAATTTTAAATGGTAAAATCGGCATGATGTAAGAATAATTAGACAACTAATTAATTATTTTAAATAATGAATTATGGAAGAATTATTTAATCATTTATTTCATTAAATAGTAGACTTCTTTTTTTATCTAATTCAAGAAAGGATTGTCCAAAAACATTGGGTTGGTTTAACAATCAGGTACACTGGCCCAAACTGGCCATGGAATGGGCAGCTTGGGGTTGCTTTGTTTGTAATACAAAATTGATTGAATTGTTAAATTTTAATGGTATTAATGTAACATTTTATATGGGTCAATGTATATTTTATTGTTGATATGGATCATTTTTAAATTATTTTTAAATTTAATATAATTTTTTTATTTTTTAAATTTTTATGAAGTATACATGGACTATTAGCGAGTTTCCAAGTGAATGTCGTTAAAATTTTAATGGTCCAATAAGCTTTTCCGCTTCAAAAGAAAACAGTTTAATTAAATTTTGAAGGTTAAAGGATAAAGTGATAAAAAAGAAGAGAAAAAAATTAAATCTAAAATAATAAAATGGGTAAATATTAGAAGCTAAATTATCATTATGCTTATTTTATATTATGTCATGCCATCGTCGTTTGTGACACATCATCATGTGTTATGTCATCCGTTTGGATGGTTTTTGCTATAAATGTTAACAATTTTACCCATTTTTTTTATATTTTACTAATTGAGTCTTAGTTCAAGTGGCATGGACAGTGCTATCAATATTAGAGGGCGTGAATTCAAATGCGCTAAAATGTATTATTATTTTATTTATGGGTTGGGGAACGTGTTTACTTCTTTATTAATAACACAGGGATTGATGAGGTACTTTCATCCAAAAAAACACCTACACTACAAAGAAGATATCTAAATTATCTAGACAGACCCCATTTTTCATTGTGTGGGTTTCTAAAGTGCTTTTTCATTCAAATGTCAAAGTTGAGCTTCTAAGTGTTTTTTACTTTTTGTGTTATATATATTAACTATTTAAAAGATATATAAAAAATAGATTAATTTATATTTTATTTATCATTATATTAAATTATTTAAATATTGCTTATTATCATATTTAAAATTTTAAAATATTTTATGTATCACTAGTTTTATAAATAATTAATATTATTTATTTTAAAATTTATATTTCATGTATTATTATATTAAATTATTTAAATATCTTTTAACTTAACTAATTTATTCCTTTATATTATTATGTCTAAAAAAGACATTTTACCTTCAATTGTAATTTTTGACAGTAATGAAAAACAATAAAATTTAACAAATACATTTTTAACCATACTTTTCAAAATCGCTTTTTTGTTTAAATACTTTTCAACTAAGGGAATGGAGAATTAGCCTTTAATCAAACGGAAAATTTTCAAAATTATATATGAATTTTAATTTAATGTGCAATTGTATATATAAATTTTAATTTGGTGTAATTATACACGTGAAACTCTAATTATAGTTCAAATGTATATTTGAAGCTTTAATTTTAATTTAATCATACACATTTAAAGAAATAAATACATCAATTTATTTTTTATATTGGATAAATATAATTATTTATATATGCAATATATAAGCATAAAATGATGTTATATCAATAATTGTGTTAATAATTTACAAAAATTGAATCAAAACAAAATTATATATATAAAATTGTACAAAATTAAAGTTCATATATATAATTACACATTAAACCATAGTTCATGTATCCCTTAATCAAATTGGTAGGTTAATACCAATTTAACTGACTTATGCATTCGCTTATCTTTGGCGCTTTGACATCTATGAAATTTCAGTAATTTGTGAAAGAAGTATGTGGTTTTAATTTCTTTTCCAATTTCTAAACAGTTGCAAACAATGAAAAGGAGTAAATTGAATATTATAAATCTTTGCTTTATTACAATGCTTTACTTGGAGATTTAGTTTTAGAGGTATTCATTCCGTCGTATTTAAGTTTAGCTTTTCAATTTCAGCTCAAAAAAAATTATAATATTTTTTTGAACAATATTATTATAGGTTTTGATAATATTTATTTATTTTTACACAATATTTAAAACTACTCATAGTTCCTTTCCAACCCATAAATAGGAGTATAATATGCTGAAGCGTACTCAAACCCACATCCTCCTACATTAACAACAATGCCCGTATCAATCGAATTCTTGTCAAATTCACAAAAATAATTCACCAAATGATATCAGAACATCCAAATCTCATAAAAATTCTTTAGATAGATTCCTATTAATGACTTAACAACATGAAGATATTATATTTGGTGTTTTATTTTATATAAATAGAAATTAGTAAAAGATAAGACATCCAATTTGAGAATATAATCACGTGACTGATATATTGTTTTGTGAGTTGTAACTCACAATGCAACAGCAGAACATGTTAAAGCCTTACCGTTAAACCATTGGCATAAATTCTAACAAATTGAAACATAATTAGACCATTTAAATTGTCGTAATCAACAATAGGAATTTAGCTATCAATTGCACTGCCGCTAGTAAAAGGAAAACTGTCGAAACCAAAACCATTCTTCATTACTTAAGTGAATTTGATGAAGCATTGAAATAATAACATAGTTTTCTCATTTGGCATTCATTTTGGTTATCCCTGTTTCAGCATGTTGTTGATGCCAATGAGACAAGAGGGGGAAGTAGCAGTGCAGAAATAAACGTGTGTTCTCCTACACCTATATATAGGATTATAACCGTGTGTCCCTTCTTCACCTACTTGTAGTGGATGGAATCCATTTGCAAGAAGAAAATGAGAATAAATGAAGTCATTGTTGCGTTAGGTGGGGAAGCCCAAGTTGAATTTAGGATCACCACAATCCACCACTCAGCATTCCCTCTTACATGTAGGCCTACTACTAACAATTCGGGCTTTAATACCCACGTTAGAAGCTCACGAGTCACGACAACAAGCCTCTAATATCACCATCTGAATAAAACATCATTATCTATAGATTTTATGTATTAGTTGTGGGAGAAAAAGAAAGATTGTTGAATGTTTTCTTCCTTCAGCATTAAATTGTTATTAAGAGAGTTGTTTGTTTGGATCGATGTTTTTGTTAAAAAAAAAAAAAAAAAACTCATAAAATCAATAAAGATAAAACACGACATATAAATAAATCAAAGAATCAATTGAGAGCTAAGACTACCTAAAAATATGATTCAACACAAAGTAGTTAGCACTTTGATTTATCTAAGTAATTTATGAATTTTATTCGAATTTCTGGGTCAAATATATATTTTATACTATAAAAGGTTTTTTTTCCCCATATGTTTAAAAATCTTAGAAGATTCGTTTACTTTAGTACAAAAATCTAATAGATGCACTAGCAGATAGAATGGGCCTGAAGAAGGAAACGGGCATAAAACATTGTCTTCCGTACACTGGACCGGTATGGGTTTATGAATGTCCATATCATGAATGATTGAACAAAACCTAATTTACTCAAAAATTGTTCCTTTTATCACAAAATGCACGCCTCATCTCATTTTTATAATTTGCTGACAATTGTACAGATTTCATGCCTTTGGCTGTCAATTAGTAGGGGTAACTTCAGTTGCCCTCGGTTCAACCTTTTATTTATTTATTTTCAAACCGTCCATTTTGTTCTCAATTTTTTATATTAATTTTGTATTTTTTTTTTTGGTAAAAGTAGTCAAACTCTTTTTATAGAATATACTTTTTTCTAAAATTAAAAATTTTAATTTTATTTTCACTACTTAAATCTAAAGTATTTATTTTTTACATTATTAAAAATTAAAATCAATTATAAATTATATAAAAAATAAAATTCAATTCAATTTGAATAGCTATAAATTTTTTAATTTATATTCAATCAGCTTATTTTAGTTATTAAAAATGTGAAATAAATTAAACATGATCAATTCATGCAGTAGTAGTCTCGATTTCAAATCATTTGGAATATTGTGCTTTTATGTCCCTCCTATTCCTTTTATGGGTCAGGTCGCAATTTAGGATTTGCTAAAACCCTGTACTCAGTTTTTATTGAAAATTCATCTTATTATTCTTAAAAATAAAAATAAAAAATATATGTATATACGATATATCATTTAAGATAAATTCATATCGGCCCTTATATCGGTCTAGTATATGATTGAACCTTAAAAATTCAGGGGACATCAGGGGACCCTAGTCAGTGTAAAAGATTTTTTTTTTAAACAACATTTAGCTAGGTGGCATAATTAAATAAAAAATAGATACGTGAGTGATGGAGATGGTTTTTTTTTTTTTATAAAAAAATGTTAAGGCGTCCGACAAAAGTTCGAGTTGCTGAACATGTGGTTTTAAATTTACTGCACTTTTCGATGATTGAAATACAAAGAAAAGAGCAATGAAAAATCATTAGTATCCTCTGATGTCATGCAAACTGTGTTGTGGCTGCATATTTCAGATAAAAAGAAAGCCCAATTAAAAATTAAAAAAAAAAAAAAGTTTGCTGCATTATTTTTAGGATGAATGGACTAAGGATAATTCATACACTTTGATAGATGAAAAGCACACAGTTGAGTTGGTGATTCCCCACTCTCTTTCCATTTTCATAATTCCTCTATTCATATTACCTTTATATATGTATTTTATTTAAGTTTTGTTTCCGTATTTTACATATATTTTGATTAGAGGTGTTTATTGATTAGGCCACATGTTTTTTTTATTATCTAAGATTAAGTTAAAATTTAATTTTTAAAATTTATATTTTACTTATGTTATTTTTATATTAAGTTCAACGCGAATTATATTTAATATTTTAATCCATACAAACTAAAATATTAATAATCTTATATATAATTGATATAAAGATAAATGATAAAGTTGTCCAAACATCACTCGAAATTAATGTTCCTAAAAAAATTGAATACAAATTTTTTATTAATCGGACCAATGATTGAGCCAACAATAACCCCATATTATAATCATGTAAACCCTAATAGAGAGATGCACTTTAACACCGAAAAAAAAGGAGTGGAAAAGAAAAAAAAAAACATATGCTTATGTAAGAGTGATCTTATCGTCTCAACTTTGCAAAAACGAAATGGTAAAGAGAAAGAAAAAAGCATTTATCATGACGTATTTCTCCTTGCTTGTCCCAAATCTTATTCAACCTTTTCATATTATATATATATATATATATATATATATATGACTGAAATTATTTAGTAACTTGACGCCATTTGTATCAAAGTGTCAACCTTATCATCACAATATTCAGCATTTCTTTTTCTTAAAAGAAAAAAAAAATATTTTTATTTATTTAAAAATTCCTTTTTTGCATGGGAAATTTGGTGTGGGGGGTTAGGGCTAAGCTTAAAATCATACCCCATATATCTTATCTTGTAATTTAAATAAAGAGGAAAATATATTGGCCACCATTGATACCAATCTCAATTATTAGAATATCCTTTTTGTTTTTGGATCACCGAGATTTGAGTGAAAAAAGGGGAAATTTATAAAGAAATGTATGACGTGCGGCCTCCACTTACAGGCAATTCAGCCCTTATCCCTCCAAAAAAACTTAAAAAAGGGGGACTCAAATCGTATGACTTAGTGCCTTCTAATCAAATAAATTCTAACACATTATATTTAGGAGATAAATCCAACTTCATCTCTTTCTACATGAGCTTTCATCATAATTGGATTGTAAAAGGAAGGGGAAATTATTGGGCTAAAAAAGGCTACTTTGCTGTTGTTTGCAATGCAAATATCTTTCAAGTACTGCACCTCCCCATATCTTCTTTCTTATCTTGGTGAGGTGTGTATGAGGGTTTAAATCCTTAACAAATATTAATAACTCATAAAAAATAATTGAATTTACAACATCTTTTATCACACCCACAATTGGAGCAAAAGAGAATATTTTATATTAAGAAATATATAGTGATAAAAAAGTATATCAACCAGTAGAGTAGTAAAAGCTTTTTTTTATATAAATTTGTCGATCTCGTATTCGATTTTCAAATAACATTTTTCGATTATTTTATTTAAATATTTTATAAAAATATGAATAGATGAAAATACCATTTAAAGTAATTTCACAACTGAATTGGCTCGTGACATCAACTTAATCAACCACTTTATATATAATATAAATACTTATATTTATAATAAAATAGAATTTAATCCGCATGAAGTTTTATAATCAAACTTAGGGTTTACATTCGTTTATGATTTTATATACTATTATGAGTCAGATTATGATAAATCATCAAATTTTAAATTTTGCCGATATATTTTAAAATTTTTAATATTTCATTATCATCTAATCTACAAACATTATATAAAATTATATACTAATCTACTTAAAACTTAAATTAATAAACCATAAGTAAAACATTTTAGTATCTTCATTAATTATCTGCATCAATCATTATAAGCCATTAATTAATTATACACTTTTGTATTATTCAAAAAAGCTAAATTTTTATTTAAAAATCACAGCCTATATATTCATTAAAATCGGAAAATCTAAGTAAAGTGAAAATAAAGAAAATATGAAACCCAAACGACAAGATGTATTCAATACATTCGAATTTAATTTCTCTTGTTTTCATCCAAAATGAATCAATTTATCAGCATCAACAATACCAAAGAATGAATATATATATATTTATTAGAAGTATATTAATGTTAATTAATATTAATTTTAATTAATTTGATCTGGGAATGGTTCTATCTATCTACACCTATTATGTTAAGGGCAATATTCCCCACAATCCACTATCAATTCTAAGATGTAGGGCACACCTTGGGCCCTAAAAACAGTGCCAAATTTGTTGAAACAATGAGACCCAATTCTTTGAACATAAACAATTATATATAATTTCCTCAACCAAGACAACCTTGCCAAACAAATAGTACCTCTCTTTTTTAAACGAAAAGGGTTATATCACATACATTTTCAACAAAATCCCGCAACTTTTCTACAAATTAAGCATTTACCACTAAAATTAATGATTTAGTATTCAACCAAAGAATCGTACGGTATCAAAGAAAATTTCTACAATCTTTTTTTTTTTTTGGTATGAAGAGATAGTTAGTTTGGGGATCGGAAAGAAGTTATATGTGATTGTTAGCTCGGGATAGAGAAGGTTTTTTTTTTTTTTTTTTAACAATAAAGGGTATTATGTGCTTAAGTACATTTGAACCACATCTTTCATATTATTGCAATAAAATTAATGTCAATTAAAATAGAATTCAATTCACCTTAAATATTAAATTCTAAACTCTATATGTGTAATGCGGTTGTAAGTTTAAGGTAAGAAAATAAATTTTTGCTTTTTATTTATTTATTTATTCTTTTGTATAAATTATAAAGTGGTTTTTAACTTAGGGATGGAGGAGAAGTTGCAGGATAGAATCTTATTAGAAATATTGTACAAATAAATTAAATTAAAAATTGAATTTTATGATAATTTTCTCAAAGAAATTTAAATCCCCTACCCATTGTTTGGTTTAAAATTTCAGCGTGGTAGAAAATTGATGTGGTGGGGGCATTTAGGTACTGTGCTTTAGAGTCATTGAACACTATTGATACAAGAATCTGAGACTCTCCACTATTTTAGATTTAGACTTAGGAGGGTAGGCAGGCGCTCCTTGTTTAATCTTTGAGTGCAAAAGGTACTTCTCTACAGAGCCAAAATTTTAAAAATAAAATAAAATAAAATCCTAGAGGGATTAAAGAAAGAATCAATTTCACAAGGTACAAACACCAAATTGGCAAAATGTGGGTTAGTGGATCACCTTGGCCAAAGAAAATATACCCTAAATTAAATTATCTTGTTTTTATATACTAAAAAATTCGCAGTTATAAAATTCACAATTAAAACTGAAAGTTTGTAATACGATTATGTTGGAATTAGATTGAGTTCAACATGCCAAAATTGACTTATCCAATAAGATTGTAAGAAATTATTTAGTGAAACCCCAAGCCAAAAACAAGTATCAATGATTGAGTAGTTGAAATTTCAGAAAGATATGCATAGTGGGCATGGGTTTGTCATTAAGCAATAAAGTGCTGGGATCCCAAACTGAAGATAATGAGTAAATAATACCAGATGCTGGGAAGTGCTTCAGGTTTGGCATTAACCAAATAATCACCTGATAAACAGCAAGACACCTGCTCCTGTTTGTGGGCCTTCCATTTGCACCATTTCAAAACAATAAGTCTATGATCAATATTATATAATATACCCATCAGTAGAATAAGTTCTAAAATACCCTTCCACAGATAATATATATATTACACGTTTTTATATTCCAATCTTAATATTTATAATCCATTACAATATATTTTCAGCCCGTTCAATTTTCGAAGAGCCAACCCTAAAAGTGCTTATATATATATATATATATGCCCTATAATTTTAGTTGTTGTTATTAACAATCTTTTATAATTGTGATTCGAATCAAGATTATTCTTATCTACAAGGTTCACTTAAGAATATATTGCTGATTTAGGTGTTCCAAATTTCTTTTACAAAAACTTTAGGATTGAAACAATTTCTATACAATTAAAATAATTTAATTAGGGTAAAATGTAAAATAAAATCTACTAACATCTCATATTTTTAATGAATCTTAATATAAATAATGTTATTATATATGAGAATAAAATGATAATAAAAAAAAAAAACTTCACTAACAATCGATGGGATAATTTGTTCAAATTAAAATGAAAAAATTAAGATAAATATATTGAGAATTCTGAAGGATGTTTAGAATTTTGTTCTTTACTTAGAAAAAAAATGTGTATAGTGGAACTTAATTAATTATAACAAAAAAAAGTCAAAACCCAAATTTGTCCTTTTAACTTCAATCTTCGGTAGGAAAAAGGACAAGAAACATAAATGAGTGGCCAAAAGAAACAGTAAATTAAAGTCTTTTCTGTTCTGTTTTGGCTAGCTTAAAAGGATAACAATCCGCAAAAAAAAGGCTTAAAACTTAAAAGTAAGAGATTTTTTTATTAATAAAATTATATGCCCGAAAATAATTTGTGTAACTTAATATATTTAAATTCGATATTTTTATATGTAATTTTGTTTTTTATTATTTAAATAATATTAATTTTTTTTTACCTTTATAAAGTATATATTAAAATCCGTAATAACATGAAAAACATAGGATGAAGAAAATAATTATAAAAGAAGTACGTTTCATTAATAAAACAGTAATTACAGAATGCTAATTACAGATTACATATGATTATTATAGATTTGAAAAGAAATGAAAGAGAGACAAAGATTTCACGATGTTGACTGAAAAGACAAAGAAATGAAACCCACATTATTAGACATTAATTTTTTTTCTTTTTTTTTTTTTTTTTAAAGTTATTGTTTTGCATGGGTTAACCTCAGCCCATGCAAAAATCAAAGTAAACACGTAAGCTTAAAGACATGTTTCAAGTGGAAACCTCTTTTTCATATCACCCACTCGAAATAAACTTTTTTTTTTTTTTTTTTTAAACTTTGTTGAAAGCATTCCCTTCAGTTCTTCCGCCGTTGTTGCCGCCGTTGTTAGAGTTGGTTGAGTTAGGAATGACGGAGTTTACATCCGAGCTAAGCTTGGCAACATCAACGACGACGACTGGGTGGTCCGATAATTGAAGCTTGGGATCTGATTCTTCCACTGTTTTCTTGGGATGGTTCTTGTAAACGGCATAAAGTATCATTTGAAGTACTCCAAAGATGAATCCGAGGATGTTTGGAACCTGTTGTTGATTAGACGTTAACCCACAATCATTAAAGATAAAAAACAAAAGTAGATATAAATGTCTAAATCAATTGATTTGTGGTTAAATGAGATAATTAACGTACGGCGACATTCATATCTTTTAAACAAAGGCCATAGAAGAACCACATCACAGCTCCTAAAGTGAGGAACACTGATAAAGTAAATGGCATGTACTCAACGCTCTTCGTTTTTATGACTTTTCTCTGCAAAAAAAAAAAAAAAAAAATTCAAAAAATTAATCGATTTTAAATTTATTAGTTTAAAGGGTTTACGTTTATTATGTTAATTATTAGCTTAAAAATTGACTGAGTTATCCTCACCACAATGGCGAGAGGTGCGACGAACACAGCCAAAGCGAATGCCATGCAAATGTAACCCAAAATCAGGAGACGAAGGGAAGGGTTTTTTAGGAAGTAAGTTGCGAGAAAGATAACTCCGAACCCGAAAACGTTGAAGAGAAGCATAAGCTTCACCGTGACGATCTGCAAATTCACCCATTTCAACGTATTTGAATCAGATATGTATAAACTATATATATATATATATATATGTTGAGAAGTAATTGATGGATGTAAAGAGAGTGTTACCTTTTCTTTCTTTGGGCCGTAGTAAAAGTAAGTAACAATGTAAAATGTTTGAATGAAAACGCAGAAAGTGTTGATGGTAATGAGGAAAATGGCATCTTTCTTAAGCAGTGCATAGTAAATCCAAAGCATCGCACTGAAGAGCGAAACCACGTAGGGAATCGACTGGAAACCTTCCGATGTTTTCTTCTTGAATATTTGGTAAAATGTTGGGCTGAAACATTAATGGATAACATAATACCCTCCATTAATAACACAAACTCTCACTAACATCATACAGCAAAATAAAAATAATAGAGCTGACGAGAAAACTCACAGTGGAGCCAAGGAAACCATGAATGAAACAGCGTTGCCTAGAAAACATGACGACAAATTAACGAAACGTCAAAAGGGATTGAATGGTAAAGCTGATAATATTCACTAAAAGGAAGAATAATAAACATGAAGAATATGTGTGTGTGTATATATACCTAGTATACCAAAAACGAAAACCCAAGACAAGTGAAGAGCCATGATGATCACTGTGCTATATAAATTTGTGTTTGTGATTTTCTCTCAATCTCTGTAAGAGAAAGTGAGTATTGTTGTCAAAGTGAAGAAGCTCTTTCTATCTCTTACTTCCACGATCTGTGAAGCATTCTCAAGGTTTATATTTATAGCCGAGGAGAAGGGGCTGGGGATGAGGAAACGACAAAGAAGGAAGGTCTAATTTTATTTTATCATATGCAATCTTTGAATTTTTAATTCTCCTTACTTTTTAAATCTGATTATTGCTGTGAACAAAAAAAAAAAAAAACAAATCACACCTCTAATTCATGTTGAATTTAATTGTATTTTTTATAATTTAATATTAAGGGTGGGGTTATTTGTAATTAGTGTAAAAACAACAATGACGATAAAATTAAATACTGTAGCGCGATATATCTAAAAAACTGTAATTCTAAATTCACTATTTAATAAATAATTTATATATATTTAAAAAACTAGTATAAAATTAAACATAAAACTCAATGATTAAAGAATAACATATCATTAATTATAAATAAAAATTTTAAAAATACATATAAAATCACAATTCTAGCAAAAAAATAAAAAAAAAAATCATAAACCATTGAATTGATAAATGATTTTGTCATTCTAAATAAATCATCATTTAACCAGTCTACTTAATTATTATTATTATTTTTTGAATGTGTGGTATGCATTAAAAGAGTATTAATTTGTTTTTTTCTTGGGCAGTGAGCTTTTAGAAATACAAAAGGTGTTAATAGGCAAAAAGAGCTTTTGTAATTAAACTTCCAAATAAGCTCCCTTCCTAGCAATAGACAAAGGTGTATTAATCCCAAATAGGACGGTTGATCCTGAATTGAATGCAAGCACCCCTAATCCCCACCTAATTAAACCCCCCCTACATCACATTAACCTTATATATTTCCTACTACACACATATATTTACACAATGCTCCCATATGGGTCCTACATTGATCCCTTTATGATGTGTCACCCACCATGTGGTTTTAAGGTTTACAACTCACACCTGATTGGGTCACATTTGGGTTCGTGGAACTTGCCATGTAATTTCCTCATTCCTCTCCACAACTTGGGTATCTATTGCCCTATTTAGAAAAAGTTGCCCTGCTACCATTATATCATACCATACCAGTACCACATAACAACATAGTATATATAAACACATGGTTTAAAATGATTTTGATAAAGACCTTCGATTTAAGACTATATGCTTAAATGTTCTTTTTCTGTTAAGTCAAAATTTTATTAAAAGTTTTTTTAAAAAATGATCATCAATGAGATACAAGTCTCACAAAAAAAGGAAAAAAACAAAAAACATTATAGGTAGATTAGTCACTCGATAAATCCAAATATAATGTAATCAATACAATGATTTATGCTTAAACACGTATGAACTTTTAAGATTTTGAATGTTCTTCGTCTTGTAATTTTGTTTTTCATTAATAAATTAAATTGAGACCCACGTAATGTTATTTTAGATTATTAATACTTATAATCATGAAAACGTTTAAACTAATCATATTTTGATTTTTTTTATAATTATTTGTTAGATGAAATTTTCTTCGAGGAGAAAAGATTATGATGATGTATGTATGTATGGGGATGGGATGCTGTAGGGTAACACAAAACTGCATAGGAATGTATAATGGATATCCATACATAAAGAGAATCTAACCCACTTGCTCCATCTGACGAGTTCTTTTGAGTTGAGGGATCTTAAAAGTCATGATTTCTAGTGACATCTTTTTACTCCCAGGTGTAATCGCACTTGCTTAGGCATGAACTGAATGCATCCATCCCCATCCAACCCTCCACCCATCACCATGCAACATGATCTTGATGTTCTTTCTTATTTACTAAAACAAGCAACATTTCTCTCTTCTTTCTCATTTTTCTTTTTATCTTCTCACAGTTAATTCTAAATACAGGACTCCTACTCTTTGTCAACTGTCATAGGTTTGGCCCATATGAATTAAGCATTTTACTATTTCAACTCCATCTTTAAATATTAATATTAAATCATTTTAAACATTTAATAAGTTTTTAACTTGTAAAAAAATGAAATTTCGAAAAATAATATGGGTCATAGTCTAGCCAAATCCGAATAAATCTATCTTCAAGGCCAAAGTAGTAGATGACAATGCCAGAATTATATATATACTATATATACAATGGCTAATTGAGTAGGTGTCATGAGTCAACTCAACACCAATTTAATTGTAAAATTATTAAAATACTCTTATTTTAAAGGGGTAATTAATATTATTATTAGGGTATTTTTATCTTTTCAAACTTTTATATAATTTTTAAACAAAACAATTGAACAACGTTATTTAAGAATCAAACACAAGACGAACAATCATATAGAAAACTCTTACCACTCCACTAATAACCATCATTTGCTGATATATTTTTATAATATAAAATATTTCCGTTCACCTACATCCTGGTTGTGATAAAATCTAGTGTGTATATATATATATAAAGTGTGAGACTTATCATTTTGTCTAACTTTTTGAATTTGTGTTAATTGAAAAATTGATATCGAAAGTAAGTGATTTGTCACTCCACCAACATGTTAATATTAGAAATTTAAAATTATAGTGAGTATAACGAATTTTAAAAAGATGAAATAAAAAAAAATATTAACAAAAAAATATAAAGTATAAAATATTGTGAAAGTTGTTTAAAGTCCGAAAACCTAATCCAGGTTCAAGTTGCATTTGCAAAAAGAATGAAATATCCATCTTTTGTTTATGTTCATATGGATTACAGAAATGGATGGTTGCATTATCCAGAACATCATCCATACGATATTATACACTACCTTTATAATAATAATAAGGAGGGAACTAAATATCTTTTCTTATTTTAATTTAATTTAATATAATTCGTATGTTCATTACGTAAAAAAATTTCCGGAAAAGAAAAAGAATCCAAAGTGGGCAGCAATGGTGGGTGTGGGCAACATGCATGGCTGCCTTTATGAGGTTTAACTAACTACTTAATTTCAGATTTAAGCTACATTCTCTCGTATCAACTAATTTTATTTCTCGTAAAATGTTTTTCAGGTCAAATTAGCTTCCATTTTATCGTTTATGAAATAATATATTATTATTAGAAAAATTGTCAGCAAATTAATCAAGCAACTTTTCTTTTTCTTGAGCAGGATGAATTATACATAGCATTTGGTCCGAAGAATTGGGCAGGGCAGACATAGGATAAGGATTTATTTCCACTCTGTATATAAGGTTAGCATTTGGAAAGTTGAAAGCCCACCACCAAAAATAATTAATTAAATAAATAAAAAGGGTAGATAAGTTCTTGAGCTTTATACTACTGAAGGAAAACGAGAAATGAGGGATGAGAGAAAGTGCGATGGAAAGTGCTTGATGTGGAATATTTTTTAAATACTAATAATTGTAATTTAAAATGAATAAATGTGGTTTTATATATATCCGAAATTATTATTAAATTAAAGTATGATTAAAAATTTTGAATCAAATACATCTATTTAATTAGATTTATTTATGTTAATTGAGTTTTAGCTGCATTGGGACGAGTACAATTACCGATGAAAGAGGACGTAGGTTCAAATATGTTAAAGCATGAAATTATTTAAAAAAAAAAACTAAATTTATCTATAAATTAAATCAATCTTTTTAAAATTAAGATTAAGCTCGAATTAAATTAGGCCAATTTAGTTCAACAACCCATTTCACTAATATATATTTATATATTTGATAATTAAATCTAAATTTGAAATATTATTTTATTTAAATTGAATTCCTCTTGAGCTAGAAAATCACTTGCTTAAAGCTAACCTTAAAAATAAAAAAAATAATAGTAAAAATTGGGAAAAAGAAAACATAAAAAAACCTTTATTTTATAAAACATTTAATTATTATTTGATTATTTTTGTAAGTGATAAGACTTAAATCCATCACTAATTAGTTAATATATTTACCATTTATTTAACATTAAAATCATTTTCAGAATTTTTAAAATCCATTTAGATAAACTGACAAGTGGCAACCAGTTGAAGCAATTATTAGATCGAAACAGAAAGTCAGACCAATTTAATTTTTAGTCCGATTTTGTTTTTCAGACAAAAGCATCAAGGAGGAAAAAAAATGTTTATAGTGATGTATGTTAGATTCATGTGACTTTATAGGATAATGTGGCTGCTTGTCCGGAGTAAATTTTGACAAATGAGGAAAATGTATGATTTTCCTCTCTTTTTGTGAATAATGTGGAAAGGCAGTGGAATCAATAATTCATATAGCAAGGGTTGCAGTTTCATTCAGACCGCGTGCAAGTCATTAGTACCTAGTCTTAATTGGAATATTTTTTTTCAAATTACGTGTTGGATGTTGGGATCACTGGAATATCACAAATGAGGGGATTCTAAGAATTGGGGGGATGAATGCCCAATTTTTTTCTCAATTGTAATTTGATTTCTTTGGAAGTGCCGTAATGATTTCATCTTTAATAATGCTAGTAGAAGTAGCCATGAAATCATTGCTTCAGCTCTTGTTTGGACTAAGTCCTTTGATTTTAGTGATAACATGGAACAATTGGCCTATTTTTTCAAAAAGAAACAAGGGTGGCAACATCCCGAACCTAGCTGGATCAAGATAAACAACGATAGATCAGTGTCAATGAGCAATAACAAAGCGACAATAAAGGGAGTCGTGAGAGATTCAAGCAAAAGTTGATTGACAGGTTTCGATATGGTAACAAGGGTATCCGATGTTTTCTGGATTGAGGCACGGATGATTGTTGAAGGCTTGAAGTTGTTTTGGTCAAAAGGCTTCAATCAGGTAGTGGTTGATTGTGATAATTATTGGTTGATTGTGATAATTATGCAATGTTAATTGATACTATTTAAAATGGTTTCGCATCAATTAGTAACATTGCAGAAGTTCGATTAAAACATGAATGGTGCACTCAAGATTGGAAAGTGAAGTTCAGGCATATATTGAAAGGGAGCAATAAGGTGGCTGACTGCTTGGCCAAAGTAGCAGTAGGGCATTATTCTCATAGATCCACCACAATATTTAAAAAGATTGCTAGAGGAGGATGTTCATAGCTCTCTGCATGTGGAGAATTTCATTCCTATACATTCCTAATTTTTAGGCATGTATTTTTTATTTACTACCCAAAAAATGTTTATAGTAAAATGTAGATTCAGTTCATCCAAATTGCATTTGCTTCTACCCATAGAAATGATTAACCCATGATAACATCCTTTCGAGAAGGAAAAAAAAAAAGCAGTAATTTTAAAATTTTGAATTGTTGCTGATTGAGTTTTACCTCGATTGGTATGGATATTGTTGCCAATGCAAGAGGACATGAGTTCAAGTGCGCTAAAACGTATTATCCTTCTATTTATAAGTTCGGGAGATATTATAAGTAGTTCTAAACATTATAAATAAAAATTGATAAAAAAAAATTAAATTGTTAGAGAGGTAAAAGGGAAATTTATAACCTCTGTTCGACTTCTACCGAGCTTTAGCTATTTCCTTGTAAACAATTTTCATCTATGGAAATTTTCAAATCACAATCCCAAGGAGGTACACTAGTTTTAGTAAATGAGGCTTGAAACTTTGAGCTACCAAGTTTAAATTTTATTATGCATAAATGTTATTAGAGAGTTTTCTCTAGATTATGTTTTAGTTTAATTCCTTATGTGTAGATTTTATTTAGATTTATTCTAGTTCTAGTTTAAATGTACTCTAATTTTCAATTTATTGTGTTTTTCTTTTGTATTAAGCTAATTCTAATTTAATTTTATTTGATGGAACCTATTTTATTTATAACTTGTATTGATTGTTCCTCTAAAAAGATATAGAATAATTGCAACAAAGTCTATATCTTTAATTGCATCATGTAAAAATTCTTAAAATTAAGTATTTTATAGTTAGAATTTTCAATTTATTCTCATATCTACAATAAATATTTAATTATATGAGTTAATATTTTTTCCTAATCAAACGCAATTGGAAGAATCTCATATAAGTATGTATTCTTTTTATTATTGTACAAGGTTAATATTTACATACATGATAAGAATATCTTCACACCACGTAGCCGGCTGGTTAGTTAGGGGAATTGGCAGGAGTCCCGATCTCCTCTGAAACGGAAAAGTTTCTATTTAAGTATTTTAAAATTTTAAATTAATAAAAGTAAATTGTACTTTACTCCTAAAATGATAAAATTTTAATTTAATCTTCTAAAATTTATGAAGTATAGACTATTAAAATGATAAAATTATATTTTTACTTTCGTAAAAATTACAATTTAATTTCAACCTTTTAAAATAATTTCCTGACTTCACGCTACACGTATCTATACATTACGTCCAAATGAAATTAACTAAATAAATGTTTACCACCTAGAATCCAAATAAAATTTATAGGTAAATATCTCACGACAACAATTACTAAAAGTCGTATACGTCTAAACTGTGGTAATTGAGCATGTGAAATTTATATTTAAAAGTATAATAGCAGTGTAGTAGGCAGGATATAGGAATTATTAATATATGATTAGCTCTAGGTAGCATAATCTAGGCTAGGCATGCCACATATATGTATTATTTATACAGTGTATAGTAAATCAACCAGGCATTTGAGATTCCAATCTATTATAATCAATATAAAATTTTACGTGTACTTTGTTGGGGTTTAAAAAAATGAAGGGATGAAAGGAAAGAATAAGAAAATAAATAAATTTTGAATGTTTGGTTGGGAAGAAAAATAAGACGAAAGAAAATAAGAGAAATGGTCATTTTCCATTCTAATGCATATAAATTAGTCCTTTCAAATTGAGATGATGAAAGGAGAGAAAATGAAAGATATATATCTATATATATATATATATATATATGTTAGTTCAATTTTATATATAATTCACATATTTTATTTTCTTTCGTTCTATTTTTCAACTCTACTAAACAATGAATCTTCTTTTCATTTTCCCATCTCTACTATCAAACATACCTATGAAAAGAAAACTTATGTTTTCTATCCTTTCAATTTTTCATCCTTCCAATTTTCTTTCTACTCTACCAAGTAATATAAGATTAAAATCTATTAGTTCACAAACGCTACCAAAAGAAGTCCAGAAAAAAAATTAGATTTTGAAGTATATCTCAATACTACACGTTTCAAGCATATTTAAACCGATGTTCTTTTAATTATTGTAACCATTAAATTTTAATTAATAAAATGCATTCTAATTTTTTATATTTTCCGAGTTGGTGGCAAAAAATAAAATGTTTTTATTGTATAAAAGTTGAGTTACTTTTCATGTTCAATAATTTTGTCTCAAGGTTTAAACCTATATTTTCTTTTGAAAATACAATATATCTCACCATTGTACTCAACATTTATTAATAGGACTATGTTATTTTTAATTTAGTATGAATTGAGTTTTCGATAATTTTATTTTTCAGATTTTAGTAAATTCTATCCAAATCATTGTTTAATGAGAAAATTATTTAAGTTAAAATATATAATATTTTTGTAATTACTATTATTGTTATATGGCAAAAATGAAAAGATAATAAATAAATCGCGACTCGACTCAGCCTATCAACGATACTACGACTATTATAAGACAAGAAAACGTTATAAATAGGCAATAAATGCTGATGCGTTGAGATTTCTATATTTGGTTCTCAAATAACATAACAAAGATTCACCAACTTTCTAATTTTTTTAATAATAGTTTTATGTTGTTAGTCCTTATAATTTTATAAAATTTCAAATTTATATACTTCAAAAGTTAAAATCTAAATTCTTTTACTTTTTTAAAATTTTAAAAATTTAGTCCAATCATTAACGCTATTAATAGTTTCAATCAAAATTTATAAACTTGAAATATTTATTTTCCATCAATTATATTTCATGCTATATAGAGGTAGCCTAATTAAGATGTCAAGTTGGCAAATTTTAACAAAATATACCAACAATCTTAATTATTAGACCGGGATTTGTAAATTAAAAAAGTAAGAGGACTTATTTTTTAACTTTTCAAGTATAGAGGTTAAATTTTAAATTTTATCAAATTACATTGACTCATGACATATTTTAACCTTTCATATTTGATATATATATATATATATATATATATATTTCATTATTAGAAATACAGTGCACTCATAAATACAGTACAAACACAAATACATCTTTCCCCTCTCAAAAAATAAAAAATTGTTTATATAATCCTTTAATTTTTTAAAAAGTACCCAAATTTTATTTATTAATTTATTTTTGACCCTAATACATTTCTCTGACTCCGCCCTGAATGGAAATCATTTTAATTCACTAAGCGTCAAAAATCTTTGTTTAATTATATTGCAATTTACATTTGTATTTTTCGGAAAAAAGAATGAAATTTGGTTTGAATTATGACTTAGTTATGGGGGTCATTAATGAATATTTAACTAATTTCGTTGTTTTTTTTATAATCAATTTTGTCGTTATTGACGTTTTAACTTAAAATTAGTGGAGGGGATTAATTTGTATCATGTACACATTGATTAGGTGGCTCCTAAAATTGTCTAATGTCCAGAGTTAATGACTTTGAATTTAATTTCCATTAATATTAAATTTGAAAATTACTTTTGATGTTATGTTTGAGTATATAAATTTATGATATTTACAGTTTAGTCCTTAAATTACCTTAAGTCATGATTTAGCTCTTGAATTATATATATATATATATATATATATATATATATATATTTCCACTTAGATATCTAAACTTTTTCATTCCATTTTAATACTTTTTATTCTGTAAAAAAGGCAATACGAAACAAAAACTATAAAGCACTAATCGGCGGTTAATAAAAAAAGAACTAAGCCTAGATCTTTATTAGCTAGTAAAACTGCGATGGCATTAACTACTACGATAAATATCTGTGAAAGTCAACTCCTATTGTCTCTTGCGGATTGCTCTAATAAATCAACCTTTGTCTATTCCCATCATCAACTTCATTATCTAGCATCTCAATTACCATTGCATTATCACACTCTACAACCACTTTTCGAAAGCATTTGTCCTGAGCTACAGTAAGTCCATCCAAGATACCCTATAACTCTGCTTGGAGCACGAAACATACGCTTAATTGTAAGTTGTAACCAGCGATCCAATTAGCCAAGCTATCTCTCAGAAAACCACCAATACCTGTATGTTAATCTTCCCCTCGCACAGCATCATCACAGGTAAACTTGATCTAGCTCGCTTGAGGCAGCTTCCATCCAACCGGCAACAAACCCCATTTCAGTTGTAATCTCTTACATTTCAACAAGCTTAATATGCTTTGCCCAGCCCTATTATTGTGCTAGTATACCATCAACATTGAAGTTTCCATCTCCGAACATAATCAAGTTCCTTTGTTTCTATACCTTCCAGCACACAAGTCCAAATAATGTCTCCTATTCAAAGTCATCAAAAACAATCCAAAATGATTAGTAATATTTGCACAGAACCAATCAAGGTAAAGAACCTAATAATATGATTTGTTACAGGTATGAGCTCCCTCCAAACTGCTGGCAAACCCGTAAGATATGGAAGATCGGTTCATCCCAAGACCCACACAATCGACAGGTTGTATCTTCATAATGACCCCGTCAATATCATCAGGATACTCCTGATTACCTTGCGCAAAAAATTCATAAGCTTTAGGAACTGAAAATTGCCTAGTTTTTGACATTTCCACACGCAAATATCCTTCCACGCTCCCACTAATGGAGGCCAAATGATAGCAATCTGTAATATGATGGAATCATTAAGATAACTTGAAAACTTACCCCAATCTCAATTTCCATCTCTATCCACCATATTATGATCCATTACGCTTAGCAAAGTACAATAGTTTTTAAGAGGTAGCATGCCCGATACCCAAGTATCGTTCCAAAAATGAACCCATTAACAAGAACCTATTGACTAGAAAATACTTCCACGTAAGTGTCCCAAAGAGATTTCCATACAAAAGAGCTACATCGCCCTTCAATTGAAACCAGGAAACCATCCCGAATCTTCTATTTGCTACGCATGACTATGATCCACAATGCCTCCGAATTAGTCAACAATATTGAACCCCAGCTTCGACATGAAGCTCTATTCCGGACTTCTAGTCTTCTCGTTTCCTAAAGAATCCCATTTAACTAAATCCATTTATCAACTTCTATTCGATGAACCCCAAATAAAATTACGAACAAGCTTTTCTATTTCATTACAGACTCCAATTGGGATAAATGCTGTCAAAATAAACTAATTAGGAACCGTCATTAAAATCGACTTGGCCAAGGAAACCCGACCAGCCGTCAATAAAAGTTTCTCATCCCAGCCATTTAGATGACTACGAACCTTGTCTATGACAAACTAAATAGTGCCCCTTGTAACCCTCTGATGGAACAAAAGTACTACTAGGTATGAGCCAAGATCATTAACCCTTTGAAACCCAAACATATTTGAACGATAGCATCCCTATTACCCTTATCTGTGTTAGCTAACAAACAAACCTGTGTTTCCTAGCATTAATTCTATGCCCAGAAAAAACACTAAACTCTTGATATATTTCACAACTATCGCTTGATTCAATTCTGCCTTACAAAACAACACCAAATAATCCGCGAAAAGTAAATGCCAGATCAAGGGACAATTTTTAACCAACTGAATTGGTTTCCACCTCCCATCCTAAATCGCCTTTTGGATACTATGGCCTTGACTTTCCATACCCAATACAAACAAATAAGGTGATGAGTATCCCCTTGTCCAGTACCACTCCTACTTGGCTGAAACTCCACAATAGAAGTGTCATTCCATAGAATTTGCATAGAAGAAGAACTGCAATTCATGATTACCATAATCAACCTATTTGTAAAGCTCATTTTTTATGAAGCTAGTATGTTCCATAAACTACCATCTTAGGTCATCATACATCTTTTCCAAGTCAACTTTGATTCTCGTTTCTAATATTTTATTATTATGTGTCTTTTTTTTTTAAATATTTATTTAATATTTTACTATATTCATATATGATACTTGTTAACCTTCTAATTCTATTTGTGGAGTCTAAAAACTCCATTCACAGTACAAAAATAAATGGGACACATGGAAATATCTTAATCTTACTTGTGGAGTTTAAAAAACTCAACAACTTGTGTAACAAATAATAATATTTCTATTAATATAATAATAATAATAATAATAATAATAAAACATGCCCAACCTAAAATATTTAATGTACATAGGTTGCGTCTGTTGGTAATAATGTAAGGAATACACAGAATCGGGAGTGGAGACCTCCGCCTTTCAAGTACATTAAAGTTAACACAAATGGGGCAAGGAATTCAGGCTCAGGGTTGGCTTCAGCAGCAGTGATGAGAGATGGTCATGACACTTGGCTTGGTGGAGATGGGAGGAACATCGGAAAATGCAGCATTGAGAAAGCTAAACTTTGGGCAATATAATATTGGCTTGGAATGCGAAGAGGAAGAAGATTATAGTTGAAACGGATTGTGCCCTAGCATTTTGGGCCATTTTGGATTCATCTTGTGTAGTTTTATACAGAGATTTGGTTCTACGGATTCAGAATCTTTGTAGACGAGATTGCTAGGTGGTCATACAACAAATTCCATGGGAGGCTAATGTTTTCGTGCATGAATTAGTTGATTCGATGAGGAATCTTTCTTACAGTCCTAAAGTGTTCTAGGAGACTCCAAATCTATTGGTGGAACAGTTACGCATAGATGCTCAGCATGCGATTACTTGTGCTGCAGATAGTCTGTAGTTGATTTACTTTTTTATCTACCAAAAAAAATGTTATTATTTTTAATTGAAATTAGAGCGAAAAATCAAGGTTTTCAAAACTAGATTGGTGATCGAACCGGTCATACCACTGATTCTCAATCTAATTGGTTTGTTTGGTTTAATTGAATAAATTATTAAAAAACATAAAAATTGAAAAAAATATATGTTAAAAATAGAGAAAACCGATTCAACCAGTTCTTTAATCTGATTCAACCGGCTCACGAGTCAACCGATCCAATCCCTTATTTTGGACTGATACTTGATCAGTTCTCGATCCAACCAATTCAATTTAATTCTAAAAACAAAGGCGAAACCATCTAAAAAGAATCTTAATTCCATAAAACCTCAATAATGTTATTATATTGTTGTTGCTTGCAAGTTACTTGTCCTCTTGTCCATTTTGATCAATCTCCCTCTTCTCTGACAGTGAAATTATCATCTTGTCCATTTTCGACTCTCCGCCTCTCTAGGTGAACTGGCCTCCTTAATACTATCACATACTTTTCCTTACATCCTTCTTATCTCATTCTTACCTCTTCTGTTATTGTACACGGTAACAACTAGTGAGAAGCTAGGATTAAGATGCTAGATTGAATGCAATGATAAAGTATATTACACTTTTAAAAGAATATAAATTTAAATTTTGAATACAACACATTGATATTTCAAGTTTGAATATTACATACGACTAATTCTATCAATGGTAAGTTTAAGGTCTCTAGTGCAATAAATAAGAAGATTTTATTGTGAGTAATAATGAATGTCATTGATAAAGTAGTGAAGATTGATTTAATGTTGGAATTGGTTCGCGGGAAGGCCTCTCACATTCCCACGTTTTGTGGGGTCACTCCCATATGCTCACCATTTTCACACCTTTGTATGTGTAATAGTGGGATGTGTATTTGGTGATTTTTTATGGGGAACCACCACTATAAATACAAATGAGTATAAGGTCCCTAAGCACTGAAAAATAAAAAACAAACAAAAAAAATTTCCATCTAGTGAGGTTTTTTTCGAGTACTTAGAAGACTTTGGTGGTTATTAGTTTTTTTGTATGGCTAAATTCAACAACCTCATTGGTGGTTTGACATGCTCAACGGTTGTGCCGCAACATTTGAAATTTTTACATTTGATTCAAGTAATGATTGAAGGTATTTATATTTGATTTTTTCACTATACTATATTATAATACCACGGTTAATAGATGAAGAAGGTGTTTTGCACAAATGGCGCCACTATAGCAAAATAGGTTTTTTGCGGCGTTTGAATAAAAAAACGCCGCTATAGTCGAGCATTAAAAAAAGCAGAAAAAAACATTTTATCTATCTATTTATTTTTTAAATGGTTTATTTATATTAATTAAAATACAACAATTTGACATTTCCATTTCTATTGCATACAACTACTTCAGATGCAGCATCTTAGCTGAGATTCGGTCAAGGGTGTATACCGTATCATAAACAACCCTAGCAAATGTATGTCGAATTTCCCTAAGGCTTCCTAATGCCATCAAAATAGTCAATCCGGCTACTTTGCTTTGCTACAAATCCCTTCTCCGCACCCATTGTCACACACTAAAAGACCTTGCAAACATTCAAATACAATGCCAATGGTATAAATACCTGCACAAGAATGATTGGAAGAAATTTTCAGCTATGCCTTTTAGTGTAAAACAGAAAAGAGAGGCGGATTATGACTACTAGTGTGACAATTATTCATTATTCATAGATATGTCGCTTACTTCCAAGTTTCACTCCTTACACCCCTGAACAACTGTCAGTTGCACAGGGCCAACTATGTAAAAATGGAACACCCACTAGTTCCAGATTTCAACCTCAAGAATAACTTTAAATTGGTGAAGTGGAAAATATACATTGCTTACTACACCTAATGGGACAAAATAAGGTGTTTGCTCGGGTTCCGTTTGATGCCTAATTGGCTTTATCCTAGTGTGTTATCCATAAAACAGAAAAAAGAGAGGGAAAAAACGAAGAAAAATACTCACCAGGTCTGAAAATGGGGCTTGAGGATTTGCTGACATTGCCTGAGAGACAAAATGCTCATCCGTCATCTCACTCAAAGTGCTTTTAACAGATGCAGCAAGATCCATAACCTCATTTACTAATGTCAGATTCTCTAGATTCTGTGGTTCAGATAGCTCATGAAAGCTACTATCATGTGATTTGTCGATGTTCTTGGCAAAATTTATCGCTTCCGGTATATCTCCACCATTGTGGACAGCAAGGCTAAATGTAGCAACAACCAAAGGATCTCTAGGTTTGTTTGAAAGTGCTTTACGGAATGCTAAAATTCCAACCCTGTTACCAATAGAGTGGCTTCAATAAAGTACACCGAAAGAAAAACACCTAGTTTGCGCAATTTGTCTAATTGAACATCACCAATATTTGACACTATTGACACTCCATTATATTGATGAAAGGGATTCTCCGATTTTCTTGTCACTGACAATCTTACCATAAACTACTGTGGCATGGTCTGTTAGGTGCCAGAAGTCTATCCAATTTAGAAAACAGTGACTGCAAATGAAACATCTGAAAATTAACAGGCTCCAAGCTAATGCTATCATATAGATGCAAGTAATCTTGTAACCCCCAAGCCAATAAGATACAGAACAAAAATTACCAAGAGCATATTAGATCTCTTATCACGCCTCCGGAAACAAGTGCGAACAAAATAGGCAGCCTGTAAGATGAATTTGCATCAACCTTAGTATCAAACTGACAAGCATGAAAGGGAAATTTAACTTCCAGTTCTGTACCTGAATTGGCAAACGTAGTTCTAAGAGTCCAAATTTCCACAATAATCTTAAAGATGCTTCTGCAGAACCATATGCCATCATGTAGTTCATTTCCATCAGAAGCCTTGACTAACCATTGCCATTATTGAACAAAATCAATCAGCAACATTTTCACATAATCTAAATGCTGGGAAAACTCAGAAAGGAACTTCCTGTATACCTTATCCAGTCTCAGTATCAAACAAGATAGATTTTTGACCAAATGAGCTGTTTCCCTAGAAAAACTGAAGCCTAACCGGCCGGCAATTCTTATCGCACGTAGTATTCGAGCTGCAAAGAATACGGAGTGTGGAGCAATTTTCTCAGTACATACAAAAGCTAGGTTATTAAAATGTGTGTAATTCTAGGTAGATACATCAGAATATAACATGGTAGTTGCAATTTTATAAGGTGAAAATTAACCCAGTTGGAACTCCAAATAATAAACCTCTTGAAAAGAGGTACTTGCAGGAAGCACAGTTCGTACCTACAAAATCAGAAGATAAAGGACAATGTACATTAATTCTAATTTCTAAAGCAGCAAAATTAAGGAACAACCATCTATGTTTACTCGAACTTGGGTGGGAGTCGGATATCGGTATACATCCAACCTAGTATATTCATTTCTTTCTAGGTTTTTTCCATATTTGCACGGTCCTATGAGGGTCATATCCCTGTACCTACGTCCTAATATGCATGTATTTAAGTAAAAGGATGAGGTGAGCAACACAGAGCCAACCATAACACCGTGATACATACTTTAGCTTTTTTAATATCTTCAATTCCTCCCATGTAGTCATATATTATCCTAGCAAATGGGTCAAACATTAACCTGTAGAAACAGATGGGTGTCTTAAATGAATATTAAAGCCATAGGGCATGCTACTATGAACACTAGAAAATTAAGGGCATAGGATGAAAATAAAATTGGAACAAGTTGTAGGCAAAAAATCATAAGTTCATAATGTCATAATTTTAACCCGTTAATTGTGAAGTCTAGTGTAAACAATTTCTCCAACGAACAAAATCCTTCTTGTCAGAGCCAGCAGGCCCGAAGCTGTTAATACAGTTAAGAATTTGTTAAAAGAGCAGTTATGCAAGCTCTCTATAAATACAAGATGTACAATGAACAAAGCAAGAAATTCATTCAAGATTCAAGAATAGATAAGTTCAATTTT
Organism: Gossypium anomalum; assembly: GCA_025698475.1. Classification (NCBI taxonomy): domain Eukaryota; kingdom Viridiplantae; phylum Streptophyta; class Magnoliopsida; order Malvales; family Malvaceae; genus Gossypium; species Gossypium anomalum. The sequence continues at coordinate 8,694,165 of CM046967.1, read as the reverse complement.
ATCAAGAAATTCATTCAAGATTCAAGAATAGAAAAGTTCAATTTGTTCTTCTTCTTCATCCGAGATTCTTTACTAAATGCAGATTCTCTCTCAGTCCAGTTTCGTTCCTCTAGTTACTACTACAAAAATCAGCAGAAGTTCAAGGGTTTCAAATTCTTCACATAATATGGTCAGATTTGGCCAACATTTGATCACTTCTAAGGTTGCCATATCAATCTCTTCCCAGCGAGGAAGGGGTAGCAGATGTGTAGCTAAAGCCCTCTTTGGTAAATTCAATGAAAAATCAATGGATGTTGTTAAGCTTGCCAAAGCGGAAGCTAGACGTCTTGGCCATAATTTTATTGGCAGGGAGGAAATTTTACTGGGTATTATTGCTGAAGATTCCAGCATTGCTGCCAAAGTTCTTAGCTCCATGGGAATCAATCTTAAAGATGCACGTGTTGAAGTGGAGAATATAGTTGGAAGGGGTAGAGGAGTAGTCACTTCGGATGTTATATATACCTTTCATGCAAGATGTGCTTTAGAACTCTCTGTGGAAGTATCCCTTCAACTTGGTATCTCTATACTTCTTAATCTTTTAACAATGGCGTTGAAACTGGAATACCTAATCTAATAATAAGAGTTACCATCATTCAGCGACAATGTAGTTTAGGTGTATGCTCATACAATTAACTCTGGTTTATCTTATTTTTCTAAAACAATTCAGGCCATAAGTACATCGGACCAGAGCATCTTCTTCTTGGGTTGCTTCGTGAAACTGAAGGTGTAGCAGCCCGTATTCTTGAGAATTTAGGTGCTGACCTAAGGAAAATCAACAAAGAGGTAAAAATGCATTTACCACCTGGTTTTGTCTCAAATGTCTGGTTTATAAAATAGTTGATTATCTACTTGGTTGACTAGGTTATTCGTAAGATTTTTGAAATCGAAGCAGCTAGCGGCAAAAAGATGTCAATGCCAACACTTGAGGAATTGATTAAGCCGACCAAGTTGGAGGTGAAGGAGATAGAGAATATAATGCTGCAGGAGGTGATTGACAGGCTTAAAGACAAAGAAATAAAACTGCAAGTGACGGAAAGGTTTCGAGAGAGGGTGGTAGAAGAAGGATACGACCCGAGCTACGGAGCAAGGCTAAGGTCATTGAGAAGAGCCATGAGACTTCTGGAGGACAGCATGGCGGAGAAGATGATGGCTGGGGAAATCAAGGAGGGTGATTCTGTGACTGTGGATATCGACTCCGATGGAAATATTACGGTTCTCAATGGGCAGTAGTAGATGACGATGTGGGCCTTAAAAAGTAGTTCAAATAATACAAACAATTTAAATAATGAATCTACATTGCCGTTTGTTTGTTACATCAAGTTTTTTTTTTTTTTCTTTTTTTTCAATGTAATCGAAAATTAAAAAACTCGTATAGAGTATAACTTCTATACATGCACTAAAGTAAAAGGCTTTTGCTTGAAACCAGTAACACACTTCAATCACATCCTCATTAATAAAAAATATCGAGGTAATGATATCACTAATGGAAGATTTAAGCTCAAAAAAAGAATCTGCAATGAAAATTACTTAGTTATCTTTAGCTCGGCCTCTGAATTTCTTCTGATCGATTATTATTCTCTGTTAGAGTTACAGTTAAAGAAAGTTAGTTGTTAGGCATTTTGTTGTGCTAGCAGTTAATCTGTTAAAGACGTTACAGCACCCTCACTCTGCTATAAATGCGTGAATTAGCTGCTCGTAATAGATGAGAAAATTTTTAATGAATATGCAAAAAGTTCAAACCTAGTTCTTTTTATAATCCAACATTCTCGTCTATCTGTGCAAATTCTATCATAAAACTCACACTTTTTAAAAAATAAGTAAAATTTGTAATCAATTATTAAAAAAAGGATAAAACGAAAGAAACTAACATAAAAGAGAATCTCGAAGCTGTAAGATCTTACTTCACCATTATTATTATTATTATTATTATTATTATTATTATTATTTTGGATGATCTGAGTAAAATGAACTGATTTTCCTTTGAAAGTTCAATCTTTCCTCTTTTATTTTCTCCTCCTCTTTTGCTTCCTCGTCCCCCACCCCCTAGACAAAAAGAAGGAAGAGAATCGATTAAAACGACAGCGTACTATAACTTTTAAGACAACGACTTATCTACCTCTTTTGCAGCGAAACGACCTCGTTTCGGTGGAGCGGTTGGGGGGGGCTGGGGGGGATTTTGGACTTATTTGTCGTCTTCAGTTCACCTTACTCGCAATATTTCAAAAAGAACCATAAGAAAGTAATTCAAGAAGCCTTCAAGAAATCAACTACTACACATTAATTCAGGTTTGAATTTCGATCCTATTTCTTTTGGGTCTTATCTAAGTCATAAATTTAGTTTAATTTTCACTTCGGTTTTAATTGTTGAAATTTAGGCGGCGGGGTGTTACGCGGTTTGATATGATTTGATGAATCGAGAGGGCGGTGATTGGTGACTCGATTTGTTGGAAGAATTGGAACGCGTGGCAGCATCTGGTTGGTGGTAGGTGGCATCGGCAGCGAAGGAGGAGGAGGAGAATTGAGCAGAAATGCCGGAGGAGGATTTGGTGGATATAAAGTTCAGACTTTATGACGGGTCGGATATCGGGCCGTTTCGGTACTCCGCCACATCCACCGCGGATATGCTTAAGCAAAGAATTGTCTGTGATTGGCCCAAAGGTTTATCATCAGCCATTCCCCTTGTTCCATTTCTTTTCGAATTGCTTATGAAGTTCCTGCTGTTGGGTTTTTGTTTTTGTAATTAAAATTTACATTTGTTGTAGATTTCTGGGTTTCTGGTAAATTTAGAAGAAATGTTTTGCTATATAGAATATAGTAATATTGCAGAGGGGATCCAATTTGGAGTGCGCACTTAATTATTGTGAAAACTGAAACTAAATGAAGAAAGCTGTAGGGTTAGCAATGGAATTCAATAAAAGAGAAGGTGGGGGGGTTATAGAACAATTTGATAGTTGAGTTTTATGGTAGAGAATTTTAGGAATTTTGGTTCTAACCTCTTTGCCGTGAAATGTTGTCTTTAGCTTTGTAAAGTACCCACAAACTATGTTACCCAGATTTATTTTTGCTGAAGTACTTGCGTCAAGAGAGACATTGCTGGACCTGAATATGGGAATATGAGCCTTCAAATATAGCAAAAACTTTTAAAACTGAGCAAACCATGTGCCCGAATAGCATATGATGCCAATGGCCAAACAAAGGGAGGAGATCCCCTTTTTTATATTGTTGTACCTGCTCCGATGATGTATTCAGAATGATCAATTAATAAGAATTGCAAATTGTCTTATGAACCTAAATTAGGAGAGAAGGCTAAACTTGACTGTACTGTAAATACATGTTATTGTCGTGAACCATTAGGCTTTTATTGGAACATTTCATTGATGCTATTGTCTCTTATTTCTTTAAGTAAATGGATTGAAAAAAGAATGATTCATGATTTTATTTCGAATATTATGAAATAACTTCAAGGAGCACATTGACTTTTGCTCCATTGTCTTGTTGCCTACGTCTATCAACTGTCTTCTGATTTTATTTTTATCTGAAGAACCAGAAGAAAGCATAAAGGCTAAGAGTTTAAAGCATTTTGTTTTAACTTTCTGCTGTCCTTAGGTAAGCCAGTTGTTCCGAAGGCAGTGAATGAAGACAAACTAATAAGCTCCGGCAAAATTTTGGAGAATGACAAGACTGTTGGCCAGTGTAAAGTAGCCTTTGGTGAAGTTGCAGGTGGGATTATAATAATGCATGTCGTAGTTCAGCCATCACTTGCAAAAACTAAAACAGGTATTCTTGTCTTTATCTTCTTGTAAAACTTTTCTCTTACAGTTTTAAGAGTTCTTTCCTTTTTGCAATTAAGATTAACTTGCTTACTAAATTTAACGTCAGGATATCCCGCTGTTTTACTTGCATTAGTAAATGATGCTACAAGTTGAAACTTGGAATTGCTTATGACTGGTAACTGATGTTTGGATGCGTGATTGATGTTGTTCTGAAGGATATGATACGTAATCCCATTTGTTGGCGGAGGATTTTCTCTATTTTTGAAAAGTTTTGAGAAAAAACTATTTCATTTTATACATGCATTTTGGGAGAAAAAAATGTGGAAAGTGAGAATTATCATTTAGATTTCATCATTAATCATTGATGAGTGTGCTACTCAAGTTATGATGAACCTATTAGAGGCCATCTTTTCCTGTTCCTTCATTCATTATGATGAGATGCTCCTAGCCATGTTTTGCCTGTAAATGAGAATCCATTGAACTCCAGAAGTTATTGGCCATGGGATTGCTTCGTCTTTAAAGTCAATAATCCGTGATTCACTGACACTGTATGATTGTAATAACGTAACTTTTCTTACTGCGTTGAGTGTAACTTCATGTTAGTGGTAACTATCTAAATAACATTGAGATGATACTTCTGCATTTGCTTGAAACTTCATGTATCATCTTTATCAATTTAAGCTTGATTTTATGTTTGAACAGAAAAGAAGATTGATGATTCACCCAGAAGACTGTATGCTCATGTTCTATCTTATGAAACCAAGCATATAGAGTCGGAACTTCTTTTATGCTGTTAACGATCTTTGAGTATCCTCTGTGTGTTCGTTGCAAAGTCCATGTTTTCAAGTTCTTAATGGAGTGATGAAGATGTGCATTTTCCCTTACTTGGGTTCCTTTAGTTTCATTTATGATTGTTTCCAAATACTAGCTTGAATCATTTGTAAAGTTGTATAGGACCACTACATGAAAACAGAATAAGCACACCAAATTATAAGGAGAAATGTCTTTGTATAAATGCTTTCTGTTACTAATAATTTGTGTAAATCCTATCTGTTATTTTGTTATTCGGACTCAGGGTGTGATATATATGGGTATTCTTTTTCTAAATATTTGAAAAATAGCTGAATTATGTATTGAACATATGTGTTAGGCGGTAATTCAGGAAAAATGAAGAGCAGGTAGGAGGAATAGGTCCTTTTTTTCTTGCAGGTGATGGAAGATTCAAACTAACAAGCTTTTAACTTTTTGGATGTCTTTAGAAGAATACAAACTCTGAAGGTGCAAAGTATACACCCTCCTCCAGCATTCCCCAGTAGAAGAACCTCGCAAATTTTGCTGTAACACTCTTCTTTGCATTGTCCAAGTTGTGAACAGGCCCTCCGCAAATTGCATGTCCTGTCCTCTTTCCTGCATCTAGAATGCCTTGAACGAGCTCTCCTGTGATCTTATCTAAGCATCATATGTTCCGGGCTCCTTCAACTGCCGGCTGTCATTGCCAGTGGGCTCCCACTCAAGGTCCCACCCTGGTACATTGGCTCTGTTGGTGCCACCATCTCCATAATCTCCCTCCTTCATATGCTACCAACAGGTAGACCACCACCTAGTATCTCTTCCCTGTTGTTGTTAAATTGGGAGTTACTCCAAAACACTCCTGAGCCCCACCATAAAACAAGCTTGGTTAGGCGACAGATGGCTTCAAGGAAGTCAGGTTTAGGTAGCCCAAGTTCCCAGCAAGAGGTTCAAGAATAATGCTGCTGGTTCTCCGTTGTTACTCTTAAAATTATTTTCCACAGCTGATATGTCATTGTTAAGCGTTTCAGAAGTGGCTGCCTCTGGAACACCGGAGGAGTGGGGCAGCCCTAGGGTAGCAACTCCACTACCATCCTTGACAAGAAAAGGATCACTAACATCCCCCAAATTTGATGATCTTTGCCATTCGGTAAAAGGCACAGGCAAGGCCATCTTACTAACTAGTTATTATCTTGAGTCTTAAATATAAATTTAAAATTTCCTTCCATTAGAAGACTAATTTGAATTGTTTTTTTCTCTCCTCACTTCTTCAGATGCCACCACGTTAAACCCACCATTCTCCTATCTTCTCTTACAAACGAAACAGATAATGTAGCATACCATTTATGAAATCGGCTAAAAGCAGATGGAAAATAACATTTTAATTAAAATAATAATAATAATAATAATAATAATAACTGGCGTGCGAACTGAAGTTCTATTAGGCGGTATCAAATTTGGCGTGGTTGACCGCATCGCCATTGCTGGCCTCCCTGCGGACGTGGAACGCACGGAAGACGCATGCTCTACAAAATTCCGACCTAACTAATCAAAATTACCAAAAACGCCATATCAGATAAAAAATTCAGATACATAAAAAAGAGAGAAAAAGCCTCCCTAATTCACTTCAATTCAAAGCTACTACCGCAGGGGACGGAGATCTATTAGGCCGGGTGAGAGAGATCGCTGGAGAAGTACTGCGGTTTAATCCATTATTGGAGAAGGTAGGAGGTATAGGAGGACCACCGAACCTGAACCCTAGATCATCGTCTTCCTCATCGTCGTCGGGGGTCTGCGAGGCCATGACTTGAGCGAGTCGCTGCGCGGCAGCTTTGGCGGCAACATTTTGTGTGCGTTTGATGTTAGAAAGACCACCGGCAACACCGGGCTGTAACCGAGAAAGAGGATGCGCCGGAGACGACGAGCCGGAGCTGCTGGATCCACTCCACTGCCGGCCGTATACCGGACTTTCTGTCCTCCAACGATCCATCACTTTACTTATATTTAGTGTTTATTTATTTATTTTCTTCTTCAAAACGGGGAGCTAGATTTTGGGGGGAGATCGGGTGGGATTTAGGCGATACAGAGAGAGAGACAAGGGGGGTTGAAATGTGTTGAAATTATCATGATTGAGCAAGACGACATCGTTTGTTTTGGGGGCTCCGTCATAATAAGGTTTCGTGGGATAGAATTGAAGGGAGAAAAAAGCGGGGGGGACCCAGTCCCAGTGACAACATATGCTAAACTGAGTTGGCACGTGGGATCCTACGATATTGAAGGATCCTGGACAGGTTACTGCATTTTCTTTTCTTTTTCGAAGAAAGGTTAATGACCTTTTCGGCGGCACGGTAAGGTTGAAAATTAAACCCCATCATTTTGTCCCAGTCTAAGGAACCTTCATAACATGCCATGTTGCTTCATTCTCCATATTTTAATATTTTGATTACTAGAATGTTTTGCCTGCTTTAGCTGGGTTTTAATTTTTAAATTATCATTATATTAAAATTGTAATATATTTATTTATACAATTAATATAAATTAAATCTTAAACTTTAGTAAAGTAAAGGAACATTACTAAAATTTTTGGGACTTTTTATATATAAATAAATAATTAAATTATAAATATTGGAGTATTAAATTAGGTAGAAAAAATAAAGTATAAAAATTTAAATTTAAATTCAAACATATTATAAAATTAAAATATTTTTATATAATCTCAATAAAATAAAGAGAACAAATATATATATAAATGTAGAAGGAAGGTCTAGCCTTCTTTTTATATACGGTAGTGTAGATAGGTAGATAAATAATAAGAAAATCTGAAAAAAAAAATCAATATGACCTTTTTATTAATTTTAATGTTCCAAATATTACGATATTGAAATAGTTTAGGCAATTATCTAATATTTTAGATAATTATACAAAATATTACGAAATTTGTAATAATTTATATAATTGAGTAATGCTTTCTGTAATTGGATAATATTTTCCGTAATTATATAATTTATATAATTAAATAATATTTTGTATAATCAAAATCGAAAGGAAAAAAAAGCTTGATTCGGAATTGCCGATATTGATTCATTTATCTTAAATTTATTTAGGTTATACTCTTTTCAAGAAAAAAAATTATATATCTATATATAAAAGAGATGTTGAAATGATCTTATTTATTGACAGTGTTAAGTCCTTTTATTTTATTTTTTATGTGAAAATGGTCGAATATCATTTTATCCCTCTATTATGCCTACAATTAAACTTTAATCTTTATATTTGAATTTATACAATTTCGTCCCTACTCTTTTTACATTGGTTCCTTCTACTTACACATGTCACACACCAACCATGCTCTCTTTCTCTTCTTCTTCTTGGTTCTTTTTTTTCTTTTCATTTTACCAAAATGATTAAATTTTAGTTTTTATACTTTATTTTTAACAAAAATTGGTGCTTATATTTATATTATGTATTAAATAATCTAAATAATTAATATTGTTAATTTTTCGATTAAAACATTACGTTGTTATACATAATTTGAATACTCTAAGAGTCTTACAAATTAACATATGATTTTTTTTCTTCTAGGTTTGCTATGTCTTTCCTCTCTTTTCTTTTTTTTTTTGTAATTTTGGAAAAAAATGAATAAATTTTAATTTTGGTGTCTCTATTATGCCTAAATTTGATATTTAACTGCTACAGCTTAATTTCTAATGTAAATTGATCCATGCACTTTTATATTATTATTTAGTCCAAATAGTTAATATTATTAATTTACAATTAAAATGTCACATGATTATATATTGAATGCCTTAAGCGTCTTAGAGACGGATACGTAATTTTCTATTTTTTTAGGTTTGCCTTGTTGCATTTTTCTTTTACATTATTAAACTTTAATTATAACCTTATACTGTGTTAAAACTTGAGATTTAATCTATATACTTTATTTTTTGACATAATTTAATCTTTTTATTTTTATAATGTCATCAATTACTCTAAATATTTGTTATTGTTAACCATTTCAATAAAATTGTTGACGTCAATCTTTCTTATGTAAAATATTCCAACAAAAAAAGACATACTAATAAATTTAACCTTCAACATTTATATATTTTGTCAATTTGGTCCTTATTATTATTTTTAGCTAAATTTATCCATTAACCTTTCAAAAAATAGTTAAATCACTTTTTTAACGCAAATGCTAATTACAACATTAATCTTTTAATGATGTTGGAGTGACAATCCACATGTTTCATGCTGATATGATACTTTTTTTTTGTATGTCACATCGATAGTAATAATTATAAAAATATTCAAAAATAAAATAAAATAAAATATTTAAAATTAAAAATTAAAAAAATTACACATGAATTGCTATTTTAAAATTTTAACATTTTAGTAAATATTTTTGTTAAAAAATAACAATTCAACTCATTTTGAAAGGTTGATTGTCAACTTAACTCTTTTTAAAAAATTGAAGGTCAATTTTAACTCAAAAAAAGAATAAGGGTCAAATTGACAAAAAATGTAAATATTAAGGACCAAATTTACATTATGCCAAAAAACGAGTCTGAATAAATATTTTTAAGAGACAAATCCATATAAACATATTCAATGTTATTTTTATTAATACATTATTACTAAGTGATTTTTTAATTTTAAAATATCATCGGTGAATTTAATAAAAGAATTTTTAAAAAGTAGAGGGTCAAAAATTTTGAAACTAAAACTAGAATATATTTTAAAATTTACATTTATATTCTATAATTTAACACAAATAAATAATAAACCAACGAGTGAAATAAAAGAATTAGGAAAAAAAGGAGTGGCACCAAAATCATGTCAAGTATAACAGTGAATGGGTAAAGACCGAGAGAGAGAGAGAGGGGGGCAAAGGTGAATAAAAAAAGCGTGAAGGCAATGAAATTTCGTTATTTAAACACAATAGACATTTTCATAAACTTCCCGGATTCTAGAAACACCCCTAAACTTTCCATTTTATCAGGGGATTCACCTCATTGACATAACTAATATAGGGTTAATGCCCACAAAATTAGCAACAAGGACTGGAGGCCGAACCAATGATTAAAAAACCTGTAACACCCTCTAACCCTAAACCGTAGCCAGAACGGGGTTACGAGACATTACCGGACATATCAGAAAACTTACGAATAATCTACAATTAATATAACTTTTATAGTATAATGTAATAATTAAGTCCCTATATTGGACTCTCGAAGCCCAAAACACATATTAAAAGTAGAACGGGACTTGTTCGAGTATTCCAGAAAATTTTTTGTAAATTTTTTTTTTTTACAAAAAATTTCGACAGTATTTCTGCTTATTTTTATCTAAAACCCCCTGCAATTTCAAACCAAAAACAACCAATACCAATGTTTCAAATTCACCTAACTAATATTTATATCATTAACATAATTTTAACTTAAATAACTATCATAGCATCTTCCAAAATTAATTGAAAACTTCATTTATTTAACAACTTAATATTCATGTGTCAAAATATCATATACCTTTCTTACCATTTCATTTAACCATTTAAACCTTATAATTCATCCTTCACAACCAAAATAATATACACATTCAAGTGATCACACAACACCTATGTACATGCCACCTTTATCCAAAAGAAAAATACATCACCAAGTTTGTGTTGGAGTCAGGAATGTTTTGGATGCTGAGCCGGGACACTTGACTTCTACTAACCTGCGCACGGAAACAACCGTACGCTGAGTATGGATATACTCAATGGTATTACTATAATTCAAAATATATCGACAATAATAAAAACATAAATGTTAAAATACATAACAATTATTTTCTTATATACTAATTCATACTTTATTTTTATTATTTTTTTATCATTTCATAATAACAATTCAATTTAATTATTCGTCAATCAATGTATTTTTCACAAACTTGAATTTAAACCACTTATGTACATTTAGCTCATACTTTTCTCTTTCTATCACAATTCCAATATCAATTCATAATTCAATTTCTTTTTCTCATTTCAATGTCTCAAATTCACATTTCAATTTTTCACCCTATTAACGTAACTCGGACTTTGGCGGATACACGGATCCAACCAAGCACACCAATATGGCACCCAGTGCCTCATCGGATAGTTCGAAGTAATAGTTGACACCCAGTGTCTCATCGGCCTAGCCGAAGTAAAGTTGGTACCCAGTACCTCATCGAATCTATCCGAAGAAATATAGTGACACCCAGTGTCTCATCGACTCGAGGTCGAAGCATCCCTGAACACTTCCAATCCTATGGCATGCCAACTATATCCGACTCAGACCGACTAGTTAATAGGGTAGTCGATTCACATATAAATCTCAATTCAATTCAGTCGCAATTTCTCACATTTTCAATTCAATCATTTTCCACTTTTCAATCAATTTTCAATTCACATATTCATAATTCAATACACTTTCTCAATTCAATATACATTTCAATTATTCACATATAATCACAATTCAATTTAATTTCATACAATTTAATACTAATACTTACCATGCATATTAACTTAAAAATTCAACAATTAATAATAATTAAATTCAAATTATAGTAATACTAACACGTATTTCTCATTCAATTCAATTTTCTAAATTCAATTCAATAAAAATACTTACCTCAATATTTACTTACTATAAAATAAATAAATTTAAAAATTAATACTTAATAATAAGTAACTTGAATTATAGTAATACAAACCCGAATTTCGCGATTACTCCTCGATAACTTTCTCCTTTCCTTTTTGTGCTAATGTCTCGGGTTCTTTGTTAGCTACAAAAATAATAATAATTTACATTATTAATTTCAGCATTAATTATAATAAATAATTAAATTTCTAAACAATTCCTACCTTATTCCCAATTTAATCCTAACTAAACTTACTTACTTTTTTAATTTAATTCACTCTCCATTTCTATTCAAGTTTTGTCCAAACTCAAACTTAACTATTAAATTTGCAGCCTATTTTCCTAATTTCGAAATTTCTTCAATTTAGTCCCTACATCATAAAACTTATAGCTTCTTTTACAATTTAATCCTTTATTCAATTCTAACTTAAAATTCATTCAAACTAATCCCTAATTCCATAATTTGTCCAACATAAACCCTACTTGAAAACCTATGAACTCTTGAAATATCAACTTAATTTCATCAAAACCTTGTTTTAAAGCTTCTAAAACATCAAAATTAACTAAAAAGGGCTTAATTGACTTACCAAATTAACTCCAAGCTTCAAAAACCCTATTTTCCCTTTTTATTTCTTTTTCTTCTTTTCTTTCCCCTGTTTCGAATGCTCTCTGTTCTTCTTTCCTTTCTTTTGTTTCTTTTTCTTTTATATTTTATTTACTTTTATGTTATAATTTATATTTAATTAATTTAATAGATATCTATTTTAATAACAAATACTAATATTACAATTGGATACATATGTATTTCTACATTTGTACCAATAATTTTATTACAATTGTCATTTTTTAATTTGTTTCTCAAACAAAAATCTCATAATTTTAATAATTTAATTATTTAATTAACAAATATCTTTTTACTTAAATTATAAGTAATTAAGTATTTAAATTACAAATGTACCAATGAAATTTTTTACACATATATATTTTTATTACCATACAATTATCTACTATTTAATTTATTTAATAATAATACTAATAATAATAATTTAATATAAAACAATAATGTTAATTAATAATTATATAATTATATATGATATTTAAATATAACCTAAATAAAATCTTAAATTTAATACATACATACCGTCTCAACTTTTATAAATGGTTTAATTGCCATTTTAATCCTTTTTATTTTCTATTACTTTAGAATTAAACTTTTACACCTTATTCAATTTAGTTCTTTTTCCTAATTTCTCTAAATTAAGCTAAATTCACTTAATTATAACCTAATTAGACACTTCTAAACTCATAAATATTTCTAATAATTATTTTCGAACTTATTTCACTAAGACGGAAGCCCTATAACTCACTTTTCCAGTGCCCGTGAATTTTGGATCATTACAAAGCCGGATAGAATATGTAACAACCCGAATTTTACGGTTATCGAAAAAGTGTATTTTTGAGTCTCCGTTACTGAAAAATAGACCGTAAATATTTATCAAAAATATTTAAAAAGTTAATTGAGTGATTAATTAGAGTTTAATTAAGTGAATTTAGCTTAATTAAGGATAATTGGATAAAAAGATTAATTTCAATAAAGTGTGAAAGTTTAATTATAGATTAAAAGAAAATAAAAAGGACCAAAATGAAAATTATGCTATTTAGTATAAGTGAGGCGGCATATAAAGTAAAAATCTAAGATTTTTACTTAGATTTTGATTATAAAATATATATATATTTATTTGTAATAAATGATATTAAATTAATTTATTATAATTATATTATAAGATATTTATATGATAAATAAATTAGTATAAAGACAAATGTATAGTAAATAAAATATACAAGTGTATGGATAAAAATACATACATTTGTAATATAAGTATTTAATTATTAATGGATATTTATTGATTATAAAATATATTTATTAATTGAATAATTATATTAATAAATAGATTTTTATATATAAAATAAATAAAAGAAAGACAAGTGTATGGTAATGATTGGATACAAGTGTATTAATAAAAATACATACATTTGTAATACATGTATTAGATATTAAATAGATATTTATTATTTTATAAAAGATATTTATTAATTAAATAATTATATTATAAGATTTTATATGGTAAATATATTAAATAATGACAAATTGATGGTTACAAATGGATACAAATGTACTAATAATATACACATGAATAAATAAATAATACTTATTATTTAAGTATAAATACATGTGTGTATATATATAATAAAGAAATAAAGAAAGAAAAAGAATAGAAATGAAGAAACAAAGCAAATGAAACAGAGAGCATGGGAAGGAAAGAAAGAGAAAAGAAAGAAGAAAAGGGAAAATTAAAGGTGTGAAGCCTGGAAGTTTAATAGCTAATGTTGTCTCGGGAAATCTCGGCTAAGCAAGGAAAAAGATAAAGACAACAGGAGTTAGCTCAGAAATTATGGTTAGTATTTCTATGATCCGAACTTAATACTTAAATTGTTGGATTTATTATTTAATATATATATATGTAGTAGGTGTTTTGAGATAATTATTTGAATTGGATTGAATATTGATTATATTGAATTGATTTATGAATATATGTGAATGTTTGAATTCAAATTAATATTGATGTGGAAATTGAATAATAAATATTTGTTATATTGGAAAATATATGTAGTTGGAAGTGTGATGAAATTGATAGAAAAATGTGATTATTGTGAAATTGAATATTTATTAGTGAAAAGTGAATGGAATTATATTGAATTGAAAATATATAGTTAATTAATTAAAATATGAATTAATTGAAAACTAAAAAGTGAATTAAATACCCTATTAACTAGTCGGGCTAGTCGGATATAGTTGGCATGCCATAGGATATGGAAGAGTCGGATATAGTTGGCATGTATGTATTTCTAAATACTTTACACATCTCATTTGATCAGAGAATAGGCAAAACCGAAGCTCTGATACCAAAAATGTAACACCCCCCATCCGTATCATTTGACGGAATAGAGTACGAAGCATTACCGAAGAGTATGAAACACTTACAGATAATTTAAATATATTTTCATAACAACTTGTCTCGATTTCATACTATTTCATATTTAAGCTTTACTCACCAAAGTATTTGAAATATCATCTTTATGCAAATAGCACACATGAGGTACATAATTCCATAATTATGAATGAACACATTTGTCAAACATATTCCATATTCATATATCAATGTCTCATGCCTCCATATATCAATAACCATTATTTTTCTTATTTTTCAGATAAATATGTGTAACCATTTATAAGCATGCAATTCACTATTTCTTCCTGTTAATCACAATTTCAAATGACAAATTCATGTGAATGAGCTCAACCTCATTAGCTGTTTAAATTCTGTCACTTTGATTTACATACTCAAAATTTATTAACATAACCTGTTAAACATAATCTCTGAATGATGAAATCACATAATTGAGCTAAACTTCAATGTTCACTAAAATCTGTCATATAAATTTAAATAATAATTACCAAAACTTTGTCAAGTTGGAGAACGTCTTACGAAATTGAGTACGTCGTTGCTCAGTGCTATGATTCATAACTCAGTATGGTCTTCCTCATTGAAATACCATACCTACATTTCAAAATTCGGTATGGATGATACCATACCTACGTTTCACAACTCGGTATGGATGATACCATACCTACGTTTCACAATTCGGTATGGTTAATACCATACCTACGTTTCACAACTCGGTATGGATGATACCATACCTACGTTTCACAACTCAGTATGGTTAATACCATACCTACGTTTCACAACTCAGTATGGCTAATACCATACATACATTTCACAACTTGGTATGGATGATACCATACCTACGTTTCACAACTCAGTATGGTTAATACTATACCTACGTTTCACACTTTGCCATGGACCAACCATTGTCTTTTCCACCAATTCATCTTGTCAGACCCTTCTTCACTAAAAATTAATTATCTTCTAGTACAGGATTCGAATGATGTCCTCGTTTGTTTCTCTTGAAAATATACTCATTCAGGATTCTAAACATATAAATTTAAGCCCCTAATAATTTTTATCCAATTTTTGATGATTTTTCAAATTCAGAACAGGGGAACCCAAAATCATTCTAACCTTGTCTTACAAAAGTTATTATATCTCGAGATTTACAATCCCATTACTTACATAATTTCTTTTATAAGAAATTAGACTCAATAAGCTTTAATTTCATATTTTATTAATCCTCTAATTCGATTTCTAAAATTTTTGGTGATTTTTCAAAGTTAGACTACTGCTGCTGCCCAAAACAGTTTTAGTGCAAAATATTGATTTCCATTTTGCCCCAAATTTCATAGTTCATACAATTCAATCCTTGCTCAATTAGCTCCTCAATTGAGTCAATTTTTCTCATTAATACTTTATTCTATCATTTTAATCTACTTCATAACCCTTGAAAACCATAACTTTAACACTAGACTTTAATTCCAAACTTTTTCACAATTAGGTCCTAAGACCAATTTTCATTAATTTTACTTGATAAAATCGCCATATATCAAAATTAAAGCTTCAAT
Source organism: Gossypium anomalum (assembly GCA_025698475.1). Lineage (NCBI taxonomy): Eukaryota > Viridiplantae > Streptophyta > Magnoliopsida > Malvales > Malvaceae > Gossypium > Gossypium anomalum. Next base: position 8,678,323 of record CM046967.1, on the reverse strand, counting down.
TATATGTTTATTCATCATATGCTTCCAGAACTCATCCATAACAACTTCAAAAATTAGCCATGGAATAAAAAACTAATGAAATAGTAAGTTAGACCCAACTGTAAAAGTCCAAAAACATAAAAATTTCAAGGAGAAAGCAAGAATTAAACTTACATGAAGCTAGAGTATGAAAACCAGCTTGAACCCTCCTCCATGGCTGTTTTTCAGCTGATGAATATGAAGAGAAATGGAGAGAATTCTAGATATTCCAATTTAGTCCCATTTTTATTTAGCTAATTTTGGTAATTTTCCAATTTTGCCCTTATTTCACCCATTTCCTGATTTTTCTCAGCTATTGCCGCCCAAAATATCTCATTTGGGCTTATTTGCACTTTAGTTCCTTCCTCATTTGACAATTGAGCTATTTAATCTTTTTAGCAACTTTTACACCTTTTTCAATTTAGTCCTTTTTATTTAATTAACCACCCAAACGTCAAAATTTTCTAACAAAATTTTTATACTACCTCACCAACACTCCATAAATAATATTTATGGCTCGATTTATGAAGTCGAGGTCTCGATACCTCATTCTCGACCTAATTTACCTAATTAATTCTTTTAAATCACCAAATTCACTAATTCAAAAATACTTCTATATTCACATTTGGATCATAGGTATTAATTTATTAAATTTTCAACTCACCCGTCGGATTTAGTGATCTCAAATCTCTATTCCCGATACCACTGAAAATTAGGCTGTTACATTTTTCTATCAGGTTTAGATTATGGCATTACATATTTTGTCTTGACAGACATCATGATCCTGCTATTTTTATTCATTGATTGATCAATTCTATAACTCAAAACATATATACATATATATATATGATCTTGCCAAAGTCAGATATAGCCTTTGGCCAAAGAAATGAGGTCAACTTAATCCAAGGGTGATATGTGTTTAGATCTTGAATATGTTTGAGTTCACAATTCATTCACGCCAAATATATCTTGTATAGTTCCAATTTTATCATATTTATCAGCTGTAATGTTATATCAAGTTCATTCCCCTTTTATTTTCTTTCAACTGCTCTATCAGTTACCACTCGAGATCTAAGAAACCAAATACAAACTACAAATACTACTCAAATACACAGAAAGCCTAGATAACCAGAAGGTTAGTTAATCTTTTATTTTCTTTTATTTTCATTTTTTTTTAAATTGTAATGTTAATTTTATCCACTTGCTCTTTTCTTATTATTCCTTTTTCGTGTCATTGATAATTTTTGTATCGATTTGTTATTGTGACCTTATCAAGTATCAAATGGCTATCTGTTACTTCTTGTACATTGCAGGTTGGTTAAGAATTTCATTTTATGTGTGAATGCCTATGTGTATGAATGCCTATATCTATCTTTTGGACTTTACACTTAACTGTCCTATCTCTATTCTACCTTGGCTATTCATTGCTTTTTATGTTACAGTGCAGTTTCATGAACTTTTCTAGAAATACAGTGCTTAAAGTGTAAATGAGAGGGTCCAAAGAGGTTGCTACGGATGATGTTCAAATGAAGAAAGGGATTGGAGGCGCTGCAGGTAAGTTTCTTTTTGGTTTATATTGTTAAGAAGCCTTTTTGTTCTTCAAGAATATCCATCTTCAGTAAAATTCTATTAAATAGAATTTGTACTGTAGTCCCATATTTTATGATCTGCTAGATGATTTAGCTACATCCATGCTTGTCCTCTTGTTGCAAACTAAGTCTCATGCATATCGTATTAGCATAGATTGTAATAAAACACAATATAAAGTAATGGAAAAAAACAAAGAAATACCATGATGCATAAGAAATATATAAAATATATTAATGAGGATTAGGTAGATAGAAATGCCATCAAGAAGTATGTTGCTTGTGTTGATCATTTGTGATTTGAACTTATTTTTAATGATATGGTGCAGACTGAAAGATCTTTGATATGTGAGGTAAATACCACTTCTTAGCACTAGTTAACGTTGTATACATTTGATTAATTAGTTTTTAAAATATATTTGTATAAAATATTTTAATTTTTTTACTAATTTAAATAAATTTTTTTATTTTTATATTTGTACAAGAAATTAGTTATAAAATAAATAAAAATAGAATTTAGTTTGGTTCAGATGATTATAGTTTTCTAACTTACAAACAGTGTATCAAATTGAAATTAATTTATTTGAATAAATTGAAATTAAATTGAAATAACCAATAAAATGGTCAAATTATAGTTTTCTCCCTCTATCATGCTAAAATTTAATATTTAATCCTTATACTTTGATTTGACATAATTAAATTTAATTGTTATCTGTTAGTTCAATCAGTTAGTATTGTTGACTCTATCAAAATGCTGATTTGAATTTTATTATTAGAATTTATATATTCTAAAAATATAAATTTTACAATTTTAACCATAATAGTTAATATTGTTAATTGACTATTGAATTAATTGATTAAATTATATCAAATTAGTTGAATGAGCTCTTTGTCATAATCATTATTGTTAATTTGATGTTTGGATGTTCCATTTTTGGATGTACCATTTTTGTTCATCCGAGAAAAAAGGGTAAAAGGATACTATTTCTTAGGTTGCTTTCATTTTTTTCTTTTCGCTTCTTTTTCTTCTACTTGCTGCATGTGCAGGTACATGAAACCATTAAAACTCCATCTCACTTGAAACTTTTTTTCTACTTTTCAAGGAACATTGGCACCCATGTTTCACTTCTCTTCACATAGTTATTAGATTTCAGCTTGTAAGTGGCATAATCGTCTCCTCTTCATTTAATTTCTTCATCTTATGATGGGAAAGTAATGTTGTGGGAACTAAGAACAACGGTATCGTTTTGTATTCTCTACATTCTCATAATTTAACTATATATTATTTTTCTAGATATCGTTTTGATGATTACTTTTTGTGTGGCAATAGCTCTTTTATGTTTTGACTGGTGGCAAATGGAAAAGGAAAAATCAACTACACTAGATTGCGGTCCAAGAACAATTTGTAGAAGGCACATAATGACTAGCTCCTACCTCTACGAATGCTTGTGGGAGGCATTGCAACAGCGAATAAGGATGATATTGATCAATATGCAGTTGACACCGTATGTGCTCTGAATCCGAATTCAAATGTGACTTTTAGATATTTTATGTGCAAAAAAGTATTAGAGTGCCTTATGTTTGTATGTTAGTTAAGAAGATTATAGATAGAACTTGCAGTAGGATCAACTAATTAGTTGATCAAAAACTACACCCTGTTTTGTAATCGTCTACTTGCATATTTGCATATACTTAATAATAATCTCGTGTCAACTAATTATTCTATTTTTTTATTTAATTGGTTTGTTTCAACATTTTATTTTTATTTGAGTTGAAAGAACAAAAACACGAATTGCAATTGTAGAAGCCCAAATTTGCCACCAACCCATTACATAAGCCCACTTACAATAAACCCAAATACCCACAACCCATAACCCAAATACATTATAACAAAACCCAAACATAAAACCCAAGCCCGTTTACAATATTTTCAGCCCAATTAACCTAGCCCAGCAGCCCAAAACAAATCAGAAGAGAAGAAACCCTAATCCCACTTGCCTCCCCACTTGCGCCGCACCTAAGGTCTTCACCCTCTGACTTTCGGCCAACTACCCACTGACCGCCTGCACCACTGTCACCTCCACCAGCTCTGCTCCACCGCCACCATACCTGCAAACAGTAAAACGAAAGGACAGAAACAATAAAAAATGAATGTAAAAGGGTTATAAAACCCGAATGAAAGGTTGTAAAAGGGGTTGGAATTTTTTTGATCAATAAGAAAGGGTTATATTTCAATACACAAAAACAACGAATCAAGGGAAATACAAGAACAACAATCGGGCATTCAAAATACAGGGATCAAAACCCTAAGGTGATTTTTTATTTTCATTTCTATTTTCTTTTCAAATCTGTTTTTATACCCCTAAACATATATAAATAAATAAATAATAATATTTTAAAACATAAAAATAAAATAAAAAAATTTAAATTTCTTACCTTTTCCGGCCATCGCATCGACGACATGATCAGGCCATCTACGTGATGATCGATCCCCCCGCGAAAATCGCTCCGGTCTCCCCCCTCTCCCCTTTTCTCTCTTCTCCTCTCTTTTTTTTTCCTTTCTCCCTTCAAATGATTTTTTTTTTCTAAAAATGGGCCTATTTATAGCCCTCCAAAACGACGTCGTTTTGAGGGCTACACTTAAGCCCCAAAACGACGTCGTTTAAGCCTTACCCGACCCGATCCGACCCGCTCCGGACAAGGATCTGCGCGTTTTTGCTCTTAAGGGTTATTTGCGCAGTAGGTCCTTCCGCATTTTTGATATTTTAAATCAGGTTTATATGTATTTATGAATTGGCCCTGAACTTTGTCGCGCTTCTCAATTTAGTCCCTAGCCAAGCGCAACATTTTAAAGGCTTGGGAAAATTGCTTTTTTGGCCCCCACTGTTTGCAAGCGCATTCAAATAGATCCTCCGATTTATCTTTTATTTTAAAATTCACCCACAACTCTGTTTTTATTTAATTTTAGTCCTTTTTTTGTTTTTTGTTTATTCTTATATTCTCATTAAATATTCTTATTATTTATATAATATTAGTACTATTACTATTATTATTATTATTATTATTATTATTATTATTATTATTATTATTATGTATTAGTTTATGTTTTATTGTACAATTATATACTTATAATACGTATACACGCTTAATATATTTGTATATACTTATATAATATTAGTACTAAAGTTTTTATTTTAATATGAATATATTACCTAAATGTTTAGTATTATATGTATACGTTTATTCTTCATATATTATGTTCTTAATACTATACTTTACATATATCGTATATTTTTAATATTGTATTATTATGGTCTAATACTATATTATGCATACATTTTTTAACATATATATTGTGTACATATTTTCTAATTTCTTATATATATTATGTTTTTATGTTATTTGTTATATGTTTTTTTGTTATTCCACATATCTTTATATCGTCTTTATTATTATTAGCCTCAATACATGTTTTATATACGTATATATTATGTATATTTTACCATTATATTATATGTACGTATTCATATTATAGTGTCTTCAGCTACATATTTTTGTACTATATTATTTTATTAGTTTTGCTATTATTAGTATTAGTTTTGGTTTCAATAAATATTATAATATATATATATATGTATATATATACACTTTAGTATCATAGTTATATACTTTTATACGGTCTTGTGTACATATATTTACATGCATATTTTCTTTTATATACATTTTTTATTATCATATATGTATATGCGTTTTAGTACATTAGTTAGTCTTTTTCCCCATTATATATATATATATATATTTTAAATACTACGTATAGTATATTTATGACTTTATTATTATATACATCTTATGTACACACTCTTAATATTATGATTACGTTTATATATTCGTTGTTTTTATTTCATGTTTAATATTATCATTATTTACATTTAATATCGCATGCATGATTATCGTTTTTGATATTATTATCATATCTATTATTTGTTTTAGCATATACCTGGCACTTTTATTTATTTCTATTTCATATCAATTTGCTTTGCATTATTTCGAGAATCTTATTCCTGTTTTCCGAATTAATTTCAATACATAAGGCAACATATCGATTTAACACCATGTCGTCGATTTCATCGCTATGTTGGGTGAACATCAATCGACTCGTGTTAAGACGGTATATCCTTCTCAAAAATCCTAAATTGAAAATTTCTCGTCTTCTTTTAATCGGATCATGACTAAATGTTACATTGAAACTTGTCTTTTTGAAAAATAAGACAACACATGTTTATGAGATACCAATTTTGGGCGTCACGAGGGTGCTAATACCTTCCTCGAGCGTAACCAACTCCCGAACCCTATTTTTCTCTGGACTTTTGACGTAGACCTAAATTCAGCCTTCCTTTTGTTTTAAAAAAATGAATCTAATAGGTGTCCGATCACACCTAGGAAAAAGGAGGTTCACTACTTGATGATGGACAACCACGTGAAGAATCGGTAGCGACTCCCTCTTTATTTTAAAATCAAACTTCAAGCTTTCAAGTTTTCAATAAATCGCCACAATTAGCGACCCGAAACCAAAATTTTTACATTGCTTCAGTTGGCGACTCCACTGGGGACCCATTTTGAGAGTCGTGTCTGGAATTAAACTCGCGTTATCAAATTTTCAAAGTTTCTTGTTCAAATTAACATTTAGTCGTGATCCTCAAATTTTTTATTTTCGAAAAGTCATGCATTCGCATTATGTTGTAAATGTTTTTTAACTCGTTTTGTCCTTTTGTTTTTTCAGCTTTAAGTTTTATGGTTTTAGTTTTTAGTTTAGTTTCTAAAATAAAACGTAAAGGTTTGTGAGTTTCTCCCCACACATCGTGCACGTGCATCTTTGCATAACATGAGCTCTATACCCGGGTTCCGTCCGTTTAAGTGAAAGTAAACGCTACGCCTTCGTGAGTTAACTCGTTCCTCCATACAGGCTAGTGAATACTTTCGGGTTACATATGACTTATGCTTTCGTGAGTAACTTGTCTCTCCGCATAGGCATAAGTAAATGTAACCTCTCGAACTGATCTAGTGAGCCTGTGATAGGCTACGACCGAGGCTTCGTACTAGTCTTAGTAGATGATAGTACGAACAGTTCGAGTACCCACATAGAACCAAAACTACATATAGTGAACTGTACGAGCCCCCTAACTAGAGCCATGCCAAACCTCCACTTGTTCAGTAGTCACTAAAATAAGAATACGGGAGAAACGCCTCTTACTTTTTGTACTTTCACTTTGTATGCAAGGGGATTGGGTTGGCTTAATAAACTAGATCGGATAGCGTAATTTGACAAATTTTCCATGATTTTTCTGCCTATATTTAACTACTAACCGTGATTGTTTGTCTCTGCTTTATTTTTCATCATGCATTATAGGCATCATATTAGAAAAGTGTTGATTAGGGATCGGTTGCCAAAAAACGGGTTTCTGATGGAAGAGTTGATTATGCAAACAACTGAGAAAAATGTTGTGGTCCGGGATTGGTCTTTAAAAACCCAGAAAGAAAAAGGGGATAGTTTAACGGAAGGATGTATTTCTAATCTACCCGAGTACGTAACTGTGAATGTTCGTCAGAATAATCTGAAAGACTTGGTTCGAATCTGGAATCAGTGGGACTCAGACACTAGGGGAATCTTCACTGAAAGATATGGGGATATAGCCAACCTGATTGCAATCAACATTGACGAACAATTGATTCAAGCTATGGTCAGATTCTGGGATCCAGCTTACCAGTGTTTCACCTTCAATCAATAAGACATGACCCCGACTATAGAAGAATACGCCGCTTTGCTTCATATCAACAATGTGCAATTCTACAAAACATATGTGAAAGAGCCCAAGCCGAAGACTTTTAAGAAAAAGTTAATGAGATTGACAGACATAGCCGATACATGGGCCGAAAAATAGATCAAGAAGAAGAATGAAATTAGTTGTATTCCATGGTTTTCCCTGCAAGACTTGGTTCTGAACCACCCCGACGTGTTGAAGAGGGTAAACCTGTTCGCTTTGGCCATTTACGGTTTGATCGTTTTCCCGAAAGTGCTTGAACACATAGAAGTCACAGTAGTAGATTTCTTTGAAAAGTTAAAACAAGGAATCAATCATGTCCCAACTATCTTGGCCGAAACCTTCAGATCGCTAAGTATCTGTAGGAGAAAAGGGGAAGGTCGTTTCATCGGATGTGCGCAGTTACTCAATGTTTGGATTTTGAGCCACTTTTGAAAAGTAGAGCGTACACCGTTGCACATGTTTTCTAAAACATTCTCCCCGTTAGAAGCTTATCTCGAGAAAGAATGGCCAAAGAAAGTCACCGAACAGCATTGGGTTTCAGTTTTTCAGAATTTTCGTGCTAAAATATAACTTGGAGAGCACCGTGGATACGCCCTTCGATTTTGTTATACAAGGTGGGAAATCAAGATTGGGTGCCACTGCTTGGATTATGGGGAGGAGTTGGTTATGCTCCGTTAATGGTCCAAAGGTAATTTTCTTCACGATAATTCATACCTGTCACTGGAGGATTAGCACAATCCGAGTTTGCTTTCGCGGGTGAAGGTTATATGAGAAGGGTCCGAGACACTGCAAAGTCTTGGAAGAAAATTTATTTGATGGAATTGGCTCTATATGCTGATACCCTCACCCAAGATTACGATATATGGAGGAAGCAACGGATGAATAGTCAGCAAATCTCGTCGACAAACTACACCGTCCGAAATCCTTTCTCGGAAGAAGTACCATTTAAGCTAGAAATGGCAAGACAAGAATTTGAACGAGAAAAGGCCAAGATGTCTTGGGACTTTAGTGCTCTTCAAGAGGAAAACTACCAACTGAAGATTGACGTTCAGATTGAAAGATCCAGAACCGAGAAAGTGCAAAAAGAAGCTGAAGTCGTAAGAAAAGACTTAAGGGACCTTCATCTGGAAAATAAGAAGTTAAGAGGCACTACCAAGAATAGTGGGCTGGGCAAGTCATCAGCAGAATGGAAAGAAGAATTAAGCAACATCAAAGGAGGGATGGAATTCTGGAAAGGAAAAGCAAAGAAAGAAGAAGAAAAGGCCGTGCGGGCAATGATGGAGTTAAGGAAGAAGAATGCTGAATATGAAGCTATGTCTGCCGAGGTAATGACTAATCGATCTAAACGTCAAGAACTAAAAGAGAGGATACGAGATTTAGAAGGTATGTTGCAAGATCGTCAACAACAGCTAGATACTCTCTTAAAGGCTTTAGAAGAAAAGAATAATCAGTATGATAGAGACGTTCGTGCTTACGAAGAGGGTCTCCAAGAAAAAGAAATGCAACTTAGCTATCTGATCAATGAAATTCGTGGAGTAGCCATGCATGTGGTATAATTGTCGGAAGAAGCTGAGGCTCTCAGTTGCCAATTCCCTCCGAGCTGAAGATCAAACATGTCAGAGTTCTTAGAGCGAGTGAAGAAACAATGCGATGTGGCTAGGAAGTTTGTGTAACTGTTGAATCAAGAAAAGTGACGAAACTTTTTGTAATAGACTCTTTTGATAAATGAAATACCTAAGTATGGGGCTATCTTGAAATCAACACCAAAATTTTTGCATATTTATTCATGATTAACATTCATTTATCATTCATTTGTCATGTATTCATTCATTCATTCATTGCATATATATGTTACCATAATCATCCACCAAGGCTAAAACCGTATAATTCGCAGTTGCGACACTTCAAGACTAGAATCACGTCATTCGTATAGAACGCGTCGACAAGCTAAGGCAATGGAGGCTGAATTCAATGAAAGAATTGAAAGGATAGAAAGAGTTCAAAGGGAATTACAAGAGCAGGTGGCCAAGTCGCAGCAAGAGACAAGAGACTTAATAGTGAGATCTCGAGAAGAATCGCTCGAACAAAGAGGCCAAATGGCCAAAATGATAGAAATGATGTCAGCTCTAGTAAAAGGAAAGGGACCTATGAACCCTGACGTTGCGGAACCACAGTTAAGGGTTAATATCGATCAGGATCCACTCCATCCTCCAGGATTTACTTCACCGCACGTCCACGCAGCACAAAGAGGGTACACTCAATGGGAACCCACAGGCCTGGAACAACGACCTGCACCACCTGCTAATTTGGGGCAAGGAGTGTTCGCATTAAACCCAGGGGCTAGTCCTGCTGATCCACTCGTTCCAGATTTGGACGATCCAGCAGAGATAGCCAGGTTGAAAATGGATGATCATGATGTCCAGGATAAGTATAGGATTTTGGAAGAAAGACTCAAAGCGATAGAAGGTACTGAGGCCTTCTCTGCATTGGGCGCTAAAGAGCTCAGTTTGGTACCCGATTTAGTTTTGCCTCCCAAATTTAAAGTACCAGATTTTGAAAAGTACGATGGGACAAGATGTCCAAAAGCGCATCTCATCATGTTTTACCGGAAGATGACCGGTTATGTGAATGAAGATAAGCTACTCATACATTGTTTTCAAGATAGTCTAATAGGATCAGCTCTTCGGTGGTACAACCAACTTAGTAGGGAAAAGATCCAATCCTAGAAGGACTTGGCATCAGCATTCTGCGAGCAGTACAAGCATGTGTCAAATATGGTGCCTAACCGAATGACTCTGCAAATGATGGAGAAGAAACCAACGGAGACCTTCAGACAGTACGCTCAAAGATGGAGAGATATCTCGGCCCAAGTGGAGCCTCCACTAACGAAGACTGAGATAACGGTTCTTTTAATTAATACTCTGAGAGCACCATTCTATGACAAGCTGGTGGGAAGTGCTACGAAGGATTTTTCGGATATCGTAATATCCAGAGAACTTATTGAGAGTGCTATCAAGAGTGAAAGGATGGAAGGTTGTGATAGTTCAAGAAAGGCAGCACCCGTAAGGAAGAAAGAGCCAGAAGCCCACATGGTAGGAATATGAAGCCGTTATGCCCCTAATTCGCATCCAAACCAACCCCGACCTCGAAATTATCCACCTTCAAATTTTTATTATCCTCCTCAAACCCCTTACTACCAAACACCACCTCCTTCTAACCCCGTATACGCCACGAACAATCAAAGACCCGTCGCCACATTCTCACAAAACACTATACCCGTTCAAAGCCAACCCAGAAACGAACCAAGACCAACAAGGCCCAACCCCGAGAAACCGTAATTTACTCCTATTTCTATGTCATATGGGGAACTATACCTGAAACTCTTGGAGAAACAATTAAAATCTCCCCATTACATGGCACCCCTTAAACCTCCATACCCGAAATGGTACGATCCAAACGCTAGTTGTGCATACCATGCCGGGAACCAGGGGCATTCTATAGAGAACTGTCTCGCCTTCAAAAGGAGAGTCCAAGGACTTATCGATGCGGGCATTTTACGATTTGATGGTACTGGCGATACGGCCGAGAATCTATTCCCAAATAACACCGAAGGGAATGTGAGCGCAGTAGGAGAGGAGGACAAACGACAAAGTAGAAGATGAGTTTCTGAAATAAGAACACCTTTGCAGAAAATCTAAGAGGTATTAGTTAAAAAAGGGTTGCTCCATCGTCTTAACAGAGTATTCGAAGGAAGAAATGCAAAAGGTCATAGTGTTTGCGAGCTCCATGGTATTGAGGGGCACGACATTCAGTCCTACGAGGAGTTCAGAAAATTACTGCAAAATATGATGGATAATAAGGAGATTGGGATTTTTTGTAAAGGCGAAGAGGCCGATAGTGGAGAAATATGTGCCTCTGACAATCAATCATCAGGTTTCCCGTATAACGCCGACAGACCGTTAATAATTTATTATGACGCGAAGAAGGAGCCGGCGAAACCAAAAGTGATAATCGAAGTACCATCTCCTTTCCCTTATAAGGACAATAAAACAGTACCGTAGAGATACGATGTCAACATCGTCACACCTGAAGGAGAAAAGCCCGAAGCCACAGCTGAAGACATTGGGGAAGTAGGCCATTTTACCTGCAGTGGGCGTTGTTATTCTAAAGAAATTGAGCCGGCAAAGAAAAATAGTGACTTGAAACAAAAAGGAAAAGCAGTGATGTATGAGGCCGACGTCGAGCAAGAGACTCCATCCGTGCAAGAAACTAAAAAGCCTGTGGATGAGGAGGAAGCATAGGAGTTCTTGAAATTTATCAAACACAGTGAATACAATGTGGTGGAACAATTGATTAAGCAGCCAGCATGAATCTGAGTTCTATCTCTACTGTTAAATTCAGAGCCACACCGGAACGCTTTACTGAAGGTGTTAAATCAAGCTTATGTAGCAAATAACATATCCGTTGAGAAGCTTGATAGGTGGGTAAACAATCTGAATGCAGACAATTTCATCTCTTTTAGTAATGATGAAATACCGCCAAACGGTCAAGGCTCGGTGAAAGCGCTGCATATTACGACTCGCTGCAAGGGCTACATAATACCGGACGTGCTCATCGATAATGGGTCAGCGCTCAACGTCATGCCGTTGGCCACGCTTTCCAGAATTCCTATGGATCTGTCCTATTTAAGGCCCTGTCATTCCACAGTAAGGGCATTCGACAGGACAAGGCGTGAAGTTATGGGAAAGATTGAGATCCCTCTGGAAGTGGGCCCTTATATATACGAGGTTGAATTTCAAGTCATGGACATTACACCATCATACAATTGCCTCTTGGGAAGACCTTGGATCCATTCTGCCGGAGCAGTCCCATCATCCCTTTATGAAAAGGTGAATTTTATCATGGACGGCTGTTTGGTCACTGTCGAGGGAGAAGAAGACATTGTCGCATCCATCTCTGCCGATGCACCGTACTTGGAAGTGAGCAAAGATGTAATAGAATGTTCCTTCCGATCCTTTGAGTTTGTCAATGCAACTTTTATTGCTGAGGGAAACAGAATTCCGGTGCCAAAATTGTCGAGAAATACCAAAATGGGTATCAAGCTGACTGTGGGGAGAGGAGCCCGAACGAGGAAAGGTCTTGGAAAATTTCAGCAAGAAATAGTCAGGGCTCTGAGGCCAGTGCATCATAAGGCTCGATATGGCTTAGGTTTCCATCCAGACGTACGTCAAAGAAGAAAACAGTGGAAGAAAGATCAGGAAAGAAGGATCGCAAGAACTTTGGGCCGAGAACCAGAATGGGAGCCCATAGAATACCCTCCTTTGTCAAAAACATTTACATCTGCGGGAATGATATACCCTGGACAAGATGATCCACGAAACATGCTGTGGTTAATTGAAAGGAGTCTTCAAAATGTCAGTATAAATGTTATTGACAAAGGGGCTGATACGAGTAAAGATGTCTTAAGGATACGCCCTTGTCCCCCAGGTTTCAGGTTGAACAATTGGACTGCCGAGGACATTCTTGTAGTTTATAAGTCCTCAGAGTAATGCTCAAACATTAACCCTCTATTGTGTCCTTGGATATAATAGAATTCTTTTGTAAGAGCTAACATTCGCTCTTTATCATTCAAATGAATATCAATGAAGATGCATTTTGTCACGATTTTTCGCATTATCACTAATTTCATAATCATTTTCTCATTTCATAGCCTATCCTTACATTTGCCTCATCCCATGACATAGCATTTCGTTTGTTGGTTCCAATATTTGGATGCCTCTCTATAGTTTCCTTTTCCATTCAACTTTCAGGTACTCAGATATCGACGACATGAACAAACCCGTTTCGAGGCTTGAAATTAATTTTGAGAAGGCTGTTTGTTTAGGAGAATTCGAAGCCGAAGAAAATGCTGAAGATTACGTCTCGTCTCCTGACTTGTTAAGAATGGTGGAACAAAATGATAAACAGATTTTGCCTCATGAAGAATCTGTGGAAACAATAAATTTGAGCACTGAAGAAAGGAAGCAAGAAGTGAAGATTGGGACTTCTATTTCAGAGAGCACCAGGCATAATTTGATCGCTTTGCTCCGTAAGTATAAAGATGTATTCGCGTGGTCATATCAGGACATGCCAGGGTTAGATGAAGATTTAGTGGTCCATAAGCTCCCATTAAAGCCAGAATGCAAACCCATCTAGCAAAAGTTAAGACGGATGAGACCCGAAATGCTGTTGAAAATAAAAGAGGAAGTCAAGAAGCAATTTGATGCTGGCTTCCTACAAGCCTCCAAATATCCAGAATGGGTGGCTAACATAGTCCCAGTACTAACGAAAGATGGCAAAGTACGAATGTACGTGGATTACCGTGACCTGAACCGAGTAAGCCCAAAAGATAATTTTCCCTTGCCACATATTAATACGTTGGTGGATAACACAACAAAACATTCATTTTTTTCTTTCATGGATGGATTCTCGGGGTATAATCAGATCAAGATGGCCCCTGAGGATATGGAGAAAACTACCTTCGTAACAATGTGGGGAACATTCTGCTACAAGGTGATGCCATTTAGGTTAAAAAATGCTGGGGCAACATATCAGAGGGCTATGGTGACGTTATTCCATGACATGATGCATAAAGAAATAGAGGTTTACGCCAACAATATGATTGCTAAATCCCGAGGAGAAGAAGAGCGTGTAGTGAACCTCAAGAAGTTGTTCGAAAGGCTGAGAAAGTTTCAGCTAAAGCTTAATCTAGCCAAATGTACGTTTGGGGCTACCTCAGGAAAGTTGCTAGGCTTCATTGTCAGTGAAAGAGGTATTGAGGTTGATCCAGATAAAATAAAAGCTATCCAAGAGTTACCACCTCTACGCACGCAAAAGGAAGTCAGAGGATTTTTAGGGAGGTTAAATTACATCGCCCGATTTATCGCTCAGCTTACCAACCAATGTGACCTAATCTTTCGGCTTCTTCGAAAACATAACCCGGGAGAATGGAATGAGGAATGCCAGGTGGCCTTTGATAAGATAAAATAATATTTGTCTAGTCGTCCAGTGTTAGTACCGCCAACTCCGGGGAGACCATTGATATTGTATTTGACCGTGTTCGAAAATTCAATGGGTTGCGTACTGGGGCAACACGACGAATCAGGAAAGAAAGAAAAGGCGATCTACTACCTCAGCAAAAAGTTCACTGAATATGAGGCAAAGTACTCGTCCATTGAGAAATACTATTGCACTCTGGTTTGGGTAGCTCAGAGACTCAGGCAATATATGTTGTTTCACACGACATGGCTAATTTCAAAGCTGGACCCAATAAAGTATATGATGGAGTCACCTGCACTTTCTGGAAGAATGGCACGATGGCAGATCCTATTGTCGGAGTACGACATCGTCTATGTGAGCCAAAAGTCGATAAAAGGGAGTGCAATAGCTGATTTCTTAGCAACTCGAACGACAGAGGAATATGATCCCTTGAGATTCGATTTCCCAGATGAAGACTTAATGTGTATCACAGAAAAGGAATCTGAGTCATCAAAAGAGAAGTTATGGAAGATGAGCTTTGATGGTGCGTCGAATGCCTTGGGGCATGGAATTAGAGCGGTCCTAGTTTCACCAGATGGGAATCATTATCCGTTCACTGCAAGACTAAACTTCTTCTGTACCAATAATATCGCAGAATACGAGGCCTGTGTCATAGGGCTTCGCGCAGCTATTGAACGAAACATCGAAATCTTAGAGGTGTATGGGGACTCAGCCCTAGTGGTTTACCAAATCCATGGAGAGTGGGAAGTGAGGGACCCAAAATTTATTAAGTGCAGTGATTTAGTGGCTGAATTGATCAAGGAATTCAAAGAAATAACTTTTCATTACTTCCCAAGAGAAGAAAACCAATTGGCTGATGCCCTGGCCAATTTGGCTTCAATGTTCAAAGTAAGTAGAGAAGCAGAAATAATGCCCCTCAAAATGAGCATATACGAGGTCCCTGCACATTGTTGTAGCATTGAGAAAAAAGCAGACAGACAGCCATGGTTCCATGATATCTTAGAATATATCAAGAATCAAAGCTATCGCGAACAAGCAAATGAAAACGACAAAAGAACAATTAGAAGAATGGCAGCGGGATTTGTTCTTGATGGGGATATCCTGTACAAAAGAGGAAAAGATCAAGTGCTGTTGAGATGCGTGGATGATGTTGAAGCTAAGAAAATACTTGAAGATGTCCATGAGGAATCTGTGGAACACATGCCAATGGTTTCAATATGACCAGAAAGATCATGAGACTCGGTTATTATTGGCTGACGATGGAAAGTGACTGCATCAATTTTGCAAGAAAATACCACAAATGTCAAATCTATGGCGATAAAATTCATGTAGCCCCTTCTCCTCTTCATGTCATGACCTCTCCGTGGACTTTTTCTATATGGGGCATAGATGTTATAGGGCCAATTTCCCCAAAAGCTTCAAATGGACATCGATTCATTTTTGTGGTTATCGATTACTTCACAAAATGGATAGAAGCCGCTTCGTTTGCCAATGTGACAAAGACTGCAGTTTGCAGGTTTTTGAAAAAGAAAATCATCTGTCGATATGGTTTGCCTGAAAGAATCATTTCGGATAACGCCTTGAATCTGAATAACAAGATGATGAAAGAAGTGTGCGAACAATTTCGAATAAAGCATCATAACTCCTCGCCCTATCGCCCAAAGATGAACGGGGCTGTTGAAGCAGCCAACAAAAATATTAAGAGGATCATTGGGAAAATGACTGAGACATATAAAGATTGGCACGAGAGCTACCATTTGCTTTGTATGCATATCGCACATCTGTGCGGACATCTACGGGAGCAACTCCTTTCTCTCTGGTCTATAGAATGGAAGCTATGCTACCTATCGAGGTTGAGATCCCCTCTCTGTGAGTCTTAATTGAATCAAAGTTAGAAGAAGCAGAATGGGTTCGAGCTCAATATGATCAGTTGAACCTCATCGAAGAAAAACGTCTAAGAGCAATTTGTCATGGACAGATGTACCAGAAGAGAATGATCGCAGCTCATGACAAGAAGGTACGACCAAGAGAATACCATGAAGGAGAACTCGTGCTGAGAAAAATTCTCCCAATACAAAAAGACCTGTGAGGAAAATGGGCATCAAATTGGGAAGGACCATACGTTGTAAAGAAGGCATTCTCAGGTAGAGCTTTGATCCTTACCGAGATGGATGGGAAGGAGTTACCGAATCCAAAGTGAACTCGAATCTTTGTGAAGAAATATTATGCTTGAAAAAATAAAATCAAGATGAAAACCAAAAAGGGCAAAAAAAAAAAAAAAGGATCAAGGCGAAAACCGAAATGGGCGTTTTGATTAAACACAAAAGATTAGGATGAAAACCCGAAAGGGCATTCTAATGAAGCAAACACTAAACTTACAAGGCAAGGCGTAAAAAGCGTGCGACAAACAATGAGACTACGATTATTTGAAGCATCTCTCGAAAACTTGAAATCTTCTACGCAAGAAGCCATGCTCAAAAGATTCTTGATTGAGGAACGTGGAAGAGTTCATGTGTTGAACATCAAGAGCATTTGTATCCGTTGAATACGATCCCTTCTTTCTTCTTGACATTTTTTACTATCATTGGTTAACTTTCTTTGTTTGCCACATTTGAAATAGATAAATATGAGATATCATTTTTGCCCCTACTTGACCTTTTTCATACATCTCATTATGTGTTTATTTACATGATAAATAGTGAAATAACATACTCTAAACAAAAGAAATGTTAAGCATTACCTGGATGAAAATTTGATAAGTACAAGAGTCTTAAAGCAAGAACAAAGTTCAACCAAGGGCAAAAAGAGTGATATCTGAGAAACGTCGATTACTCGTGAAGCTGGAGGACGGGTACGAGGCCTGAAGAGAAAGTCGAGAATCAAAGCAATGAACGCAGATCCTCAACAATCGTGACGAAAAAGGACATACGATAAACATGCTTAAGTAGCACTGCATAATCATGTAGGCATAAAGGCATTTAAGACGAACATGTGCATATCATGATAATATCATGCATGGCATATACAGGTAATCCAGTATTGCAAGAGGTCGTGATGATAGCTGTATTGAATCAAAGGAAAAGACTCCTGAGTTCTACCAAATGACAGGTTTTGGTATTTTAATATTTTTATTGCTGCTTTCAGAAATCAACTCATATTGCGAGAGATGAGTTGAGCCTCATGACACGCTGAGGTATTTTCAATTTTGGTCTTCAATTTATATTTTTCAGAAAATCAACTCATATTGCGAGAGGTGAGTTGAGCCTCGAGGCACATGCCGAGGTATTTTTAAGATTTGTCTTTCAAATTCTATTTTCAATTCCTACTTTTCAAAATTCAACTCATATTGCGAGAGATGAGTTGAGCCTCGGGGCACGCTGAGGTAATTTCAATTCTTGTTTGTCAAAAATCAACGCATATTGCGAGAGGTGAGTTGAGCCTCAAGATACGTTGAGGTATTTTCAATTTATTTTTCAAAAATCAACTCATATTACGAGAAGTGAGTTGGGCCTCGGAGCACGCTGAGGTATTTTCAATTTCTGCTTTTCAATTCATGCTTTTCAAAAAAAAAAATTCAATCAACTCATATTGCGAGAAGTGAGTTGAGCCTCGGGACACGCTGAGGTATTTTCAATTTTTGTGTTTTAATGTATTTTTCCAAAAATTAACTCATATTGCGAGAAGTGAGTTGAGCCTCAGGACACGCTAAGGTATTTTCCATTTCTGTTTTTAGAATCAACTCATATTGCAAGAGGTGAGTTGAGACTTTTAATTTGTATTTTTCAAAAATCAATTCATATTGCGAGAGGCACGCGGAGGTATTTTCAAATTCTATTTTCAAAATCTGCTATTACGATTCAAAAAAACCAACTCATGTTGCGAGAGGTGAGTTGAGCTTTTTAATTTTTTTTTTCAAAAATCAACTCATATTGCGAGAGATGAGTTGAGCCTGGGCTCACGTGTTGAGCTATTTTCAATTTCTGTTTTTAATGTCCGTTTTTAAGAGTCAATTCATATTGCGAGAAATGAGTTGAGCTCAAGATCACATGCTGGGTAAAAGAATAAAGATTGGAGCTGATTGAAGACACCAGATTTTGTCTCCCCCTGAAGTTACAGTGGAACTGATCGAGGATATCAGATCTTGCCTTTTTGAAGTCGCAGAAGAAAAGACCACAAACCTTATCTCACTGAAACAATTGAAGAGAAGATTGAAGTTGTAGATCTTATCTTTCTGAAGCTACAGTGAAGCCACAAATCTCATATCCTTGGAGTTACGTTGGAGAAGATCGAAACTACAAGGCATATGTCAGAAGATGCAATGAATTGAACCAAAGCTACAGGATGCGGTGGACTGGAAAGAGACTACCTGAGCAAGAAGAGCATCAAAGCAAGCCAAAGCTCGGCAAGACTGGACAAATTTGGTCTTCCTTGAAAGTCTTTGCTCTATTCTCGTTGCACGACAATAAGCAAAGAGGGGCAGCTGTAGAAGCCCAAATTTGCCACCAACCCATTACATAAGCCCACTTACAATAAACCCAAATACCCATAACCTATAACCCAAATACATTATAACAAAACCCAAACATAAAACCCAAGCCCGTTTACAATATTTTCAGCCCAATTAACCTAGCCCAGCAGCCCAAAACAAATCAGAAGAGAAGAAACCCTAATCCCACTTGCCTGCCCCCACTTGCGCCGCACCTAGGGTCTTCACCTTCCGACTTTCTACTAACTACCCATGACACACCTGCATCTGCTACCACCTCCACACGCTCTGCTCCATCGCCACCATACCTGCAAACAGTAAAACGAAAGGACAGAAACAATAAAAAATGAATGTAAAAGGGTTATAAAACCCGAATAAAAGGTTGTAAAAGGGGTTGGAATTTTTTTGATCAATAACAAAGGGTTATATTTCAATACACAAAAACAACGAATCAAGGGAAATACAAGAACAACAATTGGGCATTCAAAATACAGGGATCAAAACCTTAAGGTGATTTTTTATTTTCATTTCTATTTTCTTTTCAAATCTATTTTTATACCCCTAAACATATATAAATAAATAAATAACAATATTTTAAAACATAAAAATAAAATAAAAAATTTAAATTTCTTACCTTTTCCGCCATCAAATCGACGATTTTGTCCGCAGGCCATCGGACATGGATCCCCCCGGCCAAAAATCACTCCGGTCTCCCCCCTCTCCCATTTTCTCTCTTCTCCTCTCTCTTTTTTTTTTTCTTTTCTCCCTTCAAATGATTTTTTTTTTCTGAAAATGGGCCTATTTATAGCCCTCCAAAACGACGTCGTTTTAGGGGCTACACTTAAGCCCCAAAACGATGTCGTTTAAGCCTTACCCGACCCGATCCGACCCGTTCCGAACAAGGATCCGCGCGTTTTTGCTCTTAGGGGTTATTTGCGCAGTAGGTCCTTCTGCATTTTTGATGTTTTAAATCAAGTTTATATATATTTATGAATTGGCCCTGAACTTTGTCGCGCTTCTCAATTTAGTCCCTAGCCAAGCGCAACGTTTTAAAGGCTTGGGAAAATTACATTTTTGGCCCCCACTGTTTGCAAGCGCATTCAAATAGATCCTCTGATTTATCTTTTATTTTAAAATTCGCCCACAACTCTGTTTTTATTTAATTTTAGTCCTTTTTTTGTTTTTTGTTTATTCTTATATTCTCATTAAATATTCTTATTATTTATATAATATTAGTACTATTATTATTATTATTATTATTATTATTATTATTATTATTATTATTATGCATTAGTTTATGTTTTATTGTACAATTATATACTTATAATATGTATACACGCTTAATATATTTGTATATACACTTATATAATATTAGTACTAAAGTTTTTATTTTAATATGAATATATTACCTAAATGTTTAGCATTATATGTATACGTTTATTCTTCATATATTATGTTTTTAATACTATACTTTACATATATCGTATATTTTTAATATTGTATTATTATGGTCTAATACTATGTTATGCATATATTTTTTAACATATATATTGTGTACATATTTTCTAATTTCTTATATATATTATGTTTTTTATGTTATTTGTTATATATTTTTTTGTTATTCCACATATCTTTATATCGTCTTTATTATTATTAGCCTCAATACATGTTTTATATACGTATATATTATGTATATTTTACCATTATATTATATGTACGTATTCATATTATAGTGTCTTCAGCTACATATTTTTGTACTATATTATTTTATTAGTTTTGCTATTATTAGTATTAGTTTTGGTTTCAATAAATATTATAATATATATATGTATATATATATATATACTTTAGTATCATAGTTATATACTTTTATACGGTCTTGTGTACATATATTTACATGCATATTTTCTTTTATATACATTTTTGATATCATATATGTATATGCGTTTTACTACATTAGTTAGTCTTTTTCCCCATTATATATATATATATATATATATTTTAAATACTACGTATAGTATATTTATGACTTTATTATTATATACATCTTATGTACACACTCTTAATATTATGATTACGTTTATATATTCGTTGTTTTTATTTCATGTTTAATATTATCATTATTTACATTTAATATCGCATGCATGATTATCGTTTTTGATATTATTATCATATCTATTATTTGTTTTAGCATATACCTGGCACTTTTATTTATTTCTATTTCATATCAATTTGCTTTGCATTATTTCGAGAATCTTATTCCTGTTTTCCGAATTAATTTCAATACATAAGGCAACATATCGATTTAACACCATGTCGTCGCTTTCATCGCTATGTTGGGTGAACATCAATCGACTCGTGTTAAGACGGTATATCCTTCACAAAAATCCTAAATTGAAAATTTCACGTCTTCTTTTAATCGGATCATGACTAAATGTTACATTGAACTCGTCTTTTTGAAAAATAAGACAACACATGTTTATGAGATACCAATTTTGGGAGTCGCGAGGGTGCTAATACCTTCCTCGCGCGTAACCGACTCCCGAACCCTATTTTTCTCTGGACTTTTGACGTAGACCTAAATTCAGCCTTCCTTTTGTTTTAAAAAATGAATCTAATAGGTGTCCGATCACACCTAGGGAAAAGGATCGGTGGCGACTCCCTCTTTATTTTAAAATCAAACTTCAAGCTTTCAAGTTTTCAATAAATCGCCACAATTAGCGACCCGAAACCAAAATTTTTACGTCGTTTCAGCAATTTTGACTTAGTTAATCAATTTAAATAATCAATGTTGATATTTCACATGGGAATGGATATTCAAATATTATATTTTACATGGTTATGATTTAAGTCCTTATTTCATTTAAGTAACTTCATTATAATATCTTATTTTATTGATATCTTTATATTTAATCTAATTTTTATTATTTATTTTAGTTTTGATTCTAAATTTTTATTTTTATTTTAATATTTAAGATAACTTGAGTTCTAACTTTTGGATTTTAATTGTTATTAATTTATTAATTTAAATTTTAAATTTAAATTCATTAATTTTTGTATTTAGTTTTAAAGTTAAAATTTTAATAGAAACTTTTATTTGATAATGAATTTTAATAGAAAATTTTTATATTTATATCATGGATATTATTCTTCTCAATATTTTGATAATGAATTTTAATTTTTTTATATTTTTCATGACCTTTATGATATTTTATTTTATTTTAAATTTCATGACCTTTAGCGGCATTTGTCGAGAAAACGCCGCTAAAGGTCATGTACTTTAGCGGCGTTTATTTGCTTTAAAGGCCTTTAAAAACGCCGCTAAAAGTCAATTTTGCTGCCGCACCGAATGTTGATTTCTTCAATTCGCTAATGCCAACAATCTTAATTAATAGGAAATTGCGGCATGTTGAATATGAAGCTTTAGTTGATTTCAATATCTTAATAGCATCTCTTTTGATGAATGAGACATAGATATCACGTTTAATTGATGTTTGATACATTTATTGCAAAAATTCATTTCAGTCGCATCAATATATAATTTTAAGACCTCAATCTTAGAATTGAAACCAAAATTTTGTTTTAATTTTTTTATTATTAAATAATAATTTAAACCTACAAAATTCTTACAAAGTTTTGTTTGTATGCTCAACTCTATTAAATCGTATAAATAATTTGATTCCTCAATAAAATTAGTGCAATAATTTTTATCAACAAATATTTATACTATTGATTAGGAGTAATTCTCAAAATTAATGAAAATTTTTAGTTTCTTTAGAATTTTAAAAAGAAAAGTAATTTAATAAGGAGAATTAAGGCATTAACTGTACCGGGTAATAAATAACAAGGTATGAAGCAATTTTGTGCCTATAAAATAGACAAAAAAAAAATTAGTGCATGCTCACAGGGAAGTCATGTTAATCATTTCAGTTAACATGGCCCTAAGGAGGGGAAAAAGGACAATTGCATATATGTGGTTATGTGTAAATGTATAATTGATTAAATTATTCTTTAAAAAAATTAAAAGATTAATATAATATTCTAAATATTCAAAAATATATATAATGTAAGAAATTAATAAATGGTTTTAAAATTTTGAACATATTTTAAAATTTCAAAAAGTCCCTCTATTATCAAAATCGTCTCATTTTTCTTCCCTTTTCTGATACACCCGATCCAAAGCCCACTTTCCTTATTGCATCCGTTGTTCCCTCTCCCAATAATGGCGGCACCAAATGTCTCATTTGCTTTGATCCTCGTTGCCATTTTATCTGTCTGTGTGGCCATTATCCTGCCCACACCACCACCATAGAATGTCAACGCCATCGCCTTCCTCTTCTCCGTGGACTGCTCCTCCCTCATCTTGAACATGATGGATTATTTGTCCTTTTTTAATGGAATCTTGACCTAAGGTTGTAACCTTTTTTATGGTATGATTTGCACAACTACTAAGATATATAAAATCACAAAGCCCTTTTTGGTTATTGTTGATGACGTGCAAGAGGGAGGATGGAGATGGAAAGAGAAAATACTAAATAATAATTTTATTTAATTTTATATTCTTATTTAACATTAAATTTATTTTTTAATTAAAAATGTCACATGTCAACTCTTGATTGATTGAAAGGCTTAAGGAGATACAGTTGGAATCTATAATAGTTAGCGAATTATAGTTTAGGTACTTAATTCAACAAAAAAAAAGTTTAAATACCTAACTTAAATAAAAATATAATTTGAGGGCTTATTATTCAATTAAACTTGTTCTAAAAAAAAACTTAATATTATACCCTCATTTAATCTTCCTTATGGAGTTCAATCCCACCACCTTTATAAATGTTTATAGCAATAAGGTAGAGTCGTTGGGTATTTAAGTATTTAGATTTAAGTTTCATCACGCGCAATTGTAATATATGGATCTCTAATTTTATTATGCATGAAATTTTCTTCGGACTCTGATTTTTTATTTGTTGTGCTTTGTATTGATTTTTTATGTTACAATTATTTTTTGTTTTTTATTTATACTTGTATGGATGTAATCTATTTGTAATATTAACACAACAAAATATTTTCACTGAATTAATAATTTAGATATTTTTAATTTAATAAGCATAATTTATTAATAAGAATGTAATTTATATTAAAACTAAAGTTGTTTTATAAAACAGTTATTATATATATTGAGAGTGAGAAATTGTTTTAATAAGATAAAGATGATAAAATAAATGAGTTAGTATTGTAGGGCATAAAAAATTATTAGATTATGATACAAGAACAAAAAAGTTTATCTAGAAAAATTCTTATTAAAATTTTATATGTTTTAGCTTTTTGGGGTCACAATCAAGCCCACGACTAGAGAAGAAGTATAGTTCCATAATCATTATAATTTTGTTAATAATTTAGTTATGATTTGACATTGTGAGAACATCTAAAATATAAAATATATTTACTCAAAAATAGTAATAAATTGCGAAATATTATTTAAAATAAATAATATTGATCTCTGCAGGTATATGGAAGTACACCATAAAGTATATGTCAATGATTATTATAATTTAGCTCCCTCAATTCAACTTACAAGTGATCACATATATATAAACAGTACTACTAGAGAAGTTATAGAAAATCATAAAATGTTGACATATACATACATAACATATATAACAGTAACAGAGATGGCAATCTAGAAATTAGAAGAGATCAAGTGGTACAGAATTCCATGCATGCATATGCATGTGATCATTGATGGAGAGGACTGATTTATGCAGAACTATATCAAGCTTGACATGTTCCCAGCATCTGGTTTGAATTGGGCAACTCCAAGATTTTGGGTTCCCTTTGATCATGATCATAATATTGGTTTTGTAATTTACAGCTCATTCCAATCACTTGATGATGATCATCATGGATTTTCGGCTCTGATGAACTAATTTCCTCAACTTCAGAAGTGGTAACCGCACCCACGTCGATTGTATGCTCTGGTAACTTAACCTCCTCCACTACCACCGTCTTGTAGTTCCTGTATATTGCATACAGCACCATCTGAAGCAACCCGAACACCAACCCCAGAACATTTGGGATCTGTACAGCCAAACCAACAATACATTTATGTCTGAATATATGTGTACATGCATCAAACACAATGATAGTATTTAGGAGATTGCTTTTGTGTGGTTGGTTGGTGCATAAATTGGACTTCCACTTACCGCAATATGTAAATCCTTAAGGAATATGCCATATAAAAGCCAGGCGATAGCACTAAAGGTGAGCATCAATGATAAATGAAATGGCATAAACTCCACACTTTTTGTAATTATAACTTGCCTCTGCAAAATTTTAAACAAAGTTATCATCGTCATGTCAACATTATAAAAGAATATTTATTTTAATCCAAGTAACAATGTTTTGTTCAGTAAGTGGGAGTCACATAAACTTTGGAAACAAATCAACTAAAATAGGAGAAAAGCATCAAAAAGCAAGAATATATATATATATTGAATATGAATCAAGTATTGATGTTGGTGTAGGAATATGTAAGGAATATGGGATGAGAGTCCTTACCATGATGCTTAGAGGTGCGGCGAACACACTTGTAGCAAATACTACACAGATCCATCCAAGAAATTCAACTCGATTCGATCCTTTGGTTAAGAACTGGATGAGAAGAAGAATCGAAAAAAATACTACACCGTCCAGCAATATAAGCATCCTCAACGTAGATATCTGCAATTCATTTTTACAAATTAGTAATGCAAACTTTGATCATTTTCATTAGCTTTAAAACCAAAGGAAAAAAGGGAGGATAAACTATATATATATACCTTGGATTGCTTTGATGCATAAGCAATATAGATAGCAATGTAAATGGTCTCCACGACACAACCGAAGGAGTTAATGGTGATGAGAAGGAAAGCTCCAGATTTGACAAAGGCATAGTAAATCCAAAGCATGGCACTGAAGAGAGAAACCACATATGGAATGGATTGGAAACCCTCTGTTGATTTCTTCTTACAAATTCGGATAAAAGTTGGTCTGAAATTAAACAATTACTTAGTATCTCAGTTCTTTGTCTTATATATATATATATATATATATATATATATAAGCTGATTATCAGATCAAACCATGTAAAGTGTAAACAGACTTACAATGGAGCAAGGAAAACCACGAAGGAGGAAATGTTACCTACAAACATTGAGAAAATAATCAGCTCTTTAGTGTGTGTGTTACTCAAATGTCATTAAATGAGAAGATTGAAACTTTTGAAACAAAGTTTTTTATTGTAAACATTGTGAAGTAGAAACAAGTAGTGTTAATGAATAATGAATACCTAGGAGACCAGAGATAAAAACCCATGGATTATCAGCTGAAAACACGCCCATCTCTTGGCTATATACTCACTCACTCCCAAAGAGATGATCAATGTAAAAACTGGGGCTGTAAGGCAAAATGCCCTTTGATTTTGATCTCTCTCACTCGACCTGGGATGCAATTCTTAGTTCAAGGTCGTGGGGTATATATAGGGGAAGGCGCTCTGTTGCTTTTGCATGAAAATTGATTAGTTAATATGTTTCGACTTATCACTTTGGAGCTAGTGGGTGCTTACTATAGAAATCCATGTATCTAATATTTTACTTTTATTTTAAACTCGAATCATGATTGTTATTGCGAAATTTTTTTAAAAATTGTTGTGAAAAAGTGTAAATTGTTAATTTAAAATATTTGATATTATTGATAATATTTATGGTCAAAAGTTAAATAATTCATTTTAAACATATTTTTGAAACTTAAAAAATAAATTAAATTAGATAATATTTTAATATAATTATATATGAAACTTTTTAAATTGACAATAAATTATTTATATATAAATTTAATGATACATAAAATATTTTAAAAAGGATAAATATAATAATATTGGAAAAAAAGGAATTTATGCCTCAA
Organism: Gossypium anomalum; assembly: GCA_025698475.1. Taxonomy (NCBI): domain Eukaryota; kingdom Viridiplantae; phylum Streptophyta; class Magnoliopsida; order Malvales; family Malvaceae; genus Gossypium; species Gossypium anomalum. The sequence continues at coordinate 8,651,432 of CM046967.1, read as the reverse complement.
TCATTGAATCAAATGTTGGGAAATCTCAATGTAATAGACATCAAAGTAGAACCGGCAAAAGGAGAAGTCGTAACCTTAATGAACTTTTACTGTACGGATTTCAAAGCATCCAAACTTTAGACAGGTGCAGGCAGCATATGCAGGAGTTGATCATTTTCAGCAGTAAATAAATCAGCACTATTCCCTTCAATTATTTGTCGTAGAAAATCCCTAAATCTGGTAACCTCTTGGCTTTTTCACTAACTTTTGCTTTTGTTGTTCTGGGGTTGATGGTGATAATGAAACTAAAAGATGAGATGAGCAAAAAAATTGTTAAAACTTGCTGCTATTGCGTTCTATCTCATATGTCCTTTATTTTTTGACTGTATCACGCGTGAAACTGAAGGAATTCAAAGTCAGCTTCGTAAAGCACCCAAGTGGCCAAACTTCATTCCCTGACAGTTATATGTATCTACCACCATTTACACAAGGAAAATCAAACTTCCACAACTACCCTTCTGTTTCTTCATCTTCTTCTTCAATGTAGGGGTCGTGTTTGGACGAATGGAAAATCAAAAACTCAAAAGCATGAAACGTTAAACCAAGATAGGCCCTCAAGTGGTAGGTGGGGTATTAAAATAACTAAATCTCACCTGAAATGATAAGATTTTTACTATATATAAAATTATATGTCATGTAGTTTTTTTTTTTTTTGCCCACTATGATCATCAGAATAAATAAGATTACCCTATGCATGATTAGATATCATCAGCATTCACCACCATCACCCATTTTTAAACAATTTCTTCACTTGAGATATTTCCTTGCTGGCTCTGCACTTGTGAATGTTAATGGAGGTTCCAAGTTAGTTACTTTCATGAACAGAGTTTTTGAAGGCAAAAGCTGTCCATCAACTTTGCACTTGGACATGCAATAACCCCTTTGCATGTCTTTAATGGGGACATTGAAAGTTTTCAAGCTTCTTTTTGCTTTGGTAAAGATGATTTGTTTCATTAGGAGACGACCTTTGGGTTATTGAAACATCTGTTATAGATTAATATTTAAAAAGTTTTTTTTTTTTTTTGCTTCTGAAACAATAATTCTCTTTATAAATTTGGGTAAAGTTGAATGAAGATAATGCAAAGAAATGATGAAAGGGGTCATTATCTTTGCAAGGTGGTAGATTACCTGACTTAATTAGATGAATAACTTTGATTTACCTTTGACCGTCTAAAACCTGTACTTTCCTAACTGTAGTTTAGTCAAATATGTATGATATATGGAGTGTTTAGTTTGGTTAATTAGAAGATTTTGGTGGTAAAATAAGTCAAGAAATCAATGATTGATCAATTATTTCTTTTGAATGTGTAATCATCAAATTTTTTTACCTAAATTTCATATCTCAACTAGTACTCTAAAAACACTGACATTTCATTCCGGTAAAATCTGTATAATGGGATTCAATTACTATTATGTACTCATATTACTTTTACGAAGGAAAAACAAAAAAAAGTAAGAGCATCTCACTCTTATACCTTAAATACATTTGAATATGACTATTCAAAAATTAATTATTCTACATACAAAATAACATAATATTTTATAAGTAAGATTAAAATGTTGCATGTGTACTTATAAAAATTGTTATATACTTATCTTAGCAATGACACGTGGCAGAATCTAGAACGGCCTGGTAAGGATTCCTTCCTTGCTGAGTGGCTCTTTGTTTGATATCTCTTATGGTGGCCTTCCGTCCAAAGCCATCTATTGCCAAACCTTCGCGGATCTTTTTGGATCATCTTAGAAACCATTTACTATAGACCCTTTGCGGGGGTCACTGAAGGACCATTAAAGAATAACAACCTCGTACAAAGAGAATATCAGAGCAAGACAACGCAGTACTACACATGGCAACAACTAACATGTAATGACCCTACCATTTAGTCGACCACACGGGTAAGCCTATTATCTGTATTGTTGGTGATATGGCACTACCAAACAAGGGACACCCCCTATATATACCTTGGAGCACGAGGGGCAAAGAATTCCTTCTTCTTCTCCAAAAAAATTTAAGCATTCCTCAGCTATCTTCTTCTTTTCCCCCTCCCCTCCTCTTTCAATCTTTGGCTCTCTTCCTGTCATAGGTGAACCAAACCTATAGTCACCACCACCTTCTCCTCCCAAACTCTCCCTTACTGATTTCTTATATCAACAATTTTTTTTAAAAAAAAAAAGACAGTTATATAATTGTCCAAAATAAGTCATATAAAAATATCACTTTAAAATACATAAATAAAATTAAAAGTATAATGATAAATTTAACCCTTATTGTTTAGCCTTTTTGTCACTTTGCCCCTATTTTTTTTTTTTTTATCATTTTGGCCTTCAACCTTTAAAAGTTAGTCCATTTGATTTTTTTTATATGGAAAGGTTAACTAAACCGTTAAAATTTTAGTTAATTACACTAGACATCCCCAAACTATAACCTTCATTTAAAATTAGTCCCAAATTTTAAAACATTCTAATTACATCCCCCAAACTATTGAAGTTATGTCAATAAGATCTTTTTGTTACTAAATTCGTTAATTTAACCGTTAAATTAGACGTCATATCTCATGTGATATAATTTAAAATGAAAATTTTAAAGAAAAATGAATATTGTGAAAATGAGTGTTGCAAAAATCTTGGTCTTGAGGTTTTCCAAATATTTTTAGAATTTTTATTGTTCGCTCTCTCTTTTTTTGGTTTTATTTTATTTTTTGTTTTTTACTTTTAAAAGTTACGTGACAACAATTTACTTTTATTTTAAATTTCATTTTAAATCATGACATATAAGATTCGATGTGTCATTTAACGACTAAATTAATGAATTTAATAATAGAAGAACTTGATTGATATAACATCAATAATTTGAAGGGTGTAATTGAAATGTTTTGAAGTTTAGTGACTAGTTTAAAATGAGGGTCATGGTTTGAGGGTGTACAATGCAATCAACTCTCAAATTTTTAATAGCATTGATGTGAAAATTCACATTACAATCCAAGTATACTTTTGTTGATACAGAATACAAGGGAGGAGAATAAAGAGGAGGTTAAGGTGGCGCTATGAAGGCCGATTCACCTATAAAGGCCGAGAGCAGAACAAGGACAAGGGGACCAGCTGATTGAGAGGGCAAATGTTCATAGTTTTCTAGGATATTTATAGGAAAGGTCCTCTTGTCCATTGGTATGACCTTGGCTAGATAAGCGTTTAATCCCATTAAATGCACAATGGATAATCATAGGCACATATTATGAGATTATATCAGTATGAGGTAGTCAAGCCGAAATAGACTCATTATTGTCTTGGAAGTGTGTTTATAGTAGGATAGTGTTTAATTTTGTTTGAAGTGGGACAGATGGCCAAGCTCAAGAGGTTAATTTAGAGTCAACCATACCTCTTATTCTGACACATGTCTTCGGTGGAGGGATATAACGTCAAAAAAATTAATAAAAATATTAAAAAGTTCATACAAATTTTTAGAAAAATTAGACATATTAGCAATGAAGTATATGTAGATTGCAAGTCGAGCTACCATGTTAATATTATTAAAATTCTAACAATTTAGTCAATTTTTTTGTTCAAAACAAAGTAATTTTGACTAAAATTTGAAGATTGAAAGCCAAAGTGATAAAAAAAAATTAGAACCAAAATGACAAATGAATAAATGTTAAGGGCTAAGCTTATCTTTAAATATATTGATATTGAAACCATAAAACTTACCTCAAAATTATTTGAATCCCTAACTAAGGCCAAATACCAAATGTTTAATTTGGATACGATTTGCCAATACATTTTAAAGCAATGATTAAAGTTATTATTTGACATTTAAATGAGACAAATTCAAACTTTGTCATCTTTTTTTTCTTGATGATAAAAAGTATTTAGGTACCACACGCTCAAAGTATTATGTAATATATTTGGTAATAACTTATAAACCAACCCAATATCATTACTTATGAATATAATACCGTTGCTTTTAGGAAAAAAAAAATACATAATGCATACAATATCTCATTGGCCTTTCGTGTTGTTGAGGGGAAGTTGATCTCGAACCTTTAATGGAAGGTATTGTCCCATTTAAAGGTTTTGTTTCTCGAGAGTATCTCGGTTGATATAGATACAACCTACAAACTCACGAGAGGTGTCAGTATTGCTAAAAATATTAATCATGCAAGTTGCACTTCAACGGATCAAACAATCAACTAAGGCTTAAATGTCTTACTTTAGCATACCGCAATGGCATTTAAGCTTTGACTAATGGTTCGATCCCCACAAGCACAACTTACAAAATTAATATTTCCAGCAATATTAATACCTCTTCGGTGAGCTTGTAAGCTATCCTTAAAATCTAAAAGACAAAACCCATAAATGAGACAACAGGGATCCAAAACCAACCTCCCCTCTAGAAGTGTTGAACCCTAAAGTGTGTTGCTATGTTTAGCCGCGTATTTAAAATGAAGATTAGATTTTACTTGAGCATATATATATTATTTTTATCATCACAAGCCTAAAGTAAAAGAGAAGAAAATGTAATAATTGAGACTCAAACTGTAAATTTTAGTAAATCCAACACAAAACACAAAAAATTAACCATTTATTTTTTAAAAGATGTTAGCACTTAACATACACATATTTGTATATATAATTGTAATTTCCATAAAACTCTTTATCAAAGATCTTTATGTCATCTAAATTTATTTCAAATAAAATTTTAATTCTCTATCTATATAAAAAATAAAAATAAAAATATATCTATGACCATATCGAATCTATATCTATTCCCAATACCTACTCGAATTCTGAATCATATATGTACACAGCACCGGGGGCCTTTAGTAATTTGATAGTTTGGATCCCATCACCCGAAAGTATTTTTATATATACACACGCGCGCGCGTACAGATTAAAAGGAAGGTCCAAATTACGTAACACATACTCACCATTCTCTCTCTCTTTCTTTTTAATTTTATAAACATGGTTGATTTTCAGTTTTAGTCCCTTTAATATGTTTAAATTTTAGATTTAATTCTCTTTTCTCTCTGTATTTTTATAATGTTATTTATTCGTTCAAATAGTTAATATAGTTAATTTTAAAATTAAAATATTATATGATTATATATCATTTGAAACAGCTTTTTATATAACAGAAATAGAGGGATTAAATCCCGAAAACAAAAGGAGGATGACTAAATTTCAAATGTACGAAATTTAGAATCATAATTGTTTGACCCAGATCGGACAGGCTGGGTATCGGTCCGGGGAGAAGCATTAGATCGGTTAACCTATGAGTCGGTATGAACCAATCTAAAAACCGATTGGACTGATTTTTTATTTTTTTATATTTTTAATGATTCATTTAATTGAACTGTACAACCAATGACTTGATAGATTTAACATCAACTCGATTATAAAAACTTTACTTAGAGTATATTTTAATATTTAAATTTTTATTTTATAATTTAACACAAATAAATAATCAACCTAGTACATAAGTTGTATCTATCTCCTATGTATGAAGAGCTATCGATCCAAAATGTGAACCAATTTTGGGCTAATTGGGCATTTCTGAGTGATCCATATTAATTTTAGCCCAAGCTGTTTTCTCTTTACAACCCATAAATGCTAACTTTTTTTTTTTTATATTTTTTTAAAAGAAATGCTCACCCATTTTTAACTTTATTTTAGTTGTTTATATATATTCCTAGTTTCTTATCTCAATTTTCATGTGATATGTATATATCTATTTAATTATATTAATTATTAATTTAAAATAATTTTAAAATTTGTAATGTTGATCAAATAAAATGATAAAAAATAAAAAATCATATAAATATGAATGCTTGATTTTTGTTAGTCTTTATTTATGATATTATAATGATTATAAAAATCATATATGACAAAATATTTAAGAATGTATTTATTTTAAGATCTCTAATTTAATTTCATATAAATTAATACTAATATATACATATTACAATTTATTGTTATTACATAAATATACAACTATTGTAAACTCTTAAACAATTTAATTAAATATATCCATCTAAAAACTTCTAATATTGAAATAAAATTTGTGAGAAATTTATCATTTTGTCTTGGATTTCAAAGATGAGATCTTGTGAATTTCACTTGATAATATCAATATTTCATTCATTATAATCGATATTATGTTTTAAGAGAAGGGATTGTATGAAACTGTGATTCCACGTCATTTTTATCTATTTTCAATAGGAGAATGACAATTAAAAAAATTAAAATCTAACTAAAAATGCTAAAAATTAAGAAGAAAAATCTAATTTGTCATTCTCTTATTAGAAATGGATAGGAATGAGATGAAATCATAATATCATACAATCTTTCTCATGTTTTAATTGATAAACGAGTTAATAATCCATATATTCCAAATATATGTTTTTCGACTGCTGATAGGTTTCATTTTTGATTGTGTTTCTTTTGATTTTTCTTTTATTCAAGTTTTATAAGTGCCTTTCAATTTGTTCAAAAGTTTTTATTTATCTTTGTCAAGCGGAAAGAAACTGAAAAAATCTTGTGAAGAAAAAGGAAACCGAAGTTCAGAGAGAGGGAGAGGAAAAAATAGAAGAAGAAAAAGCTTACCAAATTCTCTACTTACAACCCTTGAGAGTTTTGTTTTTATCCATAACCCTTAATATTTAAAGTGGAAGATATTAAGTGTTTAAGCACAATTAAATCAGTGCCTTTCAAGATGTTGCAACAATAGTAATGTCAACCGAACTAAAATTTAATCGTTGATAGTTTATTGTTAATTTGTTAATTTCTCCCTTACCGCAACACAGTCATTCCTTAATAAAATTTATCCTACAATAATGCCATCATTTGTTGAAGTTACGAATAGAAGTAATTGATGCTTCGATAATTTGCAAAAGAAGCATGCACCACATAAACAACCTCATAGGTATGAGCGTCTTGTTAAACATCTTTTAACTATGCTGATTGTCAATGTTTTGGTCATGGTTAATTATTATTGTTGAAGTTCCAATCCACCTAAAGACAAACGTGCACGATAGTCTTTTATTAGATAACAAATGAAAGCATGGAGATATTCCCTTTTATTGATGCATATGTACAAATTCAAGGATGAATCTTCTTAGAAAATATTTTGGATCATGATGACACAATCTTAAATTTATAATAGTAAAAATGTAATTTCATCATTTTAATACCTTATATATCTTTATAATTTTTAAAGAATAAAATCAAATGTTTATCAGTTTTATGGGGAGTTAAAAGTGTAATTTTACTTTTACTAATTTAAAATTTTAAAGAATTTTTTCATTTTAGGGGCAGAACCTCTGCCAATCCCCCTAGCTACACCTCTAAATCTAGTATAAAAATTGGATACAACCCAACTTCAAGATGTAACAAAATTTAGTGATAATAATAAAGACTCATATGTGTCAACGAGTTTAAATACAAAAACACAAGTTAAAAAGATACAAGCAGAAATCACTCAATTGATGTTACAAATTGTTGAAGATACAGTCAGTTAGATGAATTGAATTAGAGAAGCAGTATGGTCAACATCTGGGAATTTGAAGGAGAAACATTTTATGCACTCGACTGCATCCTCCGGCAAACAAAGTTATGTGGCTCCAACGAAAGAACTTTAGATTAGATACTTGTCATGGCATGCTCCAACATTACAAGCCAGTCTTTTCTCTCTACCAAAACTGCTTTTGACTTTTTAGTAAATTTGTCTTTTTATTGCATGATTCCACTCCAACGACAATGATATTTTTAATTATCAGTGGAGGAGAATAAGATGTCTACTCCCATGACAACCACGTTTTAATTATTTTTTCCAACTTTACATTAGGCTTATATTGCACTAAGTTAGATTTCTAGATTTTTTTTTTTTTTAGTTAAATCCCTGCTCCTCTTTTCATAATTTTCATAATTGAAATTTATTAAAATTCCCATATTTACTTGTGAATTTTGGCAAAATTTTAAAGATGGAAACTTTTATGAATCCAATCTCTTAATAATATTGGTTTTTTTTTAATATTGATTCTTAATTATTATTTAAAAAGAATCGGTTAATATTTTATTTCATTTGATGTTATAAATATCAAAATTATACATAAACTTTGATTTAATGTGCAATTGTATATATGGATTTTAATTTGGTGTAATTATGTATGTAAAACTCTAATTGTGATTCAAATATATACTTAAAACTTTAATTTTGATTTAATCATATACATTTAAAGAAATAAATACATTAATTTATTTTTATACTGGATAACTATAATTATTTATGTGTGCAATATATAAATATAAAATGATGTTATATTAATAATTCGTAAGAATTAGATCAAATCAAAATTTTATGTATAAATTTACAAAAAAATTAAAATTCATATATAAAATCAAACAAATTAAACCATAATTTATGAATATTTTTTAGATTTATCCGAGGTGTTATAAAAAAACTTATACTTCAAGGATCCGGAGTGTGTTCCCATTCCATTAATGAAATGGGACATCATGAACCATTGGCTGGCAGTACACGAGCATCGCAGAGACAGAATCATATGTATTTGTGGGAATGCCACTGTATTGAGGGTCAACATTATCATACATACATGCATACATACCTGTCTTGTCAGAAACTGAGAATTTACCTACAGTTTATTATATGTCTATCCACATCATATTCTTACCCTGGCCTTGTTTTGTTCTGAAGGGCTAATATTATTATTTTATCTTATTTGATAGTATAACCAAATATTAAATTACTAATTAATATATACCCACATAAATGGGAATCTTTAGAGCAATATTGAAACTGTTGACCAGCTCGACGTTGGACCATGGCCACCTTAGACGGCGGTTGCTGATTGGCTAAGTTATGTAAAGTAGAGAAAAGTCAATGCAAAATGTTGCCTTCGATATAAGGGAAAAAGTTGAAAAAAAGCGAACCCAAAATTAAAAAAAGAGCCGCCTTTTCTATTTTATTTGCTGCTTTTCGCCAAGGAAGCTTTTTTTTTCTTTCCCCTTTTACTACTGTTATTCTTCAATTCTCTCTACTTAATTGAGAGGAAAGGAAAAAGGTTGAAATTTTGGAAGATGAACGGTTTGCAGCCTCCTCGACCAGATTTGGCTGATGAAGCTAATCGTGATGGTTTCATTAGAACTTATAAAGCTTGGAAAGGCAGCAATGTAAAAAAAAAAAAAAAAAAAAAATTCTTTTATATCTCTTTTGATGGCTTGTTTATCAAAGATCTGAAATTTAGGGTTGATTTGATGGAATCAAAAGTGTCTGTTTATGGGTTTTTATTGCTATATGATTGATGGGAAAGGGTTCTTTTTGTGTTTAAAGTTTGGTAACAAAACAAAAAGATGTTTGGGTAATTGAATTTTCTCGGTTTTAGTTCTTTGGTAGTTCATGAGGTTGATTTGAATAAGGATCATTTGGAAGTGAAAGGCAATTGATTAAGCTTGATGTGAATTTTTGTGAATTACTTGAGATGTTGCAATATGACCCAACTTTTTTTTTAATGAACAACCTGACCAACTTTAGGCATATGGAAGATCACTTAAGTCTCAATTGTAAATTAATCTAGGGAAAAATAATTCTGGGAAAATTGAGCTGCAGAGTATAAATATAATGCTTTTATTTTAACTATTGTTTATGCCAATCGTTTCTGGGTCTTTTTTTTTTTCTTCTGCAGGTATTTGTTTTGGGAGGAAGATTTATATTTGGACCTGATGTGAGATCCCTTTTCTTCACCATCTTCTTAATTGTTGCTCCTGTTGCTGTCTTCTGCGTCTTTGTAGCAAGAAAATTAATGGATGACTTCCCTCATCACCTCGGAATATCAATAATGGCTGTTGTTGTGGCTCTCACTTTATCTGTTAGTTCATTCCCTTCCTTAAAACACCATTGTTTTGCATGTATGCTGCTTTTTGTCACTGATGTTCTGCGTATTGAATGTATTGTTTATGTTGATTTTATGATCTGGTATGGTTATTAAATGTTGATGCTCGCATTTCTGCTATTGTATGAAAGATGTCATGAATCATTTAGTTTTGCTAGTGATTGTCTGCATATAGAGTGCTTTTTTGTGTCACTGATGTTCGGCATAACGAACTCTTGGAAACGGTATTGTGTAAGGTGATTTTACGACAGGATACAACTCTCTAAATACGATACTAAACGTCGATGGTCGCTTGCCTTAGAATACAAGTTCTACCATTGTATTTGCTATTGATCGTTGAATGCATTTCCAGTGTTTCCTCAAGTTATCAATTCAATACTCAATTTTGCACAAAAAGAAAAAGTTCATTTTGTATTCTTAAATCACATTTTGATATTCAAACTTGTTTGTGATAATTGGTTTGATATTCCAAAATCACTGCAAATATAACGAGTTACAGTTGACTTATGTTTCCTCAGGATATAACTCTTCTTCTACTAGCCTCAGGAAGAGATCCCGGTATAATTCCACGAAACTTGCACCCGCCCGAACCTGAAGGTTATGAAGGAATGACTGAAGTTCGGCCTGGCCAAACTCCACCATTACGACTACCGCGTACAAAGGATGTGATTGTCAATGGTATAAGTGTGAAGATCAAATATTGTGATACATGCATGCTGTACAGACCTCCCCGATGTTCTCACTGTTCGATATGCAATAACTGCGTTGACAGATTCGACCACCACTGCCCTTGGGTTGGTCAGTGTATCGGACTGGTAATACAAATTGTTTTACGTGTTACTCTACTTTCTTCTTCCAAACTAGTGGTAACAGCAGCACTATGTTTTCGTAAACTTTTTTGGCTATTTCTTTAGTTCCTTTACATCTGTTTAAAGCCCTTTGTTTTCCCCTCATTTTGATATAGGCACGATCCCTTTACACTGTCTCTGATTTTTGTTTTCTTCTCCTTTTGGTGCAGCGGAATTACCGATTCTTCTTCATGTTTGTCTTCTCTACAACTCTACTTTGTTTATACGTGCACGGATTTTGCTGGGTTTATATCCGGAGGATCATGAATGGCGAGGAGGCTACAGTCTGGAAAGCGATGACTAAAACCCCTGCCTCTATTGTGCTAATAATCTACACCTTCATTTCAGTTTGGTTTGTTGGTGGATTGACTGTCTTTCATTTGTATCTAATCAGTACAAACCAGGTAATATTTATATTCCGGTTCATTATACGTTCATACTGTCAAAATTTTCAAATTCTAGCACTTCGAATCTGTTTTAACGTACATCAAATTTCCAGTAAACCACGGACTACTTCCAAACCTACGACATAAGTTTATTATGCTTGAATCTTGTGGTGTTCTATTTTTAGTGCTTTGCATTATCTTCAGCTGGAAATGACCAAGTTCTTTTTTATGCTTTTGGCAGTCTACATACGAGAATTTTAGGTACCGGTATGATCGTCATGAGAATCCATACAACAAAGGGGTCATCAGGAACTTCGTGGAGGTATTCTGCACCAGTATTCCTCCATCCAAGATAAACCTCAGGGCAAAGGTTCTGAAGGAACCTGCAATTGCACCGAGAACAGTGAGTGGAGGTTTTATCAGTCCAAACAACGGGAAAGCCATTGGTGACATCGAAATGGGGAGAAAGCCAGTTTGGGATGAGGCTTTAGGAGATATAAGCGATTATGAAGGACAACACAGTGTTGACTACGGCGACAAGGACAGCAGATTGCCTGATGTATCTCCCGATTTAAGTAGGATCCTTCCTCCGGATAACACAGAGGGGCGTGGTGTCATGCATCATCCTAGACGTTCGAGTTGGGGAAGAAACAGTGAAAGATGGGAAATATCACCCGAGATTCTTCCTTTGTCCAGAATTGGAGAATCTAAGAGGATGAATGGTAAGAGCAATGGGGAATCTACAAACCAGAATCAACAATTTGAAATGAGGTTATCAACTGTAAAATGAACAGAAACTAAAAATGAAACAGGAAAAAAAAATGGTGTGCATTCTGTTTGGTGTTGATTGGAACCAAATGCTTTAATTTTTCACATGCTAAACTGTTTTGTAACGTGTAATGAGTTGTGTTATTTCATTTGGCCAGAGTGTAATGGGTTGTGTTAATACGATACCTTGGGGTTGTTTTATTCCTCCCCAAAAGAGAGAGAAAGGAAAAAAAAGTCTTCAGTGATATTTTGGCCTGGGTTTACGCTTTTTTACTTCATTTCAAAATGCTTCCACTTAAATGGCAGTAAGCCACGGCAAACCGTGCAGAGGCTTATATATGCAATCGACCATAGTGACCGTGTAAAAATGAAGAATTTAGAGCTTATATCGTCCTATTGCGGAACTTGCTGCTACATCGTGTGAGATGAACATCTCATCCTTCTGCAGCAGTTGTTCTTTTTCGGTGCTTAAACTTCAACCGTTCCACCATTTTATCATAACCCTGGAAGAAATAATAATGGGTTTCAATGAAAATACGCAAGTTGGAACTACACCAGAAACTTATCAGTGTACCAGTTTGAATAATAAAAAGTTGACAGTAAATCTGTATAGATTAATTGAATCAAATTAAAAAAATATTGATTAAACCAAAATTTATCTTATTTAATATTTTTTTAAATGAATTTTTATAAAATCAAATCAATCAATTGTACAGAAAACCAAATCAATGAACTGACCAATTGGCCATTTACAAAAGCATTAAAAAATGCAGTATGACGATTATTTAAAATGTTAATTATGATAAAAATACCGGAAAGAAATCAATCTACAACAAAGAGAATAAAATAAAACAGTAACTTGAAGTTAAAATTGGAGTAAACATAACTTCACCAGTAAGGGCGTCGGATTGCGAAAAAGAGAATGAAAATAATAATTAGCCATTTCTAAAGCCTGAACGCTGCTTTAATGATTCATTCATAGCATGGGCCAAACCCTGACTTGTCCTTAGGGACAAACGAGCACTCTGATTACCTTTGTCGCCTACCATTGACTGATTCTAAGGTGCTCTACTCACACCAATCGGTGAAGTATCGTCCATTTCGACCTATTAGGTCCCATATTTTATCCAAAAAGATATATCACACATTGAAGTTGGTGAATACTTGAATCCCGAGACTAACTCTAGAACACTGTCGATGTGAGATTCAGGACTCTTTCCTCTGATAATGACATTTTGACATGTAAAAGTGGTAAATACTGGCACAATAAAATACAAATAGGATGGTTGGTGAGTCCCCAAGAAAGTCAAAAGAATAAAACAGAAACAAGATGGATGCCAGAGCAAACTCTTTTAAGCCCACATAAAATCTTGAGATAATTAATTTGTAACCCATTGCAAAGGGTGTCCTTCTGTAGGAATTTTAACAGAATACGAGTATTGGTTTAAAAAATACAGCAGATTTTGCAAGAAAAGCTCACAACTTGTAACCACGACTGCAGGCATAGTCTCCTCCAGGTTACTGCATTGACTGAACGCGTTTCATAATGATGAGTGTCAAGTCCATGTATCGTTGAGCACAATTAGAAAGACAAGCAGATTCACTCGAGCTGAATTTGTTCCCAGGAGTGCTTGTGATACACTTGTCCCAGCACACACTTGTAAGCTTTGCCACCATCTCATTGACCATGGCTTTTTCCTTTTCTTGCTGTATAGCCACAACAAAATAAATCAAGAGCCTAAAATGGCAAGATCATAAGCTTCTCAATGTACTGGAAAGGCCACATAAGAAAATATTTTCGAATTTAATCCATCACAATTAACAAACATTAAGCAATTTAGACTACTTATAAATCCCCTTATTGAATTATTGACATGAGTGTAATTGACTCAAAAAGTTTGACAAAAGCACTCAGCATATAATTAGAAGTTTCCATTCCGACATAATTTTCTCAGAGCTATACATGCTCCTAATCCTACCTTCTCTCTATTTTGCACTTTCAAATACCAGGTGCGCCGAAGACTTGTACAAGGATCCCGTTATTTGCACACTCATGCTTAGGCTATGTTGGCCAACAAATCAACAGAAGAATATGATACATTTGTCTCCTTCCAACCTAGAATGGACAAAGGATGTGCATGGGCAGATGTGGAAATAATGTTTACCTATAACAGAAGTCCCTCATGTTTATTTTTGTGGACTCCTTTCAAAGTTCTTCCTATAGAATATGCTAATTGTATCATATACACAGCATGCCAATAAATACTAAATGGATCTAGCATACTAATGTCCTAAGAGCACTTTCTAAGGTTTTCATATTAAGTAATATTTTCTCTCATTGGACTGAAAATCAGTATATAAACTGTCACCAACTGCAATTGTAAGAGAAAATTACTATAACCACAAATACTAACCTCAAAGTGTGCTTAGGTCATTCACTAACAAAATCTAGACTAAAAAACAATACTACAATCTGCCACTGAGAGTAAAAGCAAACCAGAATCTAATGGTTCCACCTAGAATATACCACTTAATATACATAGTTTTGTGCAAAATGATGAAATTATTTTATAAAATGAACAAACAAAAATCCTCAGACTATTAACTTCTGATAAAGAAGATATTACATAAATATCTTTCTTTTAAAGGATTTTGCTAAAGAGTGTCTTAAGAGCACTCTTCAAAGCTACTCTATACAATAATATCTCTATCTAATGTACTGAAATGATCAATAAAGTTGCAAATATTACCTTTAATATAATAATCTTATGATAAATAGTATATTAGCTTACCTAAAAGTGTAATCTCAAGACACTCGTTTGCAAAACTCTTAAAAAAAGTGCCAAACAATAATTAGTGGAACCGGTTAAAGTGATAAATACAGAAAGCAACGTCTAATTAGCAGCACCATTTTTTCTTAAATTCAATGGAAGTAAAATACTAAATACAAAAGAAAAAACTCATGAACTGGTAACAATTATCAACCTGTGCCCATAGGCACCAGTTACGCGAACCCTAAAAAGGAAACTGCAAAATATGTCATATAAAATAGCTTAAGGGAATGCCATGAACACATTAGCCTGACTTACCACCATGATTTTGCTTTATATTTCATTTGAAACTAAAATCTTTACAAATCAAAACTCCAACAGTGTAAACCCATCAAATCATCAAATCAGAGAAGATTTGAACTTTGGGTGATAAAATTAACAGAAATAAGAGCAATTATCAGGTTATTTCTGCAATGAAACAAAAAATGAGAGAGTGCATACATTGAGGAATCGTTGCAAATCAGGAGAATTGAGAGCTGATGCATCCATTTGGAGAAGACTAAATTTAGCACTGCGTTGGAAATGGCAGCCAAAAGGAAAATTAGCCTAAAACCCTCTTTCAAACTCATCAAATTCGCAAAACCCTAAAGAAATACTGTATGTAGATGGGCTGGACTAAGCACATGACCAGTGTAAGCCCATTAATACTCTCTTATGGGTTAAATCTTTTCCTTTTAAAAGCCCCAAAAGTTGGTTCCCGAATTAACCCCATTAAAATTACTATGGCCCATTTGGATAGGTGATGGCAGTGCGGTGGAATATTTTAATTTACAATTCCGGTAATTAATTTCACCACCACAGCGAGTTGGTGTTTGCGTCTTTTTAAATTATCTAAATTCAAATTCATAATCTACTTAAAATTTTGAATCTATGAATTATCTACAAATGTTTTTAGTATTATTACCCAAACCCAAACTAAATATTATTTGCTACATATTTGAACATGCAAAAATTTGAATTTAACATTTTTTATCATATGTTTGCTATTCAAATCCCCAAAAATTCAAATATGAAAATGGGGAATAATATAAAGTTAAACAAAAATTAATTTAAATAAAATTTAGGTTTAAAGGGTATAAAAGACCTTCAAACTTAAAAAGGAAAAGCTCTTACCTTTTTTTTTTTTTCACTCAATTGAGTACTCGAACTATCAAAATACATCAAAATAGCTCTTTTGACTATTAAAGCTAATTATCCTTTTTTTTCATTTTGTTGAGTTAACCCCGACACATGTCACGCCATATTTATGACATGTAGCAAAAAAAAAATTCAATCAATAAAATTATTTTAAAAAATTGCAAAATCATATAAAAACTATTGAATATATTATTTAAATTTTATAAAAAATATATAAAAAAAAAAACTTTAAAAGAAAGAAAGAAGAGAAGAGAATATAAGAGTAAGAAGGGGATGCAATTCTTTCTTTTTTACTTATAGCATATAAGTTTGTACATGTGCTAAGAGCTTCAGTTACACTGAATAAAACAATTAGAACTCCCTATAACTTTTATGCAAGTTTTTAGGAGTCGGAATGTCATCCATGTTATTCTTTTAGGTTTTGAGAATTGAAAGGAGCTCATCCCCTTTATGAATTTATTTACAATAAAGGACTGCCTAAAGGGTTTATGGCCTTCCCCCTTCAAAATTTTGGGAAATTATGGTTTTCTTTAATTTTAAAAGAATTAATTAGACCTCTCAACTTTTTTTTTTAAATATTTCTCCTTGAAGCTTTTAAAAAAATTTAATTAGACCCCTTCAAATTTTTGAAAATTCACATTATACTTTTTTTTTATTATTTTTAATTAGCTCACTTAAAATATTTAAAAAAATCTCATTAATCTCAAAAAAAAAAAATTAAAAATTTTAATTAGACCCAAATTTTTTAAAAAATCTCATTAAACTCTTAAAATTTTTAAAAAAATTTCTGGGTCTTCCAAAACTTATTAATTATTATTGATTTTTCGCCCAATTTTGAGTGTGAGTATTCATTCCAAGTCCTGAAAATCAATTCTAACAGTAAATAATATATATCATGTTCAACCGCTAACATGCAGACCCCTTGTACTTGTTTACTGTTAGCAAATGAACAATCTTATCATCAGCAAACCAGCAGGATAAAAATAGTAAATGTATACCAAACAAATAATCAAAGGTATATATTGATTTATAAAATAACTATATTTCCCACAGTTGAATTACTAGTTCATAACCCAAATAAGAGATGTATGTATGTATGTATATAAGCTTTGATATAAACATTATCCATTATCATCCATTTGGCTTCCTCTCCCTTCATTTCTGTCTAAGCTGCTTTCATTTCCATCAATGGGGAGTCAAACATCAAAGGTAGACCATGAAAATGATGAGATTCAGCCTAAAGTGCCGCCTCTTCTTACCCGGAAACTGCAGGAGATTGAGAAACGTAGGTTTGGATCAAATCTTTCTAAACAAATACTGCTCCAGCATTGTCCAGAGGATGGCTCCTGCAATGACCGAAAAAGTAGGGCCCTTTTGTCTCTGGAGCCTGATGATGATAACGTAGCACCCCAGCCCATGGTTTCTGATAAGGATATCCTTAGTGTTGCAGGCGAAGGGGAAAACAAAGAAGATGGTAACAATGCTGAAGCTCGTAAGTTGATAGATAAAGAGACCAGGTCCATGGAAAAGCTAAGCTTGGAAGAAAAAGAAGCCCATAAGAAGATTGTTGAAGAAATTGGAAGGGTAACCAAAGAACGCCGTCCTTGCCTTATTTGTCCTGGATCACCAAGTTTTAAATTTTACCTTACTGAAAACGAAAAGGAAGATGATTATTCTAGTGAGTTGTTGATCTCAACTCTAGATGAATGAATTGTTTAAATAAATCTTTATAAACAAAGCTGTAAAACTTGCTGGTTTTCATGCATGCAGGCAAAGATGATTTGCTGATCAAAGGGTCGTTAAGCGATACCGATATCGATGCTGCCAAAGAGATTTTTGAATCTGTATCATCCACTGAGGTAATTCAATCAAAACGAAAGGCATCAAATTTCCCTACATGCACTAATTATGGGTTTTTGTTGGTTCTTACAGGAACCGAGCAGCAAGTTAAAGAGGAGAGGAAGAAGAAAGATGAGATTTAGAAGGGTGATACCTACGGGAAAACCCGTAAATAACTTTCTCAAAGTTAAATCATGTTATTACCCATCTTGTGGCGACCAAAAGTTAAACCGACATTACTCAAAATCCAGCAGCAATGTTAAATCATAAATGTAAATGAAACGAGCTCATTGCTTTTTCTTTCTTTCTTCTTTCATTCTCTTCTATCCTTGGTTACGACTTCTGTAATTGTACCCGATAGGAACTGTATGAAATTAAATGAACCAAATGTCATATATAGATTATAGACTATGATAGCTAAATGCAATGAAGGGAAAATGCTTGAATAGTTGAATGCCTCAAAGCCTTGAATTCCAATCCTGATTAGATCCACCTGGATCTCACCGGTTGCTCACAGTTGCCCAGGAATTCCGGAAACACATCTGAACAGGGAAGCTTGGTAATCCCACAGAATTTACATCATTCCAGTAATTAGTAATTAATTGATGAGAAAGGGGACTTAGCATACACATAATATTCAAGAAAACCGGCAATGGCAACTCGAAGCTGCCGTTCAACAAAATGCAAGTAACAACATTTCATCGAACAAAAGTTATAAGCATGGTCAACAAAAAATGGAAATTTATGGAATCAGAACTCAGTAATTAGAAACAGCTTATATTCAGATATAATTGTGTCATTGTATAGTGTTCAAATTCACCAGATAGGTGAAGAATTACTAAAAGATGTAGAACAATTGGCAGCTCCAGCACAGATCAGCTGGATAAAAGCTTTTCAAGGGCCAGGTTTTCATCACCCCCAACCGCTTCTAGAGTACTTCTCACCAAACCATCAGGAAATCCCATTTCCACGAGTCGTTGTACCTGAACCCATCCAATTTGTCATAGAAAATTTAGTTCATTAAATATATATGGTGGTCGATATTGACCCATTACCAACAAATATTCAAAGAGTGCGTCTGATACATTGCTAATGTCTATTATTAGAAAAGATACTACATCAAGGATTTGCCCAGTGCATACTTAGCAAGAAATATTTACTTGATTGTATGAAGATCTAGATAAATAAGGAATACAAACCTTTTCCTCAACCCCTAAAGAAGAGGCCTTGGCAAAACTTTCTGTCCAGTAACGAGCTGTACCAACAAATGTCTGATACTCTCTAAGATACTGCATTAGAGAACGGGGGAAAACTAAATGGCTGGATAGAGTGACAAAAACTTCAACGGAAATTATTAAAATCCAAGAATCGAAGCTGGACTGACAACATACATAGGTTTAATAATCTACAAACTATTGCACATTCAAATAAGGCCAATAAAAAGAGACAACAGAACCTTTTTATAAAGAAACATGGGATAGATTGGAATCGAGCAAATCAAACCTGTTGTGCTACTACAGCATCTTGAGGATCATCAGGTTCAGGAGCTGAAAGCAAAGCTTGAACAGAAAGAAGAGCTGTCTTAAGAGTGAGTGCAGGACTCCACTGGTCCTTCAATATATCCAGGCATATCGCCCCACTCTGGCTGCTGATGTTTGGGTGCCTTGGGTGGTTAATAGAACAGAAGGAAGTTTCAAGAGTTAACCACCGTCGAAACTTAATCAATCATTAGTCATTTCATCTTTACGCATGAAGAACAATAGACTATAACTTGTCAATAATCTAATCCTAAATTTGGATGCATCTTGTTTATGGTGTCACATTCAACAAAGTTTTGCTTCTGAAATCCACATGCAAAACATATTCAAGGGGGAAAAAAGCCATTTGTACCAACTTGAACTAGTTGCAATAACATGCATTGGCAACAGTATATTTCTCTTTTTCTTTTCTCCTTTCAATATCCTCCAGTACAAGAATGATTTTAACAGTGGTGCATATGAACCAGGCAGTAAACAAAAGGAAATTGTTTATACAGATTATTAGAGTATTCTTTCAAGAAATGGGGAAAGGAAGAGAAAAGAAATTACTTTAATGCAAACCTAATCTATTATAAGGAACAAAACCATGATTTTTAAAAAGGCCCCATTTAGTTTCAGCTATGCGATGAGTGAGAGAAAGTGCAAACCATACGGTTGTGCAAATTCAGGATTAGATACCCAAGTCAAGTTTATTAATCCAAGATTTTTCATCAGCGCAAAAGGATTAAAAGAAATGTGCAAGATTATCAATAGTTTATCCAGCCAAGTCATATAAGGAACAATGCACAACAAAAATAATTAAAAAAGCTTAGAAACTAGATTAAGATCTTAAGTACAGTCATCATTGCTCCATCAATCACACCCACATTGTACTAGATTACCAGAAAAACAATTCAACTATCAGGTGCAATTAACAAAAGAATAATAAATATGCAAATAAAACAAGATGATGCTTGTTAGTTTTCCTACCAAACTTTCGTCACAAACTTCATTTTGGGAGGCTCAAATGGATACCCATCTGCAAAATAGAAACCAATCACTAACAAGCATCAATAATCAATGATCCATCCCATTTCAAACACGGCTAACTTTCCTTAAACTATCACCCAATCGGTAGTATCTAACAACATTGCATTCAAAAAGCAATCTTCCATTACTTTACGGAGAAAAGCTCAACATCCCAAGTTTATAATTATAAACTCACTCGAAAATCTAAAACTGGATAAAAGATTCATTCTTTTCCTGAAAAATAAGGAAAACTTACCCATTATAAAAAAAAAAAAAACCCTTTCCCTCAACCCAATTTCTCAACTAAAAAGGGGGGAGGGGGGAATTAAACTTTAAAAACAAACCCATGAAAATTAATGTAAAGAAAGAGAAGAAATGGATAGTGAAATACCAGGCAATGTGATATCGATTTCAAAGGAGCCCCCTTCATAGGGAGTGCCAAGGGGACCAGGGATGATGCCAGTCAAGCGAGCAAGATTGTCTGATTTTGGAGAGACCCTAATGCCCGAAGAGTCTTTTTCTCTGCTACATTCTTGTAGCTCCTTTTGAACACGAGCAAAGTCTATCATCTTCTCTCAATTCTCCTTGTTGGATCAGAACCCTACGCCCCAATAAGTAAAGCGTTTCCCTTTACTCTTTTTACGGTATTAGTCTTTTTTTCACTCTTCCCTTCTCTCTCTTTTACAAGTTTATTTATTTTTTTCCTTGCTGGAAAAATAAAATAGTGAGATAATTCATAATTGACGGCAGCTGATTTTGATTTTTCTTTTCGCAATGGTTACCGAAAAAATAGGGCTAATTTTTTTTTATAAAAAAAATCATTTTCGATTTTTATTTTATTCAGATTTAGAAAAATAAATCTAACTCCTTGATTAAAATTTTAAAATTTTAAAATACTAGACATTAATAACATTTTTATAATTTTATTCAAAACTTACTCCGATATAATTATTGTCATCCCTACTGGACTTATTTTTCATTTTCTAACTCTCTAACAATTAACAATGAAACAATAAATGAATAAGGTATTTTTATCTTTTAATAAGACAATATAAAAAAAATTAAGACATTGTTAATTAATAATATTATAATAACAGATGGTAATTTAATATTTTTAACATCTTTACTTTTTTATTTCTTCTTCAACTCGTTTACTTCTTCTATTTTGTTTTGACCATCGACCCTTTAAGTTTTCGGGTTAGTTACCGTTCCTCTTTTTGTTCCTTCTACCAACCTTCTTTTCTTTTCTTTTCTTTTTCTTTTTTATTTGTATTCACTCTACAAGTCTTTTCTCTTTTTAATTTGTATATTTATTTTGTGAATATCTTTGTTATTAAAAGCGATTCTAGTGGGGCTGGCATGGGCCTCGGCCCCCTAAAATAAAAAATTACCATTTAGGCCTCTAAATTTTTAAAAAATTTTAAATTAGTAAAGGAAAAATTTAGTAAAGGAAAAATTGTATTTTGGCCCCCATAAAATTATAAAAATTTAATTTAGTACTTTAAAAATTATAAAAATTATAATTTCATTCGACTCCCCCTAAAAAATTATTTTGACTTTGCCCTTGTTTTTTATTTTCACAAGTTGTGATAAACAAATGACGTTGACTATTGTCGCTAAGACTCCACCATATACCAACAATTTTTCTTTAAAAGTAGGTGGTTCTTCATCGACTTCTTAATTTATTTATGTTTTAAGAGTATTTCAGAATAATAAATTATTTCACGAGTCGGTTTGGACCCCTATTGTCTTAAATTTTATATTTTTTTGTTGCTTAATAAGTCTTCACTTTTATAAATTTTTGTGTGTTCTTCTAGCAAGTTTTTTAGTTTTGTTTATGTATGTAATCTTGCTTTTGCAAGTGATTTTAGGGATGATATTGTAGACATCCTCTCCAGTTTGGTGGATGTTTGATTCTTTTGTCAATTTTTGCTCACCGCTTTGGACCATTTGAGATTGATATCCTTATTGTTTTAAGTGTTTGTTCCAAATATGGCGTGCTTGAGTTGTGATAGAGTTAATTGTCAACATGTCATAATGTTCATTCGATGCTGAAGTTGAAGCATTTGTTGTGATTAATGAAGTTTGTCATTCACCGTTTACAACGGGTATTTATTGTTTTTTTCCCCAAAATTGTATTATCCCATTCATAAAATGAATTAATAAATTTCCCTTTCAAATTTTATTTTTTAAAATACTATTAGAATGATGGAACTTAAATTAATGAGATTTATGGATGCACTAAACCGATTGAAATATATAAAGATATGCTAGACAAACCCACTATAAGTGCGAAAAATAAGATTAAGTAATAAATGTATTATGAAAATTATTATAAATAACAAATGAGGTTTTAATTGAATGATAAAATAAAAATTTTAATAATTTTAATAAACTTAATATATGTATTTATTTCCTATTTTCTATATAAAAATCTTAAAAATAATATAATTTATTTTATAAAATAAAAATATTTTCACAATTAATGCCTAATTATTCGGAAACTAATCTCAATAAAAATATTAATATGAGTAAAGATATAGGATATTCTTGAGCAACACACCCTAATAAGTAATATTATTCTGTCTCGACAGACTTCACAAACTTTTATTAAAATGTCTTGTCATACCATAGCCGAAGGGTCATGAGCTCAAAATAGCCAATGGGTCACATGGCCCAAACTTCAACAGATCTATGGCGAAAGTCAAATTAAGCGACGTGACTTTGACAAAGGACAAACATTAAGATTAGACTTATAAGTTTTAGGTGAACTATTAGAACCAAAAAATAGATTTTTATTAAGGATAGATAAAAAGATTGAAGTTATCAAGTGTAAAATTAGGACCATTTAAAATTTGGATAGAATTTGAGTTTAAATATTTAAGGTTTGAGTTTAATCCGCTCAAACTTAATTCACGTCTATCCATTTTCTTAAGTTTATATTATATTATAACATAATAAATTTATAATAATATATAATACCATAATTAAATATTAAAAAAATATCTTGCTTATATACAAAATTTTAATAAATGAAAAATCTATAAAATATTAAATAATATGTATTTTTAAAATGGTATGTGCGAGTTTAAAATGGGTTTTTTGGATAGCTACTTACACATATAGGTGGGTTTGGATAAAATTTCGAACTCATTTTTCAAGTTGAATCAAGCTTGAACAAATATAAAATATGTTAATATTATATTTAAGCATGACCCAGCCCACCTTGATCTACAAAAAAGTATTAGTTAAGAACTAAGGCTAGTTCACGCACAGGTACGAATCCCCATCAAAGTTTGGACCACCGTTCTAAGGTATAAAGCGAGAAAGATGCCTTGATATCAAATAAGTTTTAGACATTTTCATCTCAATTGACTCAAAACAACACAATTCATTGAGCCTCTAATTAACTTAAGCATTGAATAATATGGTACATAAGGTCCGACATCCCATAATTTTACTCTTTATCTTATAATTCATGTATACTCAGTTCACAACAACTTAAAAGCAACAAAAATAATTGGTGTTATATATGAAAACCTATTTTGGATCCGTCTAGTTTCCAAAAACACATCTAGACCCTTATTTAAGAGGGAAGTGTTGAAAGGAACACGATTCTACATCAATTAACCAAAGATTGCACTGTAGCTGCATATAATAAGGGCCATTTTCCTAACATGAGGCATCTTTTAAAGAAAATAAATTTGTAAAGACAATTTCACGTTTTGAACAATATTTTGGCCTAATTTAAGAATGTTTTTCAAAAGTGTTTTTTAAAGAGAAGTTAAAATTTTCAGTTTTTGAAAAAAAAATGCTTTTGGGCTAATTTTTTGTTTGAGAAAAATACTTTTTCTCTAAAAAAACAATTTGTTTAGAAATATTTTTATCCAAAAAAATACTTTTTACAAGCATTGCTAGAATCACCATTTATCATTACCACAATCTGACAAATGTAAAATTTTGACAAGAATACTTTATTATTCCATAGGAGAACACCCAAATGGTATAAAGCTGTATCCAAGTGAGAGATAGATAAGTCTCGTGGAGGAAAACTTTTGAATCCAAGAAGCTTGGAATAATAGAAAAGGAATTACTAAAAATTAGATGCCAAATTGAATCGTGTCATTTTTCAAATCCAAGCAATTGAAAATGTCAAAATGGCATCATTCTGACTATGGATTTAGGTCAACGGAAACCAATTATCAATGCTTGAATTGATGGTGACAATCATGCATTCAAAATAGCAATTTTTTACTGGTATCAAAGACCTTAACTTATATTTATCAAATACATTAACTAACCAAGTTAAACTTTAATTATTTTAAATATTTTTTAGATCCACAAAAATCAAACCTTACAATGAAATTTCTTCCTTTTTATCAAAACTTGAAAGGGTTTTGTTTTTCTTGAATTGAAGTAAAAAGAATTATATTCTCCTCTAAATAATAAGGAATGTCAAAGCTGATGATTCATCATTGATTGGGTACCATTCTTTTAGATTTAAACAACTTCAAGGCTAAAAACATGGATGACGAAGAACAATGTAGACACAGACTTGCACCTTAATATAACATCATTTTCACCCTTTGCAATGTCTTTAAATGTCAAGTGAACTGATTCACAGCAACTTGCTTAATCTACGTGTCCCACATTGCAATAGGGCTAAGCATTTTCCCCTTTCCTTTCTCACTTCCCTTCTTTTATTACAATATTTTGTTACTGTTATCATGTTTTCTATAACAACCCTCCGAGATTAAGATTTTTAAATTTGAATTTTAGACTTTATGAATATGGATAAAGTCAAAAACTTTATCTTAAGTTCAAGATAAAGCTATAAAATTTTGAAAAGTTGAAGCTAAAAAATTCTTTGTTAAAAGGGTTTAAATTAAATTATTAATATTTTAGATGGACCGGAAATTCAATTTTTTCATTTAAATAACAGGCTATAGGGTTTAACTTGAATTATTGATTTTTAAGAAGGATCAAAATGTAATATTTTTAGTTAAAAGGGTTGAACTTGAAACTAAATTATTGATTTTATGGAAAGGTCAAATAATATTTTCTTTTAATTAACCAAGAAAATCAAGTTGAGTCAACCATGATAAATAATTCTGGGTTTGCTTCGTTGGCATCATCAAATTAAGAGTGACTTTCGGAATTAAGTATCTGCTATATATGTTGGTCCTTTAACTTCACTGGAATATATTCTATTAGAGCCACTTTGATGATAGAATGTTTTGCAAAAAAGGCACAAAATAGAATTACCTAATTATTTTGCAGCAATTGCAATCCAGCTTCTTTATCATTTGTCAATGGCTATAAATAGAGCTTTTCTCCATTATTGACTGTGCATATAGATCCAACACCTAAAGTAGAAAATACTAGGGCAGGGAAGAGTGGTCTTGTATGGAGATTAAGAGTCTTGTTTGGTAGCCAAGGATGACTTGCCTAAACCCAAACTAGAGGAATGTTATATGTATATATAATAATCCTTTTACTGGTTTGTAGGCAGTCTCCTTTGGCTATCCTGACTGCCTCTTATCTTTCATGCATGACTTACATCTCTTCCATTCATAACCCCCCCCCACCCCATGCCATTTTCTTACAAGCTTTTCAAACATGTTGTGATACATGATTAAAGTATATGATGCTAATGAGTTGTGCCATGGCCGGTTTTGGGACATAATTTCTTTTTCGAGAACTATTACTACTAGCGCATTCCCTCGCATTGTTACGATGCACTGAAGATTCAGTCTTGTAGTGATGTACTAGAACGTAAACTTGAGGAAGAATAATGCATTAATTGCCTGCCTACTGCTTTAATGAAGGGGGTGTCATGGCGGTATTTACAAGGTGCATTAGTTCAAACAGCTTACATTATTTTCATTGATTTACTTGTTTCTTAATTTTGAAATTAAAAAGAAAAGGTCTTGTTCTATCTATATATCTTGTTAAGATGCCATCTCACCCTAAGTGACATGGAATGATAAAGCTTAATTTAGTTGGTGATGGCATCCGGCCATCATGCCTGAGTTTGTATCCTAACTCTTGGTTTTCACAATTGTCCTTCTCATGGTGCATGGGCCTCAGTTTTCCGTGCTCTCTCCATTGTTGTTTTATTGGTTTACCTAGCTGGTTGCTTTATCGACTTCAAAGCCAAAGCGGTGCCGAAGGCAAGATTCAAGACTGCAAGCATCGGCATTTAGCTTGAAGATGTCGACTGATCAACGAGCCCCCAAAGAAGGGTATCTTTTTGGCACCTACAACTTGGGATTACAAGCAAAGCCTAAAGAAACTAATTCTGAACTTTTTATCATTATTAGTAAGGGGAAAATAAAAAAAATATACTCATCAAATTTTGATTTTAATTTAATTATACACATTATAAAAATGAAAACATCAATTATTTTTATATTAAATAAATATAATTATTTGTATATGTAATATGTAAATATAAAATAGTATTATATTAATAATAATATTAATAATTTGTGAAAATTAATTTTCATATATAAAATTAAAATTTATGTATAATTTATTAAACCAATAAATATCTTGTGTATGAACTGGGAAGCTTAGCAATTTTGCTTTGGTAAATTTTTCTATGCATGTGCTACCTTGAATTTATTTTTCGTAAAATATCCTACTCGCTTCCAGCCCATCTCTCTCTCTATATATATACATTAAATATATAATTTTATTTTAAAATGACATTAAATATACTCATTTTGGTAGAGTTCGAGTCTAACCCTTCTTTAATGTTTATGTATATTAGACTATTACACACTCATATATGAACAAAAAATTATATATAATTACAAATTTATTAAAAATTAGTATAAAAATTAAGTGTTAAAATAGTAAAATTGTGATAATAAATATTATGATAGTTTAAGTTTAAATTTTATGTGAATATATATTTTTAAATTTTATATAAAAAATATGAAAATACAAAATATCTCTAAAATAATATTTACTGTTTTATAAAAATAATTTATTTTTAATAATTTCATAATTAGGTGGAAAATGAGACCAACCCAATTAATCTATAATTGTAGAGTTAATCCTTACTGTCAAGATATATTTGTGGTCAATATTTGTTGGGAAAATGTTGATTAGCCGAGACAATTAAGCAGGAGAAAGCAATGCAGGTTTTAGCTTTTAAGGATGCAAGTCTTTCCCGCACCAATTGCAATACGACTTGCTAAGACTTGAGAGATGATGAACTCTACGGAAATTCCCAATTTTCTTAAGCATAATTATAGCTAGAATTAATTATTAACAAATACAATCCTATTGAAATCGAAAATCATATGAATTTAGACTACAATAATGCAAGTTTTGGCATGTAGTGTTTGATTTATATGTTTATCCATCCACCAAGCCGCCAACCACTATCTGTGTTCTCCACCTCTTATTTTTAGAACCAAAATCAATATTCATAATTTTCTTTGCCAGTAAAATATATAAAAAAATAATTAATATTTGGTATATTGGTACTATATTTTTTATTGCACAATCAGTCTCAAAATGTGTCTTTTAATTTTTACTATTTATATTTTTTTTTAATTTTTACTATTTACTATAGGAAATTATTTGATATATTACCGGTGAAGTTTTTTAGACACTATAAGCAGGTTGAGGATTTGACAAGTGTATTGTTGGGTGTAATAAAAAATAAAATAAAAATCTATAAATATATGTGACACTTGCCAACCTCAACTCGCTTGTGAAGTCTAAAAACTCACTTGAGGTGTATCATTTAATTACCCATTTTACTATGGGTGAGTATTTTGTACTTTGAGTGTATACTTTTTTATTCCACAAGCAGCTTTAACAAATTGACATATGTCTTTCTTTTTAAAACATTTATTTTTTAAAATCTTTTTTTATTTTTTAATTGACTATGGATTCTTATAACACCCCTCACTGGGTTAAATCAATATGTCACGAGCAAGGGATGTCACATTCGGACGCTAAGACTACTTAACCTTAACCTCAATTTCAAAACTTCATTAGAACATAATTAAGCTCATTTAGAGTGGTTTGGGTCATTTCCAAGCTATTGTCAAAGTTTGATTACATTAAGAGATCATTCGAGACCCTTTCGAAGTAAATCAAAGTAAACAGAGTCAATGTCATGACATTGGGCTAGTGGTGTCGCGACATTAACTAGTGGTGTCACGACACTAAATATAAACTTGCCTAATCTTGCAACATTGGCTATTCAATGTTGCAACATCGGGGGCAGATTGTCTAAAGCATGTCTGAAACATCTAAAACCAACTCTAAATATCGTCAATCATTCCATAACACTTCTAAACATTATGAAACATAAAACACCATCAAAACATAATGTAATTCAACATATATCTCAATCAAAGTTTAACTAAGTTTTTAAAAGCAAACAAAATATTCAAGATTTACAAGTATTTTCACTAGTAATTTTATACATATACTTTGATTTAACCTATGTACATGCCATAATCTAATTTCAATAGACCAAAACTATACTTTCTTCTGAGCTTTGAGGTATGAAGAGATAAATTGAGACTGTAACTCCACTTTAGAGTTTCAAGTCCAATCTTTACTTATGTGTTGGAAAAATAACGCATTAAGCTTCTAAAACTTAGTAAGTACGATAAAAATTATACTTACTATTGAAATTAACCAATGTTAACATATAAATACATAATTTGTAATAATATACAATGAAATTAAATAGAGAATAATTGTTGAGAAATCTCAAACTAACATCTTATAATTCATTTACCAATTTCACTAATAAGTCCATTTACCATTTCAAATTTTAGCTCAATTGTAGAATCAATAAAACACGTAGGATATGCAGAATGAACACGGAATCATTAGCACAAACATGCATACGTTATCTGACACCGAAGTGTAGAGTCAACAAAATGCATTGAAATGTCACTATCACTAGCACGTATAAAACTTTCCTATTGATATGCCATATATATCCTACTAGTTCACATATTGTCTATGTAAGTATTTAATACATTAAATTCATTACATTTACCTAACAATTAAACACAGTTCAAAATTTATACTTTTTACAATTTAGTCTTATTTACATAAAAGTCAACAATCATCAAAATAACACTTGGCATTTAATTTTACTATCATTTAACACTTCATTTAAGTTATGTATCTAATTATTTTATTTCACTTATCTAACTTTTATACACTTTTCAATTTAGTCCTCTTTACTTCAAATACTTTACACGTGAGCTATTCACTTTGTCATTTAAGTTCACCTTCTATCACCTTGACTTTTAAATAAATTTCATAATTACTATCAACATTTTCTCATGTAGATTAATCACATAAGTATTTTTATAACCAATTTAACAAGTTTTTACTTAGGTTTTATTGGATAAAGTAAAATTCTTGAAATACTGACAACCAAATGCTTGGATGAACTTCCTTCTTCTTCCTTCACTCTTTAGCTACCTCTTTCTCTTTGTCACCAACTTGAGATCCACCCCTCTTTTCTTTTTCTTCATTTTCATAAAAAGAATATACAAGATTCAATATCAAAACAATAATCAGATAATGTTTCCATGCACTTTTACTTAAAATAAACATAATCATTTTACTAACTCATGAAATTAACAATGAAACATTATCATCCTTACCTTGAACTATTACCCAAAAATCCTAACTTCACTTTTCTCTCTCCTCTAATATGAGCACTGGTTGACTTTGCAACAAACTAAGCTTGCTATGAAGTTGCATTATTGATTCCACTAAAAATCTATGAAAGAATTTAAAGTTTTCAAGCTTCGTTTGGTTAAAAATGGTGAAGAAGACTTATTTGGAAATAAAGCAAAAGTTTTTTTTCTTAAAGGTGGCGTGAAGATGGAGAAAGAAAATGTTGAAACTCTACATTTTTCTTCCCAAATATCTAATTAATTTAATAAATAAAATATTATAGAAAAATCTATCCATTATCATTTCAAAATTAATCGCTATAATTTATTCCCAATTTCCAACATCATTAAAAGGTTCATAATTTTTCAACAAATATAAGATTTTTCTCATAATGGTCTATTTTAGAAATAAACCATTCTACCCCTTAACAATCTCTACAATTCCATCTTTGCTTCATGACACCCTTTTGGTATAATTACCTTTTCAATCCTTCCTCTTTCCCATTTAATTCAATTTAGTCATTTATATTTTTAACTCTCTTTGCCTAACATTTTTCGCACTATTACCATTTAGTCAATACCTCGAATTAATTTCTCTCAATCTACATGTCTTTTTAATTCCCTATGATTTAATCATACTAATGAATCCTATTTTATATACTCTGAAAATTCTAACATGTGCAAATCTCGAAATAACACTATTTTTATCTCAGGGGGTGTTAGGGATATTACAATTCTAACAGGATATTTTAATTCTATTTTGAGTAGTGAAGAAAAGTATAATAGCTCAATGTTGAACTCATACTTTTGAAAGATTGGATATAGCTATTTGTAAGTACTGGATGTGAGATTCTTTTTCTCCGGAGTCAAAAGTTTATTGTTTGGAAATTTTAAAATCAAACTATAAACCCTTACTTCTTCAATTTGGTGAGCTTACAACACCAAAACATCTTAAACCATTACGATTCTTAGCTTATTGGTTGTGGCATAGTAATTTTCATGACTTTATTAAGGACACCTAAAAGCTTGGAAACTTAATAACTGAGATAGTTGAGACTTTCACTATTGTGGCTAAACTATGGAACAAGATTATTTATGAGAACTTGTTTGAGAGGAAAAGAAAATTTAAAGCAAGAATTCGGGGTATTCAAAAAGTGCATGAGTCTTATTTTTCTAATTGTTTGAGTACTCTAGAAGCAAAGCTTAAAGCCAAGTTAGAGACAATATTAGATAATGAGGAACTACTAAGGCAATAGAAGTCTAGATGTGAGTGGGTGGCAAATGGAGATAGAAATACAAAATACTTCCATAATTGAATCATTATGAGACATCGAGATAACCATATAAATGCACTTAAAACAGTGAACGACTAGTGTTGATTTAATAAGGAAACTATACAAAATGTGGCGGTAGGCATAGGCTATTGTAGAGAGTTAAAGGATCCATCCCCCATAAAAATGACTGATCCCTTACTAAAAATGATCGATCTTCCTTTAAAAAGATGGATCCTTTCTCTCTTCTAACGACTAGTTATTTTACAAGGATCAATTCTCTCTTAAAAGGAATAATCTTTTATCATGTAGGGCTACAATTAAATATGACTTTCACTCTCCAACACCTATAAAAAGTTAACTCATTTATTGGTATAAATACACCTCAAGAACACTCTTAGATTTTACAGATTGATATCCAAGCATTAAACAAAGTGAAAATACGAGAGAATTTTATTTTCTTATTTTTTCTTTTTTGTACATATTTTAGTTAAAGCTTCATTGTTAATTAATAGATTGTTAAGACCTATGAAAATAAAACCTACTTAGGCATATAAATTGAGAATGAGAAAGGCCTAATTGATAGCTCTTTTGAAATTACTTCCCTGACCAATAAATAACCTTGTAACTTAGTGTCCAAAATTTAACTTATCGGCAACATTGAGAATGAGAACGACCTAATTCTAATAAACAAACTCACTTCAGCGGAATTTATTTACGCTAGATCACACATCCACACCACATAATCATAAACTACAACATAAATAATTTATGTAATTTTGTCACTAGTATTAGAATTAATTGAACAATTACGGTTTAATTATTTTAAATGACAAGGCAAACGTTCTAAGCTATCAAATACTGACTACATATTTAACAAACCTGAACAATTGTAATTCAAATAGAAGATGCATGAATAATAAAGAACAAAGAAGAATTAAGCACAAATTAAGTCTTATGAATTTATTGAATCAAAATTCGATTAATTTTTTACTAGAAAAGATGGCTTAGAAACTCCTAAAATAAAGAAAACATAAAAATAAAATAAAACTAAGAGCACTTATATCCAAGTATGCTTTAGTCTTAACCTAATAATGTCTATTTATAGGTAAAAAAAATAATATAATGGAGAAAATATAAAAGTGCCATTAATTAAATAAAGCAAAAATTTCCAGGCTTTTTGGCAAATTTTGCATCAAACTTCCAAACCATTTTTGGACATCTGATGATTTTGGGCTCGAGCTTTAAAATAAATTTAGCTAATTCATTCAATTCTCTTCTAATCAATATATTATGTTTGTAACTCAAATTTATAGTCAAGATATTAAAATAGCGATACGTTGAAAGTTCAATACGCACAAAAAATTGCTAAAAATAAACTTTATGCTCCTTTTTTCTTTAAAATTTTCCTAAATCAATAATAAATAAAATAAAATAATAAATAATATAATTAAGAACATAAATAAAATAATCCAAAGAAAGAAATATCACAAATAATTAAAAAATTAGACACTTACATTAGTTTTTGTACAAGCTTTATTCATTCTGCTTGTGAGCTTACACTTTATAAACACCCACTTTCTGAAGACATTTTTTATTTATTCAAATTGGCATTTGTAAAAAAGTTTGATTTCTAGTTGAGCCTTTTGCCTTAGAGTTGTTCTATCTTAGTAATAGTAAAAGTTAAAGAGAAAGTTTTCTATCATAACCTTGAAAACTATAAGTATTGTAAAAGTTATATTTGTCATTGAAAAATATCAATTCATGTTAAAATTAAATGTCGATAATAACAATGAATCGCAAAGAAAGAGAGAAAATAGAATACACATAATTTTACATGGAAATCTTTTCAGGAAAAAACTACAAGAAGAGGAGAAAAAATTTTATTATGTCGAATTCGAATGATACAATAGGAGTATAAACTATGTCTATTTATAAGTTTGTAAAACCATATTCTAATCAAAGTCTAATAGAAATAATACAGTAAGGTTAAAACAAACCTTGCAAATTCCCCTATTTTATCACTTATATTTTATTTTAATAGGAATTTGGATCATATAACTATAACAATTCAAATACAGTGAATTGAGAAAATCCTTAGCAAGTGAAGTTAAAATAGTAAAAGTAAATAATTAAAATCATTATGAATTCATCGTATTATTTTTTTTTCAAAAATAACCAATTTACTCGCTTGTTAATAAAATTTGATCTATTAAACTTTTCAAAACATATATTAAATTTAATTTGTTGAAAATAATATAGTATAAAATATTTCATAAAATTCTGCGTAAATTAAGATTTTTTTTCCTCCTTGATATCAAAATAAATAGTTAACATATGGTATAAAATGGAGCTGT
The DNA here is from genome assembly GCA_025698475.1 of Gossypium anomalum. NCBI lineage: Eukaryota > Viridiplantae > Streptophyta > Magnoliopsida > Malvales > Malvaceae > Gossypium > Gossypium anomalum. Next base: position 8,617,834 of record CM046967.1, on the reverse strand, counting down.
AATAATTAATTATATCTATACTTGATATGAAGCACTTGACTGAATTAACAAGGGATTGGAATGAGTGGTAGTTAGGGATAGCAAAATTTAAACAAATTTATTCTGAATGGAGTGAAATTTTTTTTATTGAAAAGTGGATGCAGGGTAGATTTTTTTTTTGAATAGTGAGTATAGAGCGGTTAGCCGGTTATAGTAATTGCTTATCTCACCCTGGCTCGCTCTATTATATAAAATTATCATTATATAAATAAATTATTAAAAGGGTAAAAATGTAAAAATATAATATAGAAAAAATTAAATATTTTATGTTTAAACATTTTTTAAAGAATTATGTTTTGAATATTAACTTTACTTTAAAAGGATTGAAAATATTAAAGATAGTAGAAAAATTAAATTGAAGGCAAGTAGAAAAACAAAATAGGGTGGAGATGAATACTTCCAACATTCATGAAGGTCGTATTTACATCTACAGTGGAGCGGGACGGGTGGTAAAGCAGAACGTATCAATTGTGAAGTGGTAGTAGATTGAACAATATCTACATCATCATACTCTATTGCCATCTCTAATAGTAGTAAACTTCTTTCTCAAGCATTTAGATTGAATTTAAATCCTGAAGACCTCATTATTGTGAGAGTTTATCCTAATATTACCTTAAACTCATTTCGAATCCTAAAATTGTTATTGTTTGAAACTATGATATAGTTATTATTATTAGGCTGTATTGATTATAATTTTTCGATAATCCTATAAATATAACTATGTATTTATTCTAAAAAATCGACGTGGCGTTAGTCAAAGAAAAAAACCGCTTGCACTACCCCCGTTGCCAACCCTATTTTTCCCTTGTTTTGTACAGAAACAAGCGAATTTTCTTTTTTTGTTTTAAAAAAATTGAAAAGTAAAACCGTAGAAGAGATTGGTCAATCCAATTCTCTGGCTCTCTTTCTCTCTCTCTTCAGAGAGTTTTTCTTTGAATGTCTCCGATCTCTTTTTTTTCTATCAGTTGAAAGCATAAATAAATAAAAATCTTCAGAAGTTTTCTCAAATTTCAGATCTAAATCATAGAAGTACTTTTTCGTTTCCCCGTAATTTATCCGAAGAGAGATAAAGAGAAAAGAGGTAGAGAAATCGAGAAAAAGAATGATCACAATTCCGTATTTGACCGCTCTAACCACGTATTTCAGCTATGGTCTTCTCTTCGCGTTTGGCCAATTCCGTGATTTCTTCAGGAAAATCTTCGATTGGTGGCACTCCAGCAATCTCGAGGTTCTTCTCCCGCTTCTTTGCTTTTTTTTTTTTTTTTAAATCGTTTTCTTAATAGAATCCCCATTATTAGATTAGATGCTGCTTCAAAAAATGCGTGGATAAAAATGAAGTTGCGTGACGATTTTTTTGTTTATTTAAATTCTGTAGGGATATGCGCCGATCTGTTTAGGACTTGAAGATTTCTATATTCGGCGCTTGTATCTTCGTATTCAGGTATTTCCTTTCTTTTCTTGAAATCGTTCGAGAAAATCAATGTTATTATCTAAATTCGGTTACTGATCTTAGTTTATTATTCTATTCTTGCCTTGAAGCACTTGTTCGTATTTTATCGCTGAAGACTAAGTTAGCTCAATTTTGATCTTAAACAGTCTGTTTGCAACTTAGCTGACTTTCAGTCGCATGATTGTGCTGTTAACATGTCTTACATTTCACCTCCGTAGGATTGTTTCGGAAGACCGATAGCGAGTGCTCCAGATGCTTGGTTTGATGTAGTGGAGCGCTACTCCAATGACAATAATAAAACATTGAAGTGAGGCTTCTGATGTGCTTTCACTTTTCAATCCTATTTGAAGCTCCCTTTAACTTATTCTACAGCCACTTGTTGTATAACTTTGTTTTATTACCGCATTTGTACAATACACAGAAGATATGAAATCTAAATTTGTTCTTCTTAGGTGAATGATTGGGATAAACTGCTTGATTGCTAAATATCTATGTCACAAGCTTATGCTGACTATTGTGTTCTTGCTTACAGGCGAACTGACAAGATAAGCAGGTGTCTTAACTTGGGATCATACAATTATCTTGGCTTCGCAGCAGCCGATGAATATTGCACGCCCCGTGTAATTGATTCATTATGTAGATTTTCGGCAAGCACTTGTAGTACTCGTGTTGAAGGAGGTATACATTTTTAATTTTGTGCTGTAGTCTGTTTGGTCGCACACCCAGTTATCTGAAATCTTTGACTTTCCCTTTTTCCTACCAGGAACTACAACACTGCATAAAGAACTGGAGGAATGTGTTGCGAATTTTGTTGGGAAGCCTGCTGCTGTAGTCTTTGGCATGGGCTATGTGACAAACTCTGCTATTCTTCCTGTCATAATTGGAAAGGTATAAACACAATGTTAGCTTGAGTGTACACTTTAAAATTTCATATATAAACTTTCTTCTGGTCATTTCTCTCTGATTATTGTCATTATTATTTTTCTTTGCATATACCCACAGGGAGGATTAATTATTAGTGATTCATTAAACCACAACTCTATTGTCAATGGTGCTCGAGGCTCAGGAGCTACTATCCGAGTTTTTCAACATAATAGTAAGTTGTATGTGGTATTTGAAACTTAATAAATTTATTGATGTATAATTATACTGATATAAGTAAATTACTCTTTCTATTTAGCTCCTTCTCATTTGGAAAAAGTTCTGAGAGAACAAATTGCTGACGGACAGCCCAGGACACATAGGCCATGGAAGAAGATAATTGTTGTTGTGGAGGGTATTTATAGTATGGAAGGCGAACTTTGTAAGCTCCCTGAGATTGTTGCCATATGCAAGAAGTACAAGGTAATGCCAGTTGATATAACGATCATTTTTTTATGATTATACTTTTAGCTTGTCCTAGTTTCCTTTTCTTCACTCAATTAAAGATCAATTAATAAATGGAAAAGAAAAAAAAAATGAAATAATTTAGAGCTGTTAGACACTAAACAAGGTTGAGTTACCTTCACCTGGAAACAGCTAATTCTACATATATCTTGTTTTATAATGATTTCCTACAATTACATAGACTTGTCCGACTACTTTTGTAATGCATTTTCTTACACCATTTTTGTTTCTAGACCTAAATCTTGTGTGTTCATCTCCCCTTTGTTTCAGGCTTATGTTTATTTGGATGAGGCTCACAGCATTGGGGCTGTGGGAAAAACTGGAAGAGGCGTATGTGAACTCTTAGGAGTGGACACTGCTGATGTGGATATCATGATGGGAACTTTTACAAAATCTTTTGGGTCTTGTGGTGGTTATATTGCTGGATCCAAGGTTTGTTGCTTTGCTAATTGCTAACGTCTCTGGATCTTTTAAAAGTCACCTCGGATAGTTGTCATTTTTGTTATGTTCCATTAATTGTCAAGCTCAATTTGGATGGTCGCATGAATTGGTCCTACAAATCTCATAAATAATACGTTCCCATGTCGATTCAGGAACTTATACAATATCTTAAGTACACATGTCCTGCTCATCTATATGCAACATCAATATCACCTCCATCTGCACAGCAAATTATATCTTCAATAAAGGTTATTCTTGGAGAGGATGGTTCTAGCAGAGGTAGGATATCACATTTTCTCTCTCTAAGACTATTTAACTTCTGTTGTGCTTTTCACATTTGGATCGTCATTTCTTTTTTTGATGACTTGAGGAGGCTATTTTGTATTAATTTAGGTGCTCAAAAACTGGCAAGGATACGTGAGAATAGCAACTTTTTCAGGTCAGAACTACAAAAAATGGGTTTTGAGGTCCTTGGAGACAATGATTCCCCTGTAATGCCTATAATGCTTTACAATCCAGCAAAAATCCCTGCATTTTCTCGAGAGTGCCTCAAACAAAATGTGAGCTGCATCCAATTTGAGCTGTACATGAAATTGCATCGTAATATCTGCCATTCATTATTGCTATGTTCACAGCGCATGCATCATTCTGTACAAGGTGTTCTGACCAGTTATTGAAAATGTCCTGCTGTCACAGGTTGCTGTTGTTACAGTTGCTTTCCCTGCCACCCCACTACTTTTAGCCAGGGCACGTATTTGCATTTCTGCCTCGCACACCAAGGAAGACCTTCTTAAAGCGCTAGAGGTAATTACCCAATCTGCTGCCTTCTTCCCTGACTGTATATCGGAGATCCTAAATAGAGTGCAGTATGTAAGGGTTTCAAAGTGTTATCCGATATTGTTAATGATAATATCTTTCATGGCAGGTTATTAGTCAGGTTGGTGATATGGTGGGCATAAAATACTTTCCTGCAGAGCCTAATAAGCAGCAGCAGGACCAGCAACAGCAGCAGCCGGGGAAAGACACAATCAAGTTGGACTGAAGGGTTTTCGAAACAGGCTGACGTTGAATTGCTTGCTTTGCTTCTAGCAGGTACCGTAAAATTGATGTTTAAATAGGAATTCTTCGTCAGCCGCAATGTTTGATTGTTGTAATCTCGCTGAAAATCAGGGGGAAGTTTGTTTGTAGAACCAAATAGCCTGGGCATTCTAAGATTTTCTTACGTGTTTGTAGCAGTACTTATCACTGCGTGTTTTGGACATGATCTTCTTTGGATTTTTATTCAATTAATGTATAGGGGTACTAATTTAATTTAATTCAATTGGACTTTTTGGGTCAACCAATAGGCTACTGATACATTGTTGTGGAGTTTAGAAACTCGAGCAGATATATCAAGCTGGTACATATTTCTGTGATTAGGAGTATACTCGAATCAAGTTTGAGTTGCTACTCTTTGATTCAAAATCCGAGGTTTAAATGTCTGACTTGCATCCAATCCAGTTTTATTTTTAAAAACTCAACTTTTGTTAAGGACTACATCGTATTTCTTCAAGTTTGGTTTGACTTGATTATTTAGTGGAAAAAGAAAAACTTAAATGGCATTTGGTATTGAGCCTGTGTTAATTAAAATCTGTGAAGACTTATATTGATATGTTTAGTTTATTGTACAGTTGAGGACTAAGAATTAAAAAATAATAATACAATTTTTATTAATTTTAACACTTTAAATAAAATTTATTATTAACAAAATGGTAGTTGATTATTTCCAAACCTGTAATTCAATATATGTTTAGTAATATTAATTTATTCATTCTTAAAAAAAATAAACCAAAATTAATATATGATTAAATTTTACAATTTTACATAAAGTTCAAACTTTCCAACTAAAAAAGAGGAAAAATAATTTTCCTTCCGAATAAAAATTACATTCTCAAAATGTATCCCATTAATTAAATTTCTAAGAAAGTAAAATGATATATCGCAAAATGCACTCTTAAATCTTAAGAGAAAAAAAAAAAAGGTTCATGAACCTACCCAAGTCTAGCATATCAACTTCTCAATGAGAAACCAGAATTGGAGTACAGAACCATACCTGTAAGTGACAAATATTAAAAGGGTTAACAAAATAATACTAGTTAACTTTTTAATCCTCTAAATAAGTCATTTGCAACAACTCAAAACGGAATGGTTTTAATGGACAGCTCAGTTGTAACATATGACAATGTGTAAATGGTGGATATTGACTAAAATGCACCAAAGGTGAGATCACAATTTTAGGGGAAAGACTGCTTCATCATATAAATCTTAACATCTGCCAGAGAAAGACTTTAGATCCCAATAACATATTCACAGCAAATTTCATTGCCCGCACAAGCAAGCATGCCAGTAAGGAACTTGGGGAATTCTGATGATGCTTGCCTCCCTCATTTCAGCTTCGGTTTTAACACTGTTCTCACCAAGACAGATTTGAAGGCAAATTCCTTTCTGCATATAAATCCTTGTTCATACATGTTTCTTGACATATGCTACAAAAATGCCAGCTCTATTCTTCCCAAGAAGATATGAACGATATACAACAAATTCATGCATATGCTCAAACAAAGATCCACTAGAACTGACTTTGCTTTAAATGAAGGTGAAATTATGAGCAATGCATTCAGTTCCCACAACAGGACCAGCTAGGTCAGACTGGCAAACAAATCGGCACAGAGCTCGTCAGGGAAAAAGAGTAAGCCCGTGAATACTTCACACCACTACACATATTAAACTGACAAAGAGGATAGAAGCTCCAGAAAACAAACTTGGATTTCCTTAAAGACCACATAGATTAAGCTTTTCATGGTTGCGCCTCTCTTCAGTAATGCCTATCATCAATTCATTAATTCGAGAAAAAACAAAAATACAACTATGGCAGCAGTGGGAAGTGTATTCTTGTTGTTTGCTTGTTTTTTCTTCACTGAACCAAGATGTTTACAGACCAGAATGTACTCACAAAAGCATAAACTACTTTCTTAATTAATCTAAGGGAATGCAAAACATATCACTGTTTCACAAGCACATTTTTTTACCAAGGTGTGCTAGGGAAAGAAATAAGTTAGTCAAATTAGAAACAGATATCCATGCCATAGAATTTTAGGCTATAGAAAGTTATGATACCTTATGGAACTTTAGGCTATATAAAGTTGCGATCTTATGCATAATCAATACGAGATAGCGTATGATAAAGCCTAACCCAATGAGAATTATGGCCGAAGTAGTTATCCACTTGCCAACTACAGATGTACATAACCATGACAACTCAAGGAATTTCAGGCTATCAGAGATTCAAACATCATTAATTATCCTAACACACAATTTGCAGAGAAGTTATGGGAAACTAGGTTAAAGAACTTGAGAAGTGAATAAGCAAGACGTCTGAAGAGCACAAAATATCAATCTTCACTATAAATATTCCACGATACATCTTTAGCATCTAATTGCGAAATTACATATTAGATTGCATTATCAAGAAGAATAAGAAAACGATAAGCATATGATTGAAATCACTTTTGTCAATCACTTGCCTTTAACCAAAAGAAAAGCTGATATTATCACATTGTTTTCCATTAAAGTTCTCAACAATAGTTAGCACAATGCACTGCAAAGAATTTGCAACACTAACCAAAAAAAAAAAAAAAAAAACCTACAGATTCTCCTACTTTTCACTACAAAAAGAAGGTAAAAGATATAAAAAAAAGCTAATAAGGCTCAAAGTCTTACATCTCCATGGCTGATAAAAATTATGCTTTCAGAAACCCTATAACCATAACTCAAAAACGTCAGGAAAAGCCTTTGCCAAGCTTCTGGATTGCACAAAACATTTTCCTTCGAGAACCAACTGCATTTATTCCCATATCCTTCAAATCCTCTAATGTCAACAATGGCAAAATCTCATCGTCCACTTCATGGATTTTGAAAACCGGGGCATACCTTCCTAACCCCAAACTACTCAACCATATTCTAACCCCATCTTCCTCACACCGTCTCATTTCGGTATCTGATGGCCCAGATAACTCCACCCCATCAGAAACCCGAGTCCGAATTGGCCTCCTGTGATTACTCCCATGATAAAGAACTTCCCTTTCATTGCCATCCCCCAGCAAATTATCCAAAGAATGTATCGGGCTGTGGTCTTTCATGGGACTTTCCGAGTTCTCCAACTCGAAATCATCGTTATCTTCGCCGCCACTGTATTTTTCCTCGGTTTCCACATTATTGCTGTTAGTGTTGTTGTTGTTGCCGTTGATATTGACGTTTCCGCCGCCGGAATCGTCGAATTTAGGAACCCAATTGGATCGAACCCGTTTCGTAGCGGGGCCCCGTTTCTTGAGATCCTTGACTCTCCAACTGCCAATCGCAACGGCGTCCAAATTGGTGTTATTGTTAGCTTCTCTTTCGTTATCGACGGTTTCGTTGTTGGCGTTGAAGTCGGTGCTGAGGTTGGTTAGGGCGCGAGTCTTGGACGATTTAGCAGTCGCAGTGGCGACTGAGGGAGTTAAGGAGAGATGGGGTTGGTGTTTCCACTGCTTGGAAGCGGCGGCGGAGGAGGAGGAGGAGGAGCGTCGGAAATGAGAATCGTAAGGTTGGTCCCCGCCGATGTCGCCTAAGCGGACGCTGGGACGTCTCTGGCGTTTGGATCCAACGGTCTCGGATGAAGCAATCGCGAGGGGCGCCGCGACGCCGTTTAGAGGGGCATCCGATGGCTGTATATCCATCATGTTTATTCTCTCCACCGAATTGGTAATGGGAGGAGAGAGAAAGTGAAATAAATGAAGTGAAGAGAGAGACTGGGAGATTGTGACCTTGGATTTCTGACACGTTTCACTGTTTTCCTACTCAAAGGGAAAACTGGAATTAATCCGCTAATTTTCATTCATGTCGGGACATCACTATTACGTATTACTTATGTTCACTTCTTTGAAATGTCAAAATGTTTCAGTTTTTGCTATAAAATCACATCCAAATTCAAAAAACATTTGTTTAATCATTCGCATAAGTAATTTAATTTTATATCTTATATATGTATGCTTGACTGGAGAGGGAGAACCTGATTATAATAAAAACCAACATCTTTGCGACAAATAAATCAGGCTAAAAATTATCAATTATGATTAATTTATAATTAGCCATTGACTAAAACATACGGAAAAAAAAAATATACTCCAACCAAAAGAGTAATACAGCTAGAAATCAACCGACTTTGCCCACATGAGATTTCAACCAATTTAATGGGAAAAAAAAGGTCATTTGATGCAAAGAAACAATGACTTTAGAATGTTCTTTGCAATTTCAAACCCTTTAATGGCTAGAAATAGAAATGAAATTTCTTTTGTTTACATTCTCACTAAGAAGTTTCCGAGTTCCAAATGAATGTTCACACTTTTGCTTCTTTTGATTTTCATGGAACACCATGAATGATTTAGGACCCAACCGTAAGTCTCAGGAATTATGTAGCCAGCTTTCCAAAATCCAATAAGATCTCATGAATACAGGTTACTCTATTAGCACTGAAAAGTACAAACGAATGCGGACACCAAGTTTCGTAAACTTGACCTCCTAATCTATGCTTTGCTTTTTGAATAAAGGGAACTTAAAAGGTAGTGCAGCCTGAATATTCACTCCCTAAAAGAATCTTTTAAATCAGTATGCTTGTTGTAGATGCTTGAAGTGTAGACAGTATTGCCCTCCGATTTTTTCATCCTTTAATTTCTGTGTGAACTATGTCAAGCAATAATTTCACAGATTTTTCCAATTACCTCCAGGTGAGGTCAGTCAAGCGAGGTTTAGCTTGGATTCAATCAGCGGGAACCGTGCAAAGCTGACCGTGTCCAGGATTGTGCTCCAATGGATACATTGTTGTGCCTTTCACAAATTTTTGGTGGTCAACAGCGGCCTTTCTGAGACTAGAGATCGACATATGTTTCCTTTTAACTTGCTTCTTCAATATCGAGCACGAACTAAGCAGGTCTTCAGATCCAGCTCCAACCCTCCTACAGAATTTATTAAAGATTTTTACACTGGAACTAGCTTCTTTAACTTGCATTTATTACATTTTCAAGAACACAACCTTAAGCTGGAATACTTAGTTGCTAACTTGTCATTATATCAAAATTATTCTAGTCACACTGTGCTAAGCACTCTCTTAACATTAAACGCCATAAAAGACTCTTGAGAAACAATATGCAAATGCAGACAGGAGTTAAACATTTTTACATTCTGTTAGTGTATTTTGTGTAGCTTCTATGCAGTTTCTCTAATCTCAAAAAACACTGATGAGCCAAATAGGTGCTTTTAGAGATGAACATCGAGCTTTTGCAAAAGCTGAAAAATGAGATTTCAGAAGCTTGCATGATAAAAACTGATTTCAGCAGCAAATGACCCATAACAGGAGCAATGATATCTTTGTTCTATAGTAGCTTAAGGTTAGTAGTATATTCTCAAACATTTGTTTAGCGGTTAGATCCACTATCATCACAAGCAAGTCCCCAAAACCATGAGCAAATCATGTGTCGTACAACATAGCCTCTGAATTATCACTCATTATTAATTACCGTAAACGGAAGCAAAGGAAATAGTACCTCAACAATTTCTCTGATGCAATTCTAGCAGCTCTAATAGCAGTTTGACTTGGCACCCACTTCACAGCTCGGTTTGGATCCGACCGCATAGGAGAATGGATTTTGATTAGCTTAAAAAGATCAGATAAAAGTTTGTCAAAGATATTGATATCTCAAGACTAATTGTGAAAGGATTGTAGGTACATCGGAAAAAAAAAGAAGAAGAGATTTTGTGTCTCTTCCTACTAATAGTCATACAAAAGAGAACTTCTCTTATTATTAACTCAAAAGACCAAATCCACATAAAGATTTCAATGTGAGAGAGGGAGAGAGAGCATACACCCAAACACTCCATCATCTGGTAATAAGCCCTGCCATGCAAAGGTGTGTGGCCTTTCCGAGATTCTGAGAAATATCTAGTCCTGGGAGAGCATCAAATTTTTTTTTTTTTGGGTCACATAAACATAATTAAATTGTTAAGCTGCGAAGAAAAATAGTTAGAAGGAAGAGTACCATTCTTTATAACCCGGATCCACAGTGAAACCATACATATCCACCGAATCACATATAGAGAGAGCAAATTCAAGAGCCTTAAGCCCTGTCCCTTTTGCAGCTGAACCAAAGGATGCACCTAGCATGAGATATACAGGATTTCTTATTGGAATGTCCTGCATAAAAAGGAAAAAAGAAGTCCTTCAAGTTTATTTCAGAAGAAGGGGAAACCATGGCAACAAAGATTAAAGACATCCCCCAAAATTCCATCTGTCAGTTTTAAGCCATTAATACTTTCAACAGCAGTCATGCACATGTTTCAAATATAATGGATGTGGTTAAGCAGTCAATTTTTCATAACAAACTTCACAAGTTTTAGCAGGAACAACAAGATATTCTTTTGTATCATTTTGGAAACAAAAATGATAGGCAACACGCCCATAGCCCTAGGGAACAACTATTTCTGAGCCATTGATGAAGTTAAATCACAGGTCGATAGACATACATTAAGAGAAATATCATAATTAAAGAAAGAAACTAGATGGAATATACTAACCCGAATCATCTGGTTCATAATGTCATGAATTGTAGTTTTGACTATCAAGACCTCCTGCCTTGTTTCTACAAAATTCAAAAACTTAGCATGCTTTCAGAATTATGGAAGCATAAAAACTAAAGAACAGCAACAATGTCAATACCATCTAACTCTACAACTTTATCAAGAGCTTTGGCAGATCCTCTGTTAAGAAGCCGAAATGAACTTTTCTTGCCCACATATTCTGTATAGTTCTGCAATTGAACATTTCAACATATGAAAAAATTGTGAGAGAAATTAATTAGGAAAAAGTGAAAGCTTTATGACTGCAGCTCAACCTCAATAGGGGCACCATTCTCTCTAATGACAACATCATAGCTATCTATCTCTTTCCCGAACCTCGTTTTGAGAAGATCCCCAGAGTTGCCTATAACAGCACACCGGCCAAACTGCCTTGGAACATAAGGGGGTGTTTCAGGGAGGACAAGTGAAAGCTTTTCCATGCACAAAGTTCTATTCTTACAGTTGTTCCTATAATACAGAAAGAAACTCCATAAAACTTTGCGCAGCTACATTGTATCTAAGTGACATGGCCTAATAATCCAGCATATGAAATATATCCTTTTTAGACAAGATATCAAAATAATCAGTATTTTCACAAAATTCCTTTCTTAACCTTATTTATGTTATAAATGCATACACTAAATAAAAGCAACTATTTCAAATGCTACATTCACAAAAACCAATACTCACAGAAGCACTCCTTTATTAATCCTCCGCCATGCGTACTCCTCCCAACCATTTGGTAAAGCATCAATGAACTCCCTAGTGAGTATTGTAGTACTATTCCTCACCTGACCAACAAACTCGCTAAATAAGAATCAACAGTAAAGAACCATAAAAAAAAGCAACACATTATACCAACAAAACTCCAAACCGAATGCAGAAACAAATAGGGAAATCACCTGTTCCCATGTGGCAACTGCTTCACAAAGATTGAACTCAAATGATAAGCCTTCAACTTCTCCAGTTTTAGGATCCTTCTGTTTACATAAATGAATTTTTCAATCAACAATTCCACTAAAAAAAATCGCAATCGAGTAAAATGTAAATTAATAGAATTGTTAAAACAGAAACCTACCCATTTGGAGTCAGTGTCGCTAGGATAGGTTAGTGTTACTTGGCAATCATCTTTACCACTTTTGGCTTGTAAACCTAATCCATTTGCAGTCTGTATGAATTATAATAAACCAAAATATACCATTAAAAAGAACATAAAGGCACAACACAAAATCAAATTCGATTTTATTTATAAAAAAGAGAGAGAGAGAGAAGAAAACATCAATTCCACAAGAATTCCAACACATCAAGACAATTCTTTAAAAAATGAATGTACCCAAATTAATATTACTGACCACACACTTCTTAAAACCACTTTGCAGAGACTGCAGTGCTTGCCAATCTTCATCTGTCAGCTGATAATTCCCATCTACTAAATATAAAAACAGAAATACAAATAAGTGCGTATATATGTGTATGTGTGTGTGTGTATGTCAGATACGTACAATGAGTGGAGAGTCCAGTGATGTAGATGATAATGGCTGAGAAACCAGAGACTAGAGTCAGCAGAAAACCCAACTGCAAAATCTTCATTCAAAGGGGCTTTTGAGAGATAAATAATGGAAATAATTGTTCGGTTTACAATGTTCATTCAATGGAAAACAAGGATTCTGTAATGAATCTGAAGAAGCAAATCCCAGATCGACTTTCCCCAGCAAACAGCGTGTGAAAAGTGATCATAATAATTAAATTAAAACAAAATGAGTCGTCGAATCTAATCTAAACGCTGCGTAATGGAGGCCCAAATGGATTTAAGGCGGTATTTGGTTGTTGGGTCACTGCTCAAACTTCCGTCCTAAAGTGGAGCAGAGTGGGTTTATACAAAAAGCCTAATTCATCGTAAATGGGCTTACAGTAAAGCCCTTGACCTAGAATCAACTTATTTTGTTCCCTTTAGCCCCAATTTTTTTTTAACAATCTTATTATAGGTTCTAAACATATCTGTTACTTTTTACAAAATGTTTAGAATTACCTATAACCCCACCTCAACCTATAAATAGGAGGATAATATGCTTTAGCACACTCAAACCCACTTCCACCTACATTGGCAACAATGCCCATGCCAATCAAGTTAAGACTCAATTGACCATTTGACCCTAAGTTTAATAAATGAGAAAATGATATATTTAATGCACATATTATATTTGTGTCTAAAATTTTGATATAGAAATGAATTAATACAAAAAAGATGAAACATATTTTTTTATTAAATTTTAAATTGATTAGTAGGATTGATGTTACAATAATTTAAAAAATGAATTTAAATAGATATAAATGTAGATATTATTTCAATAATTCATGATTTTTTTTATCTTATATTTGACTTTTCACTTTCCATATGCAAAAAGTTGGTATTAGATGTCCTATATTATAAAGCAATAACATAGGTCAAATTATTATCAAGTGGTCAAATATATGAATTATTGAAAAACAAGTTATATAATGATACGATAAAAGATACAAATGCCAATTATCAAAGTTGATATCCAGAGGTATAAAAAAAATCTCAATTTGTTTTTCTCTCATACATATATTCTATATTCTGTATTCTAACATCAACCATATAAAAGTTCATAGATTATTAATATTAAATCAATCAAAGAAGTGAATGAAACAGTGCACAAGCAAAAGTCGATTTCACTGTTTTATTGAGCAAACAAGTGTAGTCTCTTTCATGGAGGCATGGGCACCAACCCTAGGAAGCAACTTCTTCTATGTCGCCTTCGCATTAAATCTTTATATAAACACCGGCCACCCCTCCGGAAATGAAACGTGGCATTACCGTCGTTATTTTAGAATTTTAGTTCTCTCTAGTGCTTATTATATCCCAAACTACCAAGTGAATCTCGTTTTCATGGTATACATTGGACCACCATCCTTTGCTATCCCCCGTCAAATATTTGACTGCATGGTCGACGTCTTCACCCATTTCATGATGTGCTTTGCATGTGAAATCTCTCGGAAGGGATGGCCCATTAATGTCTGCTATAACATTGAATGTTGCATGCAAAAACACTGTACCTTGATGGATGAATCTCTCAATCATCATTCGTTTTCGATTTGGATTTCATTGCTGAGCCATAACAGGCCCATCATGTAAGTAAAGATTGATCTTCCCTTTGTGGGGTAATTGTCTGTTTTTATGCTTATTTCTGTCTAAACACATCGTGGCTGTGTTGCCAGCTTGCTGAGAAATGCTTTTTGTTTTCTAATGGTTACAATGTAATAAAACCTTCATGATATATAATATTATAATTGATATGCATATGGTTTTACAGATATATTTCTTCTGCTCAGAATTCAGACACGTCCGACAGTGGCTCAGATTGTTGAACATACACATGAATAGTGATAGCAACAAGGCGGGGCGGATTTCCTCGACTCCGACCCAATGCTCGACCACTATGCTTCAATCCTAAAACCGAGTTTAACCTGAAAAAAACTTAATCCCCCCCTTACTCGAATTTTATTGCTTCAAAGTTGATGTGAATTTATTTTCTATGAATGGATAAATGGTGCAAATAAATAAAATGGAGCTGATCTTGCAAACATATATATACATATATGTATATATTTTATGATAGAATAAACCCAAGACCTTTGAAGTAGAACAACATGTTTGAGTACTATAATATTACTCGTTTTACTCTTCCAAAACCAAGACCTATACGTTAATTAGTGGTGAAGGAACAACATTTTTGAGTTTACATAAAGTAGAACAGAGGCGACCAGATGAGTGGGAAAGGAGAATTCCAAACTTCAACTTAAGTCCTGTTATAAGCCTATAAGAATTTATTTACATTGATGCATAATTGGAACTAATTTAAAACACAATGAACTTATTACTTTATGAAGATCATTTGTTTATTATCTATTACTTTTCCAATGCACTGATGAAATTACTCAACAAGTAATTTGCAAAGATGAGTGTAAAAATTTTTTGGAGATTATTTGACATTGATAGCATCTTATTTTGAACGTACACAAGAACGTGGATTTTTTTACAGTATTAAGCTATTTATGAAAACTTAGATCACATTGAAAGTCTTTTCACATCATTGCTTAGCTTGACTCCAGCAGGAATTATATTCACAATGAGTTGCTAAAATCTTCATTTGGTCAAAACATTCCAACTAAGATAAATTACAACAGCCGATGAAATATTCCGTAAGTTGCAACTGATTGTATATTTTGTAGGCATTAATAGAATTCTTCCTCGGTTGCCAAACGAAAACATCAACCATCAAGGGGAGGCAAGGCTAGCCCATAGGTATTTCACATAATGAACTCTTGGATTGGAGTTTTGGAGAACAGTGGAATAGAAAGCCTTCGAAGTATGGTTATCTGATTTGGAGTAGTCTAGAGAATGGCCTTGCAATAACTAAAGGAACTCCACTCATTGATCAGATTCCCGTCAAAAACTCTACTCTTAGAATCGATCTTCCACTGCCCTTATTTACCAAAAAAAAAAAAAGAGAGATTGAAATCTCTATCTTCTTCAATTTCTTGACAACAAGAGTATGAATGCCAAAAAGTTCCTCCAAATCACGATTATAGGCAGTTACAAGTAGGGCTAGAAGGCAATAATTATTTTGACATTGTGGTTGTATTTCGTGTTGGCTAAGGGGCCTCATGCCAAAAACTAATATCTTCAATGTTGTAGCGTTAGATCCACTTAGTAAGTAGTGTTTGATTCTAGAGATGTAGTCTAATTAATCTGAGCCCTCCTTGCACTGCAAATTTATTCCAATTTGGTCATACGTAACTTTCTCTTATTTCACACATCTTCTCTGAAAAAATCACTCATGAGTTTATCTAATTGAGTTTCCACCCTTTCTGACATCTTAAATAACATGTAAAATAGTGATAAGCTCACAAGCCCCGACTTAATCATAATCAGTAGACCCCCTAATGAAGACATCTTAGCCTTCGAACATTGAACATTTACAACACATATATTAACCATTTTTGCATCAAACCCAGACATGGCCCGTAAACAACGACGAGTTTCCTCTTCCACTTTCACACACAAAAAAAAAAAGAAAAAGATAGCCGCATCCCGTTTTCAAATTTAATACCCTTAATGAACTTCATCTACACCGCTTTAATCTTTATGAATTACAACACTCAACTCCTCAGCAATCAAATCAAAATGCAAAGGCCCACTCAACATTATCGTAGGCCTTCTCAAAGTCAGTCTTGAATGTTGAACCCTTCAGCCCCTTTTTCGTAGCATGTAATGTATGGTTCCATTTGCGATCAATGAGCAATCAAGAAGCTGCCTACCAAAAGTCTCCTCGATGACTATGCCCATTACAAACTTTTGCAATAACTTTGTATAGAGACAACCAGTTGTATTCATTAAGGGAAATGGGCCTCTTGACCTTCAAGATTAGCATCATAAAAGACTTGTGGACTCACTTGCATATAAATCCCCCATGAAAACCATAATTTCTCAATTAAGGAACTCCCGATAGGTTTGGCCAAACTTCATATTGAACCCGCCCGAGAACTCCTGCTCAAGATATTTGATGTTGTAATCCTTCCTATATTTAAATTCAACATTTGAAGTTTATTAAGAGGTCAAGAACAACAAAAATATGCAAAGGGATGGCCCAACCAAGATTCTATAGAGGAAGGCATCTTAGTCTTTGTCAAACATAAACACTAATAATTACATTATCCTAATAAATATGAAAACTTAATAGAGTCATGAAAGATAAACTACTTTCCTTGATGTAGTTTCAACCAATGGATTAAGAAGAAAAAAAAAGCTTTGCCCATGCTGTTTTGCCAATAAGTCTTCAAGATTTTAGACAGCCAAAAATTTCAAGATTCTCCTTTGACACAGTTGCACCATATGTTTTAGTTTTTACAATAAATCCAAATTTCATAGGATAATTACGATAATTCATTACATTAATTATTAATATATCTCTTTTTTTCCCCTTTTATATATATTTCTTCTTTTTTGCATGTTAATTTTAGGACTATGTTTATAGAAATGTATATATAACAAGATATGTCACAAATTACAGTTTCTAATTACACAAATCTCATGTTTATAGCTTCTTATTATTTGCATTAATTTCTTAAACATTTAATATAAAATTAGACTCAATGATTTTCATTATTTTATACAGAGTATTAAAAGTAATCTAAGGCTTAAATTGAGTATGAAAATAAAAATTTAATTAAATACGAGAAAATATTAATTAAATACGAGAAAATATTTGGTATGTTGTTAGTGGAGTTCTTAGACTCCACAAGCATAGTAGTGTTCTATAAGGGTATAATAAAATTAAAAAAGAAAAAAAAAGACCCATGATAATTTTTTAAGGCTGCTTGTAAAATAATAAAAAAATTAACCGTCAATATGTACCAAATACTAACTCAATTAAATACACGTGTTTATTGAGATATATTTTAATTTTAAAAAATAAATAAATTGGACACATATCATTATCTTAATTTTATTGGTGAATTTTTTTCTTTTACGGACAATGTAAATTACCAATATCATATAGTTTGCAAACAAGTATTTAATAAAATATATGAAGAAGACAGATTAAAATATTAATGAAATAAATGGGGCCTGCCATGTACGTATTCAATTCCTTAAATGACTGTTTTAAATATAGTAATATTATTATTATTATTATTATTAGAAGAAGAAGAAGAAGAATAAGGAGACAAAAGAGACAAGGCATTTCAATGGGAAAAAAGGGACCGCGCCATGCCGGTTTGCTCCTCTTCTCCATCCATTTGGTCCCCACCCGTTTGGTCCCAACCAGAGGCATGCAGCTTCTCCGCTGCACCCTCACCTGGTCCCTCCCAAAAGTTGCCCGAACATGCCCATATACCAGGGTTTGAAACTTCATATCTATAATCTTCACATTGCTAAAATCTCGTAACATATTATACAGTCTCATTCTAGTACAAAATAAATTATTAAAGCTGTCCATGAACGGGATTAATTCGACTAAAATATATAATTAACCGATGATATAAGCAATTACCAATAAATTTTGAGATTCAAATATCCAATTCAATGAATGTTACTCCTTAAAGATTCCCATCAAACTAACATGTTCCATCAACCGAAAACATAAAATGATACCCTCCTTCATTTCTTTGCTTTCTTCCTAATATTCTGTCTGTTTTGTTTTATTTTGAATTAAACTCTTTAAGGCCATGCATGCATGCATGCACCCTCCTTAATTTCCATTGGTTTTGAATTTGATTGAGGTGAAGTTTTGGAGAATGATTAAGGTTGTTAATTGTCATTTCCTTCTTTACAAAATGGTTATATGTTCGTAGTTAACAGTTTAATTACTCTATTATTATAAAACTTCCAAAGATTCTTCTGTTGAGAAATTATTGTATAAAATAGAGGCGTCACATCATCCTGTATTCATTTATAATTATTTAATGATATTTTAGTAATTTTTTTTCATATTATTGATACATAATTTTAGTATTTTTTTAATTTGAACTTCGAAACCTGAACCCCGAACACAACCCTAAACTTAAAACTTGAACTTTAAACCCCGAATCTTGAATCATAAACTCTAAATTTGGCCTTTTGATTCATGGTTCATGGTTTGGGTTTGGTGTTCAAGGTTCGGGTTAAAAAAATGCCAAAATTATGTATCAATTGTTGAAAAAAAAAGATTTTTGGAAGTTTTAAGGCATATTCTTGATTAGTAAAGGTGGAGATTTGAATAATAAAATTATGGTTTTATAATTTACCGCATGAGACATTTACAACGGTATATTATATGCTCAAAATGGTTGAGTGATGAATGAGAAATTGATACTCAAAGTAAACCACTTGTGAGTTATATTGAAGAAAATGGAAAGTTTAGTCCCACATTGACTGGTGTGCTTATCTCGTTGTTGTATCCTGGGTCGACCAACGTTTCTCCAACACTAAAGGAGCGGCTGAATCTGTCTTAAGGAAACTGTAAAAATAGACCTCAACTACCAGTTGGTTTTTCCTACCTACCTACGAGTATAAAATTTTGATCCAATTTTATTTCCAATTTATACTTTTTGTTGTTCGATCTTGTGATTTAAATAAATATTTTATATTACTATTTATTTCACTAATGTGTATAATATTAATAAAATAAAAAAATACTAAAATATCATTAAATAATTAAAAAGAGATACAGAATAACGTTATAGTCCTATTTTATATCATCCTTTCTCCTATCTATATAATTCGGGAATGTGAATTTATTTTTGCTTACTTGAGAGAAGGAATCAGAATATTTGAAATGACTGATATTTTTTGAGATGATGGTAGCTTTTATTTGGTAATTGCGTATTTTATTTGTGACAATGGTGTTTAAGGTGTTTTATATTTATATGAATTAATTTTTAATGTTATGTGGGTTGTATATTATTTTACACTTTTATTTTTTAATTTATTAAATAATATTTTTTTAATTTTAAAAAAATACATTAATATTAATAAATTGAGAATTAATTTAATTTATAATAAAAATTGATTAATTTTGAAATGTATTTACTAGAATAAAATAATGTTTTAAAATTAATAAAAAAAAAATAAACAACCAATAGTGAAATATTAAGTGATTAGATCAAATAAATAAAACATAAAAATTAATTTATAAAAATCTAAACATATAAAATTAAATAATTAATTATCTATCATTTTCTTTATAAAAATAATTAAAAAGTTGGTTTTGTATAAATTAAAATAAATAAATAAAATCTAAACATATGTAATTAAATAATTAATTACCTATCAATTTCATTTAAAAATTTAAAAGGTTAGTTTCACGCTAATAACCGCACTAAATAAATTATTAATTGATAGACACAATATTTCAAAACACATAACACTGCCTATGGTTAAAAAAAATCATAATTGCACAAGTATAATAAAATAAGATAATAGTAAATTATCAGATATTAAATAATAATAATAATTGAACGTATAATATATAAAAAAAAATTATTAAATCTTTTTGGTGATGGAAACAAAGCTTATAAAATAAGACTAAAAGTTTTTATTTTTAATTCTTTTGTTGTTACTTGAATAAAAATGTCTATCTAATATATCTATTTACACGGTTAAATCTTAATTTTAATTGGTATATAATTATAACACCAACTAAGAGATAATTAAACGTATTTAATTTAAGATGAATTTGAACCACAACTAAATGATAATAATTGGAAAAATATATATTTATAATTATTTTATATTTAAACTAATATTTTACAATGTTATCATATTTAAAATAAAATAAAAATTAATTTATTGTATAAATAGAATAGATACATCTATTTTATAAATAACTTTTAATAAAACATATGTTTCAGTTTTATATTTTAAGAATTTAAAATTATAAAAAAATTTACATTTCATTTATTTATTCTAAACTTATTATTGTTTAAGATTATACTTTAAATAGATTTTAAAATTGTATTTATATATTTTTTTAAATCAATTATATAATTTTAATTATGATAGGAAAGACTAAAAATACAAAACTATAAATATAAGATTAATGTTTTATTTCAAAAAAATCAAAAGTGATTTTATTAATATATAATTTATTTTAAATTTTTTAACATAAACAGATAGCTAATTAATTTTTATATAATTTATTTTTTACGTTTTGAATATTTTTACAACACATTAATAAAATAGTTTCTAGGATATTAATATTTTAATTTATTTATATTGTAATATTAAAGTATGTTTTTATTAATATAATAAAATTTTAATAAATTAATATAATTTTATTAATATAATAAAATTTTAATAAATTAATATAATTTTAAAACTTTAAATAATTCAATAAAATATTAAATATTTTACATTATTTAAAATTTAAATTTATTTTGATCATTAAACTTAATTCAAAATCAGACCTATTTCTTTTATTTTTCTTAAATAATAATTTATAATTAAATTTTTTAAATGTAAAAATTTTTTTATATTTTTTTATATTTTTCTATTTTATTCGTATATTAAGTCCTATTTTAATTATTTTATCATACCTAATTTAAAATTTTAATAATATTTTTGTTGTTTTAAAAAAAATTATAATAACTTATTATGTTATTTTATTTTAAAGAATATTTTTAGTTTTTAATTAAATAAAACTTACTTATGGATTTATATTAAATAGATAAAACTAACCCGTGCATCAAATAATTATGGAATACTAGAATTTGTCACACCCATGATATGGATGAAAGAAAAAACTTGTTTATATATATATATATATGTGTGTGTGTATTGTTATTATCTTTTAAAATTTATTTAATAGTGAATAAAGGTGGAGTGATAATTAACTTGTATTAGAAAATTAAATTTTATATTTCTGTCACGCCCACAATGTGGGTGAAAGATAATATTTTAAACATATATTTTTTAAAAATTTGCTTAAGAGCAAATATAGGTGGTGTGATAATGAATTTATATTTTAATATTATTGAATATGTATTCGACCCTTGGATTTGTATTTTTATTTATTTAATGATGATATAAGATGTGAAAAGATAAAAAGTGTCATTATATTAATATTAATTATAATTTAAAAGGAATATTTCTGTAATTTCATAACTGAGTTGGTGAGTCAGAGACTCAGGGTGACACCAACTCAATAAAGTGCTTAAATATAAGTACTAGAAATCCTATAGATGGATATGCATGTGGAAACTACAGATGTGTGTTTAAAAATAACATAAAATAAATAATGGAACATAAAATTTGAAACAAATAATAATAACAACACATATGCAATATGCATGAAATTAAAATAATAAAAGAATAGTTTAACTTACGAGTAAAAAAAAAATGAAATAGGTAAATACATCATATTAAAAATATTAAATACACCTAAATTGTTTATTATGATATTGGCATTTTTTTATAGCATGTAAAAAGGAGATCAAATTTGTGAAAAGAAATTTTAATATTAAAATTCTATTTTTTTAAAATTAAATATATTGTCGCAGCCAATGACATTATCTATTTACATAAATTTGGCGAGAGAACACATATTATGCTAAAAGTTATTTTTTTGTAAGTTTACTTAAGAATTATTATTGGTGTAATAGTAAAGAAATTATTTATAAATCCAATAATCTATTAAATATGAATTTAATCTCTAGATATGTTAATTTTAGTTCTTTTATTTAAAAACTATATAAAGTTATGAAAAGACAAAAAGATAATCAAATAATAATAGTAGTCATTTAATAAAATGGTATATTAATCATTTTCAAACCGAGTTGGTACTCGGTTAACCCGTGACACCAACTCAACCAAGGGCTTTATTAATAGCATAGATTAGAAGATATAATTTAGATTTATTATTTAATATTAATTTTTGATATATCGTCAGTGCATAAATCTCATGCACCATTAGTTAATAATAAAATATCACGTCAATTAAGGATGAATTTAAGGGACTGTAAGGCCTTGCTCCCTTCAAATGGAAAATTACTTGTTCAATCCCTTCATAAATAATGAAATTACAAATTAATATATGATAAATTGCACTTTTCCTCCAAATTGGAAAATATTCTTTTTAGTCCCTTAAAAATGATGAAATTATAATTTAATCAACGATAAAATTATGTTTCGTCCTTTCATAATTTTATAATTAAATTTCGACCCCTAAAAATAGTTCTAGATTTGCCCCTGATATCAACACTGCCTATAACAGCCCGGTTTTGAGCCTAGTCGGAACAGTGGTTTTGGGACCACAAATCCGACGAGGACCACTAAATTGTAAAAAGTACAAAACTTGAGTTCTAGAAGCTAGAGGTGTCAAATTGCTATGAAACTTTAAATTAGAGGTCCTTATATGGTAATTAGACCATTGGATAATTTGATGGACAAAAATGGACATGGATAGGTAAAATTTCAAAGAAAGGCATTAAGGGTATTTTGGTCATTTGGTAATTAAAAGAATAAAAAGGGAAAATAAAAGCCAAAATTGATGCTCATCTTCCTCATTGGCCGAAAATTAGAAGAGAAGCCATGGCTAGGGTTTGTTCAAGTTTTGAAGCTCCATAGTAAGTGCATCCTAGCCCCGTGTTTAATGTTCTTTACATTTTTTAAGTCATTGTAACCCGATTTACCTATTTCTACCCTTGATTTGAAGTAGGGTTTATGTTTAAAAATTTACCCATGTTTAACATGTATGTATTTTGATGTTTAATGGAGGAATATGTAAGTTTGATACTAGAGAAACGACTTTTACTAAGTAATTTTCGGTAAAAATGCATAAAAGGACTAAATTGTAAAAGTTATAAAATTTGTCATAAAAGTGTGTTATAATGGAAATTGTGGGTTGTTTTAGTTATTAAAGTGATTCGGTTAGGCTTAAAGTGCAAAGAAATTGAATGAAAATCATTTTACGAGCCTAGGGGCAAAAGTGTAAATATGTAAAAGTTTAGAGACAAAAACGTAATTTTGCCAAAATATAATTTTTGGGTCACATTGAGTAATGTGACTAATAAATGAGCTAAATGTGATGTTATAGATCGAAAAAAACGAGGTTCGGACCTAGAACGGGGAAAAATGAGAAATTGACAGTTAGGTCCCTTTTTGCCATTTTGGTGTCGAGGTAAGTTCACACGTAAATAATGCAAACTTATGTTATGTACTTAATATTTCAATATTGCATGAATTGTATATGGGTTTCTATGAAATTTATTAATGACGATTTAACGAAGGTTCAATGTATGAGAAATCCCTATTGAACCTTAGAGACGGATTGGATACAAATATCATGACAATAAGGTTATTAAGATTCCGAGTAAGACCATATCTGGGATATGGCCACGGCATGTGATATCGTATAATACCATGTCAGAGACATGGCGTCAATATGATATTTCATGTAAGACCATATCGGGGATGTGGCATTGATACGGTACTATAAGTACGAGATTTCCAAGTATCCATAGGTATCCCGAGTGATTCAACGGGTATGTTCAAAATGAGAAAGTATGTGACTATACATGAGTGGTACAGCTATGTACACAGAACTCATGTGAAGGGATTTCGACATGTGATGAATTCTCGATAAGAATGTGTAAGCATAAGTTATGCTTATGAGATATTGATAACCATGTGATTATTGATTTACACTTATGATGAATGGATGCATGGTAAGATTTGAAATGATCATGTGTTAGGCTTATGAGCCTAATTAGGTTGTGAAATGGTACGATGTATATACTTAAATTGTGATTAGATATGAGAAAAAGAAAGGACAAGCGTAATTGTTGATTTGAGTCATTATGAAAACATCGAGTTACATGAGCTATGGATAAGTGAAAGATCGTTAAGCTATATGTTGAGATTATGGTTACCCGTAAATGACGTGCATGTTGTTAAGAGAATTGAAGTAACTTGTTAAATAAGGTGACAAGCTTTGATGGGGAAATTATGGTTGCTAATCTAATGCTAAGACATGCAATTAGTGTTTGTAAGATAAAAGAGTATGCATTATGAATGAGTATGTGGTAATCATGAGACTTAATATAAATTGTAACAATAATATTCTTATAGATGGGTAAAAATAAACGAATACTAATAGTTGTTCATTATTTGCATATGAACTTACTAAGCTCATTAGCTTACTCCTTTTCTTTTCCCATCTCTTATAGGTTAATTTAGTAAGCTCGAGTTGGAGATTGCCGGAGATGCTATCACACTATCAAGCTATCACGGGGTGTAAGCGAATGCATATATTTTAAGTTTATGGCATGTATAGGAATCTTGTCATTTGTTAATTATGTCCTTGTTAATGTGGCCGAACGTGTTGGCCTATAATGGTTTATGGTTCAAATTGTATATGGCCATGAATTATGACTAATGTTGATTATATGCTTATGCATGTGTTAATGCCTTTTGTGTATGTGAAACTAGTATGTTCATAATGAGCTAAATATGATGATTAAGTAAGATAAATAATGATATGAGAATGACATGATATTGATTTAATCACGGCCTATCCACATGGGCGTGTGACTCTCCAAATCATGAAAAAAAATTCTAAGTGTTGTAAGAGTTCCCAAATTTCCCAGTTTAGTCCAAATTCATCCCCGATGTATGTATTGGGCCACGTAGGCCCGTATAAGGGATGTTATACATATGTTTGAATGTTTTTAATTTGGACGAGATTTTATGGCACGGTTTTGAATGTTTGTTTATGTTTAAGTTCGGTAATGCCTTGAACCCTGTCCTGACGTCGGATACGGGTAAGGGGTGTTACACTTCCATAAAATAAAAAATATTGGAAGACTTGAAAATAAATACAATTAATTTTAATTAAACATAATTAAATATTAACTAGCTTTTTGGTTTTAAATTTTGAATTTTTCTCTTTGGATTTCGAATTTCAAATTTAATGTTTTTGTATTTAATTGCGTTTAATATTTATAATTAATATTTATTTTTAAAATAAACTTATTTATATTTATTTTTTAAACTTTTTAATATTTTTTTACATAAATAACTACATATCACCTTATTATTAATTGATAATACATAAAAACTATGCCCCTGCGATACATCAAATATCCTCACTATTAGTTAGAAATCAGGCTTTTTTTAAAAGTAACTTAAATTTTTTGATTAATTATGAAAATGACTCAACTTAAAAATCATGTATGTAAATGACCTGATTTCTACACTGCTTGTCGGTGTCACCAGACACACTAGTGGTATTGTCCCCCGTCACTGGCTAATGATTGCTTTTTTTAAAAAAAAAGTAGTGTTGCCTAATAAATTAACGGCACCGCACTGAAGTGTAATTATATAAAACATATCAAAACATGTTATAACATATCAAACATTTCATACATTGACTAATTAAATTAAACTTAAATAAAATCATGTCATTTCATAATTTTTTTGGTTTTAAATTAAACATATTTAAGCTATAAAAAAATTTAAAATAAATTAGGGACTTAATTAAAATATTTAAGAAAAAAATGGGTAAAATTGTTAAGCAGGGGTCACACGGTCGTGTGACCAAGCCATGTGATAGCCCTAGGCTGTGTGAAGCCATAAGACATGGTCGTGCCAACTGACCATGTGTGAGTACTCAAGCCATGTAGAGGAGGCGCACGACCGTGTCTCTAGACCATGTAACAACATGTTGCTATGTGTGCCAAATTGAAACATAAAACACACAAACCACACGGTCGTGCCATCTACCTGTGTATGGCACACGACATGTTTGAATTTAGATAAACTTGAGGAATTTTTTTTATGGATATATTTGGGTAATTTAAATAAGAATTTTATATAATTTTTTAAGTTTATTATTTTTTAAAAAATAATAAAAAATGAGCAAAGTTTATTTGTGTTATTCTTATATTTTTTTAGTGTTATTCTTATATTTTTTTAAAGGTTATTTAAATTTAATTTCAAAAGGAGACAGATTTAATATGCAACTAAACCAAAAGTTGAAAAGTATTTAATTTGGTACATGACGGCATCCTTTTTCAACTAATCTAAAAAGGGTAATTGCTCCGTCAAGTCCCTGAACGTTTTATATAATCACACTTTCTTCCGGTGCCACCAGATAACAAAAAAATTATTTTTTTTTTAAAAATGCAATCATTAACCGATGATGAGATGTCGGTGTTGCCACCAACAAATATTGTAAAAATAGGGTCATTTACATACATAATTTTTAAATTAAATTATTTTTGTAATTAATAAAAAATTTATGTTACTTTTATTAAAAAACCCTTATAAATCAAGTTCCATAATTTATGGTGATTTAGATATATTAGTTGGCCGAAGGACAAGCTTACAAAATTTTCAAGTGCCCATATATTGTTGTCTGCTAGCCAACATTGGAGACATGCAATTATAATCAAGCTTAAACATATTAGAAATAATAAATATTTATATATGCATCCAATGATATATGTTTTGTAACTTTTTATTTGTTATTTTCTTTTTGATTTTATGTATATAAAAAAAATATATGATAGGAAAGTGACAATACGAAAACCATTATGAAATAGTTTTAGCATGGTGATGTATACTATTTACATTATATGACCCATCAAATAGAAAAGAAGAAGGTGATGGGCTACTCTTTACTGGCAGTCATGTCCCCTTCATTACGATTTTGATGGGTCATGCATGTATCACATCATCGTCACCATCAACTCAATGAAGGAAAGCAAGGTAATCTTTCCAAGTTTTCTTTCGTACGTGGCTCATAAAAAAAAATCGATTTTATATATTTTTTTCTGATTGAATTAAATACGAATTTCAATTATTAATAATTCTATTTCTACTCATTGGTTCATCATGTCATCAAACATACTACTACGACTACCTTTTTTTTTTCTTTTTTTTTTTTTTTGTGGCCATTTTGTCCTTGTTTTCTTGTTTGTACCTAACATAAAACATCTCTAACGGTGAAATATATTGACAAGTGTTGAAGCTGGTAGCCTGATGCTTTCTTGCTTTACCATGCAAATTTCATACATACATACATACAGATTCCCTGGATTTGTGATGCTGAAGTAGTGAGTAAAGCTTGATTGCATATATAAAGCTGCGCTTATGATACGGTTCATCTGACTTATTGGTGAAGACTTGTCATAGGTAGGATCGAAGATTCAAGACAAATGCTTTCGCTTCCAAGTTCTGTTGGGGAGACAATCTAATATCTTCCACTGTAATTAATAGCTATCAAAACATACTAACGGTTCTGTTGTGAAACCACCTACCATTTTTCGATTTTACACTCCAATTTTTTTTTTTTAAAATTCGATTTAGCTAGGTATTTGATACGTTGGTTGTTATAACAGTCAAGAATTTTTTATTTTATTCTGAAATTATGTAGAATAAGTTTGTATTCAATTCTAAGTATTAGAGGATATGTAAATCTATCAAGATAAGGGTAATTTTGATTTCAAATTTGATTTAAGTTCACTTTTAAAGTTTGAACTCGATTCAAGGTGAAGTTTAAATTGTTTAAGCTAACTCGATTCGAAGAAATAAGATGGACTTTGAATTTGCTTCAACTGTTTAAATTTAATTCTAAATTCCTTTGGTAGAATGGATTGTTGGTTATGGTTAATAAGGTAAGCAAATGAGATTATCTGTAAAGTGTTTGCAACTTCAGCTAGATTCGAATGAGAAAACATGGGGGGGCCCTGGAAACAAAATTGAGCTTACAAATGTGAAGAGCATTTTACTGAAATTTTGTGTGCTAATAAAAAAACATTTCTTCGTGGCCAATGGTATAGAAGAAATGTTTGGTAATTTTGAAAATGAATTATAATTCAAATCAAATATAACTTATTGTAAATATTATATATATAAACCTTTATCAAGATGGCGACGTTACCTAAGTTCTACTTGGAGAAACAGTTGAGAGCTTTATTTGAGAAAACATTTGATAAATGACAATGGTCAGTCATTCCGTTGTTATCTAAAAATATAAAATTTATGTTTCTAAATAGACAAACGCCAATTGGCAAAATATGTAACGCTTTCTTTTATCTTCGTGTAGACTTATATCATTTTCTATGACGTCATATACACTCAAAATTTTGCATGTGGAATTAACATCTCTTCATCACTTTAATCTAATTTGGTACGTAATTTCTTCTATATATCATTTTTGTTTACTCTTTCTCGATAATAATTTGTAGGATAAGATAATACGAGACAATTATTTGTATGTTTATAAACATTTCATCTCTTATCTGACATAAAATTACCTTGTTTTTTTTCACTTATTTAAAGTACTCAATATAATAAACTTATATTCGATCTCAATATCATAATGCTTTTGCATTAATAAGCAACCAATCATTCAAATAGCTTTTGTTTTTCACATGCAATGCTTTAATTTCTTTATATTTGGAGAGGATAAGTACAATAAAAGAAATTGAAGATGGAGGAAGATGGTTCTAGAGGTGAGGATTGGGGTTCACTTTAAATGGGGATGGGACTTTGGAAATCGCTGGATTTTCATGCCAAAACTTTGTTTCAAAGTGTTTCACTTGGGCATGCATATTTACAAAAGGTTTGAGCCAACTCATGCAAGAAATAAGCCATGTGGGTCAGTGTAAAAACAGTTTCCACATTTTCATCCACATGTATTGTCTTCATCTACAAACAGTTTAATATCAATATATATATATATATATATATATATATATATATAACACCTGATGATTGGGAACTACATGATTGTTACAGTAAGTTTGACTTTTCAATCAAATTTCTCACCCAATCAGCATCTTCTCTCTCTATATATAGCTCAGTTGATATGGAGCCTGGAAATTAATTTCCAAACATATAAAATAATTTGTATTTATATATACAAATGGTTTTTTGCATTAATCAAGTATATGTGAGTGAATTGTTTATAAATATTGCATTAATCTCTAAAAAAATCTAACAACTCAAAGAAATTTTGCATAACGACAGTATTAGTTTTGAAGGAAGTTTCTCATTGACCTTGTTCAATCGGCTAAACCCATTCTTCAATATCAAGCTTAAAAAGCCCTTGAAGCATAATCATTCATTTAAGATCAATGGAACAACCCAAATAATATGATATTTATATTTTAAGGACTCAATTAAAATACTTAAAAGTTTGGAAACTAATTTAAAATTTAATCCATGCGTTGGAGAAGTTTGATAGAATTAACACAATATATATACGGAATTTGTGAATGAAAAATAATATGAGTTGATTAAAAAGTTTGAAAAATGAACCCTATTAGCCACTCAACTTTTTCAAACTAAATCTTTTATTCGTCGGCAGCATCGGCCTTTAGGCTGGTTGTTGGTCGCAATTTCTTCAACATTTTTTTCTTTATTATTTTATTTTGTTTTAAATTTCAATTCACATTATCATGATTTTCTCTACCATTTTGTGATTTTATATTCTTCATAATTTCGTGGTTGTCCATATTTTTCTTAGTTTTTATTTTATCCAATATGTTTTATTTACTTTTACTTTTATTTTTAATTTTAGTCATGTTCTAGCATACATGTGAGATTTGCCAATATAAGGGTGTTGCCAAATCAATTACGAACTGTTCTCGAAAGGCTTTATCATGATAGATCATAGTGATAGGGATGGATTTGAGATGAGGAGGAGGAGGATAAGCCATATGAGACTTGGCCTTTTGTGCATCATTGATACGATGGGTCTATTAGGACTTTTGTCAGTTTTGTCTTAGTTGATCGGTGTTCATTGTCAGATTGATTTGATTATGGCAAGGTTAGGATGCCAATCAACGATTTGATCAAATTAATGCATTTTTGGTTTGTTTCTGAATTATTTGTCTTTCTCTTTTTTGAAATTATTGTACAAACATGACATTTGTGCATTAATTTGTAATTATTTATTTATCATTTGTACTACAAGTCATGTTTTTTATATTATTATTGTTCATGATTTTTATTAATAATAATATTTTAAAAAAAGATAATTAAATGTTGATAACTTTGTTTTCAGTGATGTAACTAATTTATTAAATACAGATATCTTTTACGGTCCAAAATCATATCTATTAGGGACTAAATTTAGGTGTTTTAATTGAATCACTTTTGTTTTCTGAACTAATCAAATCACTTCTGATTTAGGCCATTTTGGTGCTGATTTGGTAGGAGGGGCATAAAGTTTTATGTTCTATGACTTAATTTTCTGCTTAATCAAATCATTATTCAATCATTAGGGTAATCATAAGAGTTAAGGTAATCCAATGACCAACTTGCTAATTAAGTTTACATATAATTATATATAGAGAGAAGAAAGATTTAAAGTTAGACAAGTTAGGCAAGTGACTAATCTATTTTAGTAGGGATGGGGCAAAACATAAAAGTAGTTTGACATAAATGTTTGTGTTTGTGTGTGTGGTTTCAAAGAAAATGAAATTTGGAATCACCTTATTTGATCAATAATCATTCAATTAAAGATTGTTGTCTTTAGAGTTTTAAGAATAAAATATTATTTGGTTTAAAAGTATTAACAAATTTATGTATATAAATTAATGATTTTAATGTTGTTCAAATACAATAATTTGTCAAAATTCACATTTCAAAATAATAATTTGGGTTCAAATTATCATTGTACCAAAAAGTATAGTAATTTACTAATAAAGTTAAATTGTATTTTTTAATTAAAAATATATCTATTTATATTTGAATTAAAAAAACAAAGCAATATTTATTAAAATCATAATGAAATAAGACAAAAATATTATTATGTTATATATAGCAATAAAATATGTTAGCATTAAAATAAAGCAATAATTTTTTTTATAATATAACTGAGGGAAGGGAATGAGGCTGCTTGAGATCGAACTAGTTCTCGTACCTACATAATGCTCTTGTCATTAAGTCAAGAGGTTATTGGCATAAACCCCTTATTAAATTAGTGTAACTTACGTTTTAATTATTTAAAAAATTGCTAATTTTTTTTTTTTTACAACTTGAGAGTGTTTTAACTTTTTATATTTTTAAAAATCGATAAAATTTAAACCATCACTTAATTCTTACATAAATTCTAAAATATATTTGTTACATAAATTTTTCATCCAAATCGTGAATGTGTCATAATCTATATTACTAATATCAACTTAATTAAAAAACTATATTATAGCCAAAACCAAGGCTTCCCGACACCTATATCTTCTTTTTTCTCTTAATATTATAATGATTAAAAAAAGCTATATTATACACTATATTTATAATTTTGTTTTTCACTTTACTAAATAACTACATAAACATAGTTACCCTAATTTTATTCATGTTTTAGTATATATATTAGATAATTAGGAAGAGAATAAATCATCTGAGGCTTAATTTTTTATACATTATTAATGCGGTGGATCTCTTAAAATTTTTTATAATAATTTTTTGATTTATCGAAATTCATCATCAAATTGATCTGATGATGATAGAACTAATAAAATGTAATTTTTAGTGATTTATTGAGTTAATAATAGGTGTTGCTTGTATTAGGAAAAGTTTACTGCTCTATATTTGTAAAGATCCTTTTGCCAACAATTTTTTTTTTACTTACACACAAATGTATCATGTTAGAAGCATCAGAGTTTGGATTTAAATCCTATTTTACATGAAAACATTATTTTGAAATTTTATACTTAAAGTTTCAAATCCGAAAAAAAAAAGAAGAGAAAAATATGTTTTAATTCAAAAATTGCAACCCATTCCTTCCAGGTAAAAATAACTGTCAGAACTGAATACCTGTAACAATATGAAAAAGAAACATTTTTGTAAAGTGGATTTTTATACTACAATAATTTGTACAAAATACAAATCTAAGGATATACTTTTTCTTGTACGCTACACAACATAGGGTTTAGTAACTTTGTGCTTGGGAGACATAAAATGGACAACAACAAAGGATATCTATATATATATATAAAAAAAGAAGAAGATCTGGTCTTATTTTTGGAATACATATATATCTCTTTTGTGTTCTTCTATCCAATGATGTGTAGCTGCCCTTTATTCATTCTATGTTTTCAGATGTGCTGCTTAATTCACTCAGTTTGAACTTGAAACTAGAGCAGAGCTTTGTTTTTAGCAATGGCGAAGCACCTCCTTCACCTGAAACTGATGTTTTACCTCTCTGCAAGCTTAGCTGGAAAGATGATTGTAGGGCAGCTATCGGGACTATGTATTTAATGGAAAGAACACAAGTTGTCGTTGAGGCCAGATGAATTGAGAAATTTTTGTCTTTGGTCCTCCACATCCCACAATACACTTCCATTATCCTGAAAAAGATGTGTTGTCTACTTGTCACAATGCATATACATATATACAGTATTTTCCTTTTATATAAAATACAAAAGTATAATCTTTCAAATACATATAAACGAACTCTTTTAATATATATATACATATATACAGGTATAGAATACAATCTCATATAAATCGATACAAAAAAAAAAAAGTACATATGCATGCTATAGACTGACCTGGGGGTGAGAGAAGAGAATGGGGGTTTGGCCTTGGTGTGAGGCACCTAGAAAAGGATAGTTATTAGATGGGGCAAAGGTGGCGGTGGTTGAATCAACAAAAGCTGAAGCTTGAGTGGGGTTGCATTGTTGCAGACATGGCAGTACTGGTGTTGTTGTTGATGCTTCACTGTTCACTCTCTAAAAAAATAAAATTTACTTATGTCAGAGACAAAGATTTTCATCAGCTAGCTTTTGTAATAAATTAACGGCTTTTACATTAAAACATAAATAAATAAACTAAAACTATCTTCCATTTTATCCCCCTTTTTTTTACCTCTGGTTTCACCATTAAGGCTTCCAGGTCCACTCCGAAGTCATAGAACATGGGACTCACAGAAGCAAGCTTCATTGACAGAAACTAAAATACAGAAGAAAACAAACAAAATCATTGTTCATTTAAATACTTATATTATGGAAAAGAATTAACTGTCAGAGCGTGGTTAATTTTTAATTGTATAAAACCATATACCTCTACTTGATTTTGTAAGGACTGAACATAATTGATAATTTCATCCAACATAAGGGCCTTCCCAGTTACCTATTTTCATGCAAAACACACACATGAAAGCTGTCTGAAAACGTTTCATAACTCTATGATTAGGATTAAAAAAAATGAGCTGAACTAGATACCTTTTCACACCCTGGAACCAGACATTGTAATATCTCCATCCTCTCACTGATCTTCTTTCTTCTTACCTGCAATCCAGTTTGCAGAATTGGTCAATAGGAAATATACCAAAATCTACAGTTTATGGGGTGTAAAACTAAGGGCTTGTAATGCTTGTTGATGAACCACAAGGGCTTTGGTCCCATGGATCATCCACCCACTCCTTTTAAGACCATTTGGGCTTTGAGTTTGACCAAGAAGTAGTGGCTCAGGGTTGTCTGAACCCATCTCCTGCTTTAACCCTTAAATATTGACTAGCTATAGTATTAGTACCCTTTCAGCTAGACTGTGACTGTCGGTTGCTTGGCCCCTCCTGGCTCTTACATGAATGTAGCCCGACGGAGGCTCTTCAGGAGATTTCTTTTCACCTTTCTTGCCATTATTGCACTTCTTTTTCTCCTTGGCTTTCCCTTCTTTTGCATCCTAAACGAAATAAAACAATGAAAATAGGATTAAAATTAGAAACCCATCACTGAAAACCCGAAGAATTTTAATTTAAAGCTACCATGCAACCACCATGCATACACAATTTGAATGATTTAAAGCCGTTTTTTAACCTTAGTTTTGAAGGTTGTCCCGTTTCTGGTCTTCCGTTTCCTGTTTCTGGGATTCACATTCTGAGTGACTTGCTCACCCTTTTCAAGCTTATCTACCACAGTGGAATCGCCACCACCGGTGCTCTGTTTCTCACCCACCGATGGCTCGTTATCACTCTGAGAAACAACCTTGGAGCAGTGATCAACACAGCTAGTTTCATGGTTGTTAGGATCAAACAGCGAGTCGTGGAAAAGCTCAGGTGAGTAATATTGAGAGAAACAATTAGAGGTTAAGTTTCCATCATCCATCATAAAGGAAGAAGCTTTGGGGGTGAGAGCCATGTTTTGCAAGAAAATATTGGGGTCAAGAACATATGAAAAGGCTGCCATAAGAGAAAATTGCAAGCTTTTTGTGTTTCTGAAGAAAGTGATGACAGAGAGAGAGAGAGGCGCAGAGTCTGAGACGAAAGTGTTGAAGAAAGGGCAGTGGGTCTATCTATGAGAAACAAAGATGCCATAGAGGAAGATATATATATATATATAAACATGAGGAGAGAGAGAATCAAACAAAACAAGACAGGGTCGTTAAAATTTCAAAGTAAAATCTTTGGTTTAACGACTCATCCCCATGCCGAAGTCCCTTTGTTTACAATTTCTTTTTCAGAATTAAAGTCCCTGTACATTTGACCGGTCTTCTCTCTCCTTTATCAAAACGATTTTTTTTATTCGAATAAAAAGTTACTGCTTGCGCATCGACTGTGGCATCAGACCCATATCACCCATGCATACACTACATGCAAATGGAGTGACCCAAGTAAAGGCTTATCACTACTTTTTGGAGACGTGAACCCGGATGAACTTTATGGTTAAACAGCTCTTAGCAATCAGGCTAATCAAGGGAATCCCCTATGATTTAACTTAAGTGCTTAAACCCCAAAAAACGCCAAAAAGAAAAATTACAATTTCTTTTTCTTTTTCTTTTTTCAAAGAAAACTGCGAGTTCATTGAATTACAGATAGGAAATATATACAATTCTTTTACCACCGTCACACAATTTTTGTGATTAATCTTTTCAATAATATTATTTTTAGGTTTAAATTTGATTTATCTGTTTAGGAATGCAAGGTGTTTAACCATTGCATCAACATTTGTTGAATCATGAGTTAACTGGACACCAATTTAATTAAAAATTGCTAAAAACCTCTTGATTTATAAATTAATAAATTTTATTTTAAAGGTAATTTTCTCTTTTTTATATGTTACATAAAATGAGATTCAAGTTGAATCAAACTCTCACTAGTTTTTAGCATAAATGATTTATTAATATTAAATTATGAATGAGCTGAAAGTATATCTAATAAGTTTTTAAAGAATTTTAATACAAATTAAATATGATTTTAATTAAAATAATAAATTTATAATGTTTTAAATTCAAATGATATTATATGTAAATATATTTTTTTATTTTTATAAAAAAATAAAATTAACCTCGAAATCATTTATAGAAATAATGGCAACTTTATTTTTGTTATAAAAAAGTTTCATCCCCACATGGATGTGTTATACACCAATTTCTAACTATGATGCTGGATTTGATTTTAATTTAATTTTTATTTGAATAATAAGTGAATATTTTCAATTTATTTTGTATATATATAAAAATTATTGTTATTCAAAGCAAGCTTAATTCTATATATTATAATTTTATAATATAATATGAATATGTTTATATGATTTAGAAGCAAATAAAAACCAAATGAGTGGTTTTAGGATCATGTGGATTCTATTCGGGGAGAATTCAAAAAATAATTTAGGAGTATTGAAATTAAATTTTAATTTTTAATGGTTTATATTTTTAAAATATTTAAAAGATTAAATCAAAATTTTATCCTTTTTAAGGGATTAAAGTATAATTTTACATTTATTAATTTAAAATTTTAAAATTTTTAAAGGGCCTCAATCGGTAATTTTTCATTTTAGGGAGTCAAGATCTCCACTAGCTCCGCTGATTCTATTATTTTAATGTTCAATTTTAATTTAAATTTTTAAAAAGAAAAAAAAAATCATATCAAAACCAAACCAAATCAAATGTTTATTATCCCTACTTATTTGTGATTTTAGAGTCATCATATTGAAGTTGGATAAAAGAACTATCAAATTTCTTTCCTCGTCAATGGACTAACCCTATGTACAAAACCTGAGTAAAATAATATGCCATAACTGCATATATACCATCATAATAATTACAGCCAAATCCAAAAATTCGTTCATTATTGTTTTTCTTTTCCTTTTATATAAAAGGAGGGCATCAATGGCGAATCCACTACAATGATAAATATATATATATATTTAATTTTTTATAATTTATAAAATTTTAAATTAATAATAATAAAATTATATTTTAACTCTGATCTGATCTTTTAAAGTTTATAAAAATATAAATTATATTTCTACTACCGTAAAAATAAATAATTTTTTAATTTCATCTCTTAACAACATAAATAACACACTTCCTAATGAATATTATTCCTAATTAAATTCAACTTTGATTCATTCATAATAGTAAAACTTGTATTATTTTGTTTTAAATTGAACTCCCAAAATCTAACAAAGCAAACATAACTTCGTTTGCTCCTGTTTTGTACGTAGTAGCAATTTATTTCAGTAATTGTCAGACATACTATGCTACTAGCCTTTTTTATTCAGCCACTGTGAATCTGTGGTTTGGCTGTGGCACACGTTTGTGAATTATATAATATTTCATTATGTTACACAACAAAGTGAGTAAATTAATATTTTAATCTTAAAATTTTATTTATAAATAAAAAAATCATTTATACATATTGACCGGTAAAGTATATATAAATTATTTTTTATTAATCAATCCCTAAGTATTTATTTTTATATAAATATTTTTATAAAAATAATAATTTTTAATTATTTACTGATAAAAATAATACGAATTTATTTAATAATTAGAAATCTTATTATAAGAGTATGTGTGTGGAAATTATAAATTTAAAAAATAAAAATAACATATATTGAAACGTATGGTTTAAAATGAATTAATAATAATACATAAAATTCTATGTTAATTAAACGAAAAATAAATAAAATTATTTATTATGATATTATCATTAATTTTGAATCAATAATAATACTAATTTAATTAATCGATATATTATTTTTTGAGGAAATAAAATAAAATAATGCTGTGTTGAGAAATCAACATTGTCAAGTTTTTTACTTTTCAATGTGATTAAAGAAAATAGCAATTTGATGGGATTGAAGCAACGTAAAGCATCTAATCGTACACTCGTTGCCACCGTCAAGCTTAACACGCTATCCCATTCAACTTGTATCAATTTCTTGAATTTGACTCGGAATTTAAATGTTTGAGCTTTGTTGATTAATTTTTAATTTTGATTCCCAGGATTTATTTAAGATAAAAATTAGAATTGTTTTATTGATAAGAAAATAATTATTTGATTTTATTTAATTAGAATTTTATTTTTAATAACATTTGAGATAAATTAGTGATTTAGAGTATTATAAAGTCCGAACAACTAATGTGATTAACGCGACTTGAACCCAGCTCATACTTAGCGTAACAAACACTCTTGATCATCAGACCATCACATGAGATTCTATACCTTTTAGATATTATTAATGATATTGATAATTCGAAGGTTTTGCACTTGTTAAATGTGGTTGAAGAATTGATATAATTTTAAGATTTTATTTCTTGATTATGAGGCGAATTTAAAGACACTAATTTAATTGAACTTTTAAATAATAATAAATATGAAAAATTAAAAAAACATTAATTAAATTAACAATCTAATGGACTGAGGCATTAAGATTACTCAAAAGGAAAAGAAAAATCCAATTTAAATTTTACATTAACTAAAAAATAATTAAATTGAATTTAGATTTTACACAGTTGAATTCAAATAAACCGTGAGCATAAATATTTAATGTACACCCATGAACACCCTGGCCATAATCCTGAGGGCCGACCCATATCTGTATTATAATTATAAAGTAAGCCCAAAAATCAATCAATTCTTGAATAGGAAGAATTAATCTTCAGCCCATTTCTTAACAAAAATAAAATTATACGTAAATTTTAATTTGATGCGTAATTTAATATATGAATTTTTATTTGGTGTAATTATGCACATGATACTTTGATTGCACTTCAAATGCATATATGAAACTTTAATTTTGATTTAATCATATACACTTAAATAAATAAATTCATCTGTTTATTTTTATATTGAATAAATATAATTTATTCGTGTATGATTATATAAACATAAAATGATGCTATATCAATAATTGTGTTAATAATTTATGAGAATTAAATTAATTCAAAATATCATGTATAAAATTGTATAAAATCAAAGTTCATGCATAGTTATGAAAATTTATCATTTAAAAATAATAATAAATGTATTGTTTATTGTATTTTTATATAAAAAGTAATTAGATGTACAAAAATTTGACTTTTATAAGTGAGATTAATAAAATAATATGTAGTTTCTGAAATTAAAAAAAGAACTTATGTTTTTACCCAAAAAAAAAAAAGAAAATAAATTATGTTATAATTTTTAATCTCATTTATGAATTTTGTTATTAATGAATTAATAATTAATGTATTGTACTTGATCAATTGTAAGTTCATATATCGAGAAAAACTCGTAATTTGCTATCCATTAAAAAGATTTAGAATCTTCATTCATATAAGTTAGTAGTTGTGATAAAAACAATGAATAAAAAATTAAAATAAATTGATGTATATAATAATTTTCAGAAGTAATAACAACTGGGGAAAAGAATAGCCAAAACTATTAATCACATGACAAAAATTCTAAATAATTTGTTGATTTTAATATAAGTGAATAAAAAGATAAGAGGTTTGTTGATTCAAGTAATTAAGGACAAGGTGGTAAAAGAGAGTGTTGGTTCATCTATAATAGACAGAGAGCTAGAGCTAAGGAGCTAGGGTAGAAGGAGAAAGTGAGAAAGCTTGGTTGACACTTAGGGTATTTTGAGGGAAGAAGAAGAGATCCTAGGTCTCTTGTGATCTGGGCTTATATAAATAGTTGTCGTCATATAGTATAATGTGTGGTTTTGCTTTGACGTTTTCGTTCTTAAGACTGTATAAGGTTGTTATGTCTCAATAGTCACCATGGAAAGTTTACAGTGAGTGGTTTTTTAGTGGTCCTCGTGGGGTGCGTAGCGAACCATCTCCAAATTAGTCCAGACAGGACACATGGGAGGTCCTTTACAAACTCTCCTAAGTGAGGAGTCACCACCAACAGTTCTCAGTGAGGGGTTGTATGTTGACCGTTCTCCTGCGGAGAATTGACAACGGGTTATCTCATGTCTTACCATGTTCATAATTGCCAAATTGGAGGTATAACAAGACTAGCTACAACGTAAGGGCAAAATATGATATTTGACATTTATCTACTAGTTCCGATCATACACGCAAGTAAAAGGCACCTGAGAACCAGGAAGAAGACCAATGAAGGAGATGCAAGGCGAGATGTATATGATCATATATATATCAATCCTTTCTTTTTGAGACATAACTATCATCTTGCATGGGTCTGCATGGCATTTCTTACTATGTGTTGTCAATTATGAGATCCTTTTTAACAAATAAAAATAAAAATCTTAGATCCTTATGGATGAGATTGGCTTCCATAAAATTAAAAATAATAGTGTTTGATTCACTGGATGCGGAGAGCAGTGAAATATTCTTTCGTCTTATCCCTTTCAATTATTTACGCAGGGCATGCGCCAATAATAGTAGACGTACTGAAGGTTTTCATAAATTATTAAATGCTCAGTCACAGATTATACATGGGTTCAATGCATTGCAAGTTAAATGAGTCGCAAGCAAAACAAAAATAGTACAAATTACACATGCTTGACTTTTTTTTACCTCATGTTTATGTCATGCATTCTTTCTTTTCTGATTGGATGGTCACTCTTTTAATCCCAGAAATCCAATTGTGTTTGGTTAAATAACAACTAAAGTCGGTCTCATCAAAAGTTTAGTAAGATATTTTATAGAGTAAGAAGTTTTTTTTTTTTTTTTTTTTTTTTTTTTTTTTTTATATAAGATGGTGTACAATTGTGCCATAAGTCGTAAAAAATGGTTACGTGGTGCATCAGAGGAAGCTTGGAGGAAGTCTAGTTTGTTCTCGTTTAGAGTGATTGACTTGACAAAATGAGATAAATTACATGAACTTTTTTCTATAACTTAAACCACAAACATGTAATTTCAGCTTTGTGTTTATTGACCTAATAATTAATGTGGATGAATATTAATGACTGACAAGGTTAGTTAGGACATATCATTTCACCCCAAATACAAAGCACCTTAGCCAAGTCCCTAACCCGTACATATGTGCATAAATGAGCATGGGTGGAAGGACATAAACATGAAAAAACATCTTAGTTTGCAAATTGCGAAGTTGATGAGGGTGACTCATAAATGACAACGTACTCTCAAACTAAGATAAGATAAAAATAATAATTAAATACTATAAATTCGAATGTTAATTTCTTCATGGATGACGCATTACAATTGTACGTACCATGACAGCCAATAGCTTTGAATGGTACATGTAAAACGTTAACAATTTGTAAGCAAACTAATAAGGCCTGGATGGACTCCCACACCGACATTGCCTGAATCCTTGCTTTTTCTATCTGGCTTCTAAGCTTCAGAGTCGACGTACTTGAACCAATCAATCACGTTCATTCTACCTATCGCCATCTTATGCTTTTCCTAAATTATTTTTTTTCGTAAAAAAACCAAAAAATACTTTATATTATAGATTGTATTTTAGTTCATTTATTAAAAAAAATAGATAAATTAATTCTTCTATGTAAGATGAGTGAGTAAATTTATTGTTCATGTATAACGTATAATAATAAATTTAGCCTTCAATCTTTACACATTTATTTAATTTGACCCCTATTTTTTTATTAAAAGTAAATTAAAAATTTTTGAAATTAATAAGGATAAAGGGTCAAAAAAGCCTTAGTAACAAATTAAAAAATCAATTAAACCCATTTAAAATTTAAAAGTTATTAAACAACATAAAAACTATAAACAAAATTTATAATAAAAAAGATAATAAAAATTTAAAATTATAAAAAAATTATTAAAAAATAACAATATTGACCCAAGACATTTTATAAGCAGATGGTCGGGAACCTAATGTATGCATCTACAACGCGGCTGGACATCATGTACAGCGTGAGTCAAGTAAGTTGATACATGAAAAATCTAAAGAAGTTCCATTTTCAAGCAGTAAAGCAAATAATATGCTATCTCAAAGGAACATGCGAATTTGGATTGTTCTATTAGAGAATAGAAGAAAAGATTTGATTGGTTATACAGATAGTGGCTCTGCCAATGACATTAAAGACAGAAAAAGTACATCAAGCTATGTATTCATGATGAGTGAGGTTGCTATCTCATGGAGTTCAAACAAGCAACCGGAGTTGAGTCTATCAACAACTGAAGCAGAATTTATAGTTGCAAAAGCAAGCTCATGTCAAGCTGTGTGGCTAAGACGGATACTTGAGATAGTAGGAAAAAATCAAACAAGTCCAACGGTTATATAGCGTGACAATAGTTCTACCATCAAATTATCAAGGAATCCAGTTATGCATGGGATAAGTAAGCACATTGATGTATGCTTTCACTTTCTAAGAGGTCTTATAAGGAATGAAACAGTTGAACTGCAGCATTGTAGTTCACAAGAACAAGTAACAATGTCATGACTAAACCATTCAAGTTAGAAGACTTTGTTCAAATGTGAGGCAAGTTGGGAGTCATAGCAAATGTAAACTGAATGTACGGGATGATTCAGTTTAAGGGTGGGGATATTAGATATGTTTGAATAAGTCTTCAACTGTTACTAGAATACTGGAGGTTGTTAGCTTTGAATAAGTCTCCTAGTTTTACTAGAGTTATATTTTCTTGTTTCTAGTTGGGTAGTTGCTAGAAATTAACAAATAGTTTTGGATTTAATTTATTATCTTTTGGATATTTTATTTATTTTATTTTATAAACTCGATTATATATATTTGGTCAAGTAAATGAATAAACTAGGTTCTTCCATCAAATACTTTAATAATTGAATTTCTTTTCTAAGAGGATTGATGGGCGTCGAAACCACCAAAAATAATTCCTACAAAATAACTTTAAATAGTAGTAAAGAGGGTTAGTAGGGTCGAGTCTATAGGGATTAGATGTTATAATCAACTTCCGCATTTAACTTGTGAACAAAATGCTTTTCATGTTGAAAGTCGTGGCAAAAGTCGTGCCAACGACTCCAAACGGGTTTTGAAAATGTTTAGAAAGTAAATAATCGAATCAGCATAAATAAACAATTAATTAATATTGGCAATAAATTTAAATAGGGAAATAAATTCGAATATTTTTAAACAGAGATAATAAGCCTTAACCCCAGACTCAGTAGATTCTAGATTAAGAATCGGTCCTCAAAAATTAATCCTCTCCTCCAAACAATAAGTTGGTTATAGCAGTTAAGAACGTCCTAACCACCAATTCTTCCTCTTGTAGCTGGTCCCGATACGACCTGCAAACCAACCCTTACCAATTATCTAACCGAGATACACGTGTTACCAATTCAAGATTCCGGCAGCCTTGCGCCTTGAAGAACCCAACTCGAATTAACGGCCTCAATCGCATGGGTCGTTTAAACCCGATCACTTCTTTCTTGATTTGTTCTAGGAGATCTGAATACAGCACGGCCGACTCGTTTCTCCAACTGTCAGCAAACACGACTCCAACCCAGCGTACACTTTTTGACTTGAAATCAAGCTAACTTTAAGGGATGAGTTGTCAATCCCGATACTTAGGAAAAATGTGAATACCAATTGGAAAGATTTTTAGCACGGATACGTATCTCACGATTCCCGACAGGAAAGAA
Source organism: Gossypium anomalum (assembly GCA_025698475.1). Classification (NCBI taxonomy): domain Eukaryota; kingdom Viridiplantae; phylum Streptophyta; class Magnoliopsida; order Malvales; family Malvaceae; genus Gossypium; species Gossypium anomalum. The sequence continues at coordinate 8,574,535 of CM046967.1, read as the reverse complement.
CACCGGCCTAAAGCTAAGATAGAATTTAGTTAAACATGAAATTAATCATGTTTTGTAGGTTTTGAGAGGTGATTTAATTGAAAGGTGGTGAAAATTGGGAAAGAGAAGGACTTGGAAGATAATTAGACAAATTTTAAAAGAACAAAGAATTGCAAATGAAAGTAGCATAATGCTACGCACCAAATTTGAGAAGAGAAAATAATTCTAAGAGAAAATAATTCTATTCAATTCCAAATTGAAATCAGAATGTAAAATTGAATGTGTCTTTCCTAAGTATATTAAAACTCTATTCATATACATGGAATTTACTAATTTTGGCTTTAACTACTTCAGCATATAATTAAAATTAAATAAAAAATAAAATACATATTTTTTATTTTTGGCTTTTACAAAGTCAAAAGAATCTGATGAGTCATTGGCTTTCTCTACATTTTTTATTCGGCCTCATTTTATTGATTGTGTTTCAATTTAATTTTTTTTTCTGCTCATTTTTTACTGTTAGCGTCCTAATTGCATCTCTGACAAGATTAAAGCATAAAAGCACTAATTCAGCAGGGATCAATTAAAAAATTAACCGAATAAAACACAAAAAGTCGTACAAATTAATATCTTATCAAGGATATAGTAGAATAAGTTTTATAGTATTTTTACCTTCTTTTTCCGATATAAATTCACTCATAATATTATCTATGTTTACATATATCAATATATATCCATTTCCGATACTACTCATAAACCTGAATATCGAAAGTGTATTTTGTGCTTTTGTTTTTCAGCTTTTTAAGTAAACTTATGGCCTCTGAAAATTGAAAAGTACTGCACATTGTTCTACAGGCACATGGTTTTATTCTCACCAGACGTGTAAAATGAGAACTACTTAATTTGATGTTTATTTTCTTTAATTACAATATCCTTGGATTTTGTTTCATATGTTCACACACATCATATCATAAGCATCGACCAAACCCCCATGTTCATTTATCAATATGTAGTCTATCTTGTCGGTATATAGAGAGCATTCAAAATTTTGCCATTACCAACATCTACGACTGTAATGGAGAGACAAATGAAAACTTGCCTTATGGTGGGGAAGGGTTTTTTTTTTGTCATAAAGAAATATCAAAAAGGATATATGGCAATATTAATACATCAGTATTTCACGGATAAATCACGAAACTTAAACATTAACTTGAAATGAAAATAAAAAATATATATATATATATCGATATCTCGTGTTTGTCGGATGTAATTTTTTATAGATAGTTGATTAGTTAAGTAGAGTTTCTTCTGAAATTTTAAGGGGTCGGCCGGACAAAAACAATCAAAGAACAGTTAATATGTCTGTGTTTGGAACATTCGACTGTAATGTCAAAGGCTTTGAGAGTTTGAATATGGTGTTGGTGAACGGGAAAAGCAAAGGAAAAAAGGTTTTTTTTTTTTTTTTTGGGGGGGGGGCTCATCAACTCCATATCTAATGAGATTTGAAAGTGACTAATAATCATCCATTACTCTTAATTTGCAGGACTTTAGAGCATTTTCTGGTTTAGTTGAATGGGGACGTGTAACAAAGAAATTTGATATGATAAGAATCTATATATCATACACTGATGCAGGAAAAATGGTAAAGAAAGATTTTGCCAGGAAACAAACAATGTTTGCATTTACTGGCTTTTCATTAAAATGAAAGAGAAAGGATTAAAGCTTCTTCCTTTTTTCACACACGGTGAAGCTCTCTTCTCTGCATTGCCTAATACACACAAATAAGGTACTGTACTGCCAAGGTTAAAACCATTTACGTTCTCAGGACGCGTTTTAATTTTTATTTGGCCGACTTATTTCTCTATCTATTTGGAGTTTGGACGGCTCTCGGGTGGCCCCATCAAAAGATTCGGTGTATCTTTCCTTTCGTAGTCTTATATTGATGGAATAGGATTGAAGTAAATTTTTTTTAATAATAATGATTTGAGAATTTAAATTTAGTGGAAATACTTAAAAAAGAGTAAATCCATTATTTCTTTTTTCATTTGTCATAGAATCATTTAAAAGAATGTTGATTTTTGCGGACATGATAAAATTTAAATATACAGTGAGTAGCAACTAAACAAAGTGATAAGGGGAGATAAAGATTAAGGTGGGCACAAGAAAATTGTTTACATAGTTCGGGTTTTTCCTAAGTTTATGAGATCAAATTCTTCTTATACTTATATAGTCTTATTCAAAGAGTTAATCCAGTATATTTTCGTATTTACAAACTATGATTTAAGTCCTACGCACTCACCATATAGCAACTTTACATTTGTACTCTAATCTTGATCACATTTCACTAAGATTTCCCCCCTCCCTTAAAAACTTAATTGTAAATAAGATGGCTCATTTAAGTTTGGTTATAAAAATGCACTCAACCTCACACTTATACTCTATCCTAGGCTTTTTCAAAAGTTAAATTACTTACCTGAGTTTGAAGTCTGTCCAAAATTTAAAAAGATTTGAATAAAAATATAAAGTTCAAAATATGGACTTAAACAAAAAAATGAAAGTGAAATTTAAAAATTATACGTGAGATTCTCCAAGTCTAAGCTCAAATTGGTTGAAATACAAATAAATATTTTATATTATATGTTATATATTTAATATTTGTCCTACCTGAAATTAAGAATTAAACATAAATATCATAGTTTCAAAAGAGAGATTTCTGAAATACTCTCAAAGTTGAAATAATTGGCACGAATTATATGTTTATTCAATAAATTAAACATGTTTGCTAATGCGCCCTTGGACGAAGTGCAATAAATTGAAATTTTGGATGTACTATTACACAAACAAACATGTTATGAGTTATTAGCCCAATTTCCAACAGTGTTTTGAATATCAATGGACTTCAAAAATCAGAATTCACGTTATGAAAAGAAAGAAAAAAAGAAAAGGAAAAAAATGGGTGGTCAGAACTTGAAAATCAACATTTCAATTCGGGGGCTTAATCAAAATTACAAATCAATTATAATAATATATTATAAGTAGTCATACAAAAAAGTCTCAATTATTTTCATAAAAAATGAAGATGTTTAGAACATTTCAAAATTAGCATGACCCGATCTCCTTAAACAATAGAATTTATATTGCATTAACCCGATCCTATGTAATCTAATTTTCCGTAAATGAACGATTGACATAGATCATCCCTAAACATCACAAGGCTGAACCCATTTGAAAGATGCATGAGAATGAACAAACATTAAAATATTGAGATTTACATCTTTTAAAATTCATTCTACATGAATCCAACAACCTTATTTTCTTTTTCTCATGTTAAGTAATAGAATTCATGAAAGTTTATATATATATATATATAAATATATATATATATATATATATAAATTTAAATTTACCCTACAATTCAAACCCTAACTAATTATATAATAAAATAAGAGAAGTTTATTTACTTAGGCTCCATTTGTTTCACTGAAAATTACTTCTGGAAAATGATTTACTTTAGAAATCGAATGGGTTCGATCTTATACATACGCGAGGAAGGTAATCAAAAAAAAGAAAGAAGATAAGTTCTTCTTTACTTTTATCACTTAGGAGCCGTGCGAGATGAAAGTCTCATGCACGGTTTTGAATGAGAGAAAGAAGTGAGGAATCCTCTTTTCGACTCTGACTCTCCCACTCCAGTGGTTGCTTTTCTTTCTGTTTATGAAAAAGCTAATATTTTCTGGTGTTTGGATGAATCTATGAAATAATTTATATTTTTTGGTAGATTTCTTTAAAATATTTCATAAAAGTTGTTTTCAATTAAACAAACATATATTTGAGATTTTCTTTTTTTTCATTGTTTAATTGAATTTATTTTTATCTATAAATTTATATTTTGCATTGTTTTTGCTTATATTAAAAATATTATGTTAAATTCAGATTCATTACAACGTCATTTTTTAATTACATGACTACTAAGTGAGTATTTTTTATTTAAAAATTTGACATCAAAAAAATTGACAAAAAAAATTAACGATGTCAACAATTGGACTTGATTTTTAAATTTGAAAAGTAAAGGGACTAAATTCTTGAAAATAAAAGTACAAAGACTAAATTACAAATCTATGAAGTGTACATAGCCTTTATACTACAAAACATTTATTATTAATATATTTATAATTCTAATAAATATTTATTATTAAAATATTAATATTGAATATTTTCAATATATGTGAATAATATTATTTAAAATTATTATTTTTAAAATTTATTATTAAAATAAAATTGAAATATTAAATAATTTATTAAAATAATAAATTATATTTATTATATTAATAATTTATTATAAGATTAAATATAAATAATTAAATATGTATGTTTAATAATATTGAAAAATATAATATTTTAAATATTTTTAAAAATAAAAATAAAATTTATTATCAATATAATAATATTAATCTTGATTTAAGTTAATTTTTATAAAAAAAATAAAATTATCTATAGATAAGCTCTTTTCCGAAAAATAACTTTTCATAAATTTTTTTTGATAAACATAAAACTTTTTATATGTAAACAAACGGACATTAAATTCATTCAACCGAGAATTACTAGTACCAAGTTGTATAATGTATTTCCTGTGTGGTATTGGCAGCCGCAACAAGTTACAGCTTCTATAATTTTCACATATTTGGACCAAAAAGAAAAGTGGTTTTTTGATTTGTTGTGGACTCCTCACAGTGAGTGGTCCAGTCTTACAAGTTTCTGCTGCCTTGTTGGGCTTATACAAACAGATTGTAGGCTTGAAACGACGAAGGATTTGGATCCATCAAATGAAGAACTGGCTTCGTTTTAAGCCCAACCCTCCCCATTTTATCCCATTTCCTCCAATGGCAATAGCTCAACACTGTAAAATTAACAGTTAAAGAAAACCCTAAAAAAAAAAATCGTTTGTTTCTTCTTTTTATTTTGTTCAGTGGTGTAAGGCTGTCTTCTTAATTTATTTTTATTTTTATTTTAACTCTAGATATTAGGGGTGAGTATTCGATCGAGTCAATTTGAATCGAGTAAAAAAATTTAAGTTAGTCTATTTTAGCAATTGAACTTAATTTGAATTTTTTTTTCAAATTGAATCGAATTCAGTAGAAAAATTTCGATTCTAGTCGAGTCGACTTAATGAATCATATTATTAATAGACGTAGTTTTGCCTTTTCTTATTTAGATTTTCGAATAACTCAAATTGTGTGTGATTTATATTTGAGTTAAACCGAAAGATTTAATTTTTTTATTCGAGTTGATTGAAACAACTTAATCAACTCAAATAACTTGAACTACTTATTCAAAATTTAAAATTTTTATCAAATTTTTCGAATCGAATTAAATTTTACTCATGTGTACTAATTATATGTGTTTGATATATCTTGCTTGAGTAGTGATTAACTGATATGATTTTTTTTTAATTGTATGGTTAATTTTAGAGGGTTGAATTCACTGAAACAATTTACTTTTGAACTGTTTCAACTTTTTAAACCCCTATCAGTTGTAGTGAACCATTGGCTAGGGTTTAAGGCCTAACCTCATCCTCATCATCATGACATGGTAACCCATCCATGGCGGTTTCAGGGTTATGCTTCGCCTGCAAGCCTCATTTCTCTCTTCGTCCTCCTCTATTTCACTGCTTTCGCAAAGTAATTCCGGTCTTCTTTTTTTTTTTTTTCACTTATATGTTTTTCTGACATGGGTTTGAGTTCATTCTTTATTATTTCTCAATTTTTGAATTGTTTCTTTTTTAGATTCGATTCAGTTCCGTCGCTGCAATCGAGACGCTTGATGAACCAGTAATTCAAGGCGCTCACTTTTCTCCTGCAAAAAATGGTATGCCAAAAGGTTTCTTAATTTTATTGAATTTTAATATTTCCCCTTTTTGTTATGTCATTAAGAATAAGTATGAAACTGTGGGTGTTGAAGTGAGTGGAGAAGGAAGCAAATTGTCACAGTGGAAGAAGCTTAATTCTCAGGATCTTGGAATTAGCACTTCAAATATTTCCAAGCCAACAAGGAAAGTTCTTAATGGGCTCAAAACAAAAGGTATCTGTATCTGTAGTATAAGTGTATTTTTCTATTGCATTATTTGAGGGTATGAAACTGGTTTTCTAAGCCTTTTTCTCTTGTGCTTGTAGGATATGAGGTTTACCTTGTAGGAGGTTGTGTTCGGGATCTTATTTTGAAGCGAACGCCTAAGGACTTCGATATTATTACTACAGCAGAACTCAGAGAGGTTGCTGTTATTGATAGCCTTTGTTCTTAATCTTGTTTTGGTTGTTATTTTATGGTTATTTTGATCTTACTTGAATACTTGCCTATTATATAGTACATATTCTTGGAGAATCAACATGCCATTAGCTATAATTTAGCATCAGCTATGTATTAACATTTCATACATATCTTAGTTCAAGCATGGTATGATGTCTGCTTGATACCCCTAAAACAGAATCCCTTTAATCTCTATTGTTAGTGTCATGCCTTATGCTGTGCAGAGGTTTCCCATTTCCTTCGCTTTCAGACATTCTAAAATTTATTGTTCCTAATTTTCAGGTGGTGAAGGCATTTTCACGGTGTGAAATAATCGGAAGGCGATTTCCTATATGCCATGTGCACATGGATGATACAATAGTGGAGGTCTGTTCTTTCTTTTTGATCTTTGACTTTTTGAACTCTGTAGCCTGCAACTCAAATTTTATTTTTCTAGTTTTATGCTTGTTAATTTTCTCTTGGTGATGATTGTTAATCAAGGTTAGCTATTTCAATTCTTTTTCCTTTTCTTTTTCTAATGCTTTATTTTTATTTTGAATTCCTCGTGCAATTTAGGTTTCAAGTTTTAGCACATCTGCACGGAATTTTGGTAGGGGCCTAACCTATGAAATTGAAAGGCCTGCTGGCTCTGATAAGAAGGATTTTGTTCGTTGGAGAAATTGTTTACAACGAGACTTCACAATTAACGGGTTAAAATTTATGACATTATGAACTTATGATTTTTGTCTACAACTTGTTCCAATTTTATTTTCATCCTATGCCTTTAATTTTCTAGTATTCATAGTGGCATGCCCTATAGCTTTAATATTCATTTAAGACACCCATCTGTTTCTACAGGTTAATGTTTGACCCATTTGCTAGGATAATTTATGACTACATGGGAGGAATTGAAGATATTAAAAAAGCTAAAGTATGTATCACGGTGTTATGGTTGGCTCTGTGTTGCTCACCTCTTCCTTTTACTTAAATACCTGTGTTCAATGCATATAAGGACATAGGTACGGCGATATGACCCTCATAGGACCATGCAAATATGGAAAAACCTTGAAAGAAATGAATATACCGGGTTTGATGTATACCAATATCCAACTCCCACCCAAGTTCAAGTAAACATAGATGGTTGATCCTTTTGCTGCTTTAGAAATTAGAAATGATGTACATTGTCCTTTATCTTCTGATTTTGTAGGTACGAACTGTGATTCCTGCAAGTACCTCTTTTCAAGAGGATGGTGGTGAGTTTATTATTTGGAGTTCCAACTCTGTTAATTTTCACCTTATAAAATGGCAACTACCATTTTATATTCTGATGTATCTACCTAGAATTACACACATTTAAATAACCTAGCTTTTGTATATACTGAGAAAATTGCTCCACACTCCGTATTCTTTGCAGCTCGAATACTACGTGCGATAAGAATTGCTGCCCGGTTAGGCTTCAGTTTTTCTAGGGAAACAGCTCATTTTGTCAAAAATCTATCTTGTTTGATACTGAGACTGGATAAGGTATACAGGAAGTTCCTTTCTGAGTTTTCCCAGCATTTAGGTTATGTGAAAATGTTGCTGATTGATTTTGTTCAATAATGGCAATGTTTAGTCAAGGCTTCTGATGGAAATGAACTACATGATGGCATATGGTTCTGCAGAAGCATCTTTAAGATTATTGTGGAAATTTGGACTCTTAGAACTACTTTTGCCAATTCAGGTACAGAACTGGAAGTTAAATATCCCTTTCATGCTTGTCAGTTTGATACTAAGGTTGATGCAAATTCATCTTACAGGCTGCCTATTTTGTTCGCACTGGTTTCCGGAGGCGTGATAAGAGATCTAATATGCTCTTGGTAATTTTTGTTCTGTATCTTATTGGCTTGGGGGTTACAAGATTACTTGCATCTATATGATAGCATTAGCTTGGAGCCTGTTAATTTTCTGATGTTTCATTTGCAGTCATTCTTTTCTAAATTGGATAGACTTCTGGCACCTAACAGACCATGCCACAGTAGTTTATGGTAAGATTGTTAATGACAAGAAAATCCGAGGATCCCTTTCATCAATATAATGGAGTGTCAATATTGTCAAATATTGGTGATGTTCAATTAGACAAATTGCGCAAACTAGGTGTTTTTCTTTCCTTGTACTTTATTGAAGCCACTCTATTGGTAACAGGGTTGGAATTCTAGCATTCCATAAAGCACTTTCAAACAAACCTAGAGATCCTTTGGTTGTTGCTGCATTTAGCCTTGCTGTCCACAATGGTGGAGATATACCGGAAGCTATAAATATTGCCAAGAACATCAACAAATCACATGATAGTAGCTTTCATGAGCTATCTGAACCACAGAATCTAGAGAATCTGACATTAGTAAATGAGGTTATGGATCTTGCTGCATCTGTTAAAAGCACTTTGAGTGAGATGACGGATGAACATTTTGTCTCTCAGGCAATGTCAGCATATCCTCAAGCCCCATTTTCAGACCTGGTGAGTATTTTTCTTCGTTTTTTCCCTCTCTTTTTTCGGTTTTATGGATAACACACTAGGATAAAGCCAATTAGGCATCAAACGGAACCCGAGCAAACACCTTATTTTATCCCATTAGATGTAGTAAGCAATGTATATTTTCCCCTTCACCAATTTAAAGTTATTCTTGAGGTTGAAATCTGGAACTAGTGGGTGTTCCATTTTTACATAGTTGGCCCCGTGCAACTGACGGTTGTTCAGAGGTGTAAGGAGTGAAACTTGGAAGTGAGCAACATATCTATGAATAATGAATAATTGTCACACTAGTAGTCATAATCTGCCTCTCTTTTCTGTTTTACACTAAAAGGCATAACTGAAAATTTCCTCCAATCATTCTTGTGCAGGTATTTATACCATTGGCATTGTATTTGAATGTTTGCAAGGTCTTTGAGTGTGTGACAATGGGTGCGGAGAAGGGATTTGTAGCAAAGCAAGGTCGCCGGATTGACTATGAGTTGTTAGCATTAGGAAGCCTTAGGGAAACTCGACATACATTTGCTAGGGTTGTTTTTGATACGGTATACCCTCTTGACCGAACCTAAGCTAAGATGCTGCATCTGAAGTAGTTGTATGCAATAGAAATGGAAATGTCAAATTGTTGTACGGTAACATATGCTAAAGCTCATTTGTTTCTTGTGTATGCCCTGCACAAGCACATGGAATAAATTTAATTGAAAAGCTAATTGTTTTATCGCCATGGGGGGAAGCCTTGCATGTCCGTATTGGCCATTCCTGATATGCAGGGGGGCAGTTCAAGTGTGCAGTAATGCTGGGTTAGTTTGGTTCATGAATGATGAAAAAGGCTTTCTGGAGGACATAAGTTTCAGCATTCACCTGTCAGTTAGGCCGGACTACTTTGTAATATGAGGGAAATGTGAGATCCTAGGCTTTATTCTATCCGGCTTTTTAATCATTGGTTCGGCCTCCACTCCTTGTTGCGAATTTTGTGGGCATTAACCCTATATTAGTTATGTCAATGAGGTGAATCCCCTGAGAAAATGGAAAGTTCAGTGGGGTTTCTAGAATCCGGGAAGTTTATGAAAATGTGTACTGCGTTTAAAGAACGAAATTCCATTGCCTTCACGCCTTTTTTATTTACCTTTGCCTCTCTCTCTCTCTCTTTCGGTTTTTACCAATTTCACTGTTATACCTGACATGATTTTAGTGCCACTCTTTTTTTCCCTAATTCTTTTATTTCACTCTTTGGGTTTATTATTTATTCGAGTTAAATTATAGAATATAAATTTAAAATTTAAAATATATTCTCGTTTTAGTTTCAAAATTTTTGACCCTTTACTTTTTAAAATTTTTTTATTAAATTCACTGATGATATTTTAAAATTAAAAAATCACTTAGTAATAATGTATTAATAAAAATAACATTGAATATGTTTATATCGATTTGTCTCTTAAAAATATTTATTCGGACTCATCATGATAAAATATTTTTTTGGTATAATGTAAATTTGGTTCTTAATGTTTATGTTTTTTGTCAATTTGATTCTTATTTTTTTTTTGAGTTAAATTTGACCTTCAATTTTTTTAAAAAGAATTGAGTTGACAATCAACCTTTCAAAATGAGTTGATATTTTTTAACAAAAATATTGACTAAAATGTTAAAATTTTAAACATGGTAGCTCGCATAGCAATTTATGTGTAATGTTTTTTTAATTTTAATAAATTTTTTATTTTAAAGATTTTATTTTATTTTTGAATATTTTTATATTTATTATTATTGATGTGACATACAAAAAAAGTAGTATCATATCAACATGAAACACATATGGACTGTCACTCCAACATCATAAGAAGATTAATGTTGTAATTAGCATTTGCATTAAAAAAGCGATTTAACTATTTTTTGAAATATTAATGAGTAAATTTAGCTAAAAAAAGAATAATACCAAATTAAAAAAATATATAAATGTTGAAGGTTAAATTTATCAGTATGTCTTTTTTTGTTGGAATATTTTTCATAAGAAAAATTGACGTCAACAATTTTATTGAAATGATTAACAATATCAAATATTTAGAGTAATTGATGACATTATAAAAATAGAAAGATCAAATTATGTCAAGAAATAAAGTATATAGATTAAATCTCAAGTTTTAACATAGTATAAAGTTAAAACTAAAGTTTGATAATGTCAACAAAAAAAAAAATGCAACAAGGCAAACCTAAAAAAAATAGAAAATCCGTCTATAAGATACTTAGGGCATTCAATATATAATCTTGTGACACTTTAATTGTAAATTAATGATATTAATTATTTGGACTAATTAATAATATAAAAATGCATGAATCATTTTACATTGGAAATTAAGGTGTAGCAGTTAAATATCAAATTTAAGCATAATAGAGACACCAAAATTAAAATTTATTCAAATTTTCCAAAATTACCAAAAAAGGGTTAAGACTAGCAAACCTAGAAGAAAAAAAAATCATGTGTCAATTTGTAAGACTTTTAGGGTATTCAAATCATGTATAACAACGTAATATTTTAATTGAAAAATTAACAATATTAATTATTTAGATTAATTAATAACATTATACAAATATAAGCACCGATTTATGTTAAAAATAAAGTATAGAAACTAAAATTTAATCATTTTTGTAAAATGAAAAGAAAAAGGAAGAAGAAGAAGAGAAAGACAGCATGGTTGGTGTGTGACGTGTAAGTAGAAGGAAACAATGTAAAAAGAGTAGGGACGAAATTGTATAAATTCAAATATAAAGATTAAAGTTTAATTGTAGGCATAATAGAGGGATAAAATGATATTCGACCATTTTCATATAAAAATAAAATAAAAGGACTTAACACTGGCAATAAATAAGATTATTTCAACCTCCCTTATATATTTTTTTCTTGAAAAGAGTATAACCTAAATAAATTTAAGATAAATGAATCAATATTGGCAATCATCTAGAGAAGTTTTTCCGAATCAAGTTTTTTTATTCGATTTTAGTTACATAAAATATTATTTAATTATATAAATTAGGAAAATATTATCTAATTACACAAAGCATTACTCAATTATATAAATTATTACAAATTTCGTAATATTTTGTATAATTATCTAAAACAATAGATAATTGCCTAAACTATTTCAATATCGTAATATTTGGAACATTAAAATTAATAAAAAGGTCATATTGATTATTATTTATTTCAGATTTTCTTATCATTTATCTACCTATCTACACTACCGTATATAAAAAGAAGGCTAGACCTTCCTTTTACATTTATATATATAATTGTTCTCTTTATTTTATTTAGATTATATAAAAATATTTTAATTTTATAATATGTTTGAATTTAAATTTAAATTTTTATATTTTTTCTACATAATTTAATACCCCAGTATTTATAATTTAATTATTTATTTATATAAAAAAATTCCTAAAATTTTTAGTAATGTTCCTTTACTTTACTAAAGTTTAAGATTTAATTTAAATATAATAATAATTTAAGAATTAAAACCAAGCTAAAGCAGGCAAAATATTCTAGTAATCAAAATATTAAAATATGGAGAATGAAGCAACATGGCATGTAACTAGAGCTGATCATTGGCTTGGCGGCCCGGCCCGGCCCGACCTAAAGACTCGCTTGAAAAATGAGAGGGTTTGAGTAAAAATTTAGGCCAGAAAAATAGGCTTAGGCAAAAAAAGAGGCCCGTTTAGAAAATGGGCCGGGCCTCGGGTAAGAGTTTTTTAGCCCGGCCCGAATTATATATTAATATATTTTTTATTTTATTTTTAATCATTTTAAAATTTTAATATAACTATTTTTTATTATATTATAAATTTGTGTATTGTTTTAAGAATTATTTTAGTATCATTTTTATTTGTTTTAATATTTATTTTTATGTTTTTAAATATATTTGATTTATTATATTTTTAAAATTTTTTATTTAATGAAATAAATAAAAAAATTTAATATGAGCCGAGCCGGGTCAGACTCAGGATTAACAATTTTATTTCGGGCCGAATCAGAAATTTTATCTAGACCCAGCCTATGATCACCTCTACATGTAACGGAGGTTCCTTAGACTGGGACAAAATGATGGGGTTTAATTTTCAACCTTACCGTGCAGCCGAAAAGGTCATTAACCTTTCTTCGAAAAAGAAAAGAAAATGCAGTAACCTGTCCAGGATCCTTCAATATCGTAGGATCCCACGTGCCAACTCAGTTTAGCATGTTGTCACTGGGACTGGGTCCCTCCTGCTTTTTTCTCCCTTCAATCCTCTCCCGCGAAACCTTATTATGACGAAGCAAGCCAGCCCCCCTCCCCCCAAAAAAACGATGTCGTCTTGCTCAATCATGAAAATTTCAACACATTTCAACCCCCCTTCTGTCTCTCTGTGTATCGACTAATTCCCACCCGATTCTCCCCCCAAAATCTAGCTCCCCGTTTTAAAGAAGAAAATAAATAAATAAACACTAAATATAAGTAAAGTGATGGATCGTCGGAGGACAGAAAGTCCGGTAAACGGCCGGCAGTGGAGTGGATCCAGCAGCTCCGGCTCGTCGTCTCCGGCACATCCTCTTTCTCGGTTACAGCCCGGTGCTGCCGGTGGTCTTTCTACCATCAAACGCACACAAAATGTTGCCGCCAAAGCTGCCGCTCAACGACTCGCTCAAGTCATGGCTTCGCAGACCCCCGACGACGATGAGGAAGACGATGATCTAGGGTTCAGGTTCGATGGTCCTCCTATACCTCCTACCTTCTCCAATAATGGATTAAACCGCAGTACTTCTCCAGCGATCTCTCTCACCCGGCCTAATAGATCTCCGTCCCCTGCGGTAATAGCTTTGAATTGAAGTGAATTAGGGAGGCTTTTTCTCTCTTTTTTATGTATCTGAATTTTTTATCTGATATGGCGTTTTTGGTAATTTTGATTAGTTAGGTCGGAATTTTGTAGAGCATGCGTCTTCCGTGCGTTCCACGTCCGCAGGGAGGCCAGCAATGGCGATGCGGTCAACCACGCCAAATTTGATACCGCCGAATAGAACTTTAGTTCGCACGCCAGTTACTATACCTCCGATTGATCCTCCTAATCGAAGTAGAGACAAAAGGTTAGCGTTCATGAATTTTATTGCTTAGGAATATATTTTGAATTTACAGATGCTTAATATAAAAGGTTAATATTGTAGTTCATGTAAATATTAATATATTTAAGTAAGCCTATTTATAGTTATTATTATTATTTTAATTAAAATGTTATTTTCCATCTGCCTTTAGCCGATTTCATAAATGGTATGCTACATTATCTGTTTCATTTGTAAGAGAAGATAGGAGAATGGTGGGTTTAACGTGGTGGCATCTGAAGAAGTGAGGAGAGAAAAAAACAATTCAAATTAGTCCTCTAATAGAAGGAAATTTTAAATTTATATTTAAGACTCAAGATAATAACTAGTTAGTAAGATGGCAACCAATTGCTAGATTGTGAGGTAACAAAAAGACCAACTGAACCAACTGTTTAATGTATTAGTATAGTTGGCAAAAACATATCAGGTCAAAGCAGCCTCTTGCAATTGCAGGTTATTTATTCACATTTGCACCAATTATTTTGTTGTTGGAATCATGTTCCTCTCTATATGCACTTAAGTTATTGTATCTTTGGACAATGCAACTGCTACACTAATATATCTTCTACCATACATTACACATTTATTTTTATCCCATTAAAAGTATTTGGGATGATAATGCTCACTGAATACCTAGACTAAACCATGTTGTATAGATTTTCAAAGAATTCTTCATGTTAATACTTGATTAATAATGTAATGCTCTTCTTTTATGCCTTACATATTCTATCATATAAATTTGTTCTTAGTTTGATCATTTGGTGTCTATACTTAATATCTGATTTGCAAACATGATCTTTATCTCTTAAAGGAAATCCTTATCAGATCATAGCTTTTTTTATGGTATAGTTGGTTTAAAAAATACTGCATCCAAACCCTCGAAAGTCGTACTAGAGCCAGCCCTAGATCTTAGGGTGTCATGCCATAATTTTTTGTTTATGGTTTATTTGGAAAGTATGCTTAAGCCTCAACTCAAATGCAGTTTTTGCTATATGATTTTTCATTTCTCCCTTAGTAGATTACCCAATCAAGTAGTTTATCCTTATTTGTTGTGCCTAATTTCTTCATTACCCTATTTTATGAAACCAATTCAAAGTACTGTTTTCTTCATACTCAAGTTTTCATGAATTGCCAAATGACAATTTCTTCCTTGTGCCTTCATTCTCTGTATACATAATCATCCATGTGCTTCTGTCCTTTCTCATTGTGCGTGGAGTATTGTTCGGTTTACTTGTGCGTTTTTTAAAATAATTTTTGTTGTGTAATGAGAAAGTGAAAATGTTCAACCATTTGTAAGACAATAGATTTTGAGCAGTGGAATTGTATTACTTGAAAGTACTGCAGGTTTACAGCTGATGTAGGACAGCTCAAAGTAAACGACATTGGAGATCAGCGTGAAACTTCTGCACTTCGTGATGAAGTATGTCATTGGAATTTATCTAGTTCTGTATTGACATCTGACTCATACAGCTCTTGAATATATTGATCTTATACTGTAAGCTGCATAATTTGAAATTTAATCATGCCTCTGAGGGTGCATCTATCTTTTGAATATATTCAGTTGAATTTAAAATCTTATTCTTGAAGCAGTTAGTTTGAAGCTAATGCATGCTATGTTGCAGCTTGATATGCTACAAGAAGAGAATGAGAATCTACTTGACAAGGTGAGCCTTTATCATTACTGTTGTGTTATCTGCGACATGTAGCATTTATGCCTGCGTATGTTATACAGCTCCGTTCTGCTGAAGAAAGACGTGAAGAAGCCGAAGCAAGAGCTAGGGAGCTAGAGAAGCAGGTCCGTTTTTCTTCTTCTTTGGCTGCAAGATCTTCTCCCCCTGTTTGGTACAGCATGGATGGCTTATCCTATCAAATTATGTAGCATCATCTGAGTTGTTTCATCAAATACTTCTACTATATGAAGCACAGTTGTTGGTTTGGAACACTTTCGTGATTTAGACATGATGCATCGTTCATAAATACATATGGTTTATGCTTTAGCTGTCTTTCCTTAAATTATCACATATCCTGTAGCTTCTAGAGCTGCATATTTGTTGAAGGGTTTAGCTTAGCAGTATGTATCAGGTGAAATTAGTTACATAGATCATATTACACTTAATACAACTTGATATCTCCAAATTTTCAAGTTATCTGTTTACATTCTTGGTTCCTGATATTTGAACCGTACTGGGTTGTGTATGAGGTGACACTGAGATAAATCCCTTCAATAGGCACTTTAGTGAAGAAGCATACTCAGGTCCTCTTGTTAAACGTATGTAACTTTTGAACATGTTGTGATGTTGAGATACAAGTAAATTAAGCATATGATTTGTGACACTGGCTTAAATGGCTATTGGCTAAATATTTGCCGGTCGTTTGTTACTGCATTATAAAGCTGCTTACTTGTTAAGTTCTATGTTAATAGGTTGCTTCCTTAGGAGAAGGTGTATCTCTGGAAGCTAAATTATTAAGTAGGTAAGTGTGAGTATTTTTAATTTGCTAGTTGCATTATTATAATCTCTATATAATTTGTGTGGACTTTTTGCAGGAAGGAAGCAGCTTTGCGTCAAAGAGAGGTATACTTGTAGGGTCTAAACTTAGTTGGACCAGGTTTATCTTTCTTGTTTTCATTTCTCTTCCCACTTATGAATTAAATATGTTTATCCCATTTTAGATGTTTTCCTGGAACAACAATATCAGATATATCCTTCTGTCTCCCTTTATATCTCTCCCTCTCTTCTTCCTTGTCCTCCATCCCAGCTATTTATCCAGAAGAGCCAATTTTTGTTTTTTGTTACTTTATTTAAGCTGTAAAACATTGTTTTTGTTAAAAGGAAAGTTAAAATGTTCTGCAGGCTGCTCTTAAGGCTGCAAAACAGACAAAAGATGGTAGAGAGGAGGAGATTGCAGCCCTTCGTTCAGAACTTGAGGTAAAGTGTGCAATGACGCCGGTGCAAAGGAGTGTGTTGATGCTGAAACTAATTCTGTAACTTTATTTTGTTCAGAATTTGAAGGATGGGGCTGCTAAAGCTGTCGAACAGCTCCATGAAGCAGAATCTGAAACAAAAGCCCTTCGCTCAATGACACAAAGAATGATTTTGACTCAGGAAGAGATGGTTTGTCCATCAAGTTCAAGTCACTTCTTTTCTCCATGGTTAAATTCTAATTTTATACTAAATCTATTTTGTAGGAGGAAGTTGTCCTAAAGAGATGTTGGCTTGCTCGTTACTGGGGATTGGCTGTACAGCATGGTAATCAACTCTCACATTCTTCTCTAGCTAGGAACTAATTTACATCTTAATTGCACTAAATAATATGCATAAAAGTAAGATTTTAGTCCCTACACCTTTGAAGTAATGCACCCTTAGTGTAAAAGTTTTGAACATTCTTAAGATTCATGAAGTTCAAGGATCTTGTTGTATGTGCAACTTGGTCAGTTAGTCTTTTTCTTGACCAAAGATAATGTGTTAGTAGTGAATCTACATTCTACTTTTGTGGTAGATTGTTGATATGGATTTTGCTATTGTTCTTTCGCTGGTCAGTGTTATCATAGTCATTTTATTGTTTATTAACCTGATAGGATTTGCTTTTTTTGCAATTGCTACCGGATTTTCCAGGCATATGTGCAGATATAGCAGTGTCAAAGCATGAATACTGGTCAGCATTGGCTCCTCTTCCATTTGAAGTTGTTGTCTCAGCTGGACAAAAGGCTAAAGAGGAGGCCTGGGATAAAGGCTTGTTTATTTTCTGACTAAATCCTGTTTAATCCCTCTTTCTTTTTAATATATATTATTTTGACCTATTAAATTTTAGAACTGTTACAGGTGGTGGACATTCAGACCGGAGTAAAATTGTTCGGGATCTGAATGATCTGACTGGAGAAGGAAATATTGAGAGTATGCTTTCAGTTGAAATGGGCCTTAGGGAATTAGCATCTTTGAAGGTTGATTTTTTTATGCAAAATTAAATATTAATTTGGTATACTTTTCCTTGATGTTTTACATCCCTTTTTATAAATTTGTGTGCCACCTCTATGATGGTTTATGCCTTGCACATTAACTTCTAAAAATTTTAGTAGCAGTAATACTTCTTTCCCTTCATTCTGTACTTATATGAATTTCTATTTTATTATTACTTATGTATTTCATCTGCACTTTTTGGAGTTCCACTTCATCTTTCTTTTCTTTTTTTAATTTCACGCTCAATACTGCTTTCAGGTTGAGGATGCTGTTGTACAGGCATTAGGCAGGCATAGGAGACTTGGTTTGCTTCATCAATCCGTCTCAGGTTTGCTTTATCTCTCTGCAAGTTTTTTATGAGTAATCAATTTAGTTCGATGTACTTAATCTATTTCTGTTTTGCCCAAATTAATTCCTTAAAAGGATGCCAAAATTTTCATTTACTTTTGTGCAAAGACTAGCATCTTTTAGGTTGTATTCAGTAAAATGGAGTAGAACTAGTGACAGCTCTCACCACGTTTTCCTCCTGAAGAAACAGTTCTCAATCTTTTCTTTTATATAAACTACTTTGCCACCAATTCTTCAACTTCTACACTTCCATCTGTTAGAAATAAGTTAGATAGTGGTATCTGCAAAATCTTTATACTTTTATTTTTATTTGGTTTTCAGATTCAAAGTCACCAGGTGATCCCAAGTTGATTGATGCATTTGGTAAGAGACACTGTTTATCTGTCTTTATTCACTATTCTATCTTACAGCAAGTTTTCATGTTGATTTTGGAAACCACTGGCCTCAATTATTTTAAAAAGATTCGGTGTTATTTTTCTTCTTGATTTATTTAAATATATCTATTTTTGCCTTTCAACTGCAGAACTAAGTGAAGAGGAGAGAGAAGATGTTCTTTTCAAAGAGGTTTATCACTTTCTTCATTTTAATATTTCGCACGCCAGTCATATGTGAGACCTCAATGCAAAATTTATTTCTTAGTCTTTTTGCTTTCTATTATCTGTTAGATCACAGTTAATTCATATAAATCAATTTCTGAGTTTTTTTTTTTTCTTCTTCCTTTAATTAACCCTCCTCTATCTGTCTGTCTTGCGTAATCCTTCCTTTCTGGTTCTTCTGGATCTAATTCATAGCCTCGTCTCCTCTTCACACTTCCCTATCTATTTCTAAGAGAACATGAAAAACCACTTTTTTTTTTCTTCTTTTGATAAGAGCTGAATGTCGAAGGTCATTATATGCCGCTATATGTTATTAAACACCATGCTATGGTACCCAATTATGTTTGGTTCTTGCAGATTAATTTAGGAATGTAATATTCTCAACAAATATGAATTGCCCATCAATTAACTGCATATGGCCTTGGCACCTTTTGCCAAAACATTTATTTACTTGAGGTAGCAAGCTTGGTTTTAAGGTCAACTTTTGAATTTATTAGTAAATTTAGTAGTGTTTTGGCATCATGGTAAATTAGCTCTGCACTAGAGCTTCTCTTGGTGAAGAAGGTTGCCTTTATGTCGGAATTCTTGTACTTATAAATTGTAACTGTTATAGGCTTGGTTAACGTATTTCTGGAGAAGAGCCAAAGTGTATGGCGTGGAAGATGATATTGCAGAAGAGCGACTTGAGTTTTGGATTAGCCATAGTGGACAGACCCCTACTTCTCATGATGCTGTGGATGGTAAGATGACTATCCTCTTTGCTTGATCTTGTTGATGAATGCAATTGTATCTGGGGACAACTTCAGAAAAAGTGAAAACCGAGCACATATTTTGAGCCATATCTGAACCTTTTTCAAGCCTGAAATGAATATCCGAGCATCTTTCTATCTTGGGCAGTAAAGATACATATATGATGAAACCATTACATAAAAAAGGGGAGGGGGAGTGACTGATGAATGTTAAAAGTGCCAGTAAATAATTCGTAAAGCATGAATGTGGCATATTCCGATTTCCGATTTATATATGATTTTAAACGAAGGTTTGCATGATGTGCTGTATGGCAGTTGATCGAGGTTTATATGAGTTGCGGAAGTTAGGAATAGAACAACAGCTTTGGGAAGCATCTCGTAAAGAAATTGACCATCCAGCTCTTGCTTCTTTGTCTAATCACAAAGATCTCGACAACACTTTGTGATTTTTATTTATTTATTTATTGCTTTTTGTTTTGAGAAGTTATATTAATTGTTCAAAATTTTTCTTATTAATTTTTTACTTTAGCCTGCTTAAATTTCATAGCTTTATATATACATATGCATGGTGTAATTTGATGAGACAGTTCCTGATGTAATGGATCTTTGTTTGAAGCGGATCATTAAAGAATAACCTTACGGTATTGTTTCATGTCTCCACAAAAAATAAAAAAGGCGGTAAAAAGAGAAATAAAACTACGTTCGCATCTAATACAAACAAATTTATCCATGAGTTTCATAATGTGAAGTAAAATTTATTCAGTGTGAGGAAATGGCTATATGGATTTACATAATTGGAATTAGACGAGGCAATGATTCCAGAGCACCACTGCCACCTGTTGAGAAACATAACGTTTCAGTGGGAGACCATTGAATCACCCACCTTGATCTCAGAATTAGTGCAGGAATCCAAAAACATAGGCATCATTGTTGGTGCAGCTCCCTGTGGAAGCTAGATAGCATGAAAAAGAGCTGAGGCAGATCACGAAGTCAAAGAATGAAGGTACAAGAGTTTTATGAGCCATTTTATGTTGATTTCTTTAATTAGAAGATGGATCAAAATATTTAAAATGGTCCTTCTCTAGGTCCTAACTTATAGGTGTTGGATTGTTTGATGACCTTAAATATTTGTTTTCTTACAAGGTGGTTGTATTTCTTGTGGGTTTGAGAAGCTAGCCAAACTCACAAATACGTTGTTTTAACAGGCTGCGGAATTAAGTGATGGACAAACCATCCCTTCCTGAGCCCAAAGCATTCTGTGTGTCACGGAGCTACTCCACAGCTTTAACAGCCCCATCCTCCAAATCCCAAACAAAAGAAAGTCACAGAATTAGTTTCTGCATCAACACACTCCTTGAAACACTTTACCTCAAGTTCCGAACCAATGCCTGCAATCTCCTCCTCCTCTCTACCATCTTTTGTCTGTTTTGCACCCTGCCCAACATTTTACACTTTCTTTTTAATATGCACAATGTTTTACAGAAAATTAGCACTTCTGGATAAAGAGCTGGGATGGAAGAGAGGGAGACAGAAGGATGCATCTGATAGTGTTGTATTGGAAGTTTTATGTATTTAAAATAATAATATAATTCCGCGTTCTTTAAAGAAACTTATCAAGACGATGTTTATTTAGTATTGTTTATTTTGAGCTTATATATAGAGAATACCATACGTGAATAATACAAGTTTTTCTTCTCATAATTTTCCTCTACTTTCGTTACAAGTATAAAGAAAATAGTAGTTTGAATTGGTTTCATAAAATAAGGGCAATAAAGAAATTAGGCACAAGAATGAGGATAAAACAAGGAACAAATTTATATCATAGAATGTGCAAGGAATAAAAGAATCAATGGCCTTCCAATTCTACCCCCACGTAGTCAGTCCTCTTTTCAATATAATGGCCAATTCAATTAAAATATGAAAAAGAAGAGAAAATAAAAGGTACAAACAACAAACACATCGGAAATGGCTGTTTGGGTTTACACAGCTGGAATTGGAGCACCACTCCACTACTACTGCCCATTGAAAACCATAATATTTCCATCGGAGTCGATATCCACAGTCACAGAATCACCCTCCTTGATTTCCCCAGCCACCATCTTCTCCGCCATGCTGTCCTCCAGAAGTCTCATTATGGCTCTTCTCTATGGCCTTGCTCCGTAGCTCGGGTCGTATCCTTCTTCTACCACCCTCTCTCGAAACCTTTCCGTCACTTGCAGTTTTATTTCTTTGCCTTTAAGCCTGTCAAACACCTCCTGCAGCATTATATTCGTTATCTCCTTCACCTCCAACTTGGTCAGCTGCCTGAACACGATTATCTCGTCCAATCTATTCAAGAACTCTGGCTTGAAATATCGCTTCAATTCTTCCATCACCATCCCCTTTGTTATACTGTAACTGTTGTCTTTCTCATCATACCCCGGATCAAACCCCATCCGTCGCGCACCCTTCTCAATTACACTGCTTCCCACATTAGATGTCATTACCAAAAGGGTATTCTTGATATCCACTGTTCTACCTTTGCTGTCTGTCAACCTTCCATCCTCCAGTATCTGAAGCATCACGTTAAAGATGTCAGGATGGGCCTTCTCAATCTCATCGAAAAGCACTACTGTGTATTGTCGTCTACGAACAGCCTCAGTTAGCTGACCACCCTCATTGTAACCAACATACCCGGATGGTGGCCCAGTGAGCTTGGTTACTGTCTGCCTCTCCATGTACTCACTCATATCAAATCGGATCATGGCTTCTTCGGAGCCGAAATAGGAAACAGCTAGTGTCTTGGCTAGTTCTGACTTTCCTACACCGGTTGGACCAGAAAAGATGAAGCTAGCAATTGGCCGATTTGGGTTCTTGAGACCAACACGGGCACGGCGAATGGCACGGCTAATGGCTTTAACAGCTTCATCCTGACCAACGACTCGCTTATGAAGAGTTTCTTCCATCTTAAGGAGTCGATCAGATTCGTCAATTGAAACTTTCTCAACAGGAATACCAGTCCATGAAGAGACAATATGTTGAATGTCCGCTTCAGTTACAACCAGACTTCCTTCCACACCCTTTTCCACTCCCTTGTTCATCTCCTTTTCTTTCTCTTGGATTGCAGTGATCTGAGCCCTGAGCATAATTTCTCGATCACGCAATTCCCCGGCCTGTTTAAAGGACGTAGAACGCTATGACTCAGCTTAAATCAAATTAGGGACCTAGAGCAGGACCATTATAAACATAAAATAGGCAATGAAACTGATAAACTTTTTTACCTTCTCAAAGTCTTGTTCGCGAACCGCTTCATTCTTTGACTCTGTGAGCTGCATGTTAGAACATTGGCAGCAACAGGTTACAAACAACAATAAATTTGCTTAAGAACAAAAATGAAACCGAGAGCAAGAGAGAGTGAACTTGAGAAGAAACTTGAATAAAAACAGCAACAACTTACATTCATTGATAATGAGGACTTAAATACAAAGTTTACAAGTCAAATGACTATTACCTAATGATTTAACTACTCCCACTAATTCACTAATACAAATTTGAATACAAATACAAGTAAGCTGACATATCAGCTACTACATCAACTTCAAATCAAAAAAACAAATCCTACTAACTTTGATAGCAAGTTACAAAGTAACTAAACCAAGTTACATTGAAACAAAATAGTCAAAATGAACTGAATTAGCTGCTGCCACCAATTCTGCTTCTAGTGCAGCTTGCTTTCAATCTTGCTGCTGGTTCTTTGTTACAATGCAGGCCAAATCTCAACACTCCTCCTTGGACTGTATGCAACAAACACCAATAGATATCCTTAAAGCTTCAAATCGTGCAGTACTAAGTGGCTTTGTTAAAATGTCAACCAACTGATCCTTTGAACAGCAATTCACTAAGCTAACTTCTCTGGATTGCTCAGCTTCTCGAATAAAATGGAATTTGATTTTGAAATGCTTGGTCTTTCCATGAAAGACCGGATTCTTTGGCTATTGCAACCGCCGATTGGTTGTCAACAAAGATCTCGGTGAGCATCAAGTTGCTCTTCATTTAGATCACATAGCAACTTCCTAAGCCAAATGGCTTGATTTATCGCCGCCGCCGCTATATACTCGTCTTATAGAGTTGATTGAGCAACGATGCGTTGCTTCTTCGAACTCCAAAGAACACACTTGAGCCAAGGGTAAAAAAAGTACCGATGTGCTCCTCATGTCATCGATGCAAACAAACCCAATCACTATCCGAGTAACCAACTAGCTTCAACTGCTTTTTCTTTCTTAAACAATACACCAAGCCTCAAGGTTCCCTTGATGTATCTCAACACTCTTTTAGCAGCTTTGAAATGCACCACATTCGAGCAATGCATGAATCTAGCCAATAAACTGACTGCATGCATCAAGTCTGGTCTAGTTGCTGTCAAATAGAGTAAACAGCCAACTAAGCTCCTATACTCCCTTTCATTAACCTTTTTATAATCACCAATGCTTGACAGCTTCTCACTTTGAGCCATAGGAGTGCTCACAGGCTTACAATTTTGCATGCCAAATTTATCTAGAATCTTCAAGGCAAATGCTTGCTGACTGATGAAAATCCCTCGATCGGATTGGTTTACTTCCATTCCAAGGAAGCAAGTCATAGTTACCAAGTCAGTCATGTCGAATGCTTCTTGCATCTGTGCTTTAAACTCATCAATAATGACATCCTTGCTTCCAGTCACCAGCAAGTCATCAACATAAATCGAGACAATTAGCAATGTCTCCTCCTTTGACTTCTTCACAAAGAGGGTAGGCTCACTCAAGCTTTTCTCGAACCCGAGCCTCGACAGGTAAGTATCGATCCTGTCATACCAGGCTCTAGGTGCCTGCTTCAGCCCATACATGG
Organism: Gossypium anomalum; assembly: GCA_025698475.1. Lineage (NCBI taxonomy): Eukaryota > Viridiplantae > Streptophyta > Magnoliopsida > Malvales > Malvaceae > Gossypium > Gossypium anomalum. The sequence continues at coordinate 8,550,137 of CM046967.1, read as the reverse complement.
CTTTCTTAAGCCTATACACCTTATCTTCATGTCCTTGAATTTGAAAGCCATCAGGTTGCTCAACATAAATCTCTTCCTTGAGATAACCATTCAAGAAAGCTGACTTAACATCCATTTGATGGATCCTCCATTGCTTCTGTGCAGCTAAAGAAAGCAGAAGCTTGATGGTGTCAAGTCTTGCTACTGGGGCAAAGGTTTCTTCAAAATCGATTCCATACTGCTGACTATACCCTTTGACCACCAGCCTTGCCTTGTGCTTATTCAATGACCCATCAGCATTGAACTTAGCTCTAAAGACCCATCGAACATCAATAACCTTCTTCTTTTCTGGCCTCTTAACTAAATCCCAAGTCTGATTCTTTTGAATCATGTCCAATTCTGCCTCTATAGCTTTCTTCCAATTCATGTCCCTAACTGCTTCCTCATAGTTAGAAGGCTCCACAATGGCCACAGTGCATCTCTGATAGACATCAGCAATGGATCTAGTACCTCTCACAGGAAGATCATCAACATTGCCACTGCTAGGCTCACTTTCAGCTAGTTCCAAGTTGCCTTCAGCTGAATCTTCTTCAGGCTGACATGCATTCGAACCATCCCAGTTCCAAGTCCTTTCTTCATCAAATCTGATGTCTCTACTTACCAATATCTTCCTTGTTGAAGGATCATAGACTCTATAGCCTTTCTTGTCACTGCTATAGCCTACAAATATGCAAGGAACAGACCTCTTCTCGAGCTTGGTCCTTCTTTCAGCAGGTACAAGGACATAGCACACACATCCAAAGATTTTCAAATGAGACACTGTTGGCTTAAGTCCATGCCATGCTTCGAAGGGTGTCTTGTCTTTGACAGCATGTGTTGGAAGCTTGTTGAGCAAGTACACTGAGCTATTGACAGCCTCAGCCCAAAAAGAGTTGGGAAGCTTGCTTTGGAACAGCAAGCACCTAGCCATATCCATCACAATTCTATTCTTCCTTTCACACACTCCATTTTGTTGAGGAGTGTAAAGCGTGGTCAATCGATGTTGGATCCACTGCTCACATAGCTTCTTGAATCTCTCGGACAAATACTCGGCCCATTGTGCATCCCAATGCTTTGATCCTACATCCAACTTGGTTTTCAGCCCAAGCTTTGAACTTCACAAATGCTTCAAACACATCAGACTTCTATTTCAGGAAGAAAATCCAGCAAAATCTAGTCAGATCATCAATGAAAAGCACAAAGTACTTACTCCCATTCAATGAAGGAGTCTTCATCGGGCCACAAATGTCAGAATGCACTAGCTCAAGCTTCTCTCGAGCTCTCCAGGCTTGATCGACAGGAAATGGCTTTCTTGCTTGCTTGCCAAGCTGACATACATCACAAACACCTTCTAGTGGCTCAACTTTGGTCATATCCTTTGCCAAACCAAGTCTATGCAACAGATCGAGTGACTTGAAGTTAACATGGCCTAGCCTCTTATGCCATAGACCAGCACTCTCAGTCTGGCTCGAGTAAGCCTTCTTCTCAAGTTGGCTAACATCTAACATGAAACATTTGTCAGCCATAAGGACTGAGGCAGTTTCTTGCCCAAGAAAATCCTTGATGACACAAGAACCATTCTTAAAAATCAATGAGTACCCCTTCTCAACCAACTGACCAACACTTAACAAGTTCTGATCAATATCGGGCACATACAAAACATCTGAAATTAGCTTGTTACCTGAACTAGAACTGATCAACACATCTCCCTTGCCTCTAGCTTCAATCAGGCTTCCATTCCCAATCCTGATCCTCGAGATGAAACTCCTATCAAGTTCTTTAAATAGACTCACATCAGCTGCCATATGATGCGAGCAGCCACTATCCACTAGCCAACTGCACTTGGCTCTACTCGTGGTTGAAAGGCAAGATGCACTAAAGACATGCTCCTCCTGAGCTGAAACATCTTCAACAACCTGTGCCTGATCTTGTTGTGTTGGTGCTTTGCCTTTATTCTTGCAAAGCTTCTCAACATGACCAAATTGTTTGCATTTCCAGCATTGAACATCTGGTCTTCTCCAACAGAACTTCTCTGAATGTGTGGTCCTCTTGCAGTGAGTGCATGGTGGTAACTTCTCCTGTTTGATTCTCTTCTCGACTTCTCCTTTTTCTCAAGCCAAGGCTTTTTGCCTTTCTGACTTGAATTGGAGCTCTCTCTGGTCTTTGCTTGGAAGGCTCCCTCAGAGTGCTCTTCTTGCCTATTGGCCCTCCTCTGCTCCAAGGCATAGAGTGAATTCACAAGCTCAGACCAAGAAATAGTGGTAAGGTCCCTCGAGTCCTCTAATAAGGAGATTTTGGACTCAAATCTTTCTGGAAGGGTAGTGATCACCTTCTCAACAACCCTGCTTTCAGCAAAATCATCACCAAGCAACTCGATCACATCGTTGAAGTGGTCATAATTCGATCAGAATATTGCTTGATAGACTCAGCCTCCTTCATCTTGAGGTTCTCAAAGTCTCTCCTCAAATTGATCAACTGTTGCTGCCTGGTCTTCTCAGACCCCATAAACTCCTCCTTTAACCTGTCCCAAGCTTGCTTAGGTGAGTCACATGCCATAATGTGAGTGAAGATCACGTCAGACACTCCATTTTGCAAACAGGCCATAGCTTTTGGCTTCTTGGCGTCCTCTCTCAAGATTTGCCTCATCTGAGCAATGGTGGGATTGGCTCTCAATGGAGGTGGCTCGACATCATTTTCTACTACATTCCACAGATCATGTGCTTGAAGATAAGTCTTCATTTTTACCACCCAAATGTGGTAGTTCTCACCAGTGAACAGAGGTGGTGGGGGAGGTGTGAAGCTCATCCTACTGCAACAAGTTCAACAGCTTCGGTTTCCTACTTTCTTAAGCTTAAAATCTCAAACAACAAACACAAGAGAAGGCCCTCAAAGACTTAGGCTCTTGATACCATATGTTAGAACATTGGCAGCAACAGGTTACAAACAACAATAAATTTGCTTAAGAACAAAAATGAAACCGAGAGCAAGAGAGAGTGAACTTGAGAAGAAACTTGAATAAAAACAGCAACAACTTACATTCATTGATAATGAGGACTTAAATACAAAGTTTACAAGTCAAATGACTATTACCTAATGATTTAACTACTCCCACTAATTCACTAATACAAATTTGAATACAAATACAAGTAAGCTGACATATCAGCTACTACATCAACTTCAAATCAAAAAAACAAATCCTACTAACTTTGATAGCAAGTTACAAAGTAACTAAACCAAGTTACATTGAAACAAAATAGTCAAAATGAACTGAATTAGCTGCTGCCACCAATTCTGCTTCTAGTGCAGCTTGCTTTCAATCTTGCTGCTGGTTCTTTGTTGCAATGCAGGCCAAATCTCAACACTGCAAGAGCTCTTTTTCAAGGTCTTTAGCTTTCTCGGGAAGCTGCAACGAGCAATGACAAAGCCATGAAGTCACAACTTGAGAAAGAAAAGCAAATAAGAGTCACCCCAGACTAGATTGGAATACCAGCACACCTGTGCATGATGAAGGCGAACACGAGAACCGGCTTCATCAATCAAGTCAATTGCTTTATCAGGTAGAAAACGGTCACTGAAGCATACAGAAATCAAGGTGAGGAACAAAATGGCTACACAGATACTTGATGAAAACAAGATTACCACATACTTGATGTACTGGAATGACAGCTGTGCCGCAGAAATTAAGGCCTCATCTGTGTAACGAAGCTTGTGGTGAACCTCGTAACACTCTCTCGGACCTTCCAAAATCTGTAGAGTTTCTTCAACAGATGGTTCAGGAACTTTGACTGGTTGGAATCGTCTTTCCAAAGCCGGGTCTTCCTCCATATGCTTTCTGTACTCATCAAGAGTTGTAGCTCCAATATACTGTGCATCAATTCAAATAAGTATACGAAATAGCCAGATTGGATATCCATTTGCTACCTAAACATGAATATAGTAAGAACAAAATTTACCTGCAATTCACCCCTTGCGAGAGTTGGCTTCAAGATATTGGCAGCATCAATAGCACCTTCTGCACCTCCTGCTCCAAGTAGGGTGTGCACTTCATCAATGAACAATATTACTTCTTCGCTTTTCTTGATTTCCTCCATTAGCTTCTTCAATCTCTCTTCAAACTCTCCGCGATATTTTGTTCCAGCAACAAGAAGACCCACATCCAGTGTTATAACCTAATGACAAAACAGTCATAAATGTGTACTTCTAACATCACAAATAATAAATAAACCAGTAATTATTTTAGAGAAGACACACACCATTTTCCCCTCTATTGTTTCAGGAATATCACCACTAGCAATACGTTGAGCAAGACCTTCAGCAATTGCTGTTTTACCAACACCAGGTTCTCCAATAAGACACGGGCTGTTTTTGGTTCGTCTACCCAGTATTTGCATAACACGTTCTATTTGATCCTGCCTCCCAACAACAGGATCCAATTTACCCTGAAACCATAGCAGACTTATTTAGATGAAGGCCACTTAGATCATAAAACAGATAAAACAAGTTTGTTACCTCCTCAGCCAGCTTAGTCAAGTTGGTTCCATATTCCTCAAGTGTTGGCATTGACATCTTTTTGCCGCCAGCTGCTCCTCTGGAAGCAAATCTAGCTTCGCTTTCAGCAATCTTACGAATAACCTAGTCAAACAAGTAGATAATCAACCTATTACTATTTTATAAACCAGACATTTGAAACAAAATCAAATCATAAATGCATTATGAGCATACACCTAAACTACATGGTCACTGAACTATGGTAACTCTTATTATTAAATTAGGTAATTTCCAGTTTCAATGCCATTGTTAAATGATTAAGAAGTGTAGAGATACCAAGTTGAAGGGATTCTTCCATAGAGAGTTCAAAAGCACGTTTTGCACGAGGGGTATATAGAATCTCCGAAGTGACTACTCCTCTACCCCTTCCAACTATATTCGCCACTTCAACACGTGTATCTTTAAGATTGATTCCCATGGAGCTAAGAACTTTGGCAGCAATGCTGGAACCTTCAGCAATAAGACCCAATAAAATTTCCTCCGTGTCAAAAAAATTATGGCCAAGACGTCTAGCTTCCACTTGAGCAAGTATAACTACTTTAATTGATTTTTCAGTGAAGTTACTAAAGAGGGCTTTAGCTACACATATGCTACCCCTTCCTCGCTGGGAAAAGATTGATATGGCAACCTTAGAAGTGAAATCTTGGCCAAATATGACCATATTATCTAAAGAATTTGAAACACGCAACCCAGAGAAACTCCTTATCCTTAAACTTTTGCTCATTTTCGTAGACCTTTTGAATGGACCATGACTGTGAGTAGTAGTAACTAGAGCAAGAATGACAGTCGACTGAGAAAGAACCTTACTCATCATTCTCACTAAGCAATCTGCATTTAGTAATGAAACACGTCATGTCATTGAATTCCACTTGACATAAATGAATCATTTTAAAAGATTAAACAAACCAATAAGAGCTTTGAAAGAACAAAGTCCAACGAGAAAGAAGATTCCATACCATCTTACAATGTCAATTAAAAGTGAACACAATTTATCAGATTCATGTGAAAGGAAGAAAAGACCTTAAAACATTAAACAACAATAAGAGCTTTGAAAGAACAAAGTCGCACAAGAAAGAATATTCCACACAATCTTTACGTCAACCGTTTTTAAGGTTCATCTCTATAGATTATCTTAAATTATTTTAAAAGATAAAAAGGAAACGGGAAAAATGAACCTTTTACATTACACACTAGCCATAACTATAGCAGCTATTCAAGAAATACAGAGATGGACCACCGTCTGCCCCCGCTAAAAACCTCAATAGCAGCAGACCGCGGCCGCAAATAGTAGTACTATAACACGGAATGTTGAAGTTAAGTTTAAGGCATCAAAATTTACCTTATTTGATTTCTTTGTTGACAAGAGAGGGCTTCTTGGAGGAGAGGAAGAGAGACGAGGGTGGATGAGATTGAAAGTGCGTATGAAATTATGAAAGCAAACAATGTTGGAGTATATATAATGAGAATGGACACGTGTTAAATGAGTATGTTTAACTCACCTTTGACTGAGCTGTTAATTCGTTAAGATTGTTATTACTGTTAAGTAGTTATAGAAGTTGTTATTAGCTGAATGTACATCATTCTTGATTTGCAGTTGAGTTTTATCCCCTCTTCTCTTTTCTCTGTTCCTTGTTTCTTCTTTGTTTTATTTCTTTAGTTTTCTTTCTTGTTGCTTTGCTGCTGGGTTCATAAATCTTTTAGATAATTTTATTTTAACCCATTAATAAAATGGTGAATTTACTTGATAGGTCCTCTGTTATGGAGATTGATCAGTGGTATAATGTAAAGGTTCATTAAAAATAAATTTGGATCAATTTACTCCAAAGAACAAATTTGGACTTGTTTGAATCTTTTCAGTACTACCGAAAAATGAATCAATTTAATCCATGTACTATTAAAAAGAATTATATAAGTTGAAATTTCAACAAAGTTAACACTTACTATTTAAAATATTTTATTGTTAAGGAATTAATTTTTTGTAGGATTTTTACAATTATGCAAATGAAAAAATAATTCCCATGTCATCAATATTTAAATGTTAATTATATGCAATTCAGTCTTATTTTATTCTTTTTATTAATATGAATATTAAATTAACTCATTTAATAATAAATTGACTAATTTAATCTAACCCCTATAACACCGATAATGATATATATATTTTCAGTTTTGATCTAAACTCTCACTAATCAAATCATACTAACTTAATGAGGGAGGTTATCTAAAATATTTCTCTTTGAATTAAAAAGATTCAAATAACAACATACATAAAATAATCATGTAATTTACAATTTTTTATATATTGTACTTTTATTAAAAGATATATCTAAATTCTAAGAAAGAAAAAAAAAACTGAGGCATCTAGAGTAATTAAGCGAAAAAACCCAATTTTATAACTGAGCAACCATAATAGACATTAATAATTAATATAATTTTATTATGTTCCTTACAATAAAAATTAATTACAATTCTTTATTATTTTTTAAAATGTATCTATAAGCATTGTAAAGACCCAAATTTCAATGGTGTCGGAATAGTGATGTGAGATCACTAAATCCGACATGTGAGTTTAGATATTAGTAAGTAAAAGTTAAGTGTGATTTTAGAAATGTTTTTGAATTAGTGAAATTGCGAATTAAAGGAAATTTTTAGATAAAATGAGATAAAAACGAGGTATCGAGACCTCTAATTCATAAACCGAACCATAAATATTTTAGAAATAATTATGGAATGTTACTAAGTTAGTATTAAAGTTTTTTTAAGAAATTTTAACATTTCGGTAGTCAATTGAATAAAAAGGGCTAAATTGAATAAGTGGTAAAATTGTGAAAAGTGATTAAACAACATAAGAAATGAATAAGACATGCATGAGGCGGCATAGCAGAAGAAAAAAATCTGAAATTAGGTGAAACAAAGAGTAAAATTGGAAATAAAATAAAATTTTAATTTTAAATGATGATGTAATTGGAACTCTAGAGAATTCTCTTCATTTTCTTCATCTTCTTCAGCCAAAAACACCATTGAGGGGTTCTCGTAAGCTGGTATCTCATGTTTTTACAACATGTAAGCTCAAATCTTGATTATTTCTTAAAATTTTTGTGATTTTGAGACTTTTACAACTAGATCCTATTATCTAATTCATTAGTTTTTGTTTTTATGAAGGATTTAGAAAGTTTCCATGCGTAAGAACTGAAATTTTATGATGATTTAGTATGGAATTGGGGTTCTAAGTTTATTGTATGATGATTTTATGAAGAGATTTTATAAGAATTGATTTTTAGGACCTAATTGTGAAAGTTGTTGTAAATAGGGTTTTGTGTTGAAAATTTGAATGTTAAAGGCTGTGAAGTAGTTATAATGTATAGATAAAATGATATTTGAGAGGAATTAGTTCAATTGATGAATAAATTGATCAATGACTAAATTGTAAAAATTGAAAAGTTTGGGCTAAAAGTGTAATTTTGAAAATTAAAAGGCATAAATTTTGAAGTAGAATAGAATTGAAATAGATGCTAATGAGGGAATGATTTTATAATTATAGATCATGAAAACGAAGTGAATCGTGGAAAGGAGAAATTACAAGAATAGTCCCTAATATTTCTACGACTTTTGCAAATCAGCCCAGGTAAGTCCATAAGGCAAAATTTAATGTTTTATTATGAAAATTTCATGAATACTATGGTATATTGTTGTAAATGAATATTATTAGATTGTAATAATTATGAAATAATATTTAAGTAAAAGTACAAATTAGTTGGAACAATGGTTTTAAGTGCTTTCATTCTGTGACCATGATGAATTGGCGGAAAAGATGTGATATGTGCTCCCGTATAAGACCATAGCTGGGTTATGGCATAGGTGTGATGTGATCATGTGCTTCCGTATAAGACCATGTCTAGGACATGGCATCAGTATAACATGAGCTTCTGTATAAGACCATATCTGGGATATGGCATCGGTCATATATGTGCTTCTGTGTAAGACCATATCTGGGATATGACATCAGTATGATATGTGATCCGTGTAAGACCATGGCTGGGCTATGGCTTCGGTGCGTGATATGTGACTATGTGCAAGTTCATGGTTTTACTATGACAATGTGATAATGAAGCACTCAATTCCATTATTGTTCCCTAATTTGACTATGAAGTAAATGAGAAATGGGCCCAAGAGATCTAGAACTGGTGAATAGTAACAATGAAATCAATCAAATGAGTTTATTAATGATTTTATGATTTACAGGAAGGTTTTGTGAATTTAAATGTTATATGATTGTGTGCAATGTTCGGTAAGATTTATATTTTTTATTTATGCCTATAAGCTTACTAAGCTTCTATAAGTTTGCTTGTGTATGTTATTTGTTTTGTAGATTGACTTATATACATACGGAGGATCGGATCTACATCGGGGATAACACTATCAAGATTTATTCCGGTAGATTTTGTTAAGCAACTTTTTGATTTATATGGCATGTATAGGGGTTGATTTGATAATGTAATAGTATGAATGATGAAGTATGTAAAGTAAATTGAATGTGATGGTTGTGTTTGATAATGAAATATACATGTTTTGGCTTGAAATAATTGATTGGTTGAACTTTATTAGTATATAAATGTGATTTTGTGCAGGAAAATATTATGAGGGTGAGAAATGTGGCCTTAAATGGCCTATTTTCGTCCACATGGCTAGACACACGATGTGACACACGGCCCACCATATGGGCATGTGATATGGCCGTGTGTCCCCTGCAACTTAAAAATGAGAAACAAAATGTCCAGGTTTAGGCACACGACCTAGCACACGGGCGTGTGGCTTGGCCGTATGACACACACGGGCTTTAACATGGCCGTGTCATATGGCCGTGTAAAGTCTGCACCTTAAATGTGAAATTTAATTATCACACGGCCTAGCAACACGCGCGTGTGCTCAGGCCGTGTGACTCAAGTTTCTTCTTGAATGTAAGTCAGAAAGCTCCACGGGTTTGGGACACCGGCTTGTGTGACCACACGGCCTACCCACACGGGCGTGCCCCTATCCACACGGACGTGTGGCCCTGTTTCATGATAAATTTTCTTAAGTTTTCTAAAAGCTCTGAAAGTTCTTGGTTTGGTCCTGAACTATCTCCAAAGTATGTTTTGGACTTCATAGGCCGTATAAGAGACTTCAAGCATGTGTTTGAATAATTTTTAATTTAGAATGAAGTTTTATGATCCAATTTTGTGTATGTTTAATTGTGTTTAAATCTGGTAATGCCTCATACCCTATTCCAGCGTTGAATACGGGTAAGGGGTGTTACAAGCATTGCATATTTATATTAAAATTTATTAATAGAAAAAGTAATTAATAGTAATTTTTTATGTTGAATTATAATTTCAAATAATTTTTAAAAAACATTAATTTAATATAAAATATTTTTAATATTATAATTATATATGTATCATAAATATATAAAACTAATAATTATTAAAATCTATAAAATTAAACTTTGATGATAATATAATAATATATTATATAACTATTATAGGAATCGAAATCGATTACCTAACTTGACCTTAAATCGATATACTAAATTTGTATATTATTAATACATAAAATAATAACATACTATAATGTATTAGTATTACCAATGCATAGAATAATGTTATAATATATAACTATTACTTAAAATATTAATATATATAAGTATTATTATAATATAGATTATAATAAAATAAATTGTTTACATGATATTATAATGTTTGATCATTGATGCATGTATAAACCATTAATATATTATACACTACATGGAATGGTATAAAATTATACAATATAATAGGAGAGCTAACTTTCAAATATATGAAAAGTATAAGGACTTAGAATATATTTCAACCAGAATAATAATAAACAACAATATATAATAATTAATATATAATGCACTACTATCTTAACACCTTGAAAATTTTTACAGTAAGATATTATCCTTAATATAGTAAAATAAGAAAATAAAGTGACAGGAAGAGGAAAAATTGAGTTATGTCATTGGGAAGTATATTATGACATATTGATTCAAGAAAGGACTAAATTGTAAAATGAGAAAAGTTTTGTGGCCCAAGAGTAAATACTCAAAATTTAAGGGATTAAAGTGTAAATATAAAAAGTTGAAGAACTAATAGTGCAAATATTTTAAGGGTGGAATGATCTAAAAACCAAGGAAAATTGATGAATTAGGACCAAATTGAATAGGTGAAGAATTATGAGGGACTAAATTGTAATTTTACCAAATTAAGTGATGACTCAAGAATGGAATTTTAAAAGATCACTAAGGGCAAAATGGTCAATTGGAAGAGAGAGATATCTAGAGACAATGATGATGTTGGAGATATTTTAGATAAAATAAATAAATAAATATTAGTTTATTAATACTTTAAATTAATTTTTAAATGATATTTTATTATTATTTTATTTAGTATATATAAGGAAAGAAAGATGAAGAATCATCATCTTTTTCCCATGCACCCAATGTATGAAGAGAAAAGAAAGAAAGAAACTTTCTTTTATTTACAATTTGGTCCTTTCATCAAAAATCTACCATTTTCACTTAGAAATCAAAAGAATTTCCATAGCCATCAAGAGAGAAAGATAACAAGAAGACTATGGGGAGCTAGAATATCAAGTTAGATTCAAGAAATAGAAGCTGGAGGAGAGAGAAAATCAAGTTAAAGATTGGAAACAATAAGATAAGGTAAGAACATCAAGATTTCCATGTATTTTTAAGTTTGATATTATTGAAAAAGTATGGAAGTGAAGCTAAAGTAGAGTTTTCTTATATATGGTTCTATGTTCTTGATATATTAGTGAAGAGAAATAAGAGAAAGTGGTGGGAAATTTTGTAGAGAAAGGAAATAAGGGTGTTATAAACTTAATAATTAACATTTTGCACTAAAACAGTTTTGGGCAGCAGTAGCCTAACTTTAAAAAATCACCAAAAATTGTGAAAATCGAATTAGGAGCTGAATAAAAGATGAAATTAAATTTTATTGAGTCTAGTTTTTCATAGAATAAACGGTATAGGCAATGAAATTGTAAATTATGAGATATAACAAATTTAGTTAGACAAGTTCAGAATGATTTTGGGTTCCCCTGTTCTGACTTTGGAAAATCATCAAAAATTGGAGAAAAATAATTGTAGGCTTAAATTTATATGATTAGAATTAATAATGAATCTATTTTCAATATAAATAAATTGGAAAATCATTTTAATCCTGTACAATGAGATAATTAATTTTTAGTAAAGAAGGATCGGAATTATCAGACAGCAGAATAAGGGTGAATTTAAAGAATAAAATGTACTTATTGGATAAACCAAAAATTCTAAAAATTTTATGGTAAGAATATACATAAGTATAGTTTCATGGAAAATTAGAGGATCTTAATTTCGAGTTCTGTAGGTCAAGATATAAATAATTTTGTGACTCTGACGCAAATAGAAAATTTTAAATATACATATAAGTAAATAGTGAAATTATTAATATTGTTACTTGTAGCATGTTATATAAATTAAGGATGTGGAATGGAGAGGAGGATGAGGAAAATATGTATGAATATTCATCTAGCATGGCTAATTTGCATGTTTTAGGCTCAGGGACTAAATTGAATAAAAGTAAAACTTTATGGGTAATTTTGTAAAAATGTTAGAAATGACCAATTTGCATGAAATGGATTATTTTATTATTTAAAATTACAAAATTGAATGAAATTATTAATTTAGCTCAAGATCGGGGAAAAACATGTTTCAAAGATTAAATTAAAAAGTGTTGAAATTATAGAAAATTCTGATATTTTATAGAATTCAGGGGTTGTTATCAATTTGTTTGAGAACAACGGCTGGAAATAAGGATTAAATTGCAAGAATTTTATTTGTTTTAGCCTAAGGATGAAATCGTCATTAAGGATGAAATCGTCATTAATTAAAAGTTTAGGGTTAAAAAGGTAATTTAGTTTAGATCATTAATTGAATGTATTAGAACATGAAATAAATGAAAACGATGATCAAATTTCTTTATAAAGATCCGGATGACTCGAATACGAGACTTGAACGTGGAAAAGAAAAGATATCAGATTAATGAAATTATAAACATAAACAAGCAATAAGGTAAGTTAGTGTAACTTGAATTGTATTTTTAAATGCATGAAATATCGATATAATGAATTACCTGATTTATATTTATGAAGAAATGACAAGAGAATGATATTTATCATGACATGTAAATAGGTGATTATCTTTGATAAGTTGATACAAGGAAATTAATTAAATTGGGACGAGTAATAAATTCAAGTAAAACATATCGAGAAAAATAAGTACGTTAAGGGACAATATGTTTGATTTTAATTGGTTCCAAATATGAACGTTAGATGAAATGAAATATCTAATAAATAAATCGATAACTCTGGTAATGCTCCGTAACTTTATTCCGGTGACGGATTCGGGTTAGGGGCGTTACAACTATTATATATAATTATTATATTATAGAATATAATAAAATATATAGTATTACACGCAGTGGTAGAGCTAGAAAAAAAGGAATTTTGGGGGGCGAAATTAAATTGTACCGTAAAAATATAATTTCACCATTTTAGTAGTCTATATCTTTATAATTTTTAAAGGGTTAAATCAATTTTTTTTATTATTTTGGGGGGACAAAGTGCAATTTTACCAATACTGTAATGACTCGAAATTTACGGTTATTGGAAAGTGTATTTTTGGGTCTCCGTTTTTTACGAACAGATTTGTAAATATTTATTAAAACATTTACGAAGTTAGTTTTGTGATTAATTAGGTTTTGGCTAGGTGAATTAGCTTAAATTATGGATAATTAAGTATAAGGACTAGATTGAATATAGAGAAAAAGTTGAATTATAGAATGGAGAAAAGTCAAGGGACTAAATAAGAATTAAACCTAAAATTTTACAAGTGTATGGTATAGGCAATGACATGTGGGGTATTTATGTACATATACTTGTAAAAATATAAATACCCCACATGTCATTGCCTATACCATACACTTGTAAAATTTTAAATAGTAAGCGTTAACTTTGTTGAAATTTGAAGTTATATAATTCTTTTTAATAGTCCATGGATTAAATTGATTCATTTTTCGATAGTACTGAAAAGACTCAAACAAATCCAAATTTATGTCAAGTGGAATTCAATGACATGACGTGTTTCATTACTAAATGCAGATTACTTAGTAGGAATGATGAGTAAGGTTCTTTTTCAGTTGACTGTGGTTCCTGCTCTAGTTACTACTACTCACAGTCATGGTCCATCCAAAGGTCTACGAAAATGAGCAGAAGTTCAAGGATAAGGAGTTTCTCTGGGTTGCGTGTTTCAAATTCTTTAGATAATATGGTCAGATTTGGTCAAGATTTCACTTCTATGGTTGCCATATCAATCTCTTCAACTTCTAAGGATAATGAGTTTCTCTGGGTTGCGTGTTTCAAATTTTATGTTCATTGCCTATTCCTCAAGTGTTGGCATTGACATCTTTTTGTCGCTAGCTACTCCTCTAGAAGCAAATCTAGCTTCGCTTTCAGCAATCTAACGAATAACCTAGTCAAACAAGTAGATAATCAACCCATTACTATTTTATAAACCAAACATTTGAAACAAAATCAAGTCGTAAATGCATTTTTACCTTTTTGCGGATTTTGCTTAGGTCAACACCTAAATTCTCAAGAACATGGGCTGCTACACCTTCAGATTCACGAAGAAACCCAAAACGAAGATGCTCTGGTCCAATTTACTTATGGTCTAAATTTTTTTAGATTAATAAGATAAACCAGAGTTAATTGTATTAGCATACACCTAAACTACATGGTCACTGAATGATGGTAACTCTTATTATTAGATTAGGTAATTTCCAATTTCAATGCCATTGTTAAATGATTAAGAAGTACAGAGATAGCAAGTTGAAGGGATTCTTCCATAGAGAGTTCAAAAGCGCGTTTTGCACGAGGGGTATATAAAATCTCCGAAGTGACTACTCTTCTACCCCTTCAACTATATTCTCCATTTCAACACGTGTATCTTTAAGATTGATTCCCAAGGGGATAAGAACTTTGGCAGCAATGCTGGAACCTTCAGCAATAAGACCCAATAAAATTTGCTCCGTGCCAAAAAAATTATGGCCAAGACATCTAGCTTCCGTTTGGGCAAGTATAACTACTTTAATTTATTTTTAAGTGAAGTTACTAAATAGGGCTTTAGCTACACATCTGCTACCCCTTCCTCACTGGGAAGAGATTGATATAACAACCTTAGAAGTGAAATCTTGGCCAAATCTGACCATATTATCTAAAGAATTTGAAACACGCAACCTGGAGAAACTCCTTATCCTTGAACTTCTGCTCATTTTCATAGACCTTTGGATGGACCATGACTGTGAGTAGTAGTAACTAGAGCAGGAACGACAGTCGACTGAGAAAGAACCTTACTCATCATTCCCACTAAGCAATCTGCATTTAGTAATGAAACACGTCATGTCATTGAATTCCACTTGACATAAATGAATCATTTTAAAAGATTAAACAAACCATTAAGAGCTTTGAAAGAACAAAGTCAAGCGAGAAAGAAGATTCCATACCATCTTACAATGTCAACTAAAAGTGAACACAGTTTATCAGATTTATGTGAATGGAAGAAAAGACCTTAAAACATTAAACAACAATAAGAGCTTTGAAAGAACAAAGTCGCACAAGAAAGAATATTCCACACAATCTTCACGTCAACCGTTTTTAAGGTTCATCTCTACAGATTATCTTAAATATTCCACACAATCTTCACGTCAACCGTTTTTAAGGTTCATCTCTACAGATTATCTTAATTTATTTTAAAAGATAAAAAAGAAATGAGAAAAATGAACCTTTTACATTACACCACTGGCCATAACTATAACAGTTATTCAAGAAATACAGAGATAGATCACCGTCTGCCACCGTTAAAAACCTCAATAGCAGGGATCGCGGCCGCAAATAGTGGTACTGTAACACAAAATGTTGAAGTTAAGTTTAAGGCATCAAAATTTACCTTATTTGATTTCTTTGTCGATAAGAGAGGGCTTCTCGGAGGAGAGGAAGAGAAAAGAGGGTGAATAAGATTGAAAGTGTGTATGAAGTTATGAAAGCAAACAACGTTGGAGTATTGTAACACCCCTTACTTGTATTTGACGCCGGGACAGGGTTCGAGGCATTACTAAACCTAAACATTCACAAACATGCAAAATCGGGCCACAAAATTTCGTCCAAATTAAAACCTTTCAAACACATACATATCGTCCCTTATACGGGCCTTCGAGGCCTAAAACATACATCAGGGTGGTTCGGGACTAAATCAAGAACTTTCGATGAACTTTGGACTACTTAACAAATTTTCTTACTTTGGGGAGTCACACGCCCGTGTGGATTGGGCCGTGTGGTCACACATGCCCGTGTGGCTTGGGACGCGCTCATGTCCTTAACCTGTGTAACTCTATGTTTGTGACGTTAGCAAATAATTTAAACCACACAGCCAGGCCACACGCCCATGTGCTAGGCCGTGTCCTTCACACAGCTGTGACACATGGCCGTGTCCTTACCCGTATGGCCAACACTTAGGCTATTTTCCAAGCCTTCTGTTACCATTAATACCTCACATACTTAAATACATTATAGACATATATTGTAACATCAAGTAGATAATTAAACATCCTCCATTAAGACTCAATTGTAATATTCATATGTCATCATACATATGTTTTGCTTTCTCATTTTATACCAAGTCTAAACATACGAATTTACAATCAATTGAACATGTCATTTTGATTATCACTTATACATTTATACCATGCTTGACATTATTTCACATTCACAAATGACATGCCTGCCTAAGTCATTGCACACCAATTTCGTTTTCCAGCATTATTGACTTATTGCCATATCACACTTTTATTCTCTGATTATGACCACTTCGTTCGGTCATAAGACATTCATCAAGCATGCATATCGTAACACTAACCATTCATATCAAACAAATATAATCACATGACCATATCGCAAGGCATCAATACATAGCTTGGATAAATAGGCTTAAAAGCCATCACCTTTATAAGCCACGTCTCATGGCTAAACACAACGAATCAATTTAAGCCAACATCTTGACCAAATTAGAAGTATACACATCATAATAACTACGTCCCTATACATACAACTCACTCAAATACATCTAAGGTTTATCAATACCCTAACGGTAATAGCTTGATAGTGTGTTGCTGCCTCCGACGCTCTCCAACCTCGCCGACCTGACAACACTAAAGAAATGAAAAGGGAGGAAGTAAGCTTTACGCTTAGTAAGTCCATATGAAAATAATAAGCAATATGCCAACATGCTTCTCAAGGTAATACTACTATAATTACACTGTTGGTTATTTTCTGGTCATGTTGTTTTTCTCTAGTCATAGTTACTAATTTATTTATATCTCGAACTACGGAACTCCAAATTAAGATCCGCTAATTTTTCCTGAAACTAGACTCACATATTTTCTTACCATAAAATTTTTAAAATTTTTAGTCTAGCCAATAAGTACAGTTTATTCTTTAAATTTACCCCCTTTTTTGCTATATGATAGTTTCGACCCCTCTTTACTAAAAATTAATTATCTTATAATACAGGATTTAGATGACATTCTCATCTATTTCTATTGAAAATAGACTCCTTAAGGATTTTAAGCATATAAATTATAACTCATAACTATTTTTGTACAATTTTTAATTATTTTCTCAAATCATAATAGGAGATTTCAAAATCATTCTGAATCTGTCTCACAATAATTTAAATATCTCATAATCTAATATTCATTTTCTTACACCATTTCTTCTATTTGAAACTAGACTCAATAAGTTTTAATTTCATATTTTATTCAGCCTGAAATTCAATTTCCACAATTTTTTTTGAATTTTTAAAGTTGGACTACAGCTACTGTCTAGAACAGTTTTAGTACAAAAATGATGATGACTAAGTTCATCACACCTTCATTTCTTTTAAATTAGAAATCTATGCGTTTATAAACATATATCTTATTCCACAAAGTTAACACAACATCATTTCACAATACTCATGGACTTACCATTCGTGGATTTCATATTCAATTGAGTTTTTGTACATACCTGTACTCATTCGTAACATAACTCAAGTTCGTTCTCACCAATGACATACCTCATTGGGTCCATCATCAATTCCTTCCTTGAATTACCCGTTGAACACTTGGAACACCAATGGATACACGAAAACTTGCACATAGTGCCATATACGTAGCTAGAACAAACTCATAGCGCGTAACGTATGTGGCTAAAACTACCACATACTATGTAATGCTCGCATTTGAGCTACTCACAAGTCTGTACACGAAGTCAGCACCCGGACCCCAAAGCATTAACATGATATGCTCGCTCAGCGAGTTACTCACGGGCCTGATCATATAGTCAGCACCCGGACCCACATTACATATATCAGTTATCTCATGAATCAGACACAACCCATGAGTTCAGACCACATTATTTCTTATGACATATTCCGTGTATCCTATACTATTCCTGAGGTTCAAACGGGGTTTCTTGTCTAACTCAATGTCGACGCACTTACTCATAATGTCATTTATTCTTCCATCATACATTTCATACTTTCATGATAGCAATAAAAAATTTAAATGTACATATTATCAAAGCATTAAAATATGCTACAACATCACATTATTTGCTTATGTACTTAGTTGTCGAATCTTCATCAAGAATATCCGTATAATAAATCATACAATTTATATAATAATAACAATAAAGCATTTAATATTCAATTATAACATTGCAATATTATTATCACATGAACTTACCTTAAAGGAAAATTTCAGCTAATTATTACATTTTAGTCCATAACCTCGTACTTTTTGATTTAAACTCGAATCTCAGTTTTCTTGATCTATAATGATAAAATCCACTATTTTAATCATCATATTAACTAATGCATTTCATAATTTATACTTTGGCAAAATGACCATTTTGCCCCTAGACTTCACAAATTTACGATTTTACCCCTAGGCTCGTAAATCGATTTTTATCGAATTTCCTCACTACCCAAGCTTAGTCGAATTATTTTTATACTAGAAGCAGCCCACAAAATGGTCCATTTTAGGTGTTTTCATGAAAATCCCTTCACAAAAGTTGCTTATTACACAACCAAGACTCATTTTCTTCCATAAAAATTCAGAAAACAATATAAATATTCACATGGCAAAACCTTATACTTTCAACTATTTTGCAAAATAATCCCCCATTAGCTAGCTCATGCTACAAGGGTCCCAAAAACATAACAATCAACAAAAATGATCATCAAAATCACTTACTTGCAAGGGATGGAAGTTGCTGAAAATTTGAGCTTTCAAAACCACTATTTTGCTGGTATTTTCGGTGGGGGAAGGAAGAAAGATGAAAAGATGACATCTTTTTCTTTTTGTTTTATTTTAATGCCAGATAAGCTACCTAATACCTACAAACTTTGACTTTTCAAATTCTTTCTCTCTATGGCTGGCCAAGCACCCTATTTAGGGTCTATTTCCACTTTAAACACCCTAAATTTTGATTTTGTAGCTATTTAACATATTTAGCTAGCAAAACAAAATTTTTGCACTTTATGCAATTTAGTCCTTTTTTGCAATTAAGCATGAAATCGCTAAAATTATTTCACCAAAAGTTTTATACACTCATATAATCATGCTATAACATATAAAATAACATTAAAAATAATTTCTCTGACCCCAAAATAGTGGTTTCGAAACCACTATTCCAACTAGGCCCAAAATCAGGCTGTTACAAGTATATATAATGAGAATGGACACGTGTTAAATGAGTATGTTTAACTCACCTTTGACTGAGCTGTTAATTCATTAAGATTTTTATTACTGTTAAGTAGTTATAGAAGTTGTTATTAGCTGAATGTACATCATTCTTGATTTGCCGTTGAGTTTTATCCCCTCTTCTCTTTTCTCTGTTCCTTGTTTCTTCTTTGTTTTACTTCTTTAGTTTTCTTGTTGCTTTGCTGCTGGGTTCATAAATCTTTTAGATGATTTTATTTTAACCCATTAATAAAATGGTGAATTTACCTGATAGGTCCTCTATTATGGAGATTGATTAGTGGTATAATGTAAAAGGTTCATTAAAAACAAATTTGGATCAATTTACTCCAAAGAACAAATTTGGACTTGTTTGAATCTTTTCAGTACTACCGAAAAATGAATCAATTTAATCCATGTACTATTAAAAAGAATTATATAAGTTGAAATTTCAACAAAGTTAACACTTACTATTTAAAATATTTTATTGTTAAGGAATTAACTTTTTGTAAGATTTTTACAATTATGCAAATGAAAAAATAATTCTGATGTCATCAATATTTACATGTTAATTATATGCAAATCAATCTTATTTTATTCTTTTTATTAATATGAAAATTAAATTAATTCATTTAATAATAAATTGACTAATTTAATCTAACCCCTATAACACCGATAATGATATATATATTTTTAATTTTGATCTAAACTCTCACTAATCAGATCATACTAACTCAATGAGAGAGTTTATCTAAAATATTTCTCTTTGAACTAAAAAGAGTCAATCAAATAACAACATACATAAAATAATTATGTAATTTACAATTTTTTATATATTGTACTTTTATAAAAAGATATATCTAATTTCTAAGAAAGAAAAAAAAACTGAGGCATCTAGTGTAATTGAGCAAAAAAACCAAATTTTATAACTGAGCAACCATAATAGACATTAATAATTAATATAATTTTACTATGTTCCTTACAATAAAAATAAATTTTGTTCCTTATAATAAAAATAAATTACAATTCTTTATTTTTTTTTAAATGTATCTATAAGCATTGCATATTTATATTAAAATTTAGTAATAGAAAAAGTAATTAATAATTATTTTTTATGTTGAATTATAATTTCAAATAAATTTTTAAAAACATTAATTTAATATAAAATATTTTTAATATTATAATTATATATGTATCATAAATATATAAAACTAATAATTATTAAAATCTATAAAATTAAACTTTGATGATAATATAATAATATATTATATAACTATTATAGGAATCGAAATCAATTACCTAACCTGGCCTTAAATCGATATACTAAATTTGTATATTATTAATACATAAAATAATAACATACTATAATGTATTAGTATTACCAATGCATAGAATAATGTTATAATATATATCTATTACTTAAAATATTAATACATATATAACTATTATTATAATATAGATTATAATAAAATATATAGTTTACATGATATTATAATGTTTGATTATTGATGCATGTATAAACCATTAATATGTTATACACTACATGGAATTATATAGCATTATACAATATAGTAGGAGAGCTAACTTTCAAATATACGAAAAGTATAAAGACTTAGAATATATTTCAATCAGTATAATGATAAACAATAATATATAATAATTAAAATATAATGCACTACTATTATATATAATTATTATATTATAGAATATAATAAAATATATAGTATTACACGCAGTGGTAGAGTTAGAAAAAAAGAATTTTGGGGGGCAAAATTAAATTGTATATTTTTACAGTAGTAAAAATATAATTTCACCATTTTAATAGTCTATATCTTTATACTTTTTAAAGGATTAAATCAATTTTTTTTATAATTTTGGGGGGGACAAAGTGCAATTTTACCAATACTGTAATGACCCGAAATTTACGGTTATTGGAAAGTGTATTTTCGGGTCTCTGTTTTTGACAAATGAATTCGTAAATATTTATTAAAATATTTACGATGTTAATTGTGTGATTAATTAAGTTTTGGCTAGGTGAATTAGCTTAAATTATGGATAATTAGGTATAAGGACTAGATGAATATAGGAAAAAAGTTGAATTATATAATAGAGAAAAGTCAAGGGACTAAATAAGAATTAAACCTAAAATTTTACAAGTGTATGGTATAGGCAATGACATGTGTGGTATTTATGTACATATGCTTGTACAAATTATATACATTACTTATTATTTAAGAATTATTATTATGTTACTATATTATATTATATTATATTATATTATATTATATTATATTAATTAAAATATAAAGTAAATAAACAAAAGAATAAAAGAAATGAAAAAGAAAAGATAAACAGAATAGAAGAAAACGAAACATGGGAAAAAGAAAAGAAAGAAAGAATGGAAGGAAAATTTAGGGTTTTAAGGTTCAAAGTGTGATTGGTAAGTCAATTGAATCCCTTTTCTTGTAATTTTGATGTTTTTGAAATCCTAGTGATAAATATTACTTGATTTATGTTGAAATTTTGAAAGTTAGTGAATTTATAGATATTGTTCATGTTGAATAATTTGAAGTATTAGGGTTTAAGTTGATAGAATTTTAAGTTAGAAGTGAAAAAGGATTAAATGGTGAAATAAATTATAGGTTTTGAAATAATAGGGACTAAGTTGAGAAAATTTTGAAATTAGGGATTTATGGTGAAATTAGAGAGTTAAATTTAGTTTTAAGTGATAATTGAATGAAAATATAGAATAAATTGTGAAGAAAATAAAGTTAGTTTTGGTTAGGGACTAAATTAGAATTTAAGCAAAAGTTGAATATAAATTAAAATGTTCAATGTGAAATTGTGTTTATTGATGATTTTTAATTGTTTCAACTCCGTAGCTAACATTGTGCCGGAGACCTCGCCTAAGAAAGGAAAAGAGAAAGTTGACGAGGAGTGACTCGGGAAATTACGGTTTGCATTTCTATAATCCAAATCTAATATTTATTATTTGTTGTGATTTGATTAAATGTTATGGTAAGTATATGAGGGGAGTGTTATCATCTTGATATTGAATTGAGATTATGTGAATTTGTAATTGGTGTGGATTTTGATTGAAATTGAATTGAGAAATTGAAAACCCTATTAACTGTATCGGGCTGGGTCGGATATAGATTGCATGCCATAGGATTGGAAGTGCTCAGGGATTACTTCGACTTCGAGTCGATGAGACACTGGGTGTCAAACTATTACTTCGGATAAATTCAATGAGGTACTGGGTACCAACTTACTTTGGCATGACCGATGAGACACTGGGTGTCAATTTATTACTCCGAATTATCCGATGAGGCACTGGGTGCCATACTGATGTTGGTTGGATCCGTGTATCCGCCAAAGTCCGAGTCCTGTTAATAGGGGTAAATAAATGAATTGGCAATATGAATGATATTGGATGATTTTGAACATGAATTGGATTGGGATATTGAATTGAATTATGAAATTGAAATGTATGAACCAATGGGTTCATGAAATGGATATTGATATAGTGAAATGATATGTGTATCCTATTGAGAAAAGTTATTTGAATATCAATTATGAGATTGAAACAGTAAGAGATGATAATTAAAAGTATTATGAATGATGTGTTATGAAATTGATTATTTGTTTAAACGATTTTTGTTATGTGTGTTTAGATATATAAATATTGCAAATTTTTATTTAATAAGTATTCGGATTTTAGAAATACCACTGAGTTTATACTCAGTGTATGGTTTGTTTTCCATGCGCAGGATACGTTGAAGTCAAATTGTCGAATCAGCATCTAAAGCTGATCCCGAACTCATTGTGGTGAAGTACTTTTCCTTTGGTAATGACATGTACCTAGGTTGTTATATGTATGTCATCTTGAGAAATGGTTGTAAATAATGTTATAAGATGTTATTGGACACTTTATATACAATATATATAACATATTGAGGTATTAAATGGTATGATTAAGTTAATGATTATGTGGGTATGCAATAGTTTAAAGATTTGAGCTAAATTTGGTATGAATTAGAAATTGGTTTGATTGATGATATGTTGGATTGATTTGATAAAATGAGTAAGGTATCTATGATAATTCATTGATTAGGCACTTAGGATGTATATTTTGACAAGTTTTAGAGGTGTTTAATTGTGTTTTGGATTGGTTAAATGATTAGATTTTGAGTGGCTTGTTGTTCAAGATTTTGCAAGGTTGGTAAACTTAATGTTTAAGGCTCATTTTGAGTCCATACGACCTGGCACACGGGCGTGTGACCAGACCGTGTGAGACACACGACTTACACATGGGCGTGTGGATAGGCCGTGTGTCCCCTGCATTTTAAAATTTTCAAAACAGAATGCTCAGGAATCTCCACATGAGCAGCGACACGGGCGTGTGTCTTAACTGTGTAAGGCACATGGCCTAGCACACCGGCATGTGTTCCGGCTGTGTGAAAACTGCACTTAATTTTTA
Organism: Gossypium anomalum; assembly: GCA_025698475.1. Taxonomy (NCBI): domain Eukaryota; kingdom Viridiplantae; phylum Streptophyta; class Magnoliopsida; order Malvales; family Malvaceae; genus Gossypium; species Gossypium anomalum. The sequence continues at coordinate 8,526,197 of CM046967.1, read as the reverse complement.
TTTAAGTCATAGAGTTACACGGGGTTTGACACGACCTAAAGCACAATAGTGTTTAGGGTCACACAGGCATGTGAGCCTGTACTTAGGAAAAATTTTCTAAACTTCCAATTAAGTCCCGATTTGTTTCTAACACGTGATTTGGGCCTCGAGGGCTCAATAAAGGGACATTATGATTAAATTATGATGTGTATGTTATATTATCATATAATTGTTCGAATTTATTCTAAAATGTCTGATAATGCTCTGTAACCCTGTTCTGGCAACAGATAAGGGTTAAGGGGTGTTACAAATACTAATTTAAAATTTTATAAATTATAAATGGCCTAAATGAAAAAAAAAATTCAAGGGGTCGGGGCTCCTGCCAGCCCCCTTGCTCCGCCACTAATTACATGATATTATAATTTTTAATCATTGAAGCACATATATAAACTATTAATATATTATATACTACATGATATGATATACATCATATAATATAGTAAGAAGACTAACTTTCAAATGTAGGAAAAATATATAGACTTAGAGCATATTTCAACCAGTATACTAAAAAATAGCATATGATAATAATTAATATATTATGTATTACTTTACTATTATAGTATGTAATATAGTATTATATAATGAAATAATATATTTTATAATAAAAGTTATAGCATCAATAGTTATGTATAATTTAATATATTAAAATACATGTTTATAATTATAACTAACAATACATAAAATATTATTAAAAATTTTATATATTAATAAAATATTATCTTTTAAATTAGATTATGAATTGAGCGTTAACTTTTACAAATTGTGTTTGGGTATTGGGTTTAATTTCTTTTTATTTTGGACTTGAGATTTGGGCTATAATTAATTTATTTTGAGTTTGGATAATAATGAGTATATTATTTAAGTTTGCCTTAGTATAATATATTTGAGTAATGGAATAAATATTTTAGAATATGAGTATTAGGTATATAAGTTTAATAAACAAGATAAAAAGTTATTTAATTCTCAATATAATATTGTAATTAACAATAAAAAATATTTTCGTTAATTCATATAATATTATAAAATAATAAATCTTACATACAATAAGCACTTCAATTATTTCATGTAAAATACTTTTATTAGATATAATTTATGCTTTTTATAAGGCAACTGTATTAAGTTGGTATTGTATAAAAATAAAAAGAATTATTACATTTAAAATTAAAATATTTATAATTTATAAAATTTCAAATTATTTAAATTCATTAGCCCAGTTTGATCAGAGCCCAAATCCAGAAAAATCTAAGTCCAAAAGAGTCCAAGCTTAAAAATATTTTTAAGCCCAAGCTGATCCAAACTCGAAAAAATCCGAATCCAAAATAAACCCAATCCCAACCCACCCATTTACCATCTGCTTTGATTTATCAAATCCCAAAAAGGTCTTCAATACCTCTCCTTTCAATTAAAGCAGACCATTATCAAACGCTAGTTAGTTACTTGATATAATGTTGTACCACTTCCTTCTCGGTTCTGAAAATCTAAGATTTTGGTCGGTTTGGTAAGTGAGTCATTGGACTCATTCTTCAAAGACAACTTTTTTAATATGTTGCATTTGCATGTAGCAACATTACCTACTTTTGTCTCCAAAATTTGACATCTGCCCCTTCCATTACTACATTTGCGTAAACATGCAACATGTGGTATGCAGACATGTGGTATGCAGCCTTTTGACGTGGATTACCCCTCCTCCTTCCTGACCCAATTGAGGATTAGAGAGGAAAAATAGATATAATATCTATTACTTGACTTTAGATAATTTCTTCACTATCCCAATTAAATTCTGATTCCAATACAACAGCAAAAGGCATAACCATTTCCAAGGTTTCTGAAAGAGAAAAAAGAGATGATAATTCTGGCATTTTACCAATGATATGCTTAATTGAAACATTAGATTATGTATTTAACTTACATTCACATATCCAAATACGAAGGTATGACTACCTCTGTACACATGAGACAAAAGGACACTCTGATTGATTCGGTTTTTACATAATTTATATTATATATAGTGGACATCGTACACTATTACCTTCACAACAAGTGCAAAATTTGACTATACTATTCCTGCCATCATCTACATCTGATAAACTGTCACTTTTCAACTCAAACCGATCCATGTTCTAACCATTTGCAATGTCACTATAGCATACCACTCCTTATGCCTCTTAACAGAAAGCTGAAACAAATATCAAACGGGCCATGTTATTTGCTGTGTATCAAGTTTATGAATGCTGGAACAAGGTATGGCCAAAAGCAAAAACGAGACCAACCATACACACGTAACACACCTAACAATTCTCTGCACTAGATGCTGATGGACACATCATTTCCTTTCCATCTACGCCTCCTGTGGAAACTAAATTGTCCTCACCCTTTGAACTCAATGATCCTGGCTTCATTTTCTGGACCTCCTCCCTAGTGTAGATACCAATCTTGCGAACCATGGCACAAAATTCCCTATTTCATTAACAACAATACAATTATGTGTATGACATCCAATGTATTAAATAAGTGAATGTCTTAGAATCAATGTATGAATCCTTACTGCCAGGGATCATCTCCAACAAGCATCATATCACCCTCATCATCAGTATAAACAACAAGCCAATTCTTCTTAGGGGCCATTAACTCGCCTTTAAATTCAAATAACCCATCCAACTCAGCAATCAGTTCATCATAGTCATTGAACTTAGTAAGGTCCACCGACCTACCAAGAGCAATCCCCTGCTTGTGAACCTGAAAACAGAAATAGACAGACCAAGTTCCTTATAGATTTTGTTACAGAAAGTGTGCAATATCAAGACAATGAAGAGAGATTAAACAACCTTGGTGCAACTCCTAGTTGAGGCACTAGAAGGTTTGCTTTGAATCTCTCGTGTATGAGGCTGTTTCTCATGCTTGTTATAATTAGACAGGTCCTCCACCTCTGCCAATTGCAAGACCTCCAACTTCTCAGAATTTTGAGCAGACTCAAATTCAAGAACTTGGTGCGATGCAGCTGGCATATGAGCCACAGGCTTATTCAAGGCATTAGTATGAGAGACTGTGGGCTCTGATGCAACAGAATTCCTAATGAGAGGAATACCAAAGAGTTTACAATTTCCTTCTCTAAATTTTCCATTCTCATGCCCTTGTACAAATGATGTTTTGGGCATTAAATCTCTTGATTGGACTGGATTGCTTTCATGATGAGATGAAGTAGGGGGAGGCATCAACCAGTTTCCATGCGAGTGTTCAATCCTATGACCTTGAAGTATAGGATAGTCATCAAAACCACTACATCTACCATTTCCTCGCATTTGATAAGGCACATCAGAACCCTGCAGTGGAGACTTTGCATTGGTGTCTGCCAACTTGAGTGACAGACCAGAGGACACGAGGGACCAAGAGCCAAGCTTCCCTTCTTGATCTAGTGATTGTTTTCTCGTTGAATTACCAGCCACTAAAGTTTGATCAACCAAGGATGAACAGTAGCCATGCAAGGACTCAGCATTTGACCCAAACCCCGAGAGCAGATCTGTGCATGTTTGTTCATGCCCTCCAGAGGACATCCAATTCTCTGATGCAAATCTTCTTGAAGCAGAAACCACATCGTTGTTCTTATCATCTACAGAAGAAGGCCACATCACTGACTTTTCAGCAGTGTCCGACTCAATACTCTCAGCAAAGTTGCCTCTCAAGGTCGAGAATTCTTGGCCTTGCAAGACCCTCGACAACCCACTAGCTGACGAAGGGTCTATAGTAACTTTGGATGAACCTAGAAAATGAACAGATCTTTTTAGATGAAGTGTTACATGAAAACATATTATTGAACAGTCACTTGTGAAAGGACCTACCTTCCCTAGTCAGCACAGAGGAATCAGGGGATGAAGGTACTGCATGGGATCGAGGCCTTTTGGTCCTGGGCATTGGTAGGGGATTTAAGGCAGGAGGAGCTGAAGCAGGTTCAATTTTCCAAGGAGAAACTCTCTCCGGACGAGGTATGGAAGAAGTCTCATCCCATCGCACCTGTAATGGAGGTTAGAACATCATTTTAAAATTCCAGACAACTTAAGACATTCTACCATTTGTTCAAATTTCTAAAAATGTCAAATTACTTTGAGACATCTCCATTTGGAATCCTGCCACCTTTTGGGATCAGCATCCTCAATCCCGACTACTGTTCCAGTAAACCTGCAATAAAAAAAAATGAAAGCCCTCAGCTTGCTCCCATATCAAGTTGAAAACTGCTGCTCATGCAGTAAAATACTAGAAACTTCAAAAATTATTATTCTGATTTATCCACACAAGGATGTAGTATCCTCGGATAGAAAGGAAGACACAGGCTATACCTCTGTTCAGGAGCTTCTTCCCCTTCAAACCTCATTTTAAACCTCATACCTATTGAGTAATTATTCTTTAATGACTCCATGTACTGACCAAATGGAACAATAAACTCAGCTGGACTTGTCCTACAACAGAACATTTCCATGTGTAAATACAAGAAGATACAAATAACCCTTTGACCAAATAGGAACATTAGAGTTGAAAATTCCTCAGTGGCCTATTTAAAGAGCTTTAGCATATTAATCCAGGAAAAATGACATGCATATCAAAAAGGAAGTAAGATCTACATACCTAGGTTTGTAATACACTGTGAAAATGGTTTTTGTCGTGAAGGCATGCCATGCTGTTGCAAGCACACCAAGATGCATGCTGTGACTTGATATTACTGATGAAGGAACATTGCCCTGCTGCCTCATTGCACGTCGTACACCAACACGCAATTCTCCATTCTCACCTCTACAGTCAAACACCATTTCCACATTATTTCCCAAGCTCGTACAATGAAATCAATTTAAAACACCAAAATTCAGGGCACAAGGAAGCGGGCAAACCTTAAAAATATAAACGCATCCCCTGCAACAAGCCTCTTGGAGCTAACAAATACACTCCAGCCGCTTTGAAGCAAGTGCCTTCGTGGTTGACCTAGTATGCCCATCAACAAAAATAAATAAAACGGGTTTAAGGGTGAGTAAATGCACTAGTTTGCACTTGTACAAACATTTCACGATCAGACTCCTTGAATTTCATTGTGTAGTGTGTGTAAATGCATGAAACCCAACAACATTCAAAAGTATTACCTCTGAAGATATGTCGGAATCGCCACTCATTTCCATGCAAATCCTTAGCAACCAACTCCTGGGTTGGAGGTTGCCGTGACATGTCCTGTTAAACAAGCTCAAATGAATCACAACCAAATTATCACATATGAAAGAAGAAAAGGAACTCATACATCCGCAGCAAATAGACACAAACCAATGGTGGAAGACATTCATCCGCATGCCGCCTGAGAACGGAAAACCCACCATGGGTGCTTGTATCGGAGGCAGTCAAGATCTTGCAAAAGGAAAAAACATGAAACCTTGGTGGTTGAGGAACGGGAGACTCCTTGTCCACGGTATTCTCATCTTGCTGCTAAAAAACAGGTAAGGCAAAAAGAACAAACTCATAAGAAATTCAACTTCTCATCAAATTTTGATTATTACAAAGAAAAAAAGTAGAGACCAAAGCTTACAGTAGGTTCAGGAAGTAGAGTCACTTGTGCAAAAACCTCATCGGTATCTGGTTCAGCCTAAATAGTTAACAGCAAAAGGATATTAGTCTCGTTAGCAAAACTAAACCCCATAGACAAGAGAAACCCATACAAATTGCAATAAGAAAAAGGTGCAAGTTACCTTTAGTTGAACGTTAATCACCCGACAAAGGATCTTGGATGGAAGATTATACACTGGCATATGGTGGTCTGGAACCTGATTAGTAGACGCCTCAACCTGATTCACCACAAACTTTGAGGTTAATAATAAGCAAACCCAGAAAAAGAAAAAGAGAGGAAGTGGAAAGAACCGCTTCAGAAATCACATCCATTCACCAACAAAAAAATTTTAACTTTAACACGAAACAGAATAAGAGAAAATAGGGGATAGAAGAGAAACCTGTTCTATGTGACCTTGAGGAAAGTAGAACACGCGCTGTCCTTCGCGAGGGACGGTCACCAGCGGTCCCGCACATGCATGCCATAGCTCAGTATACAGCGCTGTTTCAGGGTCTACATTTTCCAGACACGAGACGGAACCCAAATAAACATAAAACGGCAAAAAAAAAAACCACCAAAACTCTTAGAACCCGAAGAAAGGCAGAAACGGAAGAAGAGATTATACCTCTGATCGCAGCTTGATGAGTGAAATGACCATTTTGCCCTTCCAGGGTCTTCCTAGCATCCATTGACTCACAGTAACCAGAAGAAAAGCTTTCTCCTCCTCTTACGTTAACACAGTTTCCTTTCATTGATATCTCCGAAGCTGTCATTTCTCCGTCAAATGTTTTCAGCTCAGATCTTCCATCTAATAGTCTCAAATTCCTTAAACTATAAACCCCAACTCGAATTCAACTCAATCCACCATCACCACTCTCGCAAAACCCCCAACTTCCCTGAGACTCTGATCAAAACCACCAAAACAAGCATATATCTGTCTCAATTCAACACCAATCTTCTTGATTTATGCATCAGTCAATCAATTCTTATTTCTCTCTCTCTCTCTCTTTCTTTCCACTTTTTATCTCTAGTCGCTGTCACTCTTCCTCTTTCCTCCTGCCAAAACACAAAACAACTCACTGCTCGGCCTCTAATCTCCTTCCCATCAACCTGTATAAATTGCAGCAGATATCAAAGCTCGTACACTCTTGAAAAGAAAAAAAAAGAAATTTACAAATAAAAATAAAGCTTTTATCTCTCTTTCTTTCCTTCTCTCTGGTTTTTTTTGTGGTCTCAGTCTGTGAAGAAGCAATGGCAATCATTTAAACCGCGGTCAATTCCTAACCCACTGAAACAACCGGCATTACCGGCTACACCCGGTGGACTTATCAGTGGGGACGAAGGAGTCGAGGACCAAGCCCCAAGGGGACCAGATCAGTTTATACCACAACAAAATCTTATATTTTACATTTATTCTATGACAGGAAGAAAAGAAAATATAAATGAAAAAAAAAGAAGCATATGGTTTATATTTATTGAGATTGAAGGAAGAAATTGTGAAGTCATGTGATGCCATATAGTTAGAGAGTTCATCATTTCAGTTGTAGTTTGAGTTGTATTTTCCAATTTTACTTTAATTATAGTTAATTTGTCTTTTGGTTGTGAAATTATAAAAATTTTCAATTTTATAATTAATATTATCAATTGTTTTTAATTTTAATTGCTCTCTTTTAATTAATTAATTAAAAAGATATTTTTAATTGATATAATAAAATATTTACTTTTCAATACTTAAATATTTTATTATTTTTATTTTTATTTTTATATAATTTAATAAATTTAATCGTCTTTATTTATGAATTTTATCAAATTAATCTTCTGACACATTTTCATAATTTAAAATTTTATATTTATATTTTTTATTTAGTTTTTAAATTATGGATGCATTTAAGGACCAATTTGATAGAATTTGTAAATATAAAAAATTAAGTTTGTTGAATTATTACAATGATGGTCAATTTAATAAAAAGTATAAATATTGAAGACAAAATATGTTATTATACCAATTTTAGAAAGTCACATCATTATTCTCGTTAACTATTTAACAAAAAGTGATTAAAACAAAAACGATCAAAAACATTAAAGATAAAATTGAATGTGATCAAAATAAAAATGCACTAGTCGTTCGATTGCTAATGGTGTAGTTTATCCGTTTTGTTGACGTGTAATTTTTGTAAGTCTTATATAACAATTCGGTTGATGGATTGCAAATTTTTTTCACTTTTAGAATCTAATTTTTTTAATCTCCTTTTGATAGTTAAATTGTCATTTTCATTCCATTTTACCTAAATATTTATTGGTTTTTATACAAAAATATATATTTATTGATTTAAATCAATACAAAAATGATAATTCAAATATCAAGTGGATAACAAAAATTAAAACACCAATGCGTAAAAATAAATATTGTTCAGGGACTAAATTGTGGCTCAACTTATATGAGTATGGATCTCACTGATGACAGAATCATTCCCCAATCAACAGACTTTGATTTCTATCACGCTAGCTACACTGGGAGAGTTACTTTCTTGCCATCATTCCATGTATTTCATCTCCTATGCAGAGATGTTAGAAGATGTAGTGTTACTGATAGGGCTTCGAGTGGACGGGTATCCCGTGATTGAAAGGTCTAAGGACGAGCACATACCCTGCCGGGAAAAACTCACAAGCAGTCAAAAGGGTATGAAAGTTTGACTCCCTCTAAAAAGGAAAAGGCAATAATCGTGTTCAAAAATGGGTGTCAACATACAAGAAACCAGACCTGAAGCGATAAGACCAAACCAAACATGAAGTAGGCATCAATCAAACCTTCAAACCCAACTACATTGAGACACATGAAAAAAACATGGCAAAAAGAAAAAAAATATACAAAACATGAAAACAATATAAAAGAGCATATAAAAAATGGATCATGCAAGCACTATGCGACCACCTTCACCACATAGTCAATCCATTATGATTTATGATTGATGAACAGAGATTCGAAGACTCACTAGCAAAGAAGAGCAGAGAGAGCAAACCTAACAACATAGGGGGCGAAACCCAACCCAAGAAAAACCTCCGCCAACATCTTTTTTATTATTCTTCCGAAGAACCAAACAAAAAGGAGAATGAAAATACAAGGGAGGGGGAAGGTCGAGGTGGAAGATGAAGAGAAGGAAAATTAGATGGGAACAAAAGTGGAAGAGAATAAAGACAGGGGGCTTTAGAGATCAAAAGGCAATGACCAATCAAGAGGTCATGACACGACCTCAAGAGGCTAACGTGAAGGGAGAAACCCTAAGAGAAAATAATATTAAGAGAAAATAATATTACAAATTATGCATGATAGTCATTTAATTATTCGAAATTACTCATTTAAGTCACCCTATGTTAACTTGTTAAGAAACGTTGATGTGGTAGTTATAATTCCTCACATATTTGTGTAAGCTAACTTGTTAGTTACTTTATTATTAGTAAGTTGTCAGTTCAGTTTTTAAACTACGAAAAGTTATAAAATAATCACTAACGAACCGGTAACATTACACATTAACTTGTAAGCTTAATAGCTAGTTTTGTCTTTTAATTAGTTAAAGGATGAATGATGAAAACATTACAAATCAATAATTTTAGTGATCATTTTCTAACTTTTCATAGTCGAGTGGCCAAAAACAAAATTTTACTAATTATTTGGTAACTAATTAATAATATATTTAATTTCGAATAATTGAGTCCAAATTACAATTTTTCATAATTTGGTGGCCAATGAGTGAACTTACTGATAATTGGGTGTAGTTTATTAGTTTCTATTTGTGTTGCATTTAAAATTGCAAGATGGAACCAGCAACCAATTGTTTCAGTGACAAAAGTATTATTTTATAAACTTTAGAACATGGGTTCAATTATAAATAACTCCATTCTAAATCTTTAAATATATAAAAAAATTGTGAGATGCATTAAAAATAACTAACAACATTTATTAGGGGTGTACATAATTCGAGTAAAAATAAATGAAATGATTGAACCGAATTAACTCAATTAATCAATTGTATTCACTCAAAAATTAATTAGAAATTTTGAATTCAATTACTAATTAATTCGCTGCTCAAGGGATTAATCGAATTTAATAAAAAAATATTATATAAAAAGCCCAATATATATTAACCAAATGTACAGAATAGAATGTGAAATAACGAGCTAAAGCAATATGTATATATATGAATTTAAATAAAACAAAACATGACAATTAACAAATATCAACATCCAATAGAATGTTTGTTATTATATTTTTAATTTAGTGTTACTATTAATATTGTTTTTAAGGTAATATTTGCTATTATATTTTTAATTTATTAATTGAAAATTAAAACTTTTTATAATTTAATTTTTTTTAAATATCTAATTATACTCAATATTTAATTTTAAGTAATATACCAAACTTATTTTGTAACTTAAATTCAACACTTAATTTTTTTTAATATTTATTGTTTTAATATTTATATTTTCAACACTTATTTTTTCAATTTTTTAAACATAGCCTTCGTATTGCTATTGTAACTTTTTTATTGCTGGAAAACGTCATTGACCATCATCAGTTGGTGTTATGCCGGTGATAATCACAAAGAAACAGAGCAAAGTAATAGCGTTGATAGTTTGGGCACGAAAAAGAGGGGAAACGAAAGTAATCTAAAAGATGCTTTCATTAAGAGAAAAAAGGAATGTTTTTAAATTACACCCACAACCAAATTATATATCAACATTTTAGTCCCTAACTTATTAACTAAGTAACAACCTTTAGTTAGATTTACAAACTAACCACTAATCAACACCAGCCTTTCAACACTCCCTCTCAAGTTGGAGGGTGATAAAGATCCTTAACCCCCAAATTAGACATCAAATACTCATGTTGTTGGACTTCAAGTGCCTTTGTCATCACATCTGCAAGCTGCTTATCAGTACGCACATGTTGTGTCTGAATTAACCCTTCTCGTATTTTTTTCTCTAACAAAATGGCAATCGATTTCAATGTGTTTAGTTCGCTTATGAAATACTGGATTTGCTGCAATCTGAAATGCTGTTTGGCTATCAGAAAACAACAAGGCCGAATCAAATTGATCAAAACATATATCTTTTAACAGACCACTTAACCATACTATTTCAGCAACTGTTGATGCCATACTCCTATACGCAGCTTCAGCTGATGAACGTGAAACTATGCTTTACTTCTTTTACTTCCAATCAAAAATGAATTGCCAAGTTTAATACAAAAACCAGTGATTGATCTTCTAATCATAGGATATGCAACCCAATCAGAATCACAAGAGGCAACAAGTTGCATTTTGTTTTCAACAGCCAAAAAAACCTCTTACCCTGAACTCTTCTTTATGTACCGAACAACTCAAAGTGCTGCTTCATAGTGAGATTTCTTTGGTTTTTGCAAAAATTGGCTTAAGTGTTGAACCGCATATGATATATCTAGCCGTGTATTTGTTAAGTAGTACAATTGACCCATAAGTCTTTGATGTACTGACACATCTAGCAGCAACTTATCATTACAACCTCTTAAATGCACAAGATCATCATATTCAGCTGTGGTAAACCTCTTATTTTGCTCCAGTACTGTGCTGGCCGGCTTGGCTTCGCCGAGCCCAGCATCCGATATCAACTCCAATGCATATTTCCTCTGGCTTAAAATGATGCCCTTGTTTGATCATGCTATCTCAATGCCAAGGAAATACTTCAGCTCTCCCAAATCTTTCATTTTAAAACTCCTATGAATAACCCTTTTTTAACCTATCAATCATCCCAATGTCATTTCCGGTAATCAGCAGTCATCTACAGAAACAAGTAACACAACAATCTTATCACCTTATTTTTTTGTGAACAAAGAATAATCATGTTTGTTCTGAACATATCTACCATGTAAGAGAGCCTCAGTCAGCTTCAAATTCCATTATTGAGAAGCTTGTTTCAAACCATAAAGGGACTTGAGTAAACGACAAACCTTATACTCCCCCTGTTTACGAAAACCCTTTGGAAGGTCCATGTAAGCCTCTTCATACAAATCACCCTGAAGAAATGCATTATACACATCCATTTAAAAAAGTGGTCAATCATTCAAAGCAGCAACACTAATAACAGTACGAACAGTAACCTATTTCACGACTAGGGAAAAAGTCTCTTAAAAATCCACTCATGCTTGCTGCCGGTAACTTTACCAACAACCCGTGCCTTAAACCGCTCAATGGAGCCATCAGATTTATATTTCACATTATAAACCCATTTGCAGCCAATGGGAATCTTACCATGAGGCAATGACACCACCTCTCACGTGCCATTCTCTTCCAAAGCCCGAATTTCCTGTTTTATAGCCTCAATCAATCTCGAATCTAGAATAGCCCCTTGATAAGTTTGGGGTTCAGTAATAGTAAAAATATTAGCTGCAAAAGGACGAGAAGGATATGGTAAATGAGAAGAAGAATAAAACCGAAAAATGGCATACTAACCTGTCTCAAGTGAAGGAACAGAGGGTTGGTTAGAACAAACATAGTCTTGCATCCATTGTGGTTGTTTAGAATGACGCGAAGTACGATGTAAGGGTGGTGTAGGTGATGGAGGAGCAACAGGTGAATCGGGGGAAGAAATAGGAAGAACGGATGATGAATTGAGTGGTGAAGCCATGATATTAAAGAGATGGGAAAAAGAATTATCAAGGTCAATAAAAGTGGTAATATCAGATGTAGGGAAGAAAAAAAAGAGATTGAACAGGAAATTTAAAAGGAAAAATATTTTCATGAAAAATGACATCCCGATTAACAAAAAATGTTTTCGTGTGGAGGTTGAATGAAACATAGCCTTTTTGGACAATAGAATAGCCCATGAAAACAGATGGTATTACTTTTGGAGAAAATTTACCATGATAATGAGGCGTGGTGGCGTAGCAAAGGCAACAAAAAACCTTTAAACAAGAAAGATCAGGTAATTTATTATAGAAAACCTCAAAAGGACTTTTCTAATCTAAAAGAGAAGTCGGTAAATGATTAATAATAAAAACAGGCTGCTAAGACACACTCTCCCTAAAATTTGTTAGGCATATGAGATTGAAATTTTAAAGAGCGGGCTACCTCAAGTAAATGTCGATGTTTACGCTCAGCCACGCCATTTTGTTGTAGAGTGTGAGTACAAGAACTTTGGTGTATAATTCTCATGGTACGAAAAAATTCAGTATATACAGTGTTAAAAAATTCACTTCCATTATCACTCTGTATAGTTTTAATAGTAGCAGAAAATTAATTTCTTATCACGAGAAAAATTTGTTTGAGCTGTACTAGAACATCACTCTTTAAACGCAAAAGATACACCTAAGTCAAACGAGTAAAATCATCTACAATAGTCATGAAATATCTATGCCCACTATAGGTTGAAACTCTATACAGACCCTACAAATCTAAATGAATAAGAGAAAACGCTGCCTTAGCCCGAGTTTTACTTATTGAAAATGACAATATAGTTTATTTTGCTAGAGGACATACAGAACATTACTGTATATAAGTACTATTGGAAAAAATACATGGTTGCAAAGGCATCGTATTCAACCTCGAAATAGAAGCATGACCAAGTCAGGAATGCTAGAGTAAAGACGAATCAGTAGTGGCAGTTGTATGAAATGAGATGTTACCCATGGTTGATGCAGATTTTGGTGACAGAATTGAAGCTGAATTTAGGGAAAAAATAGTTTGAGAAGGATAAGGATATACAGACCATCTTGTTCTCTACCAATCCCCTTTATCTTTCCACTTGAGAGATCTTGAAATATGTAGATATGGGGATAAAATGAAAAAGAAACAATGCAAGTCTTTAGTAAGCTTAGAAATGGAAAGTAAATTATAACAAAAATCTGGTATATACAACACATTGGCTAATTTAATATCAGGAGAAACAGTGCAAGAACCAGTATGTATGATTGGCGAGGATGAACCAGTAGGTAACCGAACACAAGATAAAGATGATGCACATGAAACAACGACTTTTAAACAGTGAAAGTTAGATAGCATGTGGTTAGTAGCACCAGTGTCCAATATTAAATCACAAGGTAAGACCATACCTACCAAACTAGTCTCGGCCAAACTTGTAGCGGGCTTTACAGAAGACTCTTTATTCAACAAGCTTAATATTTGTTGATATTGAGCTTGTATGAAGACAAGTGCTTGAGGAGTATGAGATGGATCAACATTAGCCATTGTATCTACCGTGTCAGTTGCAATCAAGTTATTCGCCACTGAGTTAGTGGAATTGGTGGTCTTCCTTTTTGTGAACTTAAAATCGGGAGGATATCCAATTAACTTATAACAGTTTTCCCTTTTGTGTCCATTGATTTTGCAATGGTCAAAGATACCATTAAATCGTTTCTTTTGAGCTACATTAGTCGAAGAAACTGATGTTGGTTCAGAAGTAACTGACCTTGAAGTATGAAACCGTTGAGATTCTTCTTGCATCAACATAGAATAGGCCTGATTAACAGTGGACAGTGGGGTCATTAACAGAATCTGACTATGAATAGCACCATAAGTTTTATTCAGACCCATTAAAAACTAGAACAAACGTTGCTGAACAATATGGTCAGCATTTTGCTTTAAGTGTTCAGTTGTAACAGCCTATTTTTAGTAAAATCAAAATAGTAGTTTCGGGACGATAAATTTGAAGTTGGAAAATTTTATTTTTATTATTATTTTATATTATACTGTATGATAGAAATACAGTATAAAATTTCGTTTAGAAATTTTACCGTTTACATACCTAATTTGATGAAAATGACTAAATTACATTAAGTGCAAAAGTTGAGTTCTAATAGCTAAAGGTATTAAATAGCTATAACATTTTAAATTTGGGGTCCTTATATAGTAAATAGACCATTAAAATGCTTAGTGGTTAAGCATGAATAGTCATCATTGGAAATTTCATGAAACATTAAGGTTAATTTTGGAAATTATCAATTAAAGTGATATTAAATAAAATAAAATAATCTATTATCATCATCTACCACAAAAAAAAAAGAGAGAAAACCTAGCCATGGAAGCTTGAGATATTAGCAAGCTTGTTTTGATTAATTAGGTATGTGTTCTTGTCCCGTTTTTAATGATTTCTATGTTTTCGAGATCGTAATAGCTTAATCTAGCTAGGTCGGGGATTAATTTGCAAAACTGTTAAAGTATTAGGGTTTTTCCATTGATGAGTATGCTTGAATTTTGAAGTTTTATGGTAGAAAAATGAAAGGTTGTTGTTAGATAAACAACTTTTGTAAATAGAATTTTGATGAAATTATCAATTAGGGATTAAATTGAAAAAGATGATAAATTTATGGTAAAATTATAAAATTGTGAATTATGTGGGCTATTATTAATGTGTAGAAAAATTGACTACTTGAGTAAGGATTAAATTGCATGAACGTCATTTTACAAGCCTAGGGACTAAATTGTAATAAATTAATAGTATAGTGGCAAAATAGTAATTTTGCCACAATGTGTGTTGGACTAAATTGAATATGAATTATATTGAATTGAGTTAAATTCATTTGTATAGATCCGATTAGACCTAGTACGGAGTTAGATTGAGGCAAAGGAAAAATATTGGATTAGTCGCATTCGTATCTACATAAACTCGTCGAGGTAAGTTCGTGTAATTAAATTATACATTAATATGTGTTAAATTGAATTATTGTTTGTGAATTGTACAATTTCCATGAATAAATATCGGTTGTATATTCGACGATTACCAAGTCCCATTTGAACCTTAGAAATTCGTAGGATACAAATGAAATGTTATTAGTGTTACCGATTTGGTTTGGGTCCTGCATATGTTGTGGACACACCACAGCTCGCATGAGCTTTCTATTATATAGCTCGCATGAGCTTCCCGTTATTTATCTCGGAGGAGGTTCCCATTTACAACTCGTACGAGCATACATGAATATATGAATTAACAAATTACAGTTCAGTACACCTCATATGTACTACCCGTGTATCCAACGAAATTCTAAATGGTTCAACGGGTACAGTTCTGTTATGAAATCATATGAGTTTGATATGAACTATTACCGGTATATTCATAAAAATACATGAAATATGATTATTTGATGAATTCAACCATGTGTATTGGATTTTATATGTGATGTTCATGGCTAATATATTGGTGATCATGTGTTTAGGCTTTTCGCCAAATTGGTTGAGATATGCTATGTTTACTTACCTATTGTATGGATATACGGTAAGTTAAATTCCGTGTTATATGATCTCACTAAGCTTAAATGCTTACTCTGTGTTATTTTCTATGTGTTTATAATAATTCGGAAGCTCATTTGGGTTGGAAGCTGATCGGAGCTATTTCACACTATCCATCAGCTCTTTTGGTACTTTCAGTAAATTAATTCCAGTTATAATGGCATGTATAGGATATTTTGTTGAGACAAGCCAGTTGAATGGCTTGTATTTAATATATTTGATGTGTTTTATATATATGTGGTCTTAACATATTTAATGTGTGTTTGATATGAATATTATATGATGTGAAATGTTTGAAATTTCTGTCTATTTGTTCTGTAAACTCCGATAATGCTTTGTAACCCTGTTCTGGTGATGGATTCGGGTTAACCACAAGAAGAAAACGCAACAAGCGCATTATATTCATCCCACAACAGGCGTATTTTGGTGAAATACACTGTAACACCCCAAACTCAGCCTAGACATTATGATCTAATCTGGCCTAGAAAAGCCCATTTGTTTAATTCTAAAGTTAGCTTAATTATTAGTTAACCATTTTAAACCAGCCTTACTTTTAAAAACATGTTTGTTGCGGAAGCATTTCAACAATGTTGCGAAAACGTGATGTTATGAAAACATATATCATTTTGGAAAACCGCACTCTACTTTTAACAGAAATAAATCATAATAGTTATAAACCGCCAAATTAAAAGCCAGGAAATTAAAGAAAACGCCTTATTACATCAAAAACCCAAAGAGAAAGTAATTTAAGTAATGTAAAAGAAAATACAAAAATTTAAAGTTGTTCGTAGTGTGGCCACCTCCGAGTCCTCCCAATCATCGAACCATCTACTGAGGAGTACCTAAAAAATTTAAAAGAGGGGGTGAGTTTATGAAAACTCAGTGTGTACAACCCACGTCGATCGCAAAGTATGCAACACATCAATTTGGGCCTAAGCCCATTACAATAACGGTGGCACTTGGGCCTTAACCCAAGGTAACCTCAGTTGGGCCTGAGCCCATGTCACAATCAGAACCAGATTATGCAATGCACAAATACCCAACCAACCCTGCACTCTATATCCCGTCTAACCCTACACTCCTATGGGGATTTAATCGACCCACCCATCCCTACACTCCTGTTGTAGCACCGGTTGTGGCACTAACCAATTTTGCAGCAGAGTTACCAATCACATAATGGCTTAAAGCTGTCGATGGATCCACAGCCGTCAAGCGACCATGCGACCCTAACAAATCATATACTTCTTCCAAATTAATGATCTCGTCCCCCATGCAGCATAATTTCACATGAATGCAAACATATCATAAATGGTATACAATAATAATCATATAACATGTAGGGGCATTTTAGTCATTTTGCTCTTCGAGGACATAGCGGTCATTTCATACATCGGGGGTCTAAGTATACTTACTGACCGATCATTAGGTTCACAGTCGTCTCGCGCGACTCGTGCAACCTTTAGCAATCAAACAGAGCGATTGGGCCCAAAGCCCATTTAAGCAGGCCCCGAATTTCGTTACGGCTATGTGACCTACATAGCCCAATCCAATATTTATCACTTTACCGATGATTTAATCTGTGTGGGGCCCACGAGGCTCATAATGGCCCAAGTCCACAGAAAATCTCGCGGTGGCCTTTACAGTCTATCTCCCATGATTTGTGAGCTTGATTTACCCCACGAGCGATTGCACGCTCGAGAGGCCCCATATGCCAAAGTTTCGGCATTTCGGCTTTTACTGATCTACAGTAAGGAAGGGTGTGGTTACATACCTGTTTGCGAAAACAATGCGAATAGTCCTCGAGTACCAAAACCTATATCCATTCACAACACACGATTAATCGCATGTCAATAGAAATACAACCAGCCTTAATCAATACACTTAGGGCTAGTTTGGCAATGCTTTTGAAAAGTGCTTTTGAGAAGTGCTCTTGAAAAGCTTGGTTTAAATTTTGAGTGTTTAGCATTGCTATCAAAAAGTGCTTTTGAGAAATAAGTGTCCATTTTAGACATGTTATTATCAAATAACAAATATGCATTTAAATAATATTTAAATTAGTTAATATTATTATATTTTAGTAAGAATATAAAAAAATATTATAACTTCTTGTTAACATTTTAATATATAAAATATAAATTTTAAATATTTTTAAGCAATAAATATTAATTATTTATAAAATTTAATTAGAACATATAAACTATACTTTAAATATTTAAATATAACTATTAAATATTTTTAATTAGTATTTTAAAAAATATTTTTTTATTTTTAATTAATGATTTTAACACATTTGTAATTAAGTACCAAGAAAAAAAAGGGAAAGTACTATGTTATTGGAGGGGTGAAAAAGTAATTAAGCACTAAAAGTGCTTTTGGGAGAGGAAAAGCTAAAAATTTTAACTTCTCTTTTCAGAAGTGATTTTGAAAAGCACTTCTGAAAAGCTAAAAATTTCAGCCAAAAGCAGCTTGTTCTGCACAGCTTTTCTTCCAGAAGTGCTTTTGGAGCCAGAAGTGCTTTTGAAAAGCAATGCAGAACTGGCCCTTAGTCACTTAAACCACAACCACCTACCTTTACTTTAGCCTACGAATATTCGCACCAAACTATTGATCAAGAGCGATTACCCATTCCTTGACTAATATCTGCAAACGAATTGAACCTCCTATTAACATATATTTATGAAAACAATTGATCCTTAGCGAAACACATACTCACCGAAGTCGCGAACGTAGAACCGAATAGAATTCAAAGTCAGCAGAGAAGGTAAAATAGCAATTTCGGCACAATGAGGGTAAAAATACGATGGAATATCAGCTATAACAGAGAACAAGGGAGCGTTCTAACTTTGCAATTATCCCCAACTTCCGGCAGCAACCCTAGGAAAAACGACAGCCTAAAGAAAATGAAGGGAAAAAGAGTTGCTTTCACAGAGAGACCAAATAATAATCGGCCAAGAGAAAAACTTGTCAAAATCAAAAATGTTGAGAGGGGAAAAAGGGTTTAAAAACAATCGATCCAAAGAAAAAGTAATTGAGAAAGGAAGGGGAAGGAGAAAAAGAATAATTAAATCGACCAATAATAAATAAAAAAACGATAAAGTTTGATTAAGGGAGGAAGTATGTATTCGGTTTAAAGAGAAAGAAAGAGAAATAGTTTTAGAATGAGGAGAGTAGAAGAGGCAAAAAGATGAGAGTCAAGAAACTTGAAGAAAAGTGTACAACCGAAACCAGCAAAGGGAAAAAGGCACTATCAGAAACTCTTTTTCCACTCACTTCTTGAAACTGAAATTCCTGAGTGCTTTACAGTTCAAAAACGGCACACCCCTCTCCCACACCTCAACCTCCCTTGATTTTCTCCCCAATCTCCTCCTAAAAATCCTCCTTTAGGTCCTCCATAATCCATTCCTTGACCAGTTCAAATTCCAACCACTGTTGTAGAGTTTAATTCAAACTCCACCACTCACACAGCAAAGGAATAAAATAAATACTCCTTTGTGCATAGAGTGACTCAAACTCAAGCTCCCTTGCCACCTTAATGACGCCACAACCACTAGACTACAAGCTAATCTTGTGTCACATTTTAATCTTAATTATTTAAAAGGATTACTTCCAAATACCAAGGGTTTTATTCACTTAAATAAAAAATTTAGCTAAAACCCAGGTTTGAACCTAGGACTTCTCCAACACTCCCAAATATGCCCAAACACTTAGCCATTAGAGCAGACAATCTATTTGTGAAATTTTCTTGCACAACTAAATTCCAATTGTTTCGGTACCCGAAGCCCATTTTTTTTAGGCCCAAAATTTGGGGCGTTACATATACAGACACTGATGTAGTCTCCTAATAATGAGAAGTAATCTCTCGATGCAAAGAGAAAACTTGATAACAATCATCTTTGTTGAAACGTTCACTAAGATCTGTCCAAACTGTCGCAACACTAGAAGCAAGGACTATTTCAGCCGAAAGCTCATTGCTAACAGTGATTAAAATCCATGACAACACTAGAGCATTGCATCTATCTCATTGCGGATACAAATCGGCTGGCACCGATTCTTTAGAATAGGAACCATGAACAAAACTCAATTTATTCTTTGCCAACAGTGCTATTCGCATAGCACAACTCTAAACAGTAAAATTCTCAGGCCCAAGAAGTTGATAAGAAACTAATTGTGTACCAGGCGTATCAGATGGATACGAATACAATGGATGGTTGAAATCGACAACATAATTCGAATGAGTCACCATTCTAACCAATCAACAATCAGCAACAACCACACTTGTGCCACGAAAGTTTTTGATTGGTGAACAATCAAATAGAAGAAATTTGCAGAAAAGAAAAGTTTCGTTTATAAAGGAAAAATCAAATAGAGAATAGACTCACGACAACTGAAAAAAGCAATTGGCGGTGGCTTTGATACCATGCTAGAAAACGTAATTGACTGTCGTCTGTTGGTGGTACGCTGGTGATAATCACAAAGAAACAGAGTAGAGTAATAGCGTCGATAGTTAGGGCATGAAAAAAAGGGAAAACGAAAGTAATTTGAAAGATGCTTTCATTAAGAGAAAAAATGAATGTTTTTAAATTACACCCACAACCTATTTATATACCAACATTTTAGTTCCTAACTAATTAACTAAGTAACAACCTTTAGTTAGATTTACAAACTAACCACTAACCAACACCAGCCTTTTAACACTCCCCCGCAAGTTGGAGGGTGATAAAAATCCTTAACCCTCAACTTGGACATCAAATACTCGTGTTGTTGGACTTCAAGTGCCTTTGTCATCACATCTGCAAGCTGCTCATCAGTACGCACATGTTGTGTCTGAATTAACCCTTCTCTTATTTTTTTCTCTAACAAAATGGCAATCGATTTCAATGTGTTTTATGCTGACATGGCAAAATCGCTCCCTCGTGGACGTGATTTGCTGAAATTTCACCCAAAAAGGGTCCTACGTGGATGCGTTTTGTATATTTCTGCCCTTTCCGGTAAATAATGAGATAATTACCCCATTTTCGTAAATAATTGCCACAACAGCAAAGCGCGTTCATGTTAGCGCGTTTTGTGCTGACATGGCAAAATTGCTCCCTCATGGACGCGATTTGTTAAACTTCACCCAAAAATGCTCCTATGTGGACTCGGTTTGCATATTTCGGCCATTTCTGGTAAATAATGAAATAATTGGCCCATTACCGTAAATAAAGTTAGAAATAGGCCTTTATTGGTAAAATGGTCTTATTTCTAAATTAAAGTGTTTTAATGTTTTAAAATTACATTTTAATGTATTAAATTGTTATTGAACTTATGAGTTTAAATTTTTTTGGTTAAAAATTAGATTACTTTTTAAAATAATTCTATAATATTAAGACGTGTTTTAAATTATGGAACCTGTATTAGTTTAATAAATAAAATATTAACATGTCAAGTAAATACATTATTCACTTGTCATCATTTTAAATACGTCATAATATTATTTCTAAATACCTCGTAATATATTGATATATATGATTACATATGTATAAATATATTTATATATAAATATAAGTTTTTAAATTATTAATTAAGTTAAATAATTTAATTTAATCGTTTTTAATTTTAAATATAATTATAAAAAATAAAAATAGTTAAAGTAAAAAAATTAAAAATTAGCTTAAAATATTAAATCTTAAACCAATCACTACAGGTTGACATGTACTGATATCAACATGTTTTAAATCAAAATACAATAAAATTTTAACCGAAACGAAATATAAATTAATTAATACTGGTTTAAAACCCGAAACAGTAGGTACCCATCGGTATAACCAACTACCATGGTTAAGATTATAACGCCATTTGACCTGACTGTTCTGGTTTTTACAGGGAAGTGGGCTTGCAAAGGATGTGAAGGGTATAAATAGTAAATACAAGCAATTTACAGAAAAGCTGCACATTAGTCGAGCCTAATCAAATTTAATTGGTCTAATTTTAGATTTAGGTTTAATTTACGATTTTGCCCTTAAAATATATTTTTCTTTTTATTTAATTTTACTTAAAATATCAATTTCTTTTATTTATGATTTATTTTGTAATGGTTGTTAAAAAAATTATTAAGCAATTTTAGTTAGTGAAAAAGTGTATCTCGACATGTTTTAGCTAATGAAAAATGTCACATGACAATTAAATTTATTAAAACTAAAAATATTAAATTAAAATTAAAAAAGAAAAATAATATTTTTTAATATTTATCTAGTGTTTATTGGTGTTGACCGACCATGAACTAATTACGTGATATATTCTAATAATGCCATGTGACGATAAATAGTCAGTTAAAGTCAAAAGTATTTTTTAATAGTTAAATATTTAATATTATAATATTAAAAATCAAGCTGAATTTGAGAAGAAATATTTTTGAATGGTGCTGTAATCTGCTTGAAATGGTCGTGGTTGCTTATTCTTTCATTGTCCACCTTTTATTAATAAGGTCTACGCCACAATGAAATGCAAAATACTTATTTATATATTTTAATAAAAATAAAAAAGAAAAGCGATATTAACGTACAGTTATTGCAGGAAGTTTGTAAAATTATTTTACTGGTACTCGTGTGGAAGGAAGCTGAAGACGAGAAACTGAAAGGGCAAGTCACGTGAGCAGCAGGAGAAGTAAGTCAGTAGGACCCCCGTGTATCGTCTATTATGTATGCATGGTCGAAAGCAACATATGGAGGAATCTTTGTCCTAAAATATATCTTATAGTACAACTTGGTCAATCAATACTTTATTGCTATATCACAATTGAATTATTATCTAATACATTATTAAGTATGGTAGATTTGAAATATAAAATTTTATTAGTTAATTGATAGACCCAATATATTATATAATAGTATATATTACTAATTTAATTTTAGTTATAAATGGAAAAAAAAGTCATTAAAATATATTAGGAGTGAAATTTAACAAAGAAAATAATTATTATAATAATGTATAAAATGTTAAATTTTCTTGACTAATAAATAATTAACAATGGCAAAACACTCACTTATAATAATTAATTTAAATGTTTAATTTCCTCAATTAATAATAACTAAGGTTGTCGTTAAAATATGTGATTAGGTTATAAAAAATGATTTTATATATTAAATAGGTATGATGATTTTTCTGTCTTCCAATTTTGTAAAAAAAGTTATTTTAGCCATCCATTTAATTTTTCGCCTTTTTTAACTCTTAAACTTGTATTTTTTGTCAAATTATTCCAAAATGAATGAAAAAGTTAACGTTCTTTTAACTTTGTTGACGTTTCATACACATGGATTACCACATAAATGACACATCAACATTCAATTAACTTTTTAAAATTATAAAAAAATATATAAAAACTTATAAAAATTAATCAAGTGCTTATGTGTCATCTACATGGCAAGTCACGTGTATTCTACGTCAGAAAAATGAAAAGCTAAAATTACTTTTTTTATATATAAAATTGGAGGATAAAATTTTTTTATTATGCCTATTAAATACAAATAAATTCTAACTTTGCCTTGATTTTTTTACTAGAAACTATTTTGATCAAGATATGTCTAAATGAAAATGTGTTTTATGTTAAAGCATTTTCTTTTTGAAGAAATTGCATGCAATGACAATATGCAAAATGAATTAGTTATTAAATTTTAGTTTGGTCCTTTTTTTAAAGGTAAATTACACATTGCTATTGTTTCACCAAATTCCACTAAAACAAACCTTGAAATTCTGTTTATTCAAATCAAATTATAAGAGATAAATATATATTTATATATGTTTTCAAAATTTTGAAAGGGGTTGGAATTTTTTTTAGAGGAGTAAATTTTAAATTTTTAGGAAGTTTAATGTAATAAAATTCATCTTAAAAAGAATGTAACGTAAATTTCTAAAATGCTAGGGGGCAGTGGCCCCCTTGTATCCGTCAATGCATCCAACTCAACCTAGGCTAGTTTAGCAATGTTTTTGACATGTGTTGTAGAAAATTGCTTTTGAAAATTTTGGTTTAAGATTTGAGTGTTTAGTATTACTGCCAAAAAGTATTTTTGAGAAATAAAATGTCCATTTTGAACATGTTATTATCAAGTAATAAATATGCATTTAAATAATGTTTAAATTAATTAATATTATTATATTTTAGTAAGAATATAAATTTTTTATTATAACTTGTTGTTTATATTTTAATATATGAAATATAAATTTTAAATATTTTTAAACAATAAATATTAATTACTTATAAAATTTAATTAGAATATATAAACTATATTTTAAATATTTAAATATAACTTTTAAATATTTGTAATTAGATATTAACACATTTGTATTATTTTAAAAAAATATTTATTTTTAATTAATGATTTTAACACATTTGTAATTAAGATCCAAGAAAAAAAAGAGGAAAAGTATTATGTTATTGAAGGGGTGAAAAAGTAATTAAGCACCAAAAGTGATTTGGGAAGAGGAAAAGTTAAAAATTTTATTTCTCCTTTTCAGAAGTGTTTTTCAAAAGTATTTTTGAAAAGTCAAAAATTTCAACAAAAAACAACTTGTTTAGCATAGTTTTTCTTTCAAATGTGCTTTTAAAGCTAAAAGTACTTTTTTTAAGCTATACTAAACAAGCCTTTACTCCCTTTAGATACCATTTCACCTATGGTGAGATGGAATTAATAGGGTATATACTTTTTAAACGGTGATGCAACTCCCTTTTACACCTATGGCAAAGTACAGTGGGATAGTTGAATTGCATCACACCCCTCAATTTTGGTTGGTGCTTTATGCTTTAGTGTGAGTAAATTTACTCCGATGGAGAATTTATTGAGTTATTTTTTTAATTACAATAAATATATAATAAATTTTATTATTGTCTTTAACAGTCCCTTTCTATTCTAACTTCATTGTTACAGTTACTTTTTAATCCAAACATACATCCCACCATTGTTTCTAATCTCATTGCTACAGGATCCATTTTTACCACTACAGTAATTAATCTCACCATCATCGTCTTTTTTAACCTCATCAAAAGTAAACACAAGATGCATTCAAACTAAGTCTTAATCTCACTAAAAAAATCAATCAATTTGAATTCAAGTATTCAACCACAAACATAGTAGGAGGAGTAGACAACCCCAATAAAATGGTGCTAGCCATTTCATCCAAAATAACAACAATCTAATGCATTGAAAGCTCATCAGTAGGAGGCTAACATACCCTTGTAAAAGTAAGGACGGGAAAACCAGAAAAACCATGGGAAGGAACTTTATTTTTCAGTATAAGGAAAAAGAGAATGGGAAACTAAAAGAAAGAGGAAAGAGAAAGGCGAAAAGAAAAAGACAAGTGCTCTATCGAGTTAATGGGAGAGATAAGGTTTTTCAAGAAGAGAAATAGAGAGAGTTAAAGTGAGTTTTTTTAGCTCTCAAAAAGTAATTCCCCAATCAGAAAACTACTCAAATCCCTCCATACTTAAACATATTTAAATTTATATCTTTTAAATTGTTATAATAAGAGAAGAATAATTTTGACAATTTATGTATTAATATTGTATCTTATGTGTTTTTTTCACATATACATTAGTTATACATCATATTTTGTTTGTATGAAAATCTTAAATGTGTGATAGATGATGTTTAAATTTGTTAATGTATTTATTGTCTTAATTAAACATTGTAATGTTTTTCAGTGGCATCTAAAATAGTGGTTTGAGGCCACCAAATCTAGCACGTAAGTTCGTAAATATAATATTAAGAATCAAATATGGTTTTAAAAATGTCTTTGAATTAGTAATTTGTGTATTATAATGATTTATTAGGTCAAGTGGTTTTAGAAAGTGAGGTATCGGGACATTGTTTCTATAAACCAAGCCATAGATATTTTTATAAATATTTACAGAGTGTCAGTAAGATGGTATTAAAGTTTTGTTGAAAAAATTTAACGTTTTGATAGTGAATTAATTAAAAAAGACTAAATTGAAAAAGGTGTAAAATCTACTAATTAAAATATTTAAGTGATTAAATGGCTTGATTAATAAATGAGAGAGGACTTAAGAAATAAATAAACCTAAATCTAAAGGATGAGGTGGCATAAGAGAAGAAAATAATAAAATAAAGCCATTTAATGGCAAAGTGGTAAATAAAGTGAAATTAAAACACCCAAATTGAATTTTAAAAGGATTTCTAGACATTTCTTCTTCAATTTCGGTTCAAACAGGCATGGGGAGAGCATGTTTTCTTCATGTGATTCCAATTCTTACCTGTTTCTTATAATTTTTATATTTTTGAGATTGTTACAATTAGGTCTAACTAAATCTTACCTTAGTTTTTTTTTATTTTGTTAAAGATTTTGGATGTTTTCATTGATGAATCTATATGATTTTTTATGCTAAATGATGAATTTGAAATATTAGTTGTTATTTAAAAGTATTTTGTTAAGTGATTTTGATGAATTTTTCGATTAAGGATTAATTTGTTAAATAAAAAGAATACAAGGGTTTGTTGTGAAATTATTGCAAAAATGGGTTGTATTGAATGCCATGAATATTCAGCTAACATGGGTTTGTATTAAAAATGGTTAATTTGCATGTTTTGGGCTTAGGGACTAAATTGAATAAAAGTAAAACTTTAGGGGTAATTTTATAAAATATCAAAATTACCAAATTGCATGAAATTAATTGTTTTATTGTATAAATTAATATATTGAATGAAATTACTAATTTAGATCAAGATTGAGTGGAAAATCGAGGAAAATGAAAAATTTCCAAAATGCCCCTAAATATTGGTATTTTTGCAATTTAACCAGGTAAGCTATTATGAACTGTATTCTGTATAATTTTGATTAAAGTGAATGTTAATTGGTGGTTGGTAATATATATATGTTCTATTGTTGGAAAAATATTATCGAATTTAATATTTAGTTTGGATTGAACGCGGGATTTGAGTATATTCGTGATTTGGCGAATTGATGGTATTGGAGGAAGATATTGGCAAATTACCCAAGTAAACCGGGGTTCAGCATTTGTTGTGAACTCTCATGTTTTACTTTCTGTTTAGCTCTTACGAGCTTTCGTTTAACTCATACGAGTTTCTATTCAGCTTTTACGAGCTTCTGTTCAACTCTTATGAGTTTCTATTTAGCTCTTGCGAGCTTCTGTTCAGCTTTTGAGCTTCTGTTAACGATGTACTCAAATCTGTAAGTCATTCTTCGAATGGTAAAATATCGAGAGTTGTCTTAGATGATATATGTATATGAAGAAATGGTAAGAGAACGATATGTATCATGATATGTATATCTATCAATATCTTGATATGTTGATACATGGAAATTATGTAAGTTAAGACGAGTAATAAACTCAAGTCTGACATGTTGAGATAATAAAATTATCGATGTTGAAATTATATGAAATATGTTCAAGTATGCTAACAAGTGTTGTTGTTTGATGCTTAGGCAAGTGCCAAGCTATTGCTTGAATGGTAATATGTTTAATTATAAGATGCATTAAAATGATAAGTGCTCAAATGAAAATATACTTGTGCTCATGAAATAGTGGTAAGTTTTAAGTTATACAATTTCTTATGAAATGGCTTATTATGTGATTAATTTGAAAATGGCTATGTTTGCATGCACTAGCTTGTGGCTATGGTGGTAAGATATGCTCATGACTTGTGTGTTATGCATATGGAGTGGGTGTGATAAGTAAAGAAATACAAATGTGAATAAAGAAATTTGGAAGAGTATAAAGTTGTTTAAAACTCTACTATACTTGGGATAATATGTATAAGAGATGCCATGGATTTACTCATTTTGTGAGTTGTTGAATATGGTTTCTTGAATTGTGTGGCATCAGTAAATGTTCATTCTTGATAAGTGTAAATTTCATAATGAAATGGATTGATATGATTAAAGTTTATACGAGCTTACTAAGCATTCATTGCTTGCGTATTTTTTTTTCATTACTTTTTAAATTATCGAAAGCTCAATTGGGTTGGAGGCTTATCGAAGTTATATCACACCATCCATCGGTTCTATCAGTACTTTCGAATTTTTTGATTTTGGTTATAATGGCATGTATAGGTATTTTGTTTAATGTTGGCCTATATGTAATTTATTGAGATTAGCCACTTATTTTGGCATGTTTTGGATGTCTAATTATGGCATGTTAATATGCATAATGTTGATTGTAGGTTGACACAAAATTCGGTGAGAAATATGGCTTGTAAAATGACCCATTTTCATCCACACGGGTAGAGACATGGGCTTGTGTCTCAACCGTGTGTGACATGCGGCCAGGTGACACGACCGTGTGTCCCCTTTATCTTTTAAGAATGTAAGTCAGTATGCTCACACGGCCTAGCACACGGTCATGTGACTTGGCCGTGTGACCCAAGTCAGTATACTTACACGGGTACGGACACCGGTTGAGACACGGCTGTGTGTCCCTATTTCGAATGCCCACATGGCCTGAGACACGGGCGTGTCTCTTGACTGTTGTGAGTCACACTACCTGGCCACACGGCCGTGTGACCCCGGTAGTGTTGAAATTTTAAATATTTCTGAAAAATTTTCTGTGTTTCCGATTTAGTCCCGATTTGTTTCTTATGTGTAATTTGGGCCTTGAGGGCTCGTATAAAAGACAATATGTATGATTTTGATTAGTTTTTTGACATGAATGCTATATGATATGAACTGTTTGCATTTTCTATCTGTTTGATTTTTAAACTCCGTTAATGCTTTGTAACCCTATTCCGGCAATAGATTCGGGTTAGGGGTGTTACAATTATACATATCATATATAGTAGTAATGAAAACTTTATCTCCACTACCCATAGGAGTTTGGGTTTTTTTTATTGAAATATTAAATTTTTTATTCTCTTCCTCTTTTAGTAAAATTTATATGTTTGTTCTTAAGTAATCGAAATACACATCAGTCATATATGACTATTTTGTTGCAATTTAGGGAACGAGATGCAAATTTCATTTTTGGTTTCTCATAGAGAAATTGAATTTCTATCATTGGAGAGTTCTAGTTTTCATACTACATTCACTTTTGGATAAGATGACATTTTTTTAACAATTAAGGGTTTGAGAATAGTGGAGAAGATTATCTGACAAAAACTAAAATTTGACAAAGCTTCTTAACTAAAAAATACATATACTAAATTTGGTAAAATTTATTTTCATAGATAACACAATAAGGTTTGATTTTATGAAAAATTTTAAAGATTCATTGTGCAACAAAAGTGTTAGTAGTTTGTGATGTTAGAAATCTCATGTTACTAACAAATATAAAATATAAAATATTTAAATAGACAATGTTAGTAATTTGACTTGAATTTATTGATCCAAAAAACTTAAATTTATAATTATCATTTTTTAAATTTTTTTGATATTTTTATAATTATTTTTATTTTTATCTGAATAAATTTATTCAAATAAATATAACTTTCAAAAAAATTCATAATGAACAAATATAATCTTTCTAAGAAGTTGTGTTATGAAAAGTCATGTGAAATGATATTTTCTTGAATGAAATGCTTACATAAAACTTAATAATGCTTTTTACTATTTAGATTTGTTGTTTTAAAATTTATTGTATTTTGTAGACAAAATTAAGACTTTTAAATACACTAAATCACGGGCAATTTATTAGAAAAAGCCCTTTTATATAATTATTTATCGAAATGGCCCGATTATTTTATTATTTATCGGAAAGGGCCATTTTCCTCAAAAATGCGTCTACGTCAGCGCCAAGTCAGGGGACGTGTTAGCAAAACGCTTCCCTGGGAAAGCGTTTTTCCCCCAACGGTCATAGGACCATTTGAACTCCAACGGTCAAAAAAAATATATAAAATGCCCCTCCCCTATTTCATTTTTTCACACAATAGTCCTCTCACAATTCTTTCTAAATTCTCTCCAAATTCTCTCAAATTTCTTTCAATTTTTGTCAGCTCTCTCTAATTTTTGCAAAAAAGCTCTGTTTAAATTTTTTTGAATTAGTTTTATTTTTTAAATTACAAAAATATTCGATCGTGTTAGTAATGGCTGGAGAATTAATTCGTCTCGATACGAAACATATCTCCATCGATCAAATGACAATAGTTAGTGATAAGTTTAATTAATTTTTGAATAGTATTTAATTTTTTTTTCATTTATGCAATTTTAATTAATATTTATTTTATAATTTTTTTATAACAGTTTGTAGATCGGGTGTTGCAATGTTATATCTGTAATATGTCTGGTCCTCCATCGCCGTTGATAGAGAATTACCTGCGGGAAGCGGGTTTTTGGCACATGGCCACGATAGGCCGGGGGTGCAAGTTAGACCCGAAACTAATCAATGCGTTGATAGAGAGGTGGAGACCCGAGACGCACACTTTCCATCTTCCATGCGGTGAGTGTACTATCACGCTGGAAGACGTGCAATTGTAATTGGGATTGTCGGCCGATGGGTACGCCGCCACCGGGCCAGTTCAATCTACTGATTGGGGGGCCATATGCTACGAGCTTTTGGGTGCTATTTCGAATAATATTAACGGAGGTCTAATCAAGATGGGCTGGTTACGAGACACATTTCCAGAGTCGAATAATGATTTGACTGAATTAGAAAGAATACAATATGCTCGGGCATACATTCTTGAGATGATTGGAGGTTATCTGATGCCAGACATGTCATGAAATCGCGTACATCTGAGATAATTGCTGAAACTCGTTGATTTTAGAGTAGCGGGTGAATTAAGTTAGGGGTCTGCCGTGTTAGCAACATTGTACCGAGAGATGTACAGGGCGACTCGACCGAATAAAGCCAAAATCGGAGGATGCCTATTACTACTGCAATCATGGGCACGGTTTCGCTTTCCATTTTTACGTTCTGGAGTGAACCACCCATATACATTCTCACTAATAACGAGGTAAATTTTATATTAGATTTTACAATTATTACGTAGATTTAAAATATAATTGTATGCTAAAAAAATATATAATTAGGTGGAACCATTCGGTGAGTTATGTTCGAATACCTACATTTCTTGAAGATATACGGCTTCTATTAGACCAACGGTCGGAAGCACAAGTAAATATTAGATAAAATATATATACATAATAAAATAGTCGTTTCATATTTAGTATTTAGTATTTAGTATTACGTATATAACTAATATTTTTATCATGCTCATATAGTTTCAATGGACACCATATGAGGACCTGGTAATTCGAGCAGTAATTCCGGATGAATTTTTTCAAAATCTGAACATTTGGTATGTGAAGGTCCCATTGATCAACTATGCTATCATGGAGATGCACCAGTCAGATAGAGTATTGCAATTTGGATTCCAACAACCGTTTCTCGTGGCACCTGAGGTACTCCATGATGAGCACAAAGTCGACTTACGACTATTGAATACGGATTGGCCGAGATACTGGTCAGAATATATTGAAATGTGAGAAAATCAGTATGACTATATACCTACTCGGGAACCGATCATTGTTCCTAAGTTAGCATGCGTGCCGGAATACATGTCATGGTTTAGGGTCCATGGCAAGCCATATTTACTGTCGGAAGAGGAGAGGCGATAGCAAATTCGTGTGCAAAGGGAACGACGGGGCCCTTCAAATTCAAGAAAAAGAGATAACGGCGCGGGCCCATCAACAGTGCCCACACAATCATCGAGCCCATCAACAACGCCCACACAGCCACCTGGCCCAAGATTTCAACTGATGACACCCATATCACAACCTTTTCAGATTATGCCAGGTGCGTATCCTAGCCTTTATCTGTATCCTAACCCATTTATGTTTCCTTTTCCCAGTCCTATAGCAGGTTGGAATGCATGGCCCAGTTCATCTCTGTTCCCAATTACTCCGAGTCAACCTCCAATCAATAGGCCGCCGTCGCATTAGGGATCGCACAAGGCGCCGTCGGGGAGCTTTTATTTTTACTATTCCCAATCGCCTTTTGGGATTCAAACACTTTCACCATGGGTGATGCAAACACTTCCGTATTCATTATTCTATCAAGGTGGGTCATCATCTCAACACTCGCAACTAAATCCCCCGCCGGAGGAACCACAATCCCCACCGGAGCAACCATAACCCCCGCCGGAAGCTGAACCAATGAGGAATCCAGCGCGTAACCGTCGACGACCCCCATGTGGCACTGATTTCGACCGGCACCAATATTAATTTTTTTAATATATTTGTAGAAACTTTTTTTATATAGTTTCATATAATAAAATAAAAGTTATTTTTAATATTTTAATTGTACTTTACTTTTTTTAATTTTATTAAAATAAATGTTCTTTTAAATTAGCCAATATTTTTTATTATTTTTATATTTAATTTTTTTATATAGTTTCGATTAATAAAATAAAAGTTGTTTTTAATATTTTAATTGTACTTTACTTTTTTTAATTTTATTAAAATAAATGTTCTTTTAAACTAGCCAATATTTTTTATTATTTTTATATTTAATTTTTTTATATAGTTTCAATTAATAAAATAAAAGTTATTTTTAAGATTTTAATTGTACTTTACTTTTTTTAATTTTATTAAAATAAATATTCTTTTAAATTAGCCAATATTTTTATTATTTTTATATTCATTTTTTATATAGTTTTAATTAATAAAATAAAAGTTGTTTTTAATATTTTAATTGTACTTAACTTTTTTTAATTTCAATACAATAAATGTTCTTTTAAATTAGCCAATAATTTTTATTAAAATAAATGTTATTTTGAATACGACAATATTTTTTAATAAAATATAAATAATGCAACATAATTTTATTATAACAACTATCAGCTATTCCGATTTGGACATGATCGAGTTTTATAGCCTGGGTTCCTACACCATCCGCACAACCTCTGTTGGTTCATTGTTTCTCGGATATTCATATTGTTATGTATTCTAGTTGAGAAAGGTCGACCCTTTGGTTTGCGACGCAATTCTCTATCCAGTAATAGCTTAAACGGAACAACCGATACAGACGGTCACTTACGTTCATCTGGGATCGGTGGGAATACGTGTCTCCACACATTGTACATGTATTCTATTTTGTACACTTGGTTGACATACGTCATGGGATCTAGACGGAGATTCTAATAAGCTACAATTACATGAGCGCATGGATAACGTAGTGCGTCAAACACCCCACAGTCGCATGTCCTATTTCTCAAGCGTACACGATATTGCCCGCCAATAATACCTTGGTTCAGTCTGTCAAACTCCGTCACACGAAACCATAGGTTGTCGCGATCGTGACACACTATGTGCATGGTGTTGGCTCATGCCTTTGCCTTGTTAATCTCTCGCAATACTTTCGCGCACCATAAATGGCTTCCCTACATTTGGCCTTTATAACTTGCTGCTCATTTTTGAAATAGTGCCGCTAAACGAAAATATATCTCTCGTATAGTGGTTGTTATCGATAAATATGACACGTTCCTTTTAGAACGAAATTTATACATTCATCCAGGTTTGAGGTCATATGACCATATCGTAGGCCACCGTCGTATGCTTGTGTCCACTGTTCGAAAGGTATGTTACAAAGGTAGTCTGCGCCTTCTTCGTTAACTGAATGCAAAACCACTAACATCTCATGAAAACGATCCTTACTTATCTCATACCCTGCCAATATAAGTTGATAGCGAAAATTACATACCACTCTTCCATTCAAAATAAATTGAATATTACAAACGAAATTATATTAATAGAGATTAAATACCCATGTTGGTCACTTGCCGTCATTCAGTTGAAGATCGATATTGCCCGTAGTAGTTGGACGCAACGTACCTTAAGCAATATCGATGGTGTGTGCGATGCCATTGGCTTCCTTGTTACTCAATTGCGGCTAGTATTCCAGTGCCCCGATCTGATATAACACATATATCAGGTTGAGGGCAGACATGCCTCCTTAACCTAGAAATAAAGAAATCCTAGTCATCAGCTGACTCCCCCGGTGTTATTGCAAACGCAATTGGAATGATTCTCCCACTGCCATCTTGTGCCACAGCTAGTAATAGCCGATGGGTATATCTACCATACATAAATGTACCGTCAATTTGTACCAATGACTTGCAGTATATAACTGCATCCCGACATTGCTTAAAGCTCCAGAACAGACGCTTGAACACTTGGCATCCACGGAGCAATCGATCGTTGTAGTATGCAAGTTCCGTTTCAAGGCCTGGTATGCAACCTGAGACATATCTCTTATAACAGCCCAATTTTGACCCTAATTGGAACGGTGGTTTCGGGACCACGAATTCGAGTCAGAATAATATTTAAATATTATTTTCTATTTTTAAAATGTGTGAAGTTGCTTTTGTGAAAGTTTCGTTTAAAAATTTTAGTGTTTGAAGGTCAGTTGATGAAAAATAGTTTAATCGCGTAAAAAGGAAAATTTAAGGGTTAATGTATAAGGGCCAAATTATGATTGTTTTTATATTATGGAATATTAAGGTTGCAATTTGGCCATAAATAGGAATTAGTGGCCGGCCAATATGCATGAATTAATGACTTGAATTGTTTATTATATTTTATGGCATTATGGTATATTTTAATACATGTTAATATATTATATTTGATAAAAGATGAAAGTGTTCATCTTTCTTATTATTTTTGGCCGAACCTAAGAGAAAGAAAAGAAAGTTTAAGCTTTGATATTTTCGGTCCTTGCAAATTCAATTAGGTAAGTGATTTGAGTTCGGTTTTTATTAATTTTTACATTTTTGAGATCGTTGCTTTGAATACTATAAAGCCCATGCTTGAAATTTTAAAATTGATTATATATTCATGAAGTGTCATTGTTGATAGTTTGGTGAAATTTATGTTTGATGTTAGAAAATAAAATAGATGTGTTAGATTAACATTTTTGGTATTGGGATTTTTGGTAATTTTGAGCATTTAGGGTTAAATTGCGAAAATACTAAATTGAAGGACTAGATTGTGAAATAGGACTTAGCTAGAGGTGTGCATGGGCAGGGCCGGGCCCAGACAAAATTTTAAGTCCATTTTCTAGGCCCACGCCCGGCCCGGCTCAAAATATGGGCCAAAAAATTTATCCAAGCCCGGCCCAGAATAAAATTGTTAAGCCCGGCCCGACCCATATTAAAATTTTTTTAACTTACTTCATTAAATAAAAAATTTTAAAATATAATAAATCATCAAATACATTTAAAACAAATATTAAAATAAGAAACAAATAAAAAAAATGATATTAAAACAATTCTTAAAACAATACACAAATTGAAAATATAATAAAAAGTGATTTTATTAAAATTAAAAATAAAATGTAAATATGATTAAAAATAAAAAAAATTTAGTATATAATTTGGGCCGGGGCCGGGCCAAAAAAGTTTTACCCAAGCCCGGCCCATTTTCTAAACGGGCCTCGTTTTTTTGCCCAAACCCATATTTCAGGCTTATATTTTTACCCGAACCCTCCTATTTTTTTGGGCAGGCCTCCCAGCCCGTCCCATGCACACCTCTAGCCCTAGCATTGTATATGCAAATTCTTCATATTTTGTGTTTTGTGAAAATTGGATTAAATTGTAAAAGTGCATAATGTTAAAGGTAAATTGGTAAATTTCTCAATTATGTGTATTTGTACCTAAATGAATGAAATTCTATTTGAATGAGCTTAATTTGGAACTTTTTAGATCAAGAACCAAAAAGATCGGATGTTGATCGGGGAAAATAAAAAATCGTTGAGTAGTCGAATTCAACTGTCCGTCGATATCCGAAGTAAGTTATTAAGCAAATTTTTATTTTGTTGTTGATTAAATTTAAATCAATTTAAGTATATGAGCCGAATTGAATTACATGAAAGATTGAAGTTGCCGAATTCAAAGGGAATTGATGAAATTAAATTGACGTGTATTGAGTAATGGAATTTAGGCGCTAAGTGTGCGAAAATAAACGATTACAGATGTGAATCTTGCACTAAGTGTGCGAATGTGGTTATTGAGCACTAAGTGTGCGAGTTTAAATATCGAGCACTAAGTGTGCAAACTCGATATATATTTCTGAGTAAACATTAGCACTAGGTGTGCGATTTATTTGAGTAGATCGGGAATGGTTGAATGAATTAAAGCTTCAAATTTCTTGATGAACAACTATGATGTATAGCTGAAGTTTGTGCAGGTGAGTATCGATTCTATGTGATGGATATTATAAATTGAAAGTATGTATAAAGATAGATGGGTTTTAATGGATTTGTGCTCGAATATATTAATGTTATACGATGATGGAATGCTAAATGCATTCGATTTTGTGTTTGAGAGTAATGTAGTATATTGTGGTTGAGCAGATGCATATTGGACTTAGTTGAAATTGAGTATATGATTAATAAATTGCCTTGAATGTGGTAAGATATTGACTAAATGATCTAGTAGCAAGACTTAGTTAGATGATACTAGACTATTAAATTGAATTTGGAGTTTTTGGTGCTTATAACTTGCTAAGCTATGGTAGCTTACATTGGATGTGTTTTTCTTGTCTCTATTTTATAGATTTTGGAGATCGTTACGCGCTCGGGGATCATTAGTAAAGCCATCCACACTATCTTTAATATTTTGGTACTTTTAAAAGTTGGTTTGGTACTTATGGCATGTATAAGCTAATAACTCTTTTGGAGATGTTTAAATTTCATATATGTATAATGGTTAAGTCATGCGAAAATGACTTAACTTACATGTTAAAGTTTGGTTATGTTTGGTTGTGGTTTGAGTTTGCCTTTATTTGTGATACCTAAACTAGGCGTATTTGATTATAGTAATGATCAATATGGGTTATAATATTAGTTTAGTAAAATTTGAATATGATGGAATAATGAGCATTAATTGAGTTTAAGTATTATATACTATGGTGATGTAAGTTTAATCATGATATGTATATGTTGTGATAAGTGAGTTGTTTTATATGTTCTTGGTTGATGATCGAATATTTATACTTATAATTTGATCAATTGTGGGTTGGATATTGATATTCGGTGGTAATGGCAAGCATGAGTATGTTTTAAGCTTATTAATTGGTATTTATATTCGGTTTATTATATATATATGATTTTGGTATGCATATTGAGCATATATGGTTTTATATAGACGTTCAAAATGTTTGAAATGGACATGGTCATTTTGCTTAAACATTGATGAGAAATGATGCACATTTGGTCTTATTATAACGATACTTCATGCGCATAATTTTCGTTAAGTATATATATATTATTTTGTTGAGTAAATATCAAGAATTGATGGCATTCGGTTTAACCTAATAATTGTTTTTAAATGAATTCGTAAAATGGTCAATTAACTTTGTAAGTAAGTATAAGCAAATGAGTTGGTAACTAACCAGGTTCAAAAGAGACCAAAGGAACCGTGACACTGATTTGTGTTAGTTTTATTAATGAATTCTTTTCATATTTTCTTGTTATGCGCATACATTATACTATGTTTGCATATACATGTTGAATTTACTGTGTAATTTTATATTGGCATGAGTGTTCAAATGTTGTTGTGATCATTAGGTAATACCTTCCAGCGACGGAATTGGGTTAGGGGGTGTTACATCTCTCCAGCACCTGACACTACTGCCACACTTCATTATATGAAGCGTCCCACCTACCAAGCATCTTTTCCAACGCCTTCTATTTAGCTATCCAAACCTTGCGGTAAGAGGGCGTGTACTTCAATTGGCTATGAATATTGGCAATTAAGACAGGCACTGAAGTATTCGAATTCACCTTCACCGTCAGTAGTATTAAGCTAGCGAACATATCTGAATCCATCTTGGGATGATCTTGTGAAACACCTGTCAACGAAGTATGTTAAATAATGCAACATTACGTAATAACAGTATTATTTAAAAACCCTAAACACCTAGTGATACATGTATGTGGACCTTTATACTTTTTTATCTCCTACAAGCCTGTCATTTTCCTCAATGAGGCCATGATTTTCCATGAACATGTACCATCTTACACTGCACACTTAGCGTCAAACTTATTGAATTTGGTTTTAACCACGTTGTAGTTAACCCCGTTCATGATGCTATATTGTTTCAATGCACCAAGAAAATTATCCTTATTGGAAAACTCCCTACCAACTTCCATTTCACCCGAATCTAATGACAAACTTATACGGTCATGCCTTTTATGTGGTAGATCTGGAAACTCCAACGCATCATCTTGAGATAAATCGACATTATGCATGTGGGCTGGATGCGAGTACGCCCTGAATCACGGATCTTCTTCTTCATTTGAACCCCCTTCAACATCTTCAGGTATGGTTGGAACAAGCTCCGGTTCAAAAAATAATCCAACTTCTGCACCATCGGGGCCGGGCTCTCGAGGTGGATCCACATCAGACTCATCATCTGCAACGAACGAGGTCCCCTCGCCGGTGGATGTCGTAGGGAGTACATCATCCGTTCTTCTGGACGTTTCATAATGTCACCAATCCGATGTGGATTGCCAACCAATAGAAGTTTATGTCATTCCTCAGTACGTATTTCCAGTATCAAACATCGACCCACCGAGGTGCATGTCCCATCCACCAACGGAGTGTCGTGCAAGGGTTGTGTATTCCATACTGCTACCAAACACGAGTGCTTTTGTGTTTTGCCACCCACTAACGGAGTGTCGAGCAGGGGTCGTGTATTCCTCTCGAACAGCATTAGATGTTGAAGTCGTAAATGTATCAGTTGGCTATGAAAATTGTACATATAACTCAAGATAGGGTGATCCACTAGCAAGATAAGTCTGCACCATTGCCTCCAAGCTACGAGGACCTTTGATGTCGAATGAGTCATATCTCATGAGATCAACCGAAGTACAAAATTGATACTTAATAGACAAAACTTTCATTGACGTCGTTCCAAAGATTTTGCTCCTAATTCTTTTACGAAGTTCTATCAAATCTATGTTCTGGTTAAAATCCAGTCGCGCTGTGTTCTCTAATAAAAAAACAACGCCGTTCTCGGCGTCACAGACCTCGCCATCATAGTAAATAACAACACTAGTACATTCACTTATCTTCAGTTTCTATTTTAATTTAGCCTCAATTTCTCTTGCTGTAACTTATGCAACATGAGAATGAAATTTGGCTCATTTATAGTCTAAGGCTTTTTCAGATACTACTGTAGCAAAAGAGCGTCCACGTAGGAGCTTTTTTCTGTAATTTAGCTGACAGTGCATCCTTCTTGAAGCGTTTTTAACACTATTTGTTTAGAAACATCTTCTCAAATTTATTTTTTCAGATACTACTGTAGCAAAAGAGCGTCCATGTGGGAGATTTTTTCCATAATTAATAGTTAATTTAATTAATAAATCCTAAAAACCCTAAACCCTAATTTAATTGATTTTTTAATTTAATAGTTAATTTAATTAATTAACCCTAAACCCTAATTTAATTAATTTTTCCCT
This sequence comes from Gossypium anomalum, assembly GCA_025698475.1. Lineage (NCBI taxonomy): Eukaryota > Viridiplantae > Streptophyta > Magnoliopsida > Malvales > Malvaceae > Gossypium > Gossypium anomalum. Next base: position 8,486,926 of record CM046967.1, on the reverse strand, counting down.
TAAAACATTAAAACCCTAAACTAAACCCTAACCCTTAACCAATCAAAAATTCTAACCCTAAAAAAGAGGACAAAATGCTCCTCCAGGGAAGCGTTTTGCTGACACGTCCCCTGACTTCGCGCTGACGTGGACGTGCTTTTGGAAAAAAATTGGCCATTTTCGGTAAATAATCAAAAAATCGGGCCATTTGGGTAAATAATGATATAAAAGAGCTTTTTTTAGTAAATTGCCCCTAAATCACGCTACTACGTCTTTAGTTTTTTTCTTACACCACAAATTTCTAACAAAAAAGAAAAAAGCTTTTTCTAACAGGAAGCAATAGTCGTAATGCTCAGAAGTTGATGAATAACTTTGAAGCGAAGAGCAAAAGCAGGGAAGTCAGCATATATGAGGCATATGCTAGAAGCTGACAAAGTTGATATATCAGCTAAAAGAGTACTTGTAGCTAAGCTGTTTGTTACTTAATAGCTACCCCATATATTTTCACACCTGTATACTCGGCTATTCAAGTTTTATATATCAACACATTTTTCTCATGAATGAAAATTACAAAAATTCATCCTTCTTTTTTGGTCTCTTGTTTTGTGACTTTTCATCTTTAAAAATATCATAAACAAACAAAAAAAAATCAAATATTCTCCTTTAAAAGGATGATCAAAATTTAGACTCGAATTTTATCTTTCTATAGTGAAATAATTTTCTTTTCTAATTTAAAATTTTAAATATCTATTAATATTCTAATCAAATCCAACATAGATATATTATCACTTTTAAAGTCGGGTTTCAGACAAGTACAATTATATTAAAATGAAGGTGAAATTAGAAATGGTTTCCCTTTTCCCTGAGTGAGGTTGCCGTTTGTAATATTTAGGAATGATCTAATTTCCTTTGAGACACACATTATGAATTTATGAGAGTACATTTAATGTTGTTTTAGAATTTGTAAAACTAACTAGTAAGGGATGGTAGCACATGGTTTGAGGCATGTTGTGAAGCCGCTTTGCCCATGTCACAATAATTCATTGTGAGGGCCACTTGATTTTACATATTTACACTTCAAAAATATTTTGTAAGATTCTCAAAACCAGGTTTACAATATGAAGATATTTGGAGAGCTAGCTGTTATCTTGATGGAGGTATAGCACAAGAGATTGAGATGTGACGGCAGGAACATGTGTTGTTACAAGTTGAGACTCAACTTTTTAATTTGGACGGACATTTTTATTAATCTTTTATGACAAATTTGGAAGCGGATCGGCACACACATGTTCGTGTTTGTGTCTAAAATAAATTTCTTTTTAAAACCCCAAAATTAGTTGAAGAATGGTGACAAGTCAACAATGTAAATTGAAATGAATAAAATGTGCTTAATTTTATGATTCTGTTTTGAGTGTAAACATACAAAAGATAAATGTAACACTTAAGGATACCCGTACTGTTTCTTTCTCCATTATCACCTATGCATTCGTGTGTCCATGTTTCACCATGAAAAATAGATATTTCGCAATTTCATTGATTTATTTTAACAATTTTTATATCTTTTTAACATGTTGATAATATACGTTAATATCAAATTGATTCATCCTTTATGGTTATAAATTTTATGTTAGAAAGTAAAATATTCAGTCAATAAATTAATTGATGCTCCCAAAATAAATAAACAATTGGTTATGAAATGTACTTCATTCCTATAAATAGGGATTAAACCTGCAATCACATAATTAATGACTAATATGAATAGTCACCATATCATATCTCGTGATTATAACCATAATTATTTATATTATAAAATATTAAATGGAGTCAACTTCACTTAATAAGGCCTTAGTTTAATAGCAAAATTAAGGATCAATGAGTTTTAAGATCCCATTTTCAAGTTTCACTCCGTGTGAATCATGTGTGGGTTCTCAAATTTTATTTTGATTTATGCCCTTGTATATGTTGACTTTATATAGGTTTATTCTACTATAGGGATATATTCTCATTATTAGTTTGATTTTATTTTATAATGATTAATTCTAGTTATAGTTATTCAAATTTCTTATTTATGGTTATACATATAACTTTTAAAAATACATATATTAATTGAACAATACATTATGTTTTAATACATGATTTTGTTAAAATATAATATAATTTATAATTTAATAGTAATTAAAAATATTTTATAACTAATTGATTTTTATTATTTTAATTATAATTCATTAAATATAAAGATAAAGATAAAAATAAAAATTATAATAATTAACTAATGAAGGGTAATTTCATAAATAAATCTCAAAAGGGTTAAATGAATTTTGCGTCAAAGGAGTGTAAGTATTTTTTTCTTCAAATAAGTAGATTTTTTTCAAATCATATAAATAATATTTATATTATATCATTTTTTTCATGTTAATACCTAAATTATATTTTATTATTTAAAGTGGTACTTAAACTATACTCTATTACCTACATTAAAATGATAAGATTAAATTGAATTATAAAAAGTCAAATTAAATTAAATTAAAACTTTTCAATTTTTTTTACACTCACCCGACACATTTTTTTTCTCTTTTAATGCAATTTTTTAAAAAGTGTTAAATAATTTCTCTTTGCAATTTCTTACCATTTTTCCTAATTAGTTTCTTCTCAATATCTTGATTTTACTCTTTTTATAATTTTTTTTTCGCCATAGACGTTTACTCAACATTAACTATTTTATGTAAAATACATAAAAAAGAATAGAAAAAAATTAAAGGTTTTCAATCAAAGAAAGGAATCGAAATCAATGTTTAAAAATAGAAAAGAAGCTCAAATAATTTGAGTTTTGTTGCCAAAAATTAAATTTGGATGAACTTTTTGACGAATTTTTGAATTTTTTATTATTGGAGTTCTTGGGTGAAAAATAAGTTATATGAATAGATTTATAATTTTTTTAATTTTGTTTAGATTTTATTAATTAAAAATTTTCATTTATTATAAAATAATTGATTATGAGAATTTTTTTTAAGGGATCAAGTGATTTGGTACGAGAATATAATTTAAATATAACTTATGACAAAAGAAAATTGTGTACCAACTTTGAAAAAAAAAATTAAATATCATTTTGTGACTTATGGGAAGGAAAAAAAAGGGTGAATGGCGAGTGATGCGTACGCGCGTGTAATGCAATGGGAGATGATAAGTGAATAAAGAAAGAGAGATGGAGCAGTGGCGCAATTCTCCTGTGCCACGACATGTCTGTTGTTTAGCTTACATTAGTCCTAGAAAGTAGGCCCACGCTTCCACTGCCTCCCCTCCCCTAACTTAAACCCCCTTTATCCTAAGATCTATTTGAAATTCTAAATCTTAAATACTTTTAAATTACGTATATCTTAAATTCCGTGGAAGTGTATGAATTTACGCGCGTCCCGCTTAATTATTATAAGTCGCATGTTCGTCAATTGAGATGCTCACATCCCTGAATTTTTTTAGTGCTATTCGTAGGGTTAGAAGACAAAATTTTGACATAAAAATAATACATTTCATTAAGGAGTCCATTAACTCCCAAATTGAAGATTCTTTTCAAAAGAAAGTTTGACCTCCCCTTAACAATTTAAAATTTTAATTTGATTCAATTTTCACAAATCATTAATAATATTATCGAAGTACTATTTTATATTGATATTATATACACAAATAATAATATTATTCTGACATGAAAATAGGCGTATCTATTTTCTATAAATATGTCTGATTAAATCGAAATCAAAGTTTCATGTATATACACATATATATAAGCTACAAATAAAATTTCATGTATATAATTGCATAAAACTAAAGTTCATATATATAATATAGATAATTTTTTTAAAAAAATTTAAATAATTTTTAATAAAATTCTTTAAAATATAATTATAAAAATAAATTTTAATTTTTATAACATTTTTAATTTTTTATATATTATTTTAAAATTTTAAAATATATTTTTCAGAATTTTATAAAAAAATATTTTTAAACTTTTTTTTCAAAAAGTTTATATATTTATTACATTTTTAATCAATATAATATTTTAAAAAAATAAAAATGGAAACATGTCATGTTCTAATAGCACTACATGGTCGATCAAAACTTAGTCAACACCGATTAACGGTTGGTCAACTTTGATCAATAATCAGTCAAAGGTAATTTTTTTAATATTTAAATATCAAATTGAAATTTAAAAGTTGTTAAGTATCAATGTGTAAATAGATATACTTTAGGGCCAAATCATGAATTAAGCCAAACTTAATAAGTAGGCATCATGATCTGCAATATCATCCACTCGGACCAGCAATGGTTACTAAAACGGGATGACAATCTGTTCCAATTTTTGCTTCTTAATTAACATTTTATTTTATTGAGTAGTTGCGGATTTGAAGTGGGATTTGTATGCAATTTAGAGTTTAAAGAAGTTGATAGTAAGCAATGGTTGTACCCCACGTGTCCTATGCGTCAATTTCAGTGGACACGTGGGTCTATCAAGTAAATAGCAGAAAAAGTTTTGGACGATTCCTTAAAATTGGTTATGTCTTATCACGCAGGTTACGTGACTTTTGGTTAGGTATTGATGGGAACGTTACAGGATTACGTCATTAACGCTGTTAATCTTGTCATTTTTTAATTATCAATTTCTAAATTTAACCCTAAAAAGAAAATTACGATTGTAAGCAATTTTATTTCTTTTTTATCACTCCGCTCACTAAAAGTATCATAGAATCTTTTGTATTTAGAGATTGATTATATTTTGACTCTTTTATTAAAAAAAATAGTAAATTAACTCTTATACACTTTGAAATATGTAAATTAGTCCATTAAAATTTTCTTCAATAATGATGTAGAAAATGTTAAAAATCATTCTTTTTATGGGTTAACTAAAAAATTTCAGTCAATTATGCGTTTTGTTTCAATTATAATTATTTTTAATTTAATCACTAAATTTTTTGAAATTAAATATTTTAGTCCTCTGAGTTGACGTGGGCTTTTTTTATTAGTTTACTAATAAAAATTAACCTTTTACTGTTTATACATTCTATCATTTTGATCCTAAATATAAAAGATTTAGTAAATTTAGTTTTCAATATTTACAAAATTTGTCATTTTAGTTCTAATACTAAAAAATTTAATAAATTTAACTTTTAATGTTTATAAAATTTATCAATTTAGTTCTAACTTAAAATTTTAAAATTATTTGAAAAAATTATTTCAACCCTTTATAAATCACCGATTAATTAGTAATGACAAAGGGACAAATCGAGGCGGGGCGGTTTTTTGCTCAATTATTATTGTGCCTTTTACTTTTTCGGTGATAAGTTTACACTAATCTAATTTGGATTAATTTCCCAATTATAATACTTTTACATGTCTTCTTATCATAATATTGATCTGACAAAATTTAAAATTTTCCTTAAAAAGATATATCAGTCAAAATTACGAAATAAATCCCAATAAAAATTTTGATTCATTAGATACCTTTCGGATTTTTTTTTTGGATTAATGTATTATTTGAAACATGAATATGATAATTATTCTTTTAATTTTTTTTAAATATATATCATGAATTAACTTGGATAAATAAAAAGTCTAGGCCTTAATGTGACAATATTTTTCAAATTCAAAGATTAATTTAGACAAAAAAAATTAGACTTTAATAATAAAATAACTTTTAAGTTCAGATCCCAAACAATAGATTACCTCTTTTTATTTATTTTAGAAATGCGTAAAATACGATGTAAATTATTTATTTTTGATAAATTTAATTGCTAGGAACCACATTCTTATATTTAGTATATTGAATTTTATATTTTTTTAGGAATGTAGCTTTACTTTAAAGATGTATTTGGTTTAAGGAATATCATAGTTTTTGAATAATATAAGATTTCGAAATAACATTCTTTTATTTGATTTGATAATTTTAAATTCTCAATAGTGACAATATTTCATAATATACAGGTAAATCTCAAAACACATCTTCCTTAGGTAATGTAATTCACCTTAAATTTATTGGTATTTAGAATATATAAAAAATAGATAAATTTATTTACTTTAATAACACTTGTAGTTGAGAAAATTCAACATTTACCTATTGTTTAATTAAGTATTATAATTGAGTTTATTACTATTGAACATATAAAAGATATTGTTTCATTTTAGAAAGGATGAAATTGAAAAAAGACAAATGCAGTACACCTAGCCAGAGTTAGAAGAGGAATCATAATCGTGCAAACGAGGTTTCAACCATTTAAATGGAGAAATTGTAAAACTCGTGTCTATTTACATTATTCTTTAAATGTTTTGTCACTTCACTATTCTCACCTAAACTTCATTTTAATAAGCATATTTTTTTCATTTAAAGTTGGTAATTTAATTTTTATTAAATATTTATGCTACATTTTTTATCCGATTATATAAATAAAATCACCGGTCATCCTTTAGAACCTCCTCCTATGGTTAGGGAAAGAGGGACGACTGCTCTTTTGATTCAACCAATTAGAATTTATCATTACTTTAATTTGGTTGATTAAATTAGTGAAACCATTAATGAATTATTATCCACGAAGTGGGTGTACCAATATGATGAACACTAATCATAATTAGGTAGATGATGTGTGGTTAGTGGTGCTCTGGCCTGCCATTTTAATTAAATTAACCAATTCAACATAGTGACAAGGATATGCCAATTTCGTACATTAAAAAATTTATAGATAAATTAACTTTTTTTTTTTTATAAATAAAAAATGTTCCTGGTGGCCTAAAACTCACCCACAAAGGTTTTTGCCGGATTAATGACATTCTCAAAATGCTCATCATCATTAATAATTATCATCGATCTCATGACTACAACAAAATCTACATCCCAACCACATATTTTTCATGTGCTTCAATTTATTTTTTCTTTCACATTGAAATAAACTTCTAAGAACAGTACATGCTGAAAAAGAAGAAGAAGATGATGATGATGAAGAGGAAGAGGAAACACCAAATAAAATAATTGCCATGCTTCCTTGTCTCCTACACGAAACACCACAACTTGTATTGGTTATGGGCCAAAACATCCTTTGTCATCATTTATACTACTCCTGTTATATAAAAAATCTAATATTTTACTTTTAATTTCAATTAAATAAAAAATATATTTAGATTTAAGGTTTAATATACTTTAACTAATAAAGTATTTTAAACTGTATATTCAACTATTAAAATTCGACCAACTCTTCCCATCTAACCACATTTTCTATAAAAACTAAATTAAATCAACTAAATGATTAATACTAGAAATTTTATTACACACGTACCATGTATGTGTATAATAATATTGTATTTTAATAGTATACATAATAAAATAAAAATGTATAAGTAAATTGAAATAAAGCATTGGTTGAATGATAAATTTAAAGTTTTTTCAATATAATTAGCTTGGGTTCAAATCCTATCATATATATATTTTTATTATTTTTTTAATTTAAAAAAATTAAGACATCTTTGTATAATATAACTTATTTTAAATACAAAAGATAATTTTCTTTTGTAACTTCCCTAACTAAATTGATTCTTAATTGACTCGTTACATCAACTCAGTCAAAGATTTTATTAATAGTATAGATAATAATAAAGAAGTTGCATTGATTCAAATTATATTAACACTCGCCTTAATAGTAATAATAATAATAATTCATGGAATATGTCCTTTAAGGATTTGAGTCGGATTGACACAAGTTCAATATCTTCTTTTATTATTTTAAAAAATACTTTCTATAATTCAATCAAAATAAAAAATAACACTATTAAATTTGAAGGGACTAAATTGAATTAGAAAAGAATGAGTGATTTTAAGGTATTTTTATATTTGTTTTAACATTAAAGATTAATTAAATTAAATTAATATTGTCCATAATATTTAAACTTAATTCTCTCTTAAGAATTCAATAATTATTAATAAAAGACTAACAAAATTTATCAAAAAATAAAATCGAATAAATCTAGTTAAAATTAAGTTGATAACTTTTAAATATGGTCTCGTGGTTAATTGTTAAACTCCAAACTAATATTGATCTCAAAATTACAAACTCTAGTTAACCAAAGTAGGACCAAAAAGGAACTGTTTTTTCTTTAAATATTTCAACTCGTACTACAAGAACAAGAAAAACAATAACTAATGAAGATGTTTTCACGGACATGTTTGCTATTCGTCTTTGTCAACAAAGGCAGTAACATGCCTTCGATTATGGAAACATTTCATTGTTATTTTTTTATTAATTAATCCTACTTATATATCTTAAAGCCCCCACCGCCCTATCATTAAAAATTTTGGTAGGCGCCGGCTTGACCTCATGTTTTAATAGCCATTTAATTTAATTTAATTTATTTCAACATAATAATATTCATGTCTAATACATTATCACTAAATAATAATATAACACATCATTATTAAATTAATAAAATATAGTAAATAAATATTAATAATTTTATGGAATGATCATTGAAGTACGGTACATAAGTCTCATACATCATCAATGAATAATAACATGACACATTATTATTAAATTAAACCAAAAATTATAGAGGACTTGTAAATAAATAATAATTATATGTTTATTTAAACATAATTAAACATTAATCATAACTATTATAAATAAATATAATAACTTGCATATTTAAGATCTTTGAGTGTATGAGTTTAGGGTCTCGAATTTAGAATTTTTATATTTATTGTTTAATTATATTTAAATAAAGTTATTAGTATTTATTTATACATCTTTCACTATTTTTTTTATTTTATTTAACGATGATGGATCATATTTTTATTCATGGATGATGCATAGGACTTATGCACCCACAATACATCAAATATTCTCCATAATTTTGATTTAAATATTAATTGTAATTATTATAATAAAAATATTAGTAGATGTTGAGTTTAAAGTCTATGGTCTCAATTTTATGGTATTAAATTTAAAGTTTTAACATTTATCTATAATTAATAATATTTAAATAAATTTATTAGCATTGATTTATAAATTCTCCACTAATTTTTTTATTTAATTTAATAGTAAATTGTCATATTATTGTTTATAAATGATATACGTAACTTATACACCAACAACCTATTAAAAATAATTTACTTCAGGAAGCAAAGAACAAGTAGTGACATAATTGGAAAGGTTAATTAATGATTTTCAGCTAATGTTAAATATTTAAATATTATTTTAATGAGCAAAATATGATGGGATTTAAATAGGTTTGAATTTATAAATTTATTTCACGGACCAACATAAATTATTAATATTTAGTTGGAATTTAAAATTTATTTAGATGGCCACGTAGGACCGTCGTTAAAAAGATAACAAAGTTTAATGATAAAATGACCACTTTATAACAAAACCATAACGTAAGTGGCTAAAACGTAATATTTCGAATATATATAATAAAAACGTAATCTAAAGCAAACAAAAATTTACTTTATAAATTATGATATGGACAAAAAAAATCTGATAAACCATAAAAATTTCAATTCAAAACTGTCAAGTAATTTAAAAATTAATTCTCTAAATGGTCATCAAGATCCAATTATATTAATAAATAAGGGTATGATTTTAATGGCCATGATGTTAAATAGGAGACAAAGTATGATGGGATCTTATTAATGGACGCACCCTTTTAAGATTTTCAGACAAATATAAACAAGAAGATTGAAAACAACGTGAACCTAGAAATGAGATTAATAAATAAATACCAAGACACTTAATTTATTATGGATGAATAAATAGGTAAACAATAGGATAACATTTTATTAAATAATTTATATACTTTTGCTTTTCTAAAGTTTTTTTTTTTTCTTTTTACATATAATTTTGATTCAAACTGTAGTAATGTAGTACTAGTTTGGTTGTTTATTAAACATAGAAAGAGTTTAAATTATATTTTTTGTTATAATTTTAGTTTAGGGTTTAAAATAATTTTTTTATCGAGTTAGTGTTTAATTGAATTGTATATCAAATTTAGTCTATGTTTTTATTATTAAACTTGTGATTTGTTTGTGTCACGAATTAACTGAACATCAACTCAATCAAGTAAAGATAAAAAAAACATTTTTGTCCTTTTATATTATTATATAAAATAAATAAATAAAAACTCACAAAGATTTCAACCTAAAATAAAAAAAAAATTATAATTTCATCTAAAATTTATATAAACTTTTATTACATAAACTTTTTCAGTATGCCCCCAATATGTGTCTGTCGTCCTTTTCTCTCTCAATATCAACCTAAATTAATACTACAAGGGCCACTCGTGGGCTTTATTGGACCCCTGGGCTTTTTATTATTTGAACTCTAAATATATGGGCCAAAGGTCCACAAAATTATGCCCAGGGCCCACCATAGTGTTTTTCTGAACTCCTTTATTAATCATCTATAATCAATCGGTAAAATTATGAAAAAGTAGAAAGCATTCATGGACATGAAACTTGTCTATAATCATGAAAAAAACAATACATATATGTCTTGAAGCAGAAATCATTTGTGTCTTAATATTCATATATTTTCTTGCAACAATCTAATGGGCATTAGAAGAAACCTAGGTTAGGTTAGTGGCAATGGCCTTTGCATACAGTTATAGATATGGTTTTTATTTCTCAAACTTCAACTCTCCATTATTGCTTTAGTTTTATTTACATATTTCAAAGTCTTGGCTCATCAATTGTTGTGATATTTGATTTTCATTTTTAGATTTATAATTATTTGGGTTTGGTTTTTAATTTATTATTAAACAAGTTTTTTATTTTTATTATTTTTTGTTTTTAATTAATATAAAATATTATACACAAAAGAAACTTCGAGCTCAACCTAGAATACAAACGAGCTTCATCTCGAGTTTAGAAAATGATGTTTGGTCCAAATTGAGTCGAATATCGAGTCCCAAATTTCAAGTCAAGCTCGAATTGAGTATTGAACCTCAAATTTTTTTAGTCGAGCTAGAGCTTGCTACTATTCGGGTTAGCCTCAATTACATCCTTACATATACATTAGATAGAATTTTGTTTTAATGCCTTGTTGGTAAGAGTACACCTTTTAACACATCAGTTTAAAGTTACTAGTTGTTTGGTTAAGAAAAAAAAATTAACAAACTTGTTAATAAATCTTAAGTTAGGTGTCTTTTAGGTTTTATATTTTTTTCAAATTTAAAAATTTCAATCCTCACCAAACTATAATGATTAAATTTATCAAGTTTTGATATTCTCAAAATATGGTACAACAAACATATTATCATATGTGTAATGTTATGTCAGTGTGTTATATTCACATATTATTACTTACTAAAAATTCAATTAATGGATTAACGACTGTCATTACGTTAAGATTGAAATTTTAAAATTCAAAAAGTATAGGGACTTAGAATGATCTGATTAAAGAATATGGACTAAACCTACAACTATACACATAATATAAGGCTAGTAATTTAATTTAACCATGTCAATTTTGACCACTATAGTTTAGGCCATGATTAAACTGTCAAATTTTGAAAAGTGTAAGTAGTAAAATTGACCAATTCAAAAAGTATGAATACTATAGTTTATCATATTAAAGTATAGGAATTAAATCTAAACTTTTACAAAGTACAAGAACTAATAGCAGAATTTAACTTTTATTTTGTGTTTTAGCCGTTTAGTTGTTGGGTTTAATGTTGCTTTGGTGTAAGGGTTAGAGAAGTGAATGTCTGTGGAGAGAGAGAGAGTTGATATGATTGGGTAAGGGGGAGGGAGTTTCGCACTTTTCTCAAATCTCGTATGGATTTTTGAAGTCTAAACTATGATAAGACATGCAAGGACTGTAAGAGGTAATAAAGGGTGTTCATGTCTATGGCTGAAAAAATTCCTACTAAGACAAGTGTATGCCTCTCGATATCACTGTCTTTGGCTTTGGCTTTAAAGGCACATTTCATTCAAAATGAACTTGCTTTGGGATGACACCACAACAAATTACCAAATATGTACTTCTTTCAAATTTCCGAACTAAGAATATCCCCAACTTAAAATTTAACCCTCTAATTTTATAAAAAAACAATATTTTGGCCTTCTATTTAAAAATTTACTTTTTTTACCCCTAAACCTTACATTGTTTATTAAATTATTCTAAAATAAATGAAATTGTTACCATTTATTAACTTTGTTGACATGGCGGCATACACGTGCAATTATTTAATTTTTTAAAATTTAAAAGATTCAAAGAGATTGTAAAAATTATTTTAAAAATTAAAAATGATAAATTATAAAAATTTTATTTAAAGTATTAAAAAATATATTTTTTAAAAATGAATTAATAGCTAATATGGTATACGCGTGAATGTTACATCAACCAATTTAACAAACGTTAATTATTCTATCTATTTTGAGGTGATTCAACAAACAATTCAAGTTCAAGAGCTAAAAAAGATAAAATAAAAATAAATAAAATGAAAGGTTAAAATAAATTTTTTTATAAAGTTGAAAGATAAAATAAATCATTATGCCATAATTAATAATCTGTGAAAATAATAAAATGTTATCATGGATTTATACTTTTTACATTACTTTCAAACCTTCCAACTATATTAAGTGCGTGCTAGTTTTACCTCAATTAAATCAAAATTAATCATTATTATTTTATTTTTAGTTGTAATAATTTATATGTTGTGCAGGTTGCTTTCATGACTCAACTTTGATTAAGTTTGAAAAAAAAAATACAGTAGGGTTTCACTTAATTACTAGGGAGCAAAGAACACAAGCAAAAGTTATGAGCTATTAGTATTAGTTTATGGGATTACTAGGGTGCTACCATGCAAAGTCTTAAACTTGCCGTGAAGCAATATCATGACCTAGAATTAGGTCACTTGTTTATCCAGATAAACAAAAAATTATCAACAACTTAAAACGTCTAAATCTAACTTTGTTTTTAATGTGTGAAATCTTAAAAATTGTAAGTCATCCAGCACATATCAACCAACAAGTTATCATGTTGCTTTTCATCTTATCCTTCCACGTAAAGAATCGAATTCTTAAGATTAGTTTGATAGATCTAGCGAGACTGTGAATAAATATTTTAATAACGTCTTAAATTTTATCGTTCTTCTTTTATTAAAAGACTTAAGCTTATTCCTGGAAACTGTTGATGAAAGATGGAAGTGATTTTAAGGTAATTTATTTTGGTATATTTAATGATATATAGAAGATAATATTAAAATTTTATATTACTAATTACTAAATTATTTTATCGTTATTGTGATACAATTGTTTGGGAGATTTAGATGGGATACATAAGTGTTTTGAATTCCTTTAATTGAAAAATCTAGATATAGAACAAAGAAAAATGACATCGTTTGGATACCTGATATGTAGTTTGTATATGGTTTTCCTAGTTGTTGATTGCAAAGTCCTTCAAGATGCAATTAGTAAGCACAATTATTTGATGGTAAATTGTAATGTAGGACTTATAACTTATATTAATTTATTTTTAGGTTGCTATTACCTTGTTAATGTGCAGTATACCAATTATAATGGTTTTTTTAGCCCGTTTTAGGGGACAACGCTATCACTTATGTGAATGAAGACACAATTGTTAACTTGTTACTAGCGATAAAATTTTCAATTGAAGCATGCTTCTACACACAATATTATAGAAGGATCCTTTGATTTGCTCAAATTACGTTGAGCAATATTAAAAAAGTCTTGCATTCTACCCATTAAGACCCAAAATGCAACCATTATTGCATGTAGCCTTCTGCACTACTTTATAAGGAGAGAAATGCAAGTAAATTCAATGGAGGGAAACTTAAATGCATAAGGATCCAACGAAATGAACTCTATTTCATGTAGCCTTCTTGTATATTTTGTCCTAAATTGAACCTTACCCAACAACTTTTTTTATCATTTTGTTTTGTTTGAAGATTAATGGCAATACAAGACTCTACACCAAATGAATTTCTAAGCCAATCAGTCAAAGGTACAAGAAGACATTGGAATGAAATCAAGTACTCTAAACTTATTTCATGCATATGACGAATCTATACAATATTGGAATATACAATGCTAATTGTGGTTTTAGGTAAAGTTATTTTTCTAATTTTGGAGAAGATTGTACAGGAGATATATATTGGATGTAAATTGAAAGCTAAGGCTCACATAGATTCAAGGATTAAGGCTTTGAAAAAAGGAATGGTGTGTTGTATATGATACGATTTATGGACATAATAGTAATGGTTTAAAATGGGATAGCGACAGGAAAATGATTATTGTAAAACAACCTATTTGGGATGCATATTTAAAGATAATCATATTATTTTGTCTTAAATACAATATTTATCAATTAATAATGGACACAAGAAAATATTTTATCATGTTTAGTTTGAATTTGATATTTAAGGATTTTTTATTAATGTCCTCGCATTTTTAATTTTATTAGAGAAAAAAAAAAAAAAAGTACTAGCACTTGGAGGATGAAAAGTTTCTCTTATTTTGATAAGCTCATTATGACCTACAGAGAAGATAGAGCTGCTGGAAATGATACTCAAGCTACTATTGATATTCCAGACAAGATTAATGAAGTTAAAGAAATGTACGAGGACTTGGATTCTCCAATAACTGTTGACAATAGCTCCGCTACATAAGTATATGTAGAAGGGAACAAAGCTGCTACTTTTGCTAAGGCTAACAAGAAGAGGAAGATTAATGAAACCAATGATCTTATTGATATGACAAAGAAACTTTGTGATAGGTTCAGCTCTTCACTGAATAATCTAAGTAGGAACTTTGGGAATGAGGAAATGGTTGTCAAAAAATTATGAAACCTAATTTGAAGAGTTGTTTAAAATTAAAGGGTTAACTGAAAATAAAGTAATGGTTGCTTTAAGAAAGATTGCCAAAGTTGTTTGTGATATGCTTGTGTTTTTCAATGAAGTGGAATAGGAGATACTTCACTGAGTTTTTAACTTTAAATCAATTTATCTTAATTCATGTAAAAAATTATTTTAAAAAATCAAATATTAAATATGCTATCTTAGTTTAAATTAATATAAATGTAAGAATTTTATTTTATTTATCACAGAAATATAATTACATAACATGTTTTCATTTTAAAAGAATAAAACTATATTTATATTTATCAAACGCTTATTTTAAAAATAAAAAAATATATATTTTCATATATCAAAAGGAGCCTTATTGTTGATGTTACCATACTAACTTTTTTCTTATATTATTAACCTAAGAATCAACATCATAAATAGACCTACTTAGGGTTGAAAGACTTACAAAAAAAATAAGAGGGTTTGGACAAAAATATAAGACCCGAAAAATGTGCTTGAGTAAGTTTTAAGACATATCATCTATATAAGTTATACCTTAAATAAAATTTTCTTATATTAATTATGTATTTTTATATTGAATCACTAATTTGTAACAATTAAACTCATTTACCCAAAACTTCAAAAAATCTATCCAACTAAATAACCTAACTCAAAATATAAAATTTTAAAAATTAGATTTAATATAATAAAATATTTATTATATTTATGTGTGTTTTTCAATATAAACACTTCTTTAATGTGTTAGAAAATTTTCATTTTATTGTTTTTAGTGCATTACAATTGTTTTAAAAACTGTTTTAAATAAAAAATATTAATCTAAAAAATTTAAATATAAACGAAAGATTAGGCCAAACTTAAATTTACTTTTTTTAAAATTGGACTCAATTTGGATAAAAAATAAACATCAAACTTAAATTTAAAAAATTAATCTAATTACCCACAAGCACCTCCAATAATAGGCATCCCCTACAACAAAAAAGTTTAAAGTTGGCCCTCCAAGCGCCTCCTTTTCCTGACCGTAATTTTATTATATTTGTAAAAGAAAATATTAATTACCTAAAAAAAATCATCAGAAAATACAGGCTGTCCTTAAATCCCTCCCATAAATGTTGCCCCATTCGGTCGTCACTTACGTTTGCATTCAACCATTGTGCCTGCGCATCCAACGCCCCATATATCTCTTCTTCATCATCATCAACCAACCTTTACCACGTGATCTTTCTTTTTTCCCTTTGCATCTTTAACCGTCACCCACTCACAAACTTTCTTCTTCTTCTTTTTTTTTTTTTTTCCGAATATTTTTCCCTTTTTTTTTTTTGACATGCTTGATTCAGCAATTTTAATGTTATTTGATTCCAAAAAAAAGATACATATATATATATATATATATTTATATGAATATATCTATTTTCTTTTTGAAAATTATAATTAGTTTTTTTTTGTTAATTTGCTTGTTTTTGGCCTTTTCACAAGTTTTTTTTCCTAAATAGTTTAAATTTTATTTATAAAAAAATTCACTAAATTATTAAATAATAATTTTTTTTTTGCTAATTGAGTCTTAAGTTGATTGGTATGTGTATTGTTATCAAGACATAGGTTCGAGTGTGTTAAAGCGTATTATCCTCTTATTTATGAGTTGAGGAAGGAATATGAATAGTTCTAAGTATTGTTAAAAAAAAGAAACAAATATAATTAGAACCTATATTGAAATTGTTAAAATAATAGTAATAATAATTTTTTTTTTTGAAAAAGACTGATATTAATATTACTTGGCTCAAGGCAAAAAGTTGAGATAACTCAGCAAACAGAGACATGAAAAGACAATACAAGCAAACAGCAAAGATAAACAGTAACATAAAACGACAAAACAAAAAACAAAGAAGATGACAGCAAGCGCATGAGAATAATAAAGCATCTAAAAAACATCAAGCCAAAACTTAAAAGAAAACGCCCAAAGCCAAACGAACATAAACCTTTCAACAACCAAATATCAGCCAACCATCCTCTTCATCTGCAGCGAAAGAACTAGAAAAGAAGAAGAATGGAAGCTTTGAAATCGACTGGAGAGTCAAATGAACCTTCTCCAATTTTCAAAGCAAATCAAAGAGTACAGTGGAACTCTGGAACCAGTCCAAGCGGTCCTTCATCGCCTTTATCTTCACAGCATCGGTCACTCCCTCATCCCAGAAACCAAAACGTTGATACCTTTTTCCTTCCATTGCCAACATGTGAGCCGCCCCATTAGCCAAACAGGGGATAAAACAGTAAGTGACTTTATCAAAATGACTTTCCAGCAGATTAATATGATTTATAATCGGCCGAATAATCGACTTATTCTTCTCCAGCTTCTTAACACTTTTGATAATTGTCAGGGAATCGCCTCTCCACAACCAGATGCCGTAGCCCCATCATACCTGCAAAAATTAACGCCCTTTCACATGCCCTTGCTTCAGCCACAAAAGCATCAACAACATCTTCAAAGAGATAAGTCTCAGCTCCAAATATTTCTCCTGTTGAATTTCTGGCCAGGGCTGCTGTTATTGCAACTTTATCTGAACTTTTAAAAGCCGCATCAAAATTAATCTTAAAAACTCCAGATTCTGGGGGTCTCCAAAATTCTTTTACCATAGATCTAGAAGACAGATTATAAGACTCCGGAATAAATCTAAGCTCATGTTCATATTCTTTGATAAATCCCACCAATTCCTGTAGAGATAGCTTTACTCCTTCATGGATCAATTTGTTTCTTCGATACCATAGACTCCATATTGAAATTACAATGACGTGTTTTTGCTATTCATCTGCTGCAGAGAAAGTTTTAACGAACCGATCCTTGCAACAACTCAAACCTCCAACCAACGGAACCGTTATTTTTAATGCTGCCCATACATACTGAAGTATCTCACAGCACCACATCAAATGATCAGAGTCCTTCGAGCCAACCTTACACAGCGGACAAAGAACTTCAACACTCAGAGTTCGTAGCGCCAAATTGTAGAAATGAGGCAAAAAATTGTGAAACAGCCTCCAAATATGTATTTTAATTTTTCCTGGCATATGCAAAGCCCATAAGGACTTGTAAAAATCAGTATAACCATCATCATCAGTTGAAGTGTAATTAGTTTGCTGTAGGTTCTCTGTAGCTAAAACTCAATACCCACTTTTCACTGTATATTCCCTGAACCTTCGAATTTCTAAACCAACAAATCCTCTGAGTTACTCCCAGCAAGAGGAATAGAAAAAATACGAGTAGCTGTAGCCTCATCAACTATAGTGTGAACCAGCTCCTTGTTCCAGGTACAAGTCTCATGTTCAATCAATTGACTCACTGTAGTCCAATTAGGCATGATCTTTTGAACTGAAACTCTACTGTTTCCACTTCCAGGCAACCAAGGATCATCCCAAATGTTGATGCTTTCACCATTACCAACATGCCACAATAACCCATCCGCAATCAGCTCCCTAGCACTACAGATGCTACGCCAGGTAAATGATAGGTAAGATCCCACTTTTGCTGATAATATATCTGTGAAAGGATAATAACGGGCTTTTAAAACTCTAGCTAACAAACAATTAGGCTGGGATAAAATACGTCAAACCTGTTTTGCAATTAACGCCTTATTAAACAAGTACAAATCTTTAAAACCCATTCCACCGATGCATTTTGGTTTACATAACTGTTCCCATCTGCTCTAATGAATGCCCTTCGCAGTTTTGTTACTAGTCCACCAGAATTTATTCATTATACCTTCAAGCTTACGACATAGTGATTTTGGCAAAAGAAAACATTGCATGACATAGAGTGGTATAGCCTGCAAAACAGATTTAATGAATACCTCATTCCCTCCCATTGACAAGTAGCGCAGACTCCACGCTTCAACACGTCTCCTAAATTGATCAGCAAAATTAGCAAAAGCCCAAGTTTTTTTTCGACCCACCATCATAGGTAATCCCAAGTATTTTTCAGGATTTGAAGCCACCCGAACTCCTAGCAACTTGGTTATATCCTCTCTGACGTTAGGCTCCACATTAGCCCCATAATAAATAAGAGACTTATCAAAGTTCACCCGTTGCCCCGAAATCAGTTCATATTCTTGAATAACATCTCGAACCGTCCTAGCTCCTTCACACGTAGCATCTCCAAAGAGAATGCAATCATCAGCAAAAAATAAGTGATTTATGGAGAATCGTTCCCTACCAACTGAAGCACCTTTCATCAAGCCTTTTTTGCTCAGCTTCCTTAATAAGAAAAGAAAAACCTTCAGCACATATCAAAAAGAGGTAAGGGCTAAGAGGGTCCCCTTGGCGTAAACCTCTTGAAGGAGAAAACCATTCACCGCTAGCACCATTAAGGCTCACCGAGTAAGAGACAGAACTAACACATCTCATAATGAGTACAATCCAATCAGCGTGAAAACCCAGCTGCTTCATCATCCCTGCCAAAAAATCCCATTCAACTCGATTATACGCTTTACTCATGTCTAGTTTAATAATAATAATAATAATGAATTCTCTTCATTTCAATAAAAGTCATTGTTGTCTTAACATAAACAATGATAAATATAAACAAAACAATAGTAACAGATAGAGTAAGAACTTTTAAAATGAGAACGATGAGGACCAAAATAATCTAAACCATTAAATCAAAATAAATTGTTGTAAGCCTCAAGTTTTATATAATTTTCCTCTAAAAACATAAATATGAAAAAAAAATTAATATTATCCAAATTTTATTTAAAATTTGAATGATATAAAATGGAAAACTAAAATTAAAAAATTTGAGTTGCGATCCAAAAATGAAAAAATATTGAATATCCGACCGTCAATTGGAAGGGCATACAAGGTATAGTAAGTTTATTAATAATTATTGCAGAATAAAAAGGAAATTAAATCATCCAAAGAGAAGATGGCAAGCTGTCACATGGATTATATTAATCCTCAAGTACAAAAGAAATCCATTAAAATAAATAAATGTAAATTATTTAAACTTAAGCCATTCCCATTTGCATCCAATATTTTTAGAGTCTTCATTCTACTAATAACTTAATACGTGTGAAATTCAAGTTTCAAAGATTCTATAATTACTTTCTTTTTCTTTTTTAATCAACACAAAGGATTACATTTTATTTCGTGTTCTTTTTTTTCTTTTTCAAATTGAGAACATTTTCTTTCAAACAGTTGCGGTAAATGTTTAACCCGTACAATAATTGTATATATATATTATTTCTTAAAATTTTTAAAAAAGATTTATAGCATTTTGAAAATAAATATGATTAAAAAAATCAAAACATTAATGGCATAAAAGTAGATGAAAGAATAAAATGGTACACCAAATATTAAAAAACTACCAACTATCAACATAGCTACTAAACACGAGACATCCATTTATTATAATCTAAAAGAAAAAATATATGTAATACAAGTCTTTCTTTTTTCAAACTATCTTTCATTTATTTGTAACAAAATACTTCAAAGAATAGGGCATAAAGCTCTAGTATAAGCTATTGAATGTAATATTCTATACCCGACTCGATCGATAGGTTTGGATATAAAATATTACATCAATTCCAAAATAAACTACGAATAAATTTTAACTAAAATTTAAAACAAACATAACTATAACAGCCAAATATACTTTCTTAATCATTCATACCTCAGTTCACATAACATCACTAACAACTTAACATGTTTAATTGGTTGATCTGCGAAATTAAAACACCACAGTTACAAATTCTTAACTTAAGCTATTAACATGCAAACTATAAGAAGATTAACAATCATGGTTTTGTTGCATTTAAACAATTATTCATCAAGGAATATAATATAAGATTCAGACCCTGAGGTTCAACCTCTAGGTCACCCCATTATATGCGTGTTACAGGTTAAGAACATAAGTTTAACAACGCTTGCACAAGTAGGGTTCACACAATCTTCCTGGCATACTCTTGTCCTTCCTTGCATTGGCTCATCTTGGGAATTTATACACTTTTTATATTGACATAATCCTCCATTTCTATCAATCGTGTTAAAGGCTACAATATAGATTGATTTTTTTTTACTTACTCTTTCGTACTGATTTCTGGCAAGGTGGAATATTACCTCTTTTGCCAGCAAAACATATGCGAATTACATTAGCAATTATTGTCATTGCATATTCACTTACGACAGATTAATTCCAAAAAAACTCATGCATAGAGATTCACACTTGGAGAATTTCTCTTACATGCGGATTTACACTTAAAGTCTTATATACGTGAACTCTAGCTTGGCGATCCTGCAAACCTTACTTACAAACCTTTATAAGTGGAATCATAATCGCGGATTCATACATATGGGTTCTTACTTGTGAATTGCATCTTAAATAATAGTTGCTGCCAGACTCTTATTTGGCGTAGTCACTGCGGATTCTCGTTTTAAAGATATTCCTTAGTGGACTCCTAAGTGAAGAAGATCCTTGTAGTTTTGACTTGATATAACTAGCTCATACAAACTCTCGTAGTTTGAATATAAGAATAAGCTTATGTGGTCTCTTGCTTGGATAATAGTCTATGCTGACTCTTACTAAGAATAGTCTCTTTGATATATTAAACTTGAAACATGAATATAAAATCAACTGCCATAGCTTGAATCATAATGATAAATTAGTGGACTGTCAAACATATGAATTTATATTGAAGATTCATGGGTGCGAACTCATATATGGAAAACTCATATATGCAGATCCATAAACAAATATTTACATATATATATGTAGATTTTTATACGCAGATTGTTCTGCGGACTTTTGCATGAAAAAATTCCACATAAAACTGTCATGAAACCCAAATAACAAGTCTGGCAGACTATCGCGCATATGGATTCATAAAAGAAGATTCATGAATATGGCGAACTTTCATATGCGAATTTTGTTGTGGAATTCATATGGTGAATTCCCACATATAACTTTGATGTAAAGCTTAAAGATCAAGTTCGACGGACTTTCAAAACTTACATATGCCATAGCCATGGACTTACTTATACATACGAGGCTTAAAGCCTTAGACTCCACAGAGTCTCTTACTTACATAAAACCCTTGTAGGGTTTTCATATACTTGTGTGCATATATCTCTTTACAGTCCAACTGAAACTCCACAAAGCCGAATACCGTGCATATACATTCTCCATCCAATCCGCCTGAACCTCCACAAAGCCAGATAACACGTGGCACATAGTGTAGGACGCGACATTTCTTCTTCTTTTATCTGCTAATACATCCGTCTATACTCCACATATCATTCATTTTTATGATAGATATATAGCAAGCATTCAATTGTTCATTCTATTAATAACACAACATAGATCATACCAAACATATCATCTAGTGGATCAATTCAATGATAACTTATTCAGTAATTATATTACCTGTGAAAGTATACCAAAACAATGAACTGAAACGTGTAATCAAACATGTATATGTAAATCATCACTTGGCTTACTTAAATCGTACAACAAACATGTTGGAATATTGGGTTTGAAAAACGTGGCAGAAAATAAGTTTAAGGAAAAAATAGAGTTTTAAATTTTATTTTTCCAAAACTAGAACTTGGTTGTCATATCTAAAGTAATAAACACTTGAAAATATCTTTAGAAATTTTCTAAAATAATTTCTTCAGAGAATTTTCTCTCTACAACTTTCTCTTGAATTCAAGGCTGAAAAATAATTACCCAATGCTCTCTTTATACATGGAGGGTTAAAACTATGATTAAACTTAATCACTTTAATATTAAATTAGTATAATATTTATCTTGATAAATATTTGATTAAATTTAATATTAAATCTTATTAAATTAATAGAATATTTATCTTATTATTAAATTAAATTAAATATTAAGATAATCACTTTAATATTAAATTAATAAAATACTATCAAGATAAGTATTAAATTAAATTTAATATTAAATCTTTTAAAATAATATTATTTTTTGAATAGTTAATCTAAAACCAAATTATTTGGTAGAGCTCCAATAAGAGTCTGATTCTTCCATTGCTCAATTGTCAAAGGCCACTCGTCGGCCACCGAAATGTTCTTTGCCAAATGACTGGCGCACTGTCGTGTCTGGTGGTGCCATCTCAGGTACGACACCCTCATGGCACCCTAAGCTGGTTCGGTCCAGGCTAGTGATGGCCTGACCGGTCCGGTCCTACCACCGGTTGGACCATCGATCTAGATTCACATACTAGACTTGGTTCCATCAATTTTTGGGCCTCAGTCTCGATTTTGGGTTCTTAGGCCCAATTTTCGATCTCAGATCCAATTTTAAAGTTCAATTACACATTAGACCAATTTTCTAACTTAAAAATAATTTTTAAAAATATCATATTAATTTTAATTAATTTGATTAATTTAATTTTACTTAATTAAAGTTAATTTCCCCAAAAATCACTTAGATTATCTAAATTAATTTTTCAAGAAAATTCTTTAATCAAATTCTCTAGTTGAACAATTCTCACGACCGCCTAATTTAATTCCACATCAAATAAATTGACTCAATTAAATTATTTTCAAAGTCATAGAATTTTCTTCTAGTTCAAATGTAGTTCAATCGAGTTTTTTTTTTGAGTTAGTGGTGGGACCAATCAGATATATACGATCAATCTGTTGCCACGTTCCATATTTATCAATCCACACAATGTCAATAAGAGGATATCGTTAACTTTTTAATTGAGCTATGAATTTCATTTTTGCTAGTAAAGCCATGTCAAACACAAGTTATGTACCCAACATACCGGCCATGGGCTCGATCATCTTTAGAGCATAAGCCTCCACTTATATCAAAGTACATGAGTTACATACGCATGCTTAGTGACTAACTCAAGTTTTAGGTAAATCAAACTATGAACGTCACAAGTGAATTAATTCACATACGAATTCAAAATTAATTCATCTTGGGTCCAGTCCAATTTATCATTCTTTCAATGAATACATCTATGTCTCTACCTGTGGAGTCAACTACTCTGATAGTGAAGACTAGCCATCTCACTAATTGGAATTGTAAACAACATAATAATTATTCTAAGTATTTGTGTAACGACCCAAAATCTGTGGGCACCGGAAAAGTGTGTTATCGGGCTTCCGTCTCAGTGAAATAAGTTCGAAAATAATTATTAAAAATATTTATGAGCCTAGTGGTGTGTCTAATTAGGTTTTAATTAAGTAAATTTAGCTTAATTTAGAGTAATTAGCAAAAAGGATTAAATTGAATAAGAGGTAAAAGTTTAATTCTAAAGTAATAGAAAGTAAAATGGACCAAAATGGCAAATATGCCATTATGTAATGGTTGAGGCGGTTTAACGTGGAAAAAAATCAAAAATTTTATTGATTAAAATATATATATTTGTTTAATAATTAAGTATATTATATTGTTATATTATATTATATTCTTATCTTCTTATATGATATGATATGATATTATATTATATTATATTATATTATATTATATATATAAAAGAAACAAAATGGTTAAAAAGAAACAGAAATGAATACGAAAACAGAGGAGAAACAGGGGAGAAAGAAAAAAAGGAAAAATTAAGGTTTTAAAGCTTGAAGTTTAATTGGTAAGTTTAATCAAGTCCTTTTCTTATAAATTTGATGTTTTTGGAATTCTAAAGTGAAATACTCTTGAATTTAAGTTGAAATTTTGAAAGTTAATAGATTTTTGAGTAGGGTTTATGTTGAACAACTGATGGAATTGGGGGTTTATTTGATAGAAATTTTGATTAGAATTGAATAAAGGATTAAATTGTAAACTAAGCTATAAGTTTTGAGTTTTAGGAATTAAATTGAAACAAATTAAAAATTATGAAAATATGATAAAAATTAAATAGTTAGATGTGAGTTTGACAAGAAATTGAGTAGCAAAAAGGTATGAATTGAGAAAGAAAAATATGTAGATTTAGTTAGGATTAAATTAGAATTAAAGTAAAAGTTAGATAAAAATTTTAGCATTTAAATTGTGTTATGCTAATAATTGTGAAATTATTTTAATTGTTCATAGCTAGTATCGAGCCTGAAGCATCGGCCCAAAAAGGAAAAGGAAAGATCGTCGAGGATTAAATCCGAAGAGAATTCTAGTTTGTATCACTATAACTCAAGCTTTATACTTAATATGTGTTTAATTTAATATAAATGTGTGGTAAGTATTTTAAGGTAAGAATTTAATGAATTGATAAAATTTGTGATTGGGCATTAAGATTGAGATTGATACTAAACTGAATTATGGGATACTGAATATTGTTTTGAATACCGAATTGAACTGTGAAATTACTAAATAATGTTACGTGTATTGCATTGAACTGTAAAATTTCTAATGAAGCGAATTATTGTATTACTGTGAAAATTTATCAAAATAATAAATTATAATTAATATTGAATCGAAATGGAAATTGTACTGAAAAATAATTTAAATACCCTATTAACTAGTCGGGCTAGTCGGATATAGTTGGCATGCCATAAGATATGGAAGAGTACAAGTTTTGCTGGCTTACTGATCAGGCACTTATGTGCCGATCATCATTATCTTATATCAATTCTATCGTTACCGATTCGGCACTTTGTGTGTCGGACATCATTCTTATCGTTATCATATCGTTATCAGACGGATTTGTTCCGATGAGGTACTCGTGTATCGCATCTTTATTCGCATTCGCTTTGGCTTGGTCGTCGATGAGGCACTATGTGCCGTACTGGTGTGTTGGTTGGAATCCGTGTATCCGCCAAGTCCGAGTCAGGTTAATAGGGACAAACGAAATAAATCTACTGATAAAACTAAATTTGAATACTATGGCATATGTGAAAGTTGATAATTGAAATAAATAAATAATAGTGATATATATATAATTGAATCATAACATAAAAAGATTGAATTATTCATGAAGTGATGATAAGTGTAATGTAAAATTATGTGTGATTTAATGTATTTAATTATAAACTGAATCATAGTGATACCACTGAGTATATGCATACTCAGGGTACGGTTGTTTCCGTGCGCAAGTTGTAGAAGTCAAGTATTGAACCAGCATCCAAATCCAGACCCGACTTTAGCAAACTTTTGGTGATGTATATTTTCTTATAAATGGTTAAAAATGTTAGTATTACAAGTCTAAGAATTATAATGAAAAAGTTATCCATTTCAATTTAATTAGTACAATGATAAATTTAAATTGATATTATATTGATTAAGTTGATTAGAGGGTATTTAGAATAGAAAACGAATATGTGAAATGAATTGGTTGAAATTGTTATATTTGAAATGGATATGGTTTTAATGCAGGGGGTTTTATGTAAAAATAAGTAGAAATGCTGCCGAAATTTAAAAAAAAAATTTGGAGTACTTAAATGAGTCCTGTTTCACTTAAACATATGTTTTAAACTACGAGAGTTCATTATAGGATTTAGTAATTAAATTATGTTATGAATGTTATTTTTTTTGTGAATTATTCATAAGTTGTTTAATACGTCCGGTAATGCCTCGTAACTCTGTTTCGACGACGGTTCAGGGTTAAGGGGTGTTACAATTTGAATTAAATGCTCACTTTGATTCTTTTACGGGATATGGACTCGTTTAGATTATCTACTAAAGTAAGTTGTCTTTCTCACAATGTAAATATTTTTACAGTGTCATTTATCATCAGTTTGAACTTAGACAATCAATGAGCTAATATTTCCTTGTCACAATTTCGCTATGCATACAAAACATGAAAGACAGAAACACAAAATATATAATAGTGAAATGTGAAATTAATCTTATTTATTCATTCATTGTTTAAATACATAGAAAATAATTACATGTTTATTACAATATGGACACATTTCTCAACAAAACAACCCTTAATAATTCAATCAATCATCAGCAGAACATGAACTCAAACAGAATAGAATAACACAATACTGATATATATATATATATATATATATATAACACCAAGAGTTTGAGTTTAGAAACTCACCAACAAAATACCTAAAAACTGGTACCGATTATACATGCTTAACTTTTCCTTATCACCTAAGCCTCTTCCTTATCAGTTAGCTAAACATAATAATCATATCAAGATTAAAACGAAGGCATTCAGAAGTAAGAAAACAATAGTTCATTTGCATGCAGAGAGAATTTAAAGGTTAGCTGCAATAATAAACATCTTAGTACAAGCTTGATGAAATAAACTGAAATCTTCAGTTTTTCTTACCTTTTCTTCAATTAAAAGATACAAAAAAAACTTAGAAAGATTATTAGTTTACTAAATCCTCAATCACTTAAGTCTATACATTAATTTCTCCCTCCATGCAGATCGCTTTTTAACTTTTCTCTCTCTTTCCAAACAAACTAGAGAAGATGATGGAAGAGTGAAAAAATGAATACCAGAATGAAAGAATCCTCCAATATATAATATTTCCACTACCTTTCCCTTAATCCTAAGTCGGTCAGTCTTATTAATACCCTTAATCATAATGTTTCCTATTAAAAGAAAACTCTTGGTTATATTGTAACGAAACTAAACTTGAATTGTAATTATTTACCAATCAGTTCGCAAGATTCTCATAATCATACTAGAACCCACTTAAACATAAAGTTTTTCTAATTTAGTACCCATAATTGTCGTGGCTCTTAACCTTTAATATTTTTGAATGTGACATTGAAGCCCATAAAAAACAAACAAATGAAAGCAATATGAGCGCATGACAAGAGCTAAGCCACACCAAGAAACCGTATAAACCAAGATAAAACACAAGAAATAAATGCCATTGTCACAAATTAAGTTGTATCATAGTCATCAACTATCAGGGCGAGATGCAAGAATCAGTACGTTTCATTCGCCATTGATTATCTTATCTTTCCCAAATCACACTAAGGTTTTTGAAAAGGTTCAATCCTTCTAATCAGAAACAAACAAAAGGAGTTAGCTGGGTTAAGAAAAAAAAAAGTCATTATGAACCTAAAAGAACACAAGTCTATTTTGACTCGAGAAGCGTCCCTTGTGGGAGGAGCCAAAAGAAAACCCATCGATCTTATTATTTTGAAAAAGAAGTGGTCGGTAAGGTAGCCAGGAGTGGTAAAAGATGAAAGGCTGGAAGTGATGGTAAAAGAGGTGGGTATCAGAAAAAAATAGAGAGGAAAACATGAGGGAAGAGGGGAATAGAGCTGCCGGCAATGAGGCGATGATGACAGCACCAGCATCGTCAGCTTTGCCAGCTAAAGGAGAAAAGGAAAGACAAAATAGGGGAAAAAATAAAACAAATGGAAGAAGAAGAACGAGAAATAGGATGGAATAGAGGGAATGATGGATAGGGAGGGAGTAGGGGGACAAGAAAATGGTCGGTAAGCTGGAAATAAAGAAGAAAAACTCGTTAAAAGGAGGTATGGTAAGGGACGAGATTTGTTTATGGTGTTGTATTTGAAGTTTATGTGTACACTAAGTTCAATTATATCGAGTTAGAGTTATAAATGAATTGATTCTATAACTAAATAATAAAATTTAATCTTTTTAAAACTAGACAAAATGTTAGTTATTATGATTGACTATGGGTCTTAATTAATTAATTTTTTTTGTGAAGGTCTTAATTATTATTTTAATATTATAAAATGTTATGATTGTCGATCAATGAGTTCTACCACTTATCATAATAGAACTCCTCTACCTAGCATTGTTTCCTATTTTGTATGAAAACCTTACTTTAGATTTTATATATATATAAAATTTCTATTTCTATTTTTATTTTCAGTCGATTTTTAACATGTGTCTGTCCCATTTGTAAAATTTTGAGAATTTTTCTTGCTTTTTTTTTTTTACTTTACTTTATATGCAGGACATATATTTTATTTTTAATTATGTACTTAAAATGAGTCCTCCTCTTATTTTAAAGAACATGTAACATTAGATAACATACACTAATCGTATATATATGATTATCTTAAATTTATATTAAGACATCATAATTACTGAAATATAAATTTCAAGATTTTTAATAGAATAAAAAAACGAATATAATGCTTGAGGCTTTGGACAAGATTGAAATTATAAGAATTTTGAAAATTCAACTTCAAGTTCTACTCTTGTAGGTTATGCATGAGTTTTTTTTAAATTTCATTGTCTTTAAAGTTTAGTTCACTATTTAAATATTTAGTATTACTTTAAAAATTATTATTAAGAAATAAAATATTAATTTTGGACATGATATTATGAAGTAAAAATATACATTTAAATAATATACACTAATAGTGTATTTTTTTATTCTATAAGCAGCTTTAAAAGTTTGCCATGTGTCCATTTTTATCATATATATTTTTAATATTTTTATCATATTATTATTAGATATTTGTTATCACTCTACCTTAATTTTGCTTATGAAGTCTAAAAATTTCACTATCAGCCTACTAAATATTTTCTCTATTATTAATATTTTTAAATATGAAATATAAATTTTAAATATTTTAAATAATTAATTATTTGTAAAATTTAATTTAAATATATAAAATATATTTTAAATATCAAAATATAATCCTTACCAATTTAAATATATAATGTAATTCAATAGATATATAATGCGTAGCAAATAAGAGTTAAACATGTTATTTAATTTCAAAGATAGGCATTTTGGATTCAAAAGCTGTAAATTTAATTTTGCGTATATCTTCAAAAATATTTTCGAAAAGCAAGAAAAACAGAAAATTATGTCACGATGAGTTTAATCCGTATGTACATTGTTTGTAATGATTTGATTCTCATTATAATTATTACAACATGTATTACTTATAATTGTGCTCGCAATTATTTGTAATTAAAAAAAATAATAAAAAACTATGATAACGTTGACCAGAAGTCTGAACGTTGACGGCACTGTTATGGTTTTTAGTTAAAAGACCGGTCTGAACTATGGGTCCCACGTCAATGATCTAACATTTTCTGATTGGCTAATAATTTCACAATTCCCAGTGAAAAAATCGCCGATGTCAAATTAAAAATGGAAAAATTGAAAAATCCTTTTTTTATATTTTTTATGTTTTTTTCCCTCTAATAAGAACTTAGAGGGAGAGAGAAAAAAAGAGGTCGCAATAATATTGTTGCTGTTTGGAATAATATAATTTTTGGTCCCTGGACCTTAATTTTTTTGTGCTTCATTTTAACCCCTGAACTTAAAATTGTACGGTTAAAAAATAATATTAGTTTTGGCCCCTGAACTTGGTAAGTAGGTCAACATTGGCCTCTGAACTTGACCACTAGGTTCACTTTGGTACTTGTATTTTTTTATTCACTTTAATATTTGAACTTGACAATTAGGTCTATTTTGATACCTGAACTTGAAAAATTCTAAAAGTTTGATGATGTGGCAATTTGAGATTGTACCATATCCACATGATCACTTGAAAAAAGACGAATACGTGATACAACCTCGAAGTGTTATATTCAATGTTTTAGTAGCCGAACTGATGGTTGAATATGTTAGATCATCAGTTCTCGGCTCAATCAGTTCGATTAGTTCGACTATCGAACCAAAAATAACTAAAAAGATAATTAAAAAAATCATAAAAGTATGAAAAAGCAAGTAAAATTGATTTTTTTACTTTTTTAAAGAATTTTATAAATTTTTAATTAATTATTTAAATTTTGCTGGTCCAACGGTAGAACCTATTCGATCGAATCAAGAATCAGTGGTCTAGCCTGTTCAACCATTGGTTCAATTATTAAAACACTGAATATGGTACTCTAAGATTGTACCACATCATCATTTAAAAAATATTATTTTTACATTCAAAGTGCCACATTATCAAACTTTTAGAATTTTCAAGTTAAGAGATCAAAATAGACCTAGTTGTTAAGTTCAAATGCCAAAGTGAACAAAAAAAAAATACAAGTACTAAAGTAGACCTAGTAGTCAAGGTCAAGGGCTAATGTGGATCTACTTGGCAAGTCACATTATCCTTTTTTTTCACGATTATTAATAGGACGAGCTTAAATGAGCAACGATTTTCAAGTTCAAGGTTCAAAGTAGATAACACAAATAGGGGCCAATATGGACTTACTTACCAAGTTGAGGGGTCAAAAGTTAAATTATCTTATCAGATTTGATGGATGAACTAATAGCTAAATGACACGTAGAACATTGGGAACAGTGCCGATTTTTAGTTCTCTTTTAGGCAGCGCCCAGCTAAGGTAGCCCAAATTAACGGGTGTCGGTTGCATACTGATTGGGTTTTCTCCTGGGTAATACTAGTGTTAGCCTCGGGTAATTGTTTATATTTCTCTTATTAGTTTGGAAATTAAATAAACTAGGAGGTATCTTAAAAAGTTGATAACCAAAATTTTAAATTGAAAAGGAAAAAGAAATCCCAACTCCAAATAATAATAATAATAATAATAATTTGCTACACCATTTATAATTATGAAAAAATAATGGAGAATTTTAGGAAACAGAAGAATTAGATTTAAATTGAAAATTTTAAAAGCACACTTGAATTAATAAAGTGAAATGACTGAAACTGGTTTAAATTAGGATAAGTAGGGTAAATTAATTACATAACTAAAACGAAAGCCAGCTCATCAAAAACCTCATTTTTCCGTAATCTTAAAGCATCGCCTCTGTATCCCCATCACGCCCCAACCGTAACGCCGTTATAACCACAAAAGATTTCCTCTAAAAATAAAGCGGTCGCGTTTTAAGGAATTTAATTTTTCTTCATTTTTTTCTTTAATATTATTATTTTTCCATTTTTTCTAAGCCAACTAACAACAACACGACACAACACCTTCTGTGTCTCTCCCTTTCGCTCTGTTTTTCTCTTTCTAAAAAACGCAGCGGTGAGCGACCGGCGAGAAACCAAATCTCGCCGGAATTTCGCTCTCTTGATCGCCGGAAATTTCATTTCCTTTTTCTTTTCACCTCTCCGGAATCAAGCTGCCCCAAAGAGAGCGGATATATATATATATATATATTTGAATTTCGGGTATGATTTTGTAATCATGGTTTTGTAGAAGAAAACAAAGAGACAAAGGAGAACAAAGATCTTCTCTCTCTTTTGGTGAGTAATGGCTTGTAATGGAAGGAAAAAGATGCTCAGATCCCTTGCTCTATCTTCTTCCTTTATGCTCTAATTTATCTTTTTCTTATCTTCTTTCAAATTTTCTATGTATTTTAAATATTTAAATTCCCGTTGAGCATCAATACGTAATAAAGGTTGCTGACAGAATTTTCAGGATTTTGATTCAAAAGGTAACGCTTAGTTTCTGTTTTATTTAGGTCAAACTTTGACAATTTTGGGGGCTTTTTTTTTTTTTACCTCAATTTTGTGAGTAAAGTTTTAGAATTTGAACTTTTTTCGCCATAGTTTTTTTCCCTGGTCTGATCAGGAGTTTTTGAATAATTTTGTTCTTGGTAAGTGGGAAAAAAAGGGTAATTTTGAAGTTAAAAATAGTTTATTTTGTGAATTCCAAGTTGGGTTTAGCTGATCTGGTCGTTAACAACTTGATTTTTAGGGTTGATGTTGCATACTTTTTATTTTTCTGTTTAGAAAAGCATGCAGAACAAAAGAAAGTTGAATTATAATATTGTGAATTTAGTGTTTTTTTCTTTTAAATGTAAAATTCACCTTAAATTTTTTTCTTTTTCCTGTGTTCAAAAATTAGGATTGATGATTTTCTTTTAAAATTTTCTTCCTTTTTCTTGGAAACCAAATGGTAAATTTGTTTGGTTGTTGGTAGGTAAGTGGCTTTCCTTTTCATGGTACATCTTGTTTCAACCTATTTGAATTATTAAAAGGAAAAAACACTCCCGTTATGTTTCCTTAAAAATTCATTTTAAGTTGCTAATTTCTCAAGAAAGTAGCTAGCTTTTGTGTCATCTTCACTCCTTTCTATGATATTTGATAGATTAAAATAAAATAGTTTAGAATTTGAATTAATGAATTAATTTATTAATATTTCTTTTGAATCTCTAATTTCCCTTTGCGTTTGTGTTGTTATTTCTGCTTAATCAAAAAAAAAAAAAAGGTTACAAGTTTAGTTGTTTACTGACTAGGAAGTGGTGATTGTTGAATGCTGTAGGATATGGCGATTAAATGGAGCCTTGAGTGATAAATTTTGAGCTTTTAGTTTTTGAGATTTTCTGGTGTTGAAGCTGTACAATGCCATCTGAGAGCATGGATCAAAAGAATGCATCGGCATCATCCCATTTTTCGGAAGACGATTGTTTCCCAGCTGAGGTACTCATGGGCATGATAGTACACCCAATTTTATTATTTCATTTGTATTTTGAGTTATTAGGTCTTTATATTTCTTGTTTTAAAGGCTATTGCAGGGTTCCTAAACGTGATCCTTTAGAAATGATATAATTTTTTTTTGAAACTTTTAAGTCTCCAGTGCCAAAAAAGAACCAATTCTTTTCATGTTGCTTTAATATCAACTTCTGTTTGGGCAGAGACAAATTGGATTTTGGAAGCCAAATGCCATGTCTGATAACCAAGGTGAGAACAGTGCTATGGACAACTGAACTGCTAGTTCTACTTGCTGTTAATCGGTTTATTTAAATGCATAAACCATTTAAACATGTTGTCAATTTCTTTTTAGTAGGGGTAGACTGTAAGCCAGAACTTTTGGCTTTTACCATCATTAAAATTAATGAAGATCGATTCGGTCTCTTGATATGAGAAACTGTGGCCCCTAACTTAGTGATGACATGTGCATGCATATAAAAACCACAGTTAACCTCTACGGCTGAGTGAATAATCCAAAAGATCGATGGTTTGATTTAAATGCATTAACCTTTTAAACTGGCCGTTAGTTTCTTGTCGGTTGGATTAGACCATAAGAGGGAACTGTTAGCTTTTGTCATCATTAAACTTAATGAAGATCTATTAAGTTTCTTGATTACCATGAGAAACTGTGGTGCCTAACTTAGTGATGACACGTGGAATGTATTTAAGAACCATAGTTAACCTTTGCAATTGAATTAATAATCCAAAAGATTGATCTAATAACTGCGTGGTTCCAACTGTTATGTTTTGTTTGTATCAAAAGGATTCCTGAGTCAGTCCATCTATCGGAATGGTAAGTATATTTATGATCGTATTTCCAATGCAATTTGCATCAAGGAATTCTGGGTATCTTCTTTGAAGCACTCGTCAAAAGAATGCGACAATTTGCTTGGATTATTCTTAATGAAAGCTTGACTACTGATGGTTCTTCTGAAGGACATCATCTTCCGGAAGCACTAAATTGTCATTTGGGATGGTTGGCTATATAGATGAAATTCTATTTGATTGTGCTAAATCATTGTATGTTAGTTCATGTGAGAAGTGCTTTTGTTTATTGATACAGTTATATTCTAGATTGACTTCTGCCCTATTGTTTTCAAAAAGTGACTGAAACATATGGATAAAATTAAGAGCCAAAAGTTGGTGTCCATTTTAGTGTTTTTATTTTTCAGCTTCTGCAAAATCTTAATTTGTTAGTCACAATTCGCCTTTATACAAATTTTTATTTTTTGGAAAATGAGTGTCTTTTGAGAAAGCAATAAACGTCTAATAATTTAGTACCCTTATTTGGCTTTTTTTTTAGATATATGTTGCTTGCTTTAGCCTTTGTGGAACTTTTTTTTGGTGTTAGATTTGAATATTTGGAATTCATTCCTAAATTTTTTATTCTTACAAATGTTAAATACCTTATAAAGATAAGTGTGAGTTGTTTGCATTTAATTACTTGTTACCTGGAAATCTAAGATCTTCTGAATGAAAATGTACGTGCTATTTCTGGCAACTTGGTACATGGTTATCTTCCTGTCTGTCTTTAAAAAAAAAACTTATGGTCTTTGCAGACAAGATGGTTCAATCATCTCCTCCAAATCTGGGTAGAGATCAAGAAGAAAAGTTCGACACCAGTTGGAATGGAATTGCCAACTTATCTGAGCCGTCATGGAATTCTGTGAATCATCATCCAAAATCGCTGTCAAATCTGCATATGCAACCTGTGGTGAACTTTAATAGAAACAGTGGCAACGCCAATGTGATCCAGCATGAAAGTAGTCTGTTTTCAAGTTCGTTGTCTGAAATATTTAGTAGAAAATGTAAGTATTTTTGTCTATGTCTATGAAAGTTATGTACGTGTGTATGACAGTTTGTTAACATGTACATACATGCATTCCACGTTTGCATTGTTTCTTCCCTTTTTCTCTAGTATCAGATGCTTTATTAGATATTGTATTTCATTGCTTGATTGATGACTGTTATTTCCTACTATACACATAACTCTAAAAGAAAGTATGTGTAAAAATAAGGTAAAAATCATGCCATCTTCATCCATTATGTTAATCTGTTCACGTATATATTTCCATATGTCCTATTTTCGGGGGCTCAACCAACTCATTAGGACAATTCTCAATCTAATGGTGAAAATTAGAGCTAATAACTATCTTCACTGTGCTGCATTTTCTTTTTCATTTATTTTTTCTTCTAGTTACTTCTAGCTTTTATTAATTACCTTACAATTGACATCTGCTATTTGCTTTACTTTTATCTGTATGCAGTGAGATTATTAGGGAATGATCTACCTTCTCAACATGCTGGTATAGCTGCTTCACACCATGAGGAAGAATCTTTCAAATCTATGAAGGAAATTGAGGCACAAACTATTGGAAATCTCCTCCCTGACGAAGATGATCTCTTCTCCGGAGTGATTGATGAATTGGGACTTAATACTCATGCCAGTAAAGGGGATGAGTTAGAAGATTTTGACCTATTCAGCAGTGGTGGAGGAATGGAACTAGAAGGGGATGATCATGTATCCATGGGTCAAAGGAACCCAGATCTTATCGGAGTACTCAATGGTCAAGGGGGTCCCAATGGCTCGATTGTTGGTGAACATCCGTATGGTGAACTTCCTTCTAGAACACTTTTTGTAAGGAACATCAATAGCAATGTTGAAGACTCAGAGTTAAAGACTCTTTTTGAGGTTTGCGTTTCCTTTCCATTTCTTACACTATTTATTGAGACTTTGTGCTAGCAAATTTTCTTCCATCTACCTGTACTGAAGTGCTACTTGTTCCTGTAAGTTAAATTGACTAACCTATTATCTTCTGTTAGCAATATGGAGATATCCGAACTCTTTATACTGCCTGCAAACATCGTGGGTTTGTTATGATCTCTTATTATGATATAAGGGCTGCCAGAAATGCAATGAGGGCTCTGCAAAACAAACCATTGAGGCGTAGGGAACTTGATATACATTATTCAATTCCAAAGGTGTGGCTTCAACCATTTTATTCTGGATGGTTACTGTTTACTATTTTGTTATTACCCTCACTACATTTACTACTGTTGTCTTGTCTAATTTATTGATGCTTCTTTATGTGAAACATTGCTGTTTTATTCATTTTGATTTTATGACCTCAGGACAATGCATCTGAAAAAGATGTAGATCAAGGGGCACTGGTGGTTTACAATGTTGATTCCTTTGTTTCAACTGACGAGCTTCAACGGATGTTTGGTGCTTTTGGGGAAATTAAAGAAGTAAGAGATTCATTCAATTTATTTCAGCTTCATAATTCCCTTATATTTTGTGATGATAAATGTCTAAATCTTGTGGTTAATTTGCATGGCAGATACGGGAGGTTCCAAACAAGCATAATCACAAAGTCATTGAGTTTTATGATGTTAGAGCCGCAGAAGCTGCCCTTAATGCTCTGAATAGGAGTAACAGTGCTGGGAAACAGATCAAACTTGAACCAAGCCGTCCAGGGGGTCTTAGGCGGTAATATTATCAACTTTTGCCGCTTTCTTCAAATTCTAAAGAAAATGTTTTTGATCTTAGCTTCTGAAGGGAATCTGGAACATTTATAATTTCCCCTTTTCGTGATCCTAGAAAGTGAGATAAATTTTTTATTAATTTTTACATGATGGCTCTGTCACTTCACTGCTTCTGCATTACTTTGCCATGAGTATGGAGTTGGTCAATGATGTGCAATCGTTTTCTGGACACCTAATATGCTTTTTTGAGCATCTAAGTTGTATTTTTATTCCTTAGTGTTTTCAAGCGGCCTTTGTATGTTTTGGTAAAATGAAGTTCGTGTTGCAGCTTTATTCAGCCTGAGCAGGAACAAGATGAACCTAATATATGTGGAAGTCCTTTTGATGAGTTATCAGGGCATATTGGTAAACTTTTGCTTTTAAATCCTGCCATTCGATCAATTCATTATAAGCTGTTGTTTCTGAGAAAATATTTCTGTTCCTTCATACATCTTGGTTCCTCCTGACTTTCTACAGGAGTAATTGCATCTGGTGGCATGGAGAATGCATCTAACCAGGTGTTACATTCAGTTATCCAGTCACCTGTTAATACATTTGTTGAACCTCATCGGAGTTCTACTGTTCCTATTAACTTAGCCTCTCCAGCAAGAGTGGCACCTATAGGCCAAAAATTAAGTCTTCGGGAGCCCAACCACTCTATGGATGAAATGAAATATGCTAACCATGGGATACCGAGTTTCCATCCTCATTCCTTGCCCGAGTACCATGATAGCTTAGCCAATGGTATTGCATTCAACTCCCCAAGCACCATAACAAACATGGCTAGTAGCGCCAGTTCCATGATGGCTGAAGGACTTGACAATAGGCACGTACGGGGAGCAAGTTCAAATGGGCACCTAATTGAACCTACTGCTGGGGGTAAGTTAAGCTGATTTGTATATCAACATCAATGAAACATGTTTTCCTGCATCTTTATTGCTTTCTGTTGAGGATTCATGGGGAAACTTCATTTTTCAATACGAGAATATTTTTGATAAATTTCACAATTCATTCTGTTAAAAGTCTCGGGTAAAATTTAACTCTCCTTTTCTATTCTTGAATTGAATTATTTCTCATGCTTTAGGCTTCAACTCTAGTTTTTCCATTTTCTCTGACTTTCTGTTGCTAATAAATTATCTCTAGTTTTTGGGTCATCTGGAAATGGAAGCTTGTCGGTTAATGGAAATAGTTACATGTGGAAGACCAACAACTCACACCAGCAACATCCATCAAGTGCCGTGGTTTGGCCAAATTCGCCATCATTTGTCAATGGTGTTCATGCTTATCGCCTTCCGCACATGCCTGCATTTCCTAGGGCTCCCCCTGTAATGTTCAATGTAGGATCACCTGTACACCACCATATTGGCTCAGCACCACCTAATTCTGCACTCTGGGACAGGCGGCATCATTTTGCTGGGGAGTCTCCTGAAACTTCAGGTTTTCACCTAGGATCTCTTGGAAGTGTGGGTTTTCCTGGTAGTTCGCCATCACATCCTGTTGAGATTGCTTCCCACAACATTTTTTCTCATGTTGGTGGCATGGATTTGATGAAAAATGGTGGGGTACACTCTCCTCAGCAGATGTCCCACCTTTACCCTGGCAGGAACCCTATGATTTCAATGCCGACATCTCTTGATTCTCCTAATGAACGTGTTAGAAGCTTCTCACACCGTAGAAATGAACTGAATTCTAGTAATGCTGATAAGAAACAATATGAACTTGACATTGACCGCATCATACGTGGGGATGACAGCAGAACAACACTTATGATTAAAAACATACCCAACAAGTATGTGAGCTGCTGCTCATGCAAATTTTAGTCAATTTATTTTTAATTTCATGTGTCTGGGTTGTTCTCTTTCTTATTAAAATGATTTTGCTTCTTAGTATTCTTTAATGGTTGAAACTTTCTTATGCTTGAGGAATGACCTTATACCCATAGATGATTAAATAGCAAATTATAGATGTGGAAAATGCTTAAATTGTTATTTTGATTCTATGCATGTTTTCATTCTTCAGATTTATTGTTTGCATCCTATAACAGGCTCATTTCTTGTAGCCTGTCTTCCGTTCTTTCATATGGTTATCTCCTTAAAAGAAGTCAAATGGTGATTTTTGCAGGTACACTTCAAAGATGCTTCTGGCAGCCATTGATGAACATTGTCGAGGAACTTATGATTTTATTTATTTGCCAATTGACTTCAAGGCAAGTTAACTTAATTGGTTAACAGTTTTCCTACCTTGACGAACTGGTTCATCCTTGGACTTGCTACATGTACTTGTAGTTGGATGTGTTACCCACCCTAAATTTTATAAATGTTATCTGCAGAACAAATGCAATGTGGGCTATGCGTTCATCAACATGATTGATCCGCAACAGATCATTCCTTTCCATAAGGTTTGATACATGGATGATATGTCTCACTAATACTGTTATTTTCGTAGATACACTCATCCGCATGTGCAGTCGTGTACTTAACTATTATTTTGATAAGTTAAAGCTAATCAGGTTAAACCAATACTTCTGTTTAGGCATTTGATGGCAAAAAATGGGAGAAGTTCAACAGTGAAAAGGTGGCGACTCTTGCTTATGCTAGGATCCAAGGAAAGGCTGCTCTTATTGCTCATTTCCAGAATTCAAGCTTAATGAATGAGGATAAACGTTGCCGCCCTATTCTCTTTCATACTGATGGCCCAAATGCTGGTGATCAGGTAAGTTCATCTTGACATCGCATAAACCATGGCATAAACAAAGTTCAATGCATTTTATAATGTAGTTTCACTTTTTTGGCTTTCCCTGTTCTTAAATCGGCAATGGAGAAGGATGTTTTTCAATTGTTTAAGTCCTAGATCGTTGTTTGTTTATGCAGGAGCCCTTTCCAATGGGTACCAATATTCGATCAAGGCCAGGGAGACCTCGAACATCTGGCACTGAGGAGAACCACCGCCAAAGTAGTTCTTCAACTTTAGCTAACGGGGAGGAATATTCCAATGGGGCAGAATCATTGGGTTCTTCGAAGGATTCTGATTGAGCAGTCTGCTTATCCAGCTCTAACTTTAAAAAACCCTTTCAGAGTACTGAAACTTTTATCTACCCGACTCTGTATTTGAGGGTGGCTTGATGACTTCTTTTTTTCCTTTTTGCTATAGAGAAGCAGTTTTGTGAACCAAGATGCATGACCCAAACTAAGTGGTAATTTTGTCATTCTATCGAAAGCCCGTTTATGGGGGCTTCAAATTTTGCGTAGTCTTTGACTGAAGTGTATCATGATGTATGGAAATTCCTTGGCTTATGCATGACTTGAGAGGGATCCATTCTTTTTTGTATCAGTTTTGTATGTGATCTCATTTTTGTCCCCAAGGTTTCGGAATCCCTATGAGTCGTGCTTTCGGTCTAAGGTGGGGGTGATATTGTTCTAAGAGAGAGAAAAGAGACAACTTATCTAAGTATTATAGTTATGGAATTTTGAACCTCTCTTGTTTATTTTTATTAATGACATTACATTCTTCTTTCTTAATTTGCCTTTTAGACCTCATTTTCTCTTTGTTGCTTCACAATACAATGTTTGAACACAGACAACTTTTCCTTGGATATTGCCGTGTGGAGGATTCTACCTGAATTTCGAAACTCAGTTTATATCTGAATAGATGTATTTTGTTTGTTATGGATGATGGCGGAAGAGGAATATAAAGTTTGTTCAGGTCGCGGATTTGACTTAAGGCTCTAGACCTTTGAAAAGAAACTTAAATTTTGATACAACTTGAAACGCAATGGAATCCAGGTAAAAAAAATAATTAAAATAAATAACTAAGATAAATAAAATAAAATAATAAATCTAAGATTAAAACAATATAGAAGAAAATAAAGAAGATAGATGAAAAAAATAAAGCGCGACATGTAGAAGTTTTAAGAAGCTATGGAAATAAAAAGAATCGACAATCCTTTTCAAATAACTCTAATTTCTCCTCAAAAAACAAAAACTTGGCAAGAAAAAAATTGAAAATAATCCCACATAATTTGAAAAGATTGTTAAAATTCTTTAAAAGAAAACTCAAGAAAAATTTTTTAATAGACAAACTCATATAGAATTTATTAACTTAAAAGAGAAGTTCAATACTGATAAATTGATTGTTGTACAATGCAAAGTTCTTTATATACAATAGCTAGATAGATCTAAATAAAACTCTTAAGTATAATAGAATTCTAATTAACCTAAATAAGAAATAGTTTTAAACTAAACTTTCTTATTGACATAAAACTCCTAAATAACTTAAAATACTTAATAATTATAAAAAATTTAGAATAAAATAATAATAAAATAATAAGAGTTAATATATACAATATTGGACTATAATAAAAATTAAGCCTAAAACCCGAACCCAATACAATTTAAATTCGAAATAAAAGTTTGAATCTCATAATTCCTGTCATAATCCCATCTAGAAATTCTGCTCGCGTAGTCTTCACTAAAATGGTCATAACTTGAATTCCCAAACTCGAAATCGAGTCATTTGAAGTGTGTTTCGAAGCTAAGAGATAGATTTTGAAACGCTATGAAGACATTTTAATCCATAAATGCTTGTATCCCATACAAATATTTGTCGCAAGTTGACTATTATTTTGAGCTTGAAAATTGACAGCTTGATTGAATTGACTTTAATACATTTCACCCATTTCATGCATGTATCATTCATCATTTTCTCGAAAATATTCATCCTTACATATTGTCTTTGATCGAATCTTAATTTGATTTGATTGATCTTTGACCTAATTGTTGAGCCTTAAGATAGTGTACGCTCATTACATCTATGGGCCTGAAATTGAGCCTTAAGACTCGTATCAACAATCATGGCGCTTGTTGCCCATATTGATCTTAAGTTGCATTAGATGGATGTTAAAATTGCATTTTTCAATGGTGAAATTGAAGAAACAATTTGTATGGTATAACCAGAAAACTTTAAGTCGGGAGACCCAAAGAACATGATTTACAAATTAACAAAATCTATCTATGGACTCAAACAAGTTTTACATCAATGGTACCATAAGTTTCATCAAGTAATTGTCTCGTTTGATTTTAAGATGAATATTGTTGATGATTATATGTATCAAAAATTTAGTGGGAGTAAGTATATATTCCTGATTCTATATGTTGATGACATTTTACTTGTCACTAATGATATAGGTTTATTGTACGAAACCAAGAGGTTTTTCTCTAAGCATTTTGAGATGAAAGATCTTTTGGGTGCCTCTTTTGTTTTAGGAATTCATATATATTGAGATCGATCTCAGGGTATTCTTAGATTGTCACAAAAGATCTATATCGATAAAGTACTCAAAAGGTTTGGCATGAAAAGTTGTAAAACAGGTGACACCCTGTTGCTAAACTAGACAAATTTAATCGTACTCAATGCCCTAAAAGTAAACTTGATATTTAGGAAATACAAAAGATTCCTTGTGCATCAACTATTGGGAGTCTAATGTATGCTCAAGTATGTAAGCATCCGAATATTGCGTACACTGTTAGGATGTTGACTGACATTTAAACAACTGTAGTATGGACCATTGAATAGTCGCTAAAAGGGTTATGAGGTATCTTCAGAGAAAAGATTACATGCTCACATCTCGAAGGCCTGATAAGTTAGAGATTATCAAATATACAGGCTTCGATTTTGATGGAATTTTGATGCAAAATTTTATCACTAGGGTGTAAATTGTGACAATAATTGGTAGTCATTTACTCTAATAACAACATGA
This sequence comes from Gossypium anomalum, assembly GCA_025698475.1. Lineage (NCBI taxonomy): Eukaryota > Viridiplantae > Streptophyta > Magnoliopsida > Malvales > Malvaceae > Gossypium > Gossypium anomalum. Next base: position 8,444,528 of record CM046967.1, on the reverse strand, counting down.
GCACATCAAAGTTAAAGCATATAGACTTTATGTTCCTTTTGTTAAAGTAAAAGTTCAGAGTGGTTAGCTACCTATAAAACATATTAGGACAAATTCCATGATTGCGGACCCGCTTACTAAGGGACTACACCCAAAGTTTTTTATGAGCACACTGTTCATATGGGTGTAATGTCATTTGAGGATATTTGGTTTTAGTGGGAATTTGTACTTTTAAATGTTTTTATGTTAAAGACACATTCAATTATTTCATTTTATGGATATTAATTTTATTTTCTACAGAAATAAAGTTTATTTCGTTTATTTTCACTCTGATTTTGGTAAGGTTTGATCTTACTAAGGTTTAAAGAGGACCAGTTGAAAATAGATATGTTTGAATCATACTACTATAATTTCCATGCTACACATCCATACTCGATCTATGTCATTTGGTTGTGTTAATATACGTGATCAGGGATGAATTTAGATATGATATGTATAACGAAAGTCGCATTAGTTCTATATTAACATAATTAATGGACGAGATTGTTTAGAATATCTTTTGGATATGATAGTAAAATTTTGAGCTCATAAGATTATATAATGACATGTAATCATAGAGTAATTAGTATAATATATATATGAGGTCTAAGTGAGAGATTGTTAGAAAATATGAACATTACATATATAATGAGAGTAATTACATGTTATTATTTACTATCATAAAATATTAGCCGAAATTAAAAGTGGTCTATTTTGGTTAAGATTTATTGGGCTTTAGTTATTAAATAAAATATGGGCTAAATATGTGTAGATAATGATGAACTGATTAGAAATTAGGTTAATGTGCAAAAGTTATATATTAAAGTTATGGTTTTTAAATCATACATACTTAACTTTTCTAATATTCATCTTTAGAAAAGATTGAGTCACATTCTTTGAATTACTTATGTGCTAATTTGGAAGATCAAAAGCACAAGATTGAAAGATTTCAAGAAATCAATGAATTCATGTACTCTTCCGCATTTAGAAATAAAAAAATTCAGGTACGCTTCCGCATTTAGATTTATTCTTTATAATTTTAGATAACAAACCCTAATTTATTAAATTTTACAAAAGAATTTTACGGTTGTATAACACCTGTCATAGCTGTTTTGCTGTTTGTTGACAACCATCCTCGTTCTCCTCCTCCATGCCGCGCGCGGCCATTGATGTTGTTGTTATAGCATCGACGTAGTTTTAGTATAATCCTTTAACTGCCACTTTCTCAAATTTTCTTCTTGTAGAGAGCCACGTTGTTAGCAGCACAATGGCTGAATGAGTCCACCCGGACGACTCTTCTCCCACCTCAGACGAAGAAATGCTGAAATTATTAATTGCCAAAGCTACTTCGTTTCATTATTCTTGGTTTAAAAGGAAATGCCGAGATGGAAATTACAATATTTGCTACAAGTTCTTAAATAATATTTATTATTCGAAAAGTTCATGTAGGCTTTCCATGTCTCCATTTTGCAGACACTTTTTTTCTACTTCTAAAATAGTTCAGTTAAGTTTACTCTAATGTTATATATATGCAAATTTGGTCCCTCCTGCATATCATCACCACAAATGAAAAGAAAGGATTGATATATATATTTTATATGTGAGCTTGTTGATTTATGTTTAGTTCCTACTTCAATTTTTTTTTGGAACTAATTAGTATAGTATCTAAATTTGTATTTCATCACATAGTTTAGTACCTCTACACTAACAATATTAATTTGTGCTTTTGTGTCATTGATAGCCAACCAGATGGTGACATGTGGTAACCTTTCAGCATGTCACGTGATAAACAAAATGACCGAACTATATAATGTGGATACTTAAATGACGGAACTATTTTCATTATGCCGTGAAAATCTTGTGCGCATATAAAGATGTACTGCTCTCTTATCTTTGCAATATTCACATTCTATTTTCTTATGGTTTTGCAAACTCAATATATATACCCTTTTCAATTTTGTTGTTTACAATGAAGAGAAATTGCAAACTAAAGCTTCCACTGGCCATACAACTCATTTTAATGGCGAGGAACTTGGACCTATGGCTGGGGATGGGACGGGGGTGGGAAGGGGAGAGGGAGAGGGACGAGGATGGGGAGGATTTTTATTATTATTTAATATTAATATATTAATATAAAAATTTTTATTTTTATTTTTTTTGAAAATATTTATGTATTTTTATTTTTTTGAATTTTTTAGAATTAGTATAATTGATAACATTTTTAAATTTCATATTAATTTTTTAAAATTGTGATTAAATCGATATAATAAGTTAAAATTTAAGACTAAATTTATTATTATATCGATTTTTTATATGACCAAAATGATTACAGAAAGTGAGTGTTTAGATTACAATTTTTTTTATTTTGAGTGTCTAAAATAAAAAAATTATAATTGAGTGGCTATATATATAATTTATCCCAAAGTTAGGTACCAAATAAAAGTGCATAAATTGAGGTGGCAAAATATATATTAACCAAAAAAAGAAAAAATAATTTTTCTTTTGCCGATGAGCAAAGCCGGGAGGGAAAGGAAACTCACTGGAAAATGCAGAGAAGGTCTCTGTTATTACAAATCTCTCAGCTCCCCAAACTCCATTGTCGGTTCAATCAAGCCTACTTCTTCTCATCTGGAAAAACCCAAAATTTCCATTCATTCCCAGACAATAATGGCGATCCTATGTATTCAGACGTGCCCAAGCCACGGACAGACAAGTCCCAAAGGAAACCGTACCCGACACCCATGAAAGAGCTGATTAAAAGGGCTAAACAAGAGAAAGAATTAAGAAAATCCCAACCCTGTAGATTGCTTGAACATCCTCCCGCCAACGGGTTGTTGGTCCCTGAACTCGTCGACGTCGCTCACCGAGTCCACCGAGCTCGTGAACTCATCCTCTCCGGTTTGTCCAAACTCCTCCAGTTCATCCCAGTTCAACGATGCAGGTAACTTCAAAAACCGCCTCATCTTTTTCGATTACTTCTGAAAATATGTAAATTTTAGAACAGATGAGTTAGATAAGACATTGATGTTTTTTTGTTCTTTTGGGGGTTAGATTTTGTTATGAGGTTCATATTGGAAATGTGGGTCATGAAATCCGTACTTGTACTGGTCCAAAAAGCGGTTCTAGGAGTGCCACTCATGTATGGAGGAAAGGAGGGGTGGGTGATGTGATATTTTTCCCCAAATGTTTCCATCTCTATGATCGTGTTGGGAAATCTAGGGTTGTTCATGATGAAAGACACAGTGCCCCTCGAATCCCTGCAATTTTAGAGCTCTGTATACAAGCTGGTGTAGATGTTGAAAACTACCCTTCAAAGAGAAGAACCAAACCTGTATACTCTATTGAAGGTAGAATAGTGGATTTCGAGTCGGTGGCCGGGGTGGATGAAATGGAAACCAACTTGTTTTTTGAGAACGTTGATGACACTGAAGTTGATGTATTGAGAAGGGATCCAAATTCGGAGTTAAATGCTGAAGATACCAACTTGATAGAGTTGAGTACAAGGACATTGGATTCATGGTTTGAAATGATAGGAGGTGTGAGAAAGATCATGGAGAAGTACAATGTCTGGACGTGCGGCTACTGTCCGGAGGTTCAGGTTGGTCCTAAGGGACATAAAGTCAGGATGTGTAGAGCATCAAAGCACCAGTCCCGAAATGGTTTGCACGCATGGCAAGAAGCAACCATCAATGATCTCGTTGGTCCTAATTATGTCTGGCATGTTCGCGATTTGAACGGTCCTCCTCTGCGTAACGATTTGAAGAGATATTATGGTAAAGCCCCTGCTGTGGTGGAGCTGTGTGTACAAGCTGGTGCACCTGTTCCAGATCAATATAGAAGTATGATGAGATTAGATGTGGTTCCCCCTGGACGTGATGAAGTTGATCTTGTGGCTTGAATTGCTCTGTTTTGTGCAGAGGTATTCGATGTATTAACAAAGAACCCCCTGACAAAACCCTTTGGTCCTCGGTTTTTACAGCTAAATTATTACAACTAACCAAGCCTCAACAACTTAGTCTTAAAGTATTTAGGTGTGAGGTGTCATTTTCATTTCGCATGCTGAAGTTTCAATTCCTGATGTCCTTATGACAGCTTCTTCCATAGCTGCCCATTTGAAATAAGAATTTCATGAAAGTGGTGAAGTTGGTTGAGTCTCTGGAACGGTAGGAGCTAAATGTAGAGGATAATATGGAAACATCAGGTTAAACGAGGGAAGATATTCTTAAGATGAGCATAAGGTAGCTTCTCTATTCAAGTATAATAATTTTTGTACTCTTCTGCTGTATTTCTTTGGTTTATTTTTCATAAGATATAATTCCTATTATTTGAGGTCTAAGATCTAAGTCCTATGACCATCTACTAATCTCCATTATATTCAGTTCATTTATTTCTGCAGAAATGTTTTCTTCATTTTGCTAGATATGAAGTTCCTCTTCCTTACGGCGAAGGCTTAAATCTGTATGGCCAATGGATATGGCTATGTGTCTAACACGAATAGAGTTAATTTTTTGAAAGGTTTTCATGTATTTAGGTCTTTGGAGAGTCACACCAATGTTACAATATGTTCCAGACACAAATATTTTAAGAAAAATGAAGAGTGGGAACAATATAAGATCATTATTATCACAAACCAATATCCAACATTCGTCCGAGTTTGGATAACATAGGACATCAGTACCCTGGATGATCAGCAGAGCTATACTTGTAATTCACATTGGTTTTTCAGGTGAGGTTCAAGATCTAAAGCCATTGTTTTTACCTTTTTCTTTGCATGAGATTGAGATTGAATATAAGTAGCAGAATGTCTTCAAATTCATTCAAGAAAGCAACCTTCTGGTTGACCTGCAATTCTTTTATTTATACACCTGTGCAGGTGGGCAGTCTATTGTCATTGTTTCACCCTGTGACATTGTCATGCAGCCATTGCTACTTCAATTTCTAGCTGTTGAAAACCAAAGGGTTCATTCATGTTCTTGGAGATTTAACAGGCTTAGCGGACGGAGCCATTTCCATCCAAATGCAGGTCTCAACTCTGTTATGTCTAGGGTTGAGCAAAAGTGACTTAACCAAGCTATCCGAGTAAAATGGTTGGATCATGTGGGTTCAGTTATGATTTTTTGTTAGAATTAGTTGGTTTTGTCGGTTACCGGTTTAGAAAGTGCCGTCTGTGCAGTTGTATCAAACATGAAAACTAAAAGGGTAGGTTTGTTTTCTGAAAAGCATTGTAGATTTGATGTGAAATAGTGAATTTAGAAGTTTGGTTTATAGTTTTACTTTAAATTCTCAACACAAACAAGTGTTGAAATTTGGTGCATTTGACTGCTACCTACATGGATTGAATTTCCATACACATCTGTTTCTAATTTTGGCGAAATTAATTTAATTTTTCTGTGAAATTATCACGTGTGTAATGAATTATTGCTTCACCTGCAAACCTAAACCTTTAGTAACCCTGTCTACCTACTTTCATTAATGTCGCTATATATAGGTTGGGCTGACCCTGCCTTCTATGTACTTCAATTATGCATATGTTCTATTTCAGATGTGTATTTGTTATATTTCCAAGGGAAGTAATGGCTGGTAATTCAATAATTAATTTGATTTTATTTATTGATATGGTGGGTTAAATATTTTGATCAAAAATTGCTTCGACGAATCTTAAAATACCCTCACTCAAATAAAACCATACTTCACCTGCATGACTTATGATACAGTTCCCTTATTTACATTACACGTTGGCGTTGCCAAGTCTCATTAGGATCTATTTAAGTCGACCTACAAAGATGAGACTTCCACTCGTGACTCATCTATCTTACTACCAACAACAACAACAAGGAACTTGAGAAACACTTATACAAATATGATTCAAACATATTTAGGGGAAAAAAGGAATACTTATGTATACTCTGATTCACTTTAAATTATTTTCTCTCCTTTTATTACTCATGTTTTTTTCGGTGGTGGAGTCAAGTTAAAATTAGACGTGTTATATAACAATTGATTTAAATATATAAATAATCGATTCAAAAAAAATAATATTTCAACATAACAATCGATTTAAACATAAAAACAACCAATCCAAAAGAAGCATATTGTTGAAAAATTACAAAAACCTTAAACCCTGGGGCCGGGGCCTACCTACCTTAAACCTTAATCCTTAAAAAAATTGAAGGAATGTGTGTTTAGGTACACTTGTTTGAATAAGTATGATCAGTAAGTGCATATGACTAAATTTAATGAATTGTTATGAAGATTTCATGAATGCTATGGTATGTTATTGTATATGAATGTTATTAAACTGAGATAAATATGAAAGTATGAATGTTTGAATAAAGGTTCTAATTTAGTGGAACATCAGATTGAGTACTTTCGTTCAGTGACCAATATGCATTGACGGAAAAGACCATGGTTGGACCATGGCAATGTGTTATGTGATTTCCGTGTAAGACCATGGCTGGGCTATGGCTTTAGTATGTGATATTGATTAAGAAAGGTAAGTGATAAATGGATCTAAGAAATTGAAATTGATTAATTGTTGATATTGAGCTAAACTAAGTGAATTCATCATTTGAAATTGTAGATGGCAGAAAATATTGGTAAACTATATAAGTATATTAATTTGCTTGAAGTGAATTATGTGATTCTGATGATGTTATGTTAATGATGAATGTCAAGTCATATGTGTGTAGTTATGAGAGTCAAGTTAGAGGCTTTACGACCTCACCCCCTTACCAGTATAGTGTTCTATAACAAAATTCATGAAATTTATATCGAATAAGCTCACAAGTGGGAAATAAAAGAGTTCAAGAAGTGGAATAATTGATAATGTGGCCAGAGATGAGAATGGTTTAGCAAGTAAAAATAGTTTTGGAAGAGATGATAGATTGTTCTGAAAATCATTCGAATTAAACAATGCCACAGTTAAAAAAAAGGATAATCAACTCATCCAGGTATGATATCTAAAGAATGTGTTATCTGGAATTTCTTCTGAATTGATTTTCGTTAGTGAACAGAAAAAGGTAAAAGTAAAGTTTGCAGTAATAATCAGTGGAATGAAATTGAGTTGCAAAGATATTTGGGTATAACAGTTATGGTTGAATAATTTATGACTATCTCTTCTGGGTATTCTAAGTGTTCATGAGAGGGAAATTCAAAATTTTGACAGTATGTTCCAACATTGTGTTCTAGAGTTCAAATGTGACTAGAAAAAGAAATTCGAGGTTAAATCGAATTGTGATTCTAAGAAGTTAGTAAAAATGTTTCATGAGTGTTGAAAGCAACTTCTTCTGGTAAGATTTTCGGGGACGAAAATCCCTAAAGGGAGGGAGAGTTGTAACAACCTAATTTTCAATGATGTTAGAAATAGTGGTTTGAGACCACTAAATTTGACAAATAAGCTCGTAAATTTATTTATTTAATAATTACGAGTCAAATGTGATTTTTGAGAATTTTTTTTTTGAATTAGTAATTTGTGTTTTATAAAGATTTATTAAGTCAAGAAATTGAGGAAAAGAGGTATTGAGAACTCAATGCTATAAATCGAGCCGTAAATATTTTTATAAATATTTACGGAATGTCAATAAGATAGTATTAAAATTTCGTTAGAAAATTTTGACGTTTGGGTGGTTAATTAAATAAAAATGACTAAATTAAAAAAAATGTAAAAGTTGCTAAAAGGATTAAATAGCTCAATGGTCAAATTAGGAAGGACCCAAAGTGAAAATAAGCTAAAGGAGATATTTTGGGCTGCAATAGCTGAGAAAAATTAGGAAATGGGTGAAATAAGGGCAAAATTAGAAAATTGCCAAAATTAGCTAAATAAAAATGGGACCAAATTGGAATATCTAGATTTCTCTTTATTTTTCTGCATTCTCATCAGCAAAAATGTCATGGAAGAGTTTTCTTAAGCTGGTTTTTCATTTTTTTACTGCAAGTAAGTTCAATTCTTGATTATTTCTTGAAATTTTTATGTTTTTGTGACTTTTACAACTAAATCCACTTGTTGAATTTATTAGTTTTTGATTCTATGAAAGAAATTGGAAGTTGCTATGAATATGTGCTAGAAGTATATGCTGATTTGACATGGAATTAGAGCTTTAAATTGTTTATATGCTGATTTTATTGAAAGAATTGAATAGAAAGTGAATGTTTGGGACCTAATTGTAAAAGAGTTTGAAGTTAGAGTTTTATGTAGAAATTCTGAATTTCAATAGTTTTGAAATAACTTATAATGTCTAGGAAAAGTATTAATTGAGAAAATTAGCTTAATTGAGGGGTTAGTTGAGCAAGGACTGAATTGTATGAACTGTGAAATTTGGGGCAAAATGGAAATCAACATTTTGCACTAAAACAATTTTGAACAGCAGCAGTTGTGTGACTTTGAAAAATCACCAAAAATTTTAGAAATAGAATTAGAGGATGAATAACATGAAATTAAAGCTTATTGAGTCTAGTTTCTTGTAGAAGAAACGGTGTAAGCAATTGAATTGTAGATCACGACATATAATAAATTTTGTGAGACAAGGTCAGAATGATTTTGGGTTCCCCTGTTCTAACTTTTGAAAATCATCAAAAATTGTAAAAAAAATAATTATGCATTATAATTTATATGCTTAAAATCCTGAATGAGTCTATTTTCAAGAAAAATAAACGGAACATCATTCGGATCCCGTACGAGGAGATAATTAATTTTTAGTGAAGAAGGTTTGGAATTGTCAGACAGCAGAACATGGGTGAATTTAAAGAATAAAATGTATTTATTGGTTAAACTAAAAATTCTAAAAATTTTATGGTAAGAAGATACATGAGTCTAGTTTTAGGGAAAATTAGCGGATCTTAATTTAGAGTTCTGTAGCTCAAGATAAAAATAATTTAGTGACTATGACACGGATGGATAGCTTGAATATTCACATAAGTAAATAGTGAAAATTATGGATAATGTTACTTACAAGTGAGTTATTTATACTAAGGATGGGGATGGAGAGGATGAGGATGAAAAATATATGAATATTCAGTTAGTATGAGTTTACTTTAAAAATGGAAAATTTGCATGTTTTAGGTTCATGGATTAAATTGAATAAGAGTAAAACTTTAGGGGCAATTATGTAAAAATATCAAAATGACCAAATTGAAGAAAACGAATTGTTTTAGTGTTTAAATTAATAAATTGAATGAAATTATTAATTTAGATCAAGATCGAGTGAAAAATCGGGGAAAATAAAAAATTACCAAAATGCCCTTGAATCTTGATATTTCTGTAATTTGGCTTGGTAAGTTCATATGGGTGAATTGTGTGATTATTTGTTAAACTAGAAATGATGTGATGTTATTTACATATTATTATTGTATCGTTGATAATGAGAAATATTGTAAAGATCGGATTGGAAGTTCAAGTTAAGGAAAAACGCAGGATTGATTACGTTCGTGATGATGCCAGTGATGAATTGACGGATGAATTGACGGATAAGACCATGGTTAACCCGTGGCAAAGTTATGATACATAGGTATGGTATCAACCATACTGAGTTTGATACGTAGGTATGGCATCGTCCATACTGAGCTATGACACGTAGGTATGGCATCGTCCATACTGAGCTATGACACGTAGGTATGGCATCGTCCATACCAAGTTATGAAACGTAGGTATGGTATTTTCCATACCGAGTTATGAAACGTAGGTATGGTATTTTCCATATCGAGTTGTGAAATGTAGGTATGGTATTTCAATGAGGAAAACCATATTGAGTTGTGAATCATGGCACTGAGCAAACGACGAACTCAAATGTAGGTATGGTATTTTCCGTATCGAGTTGTGAAATGTAGGTATGGTATTTCAATGAGGAAAACCATATTGAGTTGTGAATCGTGGCACTGAGCAAATGACGAACTCGAATCCGTAATACGTTCTCTAATTTGACAAAGATTGGTAAGTGACATATGAAATTAGTATTGGAAGACTTATGTTTATTATTGACATTGATCTGAAATAAGTGTACCCATTGATATTTAAATGATTCAAGGGGTAAAGCTCTGATATGAGATAATATGAGTTTGAAATGAATTATTACCGGTATATACTTGAAATATATGGAAATGATGGTACATGAAATATTGATATAATGAAATGAATGATATATGTTTATAAAGAAACAACAAAAGAATGATATGTATCATGATATGTAAAAACGTGATTATCTTTAATATGTTGTTACAAGGAAATTATGTATGTTGAGACGAGCAATAAACTCAAGTGTGATATGATGAGAAAATAAGTTTATCTATGTTGAATTTATATGAATATGTTCAAGTATGCTAACAAGAGTTACTGTTGATGCTTAGACAAGTGCCAAGCTATTGGTTAAATGGTCATATGTTTATTTATATGATGTGTTAAAAGGGTGAGTGCTCAAATGAAAATATACTTGTGCTCGTGAGAGAGAGTGGCAAGTTTTAAGTTATGCAATATCTTATGAAATCACTTATCATGTGATTAATTGAAAAGGGTTATGTTCAAATGCACTAGCTTGTGGGTATGATGGTATGGTATGCTTATCACTGGTGTGTTATACATAAAGAATGAGCGTGGAAAGTAAAGAAATACATATGAAAATAAAGAAACTCGGAAGAGTTAAAATTATTTAAAATCTTACCAAGCTAGAGATGATATGTATAAGTAATGCTGTGGATTTATTCACCTTGTGAATTTATGAATATAGCTTCATGAGTATTGTGTGAACCAGACGGCCTGGCCACACAGCCATGTGACCCCTACAGTGTTGAAAATTTTTAAATATTTTCAAAAAATTTTCTGAGTTCTCGGTTAAGTCCCGATATATATTTTGGGCCTCGATGGCTCACATAAGAGACACTATGATTAAATTTGATTGATTTTAAGTATGATTGTTATGTGAAGCGAAATTTCTGTTAAATGATCTGTAAATTTTGTTAATGTTCCGAAACCCTATTTCGGCGATGGATACGGGTCAAGAGTGTTACAGGGGGCCTACCTGCATTTTAGGGAGGGCCATATAAAAGGCTAAATTGCAAAAATTTTAAACCTTGGGAGGGCCATGGCCCCCCTAGGCCTCTACTAGGCTCCGCAGTAGCGAATCATCACTAATCATTATATTGTACATCTTGATAACGATATTAGAATTATATTTATGCACCGTTTGGTTACTAGTGGAATAATATGAGAAAAATACTTTATTTATTTCATATATATTACTATAGTTAGACATAAAATAAAGAATAGCTAGTACAAATTTAAACTTGAAATTAGAATGATGAGTAATAAGTCGTAAAAATAAGACCACTTCAAAATAAGTGAAAATTTATCCTTCTCTTTATTAAAAATAAGTTGTGAGAATGACTAAACATTACCATTGAATTAATTTATCGCTAATCAATAGACTGAAACATATGCTAAGCAAACATCTAATCCTACACCAAAGGAAAAACAATGCAAATTTGGACTCCGCTAAAAGTTATAAACACGCATGTACATACACTTCCATTTTTGAATATGTTATACATAAACTTCATATATTGGAGATTTTCATACAAAATTTCAAAGTGATTTATTGAATATTACAATAATTCCAACATGCTTAATTATAAAAAAAAGAAAAAAGTAATGATTTATTTCTTGTCTCTATGTGAGACCAAAAGGAAATTTACCCCTCGTATATTTAAAGTTGAAGTAAGATTCATGCACTCTTCATTTATCTTTTGGGAAAAAAAGCATGATGCATGCTAGCTACATAAAAAAAAATGAAATGCTTAAAATGTATGAAAGATAGCAAATTAATTTGTTAAATAATATATATTTGGCACGTGGAAAATTAGTTTAGTTGATTCATAGGTTTTAGAGTTTTAGTAAGAATTTTTGTAAATTGATTTCTTAGTGCACACATTCAAATATCTTTAAATACTATTAGATATTGATACTTTTGAATTATATATTTTATAAATAAATAAATAAAAAGTCTACAAATTGAACTCCATAGATGGCTTTCAGCATTGTCAGCTATCTTCAACCCTTGTTCACACTTAAAAGAATCTTATAATTAACACATAAAAATCCGTAGTTACACCACCAAATCCCTTTTCTCCACTCTCTTTTCCCTTCGTTTTCTCATTGGTTTTAGTTCCAATATTAATTTTAATTTTTTTTTAAATTTCCATGTTTATTGCTTTGGTTAATCCGAGAAAACTATAAATATCTTCTTTGGGTTTGCTGGTTTTGCATGATACATAGTGAAAGACTATCATTAGAAATTAGTAAAAGGGGCAGGTTTATCAAACCTCAAAGTGGATCGACGACAAGGGAAGCGGCCATTTCAATATTCCGATCATGAATCGGAAGCGAAAGAAGAAACGGCCGGCGCTGAGGAGGTGGATGTTGATCCTATATTTCCGGTCTATTCTGCTAGGTCTCAACAAGACATGAACGCTATGGTTCAAGCCCTAGCTCAAGTTATTGGAAACAATAACAGTAACCCTCTTCTTCAAGTTCATGATGATCAACATCCAAACCCCACTGCTCAACAAAACCAATCTCATCAACAGCCTCAACCTCAAGATCAGGGTATGCATAATCATATATATAAATATATGTGTGTATAATTTTTTGGGATTTTTTTTACTATTTTTGGATCTCTGTTAAATAGTTATTAAAGTTTTTATTTGGCGATATTCATAAGCCCTACTTAATCATATTTTATTCTTCCTAAAAAGGACCAAAAATCCCAATTCCAAACCAAGATGCTGAAAATATGAAGGTTAATTCATGGGTGGGCACACAGGAAAATAAATATAAAGTCTGAACAGTACATGGATTCACTTTTTTTTTTTCTACCAGTATTTGCAGGATTTTTTATGTTGTGAGTAAAGCATACATTATGAGTGCATAAATGCTCTCCCCCTTGCTATAATTTCTAACCAACTTCCTAACTTTGAATGACATATATCATTGGTCTTTTGAGTTCTTCCTTTTCTTCCTTTGCGGCCTGGTTCAGATTACGGCCGTTATTCATGTTCTTACTTAGCACGCATCTTTGGTTTTTTCCCACTAAAACCTTCAATGTCAAGTTATTCTTTGATCCTTTTTGTGTTTTATTTTTTCATTACAAAACAAAAAAGAAAAAGAAAAAAAAACACATGTACAACCCATAGTTATCGTCTGAATACGATGTTTGTTCTTTTTAACCCTCTTTTATTTAATTGAAGGGAACGCCAGGAGAAGACACTATAGAGGAGTAAGGCAAAGACCATGGGGGAAATGGGCGGCCGAAATTCGTGACCCGAAAAAGGCAGCTCGGGTTTGGCTTGGAACGTTTGAAACAGCTGAAGCAGCGGCCTTAGCTTATGATGATGCAGCACTTAGGTTTAAAGGAAGCAAAGCAAAGCTTAACTTCCCTGAAAGAGTTCAAGGAAGATTAGAATCCAGTTATCTCACAACAACTCGTCAAGAACTGGAACGGACGGAGGCGCCACCTCATCTGCCACCAACCTATCCTAATATTTCCCAGTACGCGCAGCTCCTCAGCGGTGGCTTACCCAATACTGCTTTCAACTACGCCATGCCAAGTGGTGCTGCCTATGGATCCTGGCCAGCTTTTACTACTAATTCTCACTCTTCATCTTCATCTTCATCCTCCACAACGTTAACTTCTCAACAACAAGGGTATATGGGTGGATTTTCATTGCACTTTGGTGGTTCATCTCCAACCTCAGATCATACCAACAACATGGGAGATTATGATTATTACTATTCAAGAGATCAATAGAGTACTGTTTTAATCATCGTTTGGGTTTTGCTTCTGCATGCATTTCATTCCCTTATAAACTTGTTTAAAACTCTTGTGGCAACTTTTTTTTTTTTTCCTTCAAGTTTTTTGACAATACCAGAATCGTTGGTTTGATCATGATATTTTATGGGCTTCTTTAATATATTCTAAGCTCTCTTTATGAAGACAAAACACAGTAGGTTAACTTGGAAAAAAATGCAAGAAAATGAGGGAGAGAATTGCATTAACTGCAGTTTCTTCACATGCAGGAAATATGTAGGGAATAATTTGTGGCCAAACTTTGCTTTAATTAGCTTAAATAATACTCCTACAGTTGAAGTAGTAGAAGCTACAATGGGTTTAAAGTTTAATTTCGACTCGTGTTATTTGGATGCTAATGACATTTCATTTGATTTTTAATGGTTATATATATTGAAGGTCTATGATTCTATATTTGTCAAAAAAATTTAATGACTAAATTTTAATTATTTGGATCTATTTTTAAAGAGATTGAATGAGGTAATAAGGTGTAGTTGCATTTTCAAAAAGGATAATATTTTTACCTATTAAATATAAGCTGGTTGTATATATATATATATATATATATATGAATGGTTAACCTTTCTAAACTCATTACTTGAGCTACATGTGTGTATATATATGTGAATCATTTTTTATAGTAAACCACTTTTTGCAGCTATAATTATTATAACAATAAAGTATCATTACAATAGCATAGTTAAGTCGGTAATTATAATACGGTCATTTGCGATAGCAATTTAAGTCTACCCTAAATGGAGTAATTTTACCTTCAAAATTAGTTGAATTTCCTTATGTGAAGAAGGGTTTATGTGGAGATTAAAAATAGGGTAACTACCTACCAACTCGTAGGTATATCGCTAACGGAAATTAAATATGGAGATAATATTGAAAAGCTTAATTAACTATATCATCAATATAAAATGGGTAAAGAGTTGTTTAGAATTTATTTGACACCAAACATAATTTATTTTAGGTTTGGATTATTCAATTTTAAAGTATATGATCTTAGCCTTAAAAAATATATTATTAGATAAGACATGAAAGACTATGGAGGTATATAAAGAATTTTATGAGAAGGATAAATAATAGTATATAGCAAAAGTAGGATGATGAAGAGATGAAGAGATATTAGAAGTGTGTAAGGGTCACAGAACTCGGCCTTAACTTGCCCAAGAAAGTTGACCTCCACAGATTTTGGTGATTGAGTCAATGAAAATTCTATTTAATAAAATACAATACTCAAATTTGGAAAAGAACTTATCTAAACCCCCATTCATACGAACCTAACCTTTTTCCAATTTCTCAGTTACGTAGCTTACTATTGTTTTTAATATGAACTTCCATTACTGAATGATATTATAGACAGTTGGTGAGAGATACTGGATGTTTATAAACCACACCAACTTCTCTACAACTACATTTTGCCACCCTCAGCTGCTCCATTTTTTTTAGAAAACAAATAGCTTCAAAATTAGACCATAGATCAACAAATTAGTTGAGTTTGGTAAGAATATTATTTATTTATCATGTTTTAGTATATTAATTCAATCACATAACTTATTTTGAAAAAAGAGAAGGAATATTTTTTGTTTATTTTCAAGAAACATGAATTTTTACTTATCTTTCTAGTTTTAATTTTCAATTTGTATCGGTTATTCTTTACTTTAAGTTTAACTATTGTAATATATATATGTAATAAATAAGTTTTTTTCTCGTGTTATCACACTAGTAATCTTTCTACACATTGGTTAATGAACTTGCCATCTGCAAAAATAATCATATTCCGAGATATTTGTGCCTCAAGTAGAATTATCTATGTTGGCCATTGATGTTGATGGATGTCTAGGCCGACCTCTCTTTAATCAGAAAGATTGGGGGCCTGATCTCCATGATTCTCAAAACTCTCTAGCTTGTTTCGAAAAAGGTTGCGAACTAGCTCCTCCTGCCTTTTTACTTTGAACTCGGGCTTCGTCAGGTTTCCTATCCAACTCATAGCTTGCTCTACTATTTTTGCCCATTAGCCCAAATTCACAAATTCTTGAATACGACGTGCAACCAACCGTACCTTGATTTCATCTCTCAACCCATGGAAGAATTGTTTACAACTTTCCTCCTTATTCAGGACCATCTCTAGAGCATATCTACTGAGTTGTAGAAATTTTCGTTCGTAATCTACCACCAAAAAAATTTCACTCTGTCAACATTATAAATTCCTGCATCCTATCTTCTAGATACAATTTCTCGAACATATTTCTTTTTGAGCTCAGCTCAAAAAAAGGTTCAAGTGACCCGTTCAACCGGAATATGATAAGTCATTCTTAGCCATCATTGGTACATCTCCTTTTTTAACAACTAAACTGCGCATATAAGACACTCAAAGGGTGTGGATTTGGGTGTAATTGCTTGTAATTGAATTTGGGTGTAATTGTTTGTTATTACACAAAGTGACTTGTTTGTGTAACCATTGTAATTGGTGGGTTCCGCCAAATTACTGTAATTGGAGCACCAAATTACACTTTTCAATTCTCAGGAAGAGGGTGAGAATTAGAGTAATTATGTGGGTAATTACATCCAAATCCAATTTTAAAAAATTATTTTTATATAAGTTATGCAAGTTATATTATAAGCATGAACACGTATAAGTGTTTGGGATGATTATAGCCAAATTTTTATTATATTACAAATTCTAAAATATTATATTATAAAAATAATTTATGTATTTTATAAATTTATAACAAAAAAATATATTATTTAAATCTTAAAAAAAATTCTACAATTATGGTAAAAAAAATTATTATAAAAATAATTTGCATGTTATAAAAGTGTTATAATATATTTATTTATAAAAAGTTATAGCTAAGGACATAACTTATTTCTATTTCCATGCTATATCTTATAAAAATAATATATTTACTTATAAAAAATATTATTGTTTTTTTTATCATAAGTTATTTGTGAAAAACAACTTTCTAAAGTTATGAAAAAAAATTATATTATTCATAAGAAGTGTTATGAAAATTTTGAACAATTTATAAAGGCTATATATATTATAAATTTTATATTATTTTTTACTTAATTTATGTATTATGAACACTACAGGAAAACAGGTCTTTAGCGGCATTTTTAGCAGCGTTTTATCAAAAAACGCCACAAAAATTGTAAAACATAGAGCAATAGCGGCGTAAATGCCGCTAAAAACAAAGCAATAGCGGCGTTTTTTGTTAAAACGCCACTAAAAACAGAGCAATAGCGGCGCTTTTGGTAAAACGCCGCTAAAAATCAGACCAAAAGCGTCGCTAAAAATCGGAGCATTAGCGGCGCTTTTGGTAAAACGCCGCTAAAAACCGGAGCATTAGCGGCGCTTTTGGTAAAACGCCGCTAAAAGTCATATAACCCCTAAAAACCTAAACCCTCAAAAAAAATCATAAACACTAATCTATATAATCCTTAAAACACTAAACTCCTAAACCTTAAAAAATCTTAAACCGTAGACTATAACCCCTAAAATACTAAACCCCAAAAAATATCACATGGATGTTGATGTACATCATATGTTAAATATTTTCTTATATAATTGTAAAAGAGATAGTACAGCATATGGTTAAGGGTTTAAGGTTTACGAGTTACTATTTTAAGTTTTATGGATTATGGGTTTAGGGTTATGGTTCAAGGGTTAGGGGTCTAGGATTAAGAGTTTATATTTTAAGATTTAGTATTTAGTATTTAGGGTTTAGGGATTAAGGATTAAGGATTAAGAGTTTAGGATTTAGTTAATTAATGTTTTTAATTTATATGATAAATATTTTCTTATATAATTGTAAAAAAGATAATATTAATTTAAAAATATTGAATCAATTAATCATTATAGTTTAGGGTTTACGATTTAGGGTATATGATTAAGGGTTTAAAGTTTATGAGTTACTATTTTAAGGTTTATGTATTATAGTTTAAGGGTTGGGGTTTATAGTTTAAGGGTTAAGGGTTATGGGTTAGGGGTTAATGCTTAGGGGTTTTTATTTTGTGGTTTAAGGTTTAGGGGATATAGTTTAGGTTACTTTAGTAGGGGATATAGTTTAATGGTTTAAGGTTTAGAGTATTGATTAATTAGTGTTATTATTTTATGGTTTAAGGATCAAGGGATATAGTTTAAGGTTATGATTAATCCATACATTTTGTGGTTAAGGCTTAGGGGTTATTGTTTTGTGGTTTATGGTTAGGGGATATAATTTAGGGTTTAGGGGATATACTTTAGAGTTTAAGGTTATAGGGATATAGTTTAATGGTTTAAGGTTTAGAGTTTTGATTAATTAGTGTTAATAATATTAAGTATTTTGATTAATTAATAATATTATAAAAATATAAAGACTAAATGATATTAAAATTTACCGGCATTTTATTGAAAAACGCCACAATTATCCATGGAAGCAAAACGCTGTCGTTTTATACTTTGTTATTAGTGGCGCTTTCAGCAAAAACGCCACAAACGGCATGAAATACCAGCGTTTTTCAGAAACGCCACAAAGTTATGTCAATTGAAACGTCGTTTTCATTTTTTAGTGGCGAACTCTACAAAACGCCAGAAATATCTGTCAATAGACAGCAGACGGCGTCGTTTAATGTTTTGTTATTAGTGGCGCTTTATCACAAATGCTGCAAAAAGTTGTCATTACCGGCGTTTTTGAAGGAAATGCCACAAATATCTTTTAGGGGATTGGTGGGAAACGTCGTCGTTTTTTGTTATTTTTATTAGTGGCATTTTCTGAAAACGCCGCAAAATCTAAATTTTTTAAACTAAAACGGCGTCGTTTCTGTGTGGCCCGAAATTGCTTTACTCTCTGCCAAAGTCAATTTCCCCGATTTCCCCCAAATTTCCCTCAACTTCTTCTCCTCCAAATTTCCCCTAACTTATTCTCCCCCAATTTTTTTACCTTAGTTTCCCAACATCCGACGCATCTTCTCGATTTTAGAAGGAAACAAATCAACTGTCTCCCTATAGATGGGTGGAGGCATCTTCTTGGATTTAGCTTTTTTCCATGGATTCCCAATGACACCCAAATTTTATAAGGTATGTTTTAATGTCTTCTTGCTTTCTGGGTCTTTCTGCTTTTCTTGTTTCAATCTTCCTTTCTCTCCTTGTTTTATTTTGCTAACATAGGCAAAACCTTATCAAGCTTGTATATTTTTGATATTTTATTGTTGTTTTGAACAGGACCACAACCCACTGTTAAGGAAAAGACTAATGCGGCAGGTGCCTGATGGTACTTGAATGTTTCTAACTTGCTAAATGCTTGTTTAATTGACTATGTCAGTGGTGCTTCTAGTTTTGAGATGCTTTCTTTTGTTTTTGCCCCCTTGATCTACTCATCGTCTAGGTAGTCATGTTTTGGTTGTGTAACATTAATTAATTATTTTATATAAATTTTGATGTCAGTTGTTAAATCTCCATTAATGAAAGTCTTAACACATTGGTAAGAGAGGAGGTTTGAGTTTTAAGTATCTAGATTCAAAATTCATTATATAGGGTATCTGAATCCCACTATGAGTTGCAAGTTTTAGTTCAATTACTCAGTTGTAATTTAGATTATTCAGGTTTTTAGTTTGTTTGTGCTGCACTGTAAAAATTTGATTCTAAACTTTGTGATTATTAAGACATATTTGTATTGGTATCGTTGTGATTTTTAAAAAATTGGTTAAATCTAGTGTGGTATACTTGTGTGTCATGTGAGGCTTAGATTTAAACATGATTCTTGAAATGTTGGTTTCATGGTATTGTTTCTTGATGTGCCTATTCTTTATGCTATGGCATTTAAAAGATACTATTCTTCTTCCTCAACAATTTCTTTGTTTATTCACTATCTGCATGCAAACCTAGTTCAAGAAGCAGCTATTTGGATGAAGTGACACCATGTGTTTTATGATATAAATAGCATCATGCATCATGGGATACAACTTGTAAGACATTAGTATCATCTGAATTTCACATTTATGTTCAGGGTCATTTTGCTGACATTTAATTTTTAAACTTTTTCAGGGTCATTCTTCTGTATCTGTTTCTGAGACGCAAGTAAGTTTTTTACTTAATTACTTTTACATTTATGTTCTGTGTATTGAATCTAATTTGATAAATCAATGCATTCCAGGGAGCAATTGAAAAAATGATCAGCCATTCAGATTGATAATTTTTGTATCAGTTTGTTAGCATCCTTATCAAGTATCAAATGCCTATCTGTTACTTCTTGTACACTGCAGGTTGGTTATATAATTCCTTCTTGTTTGGGTTATTCTGTCAAGATTTACTTAGTATTTGAATTAATTTTGTACTATGACGATTGTTAATAAATTTAATTATTACTATAATAATTATATGAAGTAATATATATGAAGTAAAATTATATTGTATACTAAATATGGTACATATACTTTAATTCCTTGTGTTTTGACTTTTAGGATATAGTTCCATGTGTCTGTATTAGTGAATTAATGTTGTAAGTATTTCAGTTACTGCTTCCTGCTCCTCCTGCAACTATTGGTTCAACTGAAGCTGCCATTTAATCTTCAAATTAATATTTGGTACTGATATAGATAAAGTTTTTATATTTGCTTAAACTGAAATATATTTGGTGCTACTTTTATAATCTTACGTGTGTCTGTATTAGTGAATTAATGTTGTATGTATTTCAGTTACTGCTTCATGCTCCTCCTGCAACTATTGGTTCAACTGAAGCTGCCATTTAATCTTCGAATTAATATTTGGTACTGATATAGATAAAGTTTTTATATTTGCTTAAACTGAAATACATTTGGTGCTACTCTTATAATCTTACATCTGTTCTAGGTACTATCGAGCACTTGAATTAATATTTGGTGCAACTAAATACACCACAGCCATTGACATTTGTTCTAGGTACGTATAGGTTTCGTTGCTAAATTTTTTTCCTTATTTCTATGCATTTTCACTTTAAATTACTTAACAAATATTATTTTTTTGACTCCAGCCTCTGTTTGCTGGTGAGAGTGGAGTAGACCAGGTACGTTTTATTAAGGTACATTTTATTTCAAAATTCTAATCAATAATAGTTTTATCATGATGATTTTGGAAAAATTAATATTTTGGGGTTGCGATTTTGTAAAGATTTAATTGCTGGTTCTGTTTGGAGCAGAACTATTTTATTTCCAAATTAATTTTAAATATTTGGTTCAACTTAATTATTATTTGATTCAACTTAATATGAATAAGTATGAATTAATTTTATTACCATATATGTAGCTTGCTTGTCCATTAAAATTACAACAATAGCTGACCTTCTCTCCAACCTTATTTTAAATATTTTAAAGATTCAAAGTATATAGGCTGGAAACCTGACGGGTTGCCTTATATCGAGCTGTAAGATATAATGGATCCTCCCTAGGTGTAACAACGCCACGTATGATGAATCTTAAAAAATTTAAAAAGACTTTAAAAAAGTTCTATCGAGCTCATTTACTATTGAATATTTATATAACCTTAATTTATTTCCAATTTATTTATAAAAATTAAACTACGATTCTTTTTTGATATTATTATATTCAAATCGCTATTTTTTTATATTAATAATGTTTGATTTTAATATTTAATATTTTTAAATGTATTTGTATAAAAAAAGATTTTAAAAATAGTTCTATGGAGCTTATAAATAATTCTATCGACCTTAAAAAAGAATTAAAAATTTTAACGACTGAAGGGCCACTTATAAATAATTTTATCAATATAATAATATTGATCATTGTTTAAATATATTATAACTAATTTTTATCAAAATAGTATTAATAATATAACTCACATAACGTACATAACAACTTACATAACTTAACTAATATATGTAGTTTAATCTAATAATTTCCTTAAAAGCATATAGTTTAAAGTTCAAATTTCATAACTTACATAATCTATCAAGACTTACATAATAAACAACTTACCCGTGTAACTTATTGCCAACTTTAGACTTCAACAACTACGAAATGGATAGGACTTGGATGAATTTCTCAAGGGCAAGCAACAAGTATCAAAATGGAGTGCAATCTTTTTTAGATTTTGTATTTCACAATTCAAGCCAAGAGAATATGATTCTTTGCCCGTGTAAGAAGTGTGGCAATATCTATTGGCATTATCGTGAAGTTGTCTACAAACATCTAATTATTGATGGCTTCATTCGGGGGTATAAAAAATGGATTTTCCATGGAGAGTGTACACCTAGTGGAGCCTCTTCGACGATTAATCCGGGTTATCCTTATAGTGGTTACCGTCAGTATGTTAGAGAAGATGACATGGAAGGTATGATGCGGGATGCATTTAATATGCAGAGTGAAGGTTTCCAATCATTTCCACCAAACTATGTTGCATCCGATGATTATAATATCAGTGGGAATACTTTTATGGAAACGAGAAGAAGTGTACCGGATGAACAAACTAATGAAGAAGCGGCGAAGTTTTACACGTTACTTGGTGAAATGAATGAAGAACTTTATGAGGGATCAAAATTTTCGAAAATGTCATTCTATATTCGCCTTTTCCACTTAAAATGTTTGGGAGGGTGGACCGGAAACTCTTTGATAATGCTGTTAGAGCTTTTGAGAGAAATGTTCCCGTTTGCAAAAATCCATCAATCATGTAAAGACATGAAGAAAGTGATAAAAGATTTGGGCTTTGGGTACAACAAAATTCATAGTTGCCCAAATGATTGCATGTTGTATTGGGGTGATCGGAGAAATCAACAGTCTTGTCATGTTTGCGGTAAATATCGTTGGATGAATAGAGATGCAGAAGATGTTAATGAGGATGAATATAGCCCACAGTCAAGAAGGAAGCAGAACAAGATTTTGCGATATTTCCCGCTAATCCCAAGGCTTCAAAGGCTATTTATGTCGTCAAAGACAGCCGAGTTTATGACGTGGCATCATGATCAACGAACGGATGATGGATTATTAAGGCATCCTGCAGATTCTTTAGCATGGAAATCATTTGACAATAAATTTCCAAGCTTTGCAAGTGATCCTCGGAGTGTAAGGCTCGGGTTAGCATCTGACGGATTTAATCCTTTTAAAATCATGAGCACCTCGTACAGTACTTGGCCTATGGTCCTTGTTCCTTATAATTTGCCTCCATGGCTCTGCATGAAGCAATCTTCTTTGATATTATCTATGATTATCCCCGGAGAGAAAGGCCCCGGAAATGATATTGACATATATCTACAGCTACTTATTGAAGAGTTAAAACAATTATGGGCGGGTGTTGAGACGTATGATGTATTGAGAAATGAGAACTTTTTAAATGCGTCTTTGCTTTCTTTGTGGATAATTAATGATTTCCTGGCATATGCGAATTTATCTGGTTGGAGTACCAGAGGACGTTATGCTTGTCCTTGTTGTGCTGCTCAAACGTGTTCACAGTGATTATATAATGGGAAGAAGTTCTGCTATATGGGGCATCGTCGGTGGTTAGGTGAAAATCATAGATATAGATTTCAGAGGGCTTTATTTGACGGTACTGAAGAGTTGAAAAAAGCTCCTGAGCAGACCATTGGATCTGAAATCTTATTCATGTTAAAAGATATGGATTTCAGTTACGGGAAGCTGAATCAACCATCTAACAGGCAAACAAATAGACGATCGAGGGATGAATCTGATGATGAATCTGACGAGGAGGATGACCCTAATGAGGCAGACTTGTGGAAGAAAAGAAGTATTTTTTTGAGTTGCCTTATTAGGAGCATCACATATTACGCCACAATCTTGATGTGATGCATATTGAGAAGAATGTCTGCGAGAACATCATCCAAACAATTTTAAACGTCGATGGTAAATCAAAAGATAATCTTCAGAGTTGACTTGATTTAGTTCACATGGGAATCAGGCGTGATCTTCATCCCCAAGTACGTCCTAATGGAAAATATTGGTTGCCGCCTACAATTTTTGCAATGTCAAAGGGAGAGAAAGAAATGTTCTGCACGGTGTTGAAGGATATAAAGGTTCCGGATACATATGCATCAAATATATCTCGATGTGTAAGTCTTAAAGATCGAAGACTATATTCATTAAAATCACATGACTATCACATCCTGATGCAAGGTCTACTTCCAGTTGCTTTATGGTGCTGTATGTCAAAGAAGGTAACGTCCTGTATAACTGAACTGTCCAATGTAATGAAAGCAATTTGTGGCAAAGTTCTGAATGTTGAAGAACTTGAAAAAGTACAAGATCGAGTTGCTTTGACATTATGCAATTTGAAGAAGATCTTTCCACTTGCCTTCTTCACTATTATGATGCACCTTGTCATTCATCTCCCTCGTGAAGCAATAATTGGTGGGCCGGTGTTCTATCGTTGGATGTATCCAATTGAAAGGTACTAATTTATTTCAAAGGCATTCACCTTTATACTTATAGTTACCAGTTTTGATAATGTTATATATGGTGTTTAGGTTCCTAAGCAAATTGAAGTCTTATTGCCATAACAAGCGTTATCCAGAAGGATCAATTGCTGAAGGCTACTTGGCAGAGGAGTGTATGACATTCTGTTCTAGATATTTAGAAGATGTTGAAACAAGATTGAATAGACCAAGTAGAAATGCCGGACTCAATGATCCTAACTTGGCCTAAACTTATTTATTTCAAAGTTATGGAGAACCAATCGGCAAAGTTGAAATTGCAGAATTAGATGACCGATCTTGGATACAAACACATAGATATGTTATTTTCCACCACGATGCACTTGAACAATTACGCAAGTAAGTTCTAGAATATGATAAATATTCATCTTGTTTTGATTTGTTTATTTTTTAATGAATTAAACATGTTTTTAACATAGTGAGTACAAACAAATCTTAAGATCTCGTTCACGCTCACGAAGATTACAACGTCGCGAGATTAATAGGTTATTCGCAGAATCTTTTCATGAATGGTTAAGCCAAACGGTATGCAACTCAACATTTTATTAACAAATAATAATGTTTTCTTATAACATTTATAATTACTCAATTTACTTTCGATTCAATAGGTTTGGAGAGGGAATGTCATTAATGACGAAGTTAAATGGCTTTCCCAATGTCCGAATCGAGTAGTAAAAAGATATAGAGGCTTCATCATGAATGGATTCAGATTTCATACCAAATATCGCGAGAGATTGAGGAGAACTCAAAATTGTGGAGTAGTTGTTAATTCTTTAATTACAAGTTACGCTAGTGCTAGGGACAGTAATCCTGTCGAGGGAAATGTGGAGTATTACGGACTTCTAACCAACATTATTGAGTTAGATTACTAGGGAAAATGGAAAGTTGTCTTATTTCGATGTGATTAGGCTGATGCTAATACTGCTCGCGGAATTAAAAATGATCAGTTTGGTTTTACAATGGTGAATTTCTCTCGATTAATTCACACTGGAGAACATTTGATAGACGAGCCATATGTATTTTCTTCTCAAGTTAAACAAGTTTTTTACTCGAAAGATCCAATTGATGAGGGTTGGTACGTTGTACTCCGAAACACCCCTAAAAACTTGTTTGACATGGGGAATGGAAGTAGAGATGACATCGTTGAAAGATCAGAAACTTTGCCTTTTCCAGAACAAGACTTAAATGAAGATATCCCTAATACTAGTACACAATTTCAATGGGTTCGTCAGGATGTGGACGAATATATTTACGATTTATGATGCAGTAAGATTTTATGATTTTTTATTTATATGTAATGTTATAATTTTAACATTGGTCATGTTATATAATTTAACTATTTTATATTTACTATTGTTGTTAATTTTAACTATTTTATGTGTTGCAGGAAAAATGCCTAAAAGAAGATTAAGAGATCTTAGTATTGTACAGAATACTACAAATTCGGAAGAAGTAAGTACTGAACAGCAGACTGTTGTTAGATCTTCAAGCGTGCCGGAGACAGTTGGCGAGTCTGTGGAATTCAAAGTAATGTTAAGTTTATTTTTCAAATTGTATTAAATTTTATTACTGATTTATTTTTAAATTTCAGTATAGTAATAATATATTATTTTTCAGCTGAAAATGGTGGGACGCGCAGAGGTCGATGACGTACGCTTCTAACAGATTTATATAACTTAAATTCTACCGACTGTGTCAAAGTAACTAGAAACAGCCATGGTCAGCCTGTTGGACAAGAAGCTCGATTTTTAGCAGGCTATTTGGGCATTATAGCACGAAATGCCAATATATTGCCCATTAACTACGAATCATGGCATAACATGCCTGATAGCAATAAAAATCAAGCTCTCTCTAATATTAAGGTAACAAAACGTTAATGTAATTATAATACTTTGGCTTAAGTTTCATCTATATTTACTTCCTAAACTTGTGTTTTTTAGGAGAGGTTTGCTTTAGAGGTCTCTGATGCCTATATCAAGAAGGCATTGGGTAAAAAATGGAGAAACAATAAAAGCATTTTGAAAAAAGAATATTTTAAAAAACCCATAAGCCTCGAAGAAAAATTGCAAAATGTCCCACCGGGAATGCTGAGGTACCAATGGGAAGATGCGGTTCGATTTTGGAATTCGAAGAAAGGAGAGGTATTATGTACTTGCAAACTCTTATAAATTTTTCGGTTTATAGTATTTACTATATACGTAATAATAATTTCATTATGTACGACCGTGAGTAGGGGTGAGCATTCGATCGAATCGAATCAAATCGAATAAAAAATTTTCGAGTTAATCGAGCTTTCGAATCTTATTTTATCATCCTAACTTTATTTGAAATTTTCTCGAATCGAGTCGAGTGAGATGGAATTCGAATCGAATCGAATCGAATATATTTGTTCGAGTTAAATTTTATAACATAATTTTGGGTTCTTGTAATCACTGTCACCCATCGTAATAAAATTTTTCTACCTTAATCAAAATTTTCATTAACTTTCATCACCTCATAATTTATTTATTAATCTTTTATATACGGGTTAGCTTCTTTGTTTGCTTAGTTGTTTCAATTATCTTCAAATTCTTGTCACTATGTATTTTGGAATTAAAAAATATACTAAATGTAAAAATGTGTTTTTTTAATAAAAGTTATTTTAAAGATAAAATGTGAAATTGATACTAATATAAAATTTTAACATGAATATTTAATGGCATAATTAATAATTCAATTTTAATATAAATATTCAATACGACTAAACAATTCAATCATATAAATAATATAAAATGTGAAATTTAATTTAATAATATAAATAATAGATATAAATAAAATTATTACTATTTATGTCTAGTGATTTTTTTTGGATAATTTTGATTTTTTATTTGAGAGTGAAAGGTGAGAAGTAAAAGTTTAGGGAGAAAATAAAAAGTTTTGGAGAATAAAAGTTTGAGGGGAAGTAAATAGGGGGAGCAAAATTTTGGAGGGAAAATATTAAAAAAAAAATTGGGGGGTGGATTTGGTGTAGATGGGAGGTGGGATGGGAAGGAAGTAAAAATTTTAGGGGAAAAAGGGAGGAGTAAAAATTTTAGGGGAAAATAAAAAGTTTTGAGTGTTTTGGGAGTAAAATTTTGAAAAAAAGTAAATGGGAGAGTAAAATTTTGGTGGGAAATGGATTTTGGGTAGATTAGGGGGTTGGGATGGAAGGGGAGTAAAAGTTTTGGGGGGAAAGTGGGAAGGAGTAAAAGTTTTAAGGGAAAAGTAAAAAGGTTTAGGAGTTTGGAGTAAAAATGTAAAATATTATAGTTTGATATTCGAATTATTCGAATTATTCAAGTTATTCGAATTTGAAAACTCAACTCGATTCGAACTCGAAATTCGAAAAAAAATTCGAGTTGACTCGAATAACTCGATTAACTCGAATAACTCGATTCGTTTAACTCGAAATTCGAATTTTTTTCGATTTTTTCGAGTCGAATCGAGTTTTGCTCACCCCTAACCGTGAGCTAGTTGGAACAAGCAGCAGGCAAAAACAAAAATTTACGCACACGGTAGGGTCGAGAAGTTTTACTTGTGTAGCTCAGGCCGTGGTATTATGGATTTATTAATTCTATCAAGTATTAATGACTTTTTACTATTAAGTAATATTTTTACTACTATATTGTAGGAAGCCTCAAATCTGGTCAAAAGTTGGACGCCTTGACTTTTTGACATTACGCACTGTGAGAAAAAGATGGAACTCGATGACATCCGAAATTGCAGAAATTATGGTATATTTACTTAATAAAAATTGATTCGTTATAAATATTTATAATATTTAATTATAATGTTTTAATTAAATGCGTTTTTATTAGTTTAATTTAAATAATTTTATGTTGTATTCTTTTTATTGTATATTTCGCTTCTAACTCTTTGACTGATTTATTAGGTGAAACTAAAAGATAAGAAGGCAGAGTATGAAGCGACTGCTTCGACTGATAGTTCTGTTAATTTTGAGGATATTGATAACAGAATTATTAATGAAGTTTTGGGTCCCTGAAAGGTATGGTCGAGTTAGATTTCAAGGATCCGTGTTAACCCGACCCAATATTTTGGATCCACCTCGCACCAATACATGCCTTCTGGGAGTCAAAGTCAAGCTGAAGTTCAGAGGCTAAAAGATCAGATAGTTCAGATACAAGATAGCACAGATAAGCAAATTTCTCTACTTAGAGCGGAGGCAGCAGCGAGGGAGGCAGAGGTAGCAGCGAGGGAGGCGGAGCAAAACAAAAAATACAATGAACTCCAGCTACAACTTCAGTCTATGATGACTATGTTCCAGCAATTTCAAAATCCGCCATCTTAAACATTTGTTTTCTTGTAACTTTTAACATTATTTTAAGAATATTTTGAATATTCATTTACAATTTATATAATATATTTTTCGTATAATTTTGTATTATTTAAATTTGCGGGTTTTGGTTGGATTTCATGATATATTTGCTGTTTTTGATTGAATTTCTTGCAGGAGGGTTGGATATAGGGGCAAAAATACATATTGCAAAACTGGGCAAATTAGCGGCGTTTCTTTATAAAAGTGCCGCGAAAAGTCCTGGTCTTTAGCGGCGTTTTTTTATAAAAGCGCCGCGAAAAGTCCTAGTCTTTAGCGGCGTTTTTTCCGGAAAAATGCCACTAATTTTTGCGGCGTTGCATATAGCGACGTTTCCCAAGCGTAGCTAAAAGTTTTAGTGGTGCTTAAAAACGCCGCTAAAGGCAAAAAAAAAAAGCCGCTAAAAGTCTATTTTCCTGTAGTGGAAAAAGGAATATAACCTATCATAAGCCTTTTCCCTAATTAAGTTTATATAACTTTTTATAATTAAAGTTATAGACTATTTGGACCGTGAACCTAAATATTAAAAGGTTGATGCTAGTTAAAGATGTCGATGGGTCGGATCAGATCGAGGCCCGATTCCAAAAAAAATTCATTAAAAAATTATATTTTTAATTGATATTTTATATACTTTTATAATTAAATTTAAAAATAATTTTATTATTTAAATTGAGTTTGGGCTAGGCTAGCCCGAGGTACAAAAATCATTGTCCAAGCCCGGCCCTTGGACATGTCTAATGCTAATTATGTACATAGAAAATTTTTTTGTATTATATCATGGGGTACGATACTATTTAGGAGAATAATGCCAAACACAAGCACCATTAACTATAAAACTTTTTGAGTTCAGTAAAAATAGTTTGACAACAAAAGTCTCAGTAGTTCTTAAAAGAAATCGTCATATAAGTTTTTGATATATATATATATATATATATATATATATATATATATATTCATTTATTTATTTTAATTCATAATAGCATTAATATAAGTTTCACTTTTTTAAAAAAAAAAGTTGATCTAGTTTTGAAAATCACATTTAAAATCTAATCCGTTTTAAGAAACATTAGTTTATTTTAAATATCTCATTTACTTAATTTTAATTACAAGGTTAGTTGGAAAATCTATATTTAGGCTACTTAAAAATAATTTAAAAATAATAACTTTAAAAAAATCTTAATTGTATTCTTGTTTAATGTCAAAAGCAAGTAATGTCAAATCCCAAAATTTAACACCCATATGGAATAGTAAAGTCCATGCCATAGTCCGCTTGTAAGTAATGCAAAAATCAACAAAGTTTATAAAACAAGGTTTAAAATACTTTATATAAAAATCCAGTGACGATGCTCTGATTTCGAGTTCGAATTCTAACCTCAAGAATTATTTGAAAAGGATGGGAAACTAATGTATAAGTTATAAAACTGCGATGTTCAAGCATCAAGTTTAGGGGGTGTAAGGGAGGTAATGGAAGGAGGATTCAAGAAATGAAAATTATGAAAAGGTATTTACCGCGACAGCAGTGTCAACTGATCATTCGGAGCGATACCGTGGTGACGATATATGGCGTAAGACCATAGATGAAAGAGACTATGGCATTCTAGTATAAGGTATATGGCGTAAGGTCATAGATGAAAGAGGCTATGACAGTCTGGTATGAGGTACGTAGCATAAGACTGTGGATGAAAGATGTCATGGCAGTATGGTACAAGGTATAAGGTGTCGAAACCACCCTTTTTCGAGTGTAAAAAGGGGGGATCGACTTTTTTGAAAAACAGAAATATGGAGTCGCCACCGATCTTTTTGTTTTGGTGTGATCGGATCACCTAAGAATTTGGTTATTTTAATAAAACATTTTTGGTTTACCAAAACAACGATTCTGGTCTACGAAAATGTGAGAAAACAGGCTCGGGAGTCGGTTACGTATGAGGAAGGATTAGCACCCTCACTACGCCCAAAATTGGTACCAAATCGATTAAATACTGTCCTTATGTCTAAAATTAAAAATGTTTTTGAAAGGTGGTTCTTTTTAATAACATTCGGATAACCCGAGTTGGTTGTCAAAAATCTTCTTGTTTCGACGTTCAAAAATTTTTGATTCTGAAAATCACAAAAGGATGCTCACTGTTTAGTTCAGCGGAAAACCGAAACCCAGCACAGTAGGGCACGATTCCTCGAATTTCCAAACATTGACCATTGCCTTGCCTTAGAAAATACGAGTTAAATTCTGAAGAGATATTCGATTATTTTGAATAAATGAGAAAGCGCAACCCAACACGATAGGGCTCGATTCTCAAATTGTCAAACGTTGAACACCGCCTTCGTTTTGAAAGATTTTTAATAAACATGAATGGAAACCTAAAGGAATATTCGATTGTTTGGAACAAACGAGAAATCACAACCCAGCACGATAGGGCATGATTCCCGAATTGTCGAAAGCCGAATATTGCCTTTGTTTTAAATGATTTTGAAAAGGCAGGAGTGAAATTTTGAAGGGATATTCAATTATTTTGAGCAAACGAGAAATTGTAACCCAACACGTTAGGGCACGATTCCGCGAATTGCCAAATATCGCACAATGCCTTCGTTTAAGGGATCTTTAAAAAACATGGGTGAAAATTAAAAGGGACATTCGATTACTTTGGGCAAACGGGAAATTGCAACCCAACACGTTAGGGCACGATTCCACGCATTGCCAAATATTGCACATCACCTTCGTTTAGGGGATTTTTAATGGTTGTGAAACTAGCTTAGAACGCATTAATTCGATTTGAAGTAAGACGAAATTAATCATAAAATTTGGGTTTTTTAGAACCACATTTCAAAAATCAAGTGAAAATGACGAATGGGGTAATAGGCACATAAGATTAAATTAATTTTATTACAAATTATAGACTAAAAAAAACACTCATATATACAAAGTATTTCTTTTTATAAAATGTCTATTTAAAGATGACCATATACATATAATAAAAGGGGAAATGAGTTAAGTAATATATACACTATGGAAGGTTTTCAAATAACAAAAAGGTATGATGAAATATTTGTTATATACATAAGGTTTTAAAGTATATATGAAAATAGATTGAAAAGAAATCATACATGTAAAGTAACATAGAATTAATATTACATATATAATAAAACTAATTTTGCCATGAACTGCATATGCATAATAATATATAAGAATATTTAAATGAAGTATTATACAAAATTTAGAACAATATGATGAAAACTTTACAATAAAGATTTTATATCAAAAGGGGTAACTATCACGATAACTAAAAAACATGTACACACAAAAATAGATTTAAAAGACATATGTACATAATAATTTAAATAATATATATAATATGAAGAAATAATAATTCATGGCAAGGTATTACTCATATGATAGATTTTTTATTTAAAACTTATGTATAAAAATAAATATATGTGAAATTATATCATCATACATACCATTTTACTTAAAAATATTTTAAAAATATATTAAATAACATACTTGGATAACATAATATGGAGACACATTTTTAAAATAACCATTTTATGAGTACAAAGATGGATTTTTCAAAACAGTATCATATGTACATATAGACATGCAAATTAAACATAAATTAAGAAATATTTTAAATAATTTATTTATATAAATATATTGACAACACTTATTAATAAGGTATTAAAACAATATAAAAAGAATTTTACAACATGCAAAACAAAAAAAAAAAAAAACTAAAAAGAATGATTAACATACCAATATATGTAAAATATTTAAAGAAATAAGATACATAAGGTGAAAAAAAACAATCTAAAATAATTGTACAAATGTAACAAATAAAATTATAAACATGGATTAATACATATAAAAATATTAAACGCATTTTAAATTAGCAAACTATACACATGAAAAACCAAATTAAAATTGCAGTCAAAATAACAGGGATAATTTACAAATAAAAATAATCACAAACAAGATCAACAAACAATCCACACAAACGTATGAGGACTAGAGTTGGAAATACTCCCAAGACCAAAACACAATGCTGTACTGCAGACTAAAATGTAAACACACGCGAATTAAAGATCCAAATTAAAAAAAACAAATAAAACAAATGTGGTGCGATTGCATTCATGCGTGAAGAGAAGGATGTAACGCGCAAATTTTCCATTTCAAATGAAAAGGTGCAGATTTGGCTTTTGAATCAGGTTTCCACGCAGATTTTCCTTCTTCAAACGGCACCGTTTCCACCTTTGTTAATTCCCCTTTTATTTCCTTCTCCAAACAAAGCCTATCGTTAAAACCAAAGCCATTAACCCCATTTATTAAGGTTTCATTTGGCAAGATGCTGCCAAACCACCATTTTATTTGGTGACCGGCAGTTCATAGACAATGGGCATCTGGTGCGCGACCACAAAAATCCGGTAAGTTTTTTTCTTTCTTCTTCTTTATGAAAACTTTGGATTCAATTTTATTCTTTTTTTTTTTTAAAAACGTATAAAAAAATGAGCACAAATTTAATACCATTCATCCTTCCCCCATATCTACAGATTTCTAAAATGTTCGGGCTCTTATCGATTACTGTTCAACCCCCTTTAACACCACGATTGAAGGATGACGCCTTTGGATCCCCTTCCAACTTCGATCCCAACGAAGTGAACAGAGATCAAAGGCTGGATTACAAGGTAAGACTTGCCTTCCCTTTTTCTTTGTTTTAAAATGTAGATGATGAAAATAATAAGAAGAAAATAGATAAAAATTACAGGAAAACTAAAAAAAACTAAAGAAAATCACCTTTTTAGAGACTATTTTTGAATTTTTCTCTTCAATATGAGTATTGCGTATCTATTTTATGTGTGTAAAAACCAGTAGCATTACAATAGCCTTGTATGGCTTTATATAGCCGAAATAAAAAATAAAAACACATCATTTTTGCTATTTTGTGCTGCTGTCGTTCCTTCATTTGTTTGCAGGTACCAAGTATCGTGGCAAGGCAGCTGGCATGTACAGGTGTACGGAGGTCGTCCGTGGAAGCGCTGGAGGCTAGGGCTCGTCTGCGGTTGCGGCGCGAGAGCAAGATAACCCTAGGGTCCTGTCTGCTCTAAAAGCAACGGGCCTGTCGGGTCTTGTAAGCCTGGGTTTTGGGTTAATTTTGTTTTAGGGTTTTTGATTCAGCTTATGTAATTGGTCTTGGGTTAGGGATGGTTCTGTAATTTATTATTGGGTTTTGATTTTTTTTTTATCTATTTTGGGTTTCAAAGAGGGCCCGGGCAAATTTGGCTTATTACATAAGGTATACAATGTAAGACTATATATGAAAGAGGCTATGACAGCCAGGTATAATGAGTAAGACCATGGATGAAAAACTCCACGACATCAAATGATATTACGACAAGATCGCAAATCAGTGTAAGACTAAAGCTAAAAGACTCCATGGCATCCATAGAACAAATAGTTTGCTAGGACAGTAAACATAGAACAGATAGTCTGTCAGGGCAGTAAACACGGGTGGTCCGCCAAGACCAAGGGAATATGTGGCAAGAAGAGTGTAAGACCTTAGCTCGGATAAGGCAACCGATAGAGCCCACTAGTATGTGAGTGCAGGTGATTCGCCAGGACGTTAAATATGGGGATTATGTTGAGTTAGACCATGGTGATATGTCGTTATGACATTATGGAAAGACCGTCGAAACGAAAAATGTGGAAACAGTCGTCAAGATGAAAGACATGGGACCCCCACAGGGGAGTTCACCATATAGGTGGTTCGCCATGGGCTATGATAGAAAAGGCGACATGAATGACATGATAAAGTTGTAGGTACGCATAAGCGAGTTGCGCCCGAGAGGCATAGACCACAAGGACAATAAGGGAACTAGTCGAAGGTGGCATGGAATGGGATCTTAGGCATGTCAAATGAGTTCACCAAGGGAAATCGTAAGGAAAAGTTAGTTGTTGGGTATTACCAACTCCTCAGAGACATCATGGAAAAATAACCAGAAGTGGGAAAGATCCTATTAGATCATTATGTGAGTACGAAATCGCAAGGAATGGGGAGTTTCATAATCACTAAATCCTCCAAGTAAGATGATTGAGGAGAATGATTAAAAAGGGGTCTTTGCCCTAAAGAAGATCCAAGCAGTCAAACACCGAGATGAATATAGTAATGGTAATGCAGTAAAAATCCACTGAATTAAGATGTATCATCCGATAGACCGCCACCATAGTACGTATACTGCTAGACGAAACTACGCCAGGAAATCCGTGGTGCTCCCAATAATGCACAGGGGGTTTTAAAAATTGCATTTCGTTTCTTGTCTCCTGAACTGAAGAATCAGTATGACATTATTGAATGAAATCTCACTAAGTTCGTCCGAACTTACATTTGAAGTGGATGATTGCAAGGTTAAGGTTTGACTCGAGGATCGTGATGAGGGACCAAACCAGATATGACCAGGCCCATATGAAGGGTTGTAATTGTTTCGTACATGTAGAGGGGTTCCCTTTGGATGCCACGCCTCAGGGAATAATCGAATATAACCGAAGCAAAATCACAAGTCTTATTAAGTTGTAGTAACTGCTCAAGTCTCTTAAGTTGAAATGTCGACACTAACCTAGTAGCTGTATAGAACAGAAATTATTTCATTGTTTAAAGAGAAGCTATTATTATTTATGAAATTGAGTAACGGATAAAGATATTTAATTTGTTATTGTTGCAAATAATTGGCTAGGAACTTATTAAGAAATAATGGGTAATTGTGGCATCCAGTACCTGGACCCAGTGAATAGGTCAGGTATGAGGTGTTAAAATTTATGGCACAAGGGTTCAAAGTTTAGGTTTTAGGGCTTTTTTGGCATTCTAATAGTTCAGGCCCAAACAGAAGCCCATTGGGCACTCCATTAGAAAATAAAAAAATAAAAAAAATTTAACAGTAACAAAATATAGCCCAAAAATTTTAATCCAGAAATCGGGGCATGACATTAACAGCTCATGAGCTCTTTAATTTGAGACATTTAAGACTTCAAAATGTGGTTGATAATACATTTGTTGTTCTAAAAAATATTTCTCATATTAACAACATCACCTTTGTATAGATAAAAAAAACAAAGTTGGATCCTACTAGTATATTGCATATTTCATAACTTCAGTCATAGGTGAAATTGAGATGATCTATATTTTGTAGAGTACATGGAAGGAAATGTTAATCTAAATGATACAGAATCAAATTTAGATGACGATGAACTCGGTCAAAGACCAACAAGTGATGATAAATAGTATATGTTAAATATTAAAGAGGGAATAACCTAATAAATATGTATTAGAATAATTAAATAAAATTACATATGATGTTTATTTTTCTTACTATTTTTATCAGTAATCATGTTATCAACTATATCTTTAGACTAAGATAATACATATGATGATTTAATTTTAAAATTTGTTACTTAGAAATTATTTTTGTCATCCTAATATTTTTATAGTATTTAATAGTTTTTAAAAATATAAATTATATAACTGTGTAATTATAATTTGTACTATCAAACATGACACATAGAAGTACGATATAAATGCACTCTAGTAGCTAAACAAGTCTAGAAAATTACAATTATTTATAATTATAAAAAAATATAATTACTACCTTAATAATTCCACTAATCTTTTATGATCCAAACAAAACTTAAAAAAAAAAGAAAAAGAAAGATATAAACTTATCATGTGAAAAAAAAAATACCGTGCGTGTTCAATTTATAACATATTTAAATAATAAAATAAACTTTAAAAGAAAACTAACATATAAATATTTTTCTTTTATGGAACAAACTAACATATAGTTTGTAGTCAAAGTAAAGCTAAAGTTTGGACAATCACGTTTTGTCGGTTCATATAGAAACCAATTAAATCTACCTCTCCTGTTATCAACTATTCAAATATAGATGAAGATCTTTGTTGACTTGACAATGAGAAATTTGTGTGGAAGTTGATACTTTCCCAAACACTAAAATATAAGCGGGCAGTAATGTTTATGGAGTTTAGGTAGTGAAACGAAGATCTGTCACAATCCCTATTAAATTAGTCAAATATGTATAAGATAATAATCAACGTTTCGATCAGATCTAATTTTATTGATTCAAAAGATTAAATAGAATTTATTCTCCAGTAATGGACTAAATATAAACTACAATCTCAATTTAACCCAAATATCCACCTCATGTAGTGGTTAAAGAGTGGAGACCTGAAATGCATCTCAATCATCTTATTAATTTAATTCTTCATCTTAATTATTATGGTATTCTTTTTGTTCTTTTTGGCTCTTCGGCACCGTCCTTTTGAAAGCGTGAGCCGAAACAAAGAAAAAACAAAAGCAAAACTAAGTAAATATTCCACAATAAAATCAGTAAATAAACACCTGGCAAGCTTTTTGGCCTTCAAAAATGGAGGGAAACCTAACAATATTCTCCCTTGAAATCAAGCTCCTTTTTGTGATTTCGACAATGATCCTTTATTCTTATATTTTAATGGGAAAATACATCTTTTTTATTACAAAAATTAATTTCACAA
Source organism: Gossypium anomalum (assembly GCA_025698475.1). Lineage (NCBI taxonomy): Eukaryota > Viridiplantae > Streptophyta > Magnoliopsida > Malvales > Malvaceae > Gossypium > Gossypium anomalum. The sequence continues at coordinate 8,407,360 of CM046967.1, read as the reverse complement.
ATATATTAATTTCTTTTTCTTTTTCTTTTCCAGTTGAAACTAAAGTTGATTTTGTTTCGCTTTTATAAAAAATATTTTCACCATTTTCTAATTTCATGTAAAATAATATAGTTAACGTAAAATTACCCTCTTGTTCTTGTAAAATATCTTACTAATTTTTTTTTTTGTAAGATACTTTCTAAATTAATAAGATTTTGTTCACTATAACACCCATACTCGACCAAAATTTCGGGTTAAAAAATCGGGATGTTCTATGTTCTACTACATTCTTCACTTATCAAATATTTCTTCTAAACTTTCATAACTTTTCAATTTAGTTTTTTTTTTTTTTTTTCATAAAAGTTTAATATTCACTAATTAATCATATTAAATCAATATTCTTTCTTGTTACACTTTAATCACATAATTTGTCTCAATATCTTGTTTTACATATCAATTTTCTATGTATTTCACTTCTATTATTTTATCCACATATTTTCTCAAGTTTAACAAGTTAGTCCTTGCCATCATAAAAATTTCATATTTTTCCAAAATTTCACTTTTACAATACTTTATACATATTTTATCATCTTATAACATATTCATTAAACTTTTATCAAAATTTTCTTATTCACATATTAAATTGTTTCGCACATAAACTTTTGTACATTTTTCAATTTAGTCTTTATTGCCAAGTAATTTATTTTTCACCACATAAGTACTTTAATCAAATAATTCATTATAATATCTCATTTCACATAACAAATTTTCATAAATATCACTTCTCTTGCTTCAATTATAAATTTCACAAAATTTACAATTTAATCCTTAACATCATGAAGATTCTTTATTTACTATAATTTCATATTAACATCACTTTGTAATCAATTCACTACTTATCATAAATCTTAAATTTATGTGTGTTTCACTAAAAACAACTTTAATAAAATATTTTTAAGAAATCTGCCAAATAACAAAAAATATTTTTTACAAGAGATAATAATTTTTTTAGAAAAATAAATTATTTTCTAAAAATTACTTTCAAAGGAACAAACGAAGAAGAGAAAAATGAGTGAGGATGCATAATTAATTATTAAGACAAAAATATCTTTACTTCCACGAAAATAAATGAAAATCATCATTGCAAGAAAGATATGAATTACTATGTTGTTTTAAATGATATGAAATACTGAAAAGGTGTCATTTCTAAAAACAAAAGAAATTTATTGATTTAATTGGATGGCATGATGATTTATAAGGAGGGTCACTTATCGTAATTTGTTAAAATTATGCCCAATCTCCACGGCGCAATTGGGAGACATGAAAACTGAAAAGCAAAGCAAAAGAAGTGATGGGCAGAGGCGGAAAACCAAATGTTGGGGCGGCCGAAATCTCGAGTATTGGCGGTGGAGTGAGGGAGGGCGTTGTGGTCAAACTTTGCGGCAATTGCTTCATTTTCCTCTTTCTATTTCACATTCATGTAGACCTCTCTTTTTTTCTTTTGTCTTTTAAGGAGAAATGTCTTTTAAGTTTTTATTAATAAAATTTATGGAAGAATATAAACAAGTGAAGAAGTAGGTTTGGGAATTGACTCCAGAAGGATTGAAGTACAGATCACTGAGGTCTACCATTTGAAACATGTTGGGCAGCTAATACTGAAAAAGCAGATGAATGTCAACAAACAAATTATTACAGTCCATGTTCCAAACACAGCAACCATCATAGCTTTTTTGTTGTCCTTGTCAGCTGACGCGTTTCTCTAATCTTCTTGTGCTTCAAAATTACTTCTAACCAAATCTCACTCTCTACACTACATGATGTATAATCAAGTTCCAATGTTCAGTGTGGACGTTGACGATTTTGTAAATGAATTGGCACCACCTGAATATAATTATGTATATTCTAGAAGACATTGTCCACTTCCTATTCAAAGGCGTAGTTAGGGCCCGCCTTAAAATGAAAAATTATTTATTTAAGTTTTTTTTTTTTAAAATTTTAAAATTTTAAATTAGTAAAGGTAAAATAGCATTTCGGCCCTCTAAAATTATAAAAATTTGATTTAATCTTTTAAAAATTTTAAAAATATAGACTACAAAAAGTTAAAATTTCATTTGAACACCCTAAAAATTTGTTCTGACTTTGCCCCTGTTCCTATTTATAATCAATAATTGTCTTCTTTTAACATACATTTGGATACGGTAGGATTTTTAATTTTCAATTTTGAATTTAAACTTAAATATTTATTTTGTAACGAATTTAAAATTTTAAAAATATTTTTAGATACAACAAATTCTTATTTTTATATATATATTACATTGGATTTTAATTAATTTGTCCCGTATGCATTTCCTGTTTAACATTTACATAAAAATGAAATTTAAATTTAAGTTTTCCCAAATTGAGTAAAAACGGATTGTAAAATTTTAAAAGCATTTGGTAATTATTATTACTGAATGAAAATTTTTAAAATCATAATATTTTGATGAGATTCTTTAAAAAAAAATAATGAAATTAAAACTAAGAAAATACATATATTTTGTAGTTGAGTAAGTGGAAGAAAATGTTTAGGGATTTTGAAAAACTATCCCCAATTTCAGTGGTTTAAATCTTATAAAATTCTGGATCAATTTTAGATCTCCCGTTTAAAAAAAGTGACTACAGAGAGGATCCCCGCAAGTTGAAAACATCAGACACTCTTCACCTTATTATTCTTTTTCTCTTTCGGATCCTTACTCTTTAACTTCCAAACTTTTTTTTGACGCCTCAAATTTCTGCTGCTTATTCTTATACTTTATCACTTTTTGGTTTTTCCTCCATGTGATTTCACACCTCAATGCCTAATTAACAACAATTATTTCCTCACTTGAAGACATTAATAGAGTATTTGTCACTCCCACGTCTATGGCCCAAGTTAGAAATTTAAAAAAGACAATCAAAATTAAGTTTTATATTCTTATGAAAGTTAAACCATAATTTCACAATTTCAATAACTTAATTTTAAAAGATTAAATAAATGAAATCCTGGATAATCCCTTAAAAGCCTATATGTGTCAGGATAGAAGGCTAAAGGCACACTCTTTGCTCTAATACTCTAAATTTACTCTCATCCTCCTTCGGTACCTTGAGATCTCTACCTTTTAGGAAAGCCATCACAAACTACCACAGCATCCTTATTGAATCAACACTAGTGTTGACTATTGTAGTCCCGCAACATTTCTCCTAAAATTATCATCATAAAAATTAAGATGAGTTTGGATTTCATCGTCACATATTACTCAACTTTCAAAAATTATCTCTTGAATTGGTAATGTGATAATAATATTTGAGTAATTTTACTATATTTTTTAATGACTTTTGATGCATTTTCGTAAAAACTCGGGTAACTATTTCAAATATATTTATTTGTATAAGTGAAGTTGGTATTTTATTTTATTGGAAGTGGAAGAAACTTAATATTTGCCTAGTCTATTAATTTATATTACATTAATTAACTATTATAAATGACATTTTAATTACTTAATTATTTATTAGCTGCAAACTTTTTTAAATTAGGTTGTTTCTCTGCATAAGTTACAGCTTCCTTTCATCGTTATTTCTGATTAAAAATACTTTTAATAAAAAATTGCTATTAAATCACTTTATATTATCTAACTGATATCAAAATAAAATAATTATTATTTTACCAAAATAAGTCTTCTCCGATCACCCATCCAAAACGCTCTCCAAAAAAGTATGAACAGGTAGGAATAAAGGTGTCATGACTTCCGGGTACATACCTTTCTTTCTTCTCCACTTTTATACATGATGAAAATTAGTTTTAACTTCAATCACTGCCGATTTGCCGACAGGCAACCACAACTAGGTGTTTTCCAAAAGCCTTCCTGCCTACCAAACAAGGGCTATCCCCTACACCTACATACAAAAGTAAATCTGATGTAGGGAATAATGTAGCACGTTCATCATATCCCATCACCATATTTGGCTTCACATACTGCTGTCACACAATAAACTCACACTGCCAAGTTTAAAACTATTGCTATCATTTCATTAATTGGATTACAGTAAATGGTTGCAATAAATAGTGTTATCACAAGTGGAATTTCTGTGAGCTCATGGATATTCAGAAGGATTTTTTTTTCCCCGATTAGCAGAATGGAGTTATCGTTGCAGGCGTAATGTGTTCAACTGATTATATATCCGGGGTTCCCTGAGCGTTCTTTTGGTAAATTGCTTCTAAACATTCTTTAGCCCGATGAACCTTTGACTGAAGGTAAAAGCTCCCGTTCTTAGCATTTTGCTCGAACAAGTTGTCGTATTTCTGCAAGTAGCTCATTGAAAAATTTTCAATAAAACTTCATAAAAAAGAAGGCATAATATCAGAGGATAATAAGTAAAATTATCTAGCAAACCTTCAAGACTTCCTCCCAGGTTGAATGCTCTGTCACACCTAATATCTGCCTTGCCTCTGGCTCGGCCATAATTTTGCTTCCTCTCCTGATATTCTGCATTGTTTCTTGAGCGACACCAGATTTTGAGGCATCTGCAATCCAAGCATATATTAGTGGTTGTCACTTCAAGGATTTCAAACATAGTATACAAACTGCGTAAATGCAAGATTATAATGATCATTTTTTTTATTTTAAAGAAAATGCAAGCCATGACACAGTGGAGAGACATACTTGCAAGAGCCTGACGGTATGCCTGAAAAACAGCCCTTCCCAATATTCCAGATCCCATAACAATCAAGTTTGCAATAATTCTAGCAGCCTGTACAAATACATGGAAAAAAAATGTTTTAACTTTCTAATAGCCTTTTTCTGTTATCTTACTAAGATTTCCCCCCTTTTTTTTTTTTAAAAGTGTGTATGAACAAGCAAAGCACATACTGTAGTAGATACTAGAGCCATTGAAGATAACCAATTTTAGGGCCAATAAAGCTGCTATATAGCATCATAAGGTTTCTCAACAAGCAATTTCATTATCTTGAACAATGTGATAAAGTGCCCCGAATTATCAAAATGGCAAGTCTATCCTAATGGAAACATGACAAGCAATTATCCCATCCAAATCAGGTCCCTAAATCACAACTCATAGCTCAATGCTCAGATTGCACTAGCGAGAAAAATGTTCCAGCTGTGAGATTGCCAAGAAAACTAATATCATTGCCCCCAGAAAATTGCAAGCATATGATAGCAACACATGCACATATAAGATTATAAGATGAGTACTTCCGAAAATATTTGATGTGTCATGTTGAAGGAGATCGCCAAATTCCGACATCTAACAACATTCCATTGGTGACTTTGAAAACACTTCCCAAGTTCCAAGAACATGAACAAGTGCTTCCCAACACGACACATAACTTTTTGACTAGCCTAATCTTTCTTACATATTATACAAGGTTTTTCAAACAACATGGCATCAAAAAGAAAACCCTTAATTGTTTAAAATTAATAGACCACATTATTACCTTTTACAATGATTCTGAAAATGGCATATTCCAGTGGAATTTTTAATACAAAAAATCAATAAAGCAAAACAACTTCAAAGAAAGGAAAAGAAATATAAAAAACAGGGTTCAGATTTATTTACCATAGCTGAAGATTTAAGGTTACTGTCAAAGATAATTCGGAATCCCCAAAGCCTAAACCTGCAAAAATATCAAATATATTAAAGGCACTAAAATGTTAATAAAATTAAAAGCAAATAATCAATAATGAGTAGATGAAGAAGAGGCATATACTGTCACTTACAGAAGGAGATGTGGAATTAAAAACTCGAAGGGGACAAAGACTGAGGGTTTTTGGGGGATTATTAGGGTTTTTGACCGAAAGGGATGAGAATTAGAAGCCTGTTGACAAGTATATAATAAGTTGGGCTTTGTTTCGTTAAACTAACAAATCGAATTAGACACTCGATATTGGGCCATTCTGGAAACCCAAATCCGTTTCGACAAGTCGGTTATTAAAACAGAAAGAGATTTTGGGCTTTTAAATTATAACCCAAAAGAAGGTTCTCAATAAAAATTATATTTTAACTACTTCCCGTATATGTTTGTAGTATGAGATCTTTTTATTAAGAAACCTATACATTAAATGAATGAATAAAATAGTTTTTTTTTAATTTAAAATATGAGACATAATAATAAATTTAACCTTCTTTGATACGATAAGATACGATATTTTTATATGTTATATTAATAAATAATTTAAAATTTATAAAAAAATATAGGAGAGATATAACTAAAAAAACACTTTAAATTAAATAATTTTTTATTATTCGTTTTACAGTTTATATATTTTATTCTAAAATTCAAACAAATATTTCTTTTTAAAATACAATATACATTGTCGTCGTACCTAACTTATTGTTGTTTGTAACATAAATAGTTTATTGTTTTAAAAATTAAAAAAGATATGTTTGATAACTGTTTTCCAAAAATTATATTTAAACTATGAGCTACCACTTATTTCAATCTCCATGGTTTCACCAACAAATGTTGGCTGGAGTGGAGCTTAAAGCCCCAGTGGATGGACTGGAACCCCAGTAAAGGGACAGATTACTCCTTTAACTCCTCTCTAATTATTATTTCATTTGTTTATTTATTTTATTTTTAATATAAATAATATTCTTAAAAATATTTAATTATGCTTTAACATAAATATTAATTATAAAAAAAACCACTTACAGATTTTAACTGTTTTCCAAAAATTATATTTAAACTATGAGCTACCACTTATTTCAATCTCCATGGTTTCACCAACAAATTTTGGCTGGAGTGGAGCTTAAAGCCCCAGTAGATGGACTGGAACCCCAGTAAAGAGACAGATTACTCCTTTAACTCCTCTCTAATTATTATTTCATTTGTTTATTTATTTTATTTTTAATATAAATAATATTCTTAAAAATATTTAATTATGCTTTAACATAAATATTAATTATAAAAAAAACCACTTACAGATTTCAAAAAACATCTTTACCATTAAAAAACTTATAATTAGCATCACAAACTAATTAACCAATATATAGATAAAAATGTTGTTTTTGGTTAACAAAATCCAATAATTAACATTGTTGGATACTTTTAGATATTACTTAACTTATAAAACATATATTAATATTTTATTTTACAATAAATACATGAATTTTCCGCTTCTTCTCAAAATATAAAAAAGGCAATCATCAAAGAAATTTTTATTAAAATAAAGAGAATATTAACTAATAAAATTCGTTAATTTCATTAGTGACATGTGAGCGTTCATTAAAAATGTCTTTTATTACAATAAAAAAATATTAATTAATAAAATTCGTTAATTTTGTTAGTGTGAGTGATCATTAAAGAAATTTTTTATCAGAAAAAAAGAAATATTAACTAATAAAATTTGTTAATTCATTAGTGACACATGAACGATGGTCACAAATTGTTGCTAAAAAAATGAATTATTGCCATTGTAATTATCAACAAATGAAAAAAATGAGAACAAGAAGAAACAAATGAAAAAAAAAATAAAGTAACGTATCAGAGAGAAAAGTGAAGAGAATTTTTTAAATTTCTTTTAAAATATGAAATCGTGAGTAAAAGTAACTGAAAATATAGCCTCTTCAACATATTACCTCGACTCAACTCCTTCGAATCCCATATCAAACATAAATTAATATTTCAAATATAAATATAATTGTAAGAGATGGGGAATTCATTTAAAATCTAAGAAGCATAATCTTTAATATTTCCAAGCTTCAAATAACAAATAGATAGAATAAAATTTGAAAACTTGATTTGACTTATCCAGCTATGGAAAATTATGTCTGAAATTGAAAACACTTAATAAAGCTATGGAAAATTATGTCTGAAACTGAAAACACTTAATAAACTTAATAAACTATAACAAGCAAGACATAAATGTTCTTCAACTGGGAATATTAGCTGATAAAATTGAATGGCGGTAACCATTCAATTGGTTTCACGTTCTTCAGGATCTTGATCATCAACTTTCCTTTGCTTTGAAGGCTTTTCTGGTTTGAGCTCCACTTCATCATCCTCTGAACCTTCCTCATTTTCGCTGTTGCCAGACAAATCTTCCTCTGAACCTTCCTCGTCTTCTTCCTCATTATCGCTGTTGCCAGACAAATCTTCAGACGAATCTTCGTCCATGGTTCTTTTCTCAAAGGCACTGCTAAAATTCTCACACTCTCTCATCTGCTTCGCAATCAGGTTCTTCAGCTCTATGTTCACCTTCATCATGTTTCATAAGTTTGATTATCCATCAGAGAATATAACTGACGAAGTATACATATTCAGACTGCATTTGGAAACCATACCTCTAAGTCGTACCAATCATCAGCTAAATCATTAGGGCAAGCAGGGCATTTCATGACATTTTTTTTAAAGCGGAGCTTCCGACCACCTGCATTTCTCTCCCTTAAAGTTGACATCCCAGCAAATACACCTACTAAGCAAAGCTTGCAAAAATTATGACCACAAGCTGTCGTCACTGGCCGATACAGCACGTCCGAACAGATTCTGCAACCAAATTCTACAAACAAAAGCAACTTATTTGCCTTCAATTTTTTAGATAATTGGTGAATTAGATAATTGGTGAAGGCAGTAAAAAGGAAGGCAGTAAGGTAACCTTTTTTAATCCTCTTTCTAGCCGCTTCACTCAGTGGTTTTTTATTTACTGTTCTCCTAACAATCTTCCTGGAAGCAGCAGCAGGTTCGCCATTTTTTTTTTCTTTTTGCCTGCTCAATGGTGGTGGTTTCATCCACTTCCAGCACCCATCAGCTTCCTGAAGACAAAAATTATAACAACCCAAGGTGACAAACAAGACCACGCATGCAACTGAAATATAACAGCAGTATTTGTATTTCAAGATTAGGCTGTATTTGTATGCATATACTGACATCAAAGTCCCACGACGGGCTTTCTTTTCTCTCCGTTATATCGGTAGCCCTTTCAAGCTCTTGAATTGCTGGCAAAGGTCTGGGGCGGTCGCCGTGCACGTCACTACAGTGAAGATAAAAGTAAAACCAAGTATTATGTACAAGATCAAACAGTTCATCGGCAAATATTGTAGAAACTAAGCACGAACCTGGTCCATGGGGCTGGAGCATTGTCGCACCTAACAATTAAATATCTGCAGACCTTGAAGCCCTGCACAGGAAAGCATTCATCAGTATTTTACAATTGCAAAAGAAGAACCAAATTGTAAATATAACGGTGTTGGATATATAGAAAATACTTGAACTCCAACATTTCGCCAGCATTTTTCAACCCTGTAAATCCCATCATAACGTAACCCTTTTACTGGAGCATATGAAGAATGTTTGTCCTTGGCACACCTGCCCATCACCACAAGATAATATGAACTCATTCAAACTGTCAGAATTTTCAGATAGCTGAGCATTGATTGTTTAAACAATGACATTTCTTTGAACTTCTGATGTTGGAACAACTTACCTGATAACCCGAAGAGGGTAACCTTTTCTGCAACTGAGACGAAGCGCCTCATTCGCACTCTTAAACTCTTGATCAAAAGACTGGATCTTGTTGGTCCTTTTGTTCCCACTCAGATCTCTCCCTCCACTGCAATTTTTTCCCCATGAACCACAGAGTTAAATTCAATGTTACGACGTTATCCAAACTCTTTGCTGAACAAAACAGGAGGGTGAAAACAAAATTACCTTCCAGTGTAAAGGAACCATTCTCCATGATCCTCATCATCTTTGTAACCCCCAGAGAGTATGACTGACTGTGCACCATGATTTTTCTGGCCTGCAATACCTGTAATAGGAGGAAAGTGACCACCCCATTGCCTGCATTCCAACCTACCCCCCCAAGTGTCTCCGACAAGCACTCCTCGGTTCCTCACCGGTTCATTTTCAGCCAGTATCGGACCAAAATGATCTGTTGGAATCGTGACAAAGATCCGACCACTTGCAGCATTGGCCATCCCGTTCCTCTTTGCCCTCTCCGTAGTATAAGCCTTGTCCGGTCTATCTTGATTGTGAATATATTCATAAACCTGTGAAGACCCTTCACCAGCACCACTCGATTTCAACATCTTTGCCATTCGGATGGCAGACACAAGCGTAAGGTTGATACGAGGTTGATTTGCCATCGCCTCAGGTATCGGTTTACGACACAAGGCACAATTTCGCTTCCCTTGTCGAACCGATTGGTTGAAACACTTCAAACAGAAATTGTGCCCGCACGGCGTCTAAAAAAAAAAAAAAAACCATCACTTCATTTGATTACTTTTGAAACAACAACAAACATGAAATATGATAAAACTTCGTATAGTCCGAAACATCGTTCACTGCAAAAATGTGAAAGATCTAAGCAAAAAGCTCACCGTAACAGGTCTTTCGGGCATGTTTAAACAAATGGTGCAGTTAAAGCTCTCATCAGAAACCTTGGACGCTTCCACAGTAGTCTTTGCTTTCCCCTTGAACTTCTCAACCTTACCCTTATTTTTTTCACCGTCGTCCTTGTCTTCCAGTTCCGGTGATTCAACAGCTGGTCTCCCGCTAAGCAACTCCTGCCTCTTCCTGGCCTTCTCTTCCTCCGTCAGTGACTTGTCAGCCTGAATGGCCAGAATCTTAGCGACCATAGAATTGTCAGCGGCGGAAAAGGAAGAAGCAGCAGCCGCGTTATTCGTAGGGGTCAAGGTGTCGAGATCATCTCCATTGATGCGATTTTCACACTCGGGGCAACCCAAGTAATCATCGGAGATGAAATGGGATTCACGACTGGAAATGAGGCAAGACTGGTGCCAAGGTGCTTGGCAGACGATGCAAAGGATGATATCCTCCCCGGGATTTGAACTGGCTTTGCACAACATGCAAAGCTCAGCATCACCAGGCTGCTGGTTAACATCATCTGCCGCCATCGGTGTTCACTTTTGAGAACAAAAACGAAACACAAAAAAGGGACTAAAAGAGAGTTAAAGAGTGAGGGCTTTGAAGGATTTTGGGATGATGGGGACAACAATGGAGTCTGCGTTTTATAGAGGAGAAGAGCGGTTTCGGGGAATCATTGGCTACGTAAGCATTTTCCTTTTACGGGTAAAAATATGATGGTTCATGCAACAACGGCTTAAAATGATTTCCTACCAAATGACAATATTGTCCCTCTTATATATTTTAATTTTCCTATATTTATATACCTCAATTGAATTTGATATTATTTGTTAAAAAAATTTTAAAATAATATTTTTTTTATAATAGGAGTATTTGTGTCTTTAATTTCTTATATAATTTAAAAATATAATTATATCTCTTCCAATATTATTTGCTCACTATTATTGAGATTAAAACTAAAAAATTCACTCATGGTTAGCAATGGTACATTTAGCAATTTTATTTCTTTAATTCATTTTTTATTATTATTGTCTAGTAAATTTTTAAAATTTTTCGTAAAAATGAGTATTAACATTACATATTTAATTCTACTTGAACTTGCGACTTTTAAAAATTTATAACAATATTAATTTCAACTAAATTATAATAGATTCGATAATTACAATAGATTTGTTGATAGATTCTTGTAACTAAGTTAACGGTAACAATTCATTTTATTAGCAACAATTTGTGACGGTCGTTCATGCGTTACTAACGAATTAATGAGTTTTATTAGTTAATTTTGTTGTAATAGATAATTTCTTTAATGATCGCTCAACGTCACTAACGAAATTAACTACTTTTATTAGTTAATATTCTTTATTATAATAAAAGACATCTTTAATGATCACTCAACGTCACTAACGAAATTAACGAATTTTATTAGTTAATATTTTTTTATTGTAATAAAAGACATCTTTAATGATCGCTCACACGTCACTAACGAAATTAACGAGTTTTATTAGATAATGTTCTCTATATTGTAATAAAAAAATTCTTTGATGATCGCTCACACATCACTAACGAAATTAACGAATTTTATTAGTTAATGTTCTCTTTATTGTAATAAAAAAATTATTTGATGATCGCTCACACGTCACTAACGAAATTAACGAATTTTAGCAGTTAATATTCTCCTTATTGTAAGAAAAAAAACATATTTGATGATCGCTCACACGTGTTAATGTTTTCCTTTTCTGATAGTTCACATTACTAACAAAATTAACGGTTATTATTAGTTACTATTTATCTGATAAACCTAGTTGTCTTTTTATTATTTTATATTTTTATAAAAATTGAAAATATATTTTTAATTTTTAATCAAACATTTTATTTTTTATAAAATGTTTATCTTTACCTATAACTCCTTTCTAACTCTTAATTAAAGGAAAAATATGCTTAAATGAAATATTTTATAAATATGTATTTTATAAAAATTAAATAATTAAAACATTTTGCAAAAAATTAAAAGGAAAAAAATATAGAAAATTCGAAAATGAGATTATAATCTAGAAAGGGTAAATAAGTAAGAGGAAAAGAGGGGTTGATGATATTTTGCAAGTGGATGGGCAATATTGTAAAATCAGGAGCTTTCAGCACTTTTGCTACCCCAACATTACCATTTTTGTCTTTTATATGCGAGGTAGACATACAGTTCAAAAATTAAGTAAATTACCTTAAAAGGTTTTCTATATTTTGAGAAAGGAATTCAAATTGAAATTTTAAGGGAAAATTCATGTATATGTTGTAAAATAAAATATTAATATATGTTTTATAAATTAAGTAATATCTAAAAGTATCCAACAATGTTAATTTTTAGATTTTGTTAACCAAAAACAACATTTTTATCTATATATTAGTTAATTCATTTGTGATGCAAACTATACGTTACTTTAATGGTAATGATGACTTTTTAAAATTTATAAGTCTCTTCACAAGTGGGTTTTTTTTTTCTAATCTTCGAACTTTGGTTTTATGTGTAATTGTATGAATAAATTTTGATTTATTCAGTTCTCACAAATTATTAATATAATTATTAATATAGTATCATTTTATATTTATATATTGTATTCAGAAATAATTATATTTATCCAATATCAAAATAAATTGATATTTATTTCTTTAATGTATGATTGAATCATAATTAAAGTTTCATGTATACATTTGAATCATAATTATAGTTTTATATTTATAATTTCACCAAATTAAAAATCATATATACAATTACACATTAAATCAAAATTCATACACTTTTGAGATTTACCTCTTTTTCTTTTAGGTTAAATCTCATAAGTGGGATTTGTTTCGATAAACATTAATCATCAGCAATATTCAAATGTTGATTATTTGTAATTGTAATTTTAAATTTATTTGTATTTTTTAGAAAATAAAAAGTTAGGGCCACAACTCACAAATCAAGTGATAATAATTAAGTCTTTGAATTTAAAAAATAATACTAAATGTCGATTGAGTTTTAGTTAAATTGGTATAGATATTGTTACCAATATAAGAGGACGTAGGTCCAAGTGTTTCAAAATGCATTATTCTCTTAATTATGAGTTGAGGAGGGACTATAAGTAATTATTGGCATTGTGTAAAAAAAATAGATATAATCAATATCTATATATAATGAAATTATTAAAAAATAGTAATGCTATTTTTTAAAAATATTAACCAATCAAAAGAAATTAAGTTTCTCCCAAGAAAACAGAAATTACGTTGTATTAGAGATCATTTTAAAAGACCATAATTTTAAATATTTTCAGGAGTTACATATTTTTTCCAATTCTATTCAAGAATTCGCATGTATAAGAGCCGAAATAGGAGTAGACCCCTCAATGGCATCAGGTAACGATACATGAAGAAGAAATTGTGTAGATTTAACAACTGCGACAGTAAATAACAAAGAAGCACATAAAGTAACAAATAAAAAATAAACCTCATTATTATAAATCAAGTTATTAAATATTTTGAACAAATCTTAAAATTCGAAACTTCCTGCTATCCAATAAAAACATCAAATTCCTAATAATAAACCAAAATTGCCTATCTGATTAGTTACAAATGTTTTTTGAAAAACGTTTTCCGCAGATCGTGTGAACCAAAAACCTACTAATAGATAAGAACACATTCCAAGGAATTCCCAAAAGATATAAATTTATATCAAATTCGGTTATTTAGCCTAGGTAGGAATAACCCTAAAAACTATTCTCTTTTTTTCTCCAAGCCATTTGCTTCTTATCTTTTGTTTTGCTCGGCCACAATGCCAACCTCCAGGCTGGCTATCACCCGCCTTTTTCCTCTCCCATCAACCATTTCTTTCTTTATATTTCTAATGCACTAAACATTTATTCTCTATGTTTAGTTTGTAGATCTATTTTATGGGTATCTTTGTTGTCTTCACAAGTTGTGATGGACAGATGACAGTGCCTATCATTCGCTAAAACTCCACCGGCCACTAGTAGTTTTTATTGGAAAGTGGGTGGCTAGTCATCAACTTTTTAACTGTTTCTGTTATGAGAGTATTTCAGAATAATAAATAATTTCACGTATTGATTTAGACTCGTGTTATCTTAAGTTTTATTTTTTTTTTGTTTATTTTTCCATTATCTAATAAGTATTCAGTTTTAGAAGTTTTTGTCTACTCTTGTAGCACTTTTTTTTAGTCTTGCTTATGCATGTAATTTTAGAGATGATTTTGTTGTCGTTATCTTTAGTTAGGTGAATGCTCAATTCTTTTGTTGATTTTTGCTCGCCGTTTTAGACCATCAGGGGCTGATTTTCTTACCGTATTAAATGCTTACAATCACTCTAGATATGTCGTGCTTGAGTTGTGATGAAGCCAATTGTCAACATATTATAATGTTCTATTGATGCTAAGGCTAAAGCCTTTATTGTGTTGATGGAGCTTGTCCTTCACCATCTACGGCGAGTATTTGTTATTTTTTTCTCTAAATTATATCATAATTTTTATGTTAGATTATATTTGTATTTAATTCAATAGTCGGGCAACTTAATTTATTTTTTAATATGTTAAATAAAAATATTGATATAAATAACAATTTAAAGAAAATATATCTTTAAAGTGTAAATCATATTCGATTGAGTCTTAACTCGATTGACATGAACATTATTATAAATGTAGGAAGATGTGTGTTTAAGTGCGCTGAAACGCATTATCTTTCCATTTACGGGTTGAAGAGGAGCTATGAATAATTTGAAATATTGTGTTAAAAAAATGACCAAAATCAATAATAAAATTATTTTTAAAAAATCATTTTACTTTTAAGAGATTCTTTTTGAGTAACGTTACCGAAAATAATTGGTTAAGTAATTTTGATTACTTTTAGAAATCAGTTTCTGACAAGAATTAATTGCATTTGTAACTTTTTGTTTTTATATACTCAAGGGTATCAACATTTAATATTTTATTAATGCGATAATTTTATTTATTTTTAATATATTAAATAAAAGAGATAAATGTTTAAATTATATATAAATTTTTATATAATTTACAATGTTATACATTAAATTTTAATTTTGATTAAAATTTCTCATTTTATTAACTCCATTATTTATATGGCACAATTTTTCATTAAGTCATATTAAAATTGCTGACATTATATTTTATCATATTTAAAAAAACAAATAAATTTAAATTCTTTCCACTTAGATTAAAAAAATTATTAGGAAAAGAGTTTCTTATTTCCACCAAGAATTTTTTTTTAAAATATAGGTGGAAATAATTCAATTTAATTTGTTTGTTTTCCAATATAATAAAATATCATATTAATAATTTACACATGATTTAACAGAAAAAGTATGCCACATAGATAATGGGTTAGCGAAATGTGAAAATTGAGCTAAATTTAAAGTTTGATGTACACAAATATGTCAAATTAAAGTTAATATATAACATTACAAATTCTATCAAAGTTTAGGTATACTTTTAATATTTATCCTTAAATAAAATATTATATATTATCATATTGGGGTGTTAAATGGATAAACCTTACATACCTTAATTGTTCAATATTCAAATAATATTATATTTACTTGTGAATTATATATTGATTAATATAAAAAATATTATATTTAGCTTAATATTTTATATCAAAAAAATTGCTTTGAAATATTTTTATTTAAAAAATCGATGATATATTTAAAACGTAATTTTATTAAAAAATGAATTTAACGGATGATTAAAAAATAGAAAATTAAATATAAAAAATTGAGAAAGTACTCATGTAGTGTATGTATATATGATTAATTTTCTTACTTGTGTAAGAGTTTATCATGTGTGTTATTTAATTTTTTTTTTAAAAATTGTAATATCATTTATAAAATTTTCGCATATAATTGTAATGGTAAAAAAAAATCGATAATCGTATATATATTTTCGTTTCGTTTTCATATTTTTTGTGAAAATTTTAAGAGTAAAAAATTGTGTAATATTTACATCTATTAATTAAATAATTAAGTGGTGTATATTAAATTAAATAAATATAAAAAAAATTGTATTTAAGAGATAAAAAATATATTTGAGGTATAAAAAGTAATTACAAATTGGCAATCTAATAATCTAAATAAAATATGTTTTCTGGGGTTAAATTACTAAATCAGAATTTGAAAGAAGTTTTAATTCTAAAACTAATCTAATCCATAGTTTTATTAATTTAAGAAAGAAAATTAGAATATTAATAAATTTAACATTTAGTAATGAATTTTAGTATTTCTTTTAGGTTTTTGGGCTATTAAGCTATTTTCTATTTAGATCCCTTTTTAGTTTGAGAGTTCATCTTCATCTCTTTGGTTAAGCAACAACTTGAAGGACTAAATAGCATTCCATGTAAACAATGAAGGACGGAATTTTGAATTATAAAATTTAAAAAAAACACAGGCGATTCCGCAGGCTGAAAACCTTGGCCCGAGTGGTTTTTACTTCTAGTTTAAAAATATTACTTAAAAAAGTTGTTCGATTTAATTTGTTTTCCCTTTTTAGGAAAAAGCTTTCCATTTATTTCTTTATCAATTAGAGTAATCCGGTGACCACAATCTTCAACTTTCGTAGGAAAGCTAATGATTTTCCAGATCTCGGTTAAAATAAAAAATCAGATTCTGATTAGCCTTTTTAAATTTAAAAAATTTTGTCAATTCATAACAATTTTCTTTTAATCGCCTTTTTTTTTCTAGTAAATTGGTGGCTAAATTAACTATATATGCCTTTTTTTTGGTAATTTGACCAAATAAGCTAATTTTTGAAGATTTAAAGAAATAAATTGATTTTAAAGGAAAAATATAAAAAGTGTATATAGCTGGGTGCGCTTTCTACACAGTTAATAAAGAATTGTCCAACTCATCACGTTTTCACATTTTATTTACAAAATTAACCTATTTTTTAAATTTTTTTTTAAAAAAGGCCCTATTTAATCAAATAACAAAAGAAAACGACATATATGCACAATTTAGCCTAAATTGGCTTATAATAGGCATTGATAAAGGTTTGAATTCAGTTTTGAGCTGTCGGAAAATCAAAAAGTTGCTGGAGTTTTTAAAGAATGTATGTCACCGGAAAATAAAAATATATTATATAATATTAAAAGCAGAATTTTTATTTAAAATAGGGTCATAAAATTTTAAATTTTGTTTTCTGTTGTAAAATAGTTTTAAGTCTCAAAAGAATTTTAAAGAATTTTAGAACTAGGTAGCCAACAACAAATATAATTTTAGAAACCGTTTCAAAAAAATTATTATTATCAAAATTAGTTTCTAAAAACTAAATAGTAGTAAACGTGATGTTAATTGGTATGTGAATTATATTTTTAAAAATGGTTAAATATAAAATTAGTATGTGAATTTTTTTACTTCTTTCAAATTGGTATTCATGATAACATTATTAAATTTAGGACATGTGATAGAATAATATTGTGACATGTGACATAAATGATGTCACGGTGATTTCATAATTTAAAAAAAATTAACAATACTTTTTTTCTTTTGATTTTCCCCTCAAAATTTGTTGGTTACTTTATTTTTTTCTTTTTGTTTGACAATGACGTCAGCAATCTTTTTTCACTATTCTTTTTCTTCCTCAACCTTAAAATCCTTTTTTTTCCATTTTTTTTCTATTTGTTTCCTGAAAAAAAAAAATTTTTCGATTAATTAATTTTGCAGAAGAAACCTTCCCTTGTGCTGTTGATTTACAGTATCTGATGAAATTTAGCGAGTTTTAACATAGACCTTTGGTTCAATTTCTCAAAATCACCTACTACGAAGAGTAGTAAAAAGGGAATGATAAAATAATAAAAGGTTAGTATTTCATTTGTGTAAAAAAGTAGATTACTTTTTCATTACAAATAAATCACTTATTGAAATTTATAAGAGAACTTAAAAGAGTATGGAGATGAGGAAGGGGAGTGCGGATTAGTAAATATCTGACCAAATCAATTACAACTATTTCTTCCTTCTTCTCTCAACAAGTATTTACAGTAGGGTTTAAGTATAGTTTGTATGGTTGTACCGGCGTTCTCTTGCCCATCCTGATCTCATCTTTTACACAATCCAAACCCAACACCAAAATAAATAAATTTCGGCATATACCAACAAAAGGAAAAAGAATTACCTTAAGCTTTTTTAGTTAGCTTGAGTGTGTAAAATTGATAGTGATTTACCTGAAATACTTTGGGAGTTTGGTAAAAAGTCTGTCCCATAATTTTTTTTAATCCCCTTTTATAAGTTCAGATTTCAGAGTTTGATTGATGTCAAAGTTTATCTTTTCCCATTAAAATTTAAAAATAATCCATATCCATCCCTTTTGTAGATTAATATTTTAAATAAATATTTAAATTCAATTTTACCTAAAAGAAAAGTTGTGCGTGTGTTTTATACAAAATTTTATACTCATGTTTTAGATATGGTCAAACTTAGAAAAATATAAAATATATTAATATCATGTTTAGGATCGACTCGAATCTGATTCAGTCCGGCTCTTAAGCACCTCTAATTAGAAGAAGTAAATTTTTTCTTCTCAAGTATTTGGATTAAATTTAAATATAAAATCGACATTGTTAAGAGAAATTTACTTAAATTTCACCCCGGTCCGAATAATACTAAGCTCATAATATAAAACAAAAGATGGCCAAAAAAAATCTAAATATGCATATAAATCCTAAATAGAAAAAATAAAATTAAGCACCAAAATAAAAAGAGCTAAATTGTGAAATAAGCAGAAATGAAAAGCAGAGTTTTGATTTATGGGCTTTAAACAGCAGAAAGGCAGAAATCCCATGAAACCGGGCTTTGACGATCCATAGAACTGGACTCAAAGTTACCAAAATAACCTCCCATTCCATCCTTTTTCCCGTAAAGCTCAGACCAATCGGAGGGGAAAAAGACAGAAATGCTGCGAAATGAAGAAGCTGACTCTTCAAACCTCATCCGCTGCAATCGGCTTTACTTCACTTCTTTCAGCTCCTGATTTCCTCCATTATTCTAGAGGTACCCATTTCACTTTCTTTCTTTTTTTATCTTCCATTTTCGCTCTTTTGCTGTCTATTGATTTGAATGTTAGAGCAGTTCGAGGAACCCCGGTATGTTTAAATACACGAAATGATGAATTTAAATCATTAAAAATTGAATTCCATCCTATAATTCAATGTAAAATGTTACCATTTTTGTAGTATTGTATCTGAAACCCCTTTGGTATGTAATTCCATTTTTTATAAAGCCTCTTTTTGCCACAATTTGAATTTTTGCCCTTTTTTCGTTTAGATCATCGTACAGTATATAAGGTTCTTGAAGCCTGCAGGCTTTCCTCAGATTATAAGGCTGCAAGTGCAATCCACACAAGAATCTTTAAACTAGGGTATGGGACTTATCCATCTCTTGTAGCTTCTTTGGTATCGACTTATTTGCAATGTGACCGCCTTCTTCTAGCTCGGAAACTTCTCGATCAAGTTTTTCGTTTGGATTTTAATGTGGTCATTGTAAACTTAGTTATTGAACATCTAATGGGACTTGGAGAATATGGTTTTGCAAAGAAGTGCTTCCATAAAACGCCTGTCCGGAATGTGATCACATGGAACTTAATGATCGGAGGATTTGTTAGAAATGCACGCTTTGAAGAGGCTTTAAGCTTCTTTCGTGAGATGCTTGACTCAAATGTGGAGCCGGATAAGTTTACCTTTGCTTCGGTTATGACAGGGTGTGCACGACTTGGAGCTATTAATCATGCTTTATGGGTGCATCGTTTGATGACCAAGAAAGAAATTGAACTCAATCCCATACTTAGTTCGGCATTAATAGACATGTACTCAAAGTGCGGTAGAATTCAAACTGCAAAGGAAGTTTTCAATAGTGCAGACCACAGCAATGTGTCTGTTTGGAATGCAATGATTAATGGGCTCGCAGCTCATGGGCTTCCTTTCGATGCAATTGCAGTGTTCTCAAAGATGGAAGTGGAAAATATTTTTCCTGATTCAATAACTTTCATTGGAATCTTAACTGCATGCAGTCACTCTGGTTTAGTTGAAGAGGGTCGGAAATATTTTAATTTGATGAGTAGCCACTATTCAATTGAGCCCCAAATTGAGCATTACGGGGTGATGGTTGACCTCTTTGGTCGAGCTGGCCTGCTAGAAGAGGCTTATGCTGTTATTGAAGCAATGCCTGTGGAGCCAGATGTTGTCATTTGGAGGGCACTTTTAAGTGCTTGTAGAATTTGTCGAAAACCAATGCTGGGTGAAGTTGCCATTGCGAATATGTCACGTCTTAAGAGTGGTGATTATGTCCTGCTGTCAAATATGTACTGCTCGATGAAGAGATGGGAAAGCGCTGAAGGAGTCAGAGAATTGATGAAGAAAAAGGGTATTCGGAAAATTAGAGGAAGGAGTTGGATTGAGTTAGGAGGAGTCATTCACCGCTTCAAGGCCGGTGATAGATCTCACCCTGAAACAGAGGGACTATACAAAGTGTTAGATGGGTTGATACTACGGACAAAGTTGGAAGGGTTTCTTCCTCAAACGGATTTGGTTTTAATGGATATCTCCGAAGAGGAAAAAGAAGGAAATTTGAATCATCATAGTGAGAAGTTGGCACTGGCCTATGGAATCCTAAAAACAAGTCCTGGAAGAGAAATTATGATATCAAAAAACCTCCGGATCTGTCATGATTGCCACAATTGGATAAAATTGGTTTCAAAATTGTTAATCAGAGTGATTATTGTTAGAGATCGAATTCGTTTTCATCGGTTTGAAGGCGGTTCATGTTCATGTGAAGACTATTGGTAGCGAATTTATTCCTTTTTGTGCCTATAGACAATGTGGAGCAGGTTGGTCAGGATTGAGGGTTCTGCTGGAATGTGGTTTTCCTGGCGTATTCGCTCGGTCTACCTCAATAGGACCAATGATTGGGTGTCTTGCTTAAAATTCATGGAATTAGTCATGTAAACAGGGGACTATTCTCTGTTCATTGCTATTAAAACCGTACCTGATCTTTCACCTTCCACCAATGCCGAAGAAAGAAACAAGTATCTATATGATGCCAATGGATTCTAACATTGCTTGGGAGAGGATCAAAACTTAGTCGGATATCTGGAATCATGCTTGTCATCATACTTAACAATTTGGAGCTTTTTGGGTAATCAGCTCAACTTTCACAAGGTTTTTATCATTATTCATTGATGGTATAGATCAACTATTTCGGGCTATATGACTTCGACTCTTCATTTTTTCTTACAGTGCTTGTGTCTGATGTTTACCTGAGTATAGGGACGAGGATCGATCTGGAAACACGTTACAAAACATGTGTTAGATACGTACTCTTATCTGACATTTACACCCGAGAGCCTAATAAACTTCACCAGCAATTATATGATTAACCCTGCATATTAGCTATTTCAACACTGTGAGAGTATGTTGATATCTTCAGCTAGATTTTCTAATAACCCTCGTTGCTGTAATTTTAAGTTGTTGTATTGTTTACCATTTTACTGATGCTATAATTTTTTTTTTTTGGGTTATTATGCTTTTTGAAAGTTTTATTATTATTATTATTATTACTTTGATCATGTAATTTTATACACGACATTTTAATTTGATTCAGTTTTCAGTTTTCACTAATCACTAACAACATTATCAAGCAAATAGATTTTTATTTATTTAAATGTGTATAATTGAATCACATTTCAAATTTTATGTATATATATGAACGACGATAAAAGTTTCATGTGCATAATTGTACCAAATTAAAATTTATATATCAAGTTTCACATTAGAATAAAGTTCATGTACAAATTTGATATCAATCAGGTCATAAACTCAGTTATGAAATTATAATTAATATTATTATAGTGACACTTTTATCTTTTTATACTTTTATATTATCTTTAAATAAAAGAAATTAAAATCACAAATCTAAGGATAAAACATGTGCTCAATAGTAATAAAATACAAATTTGTTATTATTCCACTTATATTCATTATTGAATAAATTTAAAATATATTAACTAGATTTTGTCGACTCATAATGTGGGTGCAAGAAAATATTTTATGTTAAAATATGTATATTTAAAATTTATTCAACAATAAATATAGATGGAGTGGTAACAAACTTATATTTTAATATTATTAAACATGTGTTTAATTTTTGGATTTATAAATTATAATTATTCTAATTAAAGATGATATAAAAATATGAAAAGATAAAAGTATCGTCATAATAACATTAATTTTAATTCAAAAGAATTTTTTTTAATTATTTTACAATTGAATTAATGATCCCGCTAAGGGTGATAACAATTTAGTAAGTATTGAAATATAAGGGTTACCCAATTTTAATCATTTATGCTTATATAAATAATAAAAGAATTTGAAAGGTAGACGTTTATAAAATTTTGTATACCATTTTGGTATATCATGACAAAAACGTACTTTTCAAACATCAAATATAAAAATTAAAACCAGCCAAAAATTTAAATTAATTCCCACCTATTTGAATTTTAGTATTAATTTGTTAAAGAGTTATTTAAAAATTAAAAATAGTAAATATAATCAAAACTTAAATTAAATAGATATATAACAATATTTTAATCCACTAATAGAAAAGTTCAAAAAATCATTTTAGTAACTAAATATAATATTTTCTAAATTTGTTACCAAAAATAAATATACACATTAAATTTGTTACCTTATAATTAATATCCAATATAGTTAATTCTTCGAATGTACTATTTACATATCTGGAGTTATAAATTACTACCTTATAAAGTTTTTTTTTAAGTATCTTATATACTAATTATTATTTTACAATTATTGTAAAAATTCTTATATTAAGAGTTGAATTGTATTTTATCTTCTCTATTAAAAAAAGGGTAAGTTAATCTCTGTACATTAGATTAAAGAGTATATTTATTCTTTCTATTAAAATTTTTATCTATTTATATTGTTAACAAACTAATGTAGTTGATGAAATAACTAGACAATGACACATAGCATGCCATATGTACCTCATGCTGACGTATATAAACCAATTTTTAACAGAATAAATTGATGAAATTTTTAACAAAAAAATCAGTTTAATTTTTTATCTAACATACATGGACTAATTTGTCCATTTTTTAGTAGAATAGACAAAATGCAATCTATTGGCTCACATATCACTAATTCCATTAAATAAAACATTAACAGATCAAATCATCTATTTATCAGTTCAATTAATTTGTCTAATTCAATTAAATAAAACATTAAACAATCAAAAAATAAAATATATATATATTAAAAAAATTGATTCAACCAATCTAATGGCTTTCTCCGGACCGATATCTTTATTGATTTTGGTCTAATTGGTTGAACTTACTAGTTTGGTCTATTTCAAGTTTTTTTTTTTATGATTTTTATATTTTTTATAATTTTTTATAATTTTAATACTTGTAATAGTTTTTATAATTTTTTTTTTATAATTTTTATGAGTTTTTAAAGAATTTTGTTACGTTTTTATAAAAAATTTAAATATATTTTATTAATTTTATAATTTATTAGATTTTTTTATAATATTTATACTCATTATAAGTTTACATTAATTTTCATATTTTTTAAATATTTAATAATTTTTATAAAAAAAATTAGATTAAACCAGAAGCTTCACGTGTCACCATCTGATTGGTCCGCTAATTTATTTTAATAGAGAGTTTAATTGATTAATTTAGTTAACATTAGGAGCTTAATTAGATGCAAAAATAATGCAAGAAGCTAATTACATGAACTTAATTAAAATTTTAAGGATTTTTTTAACAAATAAACGTTTAATAAAAAAAAAAAAAAAAAAGAAAAAGAGTATAGATTGATACTAGCTTATTTCACCCTCCAATACGAGTGAAAAATACATTTTATAAAAATATTTATTTTTAAAATTAATGCTAATTTCTTAAAAGATAGTGATATACATTTTAAGCAAATATATAAAATTTTAGAAGGATAACATTTTCTGTTAAAAGTTGCTTTACTAATATATAAAATTTTAATATATTATTAATTAAATTAATATTTAATTAACTTATAATGCCAACTTAATTAAATGTTTAATTATAACCATCTTAATATAGGAGAAAGTATTCAAATCTTCCTCAGATTTAGTAATATTGTTTCAAAAATATTTATCCCTGCATTAATGAATATTAAATATTTTTTTATCTTTTTTGATTAATTATTATTGTAGTTATTTTTTTCTCTTCAAATTTTATATTCAATCATTTTCAGTTAAAGATAATAAAAATCTAATTATTTAAAAAGTATATTAATTTTTATAAATTATAAATTGTATTATATTTTAATATAATCATATGCTAAACATAATGTATTTTACAATAAAATATATACAACACATATATAGTGAGACATAAACTAAAATAAATATGAAATAAAAACCAAATTACATGGATTCAGATTCGAATCCAGGATTTTAAAGTTCTCATTAAGCTAATCGCTCATTAGTTTTAAGTTTTTTTTTTAATTTAAAATTGTTATAAATGATGATTATATTTAGTGTTTACTTTCTATTTTTTAAATTAAAAGAATTTTTATTTAAATACATGTTATATTTAAAATTTAATTCTACATATTAACTTTGAGATGACTTTATTTTTTTTATACTTTTTCGTTGCATTTTAAATGATTTTTTTCATTAAAAGATTTTAAATAATGATAAGTAATTAATTTTACATAAAAAGAATTCAATGGATTCATTTGAAGGTTAATGTATAACTAAATTAAGTAATTATATAACTAAATTTATATAATAATTTTATAAAAAATTAAATATATTTAATTTTACAATAATCCAACATGTGATTAATGAGAAAAGAGAAAAAAAGAATAAAGTAAATATAAAATACATAAATAAATGATAATTTTTTATTTAAAATTCTCTTAATTGGAATTTTTTAAAATTTATAATTGAATATTTTTTCGTACTTATAAATATTTTTTAACTCGAAGCAAGTGAATAAATATATTTTAACATGTAAATGGGTTCTCCTAATTATTAAAAAAAAATATACCAACTAAATTAAGATTAAAAGAATAAAAATATGGTATGATTATATATTATATACGTATATACATAATGAGAAAATGGTCAAAGTAGAATCGTTTGGTGTCGGCACCAGATCATTGTAATTGTTTTAAACATTGAAAAATTAATTAAATAATTAAGAAAAAGGTATTATATATATTTTTTATAATATAGGAAGGCAGTTCGAAGGTTGATGGCAATGGTTGGGTTCTGGTAAATATGAGATGGACCTCTCATCAACCCATATAATATATAAAAACATAAAATTGAACTCAAAAAAGGGTATTGAAGCAAAATTTGCTTGTCCTTCTCTATCATAATCTTTTGGCCTTTCTTTGTCAAAATAAAGAAAACCCATTTCTTTCATACCCTTAAAAATCTGGAAATTCGTAAGAAATCTCCTTTCTCTCTTAACTACTTCTTCTTGTGACATCACAACTGCTCTTGCTTTGTTCTCTTTTTTTTCCCTTTATTTTCTCTTTGGGAGGGGGGCTGTAGTTTGTAGCTGAATCTTGGGCTTGTTCCTTTGAGCTGTGATCCTTTGCTTAGATTTGACAAATATATATTTTTTGTTTAATTTTGGAAGAGTAAGACTCGGAAGAGGAAATGGAGATTTGGGGATGGGTTTTTATTGGAATTCTTTTTCTTGCCGATTTTGTTGTCAAAATTGAGCCTTTCAAGCTGGGTCGTAGTCAACCTACTGAGAGAATTTCAGGTAAGATTTACCTTCTTTTTTTTTTACCATATTTATCTCAGTGTATTTAGCGAGTTTCAGGAATTGATTTTTATAATATTTTTGGGGTTTTCTTTACTTTTTGTGAACTATAATTCCGATCTACTTAAGTTAAATCTTACTAGAGATTTGCTTCGTTGTTTATGACTTTAAATTGATTCGTCTGGTTTTTTCCCTTTTTTTTTTTTTCTCTCTCTCTCAATTTTAATGTTTTGTATTCAATAATTACTCACCAAAAAGTGCCGATTTTAGTGTAAAAATATAAATGGGGTCAAGGTTTATGTATTTCCTAAGGTTGAGAAATTAGTTAATCCCAATGGTAAACAAAGGATAGAATAGAACTGAACTGGCTATTCGTACGTTAGATCAAAAAAGTGGGTATTGATGAACTTTTGATAGGATATCAATATTTGTAATGCTAATTGTATGATGTATTGGAATTTCATAGCATACCTTTGCCATATTATTGATCTTAGTCCGAGTCAATTTAGTTTCAAGCTGCATAAGAATAGTACAATAAGTAGAAGAAGAAAACCGGAATAGTCTGATATTCGATGCTTTATGACCTTAGGTTCAAGATTTTAGTTCATGTGCTTATGTGATGATTGCTGCTAAAAAAATAATCTGAAATTTGATGATCAACATTCTATGTCGAGGATTTCTTAGGGCTGTTTTAGGATTAAGGGATTCTTTCTAAGAAAACTGATCTAGGCCATATGGGCTATATCAACATCGTGTGAAGTTTGGAGATTCAATTACTCGCTTTACAAAAGTGGGCATGTGGCATTATCTACTTAATATAGGAACATTTTTTCCCCCTCTACAAGGATGTCCAAACTTCTTATTTTCCTTATTTCATTAATCGGATATAGAGTGAAAGGGAAGACAAAATTTGGACTTAAAGAGACTGAGGAGCAGGGAAAATTTCCTCATTGGTCAATTGAATTGATTTTGAGCACCTTTGCCACAATTACATTCTTTACCATTAACCATCAACTCTATTGCAATCAAGTTTGAAGTGTGGAATTACAAATTCGATGGGGTTTTCATGTTTGCAGGCAGTGCTGGTGATGTCTTGGAAGATAATCCAGTTGGAAGGTTGAAAGTCTTTGTTTATGAACTTCCTAGCAAATACAACAAGAAGATATTGCAGAAGGACCCAAGATGCCTCAACCACATGTTTGCTGCTGAGATCTACATGCATAGGTTTCTTTTATCAAGTCCTGTCCGAACCCTTAACCCCGAGGAGGCTGATTGGTTTTACACTCCTGTATACACTACATGTGACCTTACACCAAATGGCCTTCCTTTGCCATTTAAGTCGCCACGAATGATGAGAAGTGCAATTCAGCTTATTTCTTCTAATTGGCCTTATTGGAACCGGACAGAAGGAGCTGATCACTTCTTTCTAGTGCCACATGACTTTGGAGCATGCTTCCATTATCAAGTATTACCCTGCCCGCCATTATTCTCAATTTCTTGCACTGTCTTGTATGATAATCGGCAGATATTTCAACTGATTGGCTTGATTATTGATTTCCTACGGTGCCCCACTGGATTTTAGTCTTTAGCAATTGTCTGAATGTTATTTGGTTCTTGTTTCCTGGAAAATGATTACCCCCCATCTTTTATTTGGAATAGACCATTACCTATGCATATATGTTGTTGCAGGAGGAGAAAGCTATTGAAAGGGGGATTCTTCCCTTACTCCAACGAGCCACATTGGTCCAAACTTTTGGACAACGGAATCATGTTTGCCTGAAAGAGGGCTCAATTACAATTCCACCATATGCTCCACCCCAGAAAATGCAAACACACCTGATTCCTGACAAAACTCCTAGGTCCATTTTTGTTTACTTCCGTGGACTGTTTTATGATGTTGGAAATGACCCTGAAGGTGGTTACTATGCAAGGTATGTCTCACTAAGCTGACTTGTTAGTAGACTTGTGTTTGAACAATAAAAGGTCCCCTTTTTTTATGAGATGTTATGCTGTGGAAATTATGATAATGGAATTGAGGCCTGCTTTTGAATTGCTAGAACAGATTAGAGAACCATGATTAAATTGCCACATTCCAAACCAAAAATGATTGAATTTTCTTTTTAAATGCAATGTAAGTTATTTATGGATGCTTGTCCTTAAGATAATTGTGATTCTAGCCACCTGAGTTCAATTCTGCAGGGGGGCTAGAGCAGCAGTATGGGAGAACTTCAAGGACAACCCACTTTTTGACATTTCAACCGAGCACCCAACTACCTACTATGAGGACATGCAACGAGCTGTATTTTGTTTGTGTCCACTTGGATGGGCACCTTGGAGCCCTAGATTGGTTGAAGCAGTGATATTCGGATGCATTCCTGTTATTATAGCAGATGACATTGTTCTACCTTTTGCGGATGCAATTCCATGGGAAGAAATTGGAGTTTTTGTTGATGAGAAAGAGGTGCCCAACTTGGACACGATACTCACATCAATCCCACCAGAAGTAATACTAAGAAAGCAGAGATTGCTTGCTAACCCTTCAATGAAGCAGGCAATGTTATTCCCTCAACCTGCTCAACCCGGAGATGCTTTCCATCAAGTTTTGAATGGGCTTGCGCGTAAGTTGCCGCATGACAAGAGCGTGTACTTGAAGCCTGGTGAAAGGGTGTTGAATTGGACAGCTGGCCCTGTTGGTGATCTGAAACCTTGGTAGCTGTTGTAACATCAAATTCCTAAAATCTTCCAGCACTCTGCTGATTTGACCTACCTCTGAACGTTATCGGGGTTTATCTGTGTAAGTGATCCAGAGATACAAAAAATGTAGAACATAATTCTTCCAAAATGAATTAGAATATTGGTCTTTGTTTTGCAGCTTTAGCAATGCGATTGTTCCTTGTATGTTATCTCAGAATTGATTCATTCAAAGAAACTACATCATTATAGGTTGATAATGATCTTTGTGGTGTTAAAACTTTCAAAGGTGGTTCCTATGACGGGACCCTCATTCCCTGCATTCATCTTTTCTAAATGGTTATTGGATTTGATCCCAACCAAATCCCTCACTCCCTAATTCATTTATTTACCACCATTCATGAAGTGATTGAATAAAATGTTTATTCAATTTTTTATATACTAACTTTATAATTTCATTTTTAAGAAAATCTTTGAAATAATTTAAAATTTTTAATTATTAAACTCTTTTGATATTATTATATTCGTAAATAATAATAATAATAAATAGATATTTTTATAAAAAGGCGGATGATATCTGTAATTTCAAAAGTAAATTGTAGAGGGTTAAATAAGTGAAGCCCAAATGTAGGAAGAAAAAGTGGGTAGGGAAGAGCTTGTGTGGGGAGCATGACAGCCACGCTTCCACGTATTTTACCAAACTACACACCACTTCATCACCCTCTTATCTTCTCCACCCTTCTCTTCCAATCTTCTCACAAAGCAGTGTAGCAGCAGCAAAACAAAGCAAATGGCCCTCCAAGCGCCCACTATCTCCATAAAACCATCTAATTCTCCACTTGCTCCTACACCCAATGCTGGCCTGCGGCCACCCTCCGATCGTTTTGTTTTGAAATCATCTTTCTTTTCTCCATCGCTCCATCTCTTGCTTCCCTCTCCCCACAAGCGCCGTCCAACTAATACTGCTTCACCTGCACCAAAGTTTTCCATGCGTGTGGCCTCCAAGCAAGCTTATATTTGCCGTGATTGCGGGTACACACCTCACTGTTTCGATCTTCTTTGTTGTTGATTTACACTGTTTCTAAGTTGAAATCCAAGGGCTCTTGAATTTATCCTTTGGACGATTGTTGCAGGTATATATATAATGAGAGGACTCCCTTTGAGAAAGTTTCTGATAGTTACTTTTGTCCTGGTAAACCATTTTTTTTCACTCTTATAAAATGAATGTGATTTCTTGATTCTTGTTTTGTTAAGGTTCCACTTCAGTTGAAACCATTGTTGGAATTTCTTGAAACTCAAATTGCTTAAAGCAAAATGAGTTCAGAACAAATAATTTATACCATCGTATTTGAATGGGGATTTGCAGTTTGTGGTGCTCCAAAGAGGAGATTCAAGCCATATCAGCCAGCTGTGACAAGAAATGCTAATGATACAGATGTTAGAAAGGCTCGAAAAGAACAAATAAAAAGAGATGAAGCTGTTGGGTAAACCCCAAAAAAAAAAAAAAAAACTCCCTTAAAACACTTTCTTAACCCTTCACCTTTACTTGTTAAATTGCTTTGTTGATCAGCTAACGTTTGGGTTTTGATTTCATGTTTGAAATTAATGCAGGAAAGCATTGCCTATTGCAATTGTGGTTGGAATTGCAGTACTTGCTGGTTTATACTTTTACCTCAACAGTACCATCAGCGGATGAACGAAATGGAGGAAAATGCCGTACATGCTCCAGAATTTGAAGGATTATTGCTGTGATTTTGTTGTATTTCTGTAGAATTTTAATTCGATTCACTTATTTTAGCTTCTTGAATCGCATGTGATGAAACATGAAATTGCAATATTGACATTGTTTTTGAATGAAAATACGATACGTGTACTAGAAGCACTGCAATGGATATATGCGAAGTCTTCCCAACTCTTGATGAACCTATATGATTCAGCAATTTTTAAAATAGAATTACCCGTAATGCTAGGGCATTTAGAACATGTTGCTTTGACTGTACTCATGTTTTAAAAAACTCCCAAATGCATTTGGAAAACTAAGAAAAATAAATATGACCATGCCAGATATTATGATCCTGCAATCCGTTTCTTCTTTGTATAATTAATAGTTTTTTTTAGCAAAATTGTCAAACACCCAGAAAAAAATGAAAAAAAGAAAAACCCCACAAACTTTATTCAAATCATCAAAGGAAAAACACACTGTTTTATTAACAATAATCATATAGTCATAGAGGCACCGGAAGAAATCTGTCTCATCAGCTTCCCATGGAGATGATCACTCCATCCCAAAGATTCAATCAAAGCTTGATTCCTCTTCCCATCAGCTTCCTTGAAACAATAAACAGGCGCCCGCCATTTAGAATCCTCAAGAACAGCTCCCACTTCAAATGTCCTTACATGAGCAGTGTACCCTACAAACACTCCCAAAAATCAACATCAAGAAATCAATGAACCCTTGCCTTCAAAATAACAATGCTGGGGAAAAAAGCAAATTAAAGAAAAATGGGAACTGATACCAGTGTAGAAAGCCCAGAAAACAGGTCTCTTAGTGACGACATCTTCATAGTACCAAATGAAGTCGACTTTCTCCCAAACATTGCAAAGGAACCCATCTTTTTGTTGTTGGCCCAAGTAATTAGCTCCATCAAGCCAATTAGGACGGAGAATACCGACATCAAAGTGCAAGACTCTGCATTCTTTGTTGGAATCCAGAGTGTAGATAAACGAAGTGCCATTGTCCCATTCAAGGTCGTAAAGGAGCTTACCGAGCTGGTTCTGAATAATGTTGAAATTGCGGCCATTAGGCCAGTCGTACCAGAGATCAACTTTCTGGAGAGTGCCACTGTTGTTCATGAAGAGAACGGAGTGGAATTGAAGAGGCCATGTTGATGGTGTAGGGTCATTGGGTTTCGATGCTAACAGTGAGAAACGGAATGAAATGAATACAAGGAGGATGAAAATGGGTTTAACTGTAGAAGCCATTCAAAAGCTAAGCTGATGAAGGAAAAAAGAACGCAAACAGATAATCGAGGAAAAAAAAAGAGGATTGGAAATTTGAGGTTGCCGTAACCTCAAAAATTGACGTGGAAATTGTAAAAAGTGATAGAATAACTTTTCAACCCTCAATTTTTTCAGTGTTATCAATTTGACCCTTACAGTATAAAAATAAATAAGAATTAAAAAATATATATATTTTTTAATTTCAATAAAAATCTTACCAATACATTAATATTATAAATTAAGCTTAAATGTATTCCTTTGAAAGAATATATTTAAGGTTAGATTTAAAGTAATCAGTATCGTATCGGTGGAAGTATTATTTTTCTATTAGTATCAGTGCAATATATTTATCGCTATTTTTGCAAAACATTTCATATATGTATATAAAAAGTATTTACAAAATATAAGATAATAAGATTTATTAAACCTCAAATATAAAATACTCATAAAAAATAAAACTTCAGTTAAAGTGGTAAAGAAAAGATTTAAAAAAAAAATGTTAGTGGCATGGGCTCAAATATCACCCTATGTAAAATTTAAGATATGTATAAATAAAAAAAAAATACCCCTCATCAATTACATAAAATAGTCTTTAATAAGCTTCACAAATATAATTCATCATTAAACAACCTCAAAATAAGCAAGTAACAAAATTATTCCATAAATAAGATTATCGCATTCTATACATATAACAATTCATAATTCAACAAATCCAAAATAAATAATAAAATTCGAATTTGAATTTAGAATATATTTTAAAATAATTGATGTTAGCTATAATTAATAATAGATCAAATAAAAATATACAAATTAAATAATAAACTTAAGCATAGCAGGATGATCGATATCATAATATTACCTAAGACTATCTTGTATAATAAAAATAATTAACTATTCAATTTATTTTGTACGGATTTATATATTACATATTTGAATATAAACTTTATTATCCAATATTTATTTATAATGCATGAGAATATATACGTTTTGTAACTTTTAAATTTTTGTTCTATATTTCAGCCAATAATTTGTAGTTGAGCCTATCCCGAACTCAGCCCGGCCCGGCCCATGAGCACCTCTAATGCCAATACCATTATTTGTCAAAATGGTATGTTTGCAACAGTACTAAGGGGTGGAGGGCATGGAGGAGGCGACATCCAATTTTTTTTTCTAACACAATTATTGAAACATAATTACAAAATGATGTGTGTTTTTTTTTTTAAAAAGGTGGAGGGTGTGAGAGAGGCGATACTAGTATTTTCTAGTGTAGAAATACAGTTTAATTAATGGAGGGTGAGAGAGAGGCTACACCAATATTTATTTTTGTATTTATTTATTTTACAAATGATTGTGTTGATTTAATTGGGTTTTTGATTTTGTAGAAAAGTTGTGTTTGAAAGAAAGACATATCTATTTATGTTTTTATTTAATATTTGTTTTTTTTTATTTTTTAATTTAAATGCAAATAACAAAAAGGGTATTAGTTTAATTTTTGTTGATATTTTATTTTGTAGAGAGGGTGTTTTGAAGAAAGGAAACAAATATATTTATGTATTTTTTAACATTAATTTTTTGTTGTTTATGTTCTTAATACATGGTTTTATTGTGTTGAAATTTTTGAGAGTTTTTTTTTTGCTATTTACTTAACTACTATGAATACGATTATTATGTCCAAAAATGTGATCTTTTCAAAATTTTATTTGTAATTATTATGTATTTACTTGTTGGCTTTGTTATCCTTAAAAAAAAAAAAAAACAAAAAAAAAACAACTCAAATGGTAAAATAAATAAATACAAAAATAAATATTGGTGATGCCTCTCTCACACACTCCACCCTTAAAAGATATTTAAAAAAAAAAACCAAATCATGTTGTAATGATATTTTAGTGATTGTGTCAAAAAAAATTGTATGCCAACTCATTCATGCCCTCTACCCCTTGATATTATTGCAGACATGCTATTTTGATAAATAATGGTATTGACATACTATTTAGATTTTTATTTTTTACTATTTAGATTTAGATTTTTTATTTTTATATTATGTAGATAAAAAAGGAAAAAAAAAAAGAAGAAGAAGCACAAACTATGTGTGAAAAACATTATAAATAATAAAAAAGACAAATACTTTGAAGTGTTTATGAAAGCTGCCATTTATTTTCATATATTTCTACTTTTATCTTGCAAAATTGTTTAATATTAATTATAAACTAGACTAGTAAAATTGTTTAATAATGACACTTTTGTACACTTACAATTATAGGGGGAAGCCGACACATTTCTCCAGAACTTTTTATTCATTTATGGATTTGTCCGTCCATGGATTACTTTATTACGGCTTTCTCCATGGAACATTGAATCAAACCATTGACGTCATGGCTTATGTTTGCATTTTTCATCTTCTTTATTAGCGACGGAAATTCCTTTCCAATCCCTTGCGATTCCGTGTTCATATGCATTGTTCTCATCGATCCAAAACACGTGGCAATATCCTATGTGTTCTCTGTCCTTGTCACCAATATAGATCATGTATTTCCAACTCCACTTTATTTCTATATAGGTGAGCAAGTGAGATTTATGCCCAATCATGAGGCAAGAGTTGAGCGTTTCAGGCGAGTAGCGCGAGCAATTGGAGTTAAAGGCCGACAACAAATAATCTCAGAACCTTTAGGTACGTTTTCGTGTTTTTTTTTTCTTGTTTTCTTTTCTGAAAATTAGAAAGCTTTAAACTTTGTTTTAATTTGGACAGTGCGTTTGGCACTTACTATTTTATTTGCTAAAATATCTCAGTTGAAAATTTCCAGTCTGGGTTTGTTTTCTCAAATCAAGATTGATTAGTTATTCATATATGCACCAAGGAATTAGTTTTTAAGAACATATTGTTTTTAGCTGAAAGAGTCTAAAACACAGAATCGAAACATTAATTAAAATTTTCAACTATTGAGCATATCGCATGGTTAAATATGTTTGTTATCAATATCTCGTCAGACGGCTTGGTATTAACATTGCCACTAATACCTACGTCTATGGACAACGTCTCACTAGTCAATAATAATCTATGTCAATCTCATTGCTTCCATCGGTGCTTATCTAGAAGGTTATTATGCTCTTTTAAGAAACTAATCATGACATCACATGTTATATCAACATTTTCTTCTCCTCTCATTAAACAAGGAAATCACGTTTCACTAGCGAAGTTTTGATGTTTTCAAAGTTTTGCTTCCCAGTTGCACCATAATAGAAGCTACTCATACTGGTTACTATAGATTCAATCATTTTTGAATTGTCCATATATAATCTTATTATTTTGTTGATAATTTAGTCCCACCCCCATAAAACGAGCTGTTTTATTATTCTATATTCTTTGAAGTTCTCATCCATGAAATATACAGTTAGCTTTGAAGAGATTATATGGTTTGACTCGAGTTGTCGAAATGACAGGGAAATGGCAAGTTACAATCAAGGATGTTTAATCTTGGTTGAGATTTTGGTGACACTGAGTTTACCATATTCACATGCCTTTTGGGGAAATGAAAATAAGATACAAACTGCTGTTTTTCTATCACCTAAGTTCGTGCTCGGACCAGGATCTGTGGAAAATAGGTTCTATTACAACGTCGACTTTCCGAAAGGTCATATTGCAGTGAAAAGTTTTGATGCGGAAGTAATTGACGAGGCCGGGAATCCTATTCCACTGCACGAGACGTATTTGCATCATTGGGTTGTTGTTAGATACTATGTACGTAAAGGTGTGGAAATATCAGAGTTTGATGACCCTAGAAAGTTTAACGAGTCGGACTATATATCTGGGAGAAACAGTGGGGTATGTCAGAATCTTGGTCAGTTCTTTGGCCTTGGGTCTGAGACACGGAAAACTTCAACTCATGTTCCCAATCCATATGGAATTGAAGTCGGTAATCCTGCCGAGATTCCTTCAGGATTTGAGGAGCAATGGATGCTTAATGTTCATGCAATTGATACAAGGGGTGCTGAAGACAAGTTAGGATGTACGGAATGTCGTTGTGATCTGTATAATATTACAGTCGATGAATATGGAAGACCTTTGAGACCTGACTATAAAGGAGGTTTGTTATGTTGTTACGATCATACACAATGCAAGGTAAAACATGGGTTCGAGGCTGTTAGAAGAACCCTTTATCTTAGATACACTGTGAAGTGGGTTGATATGGATAGGTCCGTCTTGCCTGTTAAAATTTATATATTTGATATTACCGATAGTTGGAAAAGGAGCCGCAGTTCAACTGGGATTATAGCAGAGCACGAGTGCAAGGTATATGAACTATTTCGTTTATGTGCTGTAAGAGGCAAAGTCAATAATTTTATTTTGGAAGAATGACATAAAATTAATTAAAATTTGAAGGATTAAAAATGAAAAAATTTCATTTATTCAAAAGCTAAAAAGTTGAATGATTTGTGTTTTGAAAGGGGCTAAAGGGAAAATTTTTCATTTAACTGACCTTCCCTTTTTACCGGCTTCGCCACTGTGCTGAAACACAAAATATCGTTTTTTGTCAAATAGAATATTTTGTGAAATGTCATCATTTAATATCTTGGATGCAGGTTGAATATGATATTGAATCTTGCGATGCCACCGGAATGGGCGATGATGGATGCATCGACACCAGAAGGATAAGCCTTGACATGCCATTTGGTGGTTTTCTCATATATGGTGTTGCACACCAACATTCAGGTGGCACTGGTTCCGCTCTCTATAGAGAGGTATTGAAATGCCTTACTTCTACTTTACACTTTTATAGATAGTTTTAAGGTTATTTGTGTTTTTTAAATATTTTGAGATTTAAACTCAAAACATTTTAATTTTTATTATCTCAATTTTATCATTTCAATAAAAAATATTTACTTTTTATGTCACTTTTTATATTAATTTTTATAAATTTGTTATGTAAATTATTTCGTCCATATATCTTGGATGTATCATAATTTAGTATATATATACACACGCATATTCATGCATGCTATATAACTGTTGACGATTATGAGCTGTGTTGAACTTCAGGATGGCCAACTTATGTGTTCTTCATTACCGACTTATGGGGAAGGAGAAGAACCTGGAAACGAAGCTGGTTACATTGTAGGAATGACCACCTGCTATCCTAAACCCGGAACTGTGGAGATATCTAAAGGGGAAACTTTGATTTTGGAGTCCAATTACAGTAGAATCAGGCATCATACTGGTGTCATGGGGCTGTTCTACATTTTGGTTGCAGACGAGTTGCCCAAGCCAATGCACGCCTTGCACACTGTTGTTCAAGTAAGTTTCCGACTCTCAAATAGTAAAATTGATGAAGAAAATTCATTAACCCAACCAGATGGTAACTCATTATTCACAAATATATTCTTTTACTAATGTTAACTTCGATTAAACCAATGATGTTTTAATATCATCTGATGCAGACACAGGACAGTATTATGGTGGTAACAATCCTCTGGGCTGCAGTAGCTTTGATCGGTGTGGTAGCTGTCATCGCTGTTGCGGTTCATTATCGACTTAAACGCGAGGGAGAAGATGGCTATGAAGCAATTGGGATGTGAATGTGCTCTTATGAGCTCTACTCTGTATTGCATCTTAGAGTTCCGGCAACTTTGTTGTCAAAATAGTGATATGTATAACATATGTATATTTGTAACTTTTGAACGTTACGTTCCTATGGAAGACGCCATTTTTGTAGATACTTTTGAAAGATATAGATCATGGTTAAGGTGTTTCAGTGGTCCAAAATACGATCTGGCAGTGGCTCATCTCTTTCTTTGGTGTGGAAAGAGCCCTTTGCTGCCTTATTATCAGCCATGGATTTCTCTTGGAATATTATATGAATAAGATGGTTGAAAGAAAGTCTAAATTATTTATTTAAAATGATACTTTTAATTTCATTAAATAAATTTTCAGTCTTTGATTTAGTGTGTACAAAAAATTAAAGGGTTATTTGAAAGAAAGAATTGATTTATGTTCGAAGATTTCTTTAAATACAACTTGAAATTTTCATTTTGAAATTTTGCATGCATATTAAAAGTTTTCTATGACGTGAAGGTGGTGATTGCGGTTTTGGTTGAGTGTTTTTAGTTTTCTTAAATTATTCCTTTGATTTTCGATTTTCACATGTTTTAAACTTATTTTGATAATTTTTTTTACTTTATTTCTTAGACATTATTTGGTAATGTTTTTTTAAAAATCTTTTTTATAAATATTTTAAAAAATAAGTTTTCAAGTGAATAAAATATAATCAATAACTCTTATATATTATTTAAAAAAAAAATTCATCATATAGAACTTTAAGTTTCCTTTATTATATTTAATATTTATTTTTAAATTATAAAAAATTAAAATTAATTATAAATAAAAAAATAGAATTTATCCAAGTTGATAAATGTGGTTTTTTAACTTGTTTTCCTTTTTACTTCTAAAATGGCGCGGAGAAAGGCTATGTTTTATAATATCTTTTATAATATTAGTTTTTTTTAAAATTTTTAATAAATTTTTAATTTTTTTTTAAAAAATCATTAATAAATTGGAAAAGTAATAAAATTAAAATATTTAACTAATTTAAGATTGGTGTTATTAATGTTAGTTGCTCTAATGTTAAATTTGTTAATATTTAATTTTATATTTATTTTTACTCTACTTTAATCAATGAATGTAATTAACTTTTATTATATTTAAAAAATATAAATTTAATTTAAAAAATATTTTTAATATTTTTTTAACATTATAATATTAAAATTCGTAAAATTTTAAAATAAAGAAATAATTTATTTAAAATCAATTTTATATTTAACATATAAAAAATTAAACAAAATATATGAAATAACGTTAAAAAATTAAGTAATTTATCCAAAATTGGAAATAAATAGATGAAATGGAGAGTGACGCTATAGAAAAAGACTGTAACGTGAACCTTTCCTTTTTTATATACAACCCTGCAATACATGGGAAGCGAAAGGAGCCGGGGAGGAATAGTGGTTGAAGGGCGAGTAGGAGTGAGCTCAGAACGTTTTGGTACGCTTTGGTTTTTGTTTTCTTGTCTCTTTTATTTTTATTTGGATTGCTTTCATCGATGGAGTTGGTAGTTATTTCTTCCCCAAATCTCACTTACTCCCCAGTTCAAGATAACTGGGAAAAGCTTTAACTATAAACACGACTATCGCGACTTGAACTCAAGCTATACCTAGTACGATAAATACCCTTAGTCATCAGACAATTATATGGGGTTCTAAATTTCTTTTATTAATTCTTATACTTTATAAAAAAAAATTATGGATTTAATCATATATTTTAATTTGATTAATTTTAAGTATTTGTATTTTTTGATTTAGTTAAATTTAGTATTTGTACTTTTTGAATTTTAAAATTTTAGTCTTGATCCAAATAACAAAAATTAAATTCGTTTCGTTAATTCAATTATTGGTCTTGTACTATGCATACAATTTTATATTTTGCCCATATTCTCAAATTGGATTATTCTAAATCCTTGAATTTTTTTTTTAAATTTTGAAATTTCAATTTAGACATAAATAACAATCGTTAATCCATTTACTGGATTTTTATTTAGCAATTTGTGAAAATAACAATTTGATATGGCATTACACATATGGCCATATGTTTGACGCATCATATTTTGAAAATAGTGGAACATAACTTAACAAATTTAACAATTATTATTTGGTTAGGACCAAAATTTTAAAATTTGAAAAATACAAAGATTAAAAACGACCAAATTAAAGTATAAGGACTAAATTCATAACTTTTGCAAACTACAAAAATTAATAGCAGAATTTAAACTTTAAGTTGCTGATAATTCATCCCCTCCCCCATAGAACTAACTCTTGTCTTATTACATTCATTTTTTAGTTCAAATACGTGAAATATATAGTTAGCTTTGAAGAGATTATATGGTTTAACTCAAGTTGTTGAAATGACAGGAAAATGGCAAATTATAATCCGGGATGGTTAGTTTTGGTTGGGATTTTGGTGACGTTAAGTCTACCATATTCACATGCCTTTTTGGGGAAATGAAAATAAGATACATACTGCTGTTTTCCTGTCACCCAAGTTCGTGCTCGGACCAGGATCCGTGGAAAATAGGTTCTATTTCAATGTCGACTTTCCGAAAGGTCATATTGCCTTGAAAAGTTTCGATGCAGAAGTAATTGATGAGGCCGGGAATCCTGTTCCACTGCACGAGACGTACCTGCATCATTGGCTTGTTGATAGATACTAGGTACGTAAAGGCGTGGAATAATCAAAGTTGGATGACCTTAAAAAGCTTAACAGTTCGGACTATATTTCTGGGGGAAACAGTGGGATTTGTCAGAACGGAATTCTTGGTCAGTTCTTTGGCCTCGGGTCTGAGACACGGAAAACTTCAACTCATATTCCCGATCCATATGGAATAGAAGTCGGTAATCCTGCTGAGGTTCCTTCAGGGTTTGAGGAGCAAAGGATGCTTAATGTTCATGCAGTTGATACAAGGGGTGCGGAAGACAAGTTGGGATGTACAGAATGTCGTTGTGATCTGTATAATGTTACGGTCGATGAATATGAAACACCTTTGAGGCCATACTATAAAGGAGGATTGTTATGTTGTTACGATCGTACACAATGCAATGTGAAACATGGGTTTGAGGCTGTTAGAAGAACCCTTTACCTTCGTACACAATGCAATGTGAAACATGGGTTTGAGGCTGTTAGAAGAACCCTTTACCTTAGATACACTGTGAAGTGGATTGATATGGATAGGTCCGTCTTGCCTGTTAAAATTTACATATTTGATATTACTGATAGTTGGAAAAGGACCCCTAGTTCAACTGGGATTAATGCAGAGCACAAATGCAAGGTAGATGAACTGTCTCGTTTATGTGCTGCAACAAAATTTCTGCTTTGTCAAATAAAATTTCTTGTGAAATATCATCATTGAATACATTTGATGCAGATTGAATATGATATCGAATCTTGTGATGCCACTGGATTGGGCAATGATGGATGCATCGACACCAAAAGGATAAGCCTTGACATGTCATTTGATGGTTATCTCATATACGTTGTTGCACACCAACATTCAGGTGGCACTGGTTCTGCTCGGGAAATGATTGTATGGAATTGTGATTACAATTCATTTTTGTTTCTTTCTAACAGGAGAATGACAAATCATATTTTTTTTCTTAATTTTTAGCATTTTTAATTGGATTGTTCTGCTCTCGATAGAGAGGTATTGAAATGTCTTATTTCTGCCAACACTTTTATACCATTATATATATGTATATGTATGTATGCATACATGCGATCTGATGATGACGAGCTGTGTCTGTTTGATTTTGGTGAATTTCAGGATGGCCACCTTATGGGGAAGGAGAAGAACCGGGAAAAGAAGCTGGTTACATTGTAGGGATGACCACCTGTTATCCTAAACCCGGAACTGTGGAGATATCCAAAGGGGAGACTTTGATTTTGGAGTCCAATTACAGTAGAATCAGGCATCATACTGGTATCATGGGGCTGTTCTACATTTTGATTGCAGACGAGTTGCCCAAGCCAATGCACACTTTTGTTCAAGTAAGTTTCAAACCCTCAAATAGTAAATATTGATG
Organism: Gossypium anomalum; assembly: GCA_025698475.1. NCBI lineage: Eukaryota > Viridiplantae > Streptophyta > Magnoliopsida > Malvales > Malvaceae > Gossypium > Gossypium anomalum. The sequence goes on along the minus strand of CM046967.1, from coordinate 8,365,889 downwards.
AAGAAAATTCATTAATCCAACTTCATTAATTCAAAATTATATTCATTTACAAATGTTAACTTCGATTAAACCAATGATGTTTTAATTAATGTAACAATCATCTGATGCAGACACAGGACAGTATTATGGTGGTAACTATCCTCTGGGCTGCAGCAGCTTTGATGGGTGTGGTAGCTGTTATTGATGTTGCCGTTCATTATCGACTTAAATGTAAGGGAGAAGATGGCTATGAAGCAATTGGGATGTGAACGTGCTCTTATGAGCTCTACTCTGTAATGTACCTAAGAGTTCCAGTAGCTTTGTTGTCAAAATTAGTGATATATTCTATATTTGAGTAACATTTGACCGTTACATTCATATGCTATAGGCTTATGGAAGAAGCCATTTTTACAGATAAAATTGAAAGATATAAATCATGGGTAAGGTGTTTCAGTTGTCCAAAATACGATCTGGCAATGGCTCATCTCTTTCTGTGGCTTTTGCATATACATATACTGTTGCAAAAAGTAAATAAGAAAAGACAAAAAAAAAAAAAAAAAATAATGTTCGTAAAAGACATCAATTAGGGTGGTTTAAATACAAATGCAAGTATGCTATGCCAAAAATAATAGATTCTTCTTAAACATTTTTACGTTGTGCTGTAAAAGACAATTTTATAATAAGTTTTGTTTTTATAGTATACCTTTACACGTATAAAAATTATTTTTTTATTAATAATTATAATTTATTAGATTTTTTAAAATAATAAATATTATTTTTTTATTCACATTATAAATTATCAACAATTCTTCTTTATCTTAAAATATTGGAACAAATATTATGCATACAAAATGGTATCTATCGATTTGACTTATCAGTCAACGAGAGTAATTCAGACTTTTAATGATGTTGGTGTCCAAATATTAAACTACAAGTCTTACTATTAAAAGTGAAGATACACCACACACTATATTTATGTATATTTCTATCAAAGATTGTTCACTTTTAGCACTATTATGGCGATGTATTTATCTTGTCCATAATAAACATTTACAAAAGAGGTTCCACTTTTGTTTATTGAAGCAACACTTCTTATGTTTATATAGGAAGGGTTCCTTTATCGTCTCCATTGTTTTAGTATTTAAAGCATAGTAATAAATTTAATTTAAAGTATTCAAACTCGTCCTCCATATGTAATGGAATGCGTTAGTTTTTATTAAACTTGTTTTAGATGAGTTTTACTAATGTATCGTATAAACAAAATGATAATTTGTTTTTTATCCATTGAACTTCAAAATTAGATATTACTAATTAAAAGTTAAGTTCTCATTATGGGTGTCTAATAGTATGATCAAAACTAATTTTAATTGTAGTACTATTGATCAAACAAAATTATTTGCTATCTCACATTCATTACCTTACATTAGAGATTAAATCTTTAATATATAATTAATTCACAGGCTAACATGTTTAAATGTCTATTTTACAACATGTTCTTGGAAATAGTTGACATCGGCTATGGCCACAACTTTAAATTCTATTAATATAGTTTTTAACCATTCTATTTCCATAACTTAAATTTAACTTGCAGTTGAATAAATTAATAAAGATGACAATCGCTTTAATCCTTTAAGATTAAGAACTAATGCAATGACTTTTTTTTTTTAACAAGATAGCTAAATTTATTAGCTTATATAATTTCACAAATTATACAAAGTCTTACTACACTACGGTGGTATACATATATTATTTCTATTAAGAAACCAACACACCCATCGCGTGCAAAACGTACATTCTTTTACTAAAAGAATGTTTAATTCAATAATCAAGATAATATATATTATATCATTATGTTAATATTATTGACACATGAAGCGTCCAACTATTCACCCTTAATGAAACACTACTAACATAACAACTCTTTGAAATATTGAAAATTTATTTATTTACCAACTTAATATAAGAATGTGTAAATATATATATATCAAATATAACCACTCTCGAAACAAAATGTCAATATTTATAATATAAAACTATATTTATATTGTATCAATTGACACATCAATATTTTTAATAATAGACACTTTTTTTTAACAAATACACCACACAATCATATTTATTTGACGTTTAATCAATTGTAACAAAACAATAAATAAATGTATTGTTTAGTAATTATTCCAACAGAAGGACAACTCTTTGCTTATAAATTTTCAATTTGATATCCTTTGTCATATCCTATTTATTCAAAGTTCACCTAGCAAATTATATATATAATTTATCAACGTATCTATCAATTTAACCGACTCAAACTAATAGTAGCAAGATTGGACATATATTATAGAATAGTGGCTATAAGACAAATATTTATTTACTGACGACAACAAATGTCTCCATAAGCATAAAAACTATTGATAAAAGCTTAGCGGTCAAATGGGATATTGCAACGAAATATATGTCGTTGTTATAGTAGTCATTACGGAATTAAAATTTTAGTCTCACAATTACTGAGATTTTAGGCGATTTCTGTAACGCCCCGTACCCGAGACCTTCGCCGGAGTCGAACACGAGGTGTTAACAGACTTAATTCATTACTTTAAACAGCTCAAACAATTTATTTTTAAAATTTTTAGTCAAGCTAGTAATCTGCATCACAGTCGTTTAAAAATTCATATCTCGAGTTCCGAAACTCGAAATCCAATTCCGTAAATTTTCCCTGAAACTAGACTCATATATCTATTTACTAATTTTTTTATAGAATTTTTGCTCAAGCAAATTAGTACAGTTTATTAGTTAAATTATCCCCTGTTTTAGGGTTTGACTGCTCTGACCTCTGTGTATTACGAATCAGATATCTCCCTGTACAGAGTTTCAATGACTATGCCGTTTATTTCTAATAAAACTAGACTCAATAAGGAATCTGTACATATAAATCATGACTTCTAATTATCTTTGAAAAATTTATTGTGAATTTCCAAATTCAGAATAGGGGATCCAGAAATTGCTCTGGCCCTGTTTCACAAAAATTTAAACATCTCATAAAATATAACTCATATACCTGTTTTGTTCCATCCATATGAAAATAGACTCATCAAGCTTCAATTCCATAACTTATTCATTATTTAATTCCATTTATACTATTTTTAGTGATTTTTCAAATTCACGTCACTACTGCTGTCTGAATCTATTTTATGGTAAATTTTACCCATTTCATGGTTCCCATGGATTAGCTAGCAATTTAGCATACATAACACCAAATATGATCATAATTAGCCATTCCAATGACTAATCATTACCAAGCATTTCCATACCACTCAATAACCATATCATAATACCATATATACAAAATGATTATAATGCTATACATGCCATACTCAAAATATACAAGCCATTATGCCAAGATGGTATACGGATAGTGTGAGCGTGCCTCCGACCGTTTCCGATTTCTGAGCTAGCTTGTCAACACTACAAGGAATGAAAAGGAGGGAGTAAGCACAAATGCTTAGTAAGTTCACATGCAAATAGCAAGTAACACAACTATATAAGCAAACATAAACATCATTTGCATGATCATCACCGAGACATTCATATCACATTTTCATTTATCATCTTACCATATTGTTGTTATATCGAGTTTTCAACCTGAGGGTTAAGTACATACCTATTCAAAGTATCCATTTCACAACACTTACCAATACATCCCTTTCATCTCGAGTATTCCTCCATTTGAGTAGAATTTTACCCGTTGAACACATCGGAATATAATTCGGATACACGAAAAGTTTGCACATAAGTGCCACATATGTAGCCAAGCTACCATGTAACCCGCCCATAAGTGAACTCGGACTCAACTCAACGAGCTCGGATGCCTAGTTACATCTCTCGAACTCGGACTCAACTCAACGAGTTCGAACATTGGCATCCATAAGTGAACTCGGACTCAACTCAACGAGTTCGGACGCCCAAATATCCCAGTGACATGTCACTTGTATCCTAATCCATTCCTAAGGTTCAACGGGACCTTTTTCCCAATCATGTGTCTCAACCATCTTCTACGGAATGCCGATACCGATACTCGATAGTATTTCACATTTTCCAAGTATATCACATAATTTGACATATTATCAAACAATTATCACGAGTATAATATTTCATAATAATTATCATATCATTTAAATAACATAAAAACATTTAAAATAATAACTATGTTACCAACATTTACATATGAACTTACCTCGTATGTGAAAATGGCTACTTTTACCATTTCGTCCACAACTTGGTATTTTCCCCATTTTAGCCCGAATTTTAGTTTTCCTTGCTAATCGAGCTTGGAAGCTTGAAAAACCCTAGCCATGGTTTCTCCTTGCTATATTTGGCCATGAGGTTGAAGATGAGCAAAATTGGCTTTTAATTTTGTATTTTAATTCATTTTACCCCTAAATGACCAAAATGCCCTTACTACTAAACTTTCCAAAAATTTCATCCATAGAAATAATTCTGATATGGCCTCAAGAATAATCCTTCTCATTTCCATCCCAATATCAACATTGACAAGGATAATTTTGATAGATCCCAATGCTCAGCTTTAACCTCTTTAACAACTCAGATTTTATGTAACATCGAATGCTCTAAACTATCACATTACCTCACTGTCTTGAAACACATCACAATTCATACAACAATACATTACTGAAAGTCAGGAAGTCTTTGCTCAATGTAAACTAGTCTAGTTCAGACGCTTCGGTTACCAATATTCTCATCTATCCGAACTCTGTCAACATGTAATAAACTTTTCAGCTTTCATAAGATGAAAACCTTATCATTCGTAGTGACTTTAACTAATATCCAAACTCTTTCTAATAAATATACACTTCTCGTTCGGACTATTTATTCTTTTATCAATTACAAAAATGAAATTATATTATCGACTTGAGAAAAATAATCTCGACATAATTGTCACATGAAATCTTTCAAATAAATAATTCACCATACCGATGAAACTCGCGCTTTTATCACCTATGCCTTTATCGATGTCAAATCCTTACACGAAATTAGAAAAAAATCCCAATACTAAAATCACCACATTACCAAGATCAAATTAGAAGTATAGTCATATTTGACATGATTATCACGAAGTGAAGAACGCACTTGAACATGAGTCGAATTGACAAATTATGGAACAAAGATAACAAGAAAACCGAATAAAGAAATCCAAGATAGAGAAACCCGGAATAAAGAAATCTAGAATAAAAGATCCAGGATAAAGAAACCCAAGATACGATACTATGCCGAGAATCGAAAACCAAACTCATAGAGAAAATATAGAATACCCGATAATTCTTTAAAGAAAGAAAGTCCAAAAGAAAACATCATTTAATCCCACTGAAATCAAATATAACAAGATCAATATATCTTCCCATACATATATATCGGATGAAGCATCAAGTAGAAGAAAGCAATTATAATATCATATGTATTCTCTCATCAATTCTTATCGATTTAAATGAAATAGAATACCCGATGAAATAGAGCAATATAAATTATAAACCAATCGGACTACCAATGCTTTCATCCAACACTGTAATTAGAAGACATTCCCATATAAAAAGATTTTTCTTGGAAGATCAATAGCCATAGAAATATTTTCGAGAATGGGTAAACACATAGAACACCTCAAAAGAGATTGCTAAATATGTCCAAATCTGCTTTGTCACACTCGAGATAGTTCACATTTCAAATATCATTTCCCCAACTAGTTTTGCCGTCACAAATTTCATATTAAACCATTCACTAAAGAAGGCCAGTTCTGAATAAATTTTGATTTACACTTTTCTCGACCTTGCACCTGAGTAATTCGATTTACCCAAGAGAATTCCTTCTCTAATTGGGACAGTGCATAACTCCAATAATCTTTACGTCAATCCAATACTTTACTGGTTCTAACTTTACTTATCAGCTCATTTTCAATCTCTGATCATACTTATAATTATTCTATCACTGAACTCTTTGGGTTCTCAACCGAAAACTTATTCAATACAAATCTCATGAAATTCCATTATAAGTACCACTTCGGTAAGGGAGAGAGGTTGTAGGACCTCTGACTCGACTTTCTTATACATACATATATGACACAACTTCCATCATCATAGCAACATCATCAAAATCATGTCATTCATTCAGGCAATGCAACATTCATGTTGGCTTACATAAATTTTCCTACTGTCCTATTTAGATCTAGATAGCTTTACTTATCCATTCATTTAATTAAATTAATTCATGCTCATGACATCATATAGGGCCAAACAAATATAGATATTTACATCACAATCACAACTTTCATTTCGTGCATCATGTACATGTCATTACAATCATATAATTCAGTCCAACAATTTAACATAGATAAGTTCATTTCATTATAATCCTTTATCTCATAAAAATTATATATCATTAGCATTCATCAACATTCGATGTCCAAATCAAGACAAGGACATTTTCATTCATATCATAATATTATGACTTTTATTCATACCTCTACTACTTTCTATTTATTCCGTTCATCTTATCAAGTAAGCCATATACACTACATCATATGAGAATTAATCAAATATGGATATTTATCACATATGTGTCATAAACTTTTATTCATACTTTTCTGAACCGAGACTTATCATAATCATAATTTTACTCAAATACCTTCACATAATATTGAACATGATCGACGTAGCTCGGTTGGAGAGCACCCTGTCTAAATAAGACGGTACTCATATGCGTCGGAAGACATCACACTATCATAGATCAGTGGCACGTATAGCTAAATTTTTAAGCATGCTAAGTTAGTCCGAGAACCAACTAAACCTGCTCTGATACCACCAAATTTAACGCCCCGTACCCGAGACCGTCGCCGGAGTCGAACACGAGGTGTTAATAGACTTAATTCATTACTTTAAACAGCTCAAACAATTTATTTTTAAAATTTTTAGTCAAGCTAGCAATCTGCATCATAGTCGCTTAAAAATTCAAATCTCGAGTTCCGAAACTCAAAATCCAATTCCGTAAATTTTCTCTGAAACTAGACTCATATATATATTTACTAATTTTTTTATAGAATTTTTGGTCAAGCAAATTAGTACAGTTTATTAGTTAAAGTCTCCCCTATTTTAGGGTTCGACTGCTCTGACCTCTGTGTATTACGAATCAGATATCTCCTTGTACAGAGTTTCAATGACTATGCCGTTTATTTATAATAAAACTAGACTCAATAAGGAATCTGTACATATAAATCATGACTTCTAATTATCTTTGAAAAATTTATGGTGAATTTCCAAAGTCAGAACAGGGGATCCAGAAATTACTCTGGCCCTGTTTCACTCATATACCTGTTTTGTTCCATCCATATGAAAATAGACTCATCAAGCTTCAATTCCATAACTTATTCATTATTTAATTCCATTTATACTATTTTTAGTGATTTTTCAAATTCACGTCACTACTGCTGTCTGAATCTATTTTATGGTAAATTTTACCCATTTCATGGTTCCCATGGATTAGCTAGCAATTTAGCATACATAACACCAAATATGATCATGATTAGCCATTCCAATGGCTAATCATTACCAAGCATTTCCATACCACTCAATAACCATATCATAAGATCATATATACAAAATGATTATAATGCTATACATGCCATACTCAAAATATACAAGCCATTATGCCAAGATGGTATACGGATAGTGTGAGCGTGCCTCCGACCGTTTCCGATTTCCGAGCTAACTTGTCAACACTACAAGGAATGAAAAGGAGGGAGTAAGCACAAATGCTTAGTAAGTTCACATGCAAATAGCAAGTAACACAACTATATAAGCAAACATAAACATCATTTACATGATCATCACCGAGACATTCATATCACATTTTCATTTATCATCTTACCATATTGTTGTTATATCGAGTTTTCAACCCGAGGGTTAAGTACATACCTGTTCAAAGTATCCATTTCACAACACTTACCAATACATCCCTTTCATCTCGAGTATTCCTCCATTTGAGTAGAATTTTACCCGTTGAACACATCAGAATATAATTCGGATACACGAAAAGTTTGCACATAAGTGCCACATATGTAGCCAAGCTACCATGTAACCCGCCCATAAGTGAACTCGGACTCAACTTAACGAGCTCAGGCGTTCGCATCCATAAGTGAACTCGGACTCAACTCAACGAGCTCAGATGCCTAGTTACATCTCTCGAACTCGGACTCAACTCAACGAGTTCGGACATTCGTATCCATAAGTGAACTCCGACTCAACTCAACGAGTTCGGACGCCCAATATCCCAGTGACATGTCACTTGTATCCTAATCCATTCCTAAGGTTCAACGGGACCTTTTTCCCAATCATGTGTCTCAACCATCTTCTACGGAATGCCGATACCGATACTCGATAGTATTTCACATTTTCCAAGTATATCACATAATTTGACATATTATCAAACAATTATCACGAGTATAATATTTCATAATAATTATCATATCATTTAAATAACATAAAAACATTTAAAATAATAACTATGTTACCAACATTTACATATGAACTTACCTCGTATGTGAAAATGACTACTTTTACCATTTCGTCCACCACTTAGTATTTTCCCCATTTTAGCCCGAATTTTAGTTTTCCTTGCTAATCGAGCTTGGAAGCTTGAAAAACCCTAGCCATGGTTTCTCCTTGCTATATTCGGCCATGGGGTTGAAGATGAGCAAAATTGGCTTTTAATTTTGTATTTTAATTCATTTTACCCCTAAATGACCAAAATGCCCTTACTATTAAACTTTCCAAAAATTCCATCCATGTCCAATTTTTGTCCATAGACTTAGAAATTGGTAAAATTGCTATTTTAGACCTCCTAATTAATATTTCAAAACAATTTCATACTAGAAACTTCTAAAATGCAAGTTTTGCAAATTATTTGATTTAGTCCCTAATTTCAATTTAAGCACTTTATGCATAAAATTTCTTCACGAAATTTTCACACAATCATGCAATCATATCATAGACCTCAAAATAATCATAAAATAATTATTTCTATCTTGGATTTTGTGGTCACGAAACCACTATTTCGACTAGGCCCAAAATTAGGATATTACAATTTCTTTGTTTCAAATTTGTTTAAATCAGCCTAGTTCTGGAAAGATAAGAAATTTTATGAAAAATTTTTAAGGCACTGAAAAAATAGTGGAAGCAACTCAAAATGAAAGAAACTTGGAAAGTCACAAGAAAGCAATACATACAAGGTGTTTGCGTAAATGCTTTTAACATATTCTTTAACTGAAAGATTTACATCAACGACTGGAATTAGTACCTATCTATAAGATAAGAGTTCTAAGGGATTTAAACTCTATAAAATCTTTATCTTTTAGAATTTACAATAATTACTTTGGTAAGTCTAGTTTTACTAGAGTGTTTCACTAAGCCACTAACACTTTAAATAGATAGACTTTTTCATGTATTCTACGAGTCAGACTAGTTTAAGTGGATCAAATAAATCTCATTTAATCAGTTGATATCCATGGGGCTCTTTGAGTACATTCATCATAGGTTGTGATCCGCGGCCTGTGAAGACACTATAACAACGACATATTTTTCATTACAATATGCTATTTGACCACTAGACTTTTATAAATAATTTTTATGTTTATGGAGACATTTTTATCCATTAGTAGGGGCAAAACTAGGGGGGCTAACAAGAGGCCCTGACCCCCCCTAAAATAGAAAAATTTTCATTTAGGCTGTAACACCCATATACTCAGTCCGACTATATGGACCTGATATAAGACTATTACATTTGGTGTCAAAGTGGTTTTGGCTAGACACTATATAATTTAAACATTTACCCCATAGTGTATTAACTTATTTAACCCAAAATTTATTAATATAAACATCTGGGATCATTAATGGATGATCCATTGCTTTTGGAAATGATTTAAAAATTGTTTTTACTCAAAACAGAGGCAAAGTATCAATACTTAAACAAAAGGTATCGATACCTTATAAAAGGTATTATACCACTACACAAAATCAATACCAAAATAGCATTTTGGAACTCCAAAAATTTAATTCTTGATGAAGGTATCGATACTTGAGGCCTAGGTATCAATACTTAGCCTTCAATATCGATAACAACATCAAAAATGATACCATGCATCGGTACCTTAGGTAAATTTTAATAAAACTCAGCTGAAAATTTTGCTAAAAATCCCCTGCAAAGTTTTGGATTCTTTATAACACTTAAAACCATTTCAAAGTGCCTTCAAGCTATCTAAAACAACTCCGAATCAACCAAATTATCATATTATCAACCACAAACGCAAGCATACATATGGCCATCAACAATTCATTTTATGTAGAATCAAAATACTTCAGTTTAAAATGCCAAAATAGATAAAGTTCAAAGAGTTTGCATTTTAGTCCCTAACACTTGGGAACACATTTGGACTACCTATGTACAGGACATTTTAACTCAAAATGTAGTACCTACATTTGTTGCCTTTGAAGATGTGATGAGATGAAATGACTCCTAACTCTAGTCTAGCTCTTCAAGTCTAACTGTATGTAACAGTTTAATTTTCAATGGTGTCGGAACAGTGATTCAAGATAATTAAATTTGACAAATGAGTAGGAAATATTATTAATTTGGTGAGTATAAGTTAAATGTGAAGTTAGGAAAATTTTTGAAATAGTGAATAGTGTACTAAAAATAAATATTAAAATAATTGGAATCGAAAACGAGGTATCGAGACCAAGGGAATTTTAAATCAAGCCATAAATATTTTTATAAATATTTATGGAGTGTTAATAAGTTAGTATTAAAATTTCATCAAGAAATTTTAAAGTTCTGATAGTTAATTGAACAAAAAGGACTAAATTGTATCAAATACAAAATTGTGAGAAATGATTAAATAGCTTAAATGATAAAAGAAAAAGGGATTAAAAGGCAAATAGACCCAAGGTCTATTAGGGCTGGACGGCAAGGGCATGAAATCAACAAGAAAATAAGGAGAATTAAGGGGAAAATTGCAAAATTGCAAAATTTACTTAATAAAGGTAGGACTAAAGTGGAATTATCTAGATTTCTCTTTATTTTTCTGCATTCTCATCAGCAAAAACACCATGGAAGAGTTATCTTAAGCTGGTTTTTCATATTTTTACTGCAAATAAGTTCAATTCTTGATTATTTTTTGAAATTTTTGTGTTTTTGTGACTTTTACAACTAGGTCCACTTCATGAATTTAATAGTTTTTTATTCTATGAAAGAAATTGAAAGTTTCTATGAATATGTGCTGGAATTATATGATGATTTGGCATGGAATTAGAGCTTTAAATTGTTTATATGCTGATTTTATTGAAAGAATTGAATAGAAAGTGAATGTTTGGGACCTAATTGTAAAAGAAGTTTGAAGTTAGAGTTTTATGTGGAAATTCTAAATTTCAATAGTTATGAAATAACTTATAATGTCTAGGAAAAGTATTAATTGAGAAAATTAGCTTAATTGATGGGTTAATTGAGCAAGGACTGAATTGTATGAACTGCGAAATTTAGGGCAAAATGAAAATCAACATTTTGCACTAAAACAGTTTTGGACAGCAGCAGTAGTCTAGCTTTGAAAAATCACCAAAAAATGTAGAAATTGAATTAGAGGATGAATAAAATATAAAATTAAAGCTTATTGAGTCTAGTTTCTTATAGAAGAAATGATGTAAGCAATGGAATTGTAAATCATGAGATATGATAAATTTTGTGAGACAAGGTTAGAATGATTTCGGGTTCCCCTGTTCTGACTTTGGAAAATAATAAAAAATTTAATAAAAATAATTAAGGGCTTAAATTTATATGTTTAGAATCCTGAATGAGTCTATTTTCAAGAAAAATAAACGGGAACATCATTCAAATCTTGTACGAGGAGATAATTAATTTTTAGTGAAGAAGGGTCGGAACTGTCAGACAGCAGAACAGGGGTGACTTTTATTATTTAAAGAATAAACTGTACTTATTGGTTAAGCCAAAAATTCTGAAAATTTTATGGTAAGAAGATACGTGAGTTTGGTTTCAGGGAAAATTAGCAGATCTTAATTTGGAGTTCTGTAGCTCAAGATAAAAATAATTTAGTATCTATGACACAGATGGACAACTTGAATATTCTCATAAGTAAATAGTGAAAATTATGGATAATGTTACTTACAAGTGTGTTATTTATACTAAGGATGTGGATGGAGAGGAGGAAGAGGAAAAGTAAATATATATATATGAATGACTTGGGTATAAATTGATCACATGCCCGATTATAATCAATAAATGTTGAATTAGAAATGATATAATGTTTTATTTGGAATATTTATTATGAAATTATGATTATCGTTATAATACAAAAATCGTACATGTGAGTTTGTATAATTAAATTTTAGTGACCCTTTGTTAATTTTATGAATTTCATGATGTGTTATTTCATATGTATTGATGATAAAATCGTGAATAATGTAAAAGCATGAAAATTGAATAAATGATCAAATTGAGCACTTTCAGTGACAAGATGAATTGACAGAAAAAACAATGGTTGGTCCATGGCAAAGTGTGAAACGTAGGTATGGTATCATCCATACCAAGTTGTGAAACGTAGGTATGGTATCATCCATATTGAGTTGTGAAATGTAGGTATGGTATTATCCATACTGAGTTAAGAAACGTAGGTATGGTATTAACTATACTGAGTTGTGAAACGTAGGTATGGTATCATCCATACCGAGTTGTGAAACATAGGTATGGTATTATCCATACTGAGTTAAGAAACGTAGGTATGGCATTTCCCATACCGAGTTGTGAAATATAAGTATGGTATTTTAACAAGGAAAACCATATTGAGTTGTGAATCGTGGCACTGAGCAACGACGTACTTAATTTCGTAAGACGTTTCCTAATTTGATAATAAGTAATCTGATCAGTGAGAAGTGGTAGCTCCAGCTACTTGATCAGTGAATAGTGGTAGCTTCGGCTACAAATGACAAGCGATTTCTGTGTAAGACCATATCTGTGATATGGCATCGGTGTGGTATGTGTTTAAGATGCAAGACCATAGCTGAGTTATAACATTTTAGTGAAAAGACCATAGTTATGCTACGACATAAGTGATTATCAGTGAAATTCAGTGTATATCGGTGCAGACCAATGAACGTAAGACATTCTCCAATTTGACAAAGTTTTGATAATTATTATTTGAATTTATATTGCAGATTTTAGTAAATGTTGAAATTTTATATGATTTCTATTTGAATTTATATGGCAGATTTTAGTAAACGTTGAAATTTTATATGATTTCATCATTCAGAGATTGTGTTTAACAGGTTATGTTAGTAAATTATGAGTATGTGGATCAAAGTGACAGAAGTTAAATAGCTAATGAGGTTGAGCTCATTCACATGAATTTGTCATTTTAAATTGTGATTGATAGGAAGAAACAGTGGATTGCATGCTTATGAATGGTTACATATACTTATCTGAAAAACAAGAAAAATAACGGTTATTGATATATGGAGACATGAGACATTGACATATGCATATGAAATATGTTTGACAAATGTGTTCATTTATAATTATGGAATTATGTACCTCATGTGTGCTATTTGCATAAGGATGATATTTCAAATACTTTGGTGAGTAAAGCTTAAATATGAAACAGTATGAAATCGAGATAAGTTGTTATGAAAATATTTTTAAATTATCTATTAGTGTTTCGTACTCCTCAGTAATGCCTCGTACTCTATTCCGACGATGGATATGAGTAGGGGGTGTTACACTGTACCTATGCATTGAAATAAACGCATTAAGCCAGTGAAGCCTTAGTATGCACTACAAGAATAAATAGGTAAATGAATCATAACATAATGTTTAATCTTATTCGATTAATACATACTTACATACATACAAATTTCTACAACTATACCTTATTTTAACAAAATTCAACCTACCTTTGAAATGTATTAAACTTACCTCAACACTCTGATGATTCACTTTTGTTCAAATTTCATATCCTTAGCCCATAGTAGACTTTTATAGAATATACTAGATATACGGAACAAATATAAGGTGCATTATTATGCACTAATGAACAGAGAGCACTAAGGTGCTATACAAAGAGCACGAATGTGCTAATAATCGGAGAGCACGTTAAGGTCCCTTAATGGCACGCCACTAATATCCTAGTAGTTTTACATTCTGTCTACTTGGGCATTAAAACTGGATTTAGTACAATTTCTCATAATAATTATATTGTAACACCCTTAACCCGTATCCGTCGTTAGAATAGGGTTACGGAGTATTACAAAATAAACAGATCAATTATAGACATTTTATATCATTTTTCATTTATATCAAAAATCAATCATATTGTCCCTTATATGAGCCTTCGAGACCCAAAATATGGAATAGAAATAAGTCGGGACTAATCCGAGTACTCAAAGAATTTTTTGAAAAAATTTAAAATTTTTCCTAGGTGCAGGGTACACACGTCCGTGTGGTTAGGCCATGTGGCTGACACGGTTGAGAGACACACCCGTTTCATAGGCCGTGTGAACATTTGAAATAGAGACACACGACCGTGCCCCAGCCTGTATCCAAATTAGGGTGGTTACTGACTTGGGTCACACAGCCAAGCCACACTCCCGTGTGCTAGGCCATGTGAACATTTTAATTTACATTAAATTGGTGCAGGGGTTACACGGCCAAGTCACACGCCCGTATGCCAAGTCGTGTGCCACACGCAGTTGAGACACACGCCTGTGTCTCTGCCCGTGTAAAAATACTTAAGCATTCTATTTTGCAATTAAAAAGATGCAGGGGACAGACATCCATGTGTTAAGTGGTGTGTCACACACGGCTGAGACACATGCTCATGTCTCTGCCCGTATGGACAAAATAAGGCCATTTCCAATCCTTATTTTTCACCCAAACTTGTCTTCCACCTACATTAACACTTAAACACAATCCCAAGCTAATTTCTAATCTTTAAGTCAAGCCAAAAACTAAGTCCTATGCATGATATATTATCACATTTATTCAAGTATTCAACTTACCAAGTTGACCATATAATCATTTAAGCATGTTCATACCTAATATACCAATCCAACCAATTCAAGCACATACATACCAAACATAATATAGTCTCATAAATATATATTCATCAAAACATGCCACTAGCCATTCCAATGGCTAATAACAACCAAAACATTCATTTATCAACATTAGTACATTAACCTATACATGTCATTATGCCCAAAGAAAATTTTGCTATTTATATCGAAATGAGTCAATGGATAGTGTGATGTATCTCTGACCAGCTTCCAACCTTCACGAGCTTCCGAGTACTATAAAATAGAGGAAATAGAACAGAGTAAGCATTTGATGCTTAGTAAGTTTGTATAATGGGAAACTAACTTACCATTTATTTACATTTAAATTAAACATGCAAAAATTCATCCAAAGAAACTTTGCAATTAGCCTAATCACATATAATCTCAAGAAACTTGTTAGTCATGCATTTCATGTAAACATCAAGAATTAAGGATGAGCTCATCATGTAATAATTTTCATATACATAAGCTTTCCATAATAATTCATCTCAAGTTTAGATTTTTCCATGTTAGAACTTTACCCATTGAATTTATTAGAAATATCGATGGATACACAGGTAGTACACTTGAAGTGTACACACTATAATCCGTCAATTCATATTGAAGAATGCTCATTAAAGCACATAATCGGGAAGCACTCTCTCGAGCCATATAACGGGAATCTTATTCGGGCTGTATAACGGGAAGCTCATAAGAGTCATAATTAGGAAGCTTATGCGAGCCAATAAAGGGTAGCTCCGAAGAACCATTAATTGGGAAGCTCCAGATAGCCATATATCGAGAAGTTCAAGCCAGCCATATCGGGAAGCTCCGGAGAGCCATTAACAGGAAGCTCACAAAGAGCCATATAAAAGGACGCTCATAAGAGCTGCGGCATGTCCACAACACATGCAGGATCACAACCGATCAGAATGCTCCAAAGAGTTATTAACGGGAAGCTTGCAAAAACCATATAACGAGAAGCTCGAGAGGGTTAATAACGGGACGCTCTTTCGAGCTACGGTGTGTCTGCAACATATGCAGGACCACAACCAATTCGAGAACCCTGTATCCATCGAATTTCATTTATTCAATCGGGACTTAATACTTATCGAGCATTATCAGATATGTGATCGATTTTCATACATGTAAATTATACAATACACATACATAACATTCAATTTAAACCAATAAATATATACAATTTAGTTACACGAACTTACCTTGACAAACGTTCGTGTATTTGAAATCTACTAATCCAACACTTTTTTTTCCACGATCTAACTTCGTATTTGAGTTATCCGGATCTATACGAATAAATATAACTCAATTTAGTACAATTCATAATCAATTCAATTCAACTCACATCCTAGGTAAAATTATCATTTTGCCCCTATACATTTAATTGATGACGATTCGTCCCTAGGCTCGAAAAATGAAATTATTGCAATTTAATCCTTATTCCAAGCCTAACCGATTTTTACATATAACATTTATAGCCCATATATTTCACAAGAATCAGAACTTTTTCATAAAATTTATATCTTTTCAATCTAGTCCCTAAATCACAATTCCATGAAAATTCACTTTACAAAAGTTATTTATCTATCAACAACCTTTCATTTTCTACCATAAATTTCATAATTCATGCATATTCATCCATGAAAAAACTTTAATAATTTGATAACTTTGCAAATTAGTTCCCAAAATAGCTAGATTATGTTATTACGATCTCAGAAATATAAAAATTACTAAAAACAAGTCAAGAATGCTTACCCTATTAAGCTTGCTTGAATTCTTTTCTCTTAGCTAGGGTTTCCATGAAAATAATTTGGGGAAGATGATGAAATAAGATAATATTTTATCTTTTAATTAATTATCATCTTTTAATTTTTCCACTTTCCAATTTAGTTCTTTTCTTTTCTTAAGTTTCCATGGATGAATCACCAAACTTATCTACTAACTCCTTTTAATGGTTTATTTTCCATATAAGGACCTCAAATTTTAAATTCCATAACTATTTGATCCTTTTAGCTACTAGAATTTAACTTTTTCATTTTATGCAATTTGATCCTTTTCTCAATTAATCATGAAATCGATAAATTTTTCTTAACAAAACTTGTATACGATAGACCATAAAATAATAGTAAAATAAATTTTCTTTCGAATTTGGATTTGTGGTCCTGAAGCCATTGTTCCGATTTCATTGAAAACGGGTTGTTACATATATGTCTTGAAAAATATTCCATATTTTTCCTATTTCACAATTTAGTCCTTAATAAATAAGTCACATGTATAACATCTTTTTCACACATATATTTCTTTCACAACATTATTACTTAGTATTCAAACAAATATACTATTTCATATTCTTTCCCTATAATTCTATTTACAAATTTCATGATTTCATAATTTAACCATTTATTTAATATCTATTTATAAATATATATAATTTACATTTCTATAGGAAATTTCATATTACAACATAAGGTTTAAATAAAATAAATTAAAATCTTATAGTATTTACAACAAAATGATTGAGATGATGTATTTTCTTTTCTTCTCACTCATTGGCCTTCTCTTTCCCTTTTTCTTTAACTTGATCATTTCCCTTATTTTCTTTCTCTTCAATTTCATATAAAACATATATCATTTATAAGTTAAAACTAAAATTATATAACTTTTCTATGTTAGTTAATGAAAATAAACATGTATGACATGATAATCTCATCATCTCTTACCTTAACTCCATGAAAACCCAAAACCCTAACTTTTGCTTTCTCTCTTTTAAAACATTTATGGAAGTTTTCTCAAGAGATTAAGATGCTCATTAGCCTTCTTTACAGTGGTGGAGCCAAGGGGGGATTGGCAAGGGCCCTGACCCCCAAAATGGAAAATTGTCCATTTAGGCCTTTTGTAATTTATAAAATTTTAAATTAGTAATGGTAAAAATGCACTTTGGCCCCCAAAATGATAAAAATTTGATTTAATCCTTTAAAAATTATAAAGATATAGACTATTAAAATGGTAAAATTGTATTTTCACTATCATAAAAATATACAATTTAATTCCGAACCCCACCCCAAAAAATTTTCTAGCTCCGCCACTACTTCTTTATAGTTTTTACTAAAGAAATTTCAAAGAAAAAGAAAGGTTTTGAGCTTGATTGGTTCAACAATGGAGGAAGGATACAAAGAGAAATAAAAGAAAAGTTCAATGGAAACTTGGGGGGTGAGTGACGGTGGGCTTGGCGAAAAGGTGACAACTTTTCATTTTTTTCTCCCACTTTTTACACCATTTCATAAAAATATCTCATATTTTTATTATATTAAAAAAGGTCAAATTGTTAATAGGTCCTTAAGTCATCAATCTTTTCACTTTGGCCCTAATCATTGTCTGAAAATATCTACTTGGCTAATTATCATCTTATCCTTCTTCATCTTTTATAATTCCTAGGATGACTCATATTTCATCTTGTTAAATTTATTCTTAATCCTTCCTTCCTTTCCACCACTACTATGTATCTTTTAACTTTTTATTTTTCCTTATTTGGCCACAACAAATTCTCTATTCTTTCAATTAAATCAATACTTCTATTTAAAATTTTCCAATCTAAGGAGCATTTTCTAATCTCCTACTGGGTCTAAATACTTCCTAATTAGATACTCAAAATTTCTATTTGTTCTATTTCAAAAGTTTTGTACTAATTCCTGATCCGATCTATCACTGTACCTAACTCCGAGTTAAAATGCGAATGTTACGTAAGCCCTTTAAAATTTTTAAAATTTTGAATTAGTAAAAGTAAAATTGCAGTTTGTCCCCCCTAAAAATATAAAAATTTGATTTAGTCCTTTAAAAATTATAAAGATATAGACTATTAAGATAGTGAAATTATATTTTTACCATCATAAAAATTACAATTTGGCTCTTAAATTTCTTTTTGATTTCGCCTCTATCGGTAGTTAAATAAATATTTGTCTCATAACCACTATTCTATAATTTATGTATACTCTTGCTACTACCGTTTGGAGTTGGCTAATAGGATTATAAACTAATTTAGGTATCTTTGTTATATATGAAAACTAATGGTTTTGATAATAGTCCAATTATCTTGGAGATTTTATCCCAAATCGTCATTGCTAAATCATCCGAAAAACTTTAAATAAATATTAAAAAGAAAATCAAATTATTGGCGTCATCGCTTATGTTTGCATTTTGTTCCGTACAATTTTCCATTCCCATCCCATATCGATGTGTATGATATTCAACTTAAATATGTGAAGAGAAACGAGTGGCCCGTGGACTAGTGGCTGAAGGGCGAGTAGCAGTAAACTCAGAACGCTTTGGTACGCTTTGTTTTGTTTGATCGTCCCTATTTGTTTCCAGGTTTTCTGAAGATTTGCAGCTTTAAATTTTGTTTTCCTTCTTTGGGTTTTCTTTTTCATTTGGATTGCTTTCATGTATGGATTTGGTAGTTGCCCTTATCTGTATTTCTTCCCCCAATTGTACTTACTCGTAATTTGCTGAAATCCCCAGTGGAATTTTCCAGTTTGGGTGGTTGATTTCGTTTTCATTAATAGTATACAAACAGGCATACTGATTCAAAAATATTGCTTTCAAAATTGTTCCTCAGAACTATCAAAATAAACTGGGTGAAGATGAATAGTTATCAACTGACTATTTTAAAAATTTTTTATTGCAATGAACTGTTGTCAAAAACTATGTCGCTTCTGTACTTAGATATTAAGGTCGGATACATGTATATATCTGGTACGAATGATTACATCACGGGCACTGGTGACTACAACATAATCTTATTAACTTGCTGATAATTCATCCCCTCCCCCATAGAACTAACTCTTGTCTTATTACATTTATTTTTTAGTTCAAATACGTGAAATGTATAGTTAGCTTTGAAGAGATTGTATGGTTTGACTCAAGTTGTTGAAATGACAGGGAAATGGCAAGTTATAATCCGGGATGGTTAGTTTTGGTTGGGATTTTGGTGACGTTAAGTTTACCATATTCACATGCCTTTTGGGGAAATGAAAATAAGATACATACTGCTGTTTTCCTGTCACCCAAGTTCGTGCTCGGACCAGGATCCGTGGAAAATAGGTTCTATTTCAATGTCGACTTTCCAAAAGGTCATATTGCCTTGAAAAGTTTCGATGCAGAAGTAATTGATGAGGCCGGGAATCCTGTTCCACTGCACGAGACGTACCTGCATCATTGGGTGGTTGTTAGATACTATGTACGTAAAGGCGTGGAAATATCGAAGTTGGATGACCTTAAAAAGCTTAACAGGTCGGACTATATTTCTGGGGGAAACAGTGGGATTTGTCAGAATGGAATTCTTAGTCAGTTCTTTGGCCTCGGGTCTGAGACACGGAAAACTTCAACTCATATTCCCGATCCATATGGAATAGAAGTTGGTAATCCTGCCGAAGTTCCTTCAGGGTTTGAGGAGCAATGGATGCTTAATGTTCATGCAATTGATACAAGGGGTGCGGAAGACAAGTTGGGATGTACAGAATGTCGTTGTGATCTGTATAATGTTACGGTCGATGAATATGGAAGACCTTTGAGGCCATACTATAAAGGAGGATTGTTATGTTGTTATGATCGTACACAATGCAAGGTGAAACATGGGTTTGAGGCTGTTAGAAGAACCCTTTACCTTAGATACACTGTGAAGTGGATTGATATGGATAGGTCCGTCTTGCCTGTTAAAATTTATATATTTGATATCACTGATAGTTGGAAAAGGACCCCTAATTCAACGGAGATTAATGCAGAGCACAAGTGCAAGGTAGATGAACTGTCTCGTTTATGTGCTGCAACACCATTTCTGTTTTGTCAAATAAAATTTCTTGTGAAATATGATCATTGAATACATTTGATGCAGATTGAATATGATATTGAATCTTGTGATGCCACTGGATTGGGCAATGATGGATGCATCGACACCAAAAGGATAAACCTTGACATGCCGTTTGGTGGTTATCTCATATACGGTGTTGCACACCAACATTCAGGTGGCACTGGTTCTGCTCTCTATAGAGAGGTATTGAAATGTCTTATTTCTGCGCAACACTTTTATACCATTATATAATGTATATGTATATGTATGTATGCATACATGCGATCTGATGATGACGAGCTGTGTCTGTTTGATTTTGGTGAATTTCAGGATGGCCAACTTATGTGTTCTTCATTACCGATTTATGGGGAACGAGAAGAACCGGGAAACGAAGCTGGTTACATTGTAGGAATGACCACCTGCTATCCTAAACCCGGAACTGTGGAGATATCTGAAGGGGAGACTTTGATTTTGGAGTTCAATTACAGTAGAATCAGACATCATACTGGTGTCATGGGGCTGTTCTACATTTTGGTTGCGGATGACTTGCCCAAGCCAATGCATACCTTGCGCACTGTTGTTCAAGTAGGTTTCCAACTCCCAAATGGTGAACATTGACGAAGAAAATCCATTAGTCCAACCAGATGATCATTCATTATTTCAAATATACAAATGTTAACTTCGATGAAACCAATAATGTTTTAATGAAACAATCATCTGATGCAGACAGCGGACAGTATTATGGTGGTAACAATCCTTTGGGCTGCGGTAGCTATGATTGGTGTGGTGGCTGTTATCGCTCTTGCCGTTCATTATCAATTTAAACGCGAGGGAGAAGATGGCTATGAAGCAGTTGGGATGTGAAGATGCTCTGATGAGCTCCGCTCTGTATTGCATGTAAGAGTTCCAGTAACTTTGTTGTCAAAATAGTGATATATATGTATCATATATATTTTAGTTGTCAAAATTGTTGAAGAGTACAGATTCAAGTTAGGCAGGCAGTTCAACTTGTTAGTAGGTTGTTACTATTTGGTTAATAGCAGTTAAGTCATGTACCTTAGTATTAATCAACAATAATCAAATCATGAATAATACACTAAATGATTCAGAATGCAAGTATTCAATTTTTACCAGTTTAGCTTTAATAGTTTCTTTCAAAAATGGTGATATGTTTAATATATATATATATATATATATATATATATATATATATATTAGCAACTTTTGAACGTTATGTTCAGATGAATTGTGCAAATCATGCAGAAAAAAATTTCTGGAAAATCATGCGCAAAATAAGGAGAGCAAAACAACGTTTTATAATTAATGAATTTAAATAGTAATCTTGTCGATCCAATCGAGCTCCTGTATCAGGATTTTAACCTCAAGTTCAATTTGAAGGTCGGTTCACCTTTAAAATTATAGTTTTAGAAGAATATTTTATAATTTTAAAACATCTAATTTTTTTATTTTTTTTGAAACTTTTAGAACATTTTGTAATTTCATAAAAAAATCATTTAATGTATTTTTTAATAATCTTAGCATTATTGTAACTTCAGAAAAAATATTTTTTAACTTTGTAAGAAATATTAATTTTTTTTTAATTTATGAATTCTTTTAAAAAAATATTGTTGGATTACTGAGACATAAGCTTTTTAATAAATAAAAAAAAAATTGATGGGAATAACATTACAGACAAAATGAAGGTTTATAGTGAGTGAAAAATATTAAATTAGTTCTCCTACTCGTTTTAATATAAACTAAAATATTTTTTAAATAGTTAAATATTGTAACTTATAATTGTTAATTGATAAGTTTATTCCAATAAGTAACTTTTAAAATGATTCATTTTTTGAAATTTTATTTGGAAAGAGTAATCATGTTTAACTAAATAATAGTCACGCCATTATTGAATAATGGAAAATTTTGCAAATATTTTAATAGATAAAAATTATAATAAAAATATTTTATATTATGTAGAATTTATAAATTTTGAATGTAAATGAAGTTGGAATTTTTAAATATTAAATTATGATTTTAGTGGATAACAATAATTTAATATATAATTATAAAATTTTAACCTAAAATATTTTGTTTGGTAAATAAATGTGCATGAAGATTAAATAGACATACGCATGGGTTAAAAAATTATTTAGTGTTAAATTTTGAACATAAATCTAATAATAATTGATTTTATTTTTATTAAAATCTTTAATTATTTTAAGATTATTAAATTCGAATATTTTAATTCAAATGTTAAAATAAATAATAACAATAATTTTAGCCCAACACTAACCTCAACGGTTACAAATCACTAATGGTAAAAACCTCAGTTTGCTCTCTCTGTCTAGCTCATTCAAATAGATGTTTAGACAAATGTGTAAATAAGAAAATAAAGAAATAAACATAAAAGATTTATTAATATGGCTTGAAAACAATTCTACCTTACAGAGCCGTTGAGCGAATGATTTTTATTTATAATATTTCAAACTATGCATTTATTTAAGCCCATTTATATTAAAAAAAAAATACTGCTCAACATCGACTAACTATTATAAATCACTCACCTCAAAAACATTATTTACATCAAAATGAATAAAAAATCTAACGCAAAATACAAAAATTCCCAAGTGAAAGATCACTTCAAGTAAATTGAAAATTATTTTACTAAATAGAATGAAGAAATTGTGAACCTCTTATTACTTTATGAGAATAAAATTCAAATTAGCTTAAGGGATTTGGACCCTACTCCATTACTTAAACTTATTTGAGAAATGATTAAAATATTAATATGTTTACAAATTAAATTTAAATTTAAACTTAATTCTTTTAATGTTATTATTTTAAACAAAATTTAATTTAATTCATTTAAAAAATTAATAAATATTTTCGTTCGTGTCATAACGTTGTATCATTTATTTGCTTAAAATTCATCTGAAACTTTTACAATTCATTTCCAGAAAAATCATGCGTAAAATAAGGAGATAGCAAAAGAAAGCGTTTCGTAATTAAATGAACAAAAAACGAAGATTACATTAATTAAATTGAGCCCAAATTATCAGGATATTAAACTCGAATTTGATCAAGGATGGTAACAACACGGGTGAGCCCCATTTTCACTTAAAAACTCCTACTACTTTATTTATTTTTTTATTTATATTAGTGTCAAATTTTTATAATTAAAATATATTTTAAGCAATTTTTTTTAAATTAGTTTACTCAGTCATTCCTTTGTATTATTGAATTAAATAAATCATTAATCAATTTTCTAGCCTAGTTCAATTGGTCTATATTAGTTCGTAGATTAACCGGTCTGATGTCTTTTTTCGGATTAATACCTCGGTCAAATTTTGGTTTAATTGACTTGTTTGGTTCAAAAAATTATGATTCTAAATTTTTACATTTTGTATATTTAAAACTTAATTCTTTTATCTTAATTTTTAAGAATTTAATCCTCTAATTTTTTTATTTAAAAAACCGCTTTTAAATTATATATAATCACACAGTATTTTAATTGAGAAGTTAAGGAAATTAAAAAATACATGAAAAAATCAAGTAATATATTTCTAAAATATTTAAGCACCAAGCAGCATGGGTGCTAGTCCAAGCCTCAACGACCTGAAGATAGTAAATTATAGAAAATGTGAGGTTGTGCTCCTGGAAGGCAAAGCCCAGATATTTTAATTTTATCCTGACTCAGTTAATGCTCTCAAACTCCATAGAAAAAATAGAATTTAATTAATTTTGAATGTTTAAAGAGCTTTTTTTTTGGGGGGGGGGCAATACGTGTTATCTCATTATCTGGACCTTGGGTTTCAAAGTTGGGAATTTGAACCATACTCTTTGTTCTACCTTCAATTATCTTGCACGTGTATTTTCCCAATTTCTCTTTCTCTCCCTTTCTTAGAACCGTCCTCTTTTTCCTTCCTTCATTCAATCCCGCTCTATTATTGTTTTCTTTGATTGAATTTGATATTTGGAACAGAAAAACAAAACACAGCATTCAAACTACTTGGAGTTCATCTCCATTCTTTTTTATTTTATAAGCCTGTTCCTTTGGAATTTTGACTCTATTTTTCCTTGTTTTTTGACCTCCCTTACCCCGAAGAAAAGTCTACCTCTTTTATTTCTCTCACTAATTCCAGTCAATTTTTTTGTATCCTTTCCTTAATTGATTCTTCGGTATATTATTTGTACCCCTTTTTTAAAAAAAAAAAGCAGGAAAAAAAAATAAAGGCTACTTATTTATTTATGTTGTTTGTTTCCGGTTTAATAAAAAAACAGATCTTCCCTTCGAAGCTCCATGATTGCAGAGAATAGTGCCGAGATACAACAACATTCACAGAAAAATAAGTGATCTTTGGATTAAAGGTAAACCAGAAACGTCATCGTTTTGGTGTTTGTTGTTATGCCTGGCGCAGCAGGGCAGGGCGTGGAACATGTAGGCTTGCCTAAAATGGAAGCGAAATCCGAAGCCGGATGTAGCAACCCCGTCAAAAAGAAGGGGCCCGTCTCAATGGATCACGTTCTCTTGGCATTACGCGAGACGAAGGAGGAAAGGGATTTAAGGATTCGGAGTTTGTTCAACTTTTTCGATGCAGCCAATGTGGGATTCTTGGATTACGGTCAGATCGAAAAGGGTCTCTCGGCTTTGCAGATTCCGGCCGAGTATAAGTACGCCAACGATCTGTTGAAAGTCTGCGATGCAAACAGAGATGGGCGCGTGGATTATCAAGAGTTTAAAAGGTATATGGATGACAAAGAGCTTGAACTTTATAGGATTTTCCAAGCTATTGATGTGGAGCACAATGGGTGCATTTTGCCTGAGGAGCTTTGGGATGCGCTTGTTAAGGCTGGTATGCTATGCTCCTTTTTTTTTAATAGTATTTTTATATTAATTTATTTTTCTTGGTTTTGTTTTCTTTATCTTGACATGTTTGATTGGTGTGGTGAGGTAGTTGCATTAATTGGGGTTGATAGTGAAATCATTATAAAGTTTGCTTATAAATTGAGAAATTGTTGTTGCTTTCAATCTTCCTATTGCCCCTTTTGCTCCAAAAACTTGCCATCATTGTGAGATTGGAGAAATTGCTTTTGCAGTGTTTTGTAAATCAAACCGCAGTTTGGTACCTTTAAGGAAAGTAGATAGCCTTATTCATCCAAATGCATAAATTTGGTTGGCAATTTGAATTCTTCCGGTATGTTTGTGTTGTTGGGGATAGGATACATTGCGAGTTGTGGGAATGCGTTGTCTTGCTCAAATTTCTAAACCGAATTTGGAGTAACTTACAGTTAGGTGTTAGGAAGCTGCCTCTGCCGGTTTGTTATGTAAAAGCCCATGTTTGCAATGGTGTATCCTGGGACTGTTCAAAACCCGTCTAATATTATGAGAGGTTATAAAGCTTCACATGCCCGATGTGTTTGCCATGGTGTTGATATATTGAACTTTTCATATTTTAGTTCTTAAATCAACAGAAACAAAAAGAAGGTAATTGGGAATTTATTATTATTATTATTTTGATGTTCTCTTGTTCAAGTTTGTGTTCTTTTTCTTACAAACTATTCTGAGCCAAAGTTTTGCTGAGCTGAAATCTGAACGGCATGTCCATTCTATTTTAAAGGAGCTTCTAAAGGGTGTTTTCTTTCCTCCAAAATCTGTCAGACCAGAATCTGTATCTTTTTTTTTTTTTTTTTTTTTTGTTTATATTTCCTTTATGAATGCATCTGCATTTGTTGAGGTGCCTCGGCAAATCCTACAGTTTGGCCGGTACGGATCTATGCAAGCTTTCAAGAGAGTTTGCCACCATTGAAGTAAAGTGTTTGTCTGGCTTGATATCAAGAGACAGTTTCTTGTCAGTATAAAAGTTGTGTCAGTTTGTTTTTGCTGGATGCTGAGGGGCTGGTTGTTTCCGTGGTTGTAATAACAGTTGTTTTCATCTTATAAGCCCCGGCAGTTTGTATTTTGCAGGGATTTGTATCGATGATGAGGAACTTGCACGATTTGTAGAGCATGTTGATAAGGACAACAATGGAATTATAACATTTGAAGAATGGAGAGATTTCCTTCTACTCTATCCTCATGAAGCTACTATGGAGAACATCTATCATCATTGGGAAAAGGTTTGCCTTGTAGATATCGGAGAAACAGCTGTTATTCCCCAGGGCATCAGTACACATGTTAAGAGAAGCAAGTATTTTATTGCAGGAGGAATAGCCGGAGCAGCTTCTCGCACTGCAACTGCTCCTCTCGATCGCCTGAAGGTTGTTTTACAAGTGCAAACCACAAATGCTGATATTCTGCCGGCTGTAAGAAAAATATTGAAGGAAGATGGTATTTTGGGGTTTTTCCGTGGTAATGGGTTAAATGTTGTGAAAGTAGCTCCTGAAAGTGCTATAAAGTTCTATGCATACGAAATGTTAAAGACTGTAATAGGAGACAGTAGAGGGGATAAGAAGGGTGATATAGGTGCTAGTGGGAGACTTTTTGCTGGTGGAGTAGCCGGTGCTGTGGCACAATGTGCTATCTACCCAATGGATCTCGTAAAAACTCGATTACAGACTTGTGCTTCGGAAGGTGGAAAGCCTCCAAAGCTGGGGAAATTAACTAAGGATATATGGATTCAAGAGGGTCCTCGAGCATTTTATAAAGGTCTTGTGCCATCTCTTCTTGGGATTATCCCATATGCTGGCATCGACCTTACCGTCTATGAGACCTTGAAAGATTTTTCGAGGTCATATATTCTTCAAGATAGTGGTATTTATACTATCTGCCTCTCTTATTTTATGCTTGTTTTTTGCTCTTTTTCTTATATCTTCTTATCAGGTTTTTCATATTTCATTAATTTGTGTGTTTCTTCTGAATTTCTTACCCAATTTGCTTTCTGATGACTCTTTCTCCGTCTTATAGAACCCGGTCCTCTTGTGCAACTAGGCTGTGGAACAATTTCTGGAGCTTTAGGAGCAACCTGTGTTTATCCTTTGCAGGTTATTCGAACGAGGTATGATTATAACGTGTAGAAATTCTTTCTGTGGTCATTCAGGTTCATCCATACATCATCGTAACTTGTTTCTTTTTTTGTTCTCACAGAATGCAAGCTCAACGCACTACCTCAGGTGTTGCGTATAATGGAATGTCTGACGTATTTTGGAAAACCTTTAGGAATGAAGGTTATAGAGGTTTTTACAAAGGACTATTTCCTAATCTTCTCAAAGTTGTCCCAGCTGCAAGCATTACATATTTGGTTTATGAGGCTATGAAAAAGAGTCTAGAACTTGACTAGAGTCCACAGAAGTTCTGCAGTCGGGCCTAGCTGCCTTATATTTATCGCAGAACCGAAGTTAGAGTTGACAAATACAATGATAATAAGATGATTAAATGAGTAAGTAAGATGATTATTTTGAGTTAGGTGATAATTCCCCTTCAGAGAATGAGGTGCATAGTTTTGTAGTAAAATTTTTTTAGACCAGGCTTATCAAAACGAAACGTTGAGAATTGGGTTTATATGACATAATTATGTCGGTCTTCGAAATCAATAGGTATGATACTGTTCAATTTTTTCTTCTTTTGCCCCTCTTGTTCATATCGTGTTCGAGGCAGATGCAGGAGATGAAGGGGATCTCTTATCTCATAGAAATTGATTTATTGAAGTTATAGGTTATGAAATGGATTGATCTGTATTTGATATGCATTCTATTTGTTAAGAACATAGCTTTTTCTTAATGATATTGTTGACTATATAACTGATTTTATGGCTGTTTTAGTCACAATTTTTTCCATTTAACATGAAATCAGATGTTGTTAGATTTCATGAAAACACCCAACATGCCCGGACGAGTCTCTGTTTAATTTGTTTTGTTGAGGACGAGTAGTAGTTAAAGAGAAGCGAAGAGTTGGAGCAAGAATTCATGTCTTTTATAAACGAAATAGAGTGCAGATTTTGTCTTCCACATTATAGCCGCCATGAGTATCTGCTAACTTATGTAAGACTGAACTGACAATTAATGAACCCGACGATGTTTTGTAAGATTACATGTTTTGATGAAGAACAATTTATTCATAATCTGAAACATTTCAAACCCACCCAATTTGTCAGCTGAAAGAAATCCAAGCAATGAAGCACTAATTACTCAGCTGAAATAGCAGACGTACAACCAACCATTTTTGTTCAACAAACTTTGAGGGGGAAAAACATAAAACAGCTTGGAACAACCAATTAATCTGCTACAAATTTGGACTTTCTTCATGTGTTTTATGCTCATTTTGATCTGAACTCTGACTGTAAACAAAGATGCAGAAATGAAGATAAGACACAAAAAAGTAAAAATAGAAAGAAAGGCATGGCCTTCCCTTTGCCTCAAATGACTTGCCTTTTAAGCCCCCTTTCAAATCCTCTACGAGGAGTAAGCAGAAGAGGGACGGTTACTAATGGTTGCAGTGTTCTTCTTCTTCTTCTTCTTCTTTCTTCTCCACATGTTTTTGGTCTCAAAGTTTGAGCTCAAAACTCAGACAGAAGAAACAAAAACAACTTATTGCATTGCCTTTGTTTGTGCAACAACCTGTATATTTATATACACCTTTGAGAAGTGTTTAAACCTGTGTCAGAAGTCCAACATTTCAGGTTTCTTTGGATTTTTTTAAAAAAAAAAAAAGAAAAGAAAAAGAATAAGAGTAAAAAAGACAAAGGAAAACAGATCAAACCAAGGTGTCAAATTTGCAGTGGTCCCCTTTGGTATAATTCCTTCATTGGGTCATCTTATCTTCCACTAAGAATATTTACTTTTCTCTTGCTTTTGCATAAATCATGGTGAGTACTTCATGTTACATGCATAGCCTCCTTGGATTTACTCTTTTCTTATATTAGTTTTGTTGAGGGTTTCAACTCTAATATTGTTGTTTTCTCTCAATTTTGTTGAAAATCTAAATGCATGAAGAGACAATAAATTTATAAAGTAAAAATATCTCCTCAAGTACTTATCACTTGTTGAAAGTACAAAACTTTGATAATGGTTATGGTTTATATATATTATTCAGGGTTTTTTTTTTATGCTTCTACATATACCAGCTTATCAAAATTGTTCATCACTAAACATCAACATAATTTTTTTAAGTAATGACTAGGAAAGATATAAAAGCAGCAATGTCATAAAAAAAATGTAAAATATCATAAATATAATACACATTTGAAAAATAATACAAATACCAACTCAAACGGCCGGCCCAGTAATTAAGCAAATTTATCTTTATATTCATGTAGTGAGTTGAAATGGCTAAAATTATATGGTAGTAACGTGTGAGATGTAAAAGATAGCTGAGAAAAGGTTCCCTCTCCAATGAAGAGGTCCAAAAAACAGACTGAAACCATAAACAAATGGAAAAGTTAGTTAAAGCAAAGTCATGGCCAGAAATGAAAGAATATGTATTAAAAAAATGTAAATATATAATATACAAGTCTAAAGGGGAAAAGAATATTGAAGGAGATATGCCCTTTTACTTTGGACCGTCCACTTACTAGTTTTAGTCTTACCCCAGTGAGATCTGAGAATCTTTGTGGATTGGCACTAATCCAAAATTAGTGGGAGATTTTAACAAATAACATTTGAAA
Organism: Gossypium anomalum; assembly: GCA_025698475.1. Lineage (NCBI taxonomy): Eukaryota > Viridiplantae > Streptophyta > Magnoliopsida > Malvales > Malvaceae > Gossypium > Gossypium anomalum. The sequence continues at coordinate 8,335,293 of CM046967.1, read as the reverse complement.
ATATAAAACAACATTTTTTTCCCTTCATTATTTAATTCATTTGATTGGTTCCTTGGATTAATAATTGAAGCTCGAAGAGCTTTGGATATATTCTTTATTTTCCTAAACTTAATAGAGGTGGTATACATTTTACATCCCTAAATTGTGTGATGATAAGCACCAACATGCTTTAACTTATTTTTATCGTAAAATATCTAATCATTTAGTCGTACACAATAATCACCCACTATAACAACATTTCGATGTAATAGAGAATTGAAACTTATGAGAATTTAATAATAAGCTCTTAGAGACTATATGTAAGGGACTTTTGATTTTGATTTTTGAAAATTTCTATTATGTATGGAAACATTCTTGATGAGTGTTTGTATCAAATGAAATCTAGCTATTTGGAGTTGTGGGGAGGAAATAGTCTATAGAGCTATTGCAAATGAAAAACTAGTGCAAAAAAGTGGTCCTACAACATGGGTGTCGATACCTCCTTTAAAAAATAGATGTTAGTTGCTGTTGTAACATTTAGGTATCGATATTTTGAGATATGTATCAATATCTCTAGAGCATGTAATGATACCTCATGAACAAGTATCAATACCTTTGCCTTTTGTTTTGTTCTATGACTACTGATTTGCTATGTACCGGTACTTGACCACCAAGTTGTTTTAGAAACACTTCAACACTCTAAAATGACTTGATATTAACTTTAAAATATTTGGTATAAGATGAAGCACATTTAAAACATGTTTCGGTTTTGAAAATTTTAAAAGGTTTTCACTAAATGTCTTAGTAATAAATTTTATATTAAATATTGTTATATAAAAACTTAAGATATCAAAGCTAACACTAGAGAACAAAAGAAGAAGCAGGAATTATATTTTTTTACTATGAATAAATTAATACCGAAAACTCAAATGAAAGAAAGGCTAATTTTAGCTTGGTAATTTTTTTTTTCTTTCTATTTACATGGAAATATAACTTTTCTATCAATTATTAAGAGAACAATTTTTTATTATTTGTGGTAAAGTAAATTCCAAGAGCGATTGGTTCATTGAATGTAAAATTATCATTGATAATGGAATTACCAAAATGTAAGATTACTTGGTATATTAGAATGTAATGTATTTTTTTTTTATTTGATTGATCGAAGGTAAGATTATTTAAAAGCATATTTTACTAAATAAGAATGAAAATAGTTTTTAAACTACATTGAAAGTGAAAATTAACCATGAAAATATAGAAAAAAAAGATAATAATATACAAAATGTTAACTTTTCTCAACTAATAAATAATTAATAATGAAAACACACTTATAATAATTAATTAAAAATTAGGAAAATATAATCTATAAAATGTAATACAATAAACAAATGTATAATTTTCTTAAATAATAATTATGGTTTTCGTTATCATATGTTATTAGGTTCTAAAGAAAATGAATTTATATCTTAAATAAAAATAATCCCAACTTAATAAATTGCATATAAAATGAATTTAAGAGCGAACCTGAAAAATATTTTGGGACTAAAATTAAATCATATATTTTTATAATAGTAAAAATTCAATTTTACTATTTTAATAGTCTATATCTTTATAATTTTTAAATGATTAAATTAATTTTTTATCACTTTTGAGGGGGCCAAAATATAATTTTACCATTACTAATTTAAAATTTTATAGATTATAATGAATCTGAATGAAAAAAATTTCATTTTAGGGGTTGGTGTCCTTCCAACCCCTAAATCCGTCCCGACATGAATTGAAAAAATAAAAAAATTAGTTATTAAATTTTAATTTGGTAAAAATTTAAAAAAAAGAACAAGAAAATTATTAGAATAACTAAATGAAATGCATTTGACAAATGAGGAGATGAATTGCAAATACTTGAATTTAAATTTAAATTTAAACTTAAAATAATTATACTATATATTTATATTGAGCTTTTAATTGTTGGGCACCAATTTAGTTGAGAAATTACAAAAAATTATATATCTATACATATATGAGCTTCTGATTGAGTAGGTATTACAAGTTAACAGGGCACCAATTTATTTGAGAAATTACAAAAAAGAAGAAGAAGTTGTTTTTATATACAAAGTAACAAATATTAATATGAGGGTGTTTTTATCTTTTCCATATTTTTTCAATAAAATAATACAATGATAATATTTAAACTTGAGACACATATATATATATTTTTTTTTGAGAGGTGGAACACATGAGTTTTAAAGTTTTAATTTAACAATTTCAATTTAGCTTAACTTGGTTGTAATAAAATTGCTATAAATATAATTTTTACATAAATTATTTTCATCCATATAATCCAATATTAATTAAGGAGATAAACCTTAAAAAATAATTACATGGCATGTTAATTAAGGGGATAGATATATGATTTAATGGTAAATGATAAAAATTGAAAGATAAAATTGAAACAAAAATACCAATAATTTTAGAATCTTACATTAAAATATGGTAATGAGATTATTTCTATATTGGGGAATCCTGACAAACTCAAAATAATTTTTGAAGTGCACACACAAAAAACATATGATATAAAATTTCTTAAACCAAACATTTAACTAAAAAATAAAAATAAATCACTTTTTTACAAATTAAGCATTAAAATCACATTTTAACTCATAAATTAAGAGGCCGATTGAGTTTTAGCTCAGTTAGTATCAACATTGTTGTCAGTAGACCTGTTCATGGGTCGGGCCGAGCCCGTTCAAAAAGTAAGAGGGTTTGGGCAAATATATAGACCCTAAAAATGGGCTTGGGTAAAAAAATAAGGCCTATTTTAAAAATTGGTCGAGCCTCGAGAAAGACTTTTTTGCCCGAGCCTTGCCCAAATTTACTAAATGACAAAAAAAATCTGCTATTTTTTGTTATTTTAATGATATTTTCTTGTTGTTTTCTTCCTATTTTGCTACAATTTCACTATTATATTGTTATTGTTTGGATATTATATAATACTTGTTTTATTGTTAATTTTGTTATTATTTTAGAGACATTTTCTTATTAAGTTGCATCTATCTTAGTATTATTTAAGTATACATATTTTTTTAAAATTATTTTCAATTTGTTCGAAAATATTTATTTTAATATTTTTAGTATTTTTGATGTATTATATATATTTAAAACTTATGTAAAAAATAATATAATATAAAAAAATTTTAATATGAGCGGGCTGGGTTAGGCTCGAGTTTTAGTATTTTATCCGGGTGGGCTTAGGCAAACTTTTAGGCCCATTTTCGGGTCAGGAAGGGCCCGGGCCTAGCAAACGGGCCTATGTTTTTGTTGGGACCTAGCTTGGCCTAGCCCATGATCACCTCTAGTTTCCAGTATAGGAGGACGTAAGTTCAAGTGCGCTGAAGCACATTATTCTCCTATTTAAGAGTAGGGGAGGGGCTATGAGTAGTTTTAGGCATTGTATAAAAAAATAAAGACTAGGAATCGTGATGTTACATTTATATGAAAGGAAGTAAATAAAAAAAAAATAACAAATAATAAATTAAGAGTATATAACCTAACTAGCCACTAAACTTTACCATGTTTCTGTTTTGGTCATCCAATTATGAAAATTTTCAATTTACACCAAACTTTTTGGATTCGTTTTTTTGTCATTGTGCCATTAAGTCTAAAATGATTGGATGACACGGCCATTTATTTCTTAGATAAACTACATGAATGGTCACCCAACTAATTCTTTTTGTGATTTAGTCACTAAAATTGTCGAAATTAAATTCTTTAATCTCCATGGCATTAACTTGATAATGGAAGTTAGATGTGACATTTTTTATTGGCCTAATAACAAATTTTTTTCCTTTAATATTTGTAGGTTCTATCAATTTAGTCTTAATTCTTAAAAAATTAAATAAATTAGCCCTAAACATTCTTACTATTATTTGGCGCTAGAAAGTTTTATATAATTTTTTTTATTTGATGCTAATAAGATTTGAGTTTTTCAGCACTAGAGAACCACTGATTTAACATAAAAAAAGTTATTATTTTTTTTAAAAAAAATTCGACTATTTATGATCTTTCTAGCGTTGAAAACTAAAAATCTATGAGTTTTTCAATGTTGGAGAAACACCAGTGTTAAAAAATTTTACCAACATTTGTGATTTTTTTGGCACAGGAAATTGGAATCTGGAAACATTTGAATTTTTCTGTGCCAATAACATAGATAAAAGCATAAAAGAATAGGCAGAGATAGAAAAAAGTCAATAATTAGGATTAAATTGATAAATTTTGTAAGTGTTGAGTAAATTTATTGGTTTTTTTTTTTTTAAGAATTTGAACTAAATTGATAGAATTAATGAATATTAAAATGTTAAATTTGTTATTAGATTAATAAAAAAGGTTAGGTCAAACTTAACAACTTGATGATTAAAAATTATAATTTATTCGAGAAATAAAGAGACACGTCATCTAGCAATTTCAAATTTAATGACACAATAAATAAAAATGGATTCAAATAGTTAACGATTAAATAGATAGTTTGATAACCTAAACAGGAACACAATAACATCTAATAAAATCTTAGTGACTGATTAGGTTGTTTACCCTAAAATCAATTATCAAACCAAATGTTTTCCTAAACAACGTGACAAAATGTGGGACCAATTTATATATATATATATATATATGGGAAAAGCAAAACAATAATAAGCGAAGAATCAGGAAATGTGTCGCTTCGTGGTCCAATCAACTTTCGCCAAATGGATCGTGACCCGAACCTTTTCCTCCTCTAGACTGGGTCAAGCTCCGAAAAACAATAATAATAAAAAGGTTTCCATTTCCAAGGTAAATTAAATATAAAAAAAGTTAAACCACCGATTAAAATCGTACATAGCGATTAACGAAGTTGCATGATTTGCTTACGTGGCGACAAACGGTTGGTTGATTTCATGCAGCACGTAATATCATTGCATCACTGTCACGAAGATCTATAAAAACGACACGCAATTGAAGTTCTGATTTTGATTTCCAATTTTTTTTTAAGTAACAAAGGAGTATTTTCGATCGTCTTTAGAGCAAGGGTTCTTGGATTGATATGATGATGGGGCGTTTAGCTCTTCTTCTTCTCTTAGCTTTTGCGTCACTGCAGCTCTTTTGCTTCGCCGATGATGATAATAATGACGATGATGTGGTATTTTTTAAAAAAAAATCTCGAATTGGTGAAGAATATTTTGATATGTAAAATTTGAAAATAAGATTTCTTCTGTTCTGTTTTTAGGTTTTTTATGAATCATTTGAAGAGTCATTTGAGGGTCGATGGATCGTCTCTAATAAAGATGATTATAAAGGTGAGATTTTCTTATTTAATTTTATGGAACTCTTCATTGGGATGTTTACTTATGGATTGATTTTTATCATTTTATAGTCTGATTTCTTCATGTTGTTTGTCCTGAAAAACATATGCATAAAACCAAGATGAAAAAATTGATCTTTGGGAAACTAAAGGGTACTTAATGATTTTTACAATCTAACATTTATGGGATCCTTAATTTTGTTTTTAAATCATAAATTTGATGATCTCATTGACAATCAATATGTGCGTTACTGGGAATTGCTAATGGAAACTAGAAAAAGTATATGCTTTGTGATATGGATATGGTTTTAAAAGATAGATAGTTATATGATGTTCATAATATATGTAGGGCTGGTAGCGTTGGGTGTAGATATTGATGTTGTTTTTGGAGCTGCAGGTTTATGGAAGCATTCAAAGAGCGAGGGCCACGAAGACTATGGTCTTCTGGTGAGTGAGAAGGCAAGAAAGTATGCAATAGTGAAGGTGGTTGATGAACCGGTGAGTCTGAAAGATGGAACCACCGTGCTTCAGTTCGAGACTCGGCTCCAGAGTGGACTCGAATGTGGTGGTGCCTACATTAAATTTCTTCGTCCTCAAGAGGCGGGTTGGAAGCCTGAGGAATTCGACAATGAATCCCCTTACTCCATCATGTTTGGACCTGACAAATGTGGGACAACAAACAAGGTGCATTTCATATTTAAGCATAAGAATCCCAAGAATGGGGAATATGTTGAACACCATCTTAAATACCTACCTTCTGTCCCATCCGACAAGCTCACTCATGTCTACACTGCAACCTTAAAACGCGACAAAGAGGTTAAAATTATGATTGATGGAGAGGAGAAGAAAAAGGCAAGCTTCTTAGCAGCCGAAGATTTTGATCCTCCACTTATCCCAGCCAAGACAATCCCTGATCCTGATGATAAGAAACCAGAGGATTGGGATGACAAAGAAAAGATTCCTGATCCAAATGCTGTGAAGCCGGATGATTGGGACGAGGATGCACCGATGGAAATCGAGGACGAGGAGGCGGTGAAACCAGAAGGATGGTTAGACGATGAGCCTGAGGAGATAGATGACCCTGAGGCAACCAAGCCAGAAGATTGGGATGATGAAGAGGATGGTGTGTGGGAACCCCCAAAGATGTATAACCCAAAGTGTGCAATAGCTCCTGGTTGCGGTGAATGGAAGAGGCCAATGAAGAGTAATCCTGCTTACAAAGGGAAATGGTCTCCTCCACTAATTGATAACCCCAATTATAAGGGTGTTTGGAAGGCTAGGGAGATTCCAAACCCCAACTACTTTGAGCTTGACAAGCCTGACTTTGAGCCTATTGCTGCCATTGGTATTGAGATTTGGACAATGCAAGAAGGAATACTGTTTGATAATATATTGATAGCTAAAAACGAGAAGGTTGCCAAGTCATATCGAGAGACCAAGTGGAAACCCAAGTTTGAGGTTGAGAAAGAAAGACAGCAGGCTGAGGAAGAAGCTTCTGGTTTAGACTTCCTTGCAAGCATCAAGGTCATGCTTTTGCAAGTTTATTTATGGTATTATTTTTCGTTTACTCAATCTTGTAACATTTTAACTTAAAGTTGGTGATTTCTTAATCTGCAGAGGAAGGTGTTTAATTCCCTTTTTCAGATTGCTGATATTCCTTTCTTAAGCAACTACAAGCCTCAAATTCTCGTAAGTTCACGTAATATGCTGTTTCTCATATGCAATCAGTTTTTCATTGGTGGAGAGCGGAGAAGTCAGAAATTTTTATTAGGGTCGAAATTAAATTATAATTTTTATGATAGTTATAATGTAATTTTAAAAGGATTAAATCAATTTTTTTTTTTTTTTTGTTTTTAGAGAATTTACTAATTTTAAATTTTAAAAAATTTAAATGGTAGAGCCTGCCAGCCCCCTCCTAGATTCGCGGATGACATCTGAATTTTGAGTTTTTCATTTTAGGATCACATTAAGAAGGCTGAGAAACAACCAAATCTCACCATGGGAGTCCTAGTCTCTACTGTCGCCATCATCCTCACGATTTTCTTGAAGCTCATTTTTGGTGGCAAGAATCAGGTTGGTCTATGTTTCTCTTTTCTGCCGCTGTTTGTATATATGTTATTCAAGTTCGGATTTGACATTTGTCGGGAAATGTGCCCGACATGGATATGTTTAATCCCCTTTTCAAGAATGCAAGGTCCTTTGAAAATCCTTGGAAGATTATATCCGTAATGGATACTTCAAGAACTAGGGTTGTTCTTATTCCCTTGGTTAATGCTTGTGCAGCAATGCCCAAGAATAGAAACAAAACCAGTACCCGTGGTCGCTGAAACATCAGATGATCAAGGAAGGGATGGAGAAAAGGTTGAAAAGGCAGAGAAAAATGAAGCTGCTGCTGCTGCACGACGGAGGAGGCGTGAAACATAATATAAAAAGGAAAAAAGTCTTTAAAACAGAGTGGTCGGTGATCATCAGTTCCAATTTCGGCTAATTTTTGGTCTTTTAGGTGGTTTTCCCTTTGTAGCTGGAACATAACATCCTTGGTCCTTGGTTTTTAACTTTTTGGATATTAGAAATTCCCTTATATTTAACATGTTATATCTTTTTGCTGTTGAGTTCAATGACATGAGGAATCCCCAATTAGGAAAGGATCGTTGGTTAGTTATATGAATGTTTTCTATGTGAAACGGTAACTTACAAAATGGCTGAGAATTTGATGTAAATGTAGAGCACTCCATACATCGTTACTTTTCAACTAGATTTTTTTAAATATAAATTTTCTTTTTAACGACTTTTCACCAAATTGAGCTTTCCGAAATAATAGAACTTCACAAAATTTTTAGAATGTGCTCTCGTCAATTAATTGGTATAACTAAAAAATTTCGGGGTATACGAAAGGAAGAAAATTTCGGGTAACTCGCTGAACCCAACAGAGAAGAAAGAATTAAACTTACAATCAGATCAAAATTTCGCCTTTTGATCCATGAAAATGTAAAAACTACAGAAACCTTTATTAGGAACAAGCACCCCCTCTTCTCACAAAAGACAATTTTTATTCTAAAAAAAACACTTTTCACCCAAAAAACTATATGTTGGTAACTTTTAGAATTAATTTTGTGCTCTTGGTAATCACATGTCAGTACTATTTTCGTGTTTTTAAAATTAATAAATCTACTCAATTCACAATTATTTGATCAATGAGTTTCCCGCATTGACCTATTGTCACATGACAATTAAGTTACTCTCGTCGAACTGTTACGTTGACTTAATGCATTCTGACATTCAAACCAATACTTACAAATAAATAAAAAGAAGGAATTTCCGTACCATAGAAATATCCAAAATAAACATAGATTAAAAACTCTATCCAACGGGAATTTTAAAAAAATAAAATTGTTCCCATCGGTCTCCCACATGGAAACAAAACAGAAATGCTACAGTTCACCTTATTTAAACATGTATTAAAAAAATTGTCTCTCATAATGTAAAACAAAAAGATTTTTAAAAAAAGAGTCAAAATTTAAGCATGTTATGGTTGAGATTTTTCATTCGGGGAGCTCTTTAACTCTTCAAACGAGAATGATCCACACCTATAACTTAGAACTCTTTAGATGTTTAACCGCAAAAAGTGATTGATAAATATATTACAATACCTAACGCCGACCTCCGGTTTTCTTAGCCGCAACTGGCGGAAGTAAATCCTCATCATCCGACTCCACATCTCCATACTGCCACATTCCACGCCGACCAGTTTTCGCTTCCTCCTGACACTCTTCCAATTTATTAAGCATCAATTTTCTCTCCTTCGATTCCCATATCTTCCTTTTCTCCAACCTAGCAAGACCGTCCTGCAAATAAAACAAACAAATAACACGCCCGTAAGATTAAAGAAATTCGATACAGAAATTAGTAAATGGTTGACACTGTTTTGTCACAGCAAGGATGACCTGGATATGACCCTCTAAATTCATGAAAATCAAACCTTTAAACATATCAGGATTTTTAACAGAATCAGAGGTTGAGTAGAACAGAGAAGGGATAATATATTGTTCAAACCTTCAGCATTGCTGCATTGATGCTATCCTCTGGATCCTCGGTAAAGAGGGTTACAACGAGACAAGTACCAGTTCCCTGTCCCTTGACTTTTCCCCCGGAAGTATCCCTTTCCTCTATCACTGCCTTGAATTGCAGTGAACTTCCTAATGTCTGCTCACTTAAAAACTGGGCAGCCTCAGTACCAAATTCATCATCGAGGCTTGGAACTTTCAAAAATGCAAGACTGCATAACTGAGCAAGCCCAGGTGTTGCTGATAATGAAGCATCAATAGGCCGTAATTGACTGTAGGGAACCAACTCTTGGTTTCCATAATCGAGATAAAACACTTCAAACCTGTCATTTGAAGACTGAACTCCTCCTCGAGGTGCATTGACAATCTTCTCGCGTCAAACAAGATGCATTCAGTACCAAAAATGAAAAGAGAAGTGAAAGGTGAAAGCACAAACATGTCAAATGGCACACGAATATGCATAATATGAGGGACAACCATGATTCTTAATTTTAGAACATTGAGAACCATTGTTCCACAATTTCTCCTGTTCGCTTCAAAATATTTTAGAATGCCTTTAGTATTTAAATCTTGTTATGGGTTCAAAATTAACTGTGCCAGACGGACTTTTGGAAAATTTTGGCACTCCTCACCCCCACCATTCTTTAAACAATAACAGGAGGCACAATATGAAACCAGTTGAAAATTCCGCAGCCAAAACCATTCACATAAAGGATTACAAAAAAGAGAACATATTCAGAATCGTTTACTGAACTAACCAGTGCACGATTCCATGAGTTATCCATGCTAAACTGAGCGAGGACAACGTCACCCTTCTTAGGATTAAAAGCACCAATCACAGGAGCCTCTTGGATATTTAAAGATGCAAGCTGTTTCTGAATAGAAGATACTCTGTGATCTCCAACTGTTTGGACGTAAAATTTTCCACCGTTCAATACTTCAGTAATAACAACCTGAAAATAACAAGAATAAGTTATTTCTAGTTAAGTTCCATGACTAAGTCAGATAGGTATTATTTTTAGTTAAGTTCCAAGAGCACCTCCAGCAATTCCTTTTGTTTGTTCTCTACGGGGGCGGATCCATTGGAAACTTCCTCCCCTTCAACATAGTTCTCCCAAATCTGCATTTAGAAGTTCAAAGATAATAAAGCCAAAAAGTTTCATTAAGCATTACCAAAAGAATATGCGTGATAAAGATAAGTCCATCAGCTACTTACTTTCAGTTTCTGCCTCTTGGCGGATTTTTCAGCCTGTTCGAGAAGATGAGCATCAGGAATCCTGTCAGAACCAAATGAAGTTTGTAGCTTTGCCAGGCCAGCTTCAACTAGTGTCACAGCCATATTGGTTCTGGACTCCCACAAAGACCCCAAAAATGTTCCAGTTCTATCGACAGTTTCCACTTCAATCTATGTAGAAAAACATACATTTGTAAAAAGGGAAAAACAAGATCATGGCAGACAAGCAATTCAAACAGAATCCATACCTCCACATCTCTCTGCATGATCTTCCGTCTCATTACTGCTATGGCTTCATCTGAATATGGTTCATCACGACCAGGACATCTGACACCAGAAAATGAGAAGGCAATGCTACAAGTTTCCTTAGGGATCAACAACTTAAAACGATGACCGCTTAGGACATATTCCACAATAGCTGGTATCCTCTTGTGAAGCAGGAAATGCAAGAAATCTCTAGCTTTTTTGGCTGGTGCCTGAGAGTAGGGAAGACAGTATATGGAGATTAGAATTTAGATTAGAAATACAATATACAAACAAGAAAATGAATAACATAAAGAGACACAATTGCCAACCATTGTGAGGTCTTGTATGTGCGTGACTGGAGGATCCTTGGCAGAATGGATTCCTTTCTTTCCAGAAATCGCACGTGATTCTGCAGCCAAAAGGGCATCATAATAGTTTGATCTTTCCTCAAAATCCCTATGTCTTATCACTGTGCCAAAGCCACGTCCAACCACCAACTCTGCAACATTCAAGCCAGGTGGCTGACTACCAGCTGTGGATGGGAGTGCGGTAGGAGCATCATCACCATCACACTTAGCAGGAGACATTAGGAAGACTGAGCCGAAATCCATTACCCTTGAATCTGCAGGTGCAGCAGCAGCTATAGCACCATCAGCCATGGGAACCTTCCTTGAATATTCCATTTCTACAGTCACCTGAGAAAAGTATGTTGACATATGATGAATAAAGGTTCCTAACAGTAACAAAATAAGATTTTAAAGAAAAATTACTCAAACCTGTTTTCCAATAAGGCGTGTTCTCAAAAACTCTCTTGCTTCCCGGGCATAAGCAGCCGGCTTTTCATCTCTACGAGGATTGCCAATTTTTGGACACCTAATGCTTGAAAGATTGACTCGGCGCTCTGCAAGAGGACTGCCATATGGGGCAGAATCATCAGCCACAACAATGCAGTCCCCACTAACAACCTCCACAACCTAAGTTGAAAAGTCATACTATTATAAATAGTTACAAAAAAGCCAAAAACCATATACTAGTGGTACAAGAAACTTGCATGAAAAAGTAATTAAAAAAACTGCTGCTATTACCTTTCCTGTGAAGTTCTGGTCACGGATTGCCTTTGAGTTTGTAGCTGGAGGTACATAATTTGTCCAGATCCTTAGCCGAGTCTTCTTGGCTTCAAGCTCTGCAGCCTTCAACCGCCGTTTGGCATCATCTTCCATCATATTAGCACTCCATTCAACATATTTTGCTAGACCCTTTATTGTGAGAAGAAATTGTTAGATTCAGAAAGGAGGGGTGGAAGCATAAAAGAGTTCAATCATTCAGAATATGTAAACAAAAATTCAAGATAAAAAGGATGCATATAGTGTTTTATACAATTTCTGGTATGAAAGAAATCTGCTAACCAAAGAAACAGTTTAATTGATTATATGCCCAAGTCATCACATAAAGTAGTATCATAACTACACTAAGATATAGGTACAGATAGCTTCTAACTTTAAATTTGCATAGTGGATAGGAAAAACAAAGTAAGCTAGAAATTTAAAACAGCTCATTGGAGAAAACAGCTATATAGAGAAAACCAATCTCAGTAAAAGATCTGAAATCAAGAAAATATTCTTTTACCAATAAATCATGACCAACAAAATGAGATAGAAGAGAAAAAAATCAAGTTCATTGCACATAAACACTTAAGACACAGCCCCAACAACAATCTCAAACACGAAATCTTTTCTTTAACAAATAAAGGTGATCTTCTAAAGATAGTTCAAGCGTACAAACTTCTCCTCGAATGGAGAACTGCCAAATTATTATCAAGAAACTAATGTTTTGGAAATAAAAGTTTTACAAGCAAAAATAGAACAAAAGAAAATTAATTCAAGTCTAAAACATGAACAATAAAATCCTATAATTCAGTACTCAATGCTAATATAACAGATTAAACATATTTTAGGCATGCACAGCAAAAGAAATCCAGGAACTTACATTTTCCACAAGCTCCAATGCAAGGTCTTTCGCAGTTTCACCTTCAGGATAATAAACTGATCCAATCAAATTGCTAAATTTGTCAACACCTTCAAGAACAATGCGGACCTACAACATCAATCTTGACTTTAGGATATATATACAAAATGTACTCACACAAGTCAACCTGAAGTCTTTTTCACTCACATCTCTATTCAAGCAGCGAACTTCTGTAAAATGTTTAGCTTCTGGCCCAAATGGATCAGGGGACACTTCAGCAGCAGCTGCTGCAGACGCAGAAAGCTTCTGTGCAGATGTTAAGGGAGCCCGTGGCTCAGCTGAAGCATCTCCATTTTGATCATCAGAGGTCAAATCCGTTTCAACAACAGTTTCTGCAGCAGCCCTTCTACCCATTGAAGGGGACTACACGAACAGGGAAAAGAAGGTAAATATTCACGAAGACAAATTAACATGCAATTGAAAAAAAAAGGCAGAACTGCAGTTTATAGTGCACCTGGATACCAGCAACAAACACTTGCACAAACTGAAAATCTGGGAGCAGATAGACTCGAACAGTACTACCATCACGAACCTGCTCCACAATACCTTCCATTGGCTTACCCTTATTTGCAGCCAGAAGACCCATGGCATCCAAGTTACTAGGATCACCAATAGCAGATGAAGGTAAATCCCGGATAGAAGCCTCAGCAGCACCAGGCACCTACAACCACGATAAACATTTTCATTTGATAGCTACTCATTGTTTCTAGGTCAGTTAGATGCCCAAATATATTTGGGCGTATAAAAAGGGGAAAGAGATTACCTTGCTCCATCGACCCACACCTTGTTGTTTGGCCTGTTCCTCAAGACGTAGCAGTTCAGCAAGAATAGGGCTTGCTTCGCCTTTCTGCTGTCCTTGCTCCCTGACCTGCACAAGCCAGGCTCAGATAACCTAAACACCAATTTTTTAAAAAATTGCTGAATCACTTTCCCCAGTATCACGAAAAAATTGACAAATGAATTACCTTTGCCCAGCCTTGAGAGACAACCAAAATTGCAACATTTTTGTCAATGAGGTAAACTGAGCCGAATTCTCGACCTATGCTCGGTACAGCATATTCAACTCTGAAAGTGACTTCCTGAGTAAAGAACAAATTTGTTTAGGTCACCCTGATTTTAAGCAATATCATCAAAAACTAAAATTACACGAATCATTCAAAGGGAACAGCACCTTCCCTATGCAGAGCTTCCTCAAAAATTCTCTGCTCTCCCAGGCAAATGGCTCATCAATACCGCCTCTACGTGCCTGTTAATAAAATAAGATGGAAAACATAAACACAAAGAAAAGCATCGACTGGAAGTTTGACTCAAACAGCATGCAACAAAAAGTTTACAAGTTAGAACTTAACAATTATGAAATCAAGATACCAACCTACTCAAAAGTAACTCCCAGAATCATTATCCGAAACCAAAACTAAATTAATCAGCAAGAAAATGCCAAACAGACATTACAAATAAATTTAAAAGCGACCAAGGGAGACATAAAAGCATATTCAAATGAGTTTTACCAGTCTGGGAGCAATGAGAGATGCCAGGGTAATGGTCTTCTCGGGTGGAGGTCCAGGTCTGTTACTGGCCATCGCCGTTACCACCAAGGAATCCCCCGATGGAACTGCTTTGACTCTCCCTTTGTACCATCCCGTTCTCCCAGCTGCTGGTGCCGCCATTCTCAACGGCTAAGATCTAAAACAAAATTGCCAACCACTTCACTTAAAATATTCAATATTTCCGCAAACAAGCAAAAATATCGGTAAAATTCTAAAGAAACATAACTTGAAATAAATTCTCCAGATCTGTAACATATGATCCACGGGAATTTCAAAACGATCTAAAATCCATCCTTTGAATATTCTAAAAAGCTACATGCATCAACGGAACACTAAAATATTAATGACAGTATCAATTCAAAAGGCCTTGATCTGTTAATTTCATCGAACGAGACCAACGAAAAAAAAACAAACATTTTGAATAAGAAAGAACAAAACCAAAACAATTTCATCTAAAATCAGATTAAACAATGCCAAATATAATACCAAAATCGAAAATTATTGGTCTTGGCTTTTACCTGGATCAAACGAGGAAAACTCCTTATTGGATCTACCGAAGAACGGAGAATGAAAGATTTTATATAATGATGATAAGCTCCGTTATTTTGTATTGTTTAAAAAAATAAATTAAATAAAAAAAAAATCAGAGTAGGAGAGAGAGGGCGGCTATCAGAGACAGAGAGAAGCGGAAGATTGTGCGCGTAAGAGCCAATATATACACGCAGAGGAAGGCGAGTTGGGTGATAAAAATAGTCTCCCTTTTGGAATAAAATTACATGAAATGCCACGAGAAATAGATACAATATGAAGTTGACAAAATTGATGCTGGTTTCTGCTTTTAGAGATCTGTTAGATTTAGATTTTTAGTTATTTCTTCTGACCCATTTTGCCCCTGTTTCTTATCTATATCTAAAATTGAAAACTCCGCCACTTTGGCATCTTGTATCGCTCTACTATTTCCTTTAAAATATATGTAGCTAATGTTCAGGCCTAAGACCGAATTTTTTAATTCAACAATAATAATAATGTAAACAGCGTGCTGCTACAATTAATATCAAATTAATATTGCCAATTTTGTTTAGGAACATAGCCTTAAATGACCCGTTCGAATAGTTGGTTTATATATATTTTAAATTAAATAAAATATAATTTTAAACTCAAATGAACAAAAATATATTATATTAACAATATATTTATTTATAAAATTATTTTAATAAATAATTATGGGTGGAATAGTAAGATATTTTTATTTGAATTTGTTCATCATATATATAATTCTTAAGTAATATTTTGCAATTATTTTATTTTAAATATTTATCATATAAAAGTATGGAATAACAATTGTAATACTAATTTTTTACCAAATAATAATAATACTAATTATCCTTTAAATTAAGGATGTTTTAATAATTTTATAATTAAGTTGATGTCGAGTCATGACATCAACTCAACCATTTTATATATTGTATGGATTATAATTATTTTTAATTTTAATACTAATATAACGATAATGTTTTTATTTTTTAATTTATATTTGAAATAATTTAATTTAATAAAATTTAACAAAATTTATATTGTACTTTATATCATCGAAAATCTCTAAACAAAAATTAAAGATTTCAAAAAATAAAATGAATAAGTTAATTTAATTACTATTAAACTATAAATATTGGCATAATTATTTATTATTTATATGCATATGCATATTAAACAAAATTAAAGGAAAAATAAACCATTATGCATGTATAATATATACACAAATATATATCCTTGAGGTAATTATATATTATTTTCTTAAATATTTTACTTACTAAAAATACAAAAAATTATTTTAAAAATCATATGAAATTTTGCTAAAAGTCTAATCTTATTTTATAGATTTTCAAAATAAAATAAACAATTAACTATGCACCAATTCAATTAGAAAATTACTATAATGTCTTTTTGTAATTAAATTAAAGTATATTGTTCAATGGCACTTTAATCTTTTTATTAAAAAAATCAATAAAAATAAAATGGAATTTGAACTCAACCAATTGTTTTAGTAAAACCTTGAATTCATCACTCAACCAAAGCTTTATTTTATCATATTTAAAATATTTTTATTTTAATATGCACAATTTATTATTTCCATCAATTGTATATTTATACTATTATTTAAACCTCTAACTGAGTTAGTGTCACGAATCAACCAGACACCAACACGATTAAAGAAATTACAAAAATATTCATCCGTAATCAAAATAAATTATATTGCAAAAACCAATGAAAATATAGAATTTGAACTCACACCAATAAAAATATACTACTCAACCAAAGCTTCATTTTAATGTGTTTTTATACATATTTATTTTAATATGTATGATTTATTATAACCATCTGTTGTATATATTAATAATGTTATTAATTGAGTTGGTGTCACAAGTCAATTTGACATTAAGTCACAATTAAAGATGACACCATGATAAACAATTATAGTAAATTTAATATTGTTAATTTGATGTATTTATGTGTTTAATTCTATTTTACTTACAGTCTAATTTATTTTTTTATTTTAATATTATACATATTTTATAAACTTATATATTATTATAATAATAATTAGTTTCAAATCATATATTTTATTTTTTATTTTATTTTATTTTTAAACATACATCTTTTACCTAAATTCGTACAAAACAATTGCCATACACATACGAAAGTCTAATATATATTAAAAACCAAACCTCTAATAATAAAAAGCTTATCCCAATAGATATATAGTTTAAATCGTGCCATGTATATAATTAAAAAATGTAACTTATCATATATTTAATTACTTTGACTCAATTTAATTAAAAACATTTAAATGTCATATAATAAATTATAATTATTTTTTTACATTTTTAATTGACTTGCCTTATACATATATATGTAATAGTATAAATAATTTTTTTTCTCTCATAAATCATTTATTAATAGACGTGAGTTAATTATACATAAAACTACAAACTAAAATCAGAATCATTTTTAAATACCATGTTAAGAACATTGAATTTCTTTCGAACCCAGCTTTAAGAAAGATATCAGCTCAACTATTCGCTTAAAATAATTCTTATATGGGTTAGAGTAATATTTTTTTCAACACGTATTATAACACGTGTTATAGAATAGGGTTATGTAAAAAAAATTCTAAACTGAAAAATTAAAATTTTCAGTTTAATCAATTTTTATATTCGGTTCAATTGGTTTAATCGGTCAATTTTTAGTTTTTATACTTTAAATTGAATATGTCATAAGGCCAAGAGTCTATAATATTTAGATACCTAAATCCAAATTTAAACTTTAAACTCAAATATCAATTAAAATTTAATACTATTAAAAGCCTAAACCCATTCAAAATTAAAATTAAAATTGATAATTAATTTTTTTATGATATTTTTATTTACTTAATATATATAAAAAAAAAAACCCAAATTGATATATACCTATTAAGAATAGTAGAACACATGAAAATTATATGTAAGCATTTAAGAAAAAAAGTATTTATTGAGTTCATTAAAATTGTTTTATTTAATTTTAATATTTTTATAATGAAGTAGAAATAAAATTAAAAGTAATGCAATATACTAATTTGAAGAAAGCAGGTAATTATATGAAAAAAATAAAGAAAATAAATTTATAAATACTTCAATTAAAATTTTCTTTTCCAACTAAAAGAAAATCTAAAAGTAAAAAAATCAAACAGAATAAAAAATTTTGGTTCTAGATTGAATCGATTAATTCAATGTATTCGATTTTGGGCATAAAAATCGAACTGACAAAGTTATCGATGCTAGAATGAAAAAGAAATTATGAGGGAATTTGGCCTGCAATATGTTGAACCCTTGTTGCATATAACTCCGAGAAATCCATCGTATGATAATGAAAGAATCACATAGCAAACCTATAATAATATTTGTAATTTTTCTTAAAATATTGAATGATGATTTTAAGAACTATATAGCATAGAGCGACGTTTATTTTTGAGTCCGAGTAACATATCGTCTTCTTGTTAAACAATGCTCAAACTGTTATTGACATCTTGAATGAAATTAATCAAAATGAGCTCAAGGATAAAATCTATGTAGACTTGAATTCTCCAAAAACTACAACTCTTCCGTTAAGTCCAATAAAAAGAGGAAGACCAAAGAAAGCAATAATCTTATTGGGATGGTAGGAAATATAATTGGAGTCTTCATTGATAGAATTGTCCAAAAATCTAGGAACTGAAGAAATTTCAAGACTTGCCCAATATTGAAGGGCTAATTGAAGATGAAGTAATGATTGCTTGAAGGAAGATAATTAAAGATGTTGGAGCTATGCTTGTGTTGTTGAATGTTCCAGCTCATCAAAAAATTGAAATGGGTCAGAGGATATATCTAGACTTTTATTATTATTATTATTAATTTAAGACATTATGTTATTTTTAAAAATTATGTTTTATGCACATTTTCTTATATATTTAAAATATTGATGTTAAATAATCCGAATCTAATTTTAATTTCATTTTTTTTTTGAAATCAAAATCAGATTGGGCTTTGAATAGATTAAGATAAAGTCTACAAAAAAACAAAACAAAACACTAGGCCCAACACAGAAAGGCCCGTAAGAAAAAACAAATCATATTAAATAATAAACTAAAGAAAACATTAAAAAAAACCACCGTCGTCTTTGCCCAATCAGAAAAACTGACGCCTGGCTCTCCATCTTATCTATCATTTTGATCATTAATGGCGACGTCCTTTACCAAGGGGGTCTAATCTCAAAGTCAGTTTTCAGATTCATTTTGAAACTCTCTTCCTTCCCATTGCTCTGTATTTCTTCAATCTGGTTCTTGAACCCATTCGCTTCTCATGATACCTTCTGCGTAACTGGGGATGCTCTCTATTAAGTACATCTCTTCTCTCCTCTTAATTGATTCTGTTGCCAGAGTATGAGCTAGTCCATTCGCTAATCTCGGAATGTGAACAAAACTTATCTTTCTGCCCCTGGACTTCATCTCGTGAATATCGTGTATGTAAGCCCCTATTTGCGATTTATCTGGATTTTTATCCTTGCACTTCTTTATTATTGTTAAAGAATCGCCTTCTATAATGGTTTCTGGTTGATTCATTGCGAGACCAATCTGAGTTGCCTTTGGACAAGCGATGGGTTCCGCAGCGAACGGAGAAGCCACCCCTCTATGAAATTCTGTGAAAGAAATGAGAACATGACCCTTACTGTCTCTGACCATGATCCCTGACGCCGATTGGTGGTTCCTCGCATCATAAGCCCCATCAAAGTTAACTTTTACTACCTGCCCAGGTGGGTGATTCCATTTGACTTCAATCTTAGTAGCTTTCTGGGTATTTTTCCCCGCCCATCAAGTTCAGATAAAAAACTTTGAATATATTTTGCTATCTCCTGACTTGATCTATTTGTGTTTTCATGTATCCGAGCGTTACGGTCTCCCCAGATAACCCAAAGCGCCCCACAAAAAATTTTGCGCTAATCCTGAGGTAGAGAATCAAAGACTATGGTAAGCCACTTCTCGAACTCTAAGTTTGTCCCCTGTGAAAAATTAGAGATAAATAATGCTTCCCACACTGCCACTGAAAAAGAACATTTCTAAATAGGTTGTCCATTGTTTCTGCTTCCGCACCACATCGAGGGCATATTGAGTTGCTTGCTAATCTCCTATGTACCATGTTTACCCGAGTAGGTAGATAGTTCCAAGCGATTCTCCAGATTGTGATTTTAATCTTAGTGGGTAGATCTAAGCACTAAAGATTTTTGTAAAAATTCTTATAGTCATTATGTACAGCATAAGCTCTAGAATCATCACTTTGTAATAGTTTGTAGGCACTCCTAACTGAAAATTCACCCGAAGGTTCACCACTCTAAGCCAGATAGTCTAATTGGGGTTCCATCGCCAGGGGTAGCGGTGTGCATGGGCCGGGCCGGGCCCATAAAAAAATTTTGGCCCGTTTTCAAGGCCCGGGCCTGGCCCGGCCCGAAATATGGGCTTAGAATTTTGTCCAAGCCCGGCCCGAGAGAAAAATGATAGTTCGAGCCGGCCTACTGCCCACCATATTAAAATATTTTTTTTACTTTTTTTTATTAAATAAAAAACTTTAAAATATAATAAATCAAATGCATTTAAAACATAAAAAAAATATTTAAAAAATGGGAGTAAAATAATTCTTAAAATAATATATAAATTAAAAATATAATAAAAAATAATTATATTAAAATTAAAAAATTGAAATAAATTAGAACTAAATTAAGAACTAAATTATATTAATAACAAAAATTTTACAATATCAAAATAACATTAAAAACAATAAAAAAAACCTAAAGTAAAAAAAAACTAAAGTTACTTAAAATTTAAAATAAAAATAATTTAAAAATAATTTAATATTAAAATCGAGACTGACTGGCTGCCCGGTCAAAAATCTTGCCCGAGGCCCGGCCCGTTTTCTAAATGGGCCTATTTTTTTGCCCAAGCCCATTTTTCAGGCCTATATTTTTACCCAAACCCTCCCATTTTTCGGGCGGGCCTTCGGGCCGGGCCGGGCCGCCTGGCCCATGCACACCTCTAGCCAGGGGGATACGAAAGATCAGTTCAGCTACATCTTCTGGAAAAGTATTGACTATCAATTCTCTATTCCAAATTCTTTCATTATTATTAATTAGCTCAGCAACTGTATCAAAACGCATATCAACATTAACGTTCGATAGTCTTAAATTCCTATAATTTGGGATCCATTTATCATCTCTAATTGGAATGCGCGTGCCCGTACCAACTTTCTAAATCAATCATTTCTCTAATAATCCCTTGGCCGCCCATATACTACACCATGCGTACGAACTTCGATTCCTAAAACGCGAATTAAGAAAATCATTTTCTGGAAAATACTTCGCATTCAAAACTTTTGCCACTAATGAATTCGGATGAGCTAGAAGTCTCCACCCTTGTTTAGCCAAAAGAGCTATATTGAACTGGGCCATATTTCTGAAGCCCAATCCTCCTTCATTTTTTGGTCAACACAAGTATCTCTACTGACACCAATGAATTTCTCTCTTCCCATACCCTTTTTTCCACCAAAACTTAGCAAAAATACTTTCAAACAGCCCACACAAAAAGTTAGGTAAAAGGAAACAAGACATAGCATAGGTTGGTATAGCCTGTAATACTGATTTTATAAAAACCTCTTTTCCCCTTGAGAAAGCAGTCTTGTACTCTAGCCTTCCACACGCTCAGATATTCTATCTACTAGATTCTGGAATGATTCTCTTTTCCTTCTACCCACCACATTAGGTAAACCCAGATACTTTTCGGGATTTGTTGAGATCCTTACTCCTAACAATGAAGATACTTCCACTCTTTTATCATCTGTAGTATTCGAACTATAAAAAATCGTGGATTTGCTGAAATTCACACATTGACCCAAACAGTTTTCGTATTCCTTTAGTATATCTTTCAAGACCATTGCCCCCCTTTCTGTTGCTTCACCAAACATTATGCAATCGTCTACAAATAATAAGTGGGCAATCTCTGGCCCTCTCCTACTTGCTTTTACACCCTTCCACAGATCCTCATTTTTTACGAGTCTCAGTAACAAGGAGAGACCCTGGCTGCATATAAGAAAAAGAAACAGACTCAATGGGTCACCTTGTCGTAGTCCCCTAGTAGGTTGAAAAAGTCTGCCTCTCCTTCCATTAATAATGACCGCATAAGAAACTGTTGAAATGCACCTCATTATGAGCCCTACCTACTCGTTTGCAAACCCCATTTTCAACATCACATCTTTTATAAAACCCAACTCAACTCTGTCATATGATTTACTTATATCAAGTTTCACCGCCATAAGCCCTTTTTTCCCTATACGCTTTTGATGAAATGTGTGTAAGATTTCATAAGCTAAAATCACATTATCTGAGATAAGTCGCCCTGAGACAAAAGCACTTTGTACCTTGTCGATACATCTTCCGATAACCTCCTACAAGCGGTTTGCTATGGTTTTCGCCACGATTTCATACATGACTGAACACAGACTAATGGGCCTGAAATTCACAAGTTTAGTGGGCCTTGAGAGTTTTGGGATAAGCACAATGTCTGTGTTATTAAATAAGGCAATCTCCTCGTTGTTGTTCAAAATCCCCAAACTATACTCAACGACTTCTTTCCCTACTATATGCCAGTACCTTTGAAAGAACATTACTGGAAACCCATCCGGTCCAGGTGCTTTGGTAGGTCCCATCACTTTTAATGCAATCCAAATTTCTTCTTAAAGCTTCATTTTCCTTTTGAGAGATGCATCCTCCAATGCCTGTTAGCAAATGACTTGAATCTCCACTTGCCTTTGTTGTGAATAGCTCCTTAAAAAACCAAGTAGCATTCTCACTAATCTCTGACTCATCCGTAATTTCTCGTTCATCATCCAATACCAGCCTAGAAATTGTATTTTCTTTCCTGCGAGCTGAGGTACATTTGTGAAAATAAGCCGAATTCTTATCCTCAAATTGGAGCCAATTTACTCTGGCTCTTTGCTCCCAATACAATTCATCTTTGTCGATCTCTAAATTGAGGTGAATTTTCGTGTCAATAATCTGTGCCAACGTGTCATCATCCATCTCCTTCTCCAACAGACTTTCCAGCTCCTTGGTTAACTTCTGTTTTAGACTCTCCATCTTCCTTCTAATGTTGCTTGCCCATTTTTCCAATCGAAGTTGTAATCTTTCTAGTTTCTCAATTAATAGTCCTAAACTAGACTCCAAGATTCCTTGATAACTTGTTCGATCGTCTCCTCCATGGTCCACCAGGCCTCAAAATGAAATCTTGGACTTCTGTTGATAATAATATCACTTGATGTATTAAGGAGGAGGTGACAGTGATCTGATATTGAATAAGGAAGGTGTTGAATACTCCCCATTGGAAATAAGTTTATCAATTTCTTATTTGCGACCCCCTATCCAGCCTCTCCCATATGTTTGTTTCTGCCAAATTTCCTCTTTCTCATGTAAATCAAACCCCCGAATATCCAATATCCATTAATTGACACTCCTCCAAAACCTCCCTAAATGTTTCCATCCTCCTTTGATCTCTTTATACTCCCCTATTTTTCTCAAAAGAATACAAAATTTCGTTGAAATCGCCACAAAAAAGCCAAGGATGATTATGTTCTTGGCCTAATCTTCTAAGCAGATCCCATGCGTTATTCTTATGTTTTAGATATAATGATCTATAGAACCCCGTAAATCTCCACTCTTCTTGGATATTATATTCTTGGATCAAAACATCAATATGCCACTTTGAGAAACTCTTCACCTCTACTTTAACTTCACCATTCCATGCTAGACACAATCCTCCCCGAGTCCCCCAAGCTTCTACTTTAATTCCATTCGTAAAACTGCAACTCTTTCTAACCCTTTCCATATTTTTGTCTAATTTTGTCTCCATTAAGAGGACCATATAGGGATTATGCTGCTTAAGTAAATATCGTAGCCTCCGAACCACCCGTGGACTCCCCAACCCACGGATATTCCAGCATAAGTTTTTATTATGCCCGGTCAGCTGACCTATTGGCAGCCGCCGATCCTAGATTGTTTGGTACTTCATTTTGTTCTGAATTTTCCAAAATTACTCCTCTTAGAACCTCCCCTCGATCAGCCATATCTTCTATCTTTAGCCTTTTCGCCCCATCTTCATATGACACTTCTACAGCATTTTTGCCGCCAGTAACTTCTAGAAAATTTCACTTCTCACCCACCCTTTCGCACCTTTGATTCACGGATTGATTCGTTTGAATTAACCTTCTCCAACTAGACCTCTTTAATGCTACTGTGGATTTACCCATCTCCATATTATTATCATTCACCACACCAATCTCTGACTCATTAATATCTGTCTCTGACTCTTGTAACCCTTCCAGCGAGCTTGCCATTTGTCTTTCACCTTTTACCTTTTCTTGCGAAATTTGAAGATTTGCGATCATGTCAGTATCGCCAAGTTCTTTTATCAAATTACCTGTATAAGAAACTTGAGTACCAAACTTTTTTGCATACGCATTTAACTTCATACTCTCTTTCCCTATCAAATTTGATTCGGCTTTCAATGCTATTGAGTATGGCGGATCATTACTAACTTTGTTTTTTTTGCAGGGCTTAACATCAAACAATCATTGAGACTATGCCCCATTCTTCCACACCTGAAATAGAATGTCGGTAATTTTTCATGTTTGAAAGAAATCCACGATTTAACACTGTTATCACTTAAAACAAAAATCCCTCTCCTTAGTGGTTTCTGCACATTCAAGTGAACTCTAATTCTGCAGTTATCACCATTAATTTCAGACCTAATTATTCCTCTAAAAGTACCTCCTATAGCATGCAATAAATCATTCCTATCAAATTCTGGTAAGCACGTACCAATTTTGATCCAGAATGGTGAAGAAATAAGACGAATCTAATCTCGCTCAATCGGTCTGTTCAGTCGATCAAATAAAATAACATTCTTACGAAAAGCCAGGGTCTTCCTTCTATTACCGTCTCCGGATCTTCTTTTAAATAAAAAACAATTAAGAACAGATTTTGTCCTACCAGTTGAATCTCACACTTTTTCTTTGTTTTCTAGATACTTTTCATCTGCGCCCTAAAACTTTCTGGATTGAAAGACTTCTTTGTCCAAATTGAACTTATCAAAGTCGGTTTGTCATTCGGCACCACCCTTGAACTCTTTACTGATAATTGAATTAGTCCTTCTGCTAGCAAGGATATCTCCTCACTACTCTCCCTTTCCTCGCCACCACCCTCCTCCATCCCAAGCTGCAACAATTACCACTCTCTTTAGGACTCTATGGAGAGCACTCTTGGTTTCCAAGGGAGACTCATTGTAGTTGATTTAATTTAATTTTTATTTGAACTGTATTTGCAAAAAATAATGAAAAGAAGAATTATAATTTTCGTTTTACTTTGATGTGAATTGTTTTTAGTTGACTGAAGTGGAACTTTGATGTGAATCGTATTTGTATTTGTACTTTTGACACGTTTAATAATTTGTATTGTGTTTGTGTTTATATTGTTGACATTAAAAAATGCAACAACTTATAAGTTTTTCAAAGTATGCTTTATAATTCACAAATGACATTTAATAAAATAATACATTAGTATTGATATGTTTAACTAAACTATTAACTAAACTAAGTCAAATACATGTATTAAAATGCCTCCCCAATATTGGGTTAATTATTTTTTGGATGATGATGAAATTTATAATCCAAGAATGCAGTTAAATTGTTAGAAAAAAATAAAAATAATAATATATAGTAACTTTAAGCTATACAAACAAATTAACCAATGATACCTGAATAAGCACAAAGTGAAGTATTAACATGATCAATTCTATTGGTTGGTCTTCCTCCTAAGCAAGCCCGCACAATCTCTTTAATCTGCACCAAGACAACATCTTCAGTAAAGAAAGATACACAAAAATACCTCTTGTTCCTTTGTCTCCATATCACATACAAATATGCACTCCAAGCAAGCTTGAGTATAGTAACAAATAAGGACTTTCCTTTAAGTTTCAATATCGCCCAAGATAATTCTTAACTCTAAGTTCTCACAGCATTATGAATGGAGCAAAGGCGCAAAACTGACTACCACACTTTCCTCGAAAAATTACACTCAAAGAAAATGTAATCACGTTTCTCTGCAGCATCCATATAGAAAAAGCAATAAGTGTCAACTAAAATCTCAAAAGCAAGCAAACGATCTCAGGTTGGGAGTCTATTAAGAATGACCATCCAAGCAATAAGAGAATGTTTGGGAACATGTAAAGGGAACCATAGTAAATAGTGTCATTCCACCTTCATACAACGAGTTCTAATTGCCTTCAGCAATCGAGAAATTCTCACTTTAGCATTAGCAATTTGTTGAGAAGTGACAGTAACCAAAGGTTTCAACTTAAGCATCCTTCTCCAATTCCAGCTACTCATTGAAATAGGAGCCACGTCCTGAAAACTGTTACCCTTTAACATATATTTACTAACCCAAGTAATCCAAAGATACCTTTCTCCTGCAAGCAAAGAACGGATAAGCTGCAAAATACAAGCTTGATTTCATTCTACCACATTTTTTAGTCCCAAACCACTATCAGATTTAGGTAAACAAATCACCTTCCAACAAACATGAGCTCTTCAACCCAAACCAACCTTCCATTTCCAAAAGAAGTTAAGATAGTATTGATAAACCTTCTTAGAACACTTTTAGGCATTAGAAATTGACGACTCCAATAGGCTTGCACACTAAATATCACAGCCTTAATGAGTTGCAGTCTACTAGCATAACTCAAGTGCTTAGTAGACTACCATTGAATCCTATTGGTTAAAGCAGCATAGTTAGATTGAGACAACTTTTGAGAAATAAGAAGAGCACCAAGGTACCTCATCAGTAGCTTATCAACTTTAAATCATCTGCAAGTAGTCATGAGAGCCAACTCCTCTTGAGGCAACCTAGCAATAAACAATTCACTTTTAGAGGCATTGAGTTACAACCCAGAAAGTAAGTAAAACTGCTGAAAAACACAATAAACACTAGCCACTAAATTAGCAGTACCTTTAAAAAAGTAAGAAGATCATCGACAAACATTAGATGAGTCAACCGCACTCAAAGACACTTAAGATGATACTTGGAGAGAGCATTTATGACAACAACATCTTATAACTTGGATAACACATCCATTGCAAGTACAAAGAGGTAGAGAGAGAGAGGATCTCCTTGTCTAATACATTTCCTCCCTCGAAAGAACACCACAAGGCTTCCATTAAGGGAGATAGAGAACCGATGAGTAGTTAAATAAACTTTAATCCAGTTCAAGAACTTTTTCAGGGAGCTCTTGAGCTCGAAGTACTAAAAACAAAAAGCCCTAGTGCAACTTTAATCCAGTTTAAGAACTTTTTCAAGGAGCTCTTGAACTCGAAGTACTGAAAACAAAAAGCCCTAGTGCAAAGAATCAAACGCCTTTTGAAGATAAACCTTAAAGGTACATCTAGGAGAAATATGTCTTCTACCATACCCTTGCATTAGCTCATAAACCAACATGGTATTATCAGTGATACAATGCCCTCTAACAAAGGCACTCTGACTATTAGAAATCAAAGCAGGCAAAAAAGAAGTCATTCTATTAACCAAAACCTTGGTTATGCACTTATAAACTGCACTGCAACAAGAAATAGGCCGAAAATCCTTTACATAGCTAGGATAATCACACTTGGGGACCAAGGAAATTGAAGTTGCATTAAAGGAAGCCAATAGAGTGGAGGATGCAAAAAAAAAAAAAAAAAATACTAAACAACCTCAAGAAAATCAGGCCCCACTATACCCCATGCAATTTTGAAGAAAAATGCTGTGAAACTGTTAGGACCAAGAGCTTTCTCATTCCCTTGCCCAAAAATAGCTATCTTTATCTCCTCATTGGTAATAGGGCTAATCAACACACGATGAACATTGTTAGATAGTTTAGGCAGTAACTCCTAAAACAAAGAATTTGGGCACTCAACAACATTGAAATCAATTGCGCCAAGAAGATTTTGATAAAACCCTAAAATATCTGCAGAAATTTGATTAAGAGATTCCAATCGATTACCAGCTGCATAAAAAATAGAAGTAACATTGGGTTAATTATTCCTTTTGTAGTAAGAGGTAATTTAATTATCATGTAATAAATAAGCTTTTCTTTATGTTATTATTTAAGTAATAAAACTGGACAATAGTTTATTGACGCTATTACACCTATTTAATTATCTATATTGTTAATTCTAAAAAAAAATTTATATATATTATTATTTAAGTCTCTCACTGAATTGTTGTCATGAGTCAATTGAACAATAACTCGGTCAGGGAAATTATAGAAAAATCAATAGAATAAAATAAAAATGTGTATGTTGAGATTTGAACCCACCTAATTGAATTGATAAAATCTTAAATTCACCACTTAACCAAAACTTTATTTTTATAAGTTTTATACATTTCCATTTTATATAATGACTTTTTTGGCCCTTCAACTTTACAAAAAAAAAGGGTCATTTAAACATCTATTTAATTTCTCGTCTATTTTATTCCTTAAACTTGCATTTTTTTATCAACTCACTACAAAATGGAAAGAAAAGTCAACGTTTGTTAATTTTGCTGATGTGACATACATGTGAATTGCCACATGGATTATATGTAAGCATTTAATTAAAATTTTAAACTTAATTTTTTTATAAAATTTATAAAAAAACTATTTTTAAAAATTAAAAATCCTTAAAATTATTAAAAATATAAAAATACATTTTTAAATATTTTAAAAAATTTAAAAATTAATTAAATGTTAACGTTTTATCTATGTGTCAATCCACATGTATGTCATATCAACAAAATTAACAAATGCTAACTTTTCCATCCATTTCGTGGTAAGTTGACAAAAAAGATGCAAGTTCATGGACTAAAAGAGTCAAAAAATTAAATGAAGGCTTAAATGACTTTTTTTCCGTAAAGTTAGAGGGCCAAAAAAATCATTATGCCAAATGAAAATGTATAAAGTTTATAAAAATAAAGTTTTGGTTAAGTGGCCAATTTAAGGTTTTACCAATTCAATTAGCATGGTTTAAATCCCACCATATGCAACCTTTTTATTTATTGATTTTTATTAAAATAAAAAAACTAAAATACTCTCAAATAATATAAATAATTTTAATTACAGAAAAATATTTTTACAATTTCCCTGATTGAGTTGGTGCTCGATTGACTCATGACACCAATTCAATCATAGACTTAAATAATAATATAAATAATCTAGCATGCCTGTTCTTGCTACCAAGATCTATTCTAAATCAAAAGTTAACAACGTCATTGATTTCAAAGTCCACGGTTGATATCCATTCTCACAGTATTATACTTTGCAGCATTATGTGAATGTGTGTTAAAATTGATATATTTTCTTAATTTCTTCTTATCTTACAAAAAAATTACAATTTATAGATTCAAGATATGTAATCATGACATTCTTTAAAGTTCTATTTACTTTTACCTATATTTTAGTGTACAAAACATAAATAAATAAACTTCGAGATAAAATAAAATTCAATGACTATCAGTCATTCGCACTAATAAAAACAATCCACTAATGTATAACAAAACCATTAATTTCTATAAATAACTTATGCAATAATTCTATATAAAAGATGAAAGAAAATAGAAATCCCGCAAATGAAATTTAATTGTTTGAGTTATCATGTATCTACACATTAACATGATAAAAAATAAATTATTCGTTAGACACATTTTTTAAATAAATATAATTATTTTATAAATATTTTCCAAAAAATAAATAATATAACTTTTGGTATTTAAAAAATATAGAGAACAGTGAATTAATAATAAAATGATATAATTGTTAATATAATGAAAAAACTTTTGAAAATGAAGCATGTGATAAATGTGTAGTGAAGTTGGTGTAAGTTAGTTGTATTTTGTTCGTTTGTCAACAACAGTAATTAGCTGCAAAGTCCACGTATGTAAATTCTTACTTGTTAATTCTGATTTCTCTCAATTCATTATTGTTTATATTCTTTCACTAGTTGTTTTAGTAATAACTATTAGTTACTTACAGTATTCCAACAAAAGCTAGTATAATACAAATAGATGGATTTCCTCTCGAGCGAGGTAATATCTAATCTTGAAATCAAATCTAAAACATAAATCTATTGTGATTATTATTATACCAATTATTAGACCTAAAGATGGAAATGAAGTTCTGGGGTAAGTAATAAGATGGATTAAACCTGCCACACTTCCAGCTGAAAATTGAATTTTCAGACTTTCAATACATCAACTTACGCTTGCTTACTGAATCAGATGTTTAACAGAATCGTTATACGGCGAAAGAAACAAGGGAAAAAAAAAAAAAAAAAACCTAGACGGGGTATCCATCAAATCTTGCCATTTTGAACGATGATATTGTTCTTAGGTACAGGTTACAGTCTGAAGCAGGCTTTGACAATTGCTAAGCACTAAAGGGTTTCTTACAAACTTTGTTACATATGCAAGCGTCTAGGAGGGATGGGAACAGTAGGGGGATTGGCTATTGTGTCGTTTGGTCCCAGATCATCTATGGGGGGCCGCTGCTTATGGTGATTTGTTGCAGACTGGTAAGCCATTGCTAAGGCTAATGCCTGCAGTGAGAAAATGGGAGGAATAAAATGAGACACAAAACAGTTGCATTCTGCGATTCTGATGATTATAGTTACTTTCTATATCCACTGTATGCTACAATCCACATTAGAACTAAAAGTGGATCAAGTCCATGGATCATGGATCCGGAAACTTACGATGTGATCATGGTTAGGAGGAGCATATATGCCCGTGTTGACTGTGGTTCGTCTATGAGTACCAGTTGGAGGTGGATTAGGTATGTTTTTGAACCCAGTCGGAACAACAATTACTGGCAAACCTACGAGATTTCCCATGCATACTCGCTCCCAATCCGTCGCATTTCCAATGAATGCAT
The DNA here is from genome assembly GCA_025698475.1 of Gossypium anomalum. NCBI lineage: Eukaryota > Viridiplantae > Streptophyta > Magnoliopsida > Malvales > Malvaceae > Gossypium > Gossypium anomalum. Next base: position 8,304,317 of record CM046967.1, on the reverse strand, counting down.
CAACATTGAAGTTTTCTTTCACTTCTTGGATTAACTTTCCACGAGCTCTTTGTGCCTGTAGAACATTATAAAAATAGTGAAAATAGAGGGGAAAAAACATCACGAGAAAAAATGAAAAATGATTCTATCTTTTCTCTCTAGATTTCGGATTAAGCACTATCCACTCCAGTGCTAAATGATCAGACGGGCTACTTTTAGACCTAAATCTCCATATCTTTGAAGACTGTTTCCGGTTTTCCTACTCAAAAATTGAAAGTAAAAATTGAAAGTAAAAGAAGTACGTGTCTTCTAAATAGCTCCTTAGAAAATGTTTTCAAAAGTTATATGATTTCATCCAAACTATAATATCAACCAATAATTAGAGAGTAAAAAACAGACCTGCAAATAATCTACAGCTGAAACCACACGTGCACGACGTAACTCAATAGGCCATTGATCTTGAGCTTCATAATCATCATCCTTCCCAGATCGTTGCCATTCATCAAAATGTGCTAACACGTCAACATCCATCGTGAAATTTAGGATGCCTTGAATAGAATCGACAGTGTAATTCATTTTGAAAGGAACCACCTTAACACCTTTTGATTCAAGCACATGAACAACCTGGTTTTAGAAAAAAGTCAGACCTTACGAGTTACTTCAATAGTTACTTTATATCAAAGTTATCTCTAAGAGAAAAAGATATAATATTGCAGTTCAATCAATTAATTTATAGCAATTCTGACATATGTTGTTTTTATTTATTTATTATTGTGTATCTGTTGCGGTTGCATAACAAACTCAAGCTTTAGCCAGATGTTTATGAAATCTAACCTCCATGTCAGCATCGTCAAGATAACCAACTGTAAGCTTTGTGATATCAACAGAGAATGGGTCACCAAAGGGAATGTCTCTTGAAGAAAGATCATCTGGATCTTTCCCTCGGATGACATCTAGAATAACCGCACAATCAGCAGCATTTCGACAGAATGGACCAAGCTTGTCCTGTTAAAAGGAGAGCATAGAAAGTTATTGGAACATCACACCCAGAGGCTGGAGAAAAAATGGGGGCTGGATAATTAAATACTTTCAGTCAAAGAAGATTCCTCTCCCTAATGGTATTACCAAGCTTTCTGATAGGCTCATCACACCGGTTCGTCCAACTGAACCAAAAGTTGGCCGCAATGCTGTCACACCACACCGAGATGCAGGGTAAGTAATGGAACCGGCTGTTTCTGAACCAATTGCAAATGGAATCATACCTGTAATGAAAATTTAATTTCTTAGACGAAGCAATGTGCATCTGGTTTAGGTTCAATACTAGATCAACATGTTTGATCATGAAAAAGATTGTTAGACCTAAAAATACTATGGCTTATTTCATGTTTAGTATAAATACTGGAGGACATGAATGATAAATTGAACTTAAAATAAAAAATACCAGCTGAGGTGCAGGCAGCAGGCCCAGCTGATGAGCCCGTAGAGAATTCCTCAATGTTCCAAGGGTTCCTAGTCCTACCACCGAACCAGATGTCATCATATGCCAGTGATCCAGTAACAAGCTTTGCTACAAGAACTGCCCCTGCAGATTTTAACCTGCATTGACAATTCATAAGAGTGAATAATGTCATCTAACTAAAAAAACTTTCCATAAGATCACAATGATTTCAGTTTTCACTGATGCATAATACCTCTTATACACCCATGCTTCAATATTAAGCACTTGATTTTTGAAAGTTGTTGAACCCCAAGTTGTCTTGTACAGAGGTACTGAGATTATATCCTTCAATCCATAAGGGATGCCATGTAGAGGTCCTAAAATACAAATAATTCTCAAACCAATAAAAAAATTGACAATAAACTAATACAGAAAGAGCTGTTTTTTTTAACTTCGTTAAGCAGGCAAGCATTTGCCACCATTCTAAAAAGTTGGATAAAATAATGTAACCTGAACAAGAACAAATTGTGAGCGAAAGAAGAAGAAAATTGCAGCAAATTTATTCTAACAAAAAGTTTTTAACATTATGGCCGAAGGTGATAATTGTATAGTGCAGCAAGTTGTTTAAAAGGTACCTAAATGCACTCCTTGAGAGAGCAACTTGTCAGCTTCTTTCGCTTGCTGGTAAGCTAAATCTTCAGTATAAGAAACTACAGATTCAAGTACTGGATTGTATCTGGTATTTTAGCGATAAAGAATCAATGTGTTTGAGGGAAAAAAAGGGTATTAGACATTATAAATGCATAAACATAACCGGATTTATTATTTCTACCTTCTCAATCTCTTAAGAAAAATTCCCGTAAGCTCCTCAGAAGTAATCTGTTTTTTCTTTATGAGTTCTCCTAGTTCGAGAACCTGATAATAAAGACCGGGAAAGTCGCATACAATAATCAGATCAAAGCCATTTGTTTTATTTTATAAAAGCTATATCAATTGACTCACACTCATAAAGGCTATATCTTCTTCATTGTTTGGCCTTTGAATGCCAGAAGCTGAAGGATGATTAAACCTGCTGGCCTTGCCTTGTGATTGCTCCTTGCTCCACTCGGGGTTAAAAACCAGAGGAGAAGGGTTATGCAGCCCTCCATTAATAGAAGCAACTAACTTCCTGTTGGCTCTTATTATAGGAATATTGAACTCTTTTGCACCCTTTGCAATCTCAAGAACCTGAAAGAATTAATCAAATTAAAGATGATAATATTAGATAAAGCATACCCACTTCAAGCAGGATTATCTGAAATGAAGTTATAATGCTAAAATTCATCACCTTTATATCGTTAAAGAAATCAGCATCCAATAAAGTCAACCCATGTCTAATTTGTGAAGCTTCAGTAATGTTTTTCGGACATTCATTGCCATTTTTACTGTCCTGACAAAAGCACAAGTGAAATGTCCATAAAAATAAGGTTAGGAAATAAAGCAGACCCACAATGCCTTGCATTTGCTTGTGATGTTTCAATACCTGGGTGCAAGGCTACGAGAATGAATCATAAGGTCCATAACTTTCTGACAAAACATATCCCAGATTATTTTATAGTTTTTCACCTGTTTTACAGATGTTAGGTAAAAGGGGAAAATATCTCCTATAAAAGAAAGTGAGTGAAGAGAAAAAAAAAGCATAGCACATATGATCATGATCTATGTTTCTCGGACTAAGGTCCAAGTGTTCGACATGAATACGTTTCTAACATTGGTATGCTCAGTTTTTCATGACTTCCCCTATATTTCATTAGTTCATTTTTTGGGTTAAAGTATCTAGGATGGACATATATTCAAAAAGGCTTGATTCTCGAAATGCTTAATAGATCATGGAACCCAGATAAAATAGCAAATTCAGACGTGCCTAAAAGAAGATTCTGACAGTAACTATAGCTCCTTCAACTATAAGGATTATGTTCAAATATCAATCATATGCTTTAAAATTATAAGGCAGAATTTATGTTCATAATGGGAATAAATTTGAAATATCAAATTCAAAGCACGCATCCATCAAGCGGCCTCTCCTCTACAAGTAGATAGACATTGACTAGCTTATGACAACAGATATAGGAAGAGACGGCGAGGGTTTGTACCATTTCTAGGAGAGTGGCAGCTCGACGGCAAGGACAAGTTGGTAAAATAGCTGACTTGTTGATGTTGGTCAACTCTTGTTGGGCTTGAAACTGTGACGGCAAATCTGCAAAAGAATCGGCCAAGGAATAGAAGAGTAGTAAAAAGAGGGAGGCCATGAAACGTGTCGAAGGCCGAGATGACATGTTCCGACACTTGTCGAGAAACCAAGTCGCTGTGCTCCCGGCGGGTGTTGTTGGGCTTTGCCTCTTCAATGACCGACTGACCGTCATGCCACTGAATTCGAATCTACATAACTCTATATAAAAGGGTCCTTCCATTTTGTCCACACGTGGCAAATTTTTATTTTTTTTACATTTTAGGTCTCTTAGGTTAAATTTGATATTTTATAATATCATTAATTAATTTAGATAATTGATATCGTTAAAATTTTTATTAAAATCCTATAAGATTATACCTAATTTGAAAATAAAATTTTAAATTAGAAAAATCTTAAAAATAAAAATAAAAAAATTAGATTTTAAAAATATAAAATAATAAAATAAATTTTAATCTCTAAATATGTATTCTACAATTTAATATAATTAAATAATCAGCCTAACCCGAATATAAGTGCAACATGGTAATTAGAAGTTATTGAAAAATTTGGTGTCTGTTAAGAGTATTTATTTACTTATTTGGCTTTCAACCGAAAAAGGTACTTAATTGGGTTGATTATGGGTTCAATTAAGCTTAATTATGGTAGGTGGAGTGTGAACTGTGAAGGCGTTTAACCATGGATTAAAGCGATTCATTTGCCTCTGCTTGGCATGTTCCTTGACCGACATTGCGCTCGAAATTCACGCCACTGTGGATTATTTAATTTGCACGAAAAATTAATTAGGGCCCTTTGGATTCCCAGCAAGTTTCAATGAGATGTGTTTAGCACTTTTAATTGGACTGAAATGGTATTTGGGTTGGGAAACAATTTTAGTGAGACCACCACACGTCATTTTCATTATGCCTACTCCCACTTTTCCTTTTTTAACCATTTATTTCGCATTTTAACTTTATAATTTTTTTATTAAATCACTTTAAAATTAATAAAAAAATTAATTTTTTTAAATTTTATCAACGTAACATGCATAGATTGTTTCATAAATGACCCTTTAATATTTAATTAACTTTTAAGATTTTTAAAAATAAAAAAATTATAAATTTATTTTTTAAAATTAAAAATTATTTATATTATTTAAAAAGTATAAAATTTATTTTCTAAAAAAATAATATTTTTAAATTTAAAAAATTAATTAAATACTTACATGTCATTCACGTGACAATTCATGTTCATGCTACGTCACGAAGTTAACAAATATTAACTTTTTTTTAATCATTTTGAATTGATTTGAAAAAAAATTGCATGTTCAAAAATTTAAAGAAGCGAAAAATTAAATGAAATATTAAAATAACTTTTATAGTAAAATTGGAGTTCCAAAAAATTTACATTATATTTAGTTCGCTGTAATAGAATATAACTATAATATAATAGAGTTGTAATCATTAATTTAATTATTTGGTTGAATAGAATAAAATAAAACTGTTATTATACCATTTCCACCTTTTTCACATAATGTCTTTTCTTTCTAATTTTGAAAAATAATGGTAATTGGTAATTTTTTAACTTAAAAATAAGATTTATTTTTATTTAATAAATTAATAAAATATTTATTATATAAGTGATATAGCTTAACTATAAATAAATAACAAAAATATTATTTAAATAAGATTATCATTATCAATAATTTTTTATTTATTAAAAATAAAACTTCATATGCAAATAATTTGATATTTTATAATTATTAATTTTAAAACGTCAAATATTTTTTTATTGAAAACGTTAACCATTTTTGAAAAGTCTATTATATGTAAAAAATTTCCCTCCTCGCTATTACAATTTTGACTTAATTCAAACTACTAATTCTAATTTCACCTTATAGTAATCATTTCAATTTTGTATAAAAAAAATCTAAATCATTTATCTTTAAAGTTTTCTTCCTAAAAGCTTAAGGTTATAAATCACACAATAAATTTGTTTGCACTTTCAATGTCGTTAATCAACAGATAAATGCTATAATTTCTCAATACAAAGTTTATACAAGTCCTTTTAAATATATATGAATTTGAGACTTACTAATATACTCGGTAAGTGTAATAAATTCCATCAATTAAAATATAGCTAAGATAACATATTCAATAGAATAAAGTACAAGATAAAATATGATCACTTGAAATATGTCTTTAATGTAATATTAATCCAGTCTTGCATAATTCAAGAAATCTTATTATTTAATACAATCAAATCCTCAAGATATATTGCTTCATATTAATTTTTAGACACGGTAGGTTATAATATCTATCATAGTGTTAGTTACAATAGCCACTTCCATTGATACTACGCAACATACTTAAAATAAGCTTTCCCCAACAATATTAATATTCACACTATATAAAATTTTAATATATGTTTAATTTTTAAATCAAGTAAAGTTAATTATACCAAAGATGAAAATATTTTGGAACTTAGTTTTGTCAATTGGTGGTCTGTCGTATTATTAAATAATTTATTTATTTAGTTTTCCCTTCACCAAAAACAAATCAACCTTTCCGGATTATTTCAGCTGAAAAGGGGAGGGAACTTTGGGAATCAAAATAAAAGATTTAACTGTTTGACTTTTAAAGTTTTTTTTTTTTTAAACTGCCTAACCTGCACGTTCATACACTGGATTACTTCAAAACAACGGCCTCGCTCGGATCCTCTCCTATTTTCAACCTGGATTTAAATGCAACTCACTTAAAATTAATATACACTTGTCCTTATCATATTTCAACCTCCCAAGGCCTCCATTTCTCCATCCGTGAGTTCTTTTTTTGGTGGATCTCTTTCAATTGTGCAGATTTTCATTTCTTTCTGTTTTTTTTTTCTTTTTTGGGTTCATACGATTCTTTTTTTTTTTTTTTTTTGTTGGTACAAACGATTCTTGGTAGTTGATATTAGATAAGGTCTCCAGGTTTTCGATTAGTCGGTTGGATTCTAGGATTGGGATTTCTTGAACATGTGATTCTGGAGAGGTTAGCTTTAGATCTTAAAGTATGTAGCCCATGTTTTATTAATTTCTTTCCTTCGAATTTTGGGCTGTTAAATACATTGAATGGGTATAAGCATCACAAAAGAAACAAAACGCCTAAAAACAATGCTATTGCATTGGTACTGCTTTGATGAAATCTGCCTTCATTACTAACTTAATTGAACTTGAATTTTGGCCAAATATCCCTTAGTTAATCTGATTTCTTTATGCACTTTTTTTTGGGTTAAGTGGGGCTGGTGCTGAAGAGTGTCTGTATAACATGCGAATAAAGTTTCTCTTTTAATGGTTCTTATTGTAGTTTAAAAGTTTAAGACTTTGTATATGCATAAAATAAGTAGTGAGCTTTAAACAGTTTGTATAACTTGAAGGAGACAGTGTTCTCTTAGGAGTTGGGATAGGTTGTTTGCTGCTCATTCCATTTTAGCTGTCTTCTACTTGCATGATCTACTATCTGTAAATGTAAGAAAATGTCTTTTATCTATGCCTTTTATGACAATAATTCCTTATCTCTTGAGTTGGTTTCTAAAAGTTCTATCCTTGAAGCACCTTTGGGGACTGGGTTCCTAATTGTTTAAGAACCAAATCGGTTGACATTCTGATGGTCGTTTTTCAATTTATTGAGTAAATGGAATACTAAGTGAAGAATAAATTTCATCTGTGTTATCAGCTCGATTGCACATTCTAGTTTCTACAGCATGCTTAAGGTCCCAGAGCATCAGGTTGCAGGTCACCTAGCCATTGATGGAAAACTTGGTCCCCTCGTAGATGATTCAGGACGTTTCTACAAGCCTCTCCAGGGTGATGGACGTGGTAACAAGGAGTTGGCTTTCTATGAATCTTTTTCTTCTGATACACGGGTTCCAGAACACATCCGCAAGTATTTTCCTGTTTGCTATGGCAGTCAACTTTTGGAAGCATCAAACGGATCTGGCTTGCTCCATTACCTTGTTTTGCAAGATATAGTTTCAAGTCATCGCAATCCATCCATCATGGATGTTAAGATTGGTTCCAGAACATGGTACCCTGAAGCATCTGACAACTACATCCAGAAGTGCCTTGAGAAGGATAGAAGAACCACCACTGTGTCCCTAGGCTTTAGAATAGCTGGTTTGCAGCTATATGAGGGAAAGGAATCAGGATACTGGAGACCAGGAAGGAAGGAAGTCCAGAGTTTTACAGTGTATAATGTCAGATCCATTCTTAGAAGATTTGTTTCATCAAATTCTTCCATTGGTAATGAGAACTCTGATTGTTCGTTTGCTCCTAGCATATATGGTGGTTCAGCGGGGATTCTGGAACAATTATTGGAGCTGAAAGCATGGTTTGAGGATCAAACGATTTACCATTTTCATTCATGTTCACTTCTCATCTTGTTTGATAAGGAATCTGTTTCAAAGGGAAGTACTCCAGTTCCTGTAATTAAACTCATAGATTTTGCTCATGTTGTGGAAGGTAAAGGTGTTATTGATCATAATTTCTTGGGTGGACTCTGCTCTTTGATAAAGTTTGTTTCCGAAGTTCTCTCTGATTCAAAGGAATCCTCAATCAAAGATTGTGTGGAGGCTGAGAAGCCAGGCATTTGTACTGATAATGGAAATTGCCAATAGAGTTAAAATGGAAGGACACCGTTTCCAGAGTTCTTACTTAGTTTTTTGCTCTGTTTTGAGTGTTGGTTTTTTTCCCCAGGAAAATTGTGATTTCTTTCTTTTTGGTTTAGAGATTGATATTTATGTTTCAATAAAAATTTTCAGAAATGAAGATCCCTTTCTCTTTAACTGTATCACTTTTTGGCATGGTATTAGACATTCAATTTATTGTTCCTGGAGATTGATAGTGGTGGAAAGGCTTAAAGCCAATAGATGCTTCACTGTGATGGAATGCTGTCAAAAAGGTGTTAACAAGCCATGACGGTGGAGACCTCTAAGTATGATCCACGTATACCATAACTTAGTCGCTTTTTTTTTCCCTTTCCTGTAAATCAACGCCACTTTCGTTTCAACATCATTGCTATGGTCCATTATCTGTCAACACTATTAAGTTTGCTGGAAAACAGGTACTAGCAATGTTTGATTTGAAAGTCTGCAATATGTGTAAAGATTTCCATCATTACAATGCGATGTTCCAGTAGCTGTTTTGCGATATATGGTCTTTTTATCATTGATATTTCACTGCAATTGTCCATGTTAACACATAAGGGGATGTGGATGGTTTTTATTTAGTAGTACAATCGCGAGTCATAAATAATACCTACTCAACATAAAACCGAAATATATTCGAATTCATATCAGAATGAATTTAAACAAGACCTCCAAATGACATTGGGCGATCAAGGCACCATGACGGTTTTATAATTAGTTTCCATTTCATGGGGCCAGGTTTGACTTGAATGGCTTAAACCCTTTCAGCATGGCCTCTAAGTTACCATGATTAAGAAACTGTCAAAAACAGAAGGAATAAAGGACATAGAAGAGTAAGCTTTAAGGTTTAGCTTAAAGTTTAGGACACCAAGACTTAGTAATTCCATAAGTGTTTAGATATAGTGCTCCCAGAATTGACTGCACACCTTATTAAAATTGTTTCACTACCAGTGCCCGCAAATTATAATTAGACTCATGTCATGTTGCTTCTGCAAGTTGCACTAAGAAGGCAAAGGCTAAGGTTAAGGCTAAGACCTTCGGCCTAAGGCTAACCTGTAGACTCTTTTTCCTTTCCCATTATGGCAAAGAAAAGTTGCAGAGTCAATTAACATCTGAATCATGTTTAGACAAGTTGAAAATATTGGGCCCATGCCAGAGTTTGCTGTTGTTTTCATGAAAGATTGAAGGGAATTCTCAGCAAAAGAAGACCCATCCTAGTATTTGAAGCATAGATAATCTTTTCTTTAAAGCAACGGACTTCTTGAAATGAAATCCATATGAAACCCAGTAGTGAACTCCAAGCCTAAATGAATAACTTTCAGTTCTTCCAACCTCTAAATGTTAATATATATACAAACACTGCCAATAAAACAAGCTGACATCCATAGTTTCATAAAAGAGAAAAAACAGAATAGAAAACCAAGTATGAATCCAACTCTTGTTTTCTTCATCATCATCTTATGCAGTACTTCCATCAGCATTTGCCTGGCAGATAATGATAATCTTCAGGATGCTTGTCCGACCAACACGACAGTTACACGAATGGTGTTCATAAACGGTTTCCCTTGCAAGAACCCTTCAAGCATTAGTTCTGCAGATTTCACGACATCAAATCTAAAACATGCTGGAGATACAGACAACTTTCTTCATTCCTCAGTAAATATAGTCACTGCTGCAGATTTCCCAGGCCTGAACACCCTCGGCCTATCCATCGCTCGAACCGACCTCGATCTGGATGGCATGGTAATGCCTCATTCTCACCCCAGAGCCTCTGAGTTATTCTTTGTTCGCAAAGGCATCGTTCTTGCAGGTTTCATTGACACCAACAATACTCTCTTCGAGTCCTTAATCAATGAAGGAGATGTGTTCTTGTTTCCCAGGGGCCTGCTCCATTTTTGCATGAACGCTGGTTATGAGCCGGCCATTGCTTTCTCTGTGATGAATAGCCAGAACCCTGGTGTGGTGAGCATTGGTGGCGCCGTCTTTGAGACTGACAAACTACTGATAGATAAGATTATAAGAAGATTGATCTCTGTTCGGGGAACAAATATGGCTAACTTTTCCAAAATTCATATCCAGTAAAAGCCTTGGAAACATGGTGTTTTAAGTACATGGTTTTTCTACTGCATGAGGTGAAAAATTGCAACCTGTGATTTAAAAAGTGCTTAATTATTTGAGTGATTTGATGTTTCACTTTGTAGAAAAGAAAGTTCTTTCTTGGGAATCTGCCTTTTAGTCTATGTATAGTATTAATTTTCTCTTGTATTTAGAGTCATAATTAATGTCTCTAAATCTTGATTTGTTTGAAATGGTATTGTGTTGAATAATGACTTTTTTTTTTAAAGAAAAAAATTATATATTCGAAAAGAAAAATAATTATGTAAAAAAAAAAAATGAAGTTTATGTAAAATGAGAAAGAGTTTTGATAAAAATATCATCTCATATTTGGTAAATAAGTTATATTAATAGAGTGTTTTTTTTAAACAACTGAAAAAGAGGGGAAATGCGTAAAAAAAGAAAAAAGAAAAAAGAGAGAGCCATATTTTTAAAACCAATAAAATTCAGGCGGTGAAATAGAAATATTTTATCCTCTGTATAAAATAAAATTTCAAAACCGACATTTCGTCAAGCTATTCCGCGCCAAACCATAGCTCCGAAAATCAACTGAAAGAAGAACCAAGGCAGAAGAAAAGTCAATGGTTCTCATTTGTTTTTTGCTGGATCTACGAAGCCTCTCACCTCCATTGCTTAGAGACATAAAGCAGGTAACCGATCGCACAACCTGAAAATCGGAATTTACTTTAAATTGAATCGATCAATTAAGAAATTTAGTTGCGATTTTCGCAGTCACTGTTACAGATGGCTAATTTCTACACTATTTCATCGAATTGGAGGAATAAATTAGATTCTCTCAGAGATAGAATCGGTTTGTGCTACGTCATCAAAAACCGCATTTCTTCGTCCGATGAGGTAACACGTTTTGATTTAATCGGAGATTCCAATGGATGAGATGTGTTTTTCAATTTCGACTTAAATCTGATGCATTGTCAACAGCTAAAGGTGGCGTATGGTCCGAGAGGAGACTATAGTCTTCGTGATTTTCACCATGCTGTTAATAGTTTGCCCACCGATTCGTTTTCCCCCGTGATCAATGAGTCTGGATCTATCTCTTGCTACGGTCTCGCTCTCTCTCTCTCTCAAGATGCTTTGGTTAGAAAACTGGAAGTGAAATGAAAAATTTATTAGGTTTTGATATAAATGTAACGACAATTTTCAAGAGTTAAAAACTATAAGTTTCGAAATTTCACTTTTATGAAAGCAATATATCGAAATCAATGTTACATGTTATTTATTTATTCGTTTTAAATCAAGTATAATTTTGTTTGTGTTTGCTGATTTTTCCTTAGATTATATTTAGCAGATATGAAACTTGCAAGTGTTTTGAGTGATCAAGTTCTATATTCGTGGGGAGGAAGAGATATCGTGCGAAAAGTTATTGTGTTGAGTTCATGTTTACCTGAAACTATAGACTCTGCCTTGAAAGAAACTCTTACGGTGAGCAATATATTACCACAGTTGGGATTTGTATCCCTTTGGTTTTGTTGAAATCACTTTCAACCTCGGTTTTCTGGCCAGGATGCTGCAGATAAGTGTGTTTCTGTCGAGTTCATTTTGCTTGAGCAAAGATCAAACCATCTTAGTGATATAAGGGCGAATATCAGCACCTTTTCCAGATGTATATCTGATCTTGATAACTGCTCCTTTCAGTGCTGCCTTCCAGGTTACTCTCTTCCCCTGCATGTCATTTAGAAAATCGGCTCTAAATTTCAACGTGTTTTAAGTTTTAACATTTATGATCAGCTTTAGAGTTCAACAAGTCTTTAACATTTATGATAACAGATTCAAATTAAAACAAAATATGGGACTTCTATCTTCGTAAGTGTCTTGAATCACCATTATGCTTGCTGTGGTGAAATTGAAGCTTAAATTGGAGGCAAATGCTTCTTTCAAAGTCTTGACCAGGTTTCATAGAAATATTGAAATCCTTAAAACTGATTGAGGATTTCGTTCCAGGCACTATCATTGTTGTTGAGCTATTTTGCATCTTGTGCTTGAACCCTGATTACAAAACAATTGTGTACTATTGTTAACAATTTCAAGCTACATCAGATGTTTAGTAGGTTAAGCCAACTGAGACACTAGATTATCGTATAAATATGTAAACCTTTGATTTAAAATTTTATCAACTTTGACAGAGGTCAAAGTATTTCATGGCTTGGTGAAACGATGGCTACAAGATCTAAGGGACGACATGGAAGAGCCATTGCAAGCTCATTTTATCTTTAATAGTAACCTTGCAGGTTCAGTGAAGCAGATATCCTGCAATTTATCTGCTTCTGTCAATCATATAATTGATGGATTCAACCCTTGTAAGGTACTCAACATGTATCTTAATTCAACCCTTTAGCAAGCAGAATAACAATGCTTCGATCCACTACCTATAGACATGCAGGTGCCATGGTGTTCCATTGGGCAATTCAGAAAAAACTAGGATTGAAAGGCCTTCTTGTCAAGTCTCTGGCCATGAACTTGGGGCTTTTGATGTGATTCAGAATTCTGTGAAGGTTGGAGAAAACGCTATCCTATTTATGCCCTCTTTTCAGAGCTCTATGAAACTCCAACGGGCTTCTTCACCTGTCAACTTCAATATAATAGACAGAACCAACTTAGGGTCTTTGAGTGAAGGTAAATCTCAGTATGAAGTTCTTTTTGTCATCTTTGTGGATATCTTGCAGTTATTGCATCTTTTAAAAGGATTCTTGGTTATTAGATAATTTAAACTGCTGGTCCAGGCAATTTCCCTGAAATATAGGAGCTTGAAGAAAATGCTGCTAGTATTTTATTTATCCGATGCCTTGGTTCATATTCTCCTTTATTGGAATTCTACACAGGACTTATATTTGGAAATCCCTATTTTGTAACTCCATCGGCTTCTCCAGAGATAGAAGCTGCTTCAGATGAAATGGATCAGCTAGAATTGAATGCTCAAGGTGCGTGGAAGTCCTTTTGTTTGCTATCATTCGGCAATGTAAATGTTTAGTGAGTTAGTTTTTCTGTGATTTCTGACTTTGCCTTAATTGCAAACTTACCTCGAGTTTTAGTACCATTAGAAGTTCTTGTTATATACAACTGTGAGAAAGAATTTTAATGTAAACTGTTCTTACTTTCTTTTCAACCTTTTTATTATTTCATTTTCCTGATCCAAATACAATTTTTCAGTTTTCAAAGGGCTTTGCAGTGCTCTACATTCAATGGATCAAGGCTTGATATGCTCTTCAAATTGCAATGTAGAAACTATGAGGGAGGCGACATTCAATTGCTATTATATTCTTCAACCTTCAGATAATGGACCAATGCTTCTCAGGGTGCACATTAATCTACTTCATTATTAGTTGATGTTCTATCTGTTCATTTCTAAATAATATTTGTAGTCCGGTATCTTCATTGTAATCCAGTAATCCTCCTAATAACTTTTTGCTTCTTGCGAACAGAGTTAAGCTCAGCTGGTAACTATGTTGTTTGATGTTTTAAAACTTTCAGCGCCTTGCAGGATCAGAGGAAGTCTTGCCTTTTTCTGATGTCAATCGATTTGTTGCTCACTCAGTGCCTAAGAAGATTAAAATTTCCATTCAGTCCTCCTTATCCAAGGTAAAAAGTTTTCCTTTGACCTTTTTCTTCTGTCCCCATTCTTTTATTTGTTTAATTTCACGTTTGTTCAGAACCAATGTTCTTTGTTGTTCAAGCTCCATAATACTCACCCCCGAATCTCAGCAACTATAGTTAAAATATTATGTATGAATATCGAGTCGTGCCACTTGGATTTGGTATGGAAGTTGTAAATATTTTCGATGTATCATGGGATACAGCTGCACTCACACACTCTATGTTGTTCTTACTTCTGCCAAGTTAGTATTTGATTACTGGCATGTTCATATTTTGGTGATTTTTGACTCTTTGGCAGTTGGAATCAAGAGACTACAATCCAGTCCTGTATGATAGAGGTTTCCATCAAAAACTTAACTTGCTTGTAAAGGAAAGCTTACAATTTGGGTAATCTCACTTGCATCTGCTTCGAACTGCCCATATGCATGGTCATTAAAAATCTAGATTGTTCCAACAGTTTAATTTTTTGAAGTACTCATATTCACCTGGTGCAGATTTGGACATAGATATAGTGGTATGACCCTCCAAAGAATCTTGATATAAGAAAATACTTAGAAAAAAATTGAATATATTCGTATCCGACGCTCTCTGTCTTAACATGCTTAGAAACAGTCCAATATGCATGCATTTGTTTTCCCCATTTTATGACTCAAGATCTTTTCTCTTTTTCTTTTTCTCCCCCACTTTATTCGTTGAAGATTTCTATCAACTTCAGAGTAGATGGCGAGTAATTATCAAGGCCTAATAGTGGGTAAAGATCTTTTCTGTAAACATTCATATCATAAATTTTAGAAAGAATAATGCCTTATGTTAGTATAATTTTGTTTGCAAGGAAAACGAGGTGGGTTTTACATTACATGGATACTAGAAGATTTCATAATATTGCCTCATTTTCAGCAAAGCTCTTGTTTTAGATCAGCTTTCTGCCTAGAGTGTTACTTGAAATACAAAATTTGTTAATTTTTTAGTATGTTTGTGTTGCAAATTGCTGTTATTATTGCATTATTCGGATAATTGATTTTTTTATTAACACCATAACATGAACTAATTCCTTTATTTTCGTAACTATATATCTAAGCTTTCTCAACTCATCACTTATGTTATCCGGACCTGGTTGAGTACCGGATAAAAGCATGAGGAGTATTCATTTGTATTTTTGTTTCAAAATGTGTATGGCATTGTTTTAAAAGAAAAACAAAAAAAGTTTAGGTATTACAATTCAGCATTGAGTGAGATTGAAGGGTGAATGACTGAATGTTGAATGATTTCTGATATTTTGTTTCATTGATGACGTGAATATTCTAGGTGTGTAGCTCCTAAACGGAATGATGCAACATGTGAACCAAACCCAACCAACCCTGACTCAACCGAAGTGAATGCACGACCAATTTCATCAGTCGGTGTCATGGTAGTATACGATGAGATGTCACAGCTAGATCAAACAGCTGAAGAACGCAAAAAACCAACTTCAATTGCTGAAGAATGGGAGCGGCTAGTTGCCAATGAAATTCCGGTCAAGTATTCTCCCACCAAACCCAAGTCAGGTCAATCGGTTATACTTCTATCCTCACTGGACAACAGCAAGCAGCTCGATATAAACACGACAAGGATACTAGAGAGGCTGGAGTTGCCAAGACAGTTAAAATCAAAGCAAGGCTCTCCCGGCAACAACAGCAGCAGAATCTTAGATGTTGCTAACATGTCAATGAAGAAACCTCTAATCCCTTTCCAGCCCAATCAGGCTGCTGATCAAGGCGTGACATCAAGCCAACTAATCAGGCCCAGTTTCCAGAGGCTAAAACGAAAACACAAATAAAAGGTAGAGCGCCTAGAGCCCTTCGTTAAAAAAAAACATGTCTTGATGTGCAAAGTATGACTATGGGTTACGCACTCACGCTTACGTGCTTTCTTCTCATCAAACACCAGAATCTCTTTTTAAATCTCAATCAACCAACGCACTCTCGTTTGTTTGCCCTCAATTGTTTTCAACAGAAAAGAAAAACTATTTTTATATTGAAAAAGAATAGTATGAACATGCGAAAATTTTGAATTTATTGGATTAGAAAACTTGGATACAAGATTACAAAGAAGAAAAGCAATTTGTAAATGGAGGGGGTCCGAGATCTTTGTACAATTGAGAGACACAGTGGGATGAAGGTGCATGTAACTGTCTCTAGAGTCTACTGAGCTCCAAAGCATTTCTTTTTTAGGTTCTCCTTATCCGGGACCCAGGCATGGGATTAAAAGTTCTCTTTATGGAAATCAAACTTGGTGGACGTCTTGTGGGAGAAATCTGAAGCTAGCTGGCGAAGGTCTTTTGTCAGCGCCGGTGCCCCACAATAAAAAACCCCTGCCAATAACATTCCGCAACATTATTGTCCGAATTGGTTGTGTTGTTTATCTTTATCATGAAAAGCACTAACATCCCATGCGAATGTAGGAAGCAATGTATTTTTTAATATATCAACAAATCACGTGATATTCATTTGTTAAAAACAATGTTAACTTGACCGTTAAAAAAACTATGTTAACTTTATATATTTTCACAAAATTTTGTTGAGATTGCATCATATGGTTGTTCTATACACTAATAAAGCATTAATTTACATATTAATAATATAAAAAATATATATAAATCAAGCTTTTTTTTAAATAAAATATAAATTAAGTTATTAAAAATCATAGTAGATATTAATATCATAGTTGTAACAAGCAATTGCAACACAGTTGCTAATAGTAACCTTTTTGCAAAGTATATCTTTTGTTCATTTCCAAAAGGTATATATCTTTTTATTGCTTTTTAGACAAGGGACAAAAGGGCTAGCAAAACATTGCTTTAATGAATAAAGCAGGAAAATAAAAAGATAGAAGATAATGGAGTATCTAAAGTTAACAGTTACAGGAGATCTTTTTAAAAGCAAGGTGATTTCTTCCCTAACTCTTTTAACTTTATCAATTATTTCATGTAAAAGTATGTTAATTAATTCCATGTTAAGTTATAGGCTTATAGCCATTGATGTAAGCATTTTTTAATTAGATCTAATGTAGGATAATATCTAAGTGTATGAAAATGAAAACAAAGGAAAGGGTAGTGGTGGGTGAACGTACCCACTCGAGAGTTGTTGTGATTGACAGCAATATGCTTGTAGACACTGCGCCAATTGGGCTTGGCGAAGTGGGATTTTACTCTCGTACCAGAGACGATGTCGACCCCATTTTTAGCATGATTGAGTGATTGAAGCATAGTAATGAGAGCCGAGCGAGCATCGCCTTCTTCGTACACACTTGTGCAGTAATTATGAAGCTCGATTACATGGTTACGGTCCATTTCAGCCACTTCATTCATTATCCCTTTGAACCAATCGAAGGAACCTTGTTCCCTCGTCACCCAATAAAAGTATGCCCTCCTTGTCTTGAAGTTTTCTTTCTTTTTTGAATTTGGTGATGTAGAATTCGTTTTATAAACCCCGTTTCCTTTCTCTATACCACTACTTTTCTCTTCTTCTTCCTCTTCTTCCATGGCCCTGATGTTATTCACTATGTCCTTCACAATGCTAATCATGGGGGTTGCTCCAATCCCCAAACCCACCAACAAAACCACTTCGTATTTCTTGTAGTCTTGTGCCGGTGCTCCATATGGTCCATCGATTAACACTCTTGGGAAACTGTTCAAAATCATCAATCACATTGAAGTGTATTACATTCTCTTTCTTAGCATATTACTTGTCACGTGAAATTCACAAGCACCAAGCGCAGAAAATGACATTTTGATTACACTTTCCAGTTTCCATTGTTTTAAAGCAGACAGACACCATGTTACCAATTTTTTTCTTCATTACCAAACAAATGATTATTAGTTCATTAGTCAGAGTTTTGAAATTGTTGTCTTTAGCTTTCTTAGGAAAATTCAAGTTTTGGCCTAGCTAGAAGCCTAAAGCTGAAATTTATATTCTCTTTTATGATCTTGATGCTGAGTTTCTTGTCTTCTTGCTTATAGCCGACAGATATTTAATAAAAAAAGAGAGAGAGAACTAATGAAATATAGAAGTCATTTCTGATTTCATATGGCATATGGCATCACATGTCAAGGAGAAATGACAGAAAAAAAGAAGAAGAGAGATTTCTAAAGCAGCTAATGTCAGTGAGCATGAACATTGAACACCATTCCATAGTAAAAAAAGATAAACTAATTAAGATTATAAAATTAAAGTTTGGGTTTTAAATAAAAATCTTGAATTGATCATCGACTTCCTTATTAAACATCTTTTGTGCTAATCAGAAAAGATCATAAGGGTCCATATATGCTGTAAAAGAAGTGCAATTATGAAATGGAGTGGGGCCAGATTAGTTGTGATGGGGTAAGGTGAATTATTATCATACACTACTTTCATCAATTATCTTTTATTCTATCAAACAAGAGACTGCCAAATCTCATTTCTGATTAGTTGCTAGGATTTGCTTGCTTTTCTTCAGCCATTGACAAGCATTAATATGTGTTGTAAAAAAATTGAGTAAAATTATTTGAAAACAATCACAAGATAGGTGTCATGATTCTCTAAACAAAGCATAAAAAGGAGTTGTATAGAACAACTCCTATTCAATCTGATTAAATTAATAAGGTTTGTTTGACCTAAATAATGCTTATCACGTATGCAGCATTAACCCCAAATTGTTTAAGCCTAAAGATCCATATTAACCTTGACTCCTTCAGACATGCCTTACATCACGTTCTTCTGTTTATTCTATTTTATTCTTTATTTTTTGGGGTTACTGTTGTGTTGGCCATGTTTTTGTTGATATAAAATCAAATTGCCAAGTTGAATGACTTACTCTGGGATTTTAGTTCCATGCACGGAGTCGGCTCTAAGGAGGCCACTTTTTCCATTAGTAGGTTGTTGACACACCTGGAAGCACAATGTTAGTTGAACATAAATCCCTGACAGGCGACAGCCATTGACAATATGTTCCAAGATGGTTGTTGAAACATACCTCCGAAAACACTGTCCTGAGTTGTCGAGTCCAGTCACCAAGTGTCCTAATATGCACACTCAGATAGTCATCCCCGGGAGCTGAAGTAATAGAAAAGGGGTGCCTGTTTCTCATGTGACAAATCAATGTCATGTTAATGAAGATCAGACAAATAATGGTCATTAGTTACTGGATATGTTCTGTTTTGAAGGCCAAGGCAAATTACCATTCAAATGGAGACACTGCAGCACAGTTGACAAACATGTATTGTCCACTTTTGTATCTAAATCCATGGGGCCTTGACATTTGAAGTGCCAATACATTTCCAGGATAAACAGCAACCTGTAAATTTTCTACGACATATTAGGAATCCCCAATTCGAACCCGCAAAGTTGTTGAATGCCACCTTGGGTTAAACCTGAGTTCGATCATATGTAATCATGATAGATTGCTTACCTTTTGTATTGTAACAGCCTTGATGCTTGACCTAAGCAGCCTTGTCAATCTTTCACATGAATAAAGAATAATTGGAACTGCCAAGTACATCCAAGTCTGTCCATTTCAAATAAAAATGAAATTAGTTTTGGATAAATTAATATCAATTACCTTAACAGAGATGTTTGGGGATTTTGATCATTGCTTACCGTTTTCTTGTACCATTTCTTGGTCAAGAAGAGCTTAATTCCATGTACAATAAGGAGAGTGTAAACAATGACAAACAGATGGTGGGAGTACCAGAAGGCATTGAAGCCACTTAGTTTCTTTAGATGCTTTGGCAGGTTGATCCGACCCCGCCTGAAACACGGTGCCGCTAGCGTGAATGCAATGGCCATTAAAATCACCATTAGTACCCCAGTTATTCCTTCAACGTGCTCCACAAAATGCCAGTAACTATTGGCTTGTTCACCAAAATATTGTTCCATTGGTACATATTCATCAGGAGTGGCATGAAGCAGGCGAGGGAAATCACATGCTAAATGGGCAATCCCATGTATGGCAACCCCAAATGCAACCCCCACTGCTATAACCTGCAATATGTTGAGAGCAATCAAAACTAACTTCATAGCTCAACTTAGCTTATAAAGACATGTTCTTTGTTACCTTGTGGAAGTTAAGGTTGTCATCGAAGGGAACGACAACGCCTAGTTTCGTCTTGTTTCTTAACCAGGTGAGGGTGTTACGACATACCGGTAGCAGTATCAGTGCCATGTTCAGTTTAATTGTCTCAGCTGCACCTTTGGCAAAGCAAACACAATTCCCCAGTACTTTAAATACATCTTCCCTCCTTTGATATTCGATGTATTTGTATGCAAACAACCCACACATAACTGCAATCCATAAAACCATCACCCAAGCTCTCTGCCAGTTATCTTGCAAGAAATACTTGGTGTTCCTGCAGATTCTCCTAACTGGATTACCGTCATATGTAGGCTTAAGCTTCTGGCTTAGCATTTGGCTCACTTTCCGGCTTTCGCCTCGTACTGACTGGTTTGGTGCTTGCAGCAGAAGCATTTCTAAGTTGTTTATCTGTTTAAAACATAAGATTTCTGGTTATGGAATTGAAGCTAAAAACCAAACAAAAATTGTAAGAAGCGCTTGAAATTTACCATGATGTACCCCAGGCGGTCTGGGTCTAATTCTTCCATAATCAAAGCTGCATATTCCTCAGCTTGTTTCTGGATATTTGAGAGTCTGTTTGCAGATGCACTGAGACTAATAATCTGTAAAAAGTAAATAAACATTTCAGAAATATATCAGGTTCTTGGTAAATCTATCAACATATTACTTTTAATAGCCGCAAGCAATTGATTCATATGCCATACTTCTTTGACTTCTTGTTCTGTTATTCTTCCATCTGCATCTTTATCCACCCTGCATTCTTTCTTTTGTGAATCATTTGATTTAAAACCAAACTCTAAATAAAGAACTTATGTAAGAAACCATAATTAACAACTTTACATGTCGAAGAAAGTTTGAAGGCGAGCATCGAAGCTTTGATTCGAGATCTGATCCCAAAACTCTTTCAGATGAGCCTTATCGATGGAATCACCATGAATGTTTCGTTTTCGAGCAAGTGCATCGAACAACTGCAGTGCAAACTCCTTAGACTCCATTCCTGCCATTGATTTTCACTCAAAAATTCTCACTGAACTGAAACACTTGCATACCATCAATACTCAAAAAAAGTTGATAGCAATCTGCATACCTATGCATTCGCCGAACCGGGAACGAGGCAAAACTCCATTGTTGGGAGCAGTGATATCATCAAACCGCTTCTCAACAGCCTCCCATCCATGTCCACATTCATTCTTGCTAATGAACTTGAGGCCCATGAGAGCATGAGCCGCTGCGGATTTAGTCCGATCGAACCGAGCAGGCTTCTTGGAGAAAGATGTCAAGCGCTTGAGTTCGTGCCCCACCTGCCTAATCTTGGCCGAAGCATTCCTCACCACCTTAGATTTCTTCTCCAGACCTTTAGCCAGCAAACTCAGCTCAGGATCTTCCTGCAAATCACCACCATTCGCAGCCTTTACGCTCTGAACCGCCACCGAATCGGCAGTAACATCGAGGGTGATCTCAACGTAACGGTCGTCCTTGGAAGAGCTGGAGTCTGAAATGTTAAAGTGGGCAGTTTTCTTCCCTGCTGCAACCTTTTTGTTTAATGGTCCGCTCAATGGACCACTATGGGGCACTTTCTCGGACCCTAAAACATCTGTATCAGAGTAATGATGTCGATGGTGGTAACGGTCTCCATCCTCAGAACTCATTTTCTCCATGTTCCTCGATTCCCAATTCGCCAGTACAATATTTTCGCCAGCTAGATATGATATAGCTATAAACAATCTGAAAACTCGAAGAAAACAAACACAATATACACAACAATTCCAATTTGCTTGGCCTGTTCTGAATATATATATATATATATTATTTCTGGGTTCTGCAGGTTTTATCAGTATATGTATATATAGGGCTTAAGCTAGAGAAATGAAAGTTTGACCAGTGAATGATCAATGTATTCCTTTGTGACGGTTAGATGGGTGCGCCATTATCATCAGACAATGACTTGCATGGGCTTGATAGTAATCTCCATTTGAGCTTGAAAACAAACTCGTTAGATAAAGGATGAAAATACAGATAAATTATATTATTTTATGGACGGTTTTGTTATTTTTATATATTTTACACAAATAATAGTTTCCAACAATCTAGTATTTATTGTAAGAATTAAATGATAAATTATTTCATTTTTCTTATCATAATATTTATTGTTTTAGTGTTCTTTAAACCAAAAATTTACTAAAAAGTAATCAATTACAAGCTGCCATGTGGCATAGAAAAACAATATAAATATCAATATGAAGAAAAAGATTACATTGTTGGAATTTAAATGCATTTATCTTGAATTGTGGCTAAACTTTTTTAAGTATGGTATAAGAAAAGGTTAATTTATTATTGAAACTAATTTTGTTCTGCATTATTGTGGGAATCTAAAACTTTTTTGTTCAACAACTGATTTGGAAGATTCATATTTTACCTTTTCTACAACCTGCATTCAACTTTTTCTTTTCTTTTTTTAACATTTTTCCACCCTAAAGAGTTTAGAGTAAACTTTAATGGCTACTTTCTTTAAAAGGGTAATGGAAATTACTGAGAGAATCGATGGGTTCTTTTTTTTTTTTTTTTTTTTTTTTGAGTTATAATTGTAATTAATGTATATGTTATATATATTTCCAACTTCTAAACGAGTCAATGAAATTAATAATAAAAAAATAGGATATTATCATTTACTATTAAAATTTAGAAATTTAATTTTAAAATATTTAATAACGTGGTTGTTATGATAAATAGTATTTTAATTTTGATATAGTGTTTTACCTTAGTTCATAATGTTGATATTTTCTTTTCTTTTATTAATATACCCTCTTAATCACTCATTCATGAAATCATTGTTCTGATTTTAGTAACCCAAATTCAGCTGGTGTTTGATATTTTAAAAAGAAGGGTAATTAATTTAATCAATACATTAATTATACTCAAAATTACTTTTGTAATAAATTTCCAATTATTTTGTGTTTTATCTTAAATATAAGTTATAAATATTTTATTGTCACTTTCTGTTTTTTTTTTTTTTATAAATACCTCTCCATCTAAATTTATTATCATGACAAATTTTAAAAAATATATTATTTAGGTTTATGTGTGGCATATGTTTAATTAAGTTAGTTATTACGTTATATTTTTCATGTTTTAGAAGTAAATAGATGATAATGATTTTTCTTCTTCTATATTTTTTTTACGTTTTATTATTAATAATTATTTTTTTACTTTTTCATTTAACTTAAACATATGATATATTTATTTTTAACTGCTATTGGAATCTTATAAGTAAGAAGGGTCATAATAACCTTCTTCTTTATATATATTCTATTTTTTTGGTTATTAATAATTAATTTTTGTCATTTAGCTCAATATATTGATGAGATAAGAAATCGTTGTAAAAATTATATATTATAAAACCGTATTCACATGTATATAAAAATTAATCCTTAAGGGTGTAAAAAGTCATTAAACTTTTTTAAAAAAGTAATTAAGTTCTTCTTATTTTTTTCATTCAATTGAGCACTTGAACTTTTAAAATGTATCAAAAAGACCTTCAAATTTCTTTAAAAAAGCAATTAAGCCCCTTTTTTTCTTTCACTCAATTGAGTACTTGAACTTTCAAAATGCATAAAAAAGCCCTCAAAATTTTTTAAATAAGCAATTAAGCCCCTGCTCTTATTAAAAATTAGAAAAAAATTATAAAATTTTATAAATTCGTAAGAAAACAATACAACATGTGAAGAAATATAAATTTCGTAAATATTTTTTATAAAAATTATCATACCAAAAGAAGCATTTTATAATTTTTCTATAACTTTTATTGGTTTTTATTTTGCTTATCTTTTTTCGCCACATGTCACGCTGTGTTGAGATACGTGATAACTTTAATAAAAAAAATTAGGGGTTGTTAATTTTTTTAATAACTTTTATAAAATTTTACAATTTTTTATTTTTTTCCGATTTTTATAAAAAAATCTATTTTTTAATAAATTTAAATTTTTACAAAATTTATTGTTTTTTATACTTTTTTTTCTAATTTTTAATAAGAGCAGGGGCTTAATTACTTTTTTGAAAAAATTTAAGGTTTTTTTTATGTATTTTGAAAGTTTAAGTATCCAATTGAGTGAATAAAAAAGTTTAAGTGCTCAATTGAGTGCAAAAAAAAAAAAAAGAGGGACTTAATTACCTTTTTTTAAAAAATTTGAGAAATTTTTACACTCTTAAGCCTTTTAATTTTTTATAAATTAAATTACAATTAATTATAAAACTTGAATTAAAATAAACTTGAAAACAAAAAGCACACATTCTGCCCCACACAAATTCAATCAACACTCTTTGTTTACAATACCAACGGGGGGGTTGTTTTCTTCTTACTTTGTAAGTGCAAAGTCAGCTTTATTAAATCCTTATCTTTAAGTTTCAAGTCCTTTATTATTATTATTGTTAATTTTACCTTTTAAATGCTTAGATGGAAGAATTGAATTATGTGGCATGGGTAAAAAATAAAAAAAGACTTACACCAATTTAACATTTTTGTGTTTTAATTTTTAACAATTGAATTGTTATGAAGAAAATAAATATAGTTAGAATTTGTAGTTTTTTTAGATGTTGATGGTTTTAGAATTGAAGAGAAACACTTTGGTAATGATAAAGATGTTTTTCTTATTTCTCAACAAATAGTTATAAATTAAAATTAAAATAAAATAAAACATTAAAAGAAAAATTAAAATGTAAGAGTTAATTATATTTTTCATTTAAATATTTCAGATTAATATTTTGGGTTTGTTATCAAATAATAAAATAAATATTAACAAATTCACACTAAGTAACTTATTGTGCAAAATTAGGGGCAAGCAAGGACCCTAACTAAAACTTGTCCATAGGTTGAGCTTGGATAAATTTTTTTATTTTCTCGAGTTAATCTATCTTGACTCAAATTCAATTTAAATAATAAAAAATAAATTTAAATTTAATTATAAAATGTAATATATATTATATTATTATTTTTGAACATATGAAATAAGTTTTTTGGGTGGGTTTGGCCTGGCCGAAAACGAGCTTAGGCTTGAATATTTTGGAATCAAGTCATGGTCCGGCTCAATCCATGGACAAGTTTAGCCATGGTCCCTTCTAAAACGGAAAATTTTTGCTTTAAACCCCCCAAAATTTATAAATTTATAAGTCAATACATATGGTAAAATTATAGATTGCCCCCCAATGCTAATATTTCAATTAAGTTCTTTTGAAAATCATATAAATACAAACTAATATAATGGTGAAATTGCATTTTAGCTTTTATAAAAATATATAACTTAATTTTGCCTCCTCACAAAAAAAAATATATATCTTCCTTGTAACTGTAGCGACGTAAAAATTTTACTTTCGTTCGGTCGCTAATTATGGCGATTTATTGAAAATTTGAAAACCAGAAGTTTGATTTAAAAGTGAAGAGGGAGTCGCCACCGATCCTTTTTTCTAGGTGTGATTGGACACCTATTAGATTTTTTAAAAACGAGAAAAAGGTCGAGTTTAGGTCTATGTTAAAAGTCTAGAGAAAAATAGGGTTCGGGAGTCGGTTACGCGCGAGGAAGGTATTAGCACCCTCGCGACGCCCAAAATTGGTATCTTATAAACATGTGTTGTCTCGATTTTCAAAAAAACGAGTTCAATGTAAGATTTAGTCATGATCCGATTGAAAAGATGAGAAATTTTAGTTTATTCCGGTTTCTGAGAAGGGTATATCGCTTTAACACGAGTCAATTGACATTCACCCAACATAGCGATGAACTCGATGACTTAATGTTAAATCGATATATTGCCTTATGTATTGAAATGAATAAAACACGAATAAATATTTTAAAATAATGAACAACGGGGAAATATATAAAAATGGGCGGGAAACGAAAGATGATAGTCGGAAATACATCAAGGCATATAATATATACAATAATAATATTACAGACGGCGACAATGCGCGATATTAAACGTGATAAGAATTAAACATGAAATAAAAACAGCGAATATATATAAATACATAATAATGATATTAAGAATATGTATAAAAATATGTGTATACAATAATAGTGTGTAAGGTAGCAGAAAATGTAATATTAAAAATATTAATAATACCACATATACCTATACGTATATATATCAAAGATATGTAATAATAATAATATTGAAATATGAGTATAATATATATAGATAGAATGTAGTGCTTAAAATATATACATAGTATATCAATAAAAAATGTACTCATAAGATAGTTCCAAGACCTAAATAATATAGTATAAATATATATAATATAATAAAATATATATATATATATATATATATATATGTGTATGTAACTATATGTGCATAAGATTGTATGAAAATATATAACTTCGATATTGAAATATACATAATATATGTAAACATGATATATTAAAACGTATATACATAACGTATAATAATACATACATAATATAGTATTAAGATAAAATAATAAATTGTAATAGTGAAGATAATAAATGAAATGATATATAATGATATATACAAATAATATCGTATGTACAAAGCGTATGTATACATAATATATAAAAATACAATACTAAAGGTATATATATGTAATGTATATTAGGAATACTATAATCATGAAAAATGTATTTACATACTAATAATAATAATAAAGGATGTATGTACACGATAAAGAATATATATACGTGAAAATATATAAAAGATAGTAGATAAATATGTACGTGAAATAATATATATCAAAAATATAAATAAATTATAATACTGAAAGTAAAATACATACATAATATATTAAGTGTGTATACATGTTACAAATATTTAATTGCATAATAAAACATAAACTAACACATAATAATAATAATAATAATAATAATAATAATAATAATAATAATAATAATAATAATAATAATAATAATAATAATAATAATATTGATAGTATAAAATAATAAGAGTATTTAATATGGAAATAATAATAACGAAAAAAAGGACTAAAATTGAATGAAAAACAACTTCGTGGGGTCAATTTAAAAAGGAAATAAAGAGAAGGGATCAAAATATGAGGCGCGCGCAACCTGGAGGGACCAGAATCGCAAATAATCCCAACTACCAAGACGCTGCGCAGCACGGAGGGACTAAATTGATGAACGAGCAAAACTCTGGGCCAAATTAAAAATAACGATGAACCTGATTGTGGAACAGCAAAAATGCGGAAGGGCTGATCGCACAATTAGCCCTTCCGCTTCAAAAACGCACGGACCCTCCCTGGTGCGGGTCGGGTCGACCCGACCCGCGCCCAAAACGACGTCGTTTTACTTATTTTTGGGGGGGGACCAAAACGCACCGTTTTGGTCCCCTATATAAGACAATTTTTTTTTAAAAATTTCGTTTGTAACAGATGAGAGGAAAAAAAAAAAAAGAGAGAAGGGGAGAGGAAAGAAAAGAGAGAGGGGAGAGGAGGGAGCTCCGGCAGGGGGCCGGTCACCGGATGGCCGCCGGAAGTCCGCCGGCCGCCGTGAGGGGTAAAATTTTCAACTTTTTTCCTTTTTTTTTCTTTTTATACTTTTGTTGTATTTTTAATATTCTCTTAATATTTGTGTACGGCGGCCGGAGGGGTAAAATTTTCAACTTTTTTCCTTTTTTTTTTCTTTTTATACTTTTGTTGTATTTTTAATATTCTCTTAATATTTGTGTATAGAAAAATAAACCTCAAACAGTAATGAAAAAAAAAATTTTACCTTAGGTTTTATCGCCTCTTGTTCCTTCAATCTCTGATATGTTTATTCAATTTAGTGATGTTATCGTATGCGAATACTAAGAGGAATGATATTTTGATTCTAGATTTGAAATAATTTTCTTTGTATTTTCAAGACTGTCGAATGTTTCTTTTTTCTCGATTTCAAGCTGCGAATGGGGAACCCTTTACATTCTTTTTTTGGGTTTATATACCCAGTTTACAACTTGCTTTCTATCTTTTTAATTTTCTGTCTTTTCATGTAGGTTGAGGCGGTGGAGCAGAGGCATGGGGCGCTCAGGCGGTGGGATGAGACTGATGGCAGAGGCAGCAGCAACTTGGGGCTAGGGTTTTTTTGTGTTCAATTTAGGTATTGGGCTTGGGCTGTTGTTTGGGGACTTGGGTAGTGGTAATTGGGTAAGTTGGTTATTGGGTTAGTGGGTAGGTTTGTATTTGGTTTAGTTTTTGGGTAGTTAATCGGGTCTGGGTTTGGTATTAGTGGTCTAATGTTGTAAACGGGCTTGTAAAATGTAAATGGGCCATAGGGTTAAATTGGCCTACAACAGTAACTAAGGCTATAAATGAACTAAGCTTGAAAGAACAAACCTTTGTTCGTATTCCTTTGATTGTTTTTGAGATTGTTGATGATTTATTTAAAATTATATATATTCATATTCACGTTTGTTCATTTAAATTAAACAAACATACTTGTGAACATGTTCACAAACAAACAATTAATAATCATATATGAAACATCTTATTTTTAGATATAAAAAATTAAATATTAATATTATATTATAAAATAAAACAAACACACAGAAAATAATAATATTATTGATTATAAAGTAATTGAATTATGAAAGAAATTTAAATGAACATAAACAAACTTGTTCCTACATATAAATGAACTAAATAAATTTGATCCATATTTAATTTATATTGTTGTTCAACTTTTCTTTTTCCAATTCAGTGTAATTTTTGACCTAACAAAAGCAGAATCACACTTTATAGGATTTGAACCTACGACATTAAGTTTTGAAGACTCACGTTCTGTCAAACTGAACTAGGAGCGCTTTCTTATCATAATAAATAAGACTATAAAAAAGAAGGACTCTTTTATTTTATAACATAGTTGATGAGAGTTACTTAAAAAAAAAAAGTAGAGTTAATCTTTTTCTTGCTATTCTTTCAATTCGAACAAAATGTAACTGGATCTAGTATGTATGAGGCAATCAAAATCTATATGGATAGAATTTATAGTGGGAATGTGGGATATCAAAAAACAAGCAATTTTTGTTAGGCCTTTATCCTTTTATTTTTGGTTCATTAAGGTTTTTAGTAGTTAGAACTCCTAGTTATCTTGATAGAAATTTGATATATTTATTTCTGTCTCAACAAATAATTGTTTTCCACAAGGAATTGTGATATCTATCTATAGGATTGCAGGCATCTTTATTAGTCTCTATTTGTGGTTCATGATTTTTTAGGTAGTGATTTTGATTAATTTAATAGAAATGAGGGAATAGTATGTATTTTTCGTTGGGGTTTTCTGAGGAAAAAATCGTCGCATCTTTCCACGATTCTCTATGCAAGATATTCGGTCCATTAGAATAGAAATGAAAGAGGGTATTTATGTTCGCCATGTCCTTTATATGGATATCAGAGGTTAGGATGTCATTCCCTTAACTTGTACTGATGAGAATTTGACTCCGCGTGGAATTGAACAAAAAATTGTTGAATTAACCTATTTTTGTGTGTACCGATTGAAGTCTTCTGAAATAAATTGTAAATAAAAGCTTTATTGCCGGGAGGAAAAAACACAATCCAAAAATCCTTTTTATTTTTTATTTATAGAAGAATTAAACTAAAGTTTTTTTAGAATGCTCATCCAAACTAAAGTGGACGTATACGAAAGAGTCATAACATAAAAAAAAAACTATTTTTTTCACAAAAAATATTTTTTATGTGTATATAAATATAAAATCGCTCAACTTAATTCAGTAACAAAACAAAACAAAAATTAAAATAATTGATTCATGTATTTTAAAATAAATAAAAAAATCTTAAAAAATCTTTTTCATTTCATTAACTTAACTTGAACAAACACCGTTGGTTTACAGTATTATTTAAAATGAAATTTAGAGAAAGGTCCAACATGAAAGTTGGTGTCAATAACATGGGTAAAACAATTCTCAAAAATAAAATAAAAAGGAAGTCATAATTTATAATATTTAAGAGTTGTTTTCAACAACCCAAAGGCCAAAAAGCTTGCATAAGCCAAAGTAAACATTTGGATATTATTATATAATTTAACAATGCCAACTTGGAAACCATTAATAATCTACAAATCATTCCCTTCAAAATAAATCAATAAACACAACCTTCTGTGTCCCGCTCTCCCATTGGTCCTTTGCCTATTTTATTTATTTTATTATCTACTATAATATTTAATTTAAACTTGTCAAAAATTCAGAATCATTGTTGTATGAATAAATAATAATAGCATATAAATTAAAAAAAATTGAAAACATAAGTATTATTAAGCTGATAACTTTTAACTTTTTTTTAAGTATTTTTTAAATAAAAAAGACTGACTTTTTTTTCAGTAAAAAAATAATTACATCAAAGTACTAAGTAAAGAAACTGAACTTGTTGTTTCAACATTCAAAACATCTTCACTTTCGTAGGCATTTCATTGAACCTAGATACTTTTCTTTTGCGCAAAAGATATTTTAGCTAAAAAAATCCACGATTTTATTATCTTCCCTAACAACATATCATAGACGCCATTTCTCAAAAATATGTAAAACTTTAAAATTTATTTTTTTCCAAAAAGTTAATTTGAGCCAATCAAATTCTGATCGTAATAGAATAAAAATAAAAATAAAAACCAACTTTAATCAAGATTAAAAGGCCTTATGAATTAAGTTCTTTGTTAAGTCAAATTGTGCACTTCTAAAAGTTACTTTAGAATGTTGTACATTAATGTGCTTATCTATTTTTGAATTATTATAATAATTGTTGGAGATCGATTTATATAAGTAACAAACAAGTAAAATAAAAAAAATTAAACACAAATATTTACGTAGAAAACTTCTATGAAAAGGAAAAAAAATTACAGGTAAAGGAGACTTCACTTAATGAGAAAATAAATTAAGAGTACAAGATGGAGAAAATAACTTAAATGAGTAAAACTCAAAACTCGAATACAAATCTCTCTCAAAAACTCTCCCCAATACTCTTAATTAAATCTCATATAAGAGATATTCTGTCAACTCTCTAAACAAGGCTACAAAGACCCTTTAAATAGACTAATACTAAAGTCTTAATATGACTAGGAAAATATAATAGAGTTTAACTGATAGAATATAACAAAATTTAGTTAGGAGAAGAAGCCCGATTTAAGTTGAATACACGTCGCCATGTCGTGACGTGAGATATTGCCTTGTCAGGACGTCGTTCGTTGCATCATCACGACATCGTACTCCTCATTGACGTGAATTTCAGTAATTGTCGTGAATTTTTTTCAAACATTTATTTCAACTCATAATGTCAAAAATATAAATTTTTTTTGTTATAATAATATCTTTTATAAAAAAATTATTTTCATATTTTAATCTAAATAATTAATATTTGGACTAACTAATAACACTATAGAAATATAACTAAATTATATTAAAAATTAAAATATAAAATTAAATCAGACGAAAACTGAATAAAATTATTTTGCTATAATATGAAAAAAAGAATTCTTTTTATAGATTTACAATTTTTATTTATCCTAAAATCCAATAACCTGGGCCCAGAAAACCTAAAACAATTACCTATTGCACAAAATTTTCAACCATTTGGGCCAAAAACATTTTCAATCCATTTTTGAAATGATGTGGGTCATAATTATGGTTCATCATTGTTTCAAATTTAAGTTCTTTGTTAATTATGCTTTATCATTAAACTTTCATTATTTTAATATTACTTTATTGCCCAAACAGGTTTGACATATCCTAAAATAACCCATTAGGGCTCATTGTTACAATCGTCAAGGCCCCCTAATTTCCCAAAGAATCTCTTCTTACTTTCAATAGAAAAGGAATTGTATGAAACTGTGATTTCATGTCATCTCTATTCTTTTCTAATAGGAGAATGACAAATCAGATTTTTTCTCATTATATTCAACTTTTTTCTCTTGAAAAAATTCAAATCCAACTAAAAATGTTAAAAATTAGGAGAAAAAATTTAATTTGTCATTCTCCTATTGGAAAGGGAGTAGGGATGACGTGGAATCACAGTTTCATATAATCTTTTCTTACTTATAGTATTCGCCATAACACTTTATATATATATAATATGTCAATTTACTACACTCATGATATAGATTGAAAGATAAATATTACATATATAAAAATTATATTTACTAAAAATAATAATATTTACAATAATTATTTAATTTTATAAATTAGAAAGATGAATTAAAAAAATATTTTTATTAATTATAAACAATAATTAAAAATAAAAAAAACTTAATACATTTTAGAATGCTTATAAGAGGAATCAAACTAAATGAAATCATAATTATCTAACCATCTAACCAAAATAACTAATGTGCCAAAAGTATTAATTAAAAATATAAAAAACTTAAAACAACATAAAATAAAAAAATAAAAATGTGTGTTGGAGAATAATTGAACACAAGACTCAATGACAAAAGTACTAATATTTAACTATATAACCAAAAAAAATTAATTTATTAATTTTTAGTGAAAATACGTCTTGTAAGACGCTTTTTCAACTGATGTGGCTGAAAGCGCACTTGAACTTATTTTCCTTTCTCACTTAAAAAACAACATAGTTTGGTAAATTAAAAAAAAAAACAGCATAATTTCTCAATTTTTATTCTTTTCAGCATATACTTATAAATTAACCATTTGTAAAGGTTATATTTTAATGTCTAAAATATAATTTATATATTTAAATTAAATAATACAAATTTATATAAATTACTTAAAAATATTTAAAATTTATATTTTATATATGAAATTTTAATAATAAGTTAAAAAATTTATTTTTAAATTTTTATTAAAATATTATAATAATAACGAATATGAATATCACATATTTTCTTTATTTTATAACATCATATTTAAAATAAGAACTAAACATTTAAAATCTAATCTAAAATTAAAAAAAAATTTTAAACACATTTTTCTCTTCTATTTATCATCCATTTATATAAGATATGTTAGGAGTGTTCATAGTTCGGTTAAAATCGAATTAACTGATCGAATTGATTTAATTCAGTTAATCGGTTGGTGATTACATTTAGTTCGATCGGAAATCAGTTAATGATTTTTGAAAATTTGATTATCAATTAATTCAGTTCGAAATCAGGTAATTAACCAAAATAAATAATATATATTATATATAATATATTTTTTGAACTATTAAAAAAAAAGAAAAAAAATCTTAAGAATGTACTTTTTATATGTTTTATACTTATTTTAATAAAAAATATATAAATTTTAGTTCAATTAATATAATTTCAATTTAATTAACAATTAAAAATTTTTACATTTCGAATAATTTAATTAATAATAATTAAGTTAGATTCCATTTCAACTACCCTAAGGAACGCAATTAGTTTTAAAAGGAATTGACGAAGAATACGGGTGATACTATGTCGACCCGACCCGACTCTTTGAGCGAAAACAACGGTTGGCCCTTTTGGCGCGCGATAAAGAGCAATGAAAGCCTCTCTACCCTACCCTTTAGTTTGTTAGTTTTATGCACAAAGAAAGTTGTTTGGGACCTTGACTTCCAATAATGGATGAAAGCGCAACGTGGAGACTCCTTGAATCGGATTGGTACTCTCCAAGACGACTCCACGACTGTCCCACCCATTACAGATTTCCGGTACCATTCATCTTTTTCTTCTTCAATCAAGAAACACCCTGTTTCTGCATTTTTCTTCATTCCATGTGTTGTAAGTATTAGTTATTTGCTTCTTTCTTGATTTCATTTGTTTTTACTTTCTGGGTTTATGAAATGCAAAAAGGGGGATCGCTTCTTACCCAACAGATGTTTGATGGATCTTGATAAAGCCCACACTTTGTTGACCAGCAAGACCCCGCAGTTCAACACTAGTTCAAATTTCAATGTACCTCTGTCTTCTTCTCCATTATTTGTCTTGAATTTCTGAAATTTTATGGATATAATCTATCAATCAGTTTCAATATATCTTGAATTTTGTTTTCTTCAGATGGGAACTGACAGTTGATTTCTAATTTTGTTTATCTTGGTTGCTGGGGCAGCAAGCATATCGTCGAAAACTGATTGAGAATCTATCTTTAGATTCTCAAGGGAGACCATTTAAGATAATGGTTTTCAGGGGAAGCCCAAAATCCAGTCGAAAATCCATTCGTTTTGTTGATGAGTTGAGACAAGAAGTTGCAGCCATATTTGAAAAAGATTGCAAACAAACTCCATACCGATGCATCCCCAAGGTTTTTAATTCAATGCCACATACTTCCCATTTTTCCTCCCTCTTGTTGTATTATCCATTCTTGTCTTAATGGGATTTTGGTTGTGAGCCTACAATTTACACACTATCAAAGATATTCTTCTTTGGCAAAAAGTATCCACTGAGCTACTTGGTTCTTCACAAATCCTTGTGAGGTTTATGGTACGAGTACCCAAAATGAACAATACCGCCCATGCACTCGGTTCTTAAGAGCAATTATAACTGACAGATAGTAGTTTGGAACAATTAGCTTCATGTTTCCTTAAATGAAATCTATGGCCTCCTATATGTTATTTGTGGGATGTGGGTGCAGGGAGAAAAGAGGGTTTTGGATGCGCCAAGGCTCAGAAATGACTACTATTCGAACATCATGAGTTGGGGTATAAACAACATTCTTGCTGTTGCTTTGGGTCCCGAACTCTACTTATGGAACTCAGAGGACCAGGCAGTACACAAGTTGTTGCAGGTTCGTGGTGGGAACGATTGGCCTACGAGTGTAACCTGGTCCGAGGATGCCAGAACTTTAGCCGTTGGATATATGTGCTCCAATCTTCAGCTCTGGGATGTTGAGTCTTCCAAACTTGTATGTCTTTCGTTCTCCCTCTGTTGACGAGATTGATTGATTGTTTCCAGGCTCTTTGAAGGTTGCTTAGAAGTATGAAGTATGATATCCTAACATTACAGATCAGAATCCTTCAAGGTCATAGTGGAAGGATAGCATCCACAGCATGGAATGGTCACATTTTAACATCAGGAAGCCGTGACAAATCCATTATCAATCATGATGGTATTTGAATACCATATTCTTTCACTGAACTATCTTAACATTTCCGGGAAATCTCTCATACACGTTCTGATTTGCAGTTAGAGCAGCAAACAGCTTGGCTTCCTGCATAAAAAGACATGCTGATGAAGTGTGTGGCTTGAAATGGTCAACTGAAGGCAATAGATTGGCAAGTGGAGGCAATGAAAATCTGTTATATATATGGGAAGCTTCAAAAATGAGTTCATCCAAATTTCTACATCGACTCAGTGATCATTGTGCTGCAGTCAAGGCCCTTGCTTGGTGCCCTTACCAGAACAATGTTCTTGCCTCTGGGGGAGGCTTGAGTGATGGTTGTATTAAGATATGGAATACAGAAAAAGGAATTTGTATTAACAACATAGAAACCAAAGCACAGGTAAATTACAACTCATTGTTACTCTTTGAACATACTCATGCCAAACGCACTTCTGTATCCAACACTCACACCGGACCCTAAGCAACATAGCTACTAACTTTTCATCATTAAAAAGAATTGATATGCTTGGTTTTAGGATTGAAACTGCAGCAATGCTTTTCTGGGAAAGCATTAACCATTTGCTTCAAATGGGCAGATTTGTGGCCTGGAGTGGAACAGACATCACAAGGAGATATTGAGTGGCCATGGTTACAGCATAAGGGAGAATCAGAACAAGCTGTGCCTATGGAGGTACCCTTCAATGACCAAAGTGGGGGAGCTAGGGAATCACAAATCCAGAATTATCAACCTATGCCAGGTTTTAACTATTCAGACTTTTATAAGTTGAGAAGCTAGTAGGAAAAAAAAATCATTTGCAAAACAACATGAAAGTTTTATGTTTTCCATGTTTGTTTGTTGTAGAGCCCTGATGGAATAACTGTGATATCTGCTGGGGCAGATGAGACCCTTCGATTTTGGGACGTTTTTGGACCCCCTACTGCTGGTGCTGGGAACTCAATGGTTTCAGATCTTCAAGGTCTTTTGTCTTTTAGAACATCCCTATTAAGGTAATAGCATGGGGTGCAATCATTCGAAACATGCTACCATCCTTTTAATTTATTTTGGTTGTTCTTAGATATTCAGAGCGAGTTTCTTTTTCCTTTTTCCTCTCACTGTATACCTTTACCACTGATATTATTAAGGAAATTAGTTCATGCAAGTAGCATAAGCAAAAATTAATGAAAAGAATACATAATTTGCCCATTTTATCCATTGTGCACAAAAGTTCCGAGTAAATAAACCTAAATAATAAAATTATTTAAAATTAACCGTGCTCTTTATTTTCTTTAAAATATTTATGTCCAATAACCGTGTCCAACACATTCATGTCAGTGTCGCATCAACATTCGGCATCTTAATAAACCTAAATAATAAAATTATTTATGATAAGTTCATGATAAAAAGAAGATGAATTTATTTCCTTTTTCTTTTTGTCCCTCAAAAACTGTACAAAGCTCGGGCTTAGGCTTCGTCAAAAGAATGAAAAGCATGCCACACGCATGTTTACCAATTACAAGGAAAAAGGTTTATTATACACATCAAATGGCTCGGTGGCTGTTAACTGTGGCTCCTGCAACAAAGTACATTAGTACAGCATGTGAGAACTGATACTAATCTTGCCTTGGCTTACAAGCATATACAAAGTAAATAAAATGTATGCATTCAACATGTTTGATGATACCTGTCTTGATCTGCCACCGGGGCTGCCGCCTGTTAAGAGCATTGTGAGAAGAGAGGTAACGAATCCGCCCTCATCCACATTACGAATGTTGGAACGCATTGCGTTTAGCATGTTTCCGTAAGTCGTCGCATGCCCATATTCAATAGCTTGGATGAAGGAGAAAGTCATTGCACCGGTGGAAGTAATCTTAGATAAGGCCTGTTTTCACATAGCATAAACTGAACATTTTAGAATTCTGGACTGGATGATCAAGCTTGAAGTACCGGAGTATGATTACGACATTACCGAAGTGTCTGCGGAGGTTTGATCATCGGCACAGCCACTGAAGGAAATGACTTCCCCACCATTTGTTCCTTTCCACATTCCGGTCCGAGGACGGTGATCCTCCCAGACGTATCTCCCCTTCCTATATTATATCCCAATGGAACAATATACAGTTATGCATTACGAAATTAGTATCGCCAGGAAAATGTGACATATGGAAACATTTGACTAACCTGTCCATTTTACAGAGGTATGGTAAATCTAATACGGTGCCACTATGGCAAGCGTCAATGATTGCGTGAAGCTTAACACCGCAAGGTAGAGGCCTGACGATGGTTGCATTGATTTCATCATCGACGATCATTCCCTGAGACTCGAAGTCCAATGGACAAAGGGTCTCGTCGTATCCGTCCACCTCATCTCCATTGTCGTCCTTTTGCTGCGAGCCATGACCAGAGTAATGGAACACTAAGGAATCTCCAGTCTGACAACCTTGGACAAGCCAACGCAATGCCATTCTTATGTTGCGTTTCGTTGGACGCTTGTAAGGATCAGTTTCTTCTTCTGCAAATGATATTCAGATCACAAGAAGTCTCGATTATTACCAATATTTAAACAAAAATTGAAACCATTCTTTTTGCTTCTTTAAATAAAATTTGTCAAATATTCTGCAGAAGTGTTATCTATGAAGTTGACATCCAACATGAATGCGAGACATGATTTTTTTTCCTTTTATCCAAGTTGACCCACAGAATGATTCGAGAAGTTTATCAGAAACTATATACTAATGTCAACTATTAACATTTTCAAGTCAAATACTTGAGAACAAAAATTAACCAAATGGGTGATAATGATATACACAAGTTGAAACGCCTTCCTTTCTTGACATTCTAAATTAATCAAGAATTTTAAGTTATGGCACAATCATTAAATTTTTTTTTTTTTTGTGTATATTCCAATTGAATTAAGCAATTGGAATGAATAAATAACTAAAAGGAGGAGAAGAAAAACAAAGGTTACCCGTAAGCATAATAATGGAGGACTCGGGAAACATGAAGCGATTCACCAACAAGAACTTCATGCAGTTGGCATCGTTAATACAACCATTAAGTTCATACTGGGTGTTTTTGTAAGACACGCCGCAAATAACAGCGCGCTTGCGGCCATGAGCCTGCGGTGGGGGACCGGGCGGCGCGTGGTTGTAAGGAGATGGAAGAGGTTGTTGTTGGTGGGAGGAAGAGGGAAGAGGTAGGGGTAGGGAGCGAGGGTCAGCTATGAGGGTGATAGCTTGGCAAAGGACGCAGCATATGGAGTTTGCGGCCGGCGGAAGCTGCAGCGGCGCGTGGCAATTAGAACAGTTGACCTGCATTAACATGGGTGTTGATGATGTTGAAAGGGAGAGGCTTGGAATATGGTGTTATTTAGTAATAAGTAAATTGATGATTGAAAGAATATAAAGTGAAAAAATTGAGTGGAAAGGAAGGTGGGGCGGAAGCCGAACTATCATACGACTTTGATTTGGGGTCTACACCTTATGTTCCTCGAAACCGAAGCTTTTAACCACCATCATTTCAGTGTTCTAGTATGAAAATAATAAAATATGAAATATATTAAACAAATATATAATACCGATTAAAATGTAGTTTTGACTCCCTATATCTTTCCAAATTTAATTTATCTGAATTTAGTTTCTCTTTTCAAATTTCAAATATAATTGTAAACTCCAGTTAATTCTTTTTTATTAAATTTATTGTAAATCTGATTATAGTCGAGTCACCCGACCCGGCTCGAAAGCCCGCCCGAAATGTGAGATGGTTTGAGTAAAAATATAGGCCCAAAAAATTGGCTTAGATAAAAAAAGTTTGGCTCCTTAAAAAAATTTTCTGGCTTTACCTTTGCTGATTGACCCATTCATACTTTCACAATCATCTAAGTTTAATCACATTCATATACAATAACATACCATAGCATTCATGAAATCTTTAAAACAATTTATCAAATTTAATCATATGTACTTACTGATCATACTTATTCAAACAAGTATACGTAAACACAAATTTCTTCAATTTTGAATAAATTTACTTAAACAAACATGTTGGGCACATAACGTCATAGACATACCAAACAAATACGGATAGGCTCATTGTAATATAAGCTTTCATTTTATTTTACTTTTCCGTATTTCAACTTATGGTTATCTCATTTCGTACATTATCACATATATATCATAAACTTTTATTAATACCTTTCCGTGTTTCGTCTCATCATAAATACATTTCAATCAACTCAATATCATTTTCAGTTTTACTGAAAATAGCTTGGCTGGAAGTCACATTTGTCTTAACAAAACAATTTCGTCAGAGCCGGGAGATATCACACTATCACGAGTAGTAATATGGCATGTATAGCTAGACTCACATACGCTAGGTTAGTCCAAGAATCGACTAAATTTGTAATTATGAAAAAATTTCATGAGAATTATGTTAATAAATTCACATGTGTAGAATTGGAAAGTATAGTGGTGAAATGATTAGTAAGGCATACAGAGATAAGAATAATTTTAATAAAATGAAAATAGACAACATGTTCGAGATTAATTCGGTTGTGATTCTGAGAAACTCTGTGGAAGTTTTTCATGAGAGTTGAAAGCAACTTCTTCTGGTAAGATTTTCGGGGACGAAAATCCCTAAAGGGGGGGAGAGTTGTAACAGCCTAATTTTCAGTAGTATCTGGAATAGAGAGTTGAGATCACTAAATCTGACGGGTGAGTTGAAAATTTAATAAATTAATACATATGAGTCAAATGTGAATATAAAAGTATTTTTTTGAATTAGTGGATTTCGTGATTTAAAAGAATTAATTAGGTAAATTGGGTTGAGAATGAGGTATCGAGACATCGACTTCATAAATCGAGCCATAAATATTTTTAGAAATATTTATGGAGTGTTGGTGAGGTAGTAATAAAATTTAGTTAGAAAATTTTGACGTTTGGGTGGTTAATTAAATAAAAAGGACTAAATAGAAAAAGGTGTAAAAGTTGCTAAAAGGATTAAATAGCTCAATTGTCAAATGAGGAAGGACCTAAAGTGCCAATAAGCCCAAAGGAGATATTTTGGGCAGCAATAGCTGAGAAAAATCAGGAAATGGATGAAATAAGGGCAAAATTGGAAAATTGCCAAAATTGGCTAAATAAAAATGGGACTAAATTGGAATATCTAGAATTCTCTTCATTTCTCTTCATATTCATCAGCTGAAAAACAGCCATGGAGGAGGGTTCAATCTGGTTTTCATACTCTAGCCTCATGTAAGTTTAATTCTTGCTTTCTACTTGAAATTTTTATGTTTTTGGAATTTTACAATTGGGTCCAACTTACTATTTCATTAGTTTTTGATTCCATGGCTAATTTTTGAAGTTTTTATGGATGAGTGCTGGAAGTATATGATGATTTGGCATGGAATTAGAGCTTTAAATTATTTATATTCTGATTTTATTGAAAGAATTGAATAGAAAGTGAATGTTTGGGACCTAATTGTAAAAGAGTTTGAAGTTAGAGTTTTATATGGAAATTCTGAATTTCAATAATTATGAAATAACTTATAATGTCTAGGAAAAGTATTAATTGAGAAAATTATCTTAATTGAGGGGTTAATTGACCAAGGACTGAATTGTATGAATTGTGAAATTTGGGACAAAATGGAAATCAACATTTTGCACTAAAACAGTTTGGACAGCAGCAGTAGTCTAACTTTGAAAAATCACCAAAAATTTTAGAAATCGAATTAGAGGATGAATAAAATATAAAATTAAAGCTTATTGAGTCTAGTTTCTTATAGAATAAATTATGTAAGCAATGGAATTGTAAATCATGAGATATGATAAATTTTGTGAGACAAGGTCAGAATGATTTCAGGTTCCCCTGTTCTGACTTTGAAAAATCATAACAAATTGAAGAAAAATAATTAGGGACTTAAATTTATATGTCTAGAATCCTGAATGAGTCTATTTTCAAAAGAAATAAACGGAAACATCATTCGAATCTTGTACAAGGAGATAATTAATTTTTAGTGAAGAAGGGTCGGAACTGTCAGACAGCAGAACAGGGGAGACTTCGACGAATAAACTGTATTGATTGGCTCAACCAAAAATTATGAAATTTTTATGGTAAGAAGACATATGAGTCTAGTTTCTGGGAAAATTTATGAATCTTAATTTGGAGTTCTGTAGCTCAAGATAAAAATAATTTAGTGACTATGACACAGATGAACAGCTTGAATATTCACATAAGTAGATAGTGAAAATTATGGATAATGTCACCTACAAATGTGTTGTTTATACTAAGGATGTGGATGGAGAGGAGGAGGAGGAAAAAATATACATATATATATGAATGACTCATGTATAAATTGATCACATGCCTGATTGTAATCGATAAGTGTTGAATTAGAAATGATATAATGTTTTATTTGGAATATTTATTATGAAATTATGATTATCGTTATAATACAAAAATCGAACTTCTGAGTTTATATAGTTAAATTTTAGTGACCATTTGTTAATTTTATGAATTTCATGATGTGTTATTTCATATGTATTGATGATAAAATCGTGAATAATATAAAAGCATGAAAATTGAATAAATGATCAAATTGAGCATTTCAGTTCAGTGACAATATGAATTGAAGGAAAAGACAATGGTT
Organism: Gossypium anomalum; assembly: GCA_025698475.1. NCBI lineage: Eukaryota > Viridiplantae > Streptophyta > Magnoliopsida > Malvales > Malvaceae > Gossypium > Gossypium anomalum. The sequence goes on along the minus strand of CM046967.1, from coordinate 8,262,526 downwards.
AGACCATGGCAACAAGTGATAAGTGATAGCTTCGGCTACACTTATCTGATCAAGGACAAGTGAAAGTGATAAGTGATAGCTTCGACTACACTTATCTGATCAAGGACAAATGAAAGTGATAAGCGATAGCTTCGGCTACACTTATCTGATCAAGGACAAATGACAAGTAAAAAGTGGTAGCTTCGGCTACCTGATCAGTGAAAAGTGGTAGCTTCGGCTACCTGATCATCGGCTACTTGATCAGTGAAAAATGGTAGCTCCGGCTACCTGATCAGTGAATAGTGGTAGCTTCGGCTACAAATGACAAGTGATTTCTGTGTAAGACCATATCTGGGATATGGCATCGGTGTGATATGTGTATAAGATGTAAGACCATAGCTGAGCTATGGCATTCTAGTGAAAAGATCATAGCTATGCTATGGCATCAGTGATTATCAATGAAATTCGGTGTATACAAGCAAGGACCAATTCCATAAGATGTTCACTAATTTGAAGAAGTTTGATAAGTATTACATAGAATTATGTGACATAAGGAAATACGAGTTGATGAGACATGAGCATAAAACTTGGTTGATGAATGAGTTCATTTGTGATTATATATTTCTACGCCTTGAGTGTATTATCCGTATGAATTAGTATTCCAAATGAGTTAATGAGAAAACTTCTAGTATGGAATAATCTGAGTTGAAATGAAATATCATGAAAACGCACTTGAAATACATTAGTATGTCTCAGTATATGCTATTTGAATTCATAAATGTGGAAAGTAAATGTATGTGGAAATATGAGATGATGATATCTCAGACATGGAATTTATTGATGAATACGTACATCAAATTTTATATGATAGATTTTAGTGAACATTTAAATTGGGCTCAATAAGTGATTTGACAATTTAAATCGTGATTGGTAGGAAGAGTTAATGAATTGCATATTTATGAATTGTTACACGTATTTGTCTGAAATACGAGGAAGTGATGGTAATTGATACATGGAAATATGAAACTATGATATATATATATATATATATATATATATAAAAATGGAATATGTTTGATAAATGTGTTCATTAACTAAAATTTCTATCAACATATAATAATTTGAGTTGGTTCTCGATTGACTCATGGCACAAACTCAATCAAGGATTTAAATAATAAAATAAAATAAAATTAGAATATAAATATTATATTAAAATAAAGTTTTGGTTTAACGATAAAATTAATATTAGAAAATTTTTATTAGTTTTTAAAAAAAAAAATTAAACTACTATCGAATAATATATCTTATTTTAATTACGAAAAGACATTTTCGTAATTTTAAAATCAAGTTGTAATTCAATTGATCAATAACAATAACTTAATTAAGAATTTAAATAATGATATATATAGATAGATGATATGTTCAGTAGAGGATTGTTTTTTATATAATCAATGCTTTCTAGTACTGTTTATTGTTTTTTATATAATCAATGCTTTCTAGTACTGTTTTACTCTCAATTTAAAAAATCTAGCCACTCAACTTTCTTTTAATCAGAACTTAGATTTAGTTTAAGAATGCTTCCTAAAAGTGTTTTTAGGTTGATTTTTAATTTGGGAGAATCACTTTTTCTTTTAAAAAAACAGTTTATTTAAGAATGTTTTTATCCTAAAAGTACTTTTTATTCCAAAAATACTTTTTAAAAGTAATACTAAACTAGCTCTTAATTTTTTCGACAGTAGAATTGGCCTCAGGTTAGTTGCCGACCATGGCCTTTTCAACAATTTTCTTTAGATTTTTCTTTTAGATTTTAGTTTTTTTTAGTTATAGTGTACTCTATTTTTTTTCTTTTTAAAACATATGGTGGTTGCAGTTTCACTACACTTTGCTTTCTTTGAAAGTTGTGTTGGTTCTTGTCTACCATGTTTTTATGAAAATAATGGTGGTTTTAGTTTTAGTTTTAGCTTTTATCTTTTAGTTTTTGTCTCTAAGCGTGTTCTAGCGTAATATCAACCCATTTAAACTCTTATATAATAATGTAGATTATACGTGGTGCATTTTCGTTTTTGATACTAAGAGTTGTGCGTGGTTCAATTTTCTAACATCAATAATTTCATCAAAATTCTGTAATATAATAATTAGTTGATGATCAAAAGGTGTCATTTTGTGTGCATGGTATTATCAACATTAGATTTTATCACATTCACAATGTGGATGAATGAAAATATTTTGTATTAATAAAATTATTTCAACAAATGATTAGTGTTGGAGTGGTAAGAAATTTTTATTTGAAGTAGTTGAACTTGTGTTTGATTCTTAGAAAATGTTTTTTAGTTGTTTTATTTGAAATATATATAAATATTAAAGGATAAAAATATTCTTATACTAATATTAATTACCCTTTAAGATAAAAATATTTTGATAATTTCATAATTAAATTGATGTCAAATTAACTCGTGACACTAACTTAATTAACCGTATAAATAAAACATAATTAAAATACCGAGATTAAGAGACCTAAACTCGTGCGTGGATCATATTTTTCTCACACCTCATGAATTGAAAGAAAAAATCATTTGAAACTTGAATTCCAAATTCCATCTAGTGATAAACTTTTTCTTTATTTATATAAACCTAACAAATAATTTATTAATGAGGCACACATGAGTTTCCATTCTTAAATAAAATTCAAATGAATGAGAAGATATTATCTCAAGATTTTTAAGACCGAAACAGTTATGGGTGTTGTGTATAAGCAACAATCACATTTTAGTCCCTCAATTTCCAAATTTCCAAATTTAGCTCATTTTACTCAAAATCATCAAAAATTCAAAGACAAAATATGTTAACTCAAAATATATCTTCCATTTATCAAAAAATAACTTCACAAAACTCATAATTTCATCAATGACATAATTTAAAATCATCAACAAAATCAGAAATTGAGACATGGGCTTGATAGTATTCAAAGCAACGATTACAAAAAACGTAGAAATTATCAAAAACCAAACAAAAACGAACCTTAAATCAAGCTTGGACCTTGTCTGAATGCTTCAAACACATAAACCCTATCTTTTCTTTCTATTTTCGGTGAAGGATGAATGAACCAAATGAAGTTTTTAACCTTTGTTTTTATTAATATTAACATAAATTCACCTTTTATTATTTTGCCCTTTGTTATAAAACCAATAAATCATTAAACATAAGGCCATATATGTCCAATCATATGTTCAATGGTCAAATTGCATCATAAGGATCTCACAAATAATAAGCCAAATCAAATAGGCACTTTTAACAAACAGCAGGCAGCTTTTACATTTTACACGATTAGGTCCTTTTATCAAATTAAGCACACAAACGGTTAAATTTTCATACTAAACTTTCACACATGCTAATTCATATATCATAAGCACAGAAAATAATATTTAAATATTTTTTGACTCCGATTTATGGTCCTAAAACTACTATTCCGACTAGGGTCTAAACCGGACTATTACAATAAAAGCCTTATTCAACAATTGAATCATGGTGAAATGATTAGGTACTTAGACATCCTAGTTAGTCTTGTGTTTGATCCCTAGACTCTTGTGTTTTAGTTGTTTTATTTAAATATTTCTTATAAAAATAATAAAAGACAAGACACCGTTATAATAATATTTATATACTGACTTTTAAGTTATTTCTTAAATTGAATTGGTGTTAAATTAACTCATGAAATTAATATTAAGTTATGATACACTCACAATTTGGGAGAAAAAGACAAATTTTATGTAAAATAACAATAAAATTTGATTGAAATTGTAAAGTGAAAACCTTGATGTCTTAGATTCAAATATTACTATTTATGTTTTTTTTATATTTATTCTTTTTTATAGATTTATATAAACGTATAAAAAACATAAGTAACTTATAATAATATTTATTAATTATTTTAAAATTTAGCTTCTATTTTTTTTTTGTGAAAGTTTATAATATTTTCTTTGAGAATTGATTGATGATATTAATTTAATAAAAAAATTTAAATATGGTGAAGAGGAAATATTAGCATATTTAAGTAAATGGTATTTGACTAATGGAAATTTCTTTGAAGTTCCTTTGAGTAAGTCAGCACGTTTTGCATATGATTCTTTTTGTTTTTTTGTCTTTTAAGTAATGAAAAATTTTAGGCATTGTGAAGAGAGTCAGCATATTTAAGTAAATGGTATTTGACTAATGTAAATTTCTTTGAAGTTCCTTTGAGTAAGTCAGCACGTTTTGCATATAATTCTTTTTGTTTTTTGTTCTCTTTGAAGTAATGAAAAATCTTAGGCAATGTGAAGAGAGTCCATTTTCTTCCTTTATTTGCCAAAGAAAGAGAGTCAAATTTTGTGCGCCGGAAACAACGGAATGAGTTGGACAATGACAAACCCAATGAGAAAAAAAAAAAAAAGTTATCTAAGCGGAGAGGGTATTTTAATAAATAACCTAAAAGAATTAAAAATTTATGAAAATAACCTTAATACTAAGATTATTTAAAATAATAACTTAGTTTGTACAGTAAAAGTGGGTTCTCAATCTTAAATGGCGGTACCACTCCAAAATCATTATATCATCATTACAAAAATTGATAGAAAAAAAATATTTTTCTTAGTGCCGCCATGTTATTTGGAGGCACCAAAATGAAATAAAAAATTATTTTTGCTGCTGCCACATTATTTGGAGCCATCCAACTTGAATATATGTTTTTTTGTAATTTATTGGTGCCGTTATTTCATATGTTGTATCCAAAATAATTTAAAATTATTTTCTCATGTTGCCTACTATGAATGTGGCGGCACCACTAACTATATATACTCCAACCTCAATTTAGCACACTTAGAGGTCTTAATTTTTTTTTGTTATGTTTAAAGAAAAAAAATGTGTTACATTGGAAAAATGAGAGATATTTATTATTATGATGTTCTTTAATGGAAAAATTATTTTGTCATGACCGTTATATATAAAAACATGAAAAATAAGTCATTTTTAGGGTAGTAGTTATGTAGTTAATAGTTTTTGTTGGTAGTAATTACACGGTTAATAGTCCATCCCCTATTGAAATACCCTATTTAACACTAAGGGAGATGAGCGGTAGTGGTTACGCGCTCAAGAGTTTCTATCGGTAGTGGTTACACGGTTGCGACCGCAAATTGGTTATGCTGTGAAGAAAGAAGTGTTAACGTGAAAAGTGCTCTCAGGAGGAGGAAACGTCGGCGGAATGTAGTACCCCAAGAGCAACCAAAGACGAATACCGTGGGGTTCCTGATCGACCTGATTCAAGTAGAAGTTGATGGAATCGAGCAAAATATTTATTTTACTAGATTATCAACTCTATAATGTGATGATTTCAATAAAAAAACTTATTATTATTGCAATATTTGAAATGTTATTGTGTTAAGAAATATTTAATCTGTTAATTATGTATATAAAATACGATTAGTGGAAGGAAAAACTATTTTAATGATGAGAAAAATAAATTTATTGTTCCATAATATGATACATAAATAAAAATATGTTTGTCTTTTAGAATTATTTTTTTGCTTTAAAAAATGTAAAAAAAATATTGGAGTTTAATAAAATAAAATCTGAGTTAAATAAAGAAATTTAAAAATAATAATAGAAATAAAAAAATTGAAAATGAATAAAATATGAAAATTTAAATGAAAAATTAATGTATTAAAAAAATGAATTAATAAGAAGATATTAATAAGTGATTAAAATAATATGGCGGCACAAAAAAAATTTTTTTTATTCAATTTAGGTGCCTCCAAATAATGTGCCGGCACCAAAAGATAATTTTTTATTTTATTTTGGTGCCTCCAAATAACATGGCGGCACCACATTTTTTATTTTATTTTGGTGCCTCCAAATAACATGGCGGCACCAAAAATATTAAAAAAATATATATTTTACTTTTTTTTTCATTTAACTCTGGAAATACAATTAAAAATATCACATTTTATACCTGTGCCGTCTTGGGAAGTGGCGGCACCAAGAAAAAAATTAATTTTTTTTTGTTCCTATCATTTTTTGTAATGATGATACAATGATTTTGGGGTGGTGCCGCCACTTAAAGTGGGAGAACCTACTTTTATTGTAGAAACTATGTTATTTTTCTAAATAATTTAGGATTAGAGTCATTTTCATAAATTTTTAATTTTTTTAGGTCATTTATCTAAAATACCCATGCGAAGATTACTTCAATTAGTTAATATTAAACTTTTGTATATATTTTTTACACCAATGAGTCCATCCCAAATTATTTTTGGTTCATTAAACTTTATATTTTTACTTATCTAATAAAATTAGTTTAATGTCTTATTTATACCTTAATTAAAATTTTGAAAAAATATTTTTACGAGTTACTCAAATATTATTCTTATTCATCACTTGAGATTAATTTTAATTATTGAAACATATTTTCACGATCCACCACCATCTGATTTATCTTAGATTGCATTGTGTACGCATTATGAGCATAACATCATTTGATCTATTAAATGGTACCACAATTGCCAAAAGATTCCTATGTGGAAGGTTTTGGATAAATGTTTTTTCTTGCAATTTGAGAAAATATTTCTCGACATTTGGGTTTTGAGGTTTTTAAGGGATTCGAAACCATTATGTTCTTTTTTTTTATGAAAAGAATAGCCAATACAATACTTAGATTAAAATACTAAAACTTAATGGATTCTTTGCAAACAACTACAAGCCATCATTCTTGTTAAAAGCTAATTTAGCAATGCGATCAACCTTTGTATTCTCTTCTCGAGGAATATGTGACATTTCCCATTGATCTATTTTCAATAATAACTGTTGAATTCATCTGATAAGTGCAGAATTAGAAGTCCTTGAGAAAGGCCACCTGGATGGCCTGAATAACCTCCATGCTATCTGTTCGAATCAACATTTCGTCCCAACATTTGAGACAGCGGAGATGGCTATAATTGCTAAAAGATTACGAGCTAGTGATTGACTACCATCCGGGAAAAGCAAATGTTGTTGTAACACCCCTCGCTCACATTCGACGCCAAAACGGGGTTCGAGGTGCTACCTGACTTTAACTTAATCAACTATGTAAAACAGGGCCATGAAATCTCCAACAATTTAAAACTTTTCCTTTCCCATGTAATATGTCCCTTATGCGGGCTTATGAGGCCCTAAACATACATTCGGAGTGGTTCGGGACCCAACTGAGAACTCATTTAAAACTTAGAAAAATCTCTTGCATCAAAGCTCCACATGCCCGTGTGGGTATAAAGCACACGCCCGTGTGCTAGGAACACGCCCGTGTCCTGAACCCGTGTCTGAAAACCTGGGCATTCTGCTAACACAACACGGCCCAAGCACACACTCGTGCCCTGCAACCGTGTCCTTCACATGGCCGAGGCACATGGCCGTGTCTCTTGCCCGTGCGCTACTAGCATACATACTGACTTCATGGCACGGCATGGACATACGCTCGTGTGGCCTACCCGTGTGCTAGAATGACTTTAAAGTTTTAGGTGCAGGAGACACACGACCATAACACACACCCGTGGGTGTGAACCGTGGGTCACACACGGCCTAGACACACGCCCCGTGTGTCTTGCCCGTGTGGACAAATTAGGCTATTTTCCAAGCCCTTTGTCACCCATCTTGCACAACCTATACAAGATCGTTTCAATATACCTATCTCATCACAATGAACATTAATTCAACCATAGAAAGAACATCGTATGCATTCATCAAAATGAATAATAGCCATTATTCTAGGCTTAATACAAAATAAAGGGCTTTTGACTTAGGCCAAAATACATAAACAATTCTCATGATGAATATACTAGTCTAACCCTATACATGCCACCTTCAAAAATATAAATCAAACTATACCGAATGCTGCGGACGATAGTGTGATCGGTATCTCTGACTTTAAGGGATCCTCGAGCTAGCTAGATAACGCTGAAAGAAGAGGGAAAGGAAAATGGGTAAGCATAAAGCTTAGTAAGTTGCATATAAATAAATATACAACAACAATCTCACCATTACTTATCATGCTCAAATGTAAACATAACTCAACTTACTCTTTGTCATCTACTCGAGTCACATTTTCTAAACTAAGCTTGATACTCATGCTTACCATATAGGTACCTGTAACACTCACAACATGATTATTCTTTCTTTATCAAGATTGATCTGTAACTCTCACCATTGAAACTTTTGGAATACTACTGGATATTCAATGAACCTTTAACATGGAATATATTGCCGATGCGTGTCCCAGACACGTCTTACACTGGCTATCTCTGTCGAGGCCGATGCATGTCCTAGACATGTCTTACACTGGCACTCATATGTGCGTGCTGATGCATGTCCCAGACATGTCTTACACTAGCACAACTCTTAATCGACGCTTGTCCCAGACACGTCTTACACTGGCTATCTCTGTGTCGATGCCATGTCCCAGACATGGTCTTACACTTACTATCTCTGTATGGTTGATGCATGTCCCAAACATGTCTTACACTAGTCCTCATCTAGAAGCCGATGCCATGTCCCAGACATGGTCTTACACTGGCTCTCAGAATGTGGCCGAAGCATGTCCCAGACATGTCTTACACTGGAGCACAATTCACCCAATGCCTTGGCATGAATATCCAGTTCGTACCCTAATATTTCAATGAGATACTTCTACTATCTCAAATATTACTAGGCATTCTCGATTCATAACTTAGTAACTCATTCAATATCAATTCAAAGGCAATATGAATGCAAGTATTAACAGTGTAGTTGTATTATTTACATACAACTTACCTCGGTTTACAAAAAGTATTTGACTACTCGGTTTAATCGGTTTACTTGGCCTTCCCCCGATCTAGGTTTGGATTTGGTAAGTCTTGATCTATAATGACAATATGCACTCATTTAGCCACTAATTAGGATTAAACAATCATAAATTCACACCTTTGGTAAAATGACCATTTTGCCCTTAGACTTTGACAAAATGACCATTTTGCCCCTCTGCTCGAAAATTAATTTTTATCAAATTTATTTGTATTTCAAGCCTAGCTAAACTCTTTTTACTACTATAGTAATCCAAATTCTCAATATTTTACACACTTATCATCTATTTTGCAATTTATGCAAAATAGCCCCTTTAGGTGTTTTCATGCCAACACCTTTCACAAAAGTTGTTTATAACATAACTAAACTCATATTCTTCCATAAAAACTCAATAAAAATATCAAAATCATCCATGGTAAAATCTTAAACTATTGACCATTTTGCAAGATGTCACCCTCATTTGAAAGCTCATGCTTCAAGGGTCTCAAAAATGTGAAAATCTTGAAGAAAACTCATTAAAATCACTTACTTGTGAGGCTTATTGTTGCTGCAAGTTTTTTGAAGCTCTTAAACCCCAAAAATGGCTGATACTTTCGGTGGAGAGAAGGAAAAATGAAGAAGAAATGGCTTTTGTTTTATTTAATCAAAAACTAGTTAAATTTGATGACCTCATCCACACCTAACCATGTCAATTTTGTCTCCCCTCACACCATGGCCGGCTAGGCTATTCACAAGGATCTAATTTCCCTTAAAAAACCCTAAATTTAAGTTCTCTAGCTATTTAACACATTTGGGCGATTTAGTCATTTTTCGCAATCGGACTTGAAAACATTAAAATTAGCTCACCAAATTTTTCATGCACTAATCAAATCATACTATAGCCTCATAAAAATGATAAAAATAATTTTCTAACTTCGTATTTGTGGTCCCGAGACCACTGTTCCGACTAGGCCCTAAATTGGGCTGTTACAATTGTTGCTGATGCATTAAGCCAAAAATCTTTGTTTGCTCTTCGTGCAATGAATACTCAGTTGGCTCTATCTGAAAATGGCTCGATTGTCACTGAGTTGAAAGCGAGACCATTATTTTTATAGAAGATTTATGAAGCTTAAAAATTTGATAATGAAATGTTAAAAAAACGAGGTCAATGTGATTCGAACCCTGATTCAGAGTTTCAAGTTGATTTCGATGACTGTTTGACATTTAGAGTCCAAATATGTGTTCCAGGAAATTCAGAGTTGATTTAGATGATTTTGAATGAAGCACATAATAGTCGTTTATATGTTCACCCAGGAAGCACGAAAATGTATAATGACTTGAAACAACTTTATTGGTGGCATGGCATGAAACAGGATATCTCAGAGTTCGTTTCTAAATGTTTGATTTGTCAACAAGTTAAAGCTGAGCATCAGGTACCGTCTGGTTTATTGCGCTTGATTATGATTCCCGAGTGGAAATGGGATAGAGTGACTATGGATTTTGTATCGGGATTTCCCCTATCTCCGAGAAAGAAAGATGCAATCTGGGTTATAGTTGATAGATTGACAAAATCGGCTCATTTCATTTCGATACGAACAAACTATTCACTTGAAAAGTTAGCTGAGTTGTATATCTACGAGGTTGTGAGATTACACGGAGTACCTGCTTCTATTGTTTTGGATAGAGATCTAAGGTTCACATCGAGGTTTTAGAAGAAATTCCAAGATGTACTGGGTACAAAACTACATTTTAGTACCATATTTCACCCGCAGATGGATGGTCAATCCGAGCGAGTTATACAAATACTCAAGGATATGTTGAGATGTTGCATTCTTGAGTTCAAAGGTACGTGGGAAAAGTATTTTCCGTTGATTGAATTCGCGTATAACAATAATTTTCAATCGAGTATTAAAATGGCACCGTACAAAGCTTTATACGGTCAAAAGTGTCGAATCACTATTGTACTGGACTGAACTTAGTGAGAATAAGATTCTTGGGGTCGATTTGATTAAAGAGACCGAACAGAAAGTGAAAGTAACTGATGATGCTCTGAAAGCAGCGCCAGATCGTCAAAAATCATGCGCAGACTTGAAATGGAAAGATATTGAGTTTCAGATCAGGGATAAAGTGTTTTTGAAAGTATCTCCGTGGAAGAAAATACTTCGTTTCGTTCGTAAAGGCAAATTGAGTCCGAGATTCATTGGCCTGTATGAGATCATTGAAAGAATAGGTCCAGTGGCATATCGGTTAGCTTTACCGAGTGAGTTAGAGAAAATTCACAACGTTTTTCATGTATCGATGCTTCAACAATACCGATCTGACCCTTCACATGTTATTTCTGCTTTTGAGGTTGAAATTCAGTCAAATTTGTCGTATAGTGAAGAACCGATTAGAATTTTTAGCTCGTGAGATCAAAGAACTGAGAAATAAGATAATCACTTTAGTGAAAGTCTTATGGCATAGACACGGGGTTGAAGAAGCTACGTGGGAACCCAAGGATACTATGAGAAAACAATATCCAAACCTATTCATTGGTAAGATTTTCGGGGACGCAAATCCTTAAGGGAGGAGAGTTGTAACAGCCCGATTTTTAGCTAAATCAAAATAGTGGTTTTAGAACCACAAATTTGAGCTCAGAAAATTATTTTAATATTATTTTTGGTGTTTACAGTGTGTGATTATATATGTGTGAAAGTTTCATGAAATAATTTTAGTGTTTGAATGCTTAATTTGATAAAAGGACCTAATTGCGTAGAATGTAAAAGTTGCATTCTATTTGATAAAGGTGTCTAATTACTATGGCTTATTAAATGAAAGGTCCTTATGATGTTATTAGACCATTGATAGTTGAATTTAAATGGCCATTAAATGAATGTTTTTAAATGATTTTAATTAAGGTTAAAATGGTAAATTGTTTATGAAGGTTAATTAAATAAAACAAAATGGATTTTTGTTGTCATATTCTCCATATTGTCAAATTTTACAAAGAAAATGAAGGCTTCCATGTCCATCTAGGGTTCGGCCATATAGATCATTGATTAAGGCACGATTTGAGCTCAGTTTTTAATGATTTTTACGTTTTTGTGATTGTTACTTTGAGTACTAGCTAGTCGGTGCCCTAATGTGTGAGTTTGTTGGTGATTTTGTAAAATTCCATTGATGAACCCATGAGCTTTTGAATGTTTGATAATGGAAAATGATTATTTGTTGATAGATTTTAATGTTTTGTAAAGTGATTTTTGACAAAAATATCAAATAGGGATTAAATTGTGAATTTTGTAAATTAAGGGTTTGAAATGTGAAATAAATGAAAGTTTTAGGCTGCTAGGGACTCAAGTATAAATCGGCTAAGCATTGGTTAAACTGAATTGTGTGAATTTTATGTATTTGTGAAATAGGGACTAAATTGTAAAAATATGAAAGTTTAGGGACTAAAGTGAAAAAATGCCCAAATGTATTTTTTTTAACTAAATTGAATGAGTTGATGATTAAATAGGTTAATTTTGAATACATATAGATCAAGAAAAAAAGAATTCAGATTTAAATCGGGGAAAAAGCAAGGTTATCGAGTAATCGATCTGATTCGTCAATTTCGAGTACGAGGTAAGTTCCTTTGTGATAATTTCATTATAAATGTATGTTATATGCTTTGATATTGCATAAAATATGATTATGAGATTACGGATAATGTTTGAATTATGAATACGACTATATGGATGCGTTCGACGATGAAATCGACAAGTGAAACTTCCCGGTTGAACCCTAGGAATAGTTTAGGATGCTAGTGACATGCCATTAGGCTATTGTGTTGGCTTCAGGCCATGATATCGACACTTTGGGTGCGAGTGATACGTTGATTTGGCTACGGGCCATGGTATAGGTACTCTGGGATAAGTTATCTTGATTTGGCTACGGGCCATGGTATAGGTACTCTGGGATAAGTTATCTTGATTTGGCTACGGGACATGGTATAGGTACTCCGGGATAATTTACCTTGATTTGGCTATGGGCCATGGCATAGGTACTTCTTGATTGAGATCTTGAGTATCCGACTTCTATTCCAAATGGTTCAACGGGTAAAAGAGTGATGTATTTGAGAAAGAGGTTAGTACGAGGCGGTACGGGTACGTACAAAACCTATTCGAGTATTACATTGAGAAAGTTCAAAGAGATGGTATTTGATCATGTTTTGAGACATGATAAAGGTTTGTGGTTAATGTGATTTTGATTTGGTAATGTGAAAATAGTTAAATTACATTTATTTGATGAATTGAGTTAATCACTTACGAACTTACTAAGCTATGAAGCTTACTGTGTGTTGTTTGTCTATGTTTTATAGAGAATTAAAGCTAGCTCAGATCCGGGAATTGGCGAGAACATCATCACACTATCAAACATCTAAGTTGGTATTTTTGAGATATGTATATATGGTATATGGCATGTATAGGCTAGTTATGGTACTTTGGTTGTGAATATAGCCATGAGATTTGGCTTATAATGTATATGTTTTGATTTGTTTAGATAGCCTTGTGTGATGGCTTAGTTTGGTATGTTTTGGTCTAAACATGGCTAAGGTTTCATAGTTGTTCAACTGGTAATGTTTTGAGTTTAGTAAATGATTTATATGTATGATTGAGCTTGATAAATTGAGAAGATATATGCTTGTGAATGAATGTTGGATGATATAAGTTTTTGAATAGGTATTTGGCTCGAATTGATTATGGAAATTGATTGAAATGAATATGGTATGAATTGTGCATTTGTATGATGATTTTGGGATGCCTATTGTATGATGAATTGGTACCATTTTGGTTATTTAAGTGAGCATGAAAAAGGGTGGCAAATTGGCTTTGTAAATGACCTATTTTCGTCCACACGGGCAGAGATACGGGCATGTGTCTTAGCCGTGTGCGACACACGATCATGCTATACAGCCATGTGTCCCTTGGGGTACCCTTTCAAATTAAGTCAGTATGCTCTACATGTTTGGCGTAGCCTAGACACACGGGCATGTCTACTGGCCGTGTGTGGCTCACGAGCTGGCACAGGGGCATGTGGCTGGTTGTGTGATCTAAGTTAGTAACCCCTCCAGTTTTCACATGGCCTGACACACGGGCGTGTCCTTGGCCGTGTGGTGCAAGTCAGGATGTATGCCCTGTTTTTGTAAGAGTATGCCCAAAGATCAATCATGAGATGGTTGTAATAACATACTTGATTTACCATGTTTATTAATATAAGGCGTTTCCATTATTATTTTAGTTTCTTTTCCGTGTGTATAAATAAACTGTTTTATAATAATGTCCTGAGAATAATATGATTGTTCTTAAAAGATCCTTAGTCAAGTATTATTGTTGACTAGGACAATAATAATGCATTAAGACTAACATGTAGTTGATTGATGATAAAGAGTTGTCATTGATATGGAGTGTCAAAATCAATGCATGAATATGTGTGTTAGAGAACAACATATTGAACTGACCCGCTATGAGTATGTTTCTTGGATTATTATGTAATTGTCACAACATTACTCATAGTGATTAATATGTATATGATCCTCAGACTTGAGATCATCATTATCCCAACATCATGAGTTGTATATTTTGATACAGTCAAATGTACACCGTAACTGGTTGTTCTATAAAGGCTGATGTTGGATATACCATAATCTATGTAAAGGGATATGGTTGATCAATATAGAATAAGTCCCTCCTACATAATGAGAGTAATATCTTAGGCCACTTGATTGAGTGAGACTAGAAATGCATGGCCATGCTCAAATAAGTTGATATGAAATGTCATACTTATTTGTATATCATAGTCTACTCTAGATATCAAGAAACATGAGATGAAATATGCAAGTGTGACTATTCCATGACTTGTGTTCATTCCATAGATAAAGGACTTAAGGATTAATGCATGAAAGGTAAATCACAAAAGGTTTTGTCGAATCATGACTTCTTGTGTAACACCTCTATCCCGTAATCGTCGCCGGAATAGGACGAGGCGTTACCAGAAAATTCGGAAGCAGATCAAACAGTAAAATTTTGAACATTTTTTTTTTCCTTTTTCGTGAATAAAGATTGTTCATTTAATTAAATTCTAAACACCAACAAAGATCAAACTTATAACTTATAAAAGTAGACTTCCAAAGGATGCCATATTCGCATGGCTTACAAACAATAGTAATGATATCATTTTACTATAATCTATCCTATACATGCCATAAATTAAATCCAAATCACAAGGTTTCCATAATAGTAGATAGTGTGATGAAGTGCTGACGATCCCCAAGCTGGTAATCAGAGTCCACAATCTATAAAACAAAGACAAAAGACAAACGGAGTAAGCTTACATAAGCTTAGTAAGTCTTAAGTAAAATGATAATTTTGCAGAATCAAATTCAATTATCATTTATCACTCGATTCTTCTAATCAATGAAGTCAATCTAGAGCTCCATAACGAACTACAATTTCAATAACCACATCATTTAGTTACCACAAATTATTTCATGATAATGACCAAAATGGTCAAATATTTGTATGCTCACAAGGCACACTTAGCTCATAATTACACTCCAATCTAAATGCCTTTATTATAGTTTAATCGAATACATTCTTATGGCATAACACATTGGCTAAATGTATCATAATCACATGGATGTGGTCACATTTACATTCATACACTTATTCACATATGCATTGCTTTGTATACTTTTGATCTAATCCGAATTGAAAATCACATACAAGCACTGATACATACCGCCAACTTAATGTCTCGAACATCTTTAATCTGTCGTTTCATTACTAAGCCTCATCGCCTTAGACATTGCGTAAAACCCCGTTTAACAATATCAAGAGATCTCACCATCCCGTCAAATAGTTCAAACCTCATGCACGCATATATAGTTTATCTATTTCTTCCAAATTTGATTCACATAGTCTTTCGCATCTAGAAACCTCATATCTACTTCTAATTCAATCAATCAAACTAAAACATAATACTTTTACCACGTTTAGTTTCCATATTTAGAAGCACATAGTAATATCATAATCTATCATGAATAGATTCATAGAGTCACTACTCATTTAGCATAACATATACTCTTTCAATAATCATAATCACTTGCTCAAACGTACTCGTTTCATGCACATACATGAATGTATATATATATATATATATATATATATATAACTTAATTCCTTATTTCATAATCGCATCAAAACTTTTGAGTATTTCAACGTGGCATGTATTGAATTACAGTATGGGTACGCAAAGAACCAAACATAAACCTTATCACATATACGTAAGTTGACAAAATACAATCCTTCCCTTGCGTTTGTACATCTAGCCGAATACAATTTATTCTCAATTTATAAGGCCCTTTTGGCCGAATATGCACAATTACATATATAAATCTCAGCACATACTTTTGTTTACTTAAAGCTCATACTGTAACACCCCGTACCCAAGACCATTGCCGGAGTCGAACACGAGGTGCTAACGGACTTAATTCCTTACTTAAACAGCTCATACAATTCATTTTTAAAATTTCCAGACGAGCTGGCTAACTGCATCACAGTCACTCTAAAAATCATATCTCGAGTTCAAAAACTCGAAATCCAATTCTATAAATTTTTCCTGAAACTAGACTCATACATATATTTACTAATTTTTTTCTAGAATTTTTGGTTGGGCCAATTAGTACAGTTTATTAGTTAAAGTCTCCCCTATTTCAGGGTTCGACTACTCTGACCTTCATGCATTACAACTTAGATATCTCCCTGTACAGGGCTTCAATACTTATGCCGTTTGTTTCTAATGAAACTAGACTCAAAAAGGAATCTGTAAATATAAAGTATGACTTTTAATTATCTCTAGTTAATTTATGGTGAATTTCCAAATTCAGAACAGGGGATCCAGAAATCGCTCTGGCCCTGTTTCACGAAAACTTAAACATCTCATAAAATACGGCTCATATGGTAGTTTTGTTTCTTTCATATGAAAATAGACTCATCAAGATTCGATTACATAATTTATTCATTATTTAATTCCATTTCTACTATTTTTAGTGATTTTTCAAATTCACATCACTACTGCTGTCGGCATCTATTTTAAGGTAAATTTTACCTATTTCATAGTTTTCCATTAATCAAAACTCAAAATAGGTTAATTACTTAGAGACTTACCTCGTATCTTTTTGAGTAGTTACGGGTCGGCTGTTTCGTCACTTTAGCTTTCACCGTATCCGAAGTTGTCCCTATGTGCTCTTAAGCTTAATTGAGTAAATTAAGTATATCAACTTCATATACTTCACTTAATTAAAGCAAGAAATACAATTATCCTCACTATCTCACACATATACGTTCAGTCAATCATTACTATGTTACAAGTCAAGCCTAGCTTAGGCTAGATCGAACATATATAATCTTTTAACTCAATTTACGAATCAAGACATATTAGTTATCAAAGGTTGACCATGATACACATAGTGAGCTCCATTTTTTTTTTTAACTCACATTCGGCACATAAAAACATACACAAAATTTTCCACACAAGCTAGTATTTTAGCAATTAATATGACACAAGTTAAACCAAAAGTTTACAATAAAATTACAAGGTACATACATAGGGTCCATATACATGTTTATTTTAAAACACCACCCTTTAAACCCTCTAGCTCTACTTACAAAAGACTCTCATAACTAAAATCCATAAGTAAGTCATCCAATTCCACCATTTCAATAAGTATTTTATACCAAATCTAATAACTAAATGTTATTAATGAGATTCATACCAAGACCGAATATTCATTAACAACCAAAGCATATATTCAACAATTTAACAATGTGTTTAACCTCCATGGCCGAATAGATCCTTTCTATTCCATTTAACTACCATAAATTTAAAGTATTTAAATCAAGTTCATGAGTTTCTAATTTCATTACTTCAACCATTCAAAGCCTATCTAATTTCTCAAATAGATTTCTAATACAAGAATTAAGCCAACCTACTAACCTTAACACCCACATTCGGCAAGTGACCACACACACACTCTCATAACCGAATTTCCATACTACTAAAACCTCTATACACATATTCCCCTTATTCATCTTCAATTTAAGCTCCCAACTCATAAAACATAAGGAATAGAAATCATCTTCTAAGTTTCCTACCTTAACCGAATGCCCAAATCACCACAAGGATCAAAATTCACACATGGGCTCAATCAAAGACCTATCCATCAACTAAAATTTCATAAAATCTCAAAGAATTTACCTAAAACTTACCTTAATTAAGCAAGTAGAAGACCGAATGCCTAGCTTCTTTCCCCCCCCTTTTTTTTTCTCCTTAGTTACGGCAATAAGAGAAAAACAAAGAGAAAAGTTTCTTTGTTTTTTTATCACCATTCTTTCTTTTTTTTTTTTACTCATGTTTTCAAATTATAAACTATTAAATATTATTTACTAAATATAATATACACATAATGCCAAAATCATAACATCATTACCATCCACTAATGTTAAAAGTGGGCCATTTGACATGCAAGTCCACAACTTTAGTAATTTAACATTTTAATCACTTGGACATTTGCCTATCATATTTTTAAAGCTTCTCAAATATGTCCTTTTTAGCTAATTTCACATCCAAATGACAAAATTAAAACATGAAATTTTTACACATACTTATTCACAAATAATAAGCATAGAATATAACAATTAATTATTTTTGTGACTCGATTTTGTGGTCCAGAAACCACTTTCCGACTAGGGTCAAATTAGGGGTGTCACATCTTGTAACTTAGGTAGAAATGATGCATTGCTAGATGCCACCCATTGTATGTAACATTAGAATCGTTCTAGTATTACTGCTAACGTTACAAGAGCCTACAAGGTCACACCATATGGTTGAGATGATCAGAATAAAACATAGTTGGTATTGTGTTTGGTTGTCACATAAATTAAATTAATTATAGAATTAATTTAATTGGGCAATCAAATATCGAACATATTATATGTACAAGGATGTTGTACACATAATAAGAACATAATTCTATTAATATATGAATTTGGTTCGTTATAAATATACCAATTAAAAAGGGGAGTTATATATAAATAAAACCCTAAACCTAGCTTGAGTGGTCTAACAGCCGTCAAGTAAAGAAAATCTCTAAAACAGTTTTGGGGACTTCTTCCGTTCATTGTCAATTGGGTGGATTACGTAGAGGTCGGCATCTGAAAAGTTGCGACTTGGTTTGATAGTGGTTCTGAATTCTCGTTGCCAAGGCGTCACTGTCTACTCAGATTGAAGTTTTGGTAATTTCGAAACCATTATCATAATATATATATTTTTTCCCGATTCATTCCTCGCACATGGATCCATGGTTTGGGTTGCCGAAATTTTATTTTTTTGTTACGCCTTGAGGGCACCGGCATTCCAACAGTTTTCACACGAGCTAGACACACGGGTGTATCTGAGGCCGTGTGAGGTACACGGCCTGTTCACATGGGCATGTGACCTCTGTAACTTAGAAAAAAATTTAAGTTTCAAAAATTTCTTTACGAGGTCGGTTTAGTCTCGAACCTTTTCTAAAGCATGTTATAGGTCTCGTAGAGCCTTATAAGGGACATTGTGATTATATTTGATTGATGTTTATGTGAAGATGTATGATTTATGTTGTGATTGATCGTTAATGCCTCGTAACCCTATTCCGGTGATGGATATGGGTTAGGGGTGTTACACATAAAGTATGGAAGTAATATAAATATTAACTTTGTTAATTACTATTGATTCTCTTTTAGTAATATAAATACTTGCTTAATTTAAATCTGTTCCTATAATATACTTTACGATTTATTCCCTATGTTTTATATAATCACAACTTGTTTGAAATTGCCATATAAAATTGATATTTTTATTTAGAATCTTAGTATTTTATAGATATTTTATGTTCGATATTGTATTTCGTAGATTCTATCAACATATTTATTCCACCTTTCATGAATGAAAGAAAAGGAAACAAAAAACTTAATTGGCAATTTCCATTTAGAATCAAACTTTTCTTCATTTATATAAACCTAATAGCTAATTAATTCTTGTCATAAATTTAAAATAAACAAGTAAGTATTAACGGGGCAACAAATGAAGGCAACAACATAAAATATTTCCATTCGTTGCATTAAACTCACCCAGTTTAGGTTTTGCACCTAGGATTATTATTCAATGATCATGGGTGTCTCAAGTCTGAATTTCGTGTATTTCGCAACAATTATATTCAGTTTATGCTCATTAATGGCTATCAATTGCGAAATGCTCGGCCTGAACTATAGCAATGCTTGCACTAAGAACTACGCAAATGACTGGGAATGCGAGGAATCTCCAAGGCTCATTTTTTTAATATTTTTTTGTCACCAATTTATCTTATAAATTGGAGTCACTTAGAATTCAAAGAAAACCTCAATAATCAATAAACGAAGAAAATAAACATATTACTCTTTCTATTAAAAGGAAAAAAGAAGAAGAAAGAAATGGATGGAAAAAGAATTGAGGGCAATAAAGTTTATGCTTTAGCAATATGTGTAAGTTTTCTCCTCTTTGCTCCGATTGTTGTGTCACAACCAATACCGACAGATAAATCCCAAGTAGAAGCTTGGTTTAACGGCATTATCAAGCCAGTAAAGGAAAGGGGTAAAACCTTAGACCCTGAATTGGTTGAGGCTGAGACAGAACCTAGAATCATAAAGGTTATGCAAGGTGGGGGTGGATAATTCGATACCATAACCAAAGCCATCGAGAGTGTTCCATCAGGGAACGCCAAACATGTGATTATATCCATCGGGCCTGGATCTTACAAAGAGAAAATTAGAATTGAAAGAAATAAGCCTTTCATTACATTGGTAGGAGATCCTAAAAACATGCTAAATTTGACATTTGATAGCACCGCCAAGCAATATGGAACCGTAGATAGTGCGACTCTTATTACTGAGAGTAGTTACTTTGTGGGTGCTAATCTAAATATAGTGGTAAGTTAATGTAGAGTTTAGACATCCATGATCCGTCCTTTATTGAATTGATTATAAAAGGTTTTTTTTTTATGGTGGCATGTTATTCATATAGAACACTGCTCCTAGGCCAGACGGTAAAATGGTAGGAGCACAAGCGGTTGCTTTGAGAGTCTCTGGCGATAGGTCAGCTTTCTATAACTGCAGGATCATTGGCTTTTAGGACACTTTGTGCGATGATAGGGGCAACCATTTCTTTAAGGATTGCCATATTCGTGGCACTGTTGATTTCATTTTCAGAAGCCGGACATCTTTATATCTGGTATTAATATTCTCAACGCATGAGATATGATGTATTATACCCCCATATATATATTTGGCAAGAAAAGTGGGATGCAGAACTCAGAAATATTCGTGGAAGGAGATCCAGAAGGAGATCCAGAAATGGCAGTAATTACAGCTCAAGCGAGACAAAGTTCATCGGAGGACACAGGTTATTCATTCGTGCATGGCAGAATTACAGGAACAGCGAAGGATGTATTTTTGGGAAGGGCTTGGAAGAGTAGTCCGAGAGTTGTTTATTCTTATACTGAAATGGACGAAATAGTCCATCCTGGTGGATGGTCTAGTAATCGCCAACCTGAACGAGCCGAGTAAGATAATACCCAACCTTACAACATTACATGCCTACAAATAAACTAATCTTACCCCATTTATTGATAAATTTATTAAGATATATAATGTGAGAATGGTTTGACATTTAGAAGTATGTACTACGGAGAGTACAAATGCACGGGGAAAGGCGCGACTCCCGCTACACGAGAGAAATTTGTCAAACAACTATCCGATGTGGAAGCTCAACCATTCTTGGTTCTTGACTATGTTGAAGGTACCAAATGGTTGCTTCCTCCTCCAACAGTACCTAATTAATTCATTCATTCCCAACTTATTCATGCGGGCAACAAATCCTCATAATACTGCTAATTCAAGCAGGCTATCGTCTACCTTTTTGCCAGGTGGAAATAACTAGCCTTCCATTTTATTTTATTTTCCCTTCCAATGGCTTGTATTTAAACAAATAGCCAAATGTCAATAAGAAGCAGAATTTAGTATTATTTTTGTTAATAGTAAGGATGTTGATAGTTGCCATTTTGTAAAAAGTTCCACCGTATCAAGTTAAAATTATGTAATAATATCCATCATATATCCAAGTTCACTAATTCAACAAGTCAATGTGATTTCACAAACTTCTGTATTTTAGCAAATAAATGGATAATTAGTGTATATTTGTGTAATAGCCCGTTTTCAGTGGTGCCAAAAATAGTAGATTTGTGACCACGATTCTTACCAGTCAGTCAGTACTTTAATTATTTATTTAGTATTTACAGGGTTAATTCCCGCCTTACTGACTTCCTAGGGTTTAAGTTCTTCCTTTCCCAAATAGTTGATCTATTGAGTAACCCTATAAAACAGTTAACAAACCATACCTCCACTTGTTAATCCCCCATAAAGGGATTAGGTCCTTACGGTTTTCATAAATAATATGGAATTGATGTAAAGCTAGAACATGATAAATGAATTGAGGTGTAGAGTTTAGGAAAATGCCTGATTTGTATTAAAGATGAATATGAATCCACAAAGTTTGATTGTCTTTACAAATCAGATCTCTCGAGATAAAACAAGAACAACTTAAAAATAAATCTGAAAACCTAAAAGAAAGAATATCTAAACTAGAATTAAAAGCAGAAATACTAAGGAATTGATGTCCATAACATGTGAAAAATGATCCTATTTATGGATTTCAGTGGCCGTCGACCTTAACCCTAGGTTGGTTGATGCTCCTATGCTTTAAGTTTGATTATGCAGACAAAATCCCCCTCAGTTGTGTTACTTTCCGTCTAGAGGCGATGTTGTGACACATCAGGACCTGTCTCACGACAAAGGATTCAATACACTCCTCTTAGGATATCTTTAGGGGTATGTCGCGACACCCTTTTGTTGTGTCGCAACAACGAAGGCAGTTTCGTGATTTCTTTATTCTGCTCCCTAAGTTGCGACATTGATTATTTCGTGTTGCGACATAGTGATCTGTATCTGTTTATTACGAATTCTAATGGTCTTCTGCACACTTACACAATTCATTATCTTCCCCTTTGGCCTCATTCGGCCCCTAAGGTCAATAAAAGCCTCAATTTGTACATTATATTAAATTTAAGAGATCTTGAAAAAACATAATTAAAATCTAATGAAAATGCTTGCTTTCATGCTCTTAAAATGCAAAAATTAGTTTAATCTGCTACACCGAATTACGGCAGATCAGGTACACTATGTAATACCCCTTACCCGTAACTGACACCGAAATAGGGTACGAGGCATTACGGACTTACATCGAATCATTCAATAACATTTCACAACATAAACTTGCATACAATTTAAAACTTTTATACTTTCATCCACATTGTCCCTTATAAGGTTTTACGGTACCTTAAAACATGCTTAAAAGGGGTTCGGGACTAAACTGATAACTCGAGAAGACTTTACAAAACTTAGAAACTTTTCCTCACTACATGGGTCACACGCCCGAGTGCCCAACCCGTGTCACTCACACGGCCAAGAGACACACCCGTGTCTCAGGCCGTGTAGATATAGGGCATACATACTGACTTCCTCACACGGCCAGACCACACGCTCGTGTGTCCAGCCCATGTGCCTTGCACATGCTTGTGTCTAAACCGTGTGCTCAACCATGCCAAAACTAGCTTGCATTCTGTTTGTGAAATCAGCAATCAAATAAGGGGCACACGGCCATGGCACATGCCCGTGTCCTTAGCCTGTGTGACAATTAAAATTCCAAAATTAAGGTGCAGACTCCACATGGCCAGGGCACACACCCATGGTGTAGGCCGTGTGTAACACATGCCCTAGACACACGCCTGTGTGTCTACCCGTATGGACAACTCAAGGCAATTTTCCAAGCCAACTAGCCACCCTCAATTTATACACACAAGCACATATTCACTAGCCAGTAACATGGCACATTTCAAAACATGAAATAGGCTATCAACCAACCTCATTCGAGTCTAAATCAAACCATTCCTATCATCAACTAAAACATGCTTCATGACCTACTAAATCAACAACTAAATCACTTACCACAATAAACCATCACCTAGGCATCATATATGTGATTGAATCGCGATAAGTTTTATATTTATGATTAATCGTACTTGAAAACTAACTATTATCACGATAAAGTCAAGCATACCTATCGAACAGTAGTATAGTTTATAGTAAGATCGGATGTCGAACCCACAGGAACTAAAAGTACTAGTAGTAACCTTCTTTTTATTATCTAGCCTAAAAATAATGGGATTTGTTTTATCTAAACTAATTAATTAAACTAAGAATGTACAGAAAGTAAATTGGGGAAAAACTTTTGGGAAGACTGATTGATTTAGACAATACCCAAGGAAGAATCCACCTAGACTTCACTTGTTATTCGACTCTAAACCAGACGATTTATTCACTTGACTTGATTCGTAGAAATCCCTAATTTATATTATTATCTCTCTCGAGACTAACGACATCTAGCCCTAGGTTGATTAATTGAAATCTCTTTCTAATTAAAACCCCTAGTGTTGCATTAACTCGACCTGTGAATTCCCTTATTAGATTTGACTCTAATCCGACAGATTTATGTCGTCCTATCTCTAGGATTGCATGCAACTCTGCTTAACTATGAATGATCTACTCTTAGACAGGAACTTTTGCTCCTCTGAATAAGCACATCAATACATGAATCAATATCCTGGTATATTAAAACAAGAATTAAGAACACATAATTAAGAACAAATCAAGTATTTATCATATAATTCAGAAAATATTAACAAGATCCGTCTTAGGTTTCATCCCCCTTAGCTATTTAGGGGATTTAGTTCATAATTGTAAAAGAAAACATCTCAGAAGAATAATAATGACAAAACATAAAGAAAATCCAAAAACTCCTAAAGGAAATTGAAGGGAGATCTTCAGTCTTGAAGGAGAATCCGACTTCTGAGATGGATTAATCGGCTTTCTTCGAGTAATTCCTTGCTTCCTACTCTGTGTGTCTCTTTTAATCCTCCTCTAAGTGTTTAAATAGACTTTAGAATGCTTCAAAACCCTTAAAATTGCCTTTTTCTGAATAGAATTAGACTTGGGCTCGACAGGGACACGGCCTTGTGCCACGCCCGTGTGCCAGTGCTTCAAACCGTGTTCAAGACTGTTAAATAGACACGCCCGTGTGGGGGGTGGCTTAGGCCGTGTTGAAGTCTGCTAAAAAGACACGTGCCTGTGGTCTACCCATGTGAGGAAGTCCAAACCGTGTTAATTTTCCACGTCGACCCATTTTCTTCGTTTTTGGCCCATTTCTCGCTCTTTTTACTTTCATATGCTCACCTAAGTATAAGATATGAAATTAAAGGATTAGGAGCATCAAATTCCACAAATCTAATGATAATTCATCCAAAAATGTGCTAAGCATGGGATAAAAATATGTATAAATTACGACTTATCAAATACCCCCACACTTAAGCGTTTGCTTGTCCTCAAGCAAAATCCTCAATTCACAATTAAGAAATCATTTTTCTCAACTTATAATTCCTATCAATAATATCTCAAAATAATCCATAAGTAATCATACATTGAGAATTCAACTAGAAGAACATTAAAGTTTTCAAACATTCCAAGTTGAGCATTTTATCACGAAAAACATAGGTATCTCCCCTTATCTAAGTAATCACCTTTGATTCAAAATATCACAGAGTTTAACATCCTCACTAAAGATTCACTCAAATCACTCGAGGTGTTTAAGGACAACAAATTTAGCACTCAACAGTTAATATGAAATTTTTTTTCCATAGGCTTGTGTGAAAATCAAATCTCCACCACTATATATTGAGATGATACATCAATCAAAAGGTCTTTAGAGGGTTGTAACGTGGCTTTGGTTAAAGGTGTAGTCACAAGCTGAAAGAGAAGGTTAGAATCGAGATTGAGTTGAAAAATTACCTAACTAGAAAAATACTAAAACTGATAAATTACATTCCTAATTAGAAGACCTAGAATTGAGCTTTTCTTCATGGATAACATCGTTTTAACCCAAGCATTACATAATTTCGTAGTATGCTAGACGACAAATCTCAATTACATCAATTTTTTTTAAGAACAAATCAAGTAAAATAGAACTTTGCTAACTATAAAAAATAAAACATAGCTAAGCAATTTATTCAAATCAAATCTCGACAAAAATAAGGATCAAATTAATTTAGGGGATTTCAACAATAATGGGCTCTAGGTTAAAATTAGGGGTAAATCAATGAATGGCTTGTTAGGCTCAAGGGGGTTCACTAAGGGTTAATTATTAAGGTAGGCTTTTATGGAGTGAGTGGGTTAAACCTAAGTGCCTTTATCATCTTGACATATCAAATCAATGGTGTGGTCTTGACATGCATAATCGAAGCAAGTTCTAGAATAAAAAATCAATATTGACTTACTCATAGCAACAATAAAAGAGAGTATGAAGGAAATAATATATGCTCTAAATGCTCAAGATCTCACAAAAATTATGGCTTTTTGATGTTAACCCTGTGAATTTCAACTCCAAGATAATACCTAAACTGTAACACCCTTCACCCGTATCCGACTCCGGAACAAGGTTCGAGGCGTTACCGGACTTAAACATTCACAAACATATAAAATCGGGTCACAAAGTTCTGCCCAAAATTAAAACTTGCAAACCACAATAAATAAAGATCACATCTCACGGCCATGTACAAAAGCTCAATGTAGGCCAATACGTAAACCAAATCATAATAATAATACATGACATGAAATAAACTTCTTATACATGCCACTCACATGAAAACATTTAACATATACTAGCCAATACTCCAAGGGTAATGGCTTGATAGTGTGATGCTGCCTCCGACGATCTCCAACCCCTGAGCTGACCTGACAAACTAAAAATAAATGAAAAGAAGGAAGTAAGCTTTACTCTTAGTAAGCAAGTACATAAATAATGAATAAAGAATTTAGTATGATTACATAATAACTCAAGTGTATCTACTTTTAATTTCACTATTTATTCCACTTTGGTCAAGCTATCTCTCCTGCGTCATGTTCACTAAATAAATCGTAACTCGAGTTACGAAACTCGAAATCCAATTCTGTAAATTTTCCTTGAAAATAGACTCATATATCTATTCACTAATTTTTTTCTAGAATTTTTGGTCAAGCCAATTAGTACAGTTTATTAGTTAAAATTTCCCCTGTTACACAGCTCGACTGATCTGACCTCTGTTCACTACAAATTTAATTTCTCCCAGTATACAATTCAAATAATCATGAAACCTGTTTCATTTAAAACTAGACTCAATAATGAATTTATGAATATAAACTATATTTCTTAATTTGTTTTGTACAATTTTTAATGATTTTTCAAATTTGGAACAGGGGATCACATAGTCATTCTGAGCAAGTCACACATAATTATAAATATCTCAAAATATAGAATTCCTTTACTTTCTCTGTTTCTTTTATATGAAAATAGACTCATCAAGATTTAATTTCACATCTCATTCAGCCTCTAGTTAAATTCCTACTATTTTTGGTGAGTTTTCAAAATCACGTCACTGCTACTGTCCCACAACAGTTTTAGTGCTAATTCACTCTTTCACACTTTCTTTGTATTAACCTCATTTTAACATACATATCACAATTCATTTTCACTACATTTCATACATTATAAGTATAGGTCCATAATTACATTGTCACCATAAAGCCATCCCGTTGAACAATTCGGATCAATTCCGATACTTGATGGTTTCAAAGACAGCTCCACCATCATATTTCATATAATTCGGCTCTCTTGTACACATGGTGAACACTTAGTACCACCCATGTGACCTAGCCAATTTATCTCGTAGCTCTCTTGTCTACATGGTGTCCTTCACCTGGAACCACGCATGCGACCTAGCTACATATATCCCGTAGCTCTCTTGTCTACATGGGATACTTCCCGTATCACACATGTGACCTAGCTACATTTATCTCTCCCAGTAGCTCTCTTGTCTACATGGGATACTTCCCGTATCACACATGTGACCTAGCTACTACATAGTATCGTGTAGCTTTCTTGTACACATGATGTGCACTCAGCATCATGCATGTGACCTAGCTACACTCCATCTATATTATTCAATTCTTAGAATGTTCAACCGAGATTTTCTCTCTATTACTTATTTCCATTCTTCCAATAATCAATTTATGCTTCAAAATCGGCTAAAATATATATAATAGGCTGAAATATAAAAATGTAAATGAAGTTAATGTATTATTTACATACAAACTTACCTCGGTGCAAAATATAGAAATTTTGCAATTTAGTCCAAAACATTTTCCTTTCCCCGTTCGAGATCGATTCCATGCCTTTCTTGATCTATAATATCACATTTAGCCTAATAATTAATCACA
This sequence comes from Gossypium anomalum, assembly GCA_025698475.1. Classification (NCBI taxonomy): domain Eukaryota; kingdom Viridiplantae; phylum Streptophyta; class Magnoliopsida; order Malvales; family Malvaceae; genus Gossypium; species Gossypium anomalum. The sequence goes on along the minus strand of CM046967.1, from coordinate 8,234,219 downwards.
CTATTCATGTGGGTCTAAAAATCATATTTTTACAAATTTGCATTTTGACCCCTAAACTTTTGCATATTTGCACTTTTGCCCCAAGACTCGAAAATTAAACTTCATCCTATTTCCTTGTGTTTTATGACATACTGATCATTTCTCCCTTCTATGGCAACATCAAATTCTCACTCTAACACATAGTTATGAACAATAGATATTTTTATCGATTATGCTGTTTTACTCGTTTTTACGAAAAATCACTTAGCAAAAGTTGTTTAACACAATTTCAAGCTTCATATTCTACCATAAAACATCAAAATAAACACATTTTACCTATGGGTATTTTTCCAAATATGAACCCTAGCTTAAATAATTGCTAGAATAAGCTTAATCGAGCTCTCAGGGATTCCAAAAACGTAAAGAACATTAAAAGCGGGGCTTGGAATTACTTACTATTGAGCTTGGAAAGCTTGAAAACCCTAGCCATGGCCTCCCCCATGCTAATTTCGGCCTCCATGAAGAAGATGAGCAAAATTGGTTTTTAATTTTGTATTTTAATTCATTTTACCCCTAAATGACCAAAATGCCCTTACTACTAAACTTTCAAAAATTCCTTCCATGTTCTAATTTTGTCCATGAACTTAAAATTGGTCAAATTTCTATTTAAGACCTCCTAATTAATATTTTAAAGCAATTTCATACTAGAAACTTCTAGAATGCAAGTTTTGCAACTTATTCAATTTAGTCCCTAACTTCAAATTAAGCACTTTATGCATTGAATTTCTTCACGAAATTTTCACGAAATCATGAAATCATATCATAAACCTCAAAATAATTATAAAATAATTATAAAATAATTATTTCTATCTCGAATTTGTGGTCACGAAACCACTATTCCGATTAGGTACGATTCGGGTTGTCACAATTCTCCCCCCTTTAGAGATTTTCGTCCCCGAAAATCTTACCGGAAAAAGTGGTCTTCACTTAGATGCATAAATTTCAGATTCGGTGCTGAAGAACTTTCACTCAGGTGGTGCCTCCAATATATCTTTTAATTTTTTCATATATTATGAAAGCTTACGGACTCATCTCTCAATTGTTCTTAAATTTTCAAGCCTTCTCCGTTTCCCTTGTCATCTTGACATAAAACCAGATCTCAATTTGGTTAATGGAGACTAGGTTTCCAAGAAATCCAACGATCAAAGGGACCTACACTCTTCCGAAATAATCATACTGATTTTCATCATCAATAAATCATAATCCAATAACATCTGAATCAAATTACAAGATTACGTCATTACTCTCGAATGAATAGGCAAATTTCTTTGTGAGCTTCATACAATTCTTTCTGTATAAGCCTCAGAATAATAATATCATGAATCAGATCCAATCTGAAATTCAACATCAGAAGTCGATCCTCACTATACTCTTTTAGTTTACTACTTACTATCATCTTTTCCTCTTTCCACTACGGAAATAATTCTGATATAACCTCGAAAATAATCCTTTCTTCTAGTTACAAAATATTTCATCATGCCATCCTTTACTATTCATTCCTTACGTTAATCAAAACTATTTCAATTGCATTAGCTCAAGTAACCAAAACATCTCAATTGAAGACATTAACTATAATTGACTTACTTGAGAGAAGTAATCCACCATACCGATTGAAACTCGCACTTTTATCACTTATGCTTTTATTTGTTGTCAAACCTTACACGAAAATTAGAAAAATCCCAACTTTGAAATCACCATATTACCCAAATCAAATCGAAGTATAGTCATACTTGACATGATTATCACGAGCTGAAGAATGCACTCCAAGCATGAGTCATAATTGACAAATTACGGAATAAAGATAACAAGAAAACCAAATAAAGAAATCCAAGATAGAGAAACCCAGAATAAAGAAACCCAAGATACGATACTATGCCGGAAAATCAAAAACCAAACTCATAGGAAAATATAGAAAATCCCGATAATTCCTTAAAGAAAAGAAATCCAATAGAAAACATCATTTAATCTCACTGGAATTAAATGCAACAAGTGTAACACCCTAAACCCAGACCAGACGTTACGGCCGAATTCAGCATGCCACATGGAAAAGTTACTATTCGTTTTATCAAAAATCTCTTTATTAGGGTTTAAAGAAGGTTAATGTTATAAGTTTAAGTGAATGGAAGCTGTGCACCAGGTAGGAAACCAGAAAAGAGGAGGTGAGTCTGTTGGACTGCTTAAGTACCAAGCTCTTCCCGGATCCAATCCTAGACATGCACACATCCATTGCCACACTTAAAGCATGTTATGTGTCTACGAAAAATAAATCATGTTTAAGTCGAGTTTAGATATTTATTTTCTTTGAAAACATTTATATTGCGGAAGCTTTACACGTTACCGAGACATTTTGAAAACATATAGTCTTTATAAAACGCATCCTAGTGCTAACCAGTTCGATAATCCATAGATGAAATAATTTAATGAGCGGCCTTATTACAACCTTAATATAAAATAATTAGAAATAAAAGAAGTACGATCTAAAATTTAAAAAACCAGAATTGTTCTTCATGGCCACTCTGAATCCCATGACTCCAAGTCCACCATTTAGGCTCACCGCAAGGATGGAAAGAAAAGGGGTGAGTTTTGGGGAAACTCAGTGTATACAGAAACCCATCCAAAGCCCAAACCAGCTCGAGCCCATTAGCCCTATTCAAATAACAGTTCATAGTGGACCGAAGCCCTTTTCGAAATGATAACAAGGCCTTAGCCCTTTTTGAAGCAGTGTGGCCTATCGGCCCAATTCGATAATACATGTAATAATAATAACAAATGAATGCAATCCCGTTTGGGGAGACTACTCAACCCACCAACCGCTACACTTCCCCGCACCAGCCCTACACTCCATGTGGGGAATATCTCAACCCACCCAACCCTACACTCCACGATTGCAAAGCATTGCTTTGCTCGATTTATCGATAAAGTGAGGCAAAGCCTCTATCGATGGAGGTGAGGCATAGCCTCCAAAGACGTGGATGTACCACTTTTAGCACTTCCTCCATCAATATTCCCAAACCCATGCAACATACATCAGTGAAAATATATCATGCAGAACACAGTACTTTTCAATCATGCATATAAGTCCATACAAACCCTAGGGGTATATCAGTAATTGTGCTCTTTAGGGGTAAATCCGTAAACTTACACATCTACACAAGTTATTTAAGTAATTTTCAACAGTTATAAGCAATTCGAGTCTACCAACTAACTAACAGGCCGATTTGCCCATTTCTTACCCATATTGGTCCGTAAGCCCATTGGGCCCAGTTTTGGCCCATCGAGGCCCACTTACCGACGTTCACGTAATTTCGCCCACAACCAGTTTACCACTTTGCGATGTCAAATCTAACCATTAGTCTATGACTTGAAAGCATTCGCATACTCACAAGCCCATGAAATGCCGAAATTTGGCTTTTCGGCTTTTTGCCGATTTGAAGCAGAGAAAGGGTGTTTGTGACACACTGCTTTTCTGACGATCGCTACCGAGATCCCTTACGATGTCCTACAATCGTTTAGCACGGTTTTTATTTACAACCCTCCATCAATAACCCTCAAAAATTGCTTAACCAAAAATCGAGCTATATCCCTAGAAAGCCTTTAAATCTTACCTTCCTGCCAAAACCAATAGCTTGCACCAATCCGATTGCTCCAATGATTTACGCCTTTGATCCAACGCTAAGAAGACTCTAATCACCGAAAGAAAACGTTAACAACAACTCCTAGAGCCTTATGCTCAAATCGACAGCCTCCCTATTTTTAGGGATTTCGCTTTTCCTAACATCGTATAATAAAACCATGTCCGAGATGAAAGCACTTACCCACTACCCCCTCTTCGATTTCTACGTAATCGATGCGATTTAACTTCTAAGCGTGGCAGAGTCGAATCCAAGAGTCTTTTGAAGATTCGGCTATAAGCTCCTACACCAATGCTATTTTCGGCTTTTGGGTGATGAAGAAAATAATGCTGTATGACGATGCCCTTGAAGTAGAATTACCGTTAGGTATTTAGAATTAAGAAAAGCTGATTGTAGATTAAATAACACAAAAGAACATAGAAGAAAACCTGACTTGAAGAAATCGACACAAGCAAAGTGATCATAGGATTTCGGCTTTTTGTGTTTTTTCGGCAAAGGTATTGATGAGAAACAAATTTGGTGAACAGTTTTGGAGAAGAAAGTGGAGAAAAGAATAGAAGAGAGGAGGGTTTCGGTTAGGGAGGCAAAAAGAAAGAAAAAGAAAATCTTTTGTGGAGACTGAGTAGAAGAAAACGGCACCCCAAAAAGCCCTAAGTGCCGAATATATCCACCTAAACCCCTTTGTCGAATTTTCCCTCTTCACTTCCCTAGATTCGGCCAACTCTAATCTCTCACCCAATCCCTTAAATCTCTCCCCTTATCACTCCTTAATTCAAGCATTTGAACTGATCAGACACTCCTTTGGCAGAATCCCCTTGGACTCCAACACTTACCCTTTCTGCACCCAAAAATAGTTGCACTTATTTGCCAGCATGGGGAATCGATCCCATGCCTTCCCCCACTGCTCCACACGCCACATTTTTAGGAGCTTAGTGGCGTCACCCTTGCCACTTTACTACAGCTCTTTTTGTGATGCAAATTACCCATCACCCTATATAAGGGCTACCTAGCCAGAACCCCTAACTCTTAAATCCAAACTTCAAAAATCTAACCGGGTTTTGGCCAACACATGGGCCTTCAAGCCCATTTCCATACTTAGAATATTAATTTCTCATTCAAATGCAAAAATTTCAAAACTTAACCAAAATATTGAAACCCACCAATAAATCCAAAAATCGGGATGTTACAACTAGAACAATGTATCTTCCTATATATACATATCAAATGGAGCATCAAGTAGATGAAACAAAATCATAGTATTATACATATTCTCTTATTTATTTATTATTTTTTTTTAAATCAGGCAGAATATAATAGAATGCCCGAAAGAATAGAGCAATACAAATTATAAACCAGTCAGGCTACCAATGCTTTCGTCTAACATCAGGATTAGAAAACATCCTCATATAACTAGAATTTATTCAAAAGATCAACAACCCTAGAAATATTTCTGGGAACGGATAAACACATAAAACATCTTAGAAGAAACTGCTAAAATCTGTCCAGCCGTAACTGTCACACTCAGATATTACACATCTCAGATATCATTTCCCCAACTATTTCTGTCATCACAAATTTCATATTATTTTTCACTAAAGAAGACTAGTTCTGAATAAATTTTGTTTTGCACTTTCCTTGACCTTGTACCTTAGTAATTCAATTTATCAAAATAATTTTCTTCTCTAATTGGAATAGTGCATAACTCCAATAATCCTTATGCCAATCTGATACTTTTTTTTTTTGAGAGAAATGATTATAATGAAATGAATTTATCTATGTTAAATTGTTTGGACTGAATTATGTGATTGTAATGATATGTATATGATGATGCATGAAATGAAAGTTGCCATTGTGATGCAAATATCTATGTTTGTTTAACCCTTATATGATGTCATGAGTATGATTTGCTCGAGTAGATGAATGGATAAGTCAAGCTATTCAAAAAATAATAAATAAAATATGATGCATGCATAATTATACTTGACTAAATGAGATAACTGGAAAGTGGGCATTAAACCAATATGAATGTTAGTTACTCGAAATGAATGACATGATTGAGATATGATTGCTCTGATGAAAACTGTGTTTCATGTATATGTATATGAGAGTTGAGTCGAGGCCCTACGACCCTTCCCCTTATCAAAGTGGTGTTTTATAATGGAATTTCATGAGATTTGTACTGAATAAGTTTCCGGTTGAGAAACCAAAGAGTTCAGTGCTAGAATAATTATAAATATGATTAGAGATTGAAGAATGAGTTGATAAGTAAAGTCAAAGCTATGTAACACCCTTCACCCGTATCCGACTCCGGAACAAGGTTCGAGGCGTTACCGGACTTAAACATTCACAAACATATAAAATCGGGTCACAAAGTTCTGCCCAAAATTAAAACTTGCAAACCACAATAAATAAAGACCACATCTCACGGCCATGTACAAAAGCTCAATGTAGGCCAACACGTAAACCAAATCATAATAATAATACATGACATGAAATAAACTTCTTATACATGCCACTCACATGAAAACATTTAACATATACTAGCCAATACTCCAAGGGTAATGGCTTGATAGTGTGATCTTTGCCTCGACGATCTCCAACCCCCGAGCTGACACGACAAACTAAAAATAAATGAAAAGAAGGAAGTAAGCTTTACGCTTAGTAAGCAAGTACATAAATAATGAATAAAGAATTTAGTATGATTACATAATAACTCAAGTATATCTACTTTTAATTTCACTATTTATTCCACTTTGGTCAAGCTGTCTCTCCTGCGTCATGTTCACTAAATAAATTGTAACTTGAGTTACAAAACTCGAAATCCAATTCCGTAAATTTTCCTTGAAAATAGACTCATATATCTATTCACTAATTTTTTTCTAGAATTTTTGGTCAAGCCAATTAGTACAGTTTATTAGTTAAAATTTCCCCTGTTACACAGATCAACTGATCTGACCTCTGTTCACTACGAATTTAATTTCTCCCAGTATACAATTCAAATAATCATGAAACCTGTTTCATTTAAAACTAGACTAAATAATGAATTTATGAATATAAACTATATTTCTTAATTTGTTTTGTACAATTTTTAATGATTTTTCAAAGTTGGAATAGGGGATCACATAGTCATTCTGAGCAAGTCACACACAATTATAAATATCTCAAAATATAGAATTCCTTTACTTTCTCTGTTTCTTTTATATGAAAATAGACTCATCAAGATTTAATTTCACATCTCATTCAGCCTCTAGTTAAATTCCTACTATTTTTGGTGAGTTTTCAAAATCACGTCACTGCTACTGTCCCACAACAGTTTTAGTGCTAATTCACTCTTTCACACTTTCTTTGTATTAACCTCATTTTAACATACATATCACAATTCATTTTCACTACATTTCATACATTACAAGTATAGGTCCATAATTACATTGTCACCATAAAGCCATCCCGTTGAACAATTCGGATCAATTCCCGATACTTGATGGTTTCAGCACATAGCTCCGCCATCATATTTCATATAATTCGGCTCTCTTGTACACATGGTGAACACTTAGTACCACCCATGTGACCTAGCCAATTTATCTCGTAGCTCTCTTGTCTACATGGTGTCCTTCACCTGGAACCACGCATGCGACCTAGCTACATATATCCCGTAGCTCTCTTGTCTACATGGGATACTTCCCGTATCACACATGTGACCTAGCTACATTTATCTCTCTCCCGTAGCTCTCTTGTCTACATGGGATACTTCCCGTATCACACATGTGACCTAGCTACTACATAGTATCGTGTAGCTTTCTTGTACACATGATGTGCACTCAGCATCATGCATGTGACCTAGCTACACTCCATCTATATTATTCAATTCTTCCGAATGTTCAACCGGGATTTCTCTCTCTATTACTTATTTCCATTCTTCCAATAATCAATTTATGCTTCAAAATCGGCTAAAATATATATAATAGGCTGAAATATAAAAATGTAAATGAAGTTAATGTATTATTTACATACAAACTTACCTCGGTGCAAAATATAGAAATTTTGCAATTTAGTCCAAAACATTTTCCTTTCCCCGTTCGAGATCGATTCCATGCCTTTCTTGATCTATAATATCACATTTAGCCTAACAATTAATCACACTATTCATGTGGGTCTAAAAATCATATTTTTACAAATTTGCATTTTGACCCCTAAACTTTGCATATTTGCACTTTTGCCCCAAGACTCGAAAATTAAACTTCATCCTATTTCCTTGTGTTTTATGACATACTGATCATTTTTCCTTCTATGGCAATATCAAATTCTCACTCTAACACATAGTTATGAACAATAGATATTTTTATCGATTATGCGCTTTTACTCGTTTTTTGAAAAATCACTTAGCAAAAGTTGTTTAACACAATTTTAAGCTTCATATTCTACCATAAAACATCAAAATAAACACATTTCACCTATGGGTATTTTTCCAAATATGAACCCTAGCTTAAATAATTGCTAGAATAAGCTTAATCGAGCTACAAGGATTCCAAAAACGTAAAGAACATTAAAAGCGGGGCTTGGAATTACTTACTATTGAGCTTGGAAAGCTTGAAAACCCTAGCCATGGCCTCCCCCATGCTAATTTCGGCCTCCATGAAGAAGATGAGCAAAATTGGCTTTTAATTTTGTATTTTAATTCATTTTACTCCTAAATGACCAAAATGCCCTTACTACTAAACTTTCAAAAATTCCTTCCATGTCCTAATTTTGTCCATGAACTTAAAATTGGTCAAATTTCTGTTTAAGACCTCCTAATTAATATTTTAAAGCAATTTCATACTAGAAACTTCTAGAATGCAAGTTTTGCAACTTATTCAATTTAGTCCCTAACTTCAAATTAAGCACTTTATGCATTGAATTTCTTCACGAAATTTTCACGAAATCATGAAATCATATCATAAACCTCAAAATAATTATAAAACAATTATTCTCGAATTTGTGGTCACAAAACCACTATTCCGATTAGGCCCTGATTCGGGTTGTCACATAAACTTGGGGAAATAACCTTAAAATTTTAATACTAAAAAATCAACTTACCATGCTTAATTCTCTAATTACTTAAAATTTAAACCATCAATGCATAATTACCTATGTTTTAATTTAAGACATATCGATAAAAATCATTAATTAATCAAAATTCATTCTACTAGTGATATGAGTGAGTCACGTGAGTATAAGACAAAATTCAGGGATTTTTCTGATAGTGATATAAATAACCCCCCACACTTAATATGTACATTGTCCTCAATGTACAAAGATAGATTTATTGGAAAATATAGATATAAGATCATAACATAGTGAGAGAAGTGAAACTTCCTGAATGTTAAATGGAATCCTTGAATTGGAGTTATGGAAAGTAATCGGATAGGCAAGGGTGAGAGTGGAGGAGGATACTCCGGTGGTGGTAGAGGTTGGGTTCCACAGCCACAGTGTCCAGCAAAGAGGTTATTGTGGTGGTCGGGCAAACATGGCAGTCGTGGAGGACCTTTTCCAGTGGAGTTGCAAATTCCTAAGTAATAGTGAGCTTTGGAGCTCTTTATAACTGCGATAGAATCAATAATTCTTTAGGAAATATAGAGAAGCATGATTACTTATAAAGAATTGGCTGAAAACATAAATTACTTAATAAAAATTATAAAACCTAAAATGAAATAAAAATAGTCTTAAAGAGAAATAAAATTAAAAGTAATTTAAAAAGCTAAATAAAGATAAAAGTGAAAATAATAAATAAAAAGTCTTTAAAAATCCTCATCGCCAGATGGTTAGCGAGGTGGGGGTGGCGATGAGACGTGAAGGTGCTGACAAATATAATGTAGGGTCACATCAATATGATCGAAGTGCTGAAAACATTGCTGCTCAAATCGAGCGAGACGCTCAGAGATGTTAGAGAGCGAAGCAGTCGCATGAACTGGACGGTGAATAGGTGGTGGCTGAGATGGTGGATCCTCGTGAGGTGGAGGGACATCATCAATAATGTCCTCTAGGTTCTCCTGCTCGGCTGACTGGATGAGGCGGTATTGAGGAGGGTCAAATCCACGTCGTCACTTGATCATCCTCATATGGAGCATACTCGAGATGCCCTGTGGGGACATCTGACAAATGAGGGTGAGGGAGGATGATTGCGCCGCCGTGTTGAGGAGACCGAAGTACCGTGCTAGGCGAGCCACATAAGGGCCGATAGAAATGACCCCCTTCCTATGCCTTTCTGTCTGATGGCAAATGGCTAGGCCGATGAAATAGGCAAGGTCAAAGACGTGCCCATGCGCCATGCTCCATAAAAAATAGGCATTGATTGTCACTCGCGATAAGTTTGAAAATTTATAATTGATCGTACTTGAACTAACTATTATCACGATGAAAGCAAGCGCACATATCGAATAGTAGTATAGTTTTAGCAAGACCGAATGTCGAACCCAAAGGAACTAAAAGTTCTAGTATTAACTTTCTTCTTATTATCTAGCCTAAGAATAATGAAGGTTGTTTTATCTAACTAATTAACTAATCTAGGAATGCACAGAAAATAACTTGGGGAAATACTTTTGGGAAAACTGATTGATTTTAGACAACACCCAAGGAAGAATCCACTTAGACTTCTCTTGTTAATTGACTCTAAACCAGACGATTTATTCACTTGACTTGATCCGTAGAAATCCCTAAGTTATGTTATTATCCCTATTCAAGACTAATAACGTCAAACCCTAGGTTGATTAATTGAAATTTCTTTCTAATTAAAACCCTTAGTTTTGCATTAACTCGATCTATAGATTCTCTTATTAGATTTGACTCTAATCCGGTAGATTTATATCGTCCTATCTCTAGGATTGCATGCAACTTTTCTTAATTATGAATGATCTACTCTTAAACAGGGATTATTCATCCTCCGAATAAGCACATCAATACTTGAATCAATATCCTGGAATATTCAAATAAGAGTTAAAGTCATAATTAAGAACAAATCAAATATTTATCATACAGTTCAGAAAATATTAACAAAATCCGTCTTAGGTTTCATCCCCCTTAGGTATTTAGGGTATTTAGTTCATAACTATAAAAGAAAACATCTCAGAAGAATAATAACAAAACATAAAGAAAGCCTAAAAACCCCTGAAGGAAATTGAAGGGAGATCTTCAGTCTTGGAGGTGAATTCGGTTTCCGAGATGGATCAATCGACTTCTTTCAAGTAATTCCTTGCTTCCTACTCTCTGTCTCCTCTTTAATCCTCCTCTAGGGTGTTTAAATAGGCTTTAGAATGCCTAAAAGCCCTTAAGAATGACCTTTTCCAAATAGGACTATACTCGGGTTCGATAGGGACAGGCCCGTTTGCGATTACTTCAAGCCGTGGTCGATTCTACCAAATGGACATAGCCGTGTGGTCTACCCGTGTGAGGAAGTCTAGGCCGTGTTGATTTCTCATGTTGGTCCATTTTCTCTGTTTTCGGCCCATTTCTTGTTCTTTTTGCTCTCTTGTGCTCACCTAAGTATAAAACATGAAATTAAAGGACTAGGAGCATCGAATTCACCAAATATAAGGAGAAATCATTCATAAATGTGTTAAACATGGGATAATAATATGTATAAATTATGGTTTATCAAATACCCCCACACTTAAGCGTTTGTTTGTCCTCAAGCAAAATCCACAATTTTGAATTAAGAATTTGTTTTTCTCAACTTATAATTCCTATCAATAATATCTCAAACTAATCCATACGTAATCATACATTGAGAATTCAACTAGAAGAACATTAAAATTTCAAACATTCCAAGTTGAGCATTTTATCACAAAAAACATAGGCATCTCCCCTCATCTAAGCAATCACCTTTGATTCAAAATATCACAGAGTTTAACATCATCACTAAAGATTCACTCAAATCACTCGAAGTGTTTAAGGATAATAAAATTAGCACTCAACAGTCAATATGAAAATTTATTACCATAGGCTTGCAAGAAAATCAAATCTCCACCACTATATATTGAGATGATACATCAATCAAGAGGTCTTTAGAAGGTTGTAACATGGCTTTGGTTAGGCGGTGTGGTCACAAGCTGAAAGAGAAGGTGAGAATCGAGATTGAATTGAAAAATTACCTAACTAGAAAAAAAATTTAATCATCATTTGTGTGCAAGCGTGCTTCTTCTCAGAATATGGAAATAAACACTTAAGCTCAAAAATATGACTTACTGCTAATATATAGATATGTATATATGTTTTTTTTTCATTAGAACAAATCAAGTAACATAGACTAACTATCAAAAATAAAACATAGCTAAGAAATTTATTCAAATCAAATCTCGACAAAAATAGGGATAAAATTAATTGAGGGGATTTCAACAATAATGAGTTATGGGTTAATATTGAGGGTAAATCAATGAATGGGATGTTAGGCTTAAAGGGGTTTACTAAGGGTTAATTGTGAAGGTATGCTTTTATGGAGTGAGTAGGTTAAACCTAAGTGCCTCTATCATCTTGACATATCAAATCAAATGGTGTGGTCTTGACATGCATAATCAAGCAAGTTCTAGAATAATAATTCGATATTGACGCACTCAAAACAACGTTAAAAGTGAGCATGAAAGAAATAATAGATGCTCTAAAGGCTCAAAATCTCACAAGAATTATGGCTTTTTGATGGTTAAACCTGTTGATTTCAATTCAAGATAATACCTAAACTTGGGGAAAACAACCTAAAAATTTTAAATCCTCAAAAATAAACTTATCATGCTTGATTTTCTAATGTCTTAAAGTTTAAATAATCAATACATGAATGCCTATGTTTTAATTCAAGACATGTTAATAAAAATCATAAATTAATCAAAATTCATTCTAATAATGATATGAGTGATTCACATGAGGATAAGACAAAATTCAGGGATTTTTCTGATAGTGATATAATTGACCCCCCCACACTTAAGATGTACATTGCCCTCAATGTATAAAGATAAATTTAGTGGCAATTATAGATATAAGATCATAAGATAGGGAGAGAAGTGAAACTTCCTGAACATTAAATGGATGAACTCCTTAGGTTGGAGTTATGTAGAGTGGAGGAGAATACTCCTGTGGTGGTAGAGGTTGGGTTCCACAAGTGCTGCGCCAAAAGAATATTATATCTCATGGTGGCTGTGATCATGGTTGAGCAGGGCATGGCAGTCATGGAGAACCTTTTCCAGTGGAGTTTCAAGTTCCTAAGTAATAGTGAGCTTTAGAGCTCTTTATAACTGTGATAGAATTAGGAACTTTTTAGGAAATATAAAGAAGAATAATTGCTCGTAATGAAATAGCTGAAATTATAAATTGTTTGTAAAACCTAAAAATAAAATAGTATCAAAAGGGAATAAAGTAAAAGATAAAAGTAAGAATAATAAGAAAGATAATAAATAAAAATAAAATAAAAAAATCTTTAAACATCATCATCGCCAGATGGTTCGCGAGGTGGTAGTGGCGATGAAATGTGGAGGTGCTGACAAATCTGATGTAGAGTACATCAATGTAATCAAAGCGCTGAAAACACTGCTGCTTAAATCGAGTAAGGCGCTTAGAGATTTCAGAGTATGAAGCCGCCGTATGAACTGGAGGATGGATGGGTGGTAGCTGGGATGGTGGGTCCTCGTGTCGTGGAGGGATATCATCAGTAATGTCCTCGGGGGCCTCCTCCTCGGTTGATTGGGCGAGGCGATACTGAGGAGGGTAAGTTCTACATCATTTCTCGATCATCCTTATATGTAGCATGCTCGAGATGCCTTGTGGAGACATCTGGCCAATGAGAGTGAGGGAGGATGCTTGTGCCGTTGTGCTAAGGAGCCCGAAGTACTGAGCCAATCAAGTCACATAGGGGCCAATGGAGATGACCCCCTTCCTATGCCACTCCGTCTGATGGCGAATAGCAAGGGCAATGAAATAGGCGATGTCGAAGATGTGGTCATGCGCCATAAACCATAGAAAGTAGGTGTCGTGAGTGTTGCGACACCGGTGCTCTCTCATCGTCCTGTCAAGGTGTAAGCTAAAATGGCGTGTAGGTACCTCAAGGATAGGGCGAGAGTCGATGCCTTGGAGCGGCTAGGATCATAGGTGGCTGAGACATGGACTAAGGTGTTCCAGCACCGTGAAGGAGAATGATGGATGTGGCGGTTGAGAGTGTTGAGGTCATTCTCTTCCATGAACTCCTTCGTGTATAGGCCTAGTGCGATACTGAACTTTGGGACGCTCAACTGGCGGACTAAACCACCGAGGCAAAATTGGACTATTTTTGGATCATCAAAGTTGGTCATCACAGTCTGAAGATGGAATGTTTAGTAGAGTTCCATCATGAGCTCGAGATACATCGGCTTGACAATCTCAAAGAAAAGCCCCAAGGGTCGGTGGTGAGGAGGGTTCGAATTGCGTCAGCAAGTTAGACTTGTTCAAGTGCGGCCCAGTCAATGCAGCGGCCCACACCTAAGGGTTGGGCCTGAAGTGTAACACCCTTATAACCCGTATCCGTCGCTGGAGTGGGTTATGAAGAGTTACCAATCCAAAACACTACATTTGTACATTCACATTTACATAATTTCATTAGCAATTATGTGCATAGTCAAACACAATCAAAGATCGAAATTCAGACTTGTACCGACATTCAAGAGTTACCATATTCACATGGCTTTTATACAATAACATCTCAAAATATCATTCACTTAAGTCTATTCTATACATGCCATACGAATTCCAAAACATAATAGTACCAAAACGATAGATAGTGTGACGAGTTGCTGACGATCCCCGAGCAAGTGGCTGGAGTCAACGATCTATAAAACAGAGAAACATAACAAATGGAGTAAGCTTTTATAAGCTTAGTAAGTTTTAAGCAATGCAAACAAATATACTCAATTATAAATTGATCATTCAATTTATCAAATAACATTTTCTAAGTATATTGCCATTAGGCCGAATATACACCTGCATATATTGTACATTTAGCATTTTTATTTTACTTGAATCTGAACTCATATAACATAGGTAAATCAAATACCATCACATAATTTCACATCTTGACCGGATGTATCATGATCATATATATATAGTCATAACTCTTATTCACATATGCATCACAGTATACACTTATGGTTCATTTCAAGTCAAACTCACATATAAGTACATGATACGCACCTGGGCTGTAATAGCCTAATTTTCAGTGGTAGGGAATAGAGATTTAAGATCACTAAATCCAACGGGTGAGTTGAAAATTTAATAAAATAATACCTATGAGTCAAATGTGAATATAGAAGTATTTTTGAATTAGTGAATTTGGTGATTAAAAGAATTAATTAGGTAAATTGGGACGAGAATGAGGTATCAAGACCTCGACTTTATAAATCGAGCCATAAATATTTCTAAAAATATTTATGGAGTGTTGATGAGGTAGTATTAAAATTTCGTCAGAAAATTTTGACGTTTGGGTGGTTAATTAAATAAAAAGGACTAAATTGAAAAAGGTGTAAAAGTTGCTAAAAGGATTAAATAGCTCAATTGTCAAATGAGGAAGGACCTAAAGTGCAAATAAGCCCAAAGGAGATATTTTGGGCGGCAATAGCTGAGAAAAATCAGGAAATGGGTGAAATAAGGGCAAAATTGGAAAATTGCCAAAATGAGCTAAATAAAAATGGGACTAAATTGGAATATCTAGAATTCTCTTCATTTCTCTTCATATTAATCAGCTGAAAAACAGCCATGGAGGAGGGTTCAAGCTGGTTTTCATACTCTAGCTTCATGTAAGTTTAATTCTTGCTTTCTACTTGAAATTTTTATGTTTTTGGACTTTTACAATTGGGTCCAACTTACTATTTCATTAGTTTTTGATTCCATAGCTAATTTTTGAAGTTGTTATGGATGAGTATTAAAATAACATGATGAATAAACATAGAATTGAAGCTTTAATTTTGATATATGGTGATTTTATCAAGTAAAATTGATGAAAATTGGTTTTAGGACCTAATTGTGAAAGAGTTTGGAATTAAGGTCTAGTGTTAAAGTTCTGGTTTTCAAGGGTTATGAAGTAGTTTAAAATGATAGAATAAAGTATTAAATGCTAAAAATAAACATAATTGAGGGGTTAATTGAGAAAGGATTGAATTGTATGAACTATGAAATTTGGGGCAAAATGGAAATCAATATTTTGCACTAAAACTGTTTTGGACAGCAACAGTAGTCTAACTTTGAAAAATCACCAAAAAATGTATAAATCGAATTAGAGTATGAATAAAATATGAAATTAAAGCTTATTGAGTCTAGTTTCTTATAAAATAAATTATGTAAGCAATGGAATTGTAAATGATGAGATACAACAGCTTTTGTGAGACAAGGTCAGAATGATTTTGGGTTCCCCTTTTTTGACTTTGAAAAATCATAAAAAATTGAAGAAAAATAATTAGGGGTTTAAATTTATATTTATAGAATCCTTAATTAGTCTATTTTCAAGAGAAACAAACGAGGATATCATTTGAATCCTGTACAAGAAGATAATTAATTTTTGGTGAAGAATGATCGGAACTGTCAGACAGCAGAACAGGGGAGATTTCAATGAATAAACTGTATTAATTGACCCAACCAAAAATTATGAAATTTTTATGGTAGGAAGACATATGAGTCTAGTTTCTGGAAAAATTTATGGAACTTAATTTTGAGTTCTGTAGCCCGAGATAAAAATAATTTAATAACTATGACACAGATGGAGAGCTTGAATATTCACATAAGTAAATAGTGAAAATTATGGACAATGTTACTTACAGATGTGTTATTTATACTAAGGATGTGGATGGAGAGGAGGAGGAGAAAAAAAGTAAATATATATATATATATATATATATATATATATATATATATATGTATGAATGACTTGATCACATGCCCGATTATAATAGATAAATGTTGAATTAGAAATGATATAATGTTTTGTTTGGAATATTTATTATGAAATTATGATTATCGCTATAATACAAAAATCAAACTTGTGAGTTTATATAACTAAATTTAAGTGACCATTTGTTAATATTATTAAATTTCAATATTATTTTATGAATGGTGATTAATATTTATGTATGTTAATTGTCGAAAATAAGAAAATTATATACAAAAGTTATGAAATTTGAACTTAGTATTTCGGAGGAACGGAACGCAGGAAATGAGTACGATCTTTCAATGAAAAAGACGAATTGATATTTACCCAAGTAAACTGAGATTCAGCATTTGTTGTGAATTTTCGTGTTTGCTTTCCGTTTAGCTCCTACGAGCTTTCGTTAACTCATATGAGTTTCAGTTAACCTTTTGGGGTTTCAGTTCATCTCTGATGAGCTTCAGTTAGCCTTCGGGCTTCCGTTTAGCACTTGCGTGCTTCAGTTAGCCTTCGGGCTTCCATTTAGCACTTGCGTGCTTCAGTTACCCTTCGGGCTTCTGTTTAGCACTTGCGTGCTTCAGTTATCCTTCGGGCTTCCGTTTAGCACTTGCGTGCTTCAGTTAGCCTTCGGGCTTCCGTTTAGCACTTGCGTGCTTCAGTTAGCCTTCGGGCTTCCGTTTAGCACTTGCATGCTTCAGTTAGCCTTCGGGCTTCCGTTTAGCATTTGCGTGTTTCAGTTAGCCTTCGGGCTTCCGTTTAGCACTTATGTGCTTCAGCTAGACTTCGGGCTTCAGATCACAATGTACTCAAATCCGTAAGCCGTCCTTGAATGGACAAGTTGGTAAGTCGTAAATGTAATGTGTGGAAAAAGAAATGTAAGTAATGTTATCATTATCATTATTGAGCTTAATTATGTGATTTTGTCATTTGAAATTGTGATTAACAGAAGAAAGCGATGAATTGCATGCTTATGAATGGTTACACATAATTATCGAAAAAACAAGAAAAATGATGCTTTTTGATATATGGAGACATGAGACATTGATATATGAACGTGGATTATGTTTGATAAATGTGTTCGTTCATAATTATGGAATTATGTACCTCATGTGTGCTATTTGCATAAAGATGATATTTCAAATACTTTGGTGAATAAAGCTTAAATATGAAATAGTATGAAATCGAGACAAGTTGTTATGAAAATATATTTAAATTATCTGTAAGTGTTTCGTACTACTCGGTAATGCTTCGTACTCTATTCCGTCAAAAGATACGGGTAGGGGGTGTTACATGGGCAACTTAATGTAATGAATGTATTCAATTGTCGTTCTATCACGAAGCATCATAGTCTTAGACTGTTATCAAATCACCAGCAATTAGCCTGCTAGGTTTTAAACCCGAATTCATCACCGGCACGAAGCCTGCTAGACTTTAAGTCTGAATTCATTCACCGGCATTTCGCTTGCTAGGCTCGAAGCCCGATATTATTTCACCGGTATTATAGCCTGCTAGGCTCGAAGGCCCGAATAGTACCGTACGATATTCAAATCAACAAGTTTCATATAACACAATCACACCAAATTAGGTACTAGCATCATTTGAATATATCATCCTACATTTTATTCACTTTTATTTCATTTCATCATTCACACTTATCATTTGATAGTTTACACATAACATCTCACTCATATTCATCTAACACTTATCATTTGATCATAAAAGCATATCACATTTTAATTCCATATTATATTTGCCATTCGGCCATATACATACATTGCTAGTAATACTTAATTCACATAATATGTCATGTCATTATCGAATATTATTTATGTTTAACTACTTAAAGCTTACCTCGAATATTTTCGAATAGTCTTGGATCGGCTATTCAGCTACTTTCTCTTTCCCCCTGTCTGACCTTGGTTCTCTATGCTCTTGAGCTAATTCAAACAAATTTAACTTATTAAAGTCCCATCATGCTAGCTTATGGCCGAATATGACAAGAAATTTAATAGGTCATATAGCTACTTTTAGCTCAAATACAAAATGGTCATACACATTTTTAATCACATTAAGCAATTTAATACAATTAATTTAACATTTCCTCATGTACACCCTTATGACCGAATACACATATCAAATAAGTAACTTACCTTAATACATAACCCACATAGCCAAAGTACATATAACCCTAATGACCGAATATTCATTGCATACCTAGTTCACATACACAAACACAAAACTCATATGGCTTATCATATTTTCATATACATGTCTTAACCATATAGCCGAATATATAGCTCATCAAATAGATATTTATTCACGTTCCCTTAACACATATTGATCAATTAGTCCATGCATTAGCCTTTGGCACATTCGGTCATTAAAGCAATAACCTATTTAACATTCAAGCATTTTAGACTAAAAATTCTCCCAAGGCCGAATTCATGGGATTATATACTAAGAAATCTATAATTTTTTTACCCATGACCGAAACCTCCAACAACACCAAAAATCAAAAATATACTTTATGGGTTTAAGGTAGAACCGAGAAAGGAACTCATAAACATCAAGATATAAGCAAACTACCATGAACTTACCTTGGATTTTTATTTTTTTTCTACAATGACCGAACAACAAGCTCTCTTTTTCTTTCTTTTGAGTTTCGGCTAAGCTAACGAAGAAGATGAACAAAACACTTTGTTTTTCTTTTTATCATCTTTTCTTATTTTAGTTAATTTTTTTATTTCATAATTTAAGCCATTAACTATTATAATATTAATATAAAATGTATATATGGCTAATCAACCATTATCATGGCCGGCCACTTACTAAAAAAATGGGGAATTTGACATGCAAGTCCTCCTTGTAATATACCATGCATTATTCGGCCCTCTAAATTCTACCTATCACATTTTTAAGTTTTATCACACAAGTCCTTTTTAACAATTCCACATCCAAATGTCAAAATCAAAGCATGAAATTTTTCACACATGCAATTTCACATATAATAGACATATAATATAACATTTAATCATTTTTTTGTGACTTGGTTTTGTGGTCCTGAAACCACTTTTCGACTAAGGTCAAATTAGGGCTGTCACACGAAGTATCTGAAAGAGTTCTTCCTGGGGCCCTACGGGAAACTGAAGGAATGAGTGTCTGATCTCTGTGGTAGGAGCCGATGAAGATGACGCTCCTTTTCATTTTTTCGAAGTGGGGATAGCTATTTTCTTACCACGTGAGGTTGACATTGTCTACCTGCAAGAAGAACCACTATTACGTCTTAATGAATGGAAAAGATAATATATAAACGAATTCAAAAAGGAATAAACCATGAATTTAAACTAACAAATTGAACCAAAAACTACTAACACTAACAAGACTCAACCAAAAACAATCAATTCGATGACAGAGATTTTGTGGCAAATAACATGGTAATAGCATGAGTATGAGCATGGTAATAGCATGGGGCGTTTTTAATATCTTGATTCAATATGAAATAGATGATAAATATCCTAAGAATGAGATTTAAATGATAAAATAATTAGTAGAAAAATGAAAATAATATGGTAAAAAATGAAGATTATTAAGATAATAAGCATCAAAAGTAAGTAAAATAGAAGAGAAAACGGTTAGTAGAGGACCGGTGGTCAGAGGAGCGTGTGTGTTGGGTTGAGCACGGGCATGGAGGTGAACCGTGTGGTGGTGTTGGAAGGGAGAAAATGAAGGGGAAAGAAAGGGAAGGAGAAGGAGGGTGATAGGAAGAAAGGGAAAAAAGGAAAAGAGAGAAGAAAGTGAAAAAAAAGGTGAATTTGATTTGGTGAATGATTTCTCCTTAGATTTGGTGAATTTGATGCTCCTAATCCTTTAATTTCATGTTTTATACTTAGGTGAGCAAAAAGAACAAGAAACAAGCCAAAAAGGGAGAAAATGGGCCGAAGTGGGAAAACAACACGGCCTGGACTTCCTCACACGGGTAGCATGCACGCCCGTACCATTCTAACAGGCTCGAACATGGCCTAAAACAACCTCAACATGGGCGTGTTGATTTCTCAGCCTTGACCACGGCTTGAAGCAATCGCACACGGGCGCCACACGGGCATGTCCTTGTCGAGCCTAAGTTAAGTTCTATTTGGAAAAGGGTGATTTGGAGGGCTTTTAGGCATTCTAAAGCCTATTTAAACACCCTAGAGGAGGACTAAAAGTGACACACAGGGTAGGAAGCAAGGAATTACTCGAAGAAAGCCAATTGATCCATCTCAGAAGCCAAATTCATCATCAAGACAGAAGATCTCCCCTCAATTTCCCTTCAGGAGTTTTGGGTTTTCTTTATGTTTTGTATTCATTATTCTTCTGAGATGTTTTCCTTTTTAGTTATGAACTAAACCCCCTAAATACCTAAGGGGAATGAAACCTAAGACGAATCTTGTTATTATTATCTGAATTGTATGATAAATATTTGACTTGTTCTTAATTATGTGTTCTTAATTCTTGCTTCAATATTTCAGGATATTGATTCAAGTCAATGCGCTTATACGGAGGATGAATAGTCCCCGTCTAAGAGTAAATTTGTCATAATTAAGCGGAGTTGATTGCACGCCTAGAGATAGAGTGACAAGATTTTCTCAGATTAGGGTGAAACCTAATAAGGGGAACACGAGCATGGGGCGAATGTTAGACGCGCCGAAAATAAAAAAAACGCGAAACACACGGGCTAAAATTAGGGCACACGGGTATGCTCTCTGGCCATGTGCCCCAAAATCTATAAAAACCCTCACTATTCATCATCTTCTTCATCCAAAATCCCTGACCCTAGCCCTGCAACTCCACACGCCCCCTCTGCCACGCCTATGCACCGCCTTCAACTCTATTTTTGATGCCCAAACTCTTCCCTTTAGCGTTTGTTTACTCTTTTCTCTTCTATTTACTTACTTTTGATGTTTATTAGCATAATAATCATCATTTTTCTCATATTATTTCTATTTTGCTATCATTCAAATCTCATTTTTAGAATAGTTATCATCTATTTCATGTTGATTTTTTTTTACTTATTGCATGATTTCTCTACTCCATTTTACTATTTTAAAGTGAATATTCTTAGTTAGAATAATAGAAATACTCATGCCTTTTATTTTGACATTTTTCATTAATACATTATGCTACATGTTACCAAACCCACATGCATCACTCACTAGATATTTCGATTAACATTATTCTCGAAGTCCTATTCATAATAATGACTTGATATAATTGCTTTGGTTGTTTTAGCATGTTCGTCAAATTAGTCTGTGAACCCCATGAAGTTTTATCATTTAATTTTATCATACTTAAGGGCGTATTGGTTTTTCTGCAGGAATATAATGTCGAGTTCACGTGGTAAAAAGACCGTCGTCCCCGCTTCGAAGAAAAGGAAGGGAATGTCATATTCCTCAAGTCCTGCCACTGAAATTTGCCACCCTTTCCTGTAGTTTCCCATTGGACCCCAAAAAGAAATTTTCCAGATACTTCAGGCCCGACCTTTAGTTGTGGGCCGCTGCATTGACTAGGCTGCAGTAGAACAGGTCCAACTGGCTGATGCGATTCGGACCCTCCTCACCACCGACCCTTGGGGGCTTTTCTTATCGTCGAGCAGACGTATCTCGAGCTCACGATGGAACTCTGCTCAACATTCCATCTTCAGACCGTAACAACTACGATGATCCCAGCATGATTTAATTTCGCCTCGGTGGGTTAGTCTACTAGTTAAGTGTCCCAGAGTTCGGTACAGCACTGGGCCTTTACACGGAGGAGTTCAAGGAGGAGAACGATCTCCACGCTCTCAACCGCCACATTCACCATTCTTCTTCACGGTGCTGGGACACGTTAGTACCACGCTCGGCCATCTATGACCCTAGTCGCTCCAAGGCATTAGCTCTCCCTCCATCCTTGAGGTACTTACATTCTACCTTAGCTCACACTCTGACAGGGGCGTCGTCAACACTCACGACGTCTATTTCCTATGGTGCACGTCTTCGACCTCGCCTACTTCATCATCCTCGCCATTCGCCATTAGACGGAGCGGCATTGTAAAGGGGTCATCTATATTGGCCCTTATGTGACTAGATTGGCTCGGCACTTCGGGCTCCTCAACACAGCGGCACAAGAATCCTTACTTATCCTCATTGGCCAGATGTCTCCATAAGGCATCTCGAGCATGTTAAGCATGAGGATGATTGAAAAGCACTATGGAACCTACCCTCCCCAATATCGCCTCGCCCAATAAACCGAGGAGGAGGCCCCTGAGGACATTACTGATAATGTCCCTCCACAACACGAGGACCCACTGTCTCAGCCACCACCCATCCATCATCTAGTTCATGCTGCGGATTTATATTCTGACATCTCTGAGCGCCTCACTCGATTTGAGCAGCAGTGTTTTCAGCGATTTGATAACATTGATGCTACTCTACAGTAGATTTGTCAGCATCTTCACATCTCATCGCCACCACCACCTCGTGAACCATCAGGCGATGATGATGTTTAAATATTTTATTTTATTTTATCTTTATTTCTATTTTTATTTATCAATTTTTTCTTATTATTTTCACTTTTTATTTTATTTCCTTTTGATACTATTTTATTTTTAGGTTTTATAAACAAATTTTAATCTCGACTATTTCATTTTGAGTAATTATTCTTCTTTATATTCCCTAAAGAGTTCTTGATTTCATCACAGTTATAAAAAGCTCCAAAGTTCACTATCACTTAGGAACTTCAAACTCCACTTGAAAAGGTCCTCCACGACTGTCGTGTTCTGCTCGACCACGAGATATAATATTCTTTTGGCACAGCACTTGTGGAACCCAACCTTTACCACCACCAGAGTATCCTCCTCCACTCTACATAACTCCAAACTAAGGAGTTCATTCATTTAACATTCAGGAAGTTTCCCTTCTCTCCCTATCTTATGATCTTTTTTCTATAATTGCCACTAACTTTATCTTTGTACATTGAGGGAAATATACACCTTAAGTGTGGGGGGAGTTAATTATATCACTATTAGAAAACTCCTTGAATTTTGTTCTATTCTCTTGTAAATCTCTCATATCATTTTTAGGATGAATTTTGATTAATTTATGATTTTTATTGATATATCTTGAATTAAAACATAGGCTTTCATGCATTAATTATTTTAAACTCTAAGACATTAGAGAATTAAGCATGATAAGTTGATTTTTGAGAATTTAAAATCATAGGTTATTTTCCCAAAGTTTAGGTATTACATTGAATTGAAATCCACAGGTTTAAACACCAAAAAGGCATAATTTTTGTAAGATTTTGAGCCTTTAGAGTATCTATTATTTCTTTCATGCTCACTTTTATTGTTGCTTTGAGTGCGTCAATATCGAATTGTTATTCTAGAACTTGCTTGATTATGCATGTCAAGACCGCACCATTTGATTTGATATGTCAAGATGATAGAGGCACTTAGGATTAACCCACCCATGCCATGAAAAGCCTACCTTCACAACTAACCCTTAGTAAAGCTCTTTGAGCCTAACAAGCCATTCCTTGATTTATCCCCAATATTAACCCCTAACTCACTATTGTTGAAATCTCCTCAATTAATTTGATCCCTATTTTTGTCGAGATTTGATTTGAATAAATTGCTTAGCTATGCCTTGGTCTTAATAGTTAGTCTATGATATTCGACTTATTCTTAAAAAAAAAAAATACCATATTAGTAGTGATCTTTCATTTTTGAGCTTAAGTATTTAAATTTCATATTCTGAAAAGAAGCTCTATTGTACGCAAGTGATGATTAAATAATTTTCTAGTTAAGTAATTTTCCAATTCAATCTCGATTTTAACCGTCTCTTTCAGCTTGTGACCACACCCCTAACCAAGCCTTGTTACAACCCTTTAAAGACCTTTTGATTGATGTATCATCTCAATTTATAGTGGTGGAGATTTGATTTTCATGCAAGCCTATGGTAATAACTTTTCATATTGACTATTGAGTGCAAATTTCATTATCCTTAAACACCTCGAGTGATTTGAGTAAATCTTTAGTGAGAATGTTTAAACTTTGTGAGATTTTAAATCAATGGTGATTACTTCGAAAAGGGGAGATGCCTGTATTTTTCATGATTAAATGCTCAACTCGGAATGTTTGAAACTTTAATGTTCTTCTAGTTGAATTCTACATGTATAATTATTTATGGATTAGTTTGAGATATTATTGATAGAAATTATAAGTTGAGAAAAAGGAATTCTTAATTGTGAAATGAGGATTTTTCTTGAGGACAAGCAAACGCTTAAGTGTGGGGGTATTTGATAAACCATAATTTATACATATTATTATCCCATACTTAACATATTTATGAATAATTTCTCCTTAGATTTGGTGAATTTGATGCTCCTAAACCTTTAATTTCATGTTTTATACTTAGGTGAGCATAAGAGAGCAAAAAGAACAAGAAGCGGGCCGAAAACAGAGAAAATGGGCCGACGTGGCAAAACAACACGGCCTGGACTTCCTCACACGGGTAGCACACATGCTTGTGCCATTCTAACAGGACCGAACATGGCCTAAAACAACCTTAACACGGGCGTGTTGATTTCTCAGCCTTGACCACGGCCTGAAGCAATCGCACACGGGCGTGTCCCTGTCGAGCCCAAGTTAAGTTCTATTCGAAAAAAGGCCATTTGGAGGGCTTTTAGGCATTCTAAAGCCTATTTAAACACCCTAGAGGAGGACTAAAAGTGACACACAAGGTAGGAAGCAAAGAATTACTCAAAAATAGCCGATTGATCCATCTCAGAAGCTGGATTCATCATCAAGACAGAAGATCTCCCCTCAATTTCCCTCTAGGAGTTTTAGGTTTTCTTTATGTTTTGTATTCATTATTTTTCTGAGATGTTTTCCTTTTTAGTTATGAATTAAACCCCCTAAATACCTAAGGGGAATGAAACCTAAGACGAATCTTGTTATTATTATCTAAATTGTATGATAAATATTTGACTTGTTCTTAATTATGTGTTCTTAATTCTTGCTTCGGTATTTCAGGATATTGATTCAAGTCAATGCGCTTATTCGGAGGATGAATAGTCCCTATTTAAGAGTAAATTTGTCATAATTAAGCAGAGTTGATTGCACGCCTAGAGATAGGGTGACAAGATGTTGCCAGATTAGGGTGAAACCTAATAAGGGGATCCATAGATCGAGTTAATGCAACCCTAGAGTGTTAATTAGAAAGAGATTTCAATTATTCAATCTAGGGTTAGACGTTATTAGTCTTGAATAGGGATAATAACATAAATTAGGGATTTCTACGGAACAGGTTGAATGAATAAATCATCCGATTCAGAGTCAAATAACAAGTGAAGTCTAGGTGGATTTTTCCTTAGGTACTGTCTTAATCAATTGAATTTTCTAAAAAATATTTTCCCTAAACCTATTTTCTGTGCATTCTTAGATTAGTTAATTAGTTAATTAAAACCCCCATTATTCTTAGGCTAGATAATAAAAAGGAAGTTAATACTAGTACTTTTAGTTCCTTTGGGTTCGACATCCAGTCTTGCTAAAACTATACTGCTATTCGATAGGTGCGCTCGCCTTCATCGTGATAATAGTTAGTTTAGGTACGATCATTTATAAATTTTAAAACTTATCGCGAATGACAATCAATAGTGGTTCGAGGAGTTTACACTCCTCATTCCTGCTATCAGTTTGATCAAAATAAGGTTTTAGATGAGTACTATTTACCTTAAAAGTGCCGAATTTGGAATGAGTTACCTCGACTGTACTGTATGAGAAGATGTTAAGTACCATAAAAGGGATTGCTTCATTAGGTTTAGAAGTGGCAATACGAGGGTCTGCTGCATCTAATAGTACTTTGTCTCCAACCTTAAGTTGATTTGGTGAAAAATCAAGTTCATCATGGCATGGTTTCAGTTTATCGTGTGTTTTTATTTTCTGTGTCCGCCATTCATCTAGTTCCTCGATCTGTAGCCTTCGTTCTTCATAGATGGGTCCTTTGTTGTTACGTAAACATGGCTCATTTATGCTCTTCGAACGTGTTTCCTGCAAAGAAGGTTGCATCACATAATCAGTATCAGTAGCATGATTTATACAACCACCCTCGATATTCGATATGTTACTCAAATTACGTACTTGAAGAGTGATTGTTTTATTACCCACACGAAGTGTGAGTTCACCTGTACCAACATCAATAATAGTTCTAGTAGTTGCTAAAAAGGGCCTTCCTAAAATTAAAGGCACGTCACTATCCTCTTCTATGTCTAGAACAAAAAAATCAATTGGGAATATAAATTTATCAATTTTTACAAGTATATCTTCAATGATACCCCTAGGAAATCTAATGGTTTTATCTGCCAGTTGAATGCTCATCCTAGTTTGTTTAGGTTTCCCAAGACCTAGTTTTTTAAACATTTTATAGGGCATGACATTAATACTAGCCCCTAAATCAGCCAAAGCATTGTTAACATTTAAACTACCAATTAAACAAGGGATCGTAAAACTCCCTGGATATTTCAACTTGTTGGGTAGCTTATTCTTTAGAATGGCTGAGCAAACTACGTTCAGCTCTACATGCGACACCTCATCCAGCTTTTTCTTATTTGCTAAAAGCTCCTTTAAAAATTTAACTGTGTTTGGCATCTACGAAAGAGCTTCAATAAATGGTAAGTTAATATGTAATTTCTTTAGTAGTTTAAGGAATTTACCAAATTGTTCGTCAGTGCGGTCTTTCCTTGTCGCATTGGGGTATGGCACACGAGGTTTGTATTCTCTACTTACCGATTTTCACTCACTGTGGTCCACCTCACCTTTACCTTTGCTTACCATTCTGGTTTAGGTTTAACTAACTCTTCTTCATCTTGAATGTTAATCGCATTGAGCTACTCCCTTGGGTTAGATTCAATATTACTCGGCAAGCTACCTTGTGGTCATTCAGAAATCAATTGGCAAGCTGGCCTAACTGAGTTTCGAGCCCTTGGATCAAAGCTTGTTGATTCTTAAGTGCTGTCTTGGTATTCTGGAAGCAGTTTCTGACACCGAGATGAATTTCATTAGCATCTCCTCAAGGTTTGGCTTCTTTTCCTGCTGGTAAGGTGGTTGTTGAAAACCCGGAGGATGTTGTGGTCTTTGATTCCCTTGGCCACCCCACGAGAAATTGGGGTGGTTCCTCCAACCTGCATTATAAGTGTTATTGTATGGGTTATTTTGAGGTCTAGAATTATTGTTACCCATATAGTGGACTTGTTCCTCCTCGGTGCTAGGGTTGAAGGATTGATATTCTGTGTGTACTCCTCATCCATTTGAATCGCACCTTATCACTGAATGATACCTGCGTGGAACCAAGTAAACCATCAGTCTTTTTATTCAAGAGTTCTACTTGATTTGACAACAAAGTAACTGAGTCAACGTTATAAACACCTGCTGCTTTGGCCGACTTAGTCCTCATCACTTGCCACTAATAGTTATTCAATGATATCTCTTCAATAAATTCATAAGCCTCTTTAGGTGTTTTGTTATTGATGGTTCCACCAGCGGCTGCATCAATCATTTGTCTTGTTGAGGGGTTCACACCATTGTAAAATGTCTAAACCTGTAGCTATAGAGGTAACCCATAGTGAGGGCACCTTCTCAATAGGTCTTTATACCTCTCCCATGCATCGTAGAGTGTTTCTAAATCCATCTGCACAAAAGAAGATATATCATTCCTCAATTTAGCCATTTTAGCCGGCGGAAAATATTTAAGTAAAAATTTTTTGGTCATTTGCTCCCAAGTAGTGATTGACCCTCGTGGTAACGAGTTCAACCACTGTTTAGCCTTATTCCTCAACGAAAAGGGAAATAACCGAAGGTGAATGGCATTATCAGGAACGACATTGATCTTAAATGTGTCGCAGAGCTCCAAAAAATTCGCTAAATGAGTGTTTAGGTCCTCGTCCTGTAAACCATCAAACTGAACAACCATTTGAATCGTGTTAGGTTTCAGTTCAAAATTATTTGCAGCAACAGCAGGCCTAACTATACTCGATTCAGTTCCTGTTAAAGTAGGTTTAGCATAATCATACATAGTACGAGGAGCAGGATTTTGATTTACTGGGTCAGCAGCAATCGTAGGAGGTAGCGAATTTTCCTGATTTTCAGCCATCTCCTCAGTTGTGGTGTGAATACCGTCCTCTCACTCTTACTCTATGTATCTTAGGCTTCGTCTTATTTTTCTTCGATTTCTGCGAGCTGTGCTTTCAATTTCACTATCAAAAAGTAATGGTCCTGTAACGCCCCTAACCCGAATCCGTCACCGGAATAGAGTTACAGAGCATTACCGGAGTTACCGATTTATTTATCAGATATTTCATTTCATCTAACATTCATATTTGGAACCAATTAAAATCAAACATATTGTCCCTTAACGTACTTATTTTTCTCGATATGTTTTACTTGAATTTATTACTCGTCTCAATTTAATTAATTTCCTTGTATCAACGTATCAAAGATAATCACCTATTTACATGTCATGATAAATATCATTCTCTTGCCATTTCTTCATAAACATAAATCAGGTAATTCATTATATCAATATTTCATGCATTTAAAAATACAATTCAAGTTACACTAACTTACCCCGTTGCTTGTTCATGTTTATAATTTCATTAATCTGATATCTTTTCTTTTCCACGTTCAAGTCTCATATTCGAGTCATCTGGATCTTTATAAAGAAATTTGATCGTCATTTTCATTTATTTCATGTTCTAATACATTCAATTAATGCTCTAAACAAAATTACCATTTTACCCCTAAACTTTTAATTAATGACGATTTCATCCTTAGGCTAAAAAATAAAATTCTTGCAATTTAATCCTTATTTCCAGCCGTTATTCTCAAACAAATTGATAACAACCCATGAATTCTATAAAATATAAGAATTTTCCATAATTTCAACACTTTTCAATTTAATCCTTAAAACATGTTTTTCCCCGATCTTGAGCTAAATTAGTAATTTCATTCAGTTTTGTAATTTTAAATAATAAAATAATCCATTTCATGCAAATTGGTCATTTCTAACATTTTTACAAAATTACCCATAAAGTTTTACTTTTATTCAATTTAGTCCCTGAGCCTAAAACATGCAAATTAGCCATGCTAGATGAATATTCGTACATATTTTCCTCCTCCTCCTCTCCGTCCACATCCTTAATTTATATAACATGCTACAAGTAACAATATCAATAATTTCACTATTTACTTATATGTATATTCAAAACTGTCCATTTGGGTCATAGTCACTAAATTATTTATATCTTGAACTAAAGAACTCAAAATCAAGATCTGATAATTTTCCATGAAACTAGACTTATGTATCTTCTTACATAAAAGTTTCAGAATTTTTAGTTCAGCCAATAAGTACATAAGTCACCCTTATTCTGCTGTCTGACAATTCTGACCCTTCTTTACTTAAAATTAATTATCTCATTGTACAGGATTCAAATGATGTTCCTGTTTATTTATCTTGAAAATAGACTCATTCAGAATTCTAAGCATATAAATTTAAGCCCCTAATTATTTTTATCCAATTTTTGATGATTTTCTAAAATCAGAACAGGGGAACCCAAAATCATTCTAACCTTGTCTAACTAAATTTGTTATATCTCACAATTTACAATTTCATTGCCTACACTGTTTCTTCTATGAAAAATTAGACTCAATAAAATTTAATTTCATATTTTATTCAGCTCCTAATTCGAATTCCACAATTTTGATGATTTTTCAAAGTTAGACTACTACTGCTGCCTAAAACTATTTTAGTGCAAAATGTTAATTATTAAGTTTATAACACCCTTATTTCCTTTCTCTACAATATTTCCCACCACTTTCTCTTATTTCTCTTCACTAATGTATCAAAAACATAGAACCATATGCAAGAAAACTCTAATTTAGCTTCATTTCCATGCTTTTTCAATAATATCAAACTTAAAAATACATGGAAATCTTAATGTTCTTACCTTGTCTTATTGTTTCCAATTTTTAACTTGATTTTCTCTCTCCTCTATTTCTTGAATCTAACTTGTTATTCTAGCTCCCCATAGTCTTCTTGTCATCTTTCTCTCTTGATGGCTATGGAAATTCTTTTGATTTCTAAGTGAAAATGGTAGATTTTAGATGAAAGGACCAAATTGTAAAGAAAAAAAAGTTTCTTTCTTTCTTTTCTCTTCATACGTTGGGTGCATGGGAAAAAGATGATGATTCTTCATCTTTCTTTCCTTATATATACTAAATAAAATAATAATAAAATAATAAAATATTATTTAAAAATCAATTTAAAGTATTAATAAACTAATATTTATTTATTTAATTTATCTAAAATATCTCCAACATCATCATTGTCTCTAGATTTCTCTCTCTTCCTATTGACCACTTTTCCCTTAGTGATATTTTAAAATTTCATTCTTGAGTCATCACTAATTTGGTAAAATTATAATTTAGTCCTTCATAATTCTTCACCTATTCAATTTGGTCCTAATTCATCAATTTTCCTTGGTTTCTAGATCATTCCACCCTTAAAATATTTGCACTATTAGTCCTTCAACTTTTCATATTTACACTTTAATCACTTAAATTTTGAGTATTTACTCTTGGCTCACAAAACTTTTCTCACTTTTACAATTTAGTCTTTTCTTAAATCAATATGTCATAATATACTTCCCAGTGACATAACTCAATTTTTCCTCTTCTTGTCACTTTTTTTTCTTATTTTACTATATTAAAGATAATATCTTACTGTAGAAATTTTCAGGGTGTTACAGGTCCCGACAGGTTTCTTCTAGTCATAAACTATTAAAACCTATCAGAAGAAAACAAAAGATAATTTAGTAAATAAAAATAAAAACAAAATTAAATAAAAAAATAATGGCTAAAGTAATAAAAATTAAGCGTTCCTAATATCTTAGTTCCCCGGCAACGGTGCCAAAAACTTGATTGACTCGCGATAAGTTTTATATTTATGATTAATCGTACTTGAAAACTAACTATTATCACGTTAAAGGCAAGCGTACCTATCGAACAGTAGTATAGTTTATAGCAAGATCGGATGTCGAACCCACAGGAACTAAAAGTACTAGTAGTAACATTCTTTTTATTATCTAGCCTAAAAATAATGGGATTTGTTTTATCTAAACTAATTAATTAAACTAAGAATGCACAGAAAGGAAATTGGGGAAAAACTTTTGGGAAAACTGATTGATTTAGACAATACCCAAGGAAGAATCCACCTAGACTTCACTTGTTATTCGACTCTGAACTAGACGATTTATTCACTTGACTTGATCCGTAGAAATCCCTAATTTATATTATTATCTCTCTTGAGACTAACAACATCTAACCCAAGGTTGATTAATTGAAATCTCTTTCTAATTAAAACCCCTAGTGTTGCATTAACTAGATCTATGGATTCCCTTATTAGATTTGACTCTAATCCACAGATTTATGTCGTCTTATCTCTAGGACTGCATGCAACTTCGCTTAATTATGAATGATCTACTCTTAGACAGGGACTTTTGCTCCTCTGAATAAGCACATCAATACTTGAATCAATATCCTGGAATATTAAAACAAGAATTAAGAACACATAATTAAGAACAAATCAAGTATTTATCATATAATTCAGAAAATATTAACAAGATTCGTCTTAGGTTTCATCCCCCTAAGGTATTTAGGGGATTTAGTTCATAATTGTAAAAGAAAACATCTCAGAAGAATAATAATGACAAAACATAAAGAAAATCCAAAAACTTCTGAAGAAAATTGAAGGGAGATCTTCAATCTTGAAGGAGAATCCTTCTTCTGAGATGGATCAATCGGCTTTCTTCGAGTAATTCCTTGCTTCCTACTCTGTGTGTCTCTTTTAATCCTCCTCTAGGGTGTTTAAATAGACTTTAGAATGCTTTAAAACCCATAAAATTACCCTTTTCTGAATAAAATTAGGCTTAGGCTCAATAGGGACACGACCGTGTACCAGTGCTTCAAACCGTGTTCAAGATTGTTAAATAGACACGCCCATGTAGGGGGTGGCTTAGGCCTTGTTGAAGTCTACTAAAAAGACATGGGCTTGTGGTCTACCCGTGTGAGGAAGTCCAGACTGTGTTGATTTTCCACGTCGACCCATTTTCTCCGTTTTTGGCCCGTTTCTTGCTCTTTTTACTTTCCTATACTCACCTAAGTATAATATATGTAATTAAAGGATTAGGAGCATCAAATTCCACAAATCTAATTATAATTCATCCAAAAATGTGCTAAGCATGGGATAAAAATATGTATAAATTACGACTTATCAATATGCATCACATAACATGAGCCACACTCACTATTTAAAGCCAATCAAAATGACCACAAACACACTTCATTTACAAGCCAAAATATACCATTATGACACTAGCCTATACATGCCATATACAATATATACATAACTTCAAAAGTACCAAAATATTGATTGATAGTGCGATGACGCTTCCAGACGATCCCCGAATCTGAGTTAGCTTCGATGATCTATAAAACAGTGAAAAATAAACACAGTAAGCTTTAAAAGTTAGTAAGCCATATACAAATAAATCATCTCATGCATCAATATCTTGCTCATCAATTTAGCAAGTTATACATGAGTACATATAAATGCATAAACAAATTCACAAACCTACTTCATGATGTACACATTCAATTCTATAATTGAATCCATCCAATACTTTCCGTTTTAATACTCAAATGAGTGTCATACATACTTGAGTCACTTGATTCACTTACACTTTCTTTCTCGACTTAACTTTGCCTATTGAACCATTTGGAATCGTTAAGGATACTCGGTAATCACTTATAGCTCGTACAATGCCATATCCTTAATATGGTCTTACATGTTAACACGTATCGATGCCACTATCCCACACAGGGTCTTACACGAAGTCAATTAACGATGCCGATGTCCCACACATGGTCTTACACATAATCGTAATACAATGCCACTATCGCACACAGGGTCTTACATGTAATCACATATCAATACCTAATGTCATGACATTTGTATACTATTCCTGAGGTTCGTATGGCGTTTTCAGATGTCGCAGCTTTGTCGATTCTTGCTCGTGTACAATCATTCAGCATTCATGGCCATTCAATGACAAAATAACATAAACATTTCAATGTAACGATATTTATTTGCATATGAACTTACCTCGTACGGAATGAACGGAAACGAATGGCTATTCAACTACTTTCAATTTCCTCCGATCTAATTTTGTTTTCTTTGGTTCTTGATCTAATTACAATCAAAATTAACTTATTTAATCACTTATTCATTCAAATTCACTCAAGAAAACATAAATAGGCATTTTACACTTTAGCCCCTAAAGTTTCACATTTCTTACAATTTAGTCTTTATTTTATTAAAACACAAATTTACACAATTTAATTCAAATTTCATGCTAGCCGAATTTCACATAGCTTTATAGCAGTCCAAAAATTTTATTTATTCACACATTTACCCACACATTTTCATATTTTCTCAATTAAAACCCTAATTGACATTTTGTCTAAAAAAAAATCACTTTACAAACATAGTTTAACTTCTAACAAACTTTCATATTTCAACATCAAACATTCAAGTGCTCATCAATCATCAATGGAATTTCACAAAATTATGAAAACATTCAAAAATTAAGACATGGGCTAGATAGAATACGAAACAACGATATCAAAAAACGTAAAAATCATCAAAAATCGAACTCAATTCATACCTCAATTTGATCATGCAAGTGTTGAAGTTTTAAAGGCTTCAATTGCTTCTATTCTCTTCAAAAATCGGCAGACAAGAGCTAAAATGAGCTAAATTTTTGTTTTTGTTTATTTTATTAACTATTATACACAATTGACCATTTTGCCCTTGATTCATTTCACCAAAATTTCACCAACTAATGTCCATCAATGTCCACCATTAATATTAATGGTATAATTGACATGAAAGGACCTTCAATTTTATACTTCATAGCTATTAGGCACTTTAACAATTAGTATACAACTTTCACATTTTATGCGATTAGGTCCTTTTTAGTAATTAAGCATTTAAACGTTAAAATTATCTCATGAAACTTTCACACATAGCAATTAACATGTTCTAAACACCAAAAATAATATTAAAATAATTTTACGACCTCAGATTTATGGTCTCAAAACCACTGTTTTGATTAGGGCATAAATCGAGCTGTTACACATGACTTCAAGTTCAAATCCACGATTCATAATGTTATTTATAGCCCTTTTCACAAAATTTTAGCTTTTTTTTTTTGCTTCATAATTTTAGCTTTTTTAAATAGCTAAATCAAGTCATTTTGTAATAATATATGTTTTCACAGTTTAAGTAGTTAACTTAGTTTTTTTAATAGATTTTATTGTATTTGATAGCTAAAAAAAGGTTATGTGGTTATATAAGATGAACCGGGAGTTAATGATGGAATTTCGGGCCAAAACTGCTGCTAAAGTCGCGGCCATAAAGTATGGAAGTAATATAAATATTAACTTTGTTAATTGCTATTTGATTCCCTTTTAGTAATATAAATACTTGTTTAATTTAAATCTTTTCCTATAATAAACTTTAAGATTTATTCCGTATGTTTTATATAATCACAACTTGTTTGAAATTGCCCTATAAAATTGATATTTTTATTTAGAATCTTAGTATTTTATAGATATTTTATGTCGGTATTGTATTTCATAGATTTTATCAATAATTTTTTTCCACCTTTCATGAATGAAAGAAAAGGAAACATAAAACTTAAATGGCAATTTCCATTTAGAATCAAACTTTTCTTCATTTATATAAACCTAATAGATAATTAATTTTGTAATAAATTTAAAATAAACAAGTAAGTATTAACTGGTCAACAAATGAAGTCTATAATGCCCCTAACCCGTACCTGTTGCCGGATTAGGGTTACGAGGTATTACTGGTCATATCACAGTTCATACAAATAATCATCACATTTCACAACTCGAAATTCAATCACATCAATGCTTGTAACTTAATCAAATATCGAGTCTTAAAATCATAACATAGCATAATTAAAATATATCCTAGCATATATATTAAAACATATCATATACAGAACATATAATAAAACAACTATTCCATTAGTTGAATATCAAACCTATTATTATAAAGCTTTTGCACATTACAAATTAAACATCAAACAAACCATATTTCGCTACTAAAATTTTTCATTCATTTATGCGGCATTGGTGATATAAAAACATGACCAAATATGCCTTAATTACCATTATACCATGATATTCGAACATTTAAATTAAAACTATGTATGTCTCATTTTATAAACTAAGCCCATAAATAACCATACCAATCCATATCATATGGTTGTAAAATCATTAACTAACTTTATAACATAATTCTATCTACATTTAAACTTTATTGAAATATGGGCAAGTCACCATAAAAATAAACATAACTATAATAAACTCCAATGCAAAATTATCTATAATAACATTATAAGCTAATCATCATGTCAAAATTCATACACACTTAACAAATTCATTCTTTGCTTATTCGGCTATCAAGGTTAACTACATATATAGTACAAAATTATGCCATTCAATCATAAGTTTAAATATGCCATTTTCTAATCATAACAAAGTTGATCATTTCACAACCAATGACTTCATAGGCATAATTTATTAATTAAACCTATTACTATCCGAATATAAACATGCATTTAATTCACTTATTAACTAATCATATTGTCGAAACCATTTTTTGAAAACGGGAATCGACTTTGTTTGAAAACGAAAATTAAAACGGGAGTCACCACCTATCTTTATTCGGTGTGATCGGATCACCTTTGCTTTAATAGAACATTTTAGTTTATTAAAACAGTGTTTTTGGTCCACGAAACTCAAGAGAACAAGTTCGGGAGTCGGTTGCGTGCGAGGAAGGACTAGCACCCTCGACACGCCCAAAAATTGGTACCGAATTAATTAATTAGTGTCCTAACGTCGAAAGTTGAAAATCGGGAACGAAGTTAAAATACGATCCTTTTATTAACGTCGATTTTAAAAATGCTTGAATTTAATCAAGACGTTTGCTAAAGATTTCCTTGTCTCGAGATATCGGAGTATCACGTCCCGTAAGTTAGGACACGATACCATGAACTCCCGAACGCAAGTTTTAATTTTAATTGGAATTCCGTGTGTTTTAGAACTCAAAAGGATGCTTGGCTATTTAGAATCAACGAGAAAACTGAAACCCCGTAAGTTAGGGCACAATTCTTCAATATCCCAAAACGCGAACATTGCCTTGTTTAGAAATTCTTTATTTTAAAATATGGCGAGTATAATATTTAACGATGTGCATTATTTTTGTTTGGAGTAAAATAAAATGATTCATATTGGATAAGCATGTTGTAGCTTAATACACGATATAATTTGAACTAGATAAAACAAGATTGTAAAATGGAGCATGAAGTAATGAAACTTGAATTAGATACAATATTTCTAATGCAGATGCCAATAAATAATTTCTAATGCATGTAATGGCCATATTCACAATGTATATTATTTTTATACCAATTAATAATCAAAGACAAGCGAAATAAAATAACATGCGAAAAAACGATTCGAAGCAAATAGGGTAAAAGTTTAAAAATTGATAACCAATAAAAGAATTAAGATTTAAAACTCATAATACTAAAGAATGATTCAAAATAAACGTATATGAAAAGATTTAACATGAAAAAGATTTAACATAAATAAAATGTAAAATAATTTGAAATAAAATAATATATAAAGCAAATTACAAATAAACAATATGTTAAATGAATCAAGATGAATAATACGCAAAATAAAAAGGATCCTTTTAAATAACTTATAAAAGAGCTAAAAATAAATAATATGTAAAAAGGAAATTTAAAATAAATATTGTACAAAAATAATTTAAATAAATATATATATATATATATATACATAAATCCAAAATGAATAATATATATAAAGGTTTAAAATAAGTAACATATGAAGCCATAAAATTAATAATAATAAAAGGTTTACGATGAATAATAAAAAGAATTTAAAATAGTTTTCATATAAAATAGTGTAACTAAATAACGTATAAAAATTTAAATAGAAAGGTAGAAGATGATTTAACTCAAATGTCGTGTAAAATATATATTTAGAATGAATAATGTGAAAAGAGAAATTTGATGTAAGATGATGCATAGAAAAATGTTTAAAATAAAATAATATATATATGTATATGTATACATGTAATAATCTAAAATACCAAGATATGTATAAGAATCTCGAAATAAATACTAAGTATGATGATTTAAAAGAAATAATATACGTAAAATATTTGAAATTGATAATGATTTAAAATACATGATACATCATAAATAATGACAACAATAATAGTAATAATAACGCAGATAAGAAATAAGAAGAAATAAAAATATATGACATGACAGAATTAATATGAAATTGATTAATTTAATTATATGATGATAGTACTAGTGATAATACAATAATAATAAAGTAGAAAACCATAATAATAATAATATAACAAGAACAAGAATAACACCCATATTAACAATAACGACAATAAAGTAATAATAATAAACAAGGAATAATGATAATAAAAACCATAATAAAACAATGATAGAAGCAGTAATAACAATAATAATAAAATTTAAGAAATAATCGTAATAATAATAAATGGTAATAGTAGGATTAATAATAAAATAAAATCGATTACTTATTAATAAAATGGGGAAATAACTAAAAGGGGATTATATCGAATTTTAGAACACAAATTTGGGGCGAATTCGAAATAAAAAGGAAGGGGAGGACCATATTGAAACGCGCCAAGAAAGCAAAGGGATCCCATGCGCAAATAGACCATTCGGTCAAAATGCTCGGATTCTCTGTGGGCTTGGGTCGGGTTATACGGGTCAGAGGTCCAAAACGGCGTCGTTTTGGCCTCTGAACCCTAATCACTAAAACGGCGCCGTTTCCCGGGTTGTATTTAAACCCACATTTTTAGAAACCTTCATTTTCAGCCTCCTCTCTAAAAAAAATTGAGATTTCTCTAATTCTCTCCTTCTCTTCTTGCGACTAGGGTTTGAAACCCTTATGACCGCCGTTACCATGGTGCCACCACAGGCGGTGGCCGACGGCGCGAGCAGATGGGCTCGTTTAGCCCTATTTAGATCCATATTCAAGGATCCATTTTTCTCCATGAAGAATCGAAAAGAAAACCCCCACACTCGTCAGGTCTGATTT
This sequence comes from Gossypium anomalum, assembly GCA_025698475.1. Classification (NCBI taxonomy): domain Eukaryota; kingdom Viridiplantae; phylum Streptophyta; class Magnoliopsida; order Malvales; family Malvaceae; genus Gossypium; species Gossypium anomalum. Next base: position 8,195,305 of record CM046967.1, on the reverse strand, counting down.
AAACGGAGAAGAACTCTGACGGTACTAACGACTCGAGGCCCAGGTAAATGCCTTTCTTCCTTCCTTTTCTTCTTTCTTTGTTTTAAAACCGATTTTAAAAAAAATAATAAATGAAATCAAAGATGAAAAATAAAGAAACGGAAATGAGAGAATGGAGTTCACCCCTTTTTTTTTTATTGCTTCGATCTTTTGATTATCCCTTTTTTTTGGATACACTGATTTTATCTCGGCTTTATAGCCGATTACAATATTAAGAAAAACATGCTACTATTTCTCTGTTGTTGCTGCCATCTTTTGCTGTTTTTTCTTTGTCCTCTTTTCTCGTTGTTTGCAGGTCTAGACGAAGGTGATGGGACGGGGCAAGAATAGTCAGTCCTCGGGCGTTGGATGCGCCGATGAGGCACGTGGGGTTGGAGTACGGTGCACATGGAGGAACAGCGCATAGGGACCTAGGGTTTCCTGGTCTACTGAAAACTTAGTTTAGGTTTTAGGCCAACGGGCCTATTTTGTATTTGGGTTAGGGTTTAATGATAAATTTGGTAATTTGGGTTTTGTAATTTTAGTCCTGGGTTTTGTTTATTATTTTGGTATTTCTGTTTGGGTTGATTGGGCCCAGGCGAATTTGGCCCGTTACAGCTACCCCTCTTTGCTCATTGTTGTGTAACGAGAATGGAGCAAAGACTTAAAAGGGCCAAATTTGCCTGGTCCTGCAGGACCTTGACCTCTTGGTATCTTCTCTTCTTCGGGTAGCTTCATTCCTATCCACTGTATCCCTAGGGGTATAGGAATTGTCACTCTTATCTATTCCGCTGTGACTCTAGAGAGACTAGCTTTGTAGCTTTTAATCTGCTCTACTGTAACTGCTCCACTGCAACTTCAGGGAGACAGGATCTATAATCTCCGACCTACTCCACTACAACTTTAGGGAGCTAGGACTTGCTTAAATCTGCTTTACTGAAACTTCAGGAAGCCAGATCTACAATCTTCAACCTACTCCACTACAATTTTAAGGAGCTAGGATTTGCTTAAATCTGCTTCACTGCAACTTCAGGAAGCCAGATCTACAATCTTCAACCTACTCCACTACAATTTTAGGGAGCTAGGATTTGCTTAAATCTCATTCACTGCAACTTCAGGAAGCCAGATCTACAATCTTCAACCTACTCCACTACAATTTTAGGGAGCTAGGATTTGCTTAAATCTACTTCACTGCAACTTCAGGAAGCCAGATCTACAATCTTCAACCTACTCCACTACAACTTTAGGGAGCTAGGATGATAGCTTGAATCTACTCCACTGCAACTTCAGAGAGCCAAGATTCGTCGTCTTCGATTTGCCCCACTATAACTTCAGGGAGGCAAGATCTACAATCTTCGACCTACTCCACTACAAGCTTAGGGAGCTAGGATGATGTTTAAATCTGCTTCACTGCAACTTCAGAAAGCTAAATTTGTCATCTTCGATTTGTTCCACTGCAACTTCAGAGAAACAAGATCTGTAAATTTCAGCCTACTCCACTACAACCTTAGGGAGCTAGGATGGTAGCTTGAATCTGCTCCACTGCAACTTCAGAGAGCCAAGATTCACTGAAACTTCAAGGAGATCTACTGTGGCTTTTAGCCGTTCCAAATCCATTTCAGGGAGAAAAGATCCACTGAAACTTCAAGGAGATCTGTTGTGGCTTTTAGTCGCTCCAACGCCATTTCAGGGAGAAAAGATCCACTGAAACTTCAAGGAGATCTGTTGTGGCTTTTAGCCGCTCCAACGCCATTTCAGGGAGAAAAGATCCACTGAAACTTCAAGGAGATCTGTTGTGGCTTCTAGCCGATCCAACGCCATTTCAGGGAGAAAAGATCCACTGAAACTTCAAGGAGATCTGTTGTGGCTTTTAGCCACTCCAACGCCATTTCAAGGAGAAAAGATCCACTGAAACTTCAAGGAGATCTGTTGTGGCTTCTAGCCGCTTCAACACCATTTCAGGGAGAAAAGATCCACTGAAACTTCAAGGAGATCTGTTGTGGCTTCTAGCCGCTCCAACGCCATTTCAGGGAGAAAATAGTTGTAATTTCATGTCTGTTACCCTACTGCTTAGGGTGATGAGATCTGTGAATTCTGCCTGTTACCCTACTGCGTAGGGGTTTAAAGCTTGTGAATTCATAGATTCTAGGGACATGACCTGTAGAATCAGTTCCATGTATCTATGCTGATGTCAAATGATTAGGATGCTATGATCGAAATGAATCAAATGCTCCTAACTAGATGTGTTATGAATGTGTCAAATAATTAGGATGCTATGATCGAAATGAATCAAATGCTCCTAATTAGATACGCTATGAATGGTAAATGAATGAAAATGATCCCTTTAAAAAGGCTTAAGGTATCATCGCTCGTTGTTCATCAGGAAATTATCACTAACGTATTACGCGGCCATCTTGTTCGGCTGGTATTCTTGACAGAAAAGTTGAAGAAATAACGATATTTTGCTCAGCAAGCTTGCCCCGCTATAATTTCAGAGTCCATTCCATTATACCTAAAGTTTGTACCTCCCACTGCAACTATCTATCTTGCTGCAATTCGGAGGTATAGGATCTCCAATCAATTTGATTTGTCACACTATTCCCTGGGTGTAATGACCAACTATATATGCTCGATATTTGCATGAATACAGAGTATCATTTTTCTTTTTTTTTAAGAATGATCCCCTTTTTACACTTAGGTTGACATCGCTCGTCATTCGTCGAGGTTATATCACTGGCGAAATATCTTGCCTCTTCATTCAACTTATATCTTTGACAGAGAATTTAAAGAGATAGTCGCAATTTAGAAACATCTTCAGCCCTTAGGCTTGGTAAGTTCCAATGGTGAGTTCCAAATGATGGTCCTATTTCAGATTCCTGTACTGTTTAGAAGCTTCTAGAGTAATATGCAGAACCCCTTTTGCGAAGGTATTATTAGTCCATTGATCATTATTTCAATGTAAAATGCTTGAAAAGATTAAAACAATAGACAAGAAGGAAATTGATTAAGAGCGTAGCTTGAAATAAATTAATCAAAGATTGCAAATGCAATAAGAAGAAGATTATCTCAAATTAAATGAGTTAATCAAAGATAGTAATGCAATAAAAAGGAAATTTATTGTGACATATCTTGAAAAGAATAAGGTAATCAAAGATAACAAATTCAAAAATGGGCAAAATGGAAGTTAGGTGCCCCAACTATCACAACTTGAACTTCTCTGTACCAACTTCTTGAGGATCTTTCTGAGCTCAATATGTGTTTAAGGGATCCGGAGTACTTCGTGGATGCCCCAAGACGTAGCATATTTCTTTATTGTTAATTCAGGCATAGTAAGACTGCTGTATGTCATACGTTGATCCAAATTTGAGCTACCCTTTTCGGGTTTTCAACTCAAATCCCTTTTGGTCTCAAGGTGCCCTTTACGAGTTTTCGCCTTGGTCTCTCCCTTTTTTTTTTCTCGAAAGTCTCAAAGCGCCCTTTGCAGGTTTTCGCCTTGGCTCTTCACTTTCCTCTGAAGTCTTTTGTATAAAAATGATCATTTTCCATGCCAGGTCCTCCTTGATGAACCTTTCTGACGTAGGCTGGTGTCGTTCATTTCTGGTACATCAGGCCATAATAGATTGCTTTCAATCTCCTTTATTCAGATTCAAATGATCACATCAGGATTGGATCTATTCTGTCTGATCCAACTTCAATTTTGACAAACTTGGCCAAAAGAAATCTAGTTTTCGAAACCATTTTTAACCCATTAAGCAAACGAGTAATGTATTGCCCCGGCGAAGGTTCTGGTCGACGTTCGATAAGTATAGAGGGTAAATGGTAACTTCTTTATGCCAATCTTTACAAGCCTCGATTATCCTTTACGTTTTTTGGCATGTTATGATATGGCGTCTGATCTTTGAACAGATTGCCAACTTCTAACATTGAATCTTTCTGACGTTCTTCATCGGCACCTAATCTCTTTCTTTCTTTCTTTTTCTTTTTTCTTTCTCTTTCTCTTTTTTTTTGGGTTTGGTGACATTGACTTAGTAACATTGGCATATGAAATAACTTTTACCCTTTCCGTGGAGTAATCGATGACCTCAAAGATGAATCGGCATCAGTTAGTAACTTTTGACGAGATCAACCCCATAATATCCGTGCCCCACTTATAGAAAATTTGTGGAGAAATTGAGGAGGCATAAAAGCCTTGTCTTTTTTCGTTTGGCATTCACAGCTTGGCTGATACAGTCCCTTTCCATGTTGGATCAGCAGCACTCGAAACTCATGATTAGCCTAACTAACGTAAAACCATTAGCATGTGTCCTTTTGATATTCATACAGACCCTTTTCAGCATCCACAGGCCTTGGTAGCCCGAGCATATCTTGACATGATAATGTGAAAATATCTTAGTATTCTTGACATCTCGCTTTATCTCTGTGGTGTTATACACTCCAATTTTTATCTCTTTCTTTTCTCTCCCCATTGCCCTCTTTTGTAAAGTAGGATCTATTGCTCATCTTGTTCTGCCTTCCTTAATAAATCAGGAGATAGGCTACAATCTCTATCATCTTCAAGATTCTGAGATCCCTCTAGACACATACCTTACTTAGAAAGAGACTTGGAGTCAGTGACAGCACGACTCCCATCATTGATATCTGGAGACCTATTGAAGACAGGTGTCAAAGAATAAATGATTCTAAGGATGATTATTTGTATAATATGATCATGAATGAAAGAATCTAAGAATAATCGTTTATACAGTATGAAATGGAAAGAATGGAAGAATGGTAATAACAAACATGCATTTCATTGAAATAAGGATTTTGGATATAAGCCTATTTCACAAAAGGATTCTTGTTGCTTCTAGGCTTAAAACAACAAGTGTGTTTTAAATATTACTCTAGATTAGTTCTAAAAATACAAGGATTTTTTTCACAGTCCCATTGTCTAGAACACCCTAAGTAAGTAAGGGGCAGAAGCTTGGAAAAGTTTACTCCCAGATTCCCTCTTCTGATACGTCGTTAATGTTTGGATTCCCCAATACCAGGTCTTGCATTAGAGTCCTGAGCTCGATGCACCTTTATATCTCCTGCCCCTATCTATCACGGAACTCATAATGTCCACCTCTTTAACAGAAAGGTTGGATAGCAGATTTCCTGCTCCAGGGGGATCATCGAACTTCACGATACCCAATTTGATAAATCTTTCAATTAGCTTTTTAAAAGCGAAGATTCGATGGAATGCCACGTGATTCCCGCATGGTATTCACATTGACTGCTTGTATCGTACCATTTAGGGTATGGGGGCTGTATTGGTTCTATGTAAAAAGGGGATACAACATGTGCGTCGAACAGAATGCGGTACAACTCCCTGTACATGATTGGGATGGGCGCCAGTTGGGGTTTTTCTGAGTTCGGTCTTGAATTGGGTTCTTGCCTTGGGGAGACTTGATGGCTGGTAGTTACTGTCCTTGGCTGGCTTACCATAATCGGCTCTGAACGGCCCTTGTTATACCTACTCGCATCATTCGCTTCTTTTTTCTTCTTCGGGACCTTCAAAATCCATTCTCCCATTTCCTTCGTTTCTGCCAGAACAACTGGTTTGGCCCGATCATCTTCTGGGCTAAAACCTGAACCCATCGGGAAGTTTGATAGTGCCAAAGTATTAGCCTGATATTGGGGTCCAGTAATGACAGGTACCCCTTGCATGTCTGGTTGGGTTAGGACGCTTATTGGTTTAAAACCCAGGGAGTAGACGATCTCTTCATTATCATCCTCACTATTGACCACTGGACCACTCCTTTTTCCAAATTCTCTGGCTAGTAACTGGGTTAACTAGCCCATCATATTTCTTTGGAGTTCTAGCATTTGTTCTCGCATATCTTGTTGAATCTTGATCAATTGCTCTTGCATCTGCGTTTGCCTTTGCTCTATTCTCTCCAACCTTTGGTCCATATCTTTTGTCGGTTCTGAAATAATTTTTCCTAATTAAGGCCCTTTAGTGAAAGTTTAATGTAAATGATGCAATGCAATACAAATGATGCAATGCAATGCAAATGCATGGGATGAATGCAAAGGAAAGAAAGATGTTTATTTTGAATTAAATTCCCTTAGAACAACTTTTCTAGATAACAAATTCTTTTACATAAAATGGACTACGTATACGGCCTTGCTTTCATATTCTGGGCAAAGACACTGATCTCTTTTCTTCGTGAAAGTCTTGATCTAGCAAGCTTCCGATAAATGCCTCTACTAGCTCCTTTTGCTTGATTCAGGCCACAACTTACTATCCTCGCAATGTTGATTAGCTCCTTTAAGAAAGTCGGGATGCGACGGCTTTTGAATAATCTTTATCAGCTTGAACCCTTAGGTAAAGTCTTGTTTTCTTCTACGAACTGTTAACCTTCTTCTTTCGTGTTCACTTGGACCACATTTGGACAACCGTATTGTAATTCACTTTATTAAGAAATTTGTTTTCTTATGACAAACTGTTCTATTTGGGAATCGAATGTCAACCAACACCTCCTTTCTATGATGATGTAATGTAATGCAGTCATAAACAAACAAACACAAAACAAGTTAGTACAGAAATAAATAACAAATAAAGTATCTATGTAGGTGATCACTAGAGGTTCGGAGTAGCTCTTCCTAGGGTAAGCTCCTAGGTTTCTCTATATGTGGCTCGGTCCTAGAGTAAAGGTACCCGAACCAGTAGATTCCTCGATCCTCACCCATTATAGATTCATATAGATCGAGTCCAATTTAGGTGGATACATTTCCTTACGACCATGCGAAGATGAAAATCTCACGAAATCATAAGTACGGATGTACCCCGGAAGCAATCCACTAGCCTATGCGGAGGTGAAAACCTCACGAAAGCATAGTTTCTTACTCCCACTTAGAAGGTGTGACCACAGCGGTCATGCAATACAATATGCGAGGAGATATGCATAAGAAAAACCCGAGGCAATAAAGAGAATAGGGAAAAATGTAAACCGTAAGAGAAACGGACGAAAAGCAATGAAGGGATCATAAATTTAAAAAAATGAATTTTTAATTTTCGACAAAGGACAAAAATCAATCAATTTATGGCTCGACTCTCAAAGTCCCCAGTGGAGTCGCCAAGCTGTCGAAACCATTTTTTAAAAATAGGAATCGACTTTGTTTGAAAACGAAAATTAAAACGGGAGCCACCACCGATCTTTATTAGGTGTGATCGAACCACCTTTGCTTTAATAGAACATTTTAGTTTATTAAAACAGTGTTTTTGGTCCACGAAACTCAAGAGAACAAGTTTGGGAGTCGGTTGAGTGCGAGGAAGGACTAGCACCCTCGACACGCCCAAAAATTGGTACCGAATTAATTAATTAGTGTCCTAATGTCGAAAGTTGAAAATCGGGAACGAAGTTAAAATACGATCCTTTTTATTAACGTCAATTTTAAAAATTCTTGAATTTAATCAAGACGTTTGCTAAAGATTTCCTTGTCTCGAGATATCAGAGTATCACGTCCCGTAAGTTAGGACACGATACCATGAACTCCCGAACGCAAGTTTTAATTTTAATTGGAATTCCGTGTGTTTTAGAACTCAAAAGGATGCTTGGCTATTTAGAATCAACGAGAAAACTGAAACTCCGTAAGTTAGGGCACAATTCTTCAATATCCCAAAACGTGAACATTGCCTTGTTTAGAAATTCTTTATTTTAAAATATGGCGAGTATAATATTTAACGATGTGCATTATTTTTGTTTGGAGTAAAATAAAATGATTCATATTGGATAAGCATGTTGTAGCTTAATACACGATATAATTTGAACTAGATAAAACAAGATTGTAAAATGGAGCATGGAGTAATGAAACTTGAATTAGATACAATATTTCTAATGCAGATGCCAATAAATAATTTCTAATGCATGTAATGGCCATATTCACAATGTATATTATTTTTATACCAATTAATAATCAAAGACAAGCGAAGTAAAATAACATGCGAAAAAACGATTCGAAGCAAATAGGGTGAAAGTTTAAAAATTGATAACCAATAAAAGAATTAAGATTTAAATATTAACTTTGTTAATTGCTATTTGATTCCCTTTTAGTAATATAAATACTTGTTTAATTTAAATCTTTTCCTATAATATACTTTAATATTTATTCCGTATGTTTTATATAATCACAACTTGTTTGAAATTGCCCTATAAAATTGATATTTTTATTTAGAATCTTAGTATTTTATAGATATTTTATGTCGGTATTGTATTTCATAGATTTTATCAATAATTTTTTTCCACCTTTCATGAATGAAAGAAAAGGAAACATAAAACTTAAATGGCAATTTCCATTTAGAATCAAACTTTTCTTCATTTATATAAACCTAATAGATAATTAATTTTGTAATAAATTTAAAATAAACAAGTAAGTATTAACCGGGCAACAAATGAAGTCTATAATGCCCCTAACCCGTATCTGTCGCCGGATTAGGGTTATGAGGTATTACCGGTCATGTCACAGTTCATACAAATAATCATCACATTTCACAACTCGAAATTCAATCACATCAATGCTTGTAACTTAATCAAATATCGAGTCTTAAAATCATAACATAGCATAATTAAAATATATTCTAGCATATATATTAAAACATATCATATACAGAACATAAAATAAAACAACTATTCCATTAGTTGAATATCAAATCTATTATTATAAAGCTTTTGCACATTACAAATTAAACATCAAACAAACCATATTTCGCTACTAAAATTTTTCATTCATTTATGCGGCATTGGTGATATAAAAACATGACCAAATATGCTTTAATTACCATTATACCATGATATTCGAACATTTAAATTAAAACTATGTATGTTTCATTTTATAAACTAAGCACATAAATAACCATACCAATCCATATCATATGGTTATAAAATCATTAACTAACTTTATAACATAATTCTATCTACATTTAAACTTTATTGAAATATGGGCAAGTCACCATAAAAATAAACATAACTATAATAAACTCCAATGCAAAATTATCTATAATAACATTATAAGCTAATCATCATGTCAAAATTCATACACACTTAACAAATTCATTCTTTGCTTATTCAGCTATCAAGGTTAACTACATATATAGTACAAAATTATGCCATTCAATCATAAGTTTAAATATGCCATTTTCTAATCATAACAAAGTTGATCATTTCACAACCAATGACTTCATAGGCATAACTTATTAATTAAACCTATTACTAATTCACTTATTAACTAATCATATTGTCGAAACCATTTTTTGAAAACGGGAATCGACTTTGTTTGAAAACGAAAATTAAAACGGGAGTCACCACCGATCTTTATTAGGTGTGATCGGACCACCTTTGCTTTAATAGAACATTTTAGTTTATTAAAACAGTGTTTTTGGTCCACGAAACTCAAGAGAACAAGTTCGGGAGTCGGTTGCGTGCGAGGAAGGACTAGCACCCTCGACACGCCCAAAAATTGGTACCGAATTAATTAATTAGTGTCCTAACGTCGAAAGTTGAAAATCGGGAACGAAGTTAAAATACGATCCTTTTATTAACGTCGATTTTAAAAATGCTTGAATTTAATCAAGACGTTTGCTAAAGATTTCCTTGTCTCGAGATATCGAAGTATCACGTCCCGTAAGTTAGGACACGATACCATGAACTCCCGGACGCAAGTTTTAATTTTAATTGGAATTCCGTGTGTTTTAGAACTCAAAAGGATGCTTGGCTATTTAGAATCAACGAGAAAACTGAAACCCCGTAAGTTAGGGCACAATTCTTTAATATCCCAAAACGCGAACAATAATAATAAAATTTAAGACAATGATAATAAAAACCATAATAAAACAATGATAGAAGCAGTAATAACAATAATAATAAAATTTAAGAAATAATCGTAATAATAATAAATGGTAATAGTAGGATTAATAATAAAATAAAATCGATTACTTATTAATAAAATGGGGAAATAACTAAAAGGGGATTATATCGAATTTTAGAACACAAATTTGGGGCGAATTCGAAATAAAAAGGAAGGGGAGGACCATATTGAAACGCGCCAAGAAAGCAAAGGGATCCCATGCCCAAATAGACCATTCGGTCAAAATGCTCGGATTCTCTGTGGGCTTGGGTGGGTGGGTTATCGGGTCGAGGTCCAAAACGGCGTCGTTTTGGCCTCACAACCCTAATCACTAAAGCGGCGCCGTTTTCGGGTTGTATTTAAACCCACATTTTTAGAAACCTTCATTTTCAGCCTCCTCTCTAAAAAAAATTGAGATTTCTCTAATTCTCTCCCTCTCTTCTTACGGCTAGGGTTTGAAACCCTTATGACCGCCGTTACCATGGTGCCACCACAAGCGGTGGCTGACGACGCGAGCAGATGGGCTCGTTTAGCCCTGTTTAGATCCATATTCAAGGATCCATTTTTCTCCATGAAGAATCGAAAAGAAAACCCCCACACTCGTCAGATCTGATTTAAACGGAGAAGAACTCCGACGGTACCGACGACTCGAGGCCCAGGTAAATGGCTTTCTTCCTTCCTTTTCTTCTTTCTTTGTTTTAAAACTGATTTAAAAAAAATAATAAACGAAATCAAAGATGAAAAATAAAGAAACGAAAATGAGAGAATGTAGTTGCTTAATGTCATGAACAAATGCTGTTCAGGTGCTTTGAATTGAGTAAATTAGATGTTTGATCATCTAAGGGTTCGGCATTGTGCATTATTTTTTTTAAGAGTTTGATTTTTGAATAATAAGATTTTCGATGACTTGTGTTTAATGGCATTCGGCCAAGGTCTATAGGTGTTTGCTAATTCAGTTTAAGTATATAGGTGCTAAATACTTTGTATTTGAAATTTTGATGAATAAGTAGTAATTAATTAAGATGATGTTGGGTAATTTTTTTTTAGTTTAGTTATGTTTAAGCATTCGGCATTACTTATAATAATCGATATGAGAGTGTGAAAGATTAGAAGTTATTTTAAGTGAGTTATAACCTTAATATGAGCAAGATAGAATCGGCTATAAATGTGAGTGAGTGATTCGGTCATTGTTTGGCATAGGTGAAACCAATATGAAATTGGCTACATTGGTCATGAAATGGAATTTTAAAATGGAGGCAAAGTTGATTTGTAACATCCTAATTTTCAGTGGTATCGAGAATAGAGATTTGAGATCACCAAATTCGACGGGTAAGCTAAAAAAAAAAAAAAAGGCATGAATAAAAGTTTTATAATACATGCCGATGATGAATATTATGTTATATGTATTATTAAAAGTAAATTATATTACTATATGAAATATTGTGCTGATAACTAAATTACAAAATATATAAATGTGATATATGAAGTACATGATAAGGATTATTAGAGAATTATGAATGAATAGTGAATTTTGAAATATATTACATGTATTGAAGATCTGTAAGATATAAGCATATAAATTATTGTACAAGGATTAAATTGTAAAGCATGTAAAAAAATATTATGCAAAAGGTGTAAAAGTGATATGCACGTATTAAATAATTTGCCCAAGTAGACAAGATTAGAACTACTAGGATGTTAAGGGACTTCAGCATGCTCTCTAATTAGCACATTTGTGCTCTCTGATATTTAGCACGCCAGTGCTCTCTGATTAGCACATTTGTGCTCTCTGATATTTAGCACGCCAGTGCTCTCTGATTACTAGCACGCCAGTGCTCTCTGATATTTAGCACGTCAGTGCTCTCTGATTAGCACATTTGTGCTCTCTGTATAGCACTTGATTGCTCTCATTCATCGAGTGCATAATAATGCACCTCTGTATAAGTCCTGTATATCCGAAGTGTTCTATCTAGTCTACTGGGCCTCTGTTAAATAAAAAGTAAACAATTTTTGTTACAAGGTAAATGATTATCCCTAAGTAAAAATGCTAGTTATGATGAAGCAGTACTCGTAAAAGTACGGATAAATGTTTTATAATACTTGAGAATAATAAATGTTATATGAGTAAATACATGAAAATTAAATTATGAGGCTTTACGATCTATACCCATTTACTAATACAGTTATATGCAATGAAATTCATGAGATTTATATTGATTAAATTCAGAAGCGGAAAGTGAAAAAGTTCAATGGTTGAACAATTGATAATACAGTCGAAATTGAGAATGAGTTAATAGGTAAAGATGGGTTCTGAATAGAGACATCAAATTTTTCTGAAAACTAGCTGGGATATACAGTACCACTGTTAAATAAAGAAGTTATTTATAGGAAAATCGATTTGTTCAAATATGGTATTTACAGAATGGTTAACTGAAAATTCCTTCCAAATTAATTTCTTGAGTGAACTGAATGATGTGAAATTATTGATGATTATACTAGTCAATAGATTGGTAAATAAATTGCAAAACAAAAATTGAATATAGCAGTTATAATTGGGTATATTATAGTAAATTTTTGGGATATTATGTGGGTATCTTATATGTACTGATATTTTCAAAGGCATATGCAATTGTTAATGTTTGGATGCTATAATAGACAAAAATTATCGCAAGTCTGATTGATTCACAAGCGGTACTACTCTATCTTTCTTTGGTTTTCCAAGCTAATATATGTGATAAAACACTTGATAATAAGATTCATATGATATTATCTTCTATTCCTGTTGGTAAAAGCTCTGAGAGGCAAATGTGAAAATTGAATTGAAAATAAAATGTGAAATGAAAGGATAGAAAATGGATATAAATGATAAACTAGGTAAATATGTGCAAAAGAAACTATAGAATTATAGAAATAATGAAATTCATGATCAAAAGAAAATAGTGTAAAGTGTTTAGAGATACATGCCATATAAATCGTGATAGAGTGATGCGTATAATCCGATCAAATTTTTATTTTACTTATAGATGTAAATACTTTTTAAGCGAGTTATTTGAGAAAGTGTTGAAAGTGACACTAATGTGTGCGAGTAAGAATGTGTTTATGATGAGTTGAAACTTGGAAAGGTATGAAAAGAGTTCATGATATGGATGTGATGATGTATGAAATGAAATAAAAGTTTATCTTGTGATGAGCGCGCCTATGTTGTTTGGTATTTATATGATATTATGTTGATTGATAAATGATATGTTAGATGTGTGTATATATATAAGAGCTAAAAGTCGAGGCTTTACAATCTTCACCCCCTATCATTATGGTATTATATAATAAAGTTTATGAAATTTATATTGAATAAGTTCACAAGTGTGTAATAAAAAGAGTTCAAAAAAGTGGAATAAAGTGGTCAGAGATAAGAATGGTTTAGCAAGTAAAAACGGTTCTGGAATAGATGATAGACTGTTTTGAAAATCATTCAAATTAAGTGATGCCACAGTTTAAAGAAGAGGACAATCAACTTATCCGGTATGATATCTAAACAATGTGTTATCAGGAATTCTTCGAGTTTTCTTAAGAAGATTGACATCAACAAAGTGTGGATTGTGACTGTTCAAGCTAAATTTTTATATTGATTTTCTTTTATTAGGTAATATTGATTAAGGTCAATGAGATAAATCGAGATGTGGTGTTTTGTTTGAACTAATGCCGTTAGTAAAGCTTTTGACTAGCATGTTCTGAGAAATTTGTGAAAGATTATGTGATTGAGTTGTTCTAACAACTTGAAGAGGAAATTGTTTGAAAAGGTTATTATTGTTTGTGATTAAGATGGAATAAAATGTTTTAATCAAAACAAGTTATTGGTTGGAAGGTAAATTGAGATATATGCATGTAAATCGATCCTCGAGTTTGGAAATGAATTTTATGTATTCATGAGTAAATAGATGGATAGTCTAAAAATATATATATATATATATATATAAATAAAATTAAAAAAATTAAAAAATTAAAAAAATTAAAAAAATTTTGCTACATAATCCCTGATTCCAAGAGTTTAAAGTGTCGAATATTACAGAAAAATTTGAATTTAAGATGATAATGATGATTTGAGTTGTTGAAAGATTGTGAGTAGCTATCAATTAACCTTTGAGAGGAGTAAACGTAGATATGTATGCTCACGAGTAATGAAGTTTTGTTTACTTTGCGAGTGATGATTACTTAATTAATATTGTATAATGACATTCAGAAAATTTAAAGTAATCGAGTGCGATTGTAAGGTTCTTAGGCAACATTACGGGATGGAGGATTTATCTTTGAAACCTTAACCTCTTTTTTTTCGATAAGATTTTTGGGACGAAAATCCTAAAAGGGAGAGTTGTAACATCCTAATTTTCAGTGGTATCGAGAATAGAGATTTGAGATCACCAAATTTGTGGTGAGTTAAAAATTTAATAAATTAATACCTATGAGTCAAATGCGAATATAAAAGTATTTTTGAATTAGTGAATTTGGTATTTAAAAGAATTAATTAAGTAAATTGGGTCGAGAGTGAGGTATCGAGATCTCGACTTCATAAATTGAGCCATAAATATTTTTAGAAATATTTATGGAGTGTTAGTGAGGTAGTATTAAAATTTAATGAAAATTTTGACGTTTGGGTGGTTAATTAAATAAAAGGACTAAATTGAAAAGGGTGTAAAAGTTGCTAGAAGGATTAAATAGCTCAATTGTCAAATGAGGAAGGACCTAAAGTGCAAATAATCCTAAAGGAGATATTTTTGGCAGCAATAGCTGAGAAAAATCAGGAAATGGATGAAATAAGGGCAAAATTGGAAAATTGCCAAAATTGGCTAAATAAAAATAGGACTAAATTGGAATATCTAGAATTCTCTTCATTTCTCTTCATATTCATCAGCTGAAAAACAGCCATGGAGGAGGGTTCAAGCTGGTTTTCATACTCTTGCTTCATGTAAGTTTAATTCTTGCTTTCTCCTTGAAATTTTTATGTTTTTGTGACCTTTACAACTAGGTCCACTTGTTGAATTCATTAGTTTTTGATTCTATGAAAGAAATTGAAAGTTGCTATGAATATGTGCTGGAAGTACATGATGATTTGGCATGGAATTAGAGCTTTAAATTATTTATATGCTGATTTTATTGAAAGAATTGAATAGAAAGTGAATGTTTGGGACCTAATTGTAAAAGAGTTTGAAGTTAGAGTTTTATATGGAAATTCTGAATTTCAATAATTATGAAATAACTTATAATGTCTAGGAAAAGTATTAATTGAGAAAATTATCTTAATTGAGGGTTAATTGACCAAGGACTGAATTGTATGAATTGTGAAATTTGGGACAAAATGGAAATCAACATTTTGCACTAAAACAGTTTGGACAGCAGCAGTAGTCTAACTTTGAAAAATCACAAAAAATTGTAGAAATCGAATTAGAGGATTAATAAAATATGAAATTAAAGCTTATTGAGTCTAGTTTCTTATAGAATAAATTATGTAAGCAATGGAATTGTAAATCATGAGATATGATAAATTTTGTGAGACAAGGTCAGAATGATTTCGGGTTCCCCTGTTCTGACTTTGAAAAATCATAACAAATTGAAGAAAAATAATTAGGGACTTAAATTTATATGTATAGAATTCTGAATGAGTCTATTTTAAAAAGAAACAAACGGGAACATCATTTGAATCTTGTACAAGGAGATAATTAATTTTTAGTGAAGAAGGGTCGGAACTGTCAGATAGCAGAACAGGGGAGACTTTAATGAATAAACTGTATTAATTGGCCCAACCAAAAATTATGAAATTTTTATGGTAAGAAGGTATATGAGTCTAGTTTCAGGAAAAATTAGCGGATCTTAATTTGGAGTTCTTTAGCTCAAGATAAAAATAATTTAGTGACTATGACACAGATGGACAGCTTGAATATTCACATAAGTAGATAGTGAAAATTATGGATAATGTTACCTACAAGTGTGTTGTTTATATTAAGGATGTGGAATGGAGAGGAGGAGGAGGAAAAATATGTATGAATATTCATCTAGTATGACTAATTTCTATGTTTTAGGCTCAAGGACTAAATTGAATAAAATTAAAACTTTATGGGTAATTTTGTAAAAATGTCAAAAATGACTAAATTGAAGGGAATGAATTGTTTTATTATCTAAATTAATAAATTGAATGAAATTATCAATTTAAGATTGGGTGCAATTTGGGAATATGGTAAATTACCAATATGCCCCTAAATCTTGGTATTTCTACAATTTAGTCAGGTAGATTCGTATATCCTGCATGAACATGTAAATATGAAAATTTAAGTATTGTATCGTATTTTATATGATATTTTGAATTGAATATATATATGAAAAGAATGTTACATGAAACATGCAAATGAATACTAAATAATATAAATTAATTGAAATTATTCTGAAAATCTCGGTAATGCCTCGTATCCTATCTCGGTCTCAGGTACGGGTACGGGGTATTACATGATTAGTTAGGGCCGAATGGGGTATATATGATATCAAGGCATGCACTATATATATATGTGTGTGTGTATACGTGGTTGTCAATAACATGAGTAATCGATCAAATTATGATAGTCACACATAGGTATATACATGTATATTTATGCCTTATGTACGCACCTTGTGTCATAGAGACATTCGAATATATATATACTATATATATAGTTAAATTCATGTATAAGGTAGCATAATAAGTTATGTAAATCTTGGTTGTACATGCGAATTAGATAGAGAATAAATAAGCATGAAATTGAGTCATGGCATATTTTATAAAATATAATATGTATTGGAGTTATATATGATTGTTAAATGTGACTATTAAGAAGTATAGTTGAATAAGTAATTAAATAAATTCATTTGTTTAAATTAAGCTCAAGAGCAAAGAGGAACTAGATCAGATAAGGGAAAGGAGAAAGCAATCGAATAGCCTATCCACAACAGTTCAAAAATATCCGAGGTAAGTCTTTGAGTAATGGAACTTAGCTTATGATTTGATAAAATCATGATATATAAGCATAATAAATAAATTGTGACCTAATGGTTCTACTTGAATTACGTAGTGAGATAAATAATTTGTGCTAATGACTTGTAGCCGAATGGTTATAGAAATCATGTCGGATAGCAAAACGAAATTGTGTTTTTTGTATGTGGCTATTGAGCCGAAAGTGGAATGGTTGATAAGCATGTTGTGCTGGTGTTCTAGTAATTTAAATGAAACGCTAATGTGGTATGATATATATATGTGCATGATAATTGAGGATTATAACCAGGCTAAGACCCGCAGGCCTTGTGTGAGAGTTATATCCGGGCTAAGTCCCGAAGGCATTCGTGCTGGTGTTATATCCGGGCTAAGTCCCAAAGGCATTCGTGCTGGTGTTATATCCGGGCTAGGTCCCGAAGGTATTCGTGCTAGTGTTATATCCGGGCTAAGTCCCGAAGGCATTTGTGTTGGAAGTGTGTGATCTTGCTGTGATAATCCCAATTAATGTGCTCACAACCCTAAGATGATCAGGTATGTGCCGTATATACGTTGAAAAACTTGATTCATTTTAATTTGTGATTATTCATTTGGTTAGTACTCTTCCAGCCATTACTTAGGGTTGTATGAAGTCTATAGCTTACTCAGAATACATGAATTTTGATTCAAGTGGAAATATGTTAAGATTGGCTCTGAGCATATGAGTATATTGGTTAAAGTGTGAAGTAATATGACTAGGTGATTATGCGTATATAAATATTTAGTTAGCCTTGTAATTGAATTATATGTATTCGGCCAAACAATGAAGTTGGTTGGATAAAAAGAAGTTATTTACGTGATATGAAATTGTGTTTAAGGAAAAATTTAAAATGACATGCATGAACAATAGTGGTATATTTAGTCATGGTTGCATTCGGTCAGAATAGATGATAAGCCTTATGAATGCTAGGCTTTAAATTTTAAATGATTTCATTACTTAAAACTTACTAAGCCTCTGAAGCTTACTCTGTTTCTTATTTCTCTGTTTTTTTTAGGTTGTTGATTTTGGCCACCGACTCGGGGATCGTCAGCAGTTTACCATACTATCGAACTTGTTGGTACAGTTATATTTTGGTCTCGATATGGCATGTATAGGTTAGGCTGTTGACAAAATATGTTTTATATTTGTAAATATTTTGGCCATGTGAAAATGGCATATATTTATAACTCAAAGATTAGTGTGTATTCAGCTCGATTACTATTTTTATTGATTGATCATGTGAATGAAATTAAATGTTTAGCTCGGTAATACCTCATAGCTTAAATCGGCGATCGGACTTGGGCTCGGGGTGTTACATTTTATTGGTATCAGAGCTACGATTTAGTCAATTCTAGGACTAACGTAGAGTGTTTGAGTCTAGATATACATGCCATATAGTATTAATACGATATTATGATGAATCCTAACAGTTAAAAATGTGTTTTCGTATAGTAATGGATCCCGATCCCAATCGAGCGGTAGCTGATGATGTTGAGAGTGTAGCGCCTGCTCCCGCGCATAGGACAGCGCCGATGGACTCTCAACCTATTGCAAGCAATCAGAACGATGAGGCTAGACAGGCTTTTTATAGTGTGATGAATGATTGGTTCAACCAATACATTCGAACTAAAATGGTTGTTCCACGACCCCCACTCCTGAATAGTACACCCCCTGCACTTACAATACCTCCAGTAATTGATCAGACGAGGTTAAATAAGCCCCCAGTTGACATAATTTGAAAGCACGGAGCTACTGAATTTAAGGCTACTGATAGTGATGATGCTGAACAAGCTGAATTTTGGTTGGACAATACTATCTGAGTTTTCGATAAACTGTCTTGCACACCCGATGAATGTCTAAAATGTGCTATATCTTTGCTACGTGATTCTGTCTACTATTGGTGGAATACGTTGGTTTTTGTTGTGCCCAGAGAGCGAGTGACTTGGGAATTCTTCCAAACCGAGTTCTGAAAAAAGTATATCAGCTAGAGGTTCATCGATCAAAAACGGAATGAATTTCTTGAACTTAAACAGGGTTCCATGTCAGTTACTGATTATGAACGAAAATTTGTGAGGCTTAGCCGGTATGCCCGAGAATGTGTTTCTTCAGAAGCTATAATGTGTAAATGTTTCGAAGATGGATTGAACGAAGATATAAAACTGTTTTTTGGCGTTCTTGAAATCAGAGAGTTTGTAGTACTTGTCGAACGAGCTTGCAAAGCCGAAGAACTCAGTAAAGAGAAAAGAAAAGCTGAAGATGGAACTAGAGAGTTCCGTAAAAGATCTTTGGAAAAGCCCTTTCGGTAGTCACCGAAGAAATTTTGAGATGATTCAGACCGATCTAAGAACACTTCAGGCTTTTCCAGGCAAGACCGTGATCGACCCCCTATGAGTATGTGAGCCACTTCGGTTGCCAGTGTTGGAAATAATCATCGAGACAGAACTGAATACAAGTATTGTGAGAAATGGCATTCGGGGAGTTGTAGATTTCATGACCGCTCCTGTTATAAGTGTGGATCAGCTGACCACTTTATCAAGGACTGCCCAAGATTGTCTAAACAGAATGTGAATCAGAGTGGGAAACTGGGTGCTACTACAGCTTGAGGTAGACCATCTAGGAATGCAGGGAATGCTAGTAGTGGTCAGAGAGGATCTAGAGATGCTACGACCAGATCTGAAGCTCGTGCTTCTGCTAGAGCTTATACTATACGCGCACGTGAGGATGCTTCTTCGCCAGATGTTATTACCGGTACTTTCACTCTATTTGATACTAATGTGATTGCATTGATTGACCCTGGTTCTACTCATTCATATGTATGTGAGACTTTAGCATCCAGTAAGACTCTACGTATTGAGTCTACTGAGTTTGTGATTCGAGTGTCGAATCCCTTGGGTCGATATGTGCTAGTTGACAAAGTGTGCAGGAAATGTCCCTTAATAATCTGAGGTTCCTATTTTCCGACTGATTTGATGCTATTACCGTTTGATGAATTTGATGTTATTCTCGGTATGAATTGGTTGACGGTACATGATGCGGTTATAAATTGCAAAAGAAAGACTATTGATTTGAGATGTGCAAATGATGATATAGTCCGAGTTGAATCTACTGACTTTAACGGATTGCCAGCAATAATATCCTCGATGTTTGCTCAAAAATATGTGAGAAAGGGGTGTGAAGCATATCTTGCGTACGTACTTGATAGTAAAGAATCAGAAATAAAGCTTGAATCAGTACCGGTGGTTTGTGAGTATCCGGATATTTTTCCCGAGGAATTATCGGGGTTACCACCAGTTCGGGAGGTAGAGTTTGGCATTAAACTTGTACCTGGGACTTCACGAATTTCGATAGCTCCGTACCGTATGGCACCAACTGAATTGAAAGAATTGAAAACTCAGTTGCAAGAGTTGACGGATAGAGGTTTCGCTCGACCGAGTTTCTCACCTTAGGGTGCACCAGTATTGTTTGTGAAAAAGAAAGATGGAACCATGAGAATGTGCATCGACTATCGTCAATTGAATAAAGTGACAATAAAGAACAAATATCTGTTACCGAGTATTGATGACTTGTTTGATCAGCTGAAGGGAGCCTCAGTGTTTTCAAAGATAGATTTGAGATCGGGTTATTATCAGTTGCAAGTTCGAGACTCAGATATATCCAAAACTGCTTTCAGAACGAGATACAGTCACTATGAGTTCTTAGTGATGTTGTTGGGCTCACTAATGCCCCTGCGGTATTTATGGACTTGATGAATCGAATTTTCAGACAGTATTTGGACCGGTTTGTAGTTGTGTTTATAGATGACATCTTGATTTATTCACCCGATGAAACTGAACATGCCGAGCACCTAAGATTAGTGTTACAGATTTTACGGGATAAGCAGTTATATGCTAAGTTCAGTAAATGTGAGTTCTGGTTGAGAGAAATTAGCTTTTTGGGACACGTGGTATCCGCATCAGGTATTAGAGTTGATCCGAGCAAATTTCAGCCATACTCAATTGGAAGCCTCCGAGAAATATTACGGAAATTCGGAGCTTTTTGGGACTTGCTGGTTACTACAGGCGGTTTATAAAGGGTTTCTCGATGATAGCCACACCAATGACGAAGCTACTTCAGAAAGATGATAAGTTTGAATGGTCAGAAAAGTTTCGAGCAACTGAAAACTTATTTGACTGAAGCTCCAGTGCTAGTGCAGCCCGAATCAGGTAAAGAGTTTGTCATTTACAGTGATGCATCCTTACTTGGGTTGGGTTGTGTATTGATGCAAGAAGGTCGAGTTGTAGCTTACGCGTCGAGGCAATTGAAGCCACATGAGAAAAACTATCTGACCCATGATCTCGAATTAGCTGCCATCGTATTCACTTTGAAAATATGGCGACATTACTTGTTTGGAGAGAAGTGTCAGGTATATTCGGATTACTAAAGCCTCAAATATTTGATGACTCAAAGATATTTGAATCTACGACAAAGAAATTGGCTTGAGTTGTTGAAAGATTACGAGCTTGTCATTGACTATCACCCGGGAAAGGCTAACGTGGTTGTCGATGCTTTAAGTCACAAGTCACTGTTTACTTTACGAGAAATGAATGTACATCTATCCGTTTCATCTGATAATATGTTAGTAGAGAATTGAAAGCCAAACCATTATTGATTCATCAAATACGTGAATCTCAAAAAGTCGACGATGAGTTGGTTGCTAAATGAGCTGAATGTGCTTCTAATGTGGAATTAGAATTTCAAATAGACGACAACGATTGTTTGAGGTTCAGAAGTCGATAGTGTATTCCAAGAAATTTAGAACTTATTTTGATTATTTTGAGCGAGGCTCATAATAGCCGAATGTCAATCCACCCGGGTAGTATGAAAATGTACAACGATCTGAAACGTTAGTTTTGGTGGCCTGGTATGAAACGAGACATTTCTGACTTTGTTTCGAAATGTTTGATATGTCAACAAGTGAAAGCGGAACATCAAGTGCCTTCAGGGTTACTTCAGCCAATCATGATACCCGAATGGAAATGCGATCGTGTCACGATGGATTTTGTATCTGGGTTGCCATTGTCGTCAAGCAAGAAAGATGCGATCTGGGTTATTGTTGATAGACTAACAAATTCGGCTCATTTTATTTCCGTACATACAGATTATTCACTTGACAAGCTAGCTGAATTGTATGTTTCTCAGATTGTAAGGTTACACGGGGTACCTATTTCTATTGTGTCGGATAGAGATCCGAGATTCACATCGTGATTTTGGAAGAAATTGCAAGAAGCATTGGGTACAAAGTTGCATTTTAGCACCACTTTTCATCCCCAGACTGATAGTCAATCCGAGCGGATAATTCAGATACTCGAAGATATATTGAGATGTTGCATTCTTGAGTTTAGTGGTTCATGGGAACGATATTTGTCTTTGATTGAATTCGCTTACAACAATATTTTTTAATCAAGCATTAAGATGGCACCTTACGAGACTTTGTACGGTCGTAAATGCCGTACACCGTTGTTTTGGACTGAGCTTAGTAAAAATAAAATCTTCGGGGTTGATTTAATTAAAGATACTGAACAGAAAGTAATAGTGATCTGTGAAAGTCTGAAAGTAGCTTCAGATCGTCAGAAGTCGTATGCGGATTTAAAACGAAAAGACATTGAATATCAGGTCGGAGGCAAAGTGTTTCTTAAAGTTTCACATTGGAAAAAGGTGCTTAGATTTGGCCGTAAGGGCAAATTGAGTCTGAGGTTCATCGGGCCATATGAAATATCCGAACGAATTGGGCCAGTCACATACAGATTGATTTTACCCCCTGAACTTGGAAAGATTCACAATGTTTTTCATGTCTCGATGCTTCGACGTTATAGATCCAATCCATCGCACATAATTAATCCTTCTGAGGTTGAGGTTCAATTTGATTTAAGTTACGAAGAAGAACTAGTTCGTATTTTGGCTCGTGAAGTAAAAGAACTACGAAATAAGAAAATCTCTTTAGTGAAAGTACTATGGCTTAAGCATGGGGTTGAAGAAGCTACTTGGGAACTGGAAGACTCTATGAAGGATCGTTATCCTAACTTATTCACTGGTAAGATTTTCAGGGACGAAAATTTTTTATGTGGGGGAGAGTTGTGACAGCCCTAATTTGACCCTAGTCGGAAAGTGGTTTCAAGACCACAAAACTGAGTCATAAAAAAATAATTAACCGTTATATTCTATGCTTATTGTATGTGTACATGCATGTGTGAAAGTTTCATGTTTTAATTTTGTCATTTGTATGTGAAATTTATTAAATAGGACTTATGTGAGACAATTGTAAAATGTGCTAGGTAAATTTAAAAGTGGTCTTTTAATACATGTTATAAAAAGGTTGGACTTGCATGTCAAATATCCATTTTTGTTTATAGTGGCCGACCATGATGATGCTTTATATAAAAAAATATGTATTAATTATTAGTTAAAATGGCTTTATATTTTATATTATTAATGAATAAAAATAAGAGAAAAAGGGGTGATGAAAACAAAGCTTCATCTTTGTTCTTCTTAGCCAAATTGAAAGAAAGAAAAGGGGGAAGACTTTCGGTCATTGGAAACATAAGGAAGGTTAGTAAATTGTGTTAGATTTTTGGGAAATTCTAGCTTGTTTTAGGTTAATCATCTTGTTTCTTACTTAGCCCATGCTAAAATTTTGAACTTTGATGGATGAATTGCACATTCGGTTATGGTTGATAAGGAAAGAATTTGATTATAGCCTTTAAGTTTTGATGAAGAATTTGTTGATGAAAGAAGTTGATCATGTTAAAATTATGAATTGCTAATGCTCATATGTGTAATAGCCGAACATGTAGTTGCTTAATGTCATGAACAAATGCCGTTTAGGTGCTTTGAATTGAGTAAATTAGATGTTTGATCATCTAAAGGTTCAGCATTGTGCATTATTTTTTTTAAGAGTTTGATTTTTGAATAATAAGATTTTCGATGACTTGTGTTTAATGGCATTCGGCCAAGGTCTATAGGTGTTTACTAATTCAGTTTAAGTATATAGGTGCTAAATACTTTGTATTTGAAATTTTGATGAATAAGTAGTAATTAATTAAGATGATGTTGGGTAATTTTTTTTAGTTTAGTTATGTTTAAGCATTCGGCATTACTTATAATAATCGATATGAGAGTGTGAAAGATGAGAAGTTATTTTAAGTGAGTTATAACCTTAATATGAGCAAGATAGAATCGGCTATAAATGTGAGTGAGTGATTCGGTCATTATTTGGCAGGTGAAACCAATATGAAATTGGCTACATTGGTCATGAAATGGAATTTTAAAATGGAGGCAAAGTTGATTAGTTAGGGCCGAATAGGGTATATATGATATCAAGGCATGCACTATATATATATATGTGTGTATGTATACGTGGTTGTGCATAACATGAGTAATAGATCAAATTATGATAGTCACACATAGGTATATACATGTATATTTATGCCTTATGTACGCACCTTGTGTCATAGAGACATTCAAATATATATATATACTATATATATAGTTAAATTCATGTATAAGGTAGCATAATAAGTTATGTAAATCTTGGTTGTGCATGCGAATTAGATAAAGAATAAATAAGCATGAAATTAAGTCATGGCATATTTTATAAAATATAATATGTATTGGAGTTATATATGATTGTTAAATGTGAATATTAAGAAGTATAGTTGAATAAGTAATTAAATAAATTCATTTGTTTAAATTAAGCTCAAGAGCAAAGAGGAACTAGATCAGATAAGGGAAAGGAGAAAGCAATCGAATAGCCTATCCGCAACAGTTCAAAAATACCCGAGGTAAGTCTTTGAGTAATGGAACTTAGCTTATGATTTGATAAAATCATGATATATAAGCATAATAAATAAATTGTGACCTAATGGTTCTACTTGAATTACGTAGTAAGATAAATAATTTGTGCTAATGACTTGTAGCCGAATGGTTATAGAAATCATGTGGGATAGCGAAATGAAATCGTGTTCTTTGTATGTGGCTATTGAGCCGAAAGTGGAATGGTTGATAAGCATGTTGTGCTGGTGTTCTAGTAATGTAAATGAAATGCTAATGTGGTATGATATATATATGTGCATGATAATTGAGGATTATAACCAGGCTAAGACCCGCAGGCCTTGTGTGAGAGTTATATCCGGGCTAAGTCCCGAAGGCATTCGTGCTGGTGTTATATCCGGGCTAAGTCCCAAAGGCATTCGTGCTGGTGTTATATCCGGGCTAAGTCCCAAAGGTATTCGTGCTGGTGTTATATTCGGGCTAAGTCCCGAAGGCATTTGTGTTGGAAATGTGTGATCTTGCTGTAATAATCCCAATTAATGTGCTCACAACCCTAAGATGATCAGGTATGTGCCGTATATACGTTGAAAAACTTGATTCGTTTTAAATTGTGATTATTCATTTGGTTAGTACTCTTCCGGCCATTGCTTATGAAGTCTATAGCTTACTCAGAATACATGAATTTTGATTCAAGTGGAAATATGTTAAGATTGGCTCTGAGCATATGAGTATATTGGTTGAGGTGTGAAGTAACATGAATAGGTGATTATGCGTATATAAATATTTAGTTAGCCTTGTAATTGAATTAAATGTATTCGGCCAAATAATGAAGTTGGTTGGATAAAAGGAAGTTATTTACGTGATATGAAATTGTGTTTAAGGAAAAATTTAAAATGACATGCATGAACAATAGTGGTATATTTAGTCATGGTTGCATTCGGTCAGAATAGATGATAAGCCTTATGAATGCTATGCTTTAAATTTTAAATGATTTCATTACTTAAAACTTACTAAGCCTCTGAAGCTTACTCTGTTTCTTATTTCTCTGTTTTTTTTAGATTGATGATTTTGGCCACCGACTCGGGAATCATCAGCAGTTTACCATACTATCGAACTTGTTGGTACAGTTATATTTTGGTCTCGATATGGCATGTATAGGTTAGGCTGTTGACAAAATATGTTTTGTATTTGTAAATATTTTGGCCATGTGAAAATGGCATATATTTATAACTCAAAGATTAGTGTGTATTCAACTCGATTACTGTTTTTGTTGATTGATCATGTGAATGAAATTAAATGTTTAGCTCAGTAATACCTCATAGCTTAAACCGGCGATCAGACTTGGGCTCGGGGTGTTACACTAGACTACGATCACGACTAAGGCATGTGCACCTATTGAATGGTAGTAAAGTTATGGTAAGTCCAGAATATCGTATCCACAAGGATTAAAAGTACTTAACTTTCTTTCTATTATTTAGCCTAAAATATAAGGGATTTGTTTTAATCTACAATTAACTAACTAATTAACTATTGAACGCGACAGAGAGTAAAGAAAATAATCGAATAAACCAACGATAAAAACAATACCCAAGGAAGAATCCACCTAGACTTCACTTATTATTCTGACTCTGAATCAAACGATTTATTCACTTTTCTTGATCCGAAGAAATCCCTAAATTATGTTAATATCTCTTTCGAGACTAAGAACAACAGAATCTAGGTTGATTAATTGAAATCTCTTTCTAATTAAAACCCCTATTGTCGCATTAACTAGATCTATGAATTCCCTTATTAGATTTGACTCTAATCTGACATATTTATGCAGCCCTATTTCTAGGGTTACATGCAACTCCACTTAATTAGGTAGGTCTACTCTTAAATAGGGACTTTTGCTCCACTAAATAAACACATCAACTTGAATTAATATCCTGAAAATATTAAAACAAGAATTAAGAAAACATAATTAAGAACAAGAACAAATATTTATCATTAAATTCAGAACATTAAATAATAAGATCCGTCTTAGGTTTCATCTTCCCTAGGTATCTAGGGAATTTAGTTCATAATGTAAAAGGAAGACATCTCAAATTTAGAAAAACAACAAGACATAAAAAAACCAAATAAACTTCGAGAGAAATTTGAATGGAGATATTCAATCTTGAAGTGGATCTGCTTTTGAGATGATTCCAACTGCTTCCTTCGAGTAATTTTAGCTTTCTACTCTGTGTGTCCCCTTAGGTCTTCTTTTAGTATGTATTTATAGACTTTTGAATGCTTAGAAACCCTAAAAATTGGCTTTTTTGCGTGTTCGGGAAACAGGGAGCGATATCAACACGGGCTGGCACATGGGCGTGTGGCCTGCCCGTGTGGATCCTGAAAACTCCGATTTTGGCCCATTTTTCGCTCCTTTTGCTCCCAAATACTCTCCTAAGTATAGAAATATGGATTTAAGGGATTAGGAGCATCAAATTCACTAATTTACATCATTAATCATCCATAAACACATTAATAATGGGATTAAAATATGTTAAATTTATGGTTTATCAAATATAATCATGAAATCAAAACAATTCAACCTAATTTATAAGTATAAATGCCGAATCAAATCATGCTTATTACACATATTATGCACTGTACCAAAATATCACACAAGACGAACTTGTTTCTTATCAATTCAGCTAGCAAAATTAACCTATATAGTCACTTAACAACCGAACCTATATACTCAATTCACATTATATATGTATATATATATTCATCATATCGACTCATGCCAATCCCCATTATAAAACCATACATAATACTTCACATTTCCAAAACAAATATATATATATATCTAACATGAATTTCTATCACTACCGATATGTATAAACATAAGCTTCATTACAAGTCATTTTCACATGGCTTATATATATTTACAAATCCAAAATCAACTAACACAAAGGCTAGCCTGTACATGCCATAAGTTCATAGTTTTAAACTTTTGTAATACCGAAATAACGATCGATAGTGTGACAGATTTCCTTGACGATCCCCGAGCTCGTAACCAACTTCCAAAATCTATAAAACAACAAACGAACACATATAGTAAGCTTAAATAGCTTAATAAGTCATAAGCAAATAATTTATTTGATAACATCTTTAATTCAATTAAATTAGACTAAACCAAACAAACCTTAATTAAATGTACATGTATCATTCTTGTAAGTTCAAACATATATCATAAACATTAACATTTTAATGTCAATGGTTGAATATGCATATACTCATAAACATATATAATTCTAACTTTGATAATGCATATTTCGTATATATATCACAAGTACACTACTTACCTTATTTTTCCCAACCATTTAACTTAGCACATACCTGACCTCTTGACTCGATTTTACATTTGATCA
This sequence comes from Gossypium anomalum, assembly GCA_025698475.1. Lineage (NCBI taxonomy): Eukaryota > Viridiplantae > Streptophyta > Magnoliopsida > Malvales > Malvaceae > Gossypium > Gossypium anomalum. The sequence continues at coordinate 8,167,182 of CM046967.1, read as the reverse complement.
ATATTCGATATTACCCGTGGAACCATTCAGAATTAATAAGGATACTCGAATAGTCAAAAAGCTCGTACAACGCCAATGTCCCAGATGTGGTCTTACATGTAATCACATATCGATGCCACTGTCCTAGACAGGGTCTTACACGAACTCATATATAGTGCCAATGTCCCAGATATGGTCTTACATGTAAATTACAAATCGATGCCAACGTCCCAGATGTGGTGTTACACGTAAATCACATATCAGAATCCTATGTCATGACATATGTATCCTAACTATTCCTAAGGTTCGTACGGGGCTTTCGAACGTTGTAACTCGATCAATTCAGGCTCGTAAATACTTCTCCCATACTTATACAAATTGGATTTGAACATATATATATACAAGTAATAATTCAATTCGGTACAATAAAATATATGCAATCAAATTTAATGACATTTATTTACTTATGAGCTTACCTCGGACAAAGACGAAGGAATCGGGACGGCTATTCGATAACTTTAGATTTCCCCCGATCCAAATCTAATTTCCTCTTCTCTTGATCTAAATTAATACAAATTTAACTTGTTTATTAACATATTCATTCAATTTAATCCAAACACATATAAATGGGCAAATTACACTTTTGCCTCTGATATTTGACAATTTTCACAATTTAGTCCTTATTTCACAAAACACAAAATATTCAAAATTTCACCACACCCATGCTTGGCCAAATTTCACTAAGGTCCCTATCATCACATTTCTTTCATTTATTTCACATTTTGACCCTTAAATTTATAAAATTCACAATTTAATCCTAAATAAGCATTTACACTAAAAATCACTTAATTAAACATATTAATCTAACAACATATTTTTATTTTCTATCATCAAACAACAAAAACCAAAAACTATCATCAATGGAAATTCATGAATACATCATCAAATTAAAAAATTCAAGCATGGGCTAGCTAATATTCAAAGCAACGATCTAAAAAACGTAAAAATAATAAAAAACCAAGTAAAATACATACCCGAATTAAGCTCCCAAAGTGCTGAATGTTTAAAGCTTTCAAAAGCTTTATTTTTTTCTTAGGTTCGGCCAAGAAATATGAACACTTGTATGGCCATTTGTTTTTGTTTAATTTAATACATATTAATATATCAATTACCAAATTAGCCTTTTTATTTTCATTTAAATCCACAAACCTTAGGTTTTTATGTCCATCAATATTTAAATGGTATAATACCAACATAAGGACTCCAGATTAAAAAGAACATAGCAATTTAGCACTTTAACAAATAGCTAGCCATTTTTACATTTTACGCGATTAAGTCCTTTTATTAAATCGAACACACAAACGAAAAAATTAAATCACGAAAATTTCACACATATAAATTCACATGTTGTACACACCAAAAATAATATTAAAATATTTTTCTAACTCAGATTTGTGGTCCCAAAACTAGTGTTTCGAATAGGGTCTAAACCGGGTTGTTACAAAGGCAACAACATAAAATATTTCCGTTTGCTACATCAAATTCACCCCGTTTCGATTTTTCACTTAGGATTATTATTCAATGATCATGTGTGTCTCAAGTCTGAATTTCGTGTATTTGGCAACAATTATATTCAATTTATGCTCATTACTGGTGATCGACTGCGAAATGCTCGGTCTGAACTATAGCAATTCTTGCACCAAGAACTACGCAAATGAGTGGCAATGCGAGGAATCCTCCAAGGCTTATTTTTTTTATTTTTTTGTCACTAATTTATCTTATTAATTGGAGCAACTTAGAATTCAAAGACAACCTCAATAATTAATAAACAAAGAAAATAAACATATTACTCTTTCTATTAAAAGGAAAAAAGAAGAAGAATGAAATGGATGGAAAAAGAATCGAGGGCAATGAAGTTTATGATTTAGTAATGTGTGTAAGTATTCTCCTCTTTGCTCTGATTGTTGTGTCACAACCCATATCAGCAGATAAATCCCAAGTAGAAGCTTGGTTTAATGGCATTATCAAGCCAGTGAAGGAAAGCGGTAAAACCTTAGACCCTGAATTGGTTGAGGCCAAGACAGAACCTAGAATCATAAAGGTGATGCAAGGTGGGGGTGGAGAATTCGATACCATAACCAAATCCATCGAGAGCATTCCATCAGGGAACGCCAAACCCATCAGGCCTGGATCTTACAAAGAGAAAATTAGAATTGAAAGAAATAAGCCTTTCATTACATTAGTAGGAGATCCTAAAAACATGCCAAATTTGACATTTGACGGCACCGCCAAGCAATATGGAACCATAGATAGTGCCACTCTTATTACTGAGAGTAGTTACTTTGTGGGTGCTAATCTCAATATAGTGGTAAGTTAATGTAGAGTTTAGACATCCATGATCCGTCCTTTATTGAATTGATTATAAGAGTTTTTTTTATGCTGCCATGTTATGCATATAGAACACTGCTCCTAGGCCAGACGGGAAAATGGTAGGAGCACAAGCGGTTGCTTTGAGAGTCTCCGGTGACAGGTCAGCTTTTTGTAGCTGCAAGATCATTGGCTTCTAGGACACTTTTGTGATGACAGGGGTAACCATTTCTTTAAGGATTGCCATATTCGTGGAACTGTTGATTTCATTTTTGGAAGTGGGACATCTTTATATCTGGTATTAATATTCTCAGCGCGTAAGATATGATGTATTATACCCCCATATATATAATTGACAAGAAAAGTGGGATGCAGAACTCAAAAATATTCATGGAAGGAGATCTAGAAGGAGATCCGGAGATGGCAGTAATTACAGCACAAGTGAAAGAAAGTTCATCAGAGAACACAGGTTATTCGTTCATGCACGGCAAGATTACAGGAACAGCGAATGACGTATTTTTGGGAAGGGCTTGGAAGAGTAGTCCGAGAGTTGTTTATTCTTATACTGAAATGGATGAAATCGTCCATCTTGGTGGATGGTCTAGTAATCGCTAACCTGAACGAGCTGAGTAAGATAGTACTCAACCTTATAACATTACATGCCTACAAGTAAGCTAATCTTTCCCAACTTATTGATAAATTTATTAAGATATATAATGTGAGAATGGTTTGACACGCAGAACTGTGTACTACGGAGAATACAAGTGCACAGGGAAAGGCACGACTCCCGCTACATGAGAGATATTTGTCAAACAACTATCTGATGCGGAAGCTCAACCATTCTTGGTTCTTGACTATGTTGAAGGTACCAAATGGTTGCTTCCACCTCCAACAGTACCTAATTAATTCATTCATTCCCAACTTATTCATGCGGGCACCATATCCTCATAGTATTGCTAATTCAAGCAGGCTCACGTCTACCTCTTAGTTGGGTGGAAATAACTAGCCTTCCATTTTATTTTATTTTCCCTTCCAATGGCTTGTATTTAATCAAATATCCAAATGTCAATAAGAAGCATAATTTAGTATTATTTTTGTTAATAGTAAGGAGGTTGATATTTTCCATTTTTGTAAAAAGTTCCATCATATCAAGTTAAAATTATGTAATAATATCCATCATATATCCAAGTTCACTGATTCAATAAGTCAAGGTGATTTCACAAACTTTTGTATTTTAGCAAATAAATGGATAATTAGTGTATATTTGTGTAACAACCCATTTTCAATGGTGTCAGAAATAGTAGATTTGGGTCCACGATTTTGACCAGTCAGTCAATAATTTAATTATTTATTTAGTATTTACAGGGTTAATTCTCGCCTTAATAACTTCTTAGGGTTTAGGTTCTTCCTTTCCCAAATAGTTGATCTATTGAGTAACCCTATAAAACAGTTAACAAATCATACCTCCACTCACTAATCCCCCAAAAAGGGATTACTTTCTCATGGTGTTCATATACAATATGGAATTGATATAAAGATAGAACATGATAAATGAATTGAGGTGTAGAGTTGAAGAAAACGCCTGATTTGTATTAAAGATTAATATGAATCCACAAAGATTGATTGTCTTTACAAATTAGATCTCTCGAGATAAAGCAAGAACAACTTGAAAATAAATCTAAAAACCTAAAAGAAAGAATACCTGAACTAGAATTAAAAGCATAAAACTATAATAAGGAATTGATGTCCATAACATGTAAATAATGATCCTATTTATGTATTTCAAGTGGCCGTCGACCTTAACCCTAGGTTAGTTGATGTTCCTATGCTTTAAGTTCGATTATGCAGACCAAAATGCCCCCTGGCTCATGTTAATTTTCGTCTAGATTTGATGTCGTCACATATCAGGACCTGTGTCATGACAAAGGATTCAATGCACTCCACTTAGGATATCTTTAGGGGTTATCTTTAGGGGTATGTCGCTACACCCCTATGTTGTGTCTCAACATCAAAGGCAGTTTCTTGATTTCTTTATTCTGCTCCTTAAGTTGTGACATTGATCATTCCATGTTGCGATATAGTGACCAGCATCTGTTTATTACGCCTTCTAATGGTCTTCTGCACACTTACACAGTTCATTAGCTTCCCCTTTGGCCTCATTCGGCCCCTAAGGTCAATAAAAGACTCCATTTGTACATTATATTAAATTTAAGAGATCTTGCAAAAACATAATTAAAATTTAATGAAAATGCTTGCTTTCAAGTTCCTAAAGTGCAGAAATTAGTTTAATCTGCTACATCGAATTACGGTAGATCAGGTACACGACTTCAAGTTCGAATCCACTATTTATAATGATATTTAATACCCCTTTCACATAATTTTAGCTTTTGTTAATAGCTAAATCAAGTCATTTTGTAATAATATATGTTTCTACAGTTTAAATAGTTGCTTCGGTTTTTTTAATAGATTTTATTGTATTTGATAGCTAAAAAAAGGTTATATGGTTATATAGGATGAATCGGGAGTTAATGATGGAATTTTGGGCAGAAACTGCTGCTAATGTCATGAACACAAAGTATGGAAGTAATATAAATATTAACTTTCTTAATTACTATTTGATTCTCTTTTAGTAATATAAATACTTACTTAATATACCTTAAGATTTATTCAGTATGTTTTATATAATCATAACTTGTTTGAAATTACCCTATAAAAGTGATATTTTTATTTAGAATCTTAGTATTTTATAGATATTTTATGATTGGTGTTGTATTTCGTAGATTCTATCAATAAATTTTTTCCACCTTTCATGAATAAAAGAAAATGAAACATAAAACTTAATTGGCAATTTCCATTTAGAATCAAACTTTTCTTTATTTATATAAACCTAATAGATAATTAATTTTGTAATAAATTTAAAACAAACAAGTAAGTATTAACGGGGCAACAAATGAAGGCGAAAACATAAAATATTTCCATTCGTTACATTAAATTCACCCAGTTTAGGTTTTGCACTTAGGACTACTATTCAATGATCATGGGTGTCTCAAGTTTGAATTTCGTGTATTTTGCAACAATTATATTCAATTTATGCTCATTAATGGTGATTGATGGTCGCTAAACTAACTAAAAATTTGACTAAGGCAAGTGCACCTATCGAACAGGAGTATAGTTATGGTGAGATCGGAAATACCATATCCACAAGGACTAAAAGTACTAGTAATTACTATCTTTTTATTATCTAACCTAAGAATTAAAGTGGTGTTTTTAAACTAAGATTAACTATCTAATTAACTAAGAACACGGTAGAGGTAAGAGTTGGAAAATACTGTTGGAAAACCAATGGAGAAGACAATACCCAAGGAAGAATCCACCTAGACTTCACTTATTACTTCTGAATTAGACAATTTATTCATATGATTTAATCCGTAAAAATCCCAGATTTATGTTAATAACTCTCTCAAGACTAAAAACAACAGACTCTAGGTTGATTAATTGAAATCTCTTTTTAAAACCCCTATTGTCACATTAACTTGATCTATGGATTTCCTTATTAGATTTGACCCTAATCCAGCAGATTTACATCGTCCCATGTCTAGGATTGCATTCAACTCCACTTAATTATGTTAGATTTACTCTTAAACAGGGACTTTTGCTCCACTTAATAAGCACATCAGACTTGAATTAATATCCTGAAATATTAAAGCAAGAATTAAGAAGACACAATTAAGAATAAGAACAAGTATTTATCATATAATTTAAATAAAAAATGAGATCTGTCTTAAGTTTCATCTCCCTTAGGTATTTAGGGAGTTTAGTTCATAATGATGGGAGAAAACATCTCAAAATTTGGAAAATAACAAAACATAAAGAAACCCAAAAACTTCGGTAGAAATTGAATGGAGATCTTCAGTCTTGAGGTAAATCTTGCTTTTGAGATGATTGCAATGGCTGTCTTCGAGTATTCTCTATGTTCTGTTCTACGTATCCCCCTTTTGATCCTCTTCTAAGGTGTTTAAATAGACTTTGGAATGCTTCAAAACCCTCAAAATTAGCCTTTTTCAAGTAGAATTGGACTTGGGCTCGACAGGGACATGGCCGTGTGCCACGCCCGTGTGAAGGTGCTCAAGCCGTGTGTAATTCTGAGTTGATTTTTAGTCAACACGACCATGACACACGGGCGTGTGGCCTGCCCGTGTGTCTCACATGGGCGTGTGGTTTACCCGTGTGAAAGTGTCTAGGCCATGTGAAATACTGATATAAGCCCATTTTGTCCGTTTTTGGCCCGTTTCTTGCTCTTTTCACCTTCTTATGCTCACCTAAGTATAAAACATGAAATTAATGGATTAGGAGCATCAAATTAACTAAATCTTATGACAAATCATCCAAAAATATGCCAAGCATAGGATTAAAATATGTATATATTATGGTTTATCAAATATCCCCACACTTAAGCATTTGCTTGTCCTCAAGCAAAATTCTCAACTCACAATTAAAATTAATTCTTCTCAACTTATAATTCTTATCAAATAATGTTTTAAAATAATCCACAAATAATCATACATTGAGAATTCAACTAAAAGAACATTAAAGATTCAAACAATTCAAGTTGAGCATTTTAATCATAAGATCATAGATATCCTCCTTTATCTTAGTAATTACCTTTAATTCCAAATCGATAAGGGTTGACATCCTCACTAAATATTCACTAAAATCATTCAAAGTGTTTAAGGTTCAATAATTACGCACTCAATAGTCAAACATGAAAAGTTATTACCATAGGCTTGCATGAAAATCAAATCTCCACCACTATAAATGAGATGATACACAAATCAAAAGGTCTTTAATAGGGTTGTAATGGGGCTTAGGTTAAAGGTATGGATAAAAGCTGAAAAAGAGGGTTAGAATTGAGATTAATTTAATAAATTATAAAACTTAGAAAAATAAAGCTAATTGCTGCATTACAAACAAGTGCTAGAATTCAAACTATCCAAAACTAATGACGTGAGCTTTTTCTCCATATAATAGCTTTAACTTATCCAATCTCTTTATAACAATAAATAATTAAATGAAAAAATATGCGGTTTTTTTAAAAATAAGAACAATAATAGAAAATACATAATAAGGAATAATTCAGCCACTAAAATGGACGAAAATAGTTTCGTAACTAATCAAATCAAATCTCGATAAGAAGGGAGTCAATAAAAAGGGAGAACTTCTTAACGAATCAAAAAGGGTTAAGTTGTGGGTTAACATTTAATGAGAAAATATCAAGAAAATGGTGTTTAAGGCTCAAAGGGGTTCACTAAGGGTTAATTATGTGGGTAGGCTTTTTATGGAGTGAGTGGGTTAAAACCTAAGTGCCTTCATCACCTCAGTATATCAACTCAAAGGTGTGGTCTCGACATGTATAATCCATGCAAGTTCTAGAATAACAAATCAGTATTGACTCACTCATAACCATTAATAAAAGTGAGCAAGAAAGATATATGCTCTAAAAGGCTCAAAATCTCACAAAAATTATGGGTTTTTGATGTCAATCCTGTAGATTTAGAACTCCAAGATAATCTTCATTTCAGGGAAACAACATAACAATTTTAATTCTAAAAAATTCAACTTATCATGCTTGATTCTCTATTGTCCTAAGGTTTAAACAATCAATGCACAATTACCTGTGTTTTAATCCAAAACATATCAATAAAAATCATAAATCAATCAAAATTTATTCTAATAGTAATATGAGAAAATTATTTGAGAACAAGATATAATTCAGGGATTTTATGATAATCGTATAAATAACCTCCCCACACTTAAGATGTACATTGTCCTCAATGTACAAAGACAGATAATAACAATATAAGCATAATATCATAAGAGAGGGAAAGAAATGAAACTGCCTTAATTTTTTGGATGGAATCCTTGGAATAAGGAAAGCAAAAATTGTAGATATGGCAATGATGTGCATGAGGCTAAGCTACTATTAAGAAAATAAACACAATTGTGAAGAGAAGGATTACTCGATAATAACCATAAAGATAAAATAGTTCAAAATATAAAACATAAGTCTTCAAAAATAAATAAAAGAAAAATGCAAATAAAATTAAAAATACAAATAGTAATAATAAAATAAAAGGACTCAAAGGTCCTCATTATCGGATGCCTCGTGGGTCGATGGTGCCGAAGGAGAGATGTGAAGGTGGTGGCAAATCTGTCGAAGAGTGGCATCGATGCTGTCGAGCCTTTCAAAATACTGCTACTCAAAGCGAGTGAGTCGCTCGGATATATCTGTCAAGGTGACAGTAGTGGGGCGGTGACTCCGTGATGGTGGTGGAGGTAGGTCCTCATGAAAGGGAGAGAATCATCAGTAATGTCCTCTGGCTTATTGCGATCATCAGAGTGAACGAGTCTGTACTGAGGGGGGTCAAATCCACGGCGTTGCTCTATCATCCTCATGTGGATCATACTAGAAATTCCCTGAGGGGACATCTAGCCTACGAGTGTGAGCGTCAATGACATCTCTAGAGTGTCGAAGAGGCCAAAGTGTTGAGCGAGGCGAGTCACGTAGGGACCAAGGCAGATGGGGCCCCTCCTATGACGGTCTGTCTAGTGGCAAAAAGCAAGGGCGATAAAGTATGCTAAATCAAATACATGACCAGTCATCATGCTCTATAAGAAGTAAGCATCGGTGGTGCTAACGACGCTGGTGCTCTCTCTCCTCCCAGTCAAGGTGTGAGCCAGGATGGCATGGATGCAGCATAGTGCTAAAGGAAGAGAAGTCGCCTTTGAGCAACTTGCGTCATAGGGAATAGTACTCACTGTAAGGTCGGTCCAACAGCAGGAGGGCGAGTAGTGTATGTGACGGTTAAGATGTAGAAAATCCTCGGAGGCCATAAACTCCTCCGTGTAAAGGCCCAAGGAAGCTCCAAACTCTGGTATACTCATGTGTTTTACGAGTCCACCAAGTCGAAAAATGATAGTACCGGCCTCATCATGGGTATTCATCACATACTGTAGATGAAAAGTAGTGCAAAACTCTAAGGTAAGCACCGAATAGGTGGGCTCGATAATCGTAAAAAAGTGATCCCACGGGGCAGTGACGAGATGGAATCAAACAAGGTGGGCAACTTAGACCTGCACCAAGACGGCCTAATTAATACAACGGCGCACTCCTAATGGTCGTACTCGAAGAAGCTGAAACAAGTCATCTTATGGGCCTAACGAGAATCGAGATAGAGGGTGACGAGCTTCGGTCGAGGCGCTCGAGGAGGTTGTGCCAGGACCCTTCCATTTTCTAGAGGCGAGAACAGCGGTCTTAGTTTTCCCACGAGTGTTTGTCATTGTGTGCCTGCAAAAGTGAAACAATCCAAATTTAATAAAATAGGAGCCCCATTATCACCAATGGAAAAATTAATTGAGATGAAAGACTCTATTATGGTAACTAAGATGAATATTTCAGTCCTAAATGCACTAATACCCAAAAATGCAAAAATTAATAGTATGTGAATCTAAACTAAAAACATACGAATCTAAGTAGCCAAAATAAAAGAAACAGCAACTAAACTAACAAGACAACCCAAGGCACCTAATAAGCAAATAAAGGAAACGCTAACTGACTCCCTAAAACTACCAGAAGAAATTATAATCAGTAATGGAGAGATTAAATGACTAGAAGCATCATGGAAAAATGACTATTGAAGCAAAATTCAATAATGGTCCTAATAAAGGTAAAATAATAGTTAAAACAAGAAACGAAAAAGTAAAAATAAACTATAATAATGTAATCCAAAACTAACAATTGAAGAATAATAATCAATAGAGGCATGGCAAGTATACAAGTAGAAAAGAAATAAAAGGAATAAAATCAAATCAAATATAAGAGAATAAAAGAAAGTAAAGAAAATGGGGAAAACCAAATATCGTCTACTGGTCACCAGAAGTATGGAGGATGGTGGTCGGACGGACGATCAATCAAGGGGGAGGTGAAGGGAATTTAGGGTGAGGGAGGGCTAAGTCATGGTTAGTGTGGGTTTAGAGGGAACGGTGTTCGTGGTTTGGGGTCGTGGAGGTGTGACTGTTTTGGAAAGGATAAGGAAAAGGGGAGAGTGGAGGGTGGTTAGGAAAAGAGGGGGTCGATGGGGATGGGGGAGGTGTGGGCTAGGGAAGAAAATATTTCAGATGAGGAGAAAGGGGAAGAGAGAGAAAGCTAATGAGGAAGTCATGAGGGCAAGATGGGGGGCTCGGGGACGGTGGCCGGAATAGCGGAGAAGAGAGCGACGGCTAGTTGGGAAAATTTGGAGAAGAAGACAAAAAATAAAGTTTTATGTTTTGGGGAGTTTTATGGGTGACATAGTCGTGTAACGGTCCGTGTTGGGCCACACAGCCGTGTGTGGCTCGACTTTCAGCTCGTGTTCATCGAGGAACATAATGGCATACTCGTCATATGGCCTCAGATACGCCCGTGTGTCTAGGCCATATGGTTCACACGGCCGTATCATACGGCCTTGTGCAATGTTGTTCGTTTCTCCCACGCTCGTGTGGTATTTCACACGCCCTTGTGTCTGAACACACGACCATGTGCCTCACCCGTGGAGCTCTCTGATTTATTTAAATTTTGAAAATTTAGCTTCAGTTTTCACACGACCTAGGATACGCCTGTGTGTCCAGGTCGTGTGGGTCACACGGCCATGTCGCAAAGCCGTGTAATGCACTGTTTAACCCCTGTTAGAGCACACGGCCCAGGACACTTCTGTGTGTCCTGGCCATGTGGGTCAAAAACTTGCATTTAAACATGAAAAATAGATAAAATAACCTAGTTAGTGGTGTTCGTACTCGGGTTGCCTCCCGAGAAGTGCTTATTTAAAGTCTAAGCTCGACTCACCTCATATTTGTATGATCATGGTGGTTCGAGGAGTTGAAACTCCTCATTCTTGCTATCAATCTTATCAAAATAAGGTTTTAAACGAGTACTATTTACCTTAAAAGTGTCGAATTCAGAATGAGTTACCTCGATTGTACTGTATGGGAAAACGTTGAGTACCGCAAAAGGGATTGCTCCATTAGATTCAGAAGTGGCAACACGAGGGTCTGCTTCATCTAACAGTACTTTGTCTCTAACCTTAAATTGATTCGATTCACCTTTAAGTTTTTCATGGCACTGCCTTGATTCATTGTATATTCTCAGTTTCTCCTTAACCCGTGTTCGCCATTCATCTAGTTCCTCGATCTGTAGCCTTCGCTCTTCATGGATAGTCTTGTCATGGCATGGACTGGAACGTGGCTCATTTGTACTTCTTGAAAGTTTTCCTGCAAAGAAGTTTGAACAACAAGGTTACTCACATTAAAAGAACTTGTGTAATCATCTCAATCACTAGTCTTTCTGACAGGATCACGAGCTTGGAGTTTAATCATGTCATCGCCTACCCGAAGTATGAACTCACCTATACCGACATCAATAATAGTCCTAGCAGTTGCTAAAAAGGATCGTCCTAAAATTAAAGGAATGCCACTATCCTCATCCATGTCTAAAACAACAAAGTCTACTGGAAATATAAATTTTTCGATTTTAACAAGTACATCTTCAATTATACCCCTAGGAAATCTAATGGTTTTATCAACCAATTGAATGCTCATCCTAGTTTGTTTGGGTTTCCCTAGTCCTAGTTGCTTAGACATCTTGTAGGGCATAACATTAATACTTGCCCCTAAATCGGCTAAAGCATTATTAACATTCAAACTACCAATTAAACAAGGAATCGTAAAACTCCCTGGATCTTTCAGTTTGTTGATTAGCTTGTTTTGCAGAATAGCTGAGCAGACTGCATTTAATTCCACATGTGATGACTCATCTAACTTCTGTTTATTTTCCAGAAGCTTTTTTAAAAATTTAACTGCGTTTGGCATCTGCAAAAGAGCTTCAAAAAACAGTAAGTTAATATGTAATTTTTTAAGTAGTTTAAAGAATTTACCGAATTGTTTGTCTGTGTGGTCTTTCCTTTTTACATTGGGATATGGTACATGAGCTTTATAATCTTTACTTACCAGCTTCTGTGTACCATGACTCATCTCACCCTTACCATTACTTACCACAACTTCGTGCCTCGTTTCAGATTTAGATTCAACTAACCCTTCTTCATTACGTACAGTAATGACATGGATTTGCTCCCTTAGGTTAGTTTCGGTGTTACTGGGCAAGCTACCTTATTCTTTTTACTCTCCTGTGCTCACCTAAGTATAAAACATGAAATTAAAGGATTAGGAGCATCGAATTCACCAAATCTAAGGAGAACTCATTCATAAATGTGTTAAGCATAGGATTATAATATGTATAAATTACGCTTTATCATTTGTATTTAAGAAAACGCCTGATTTATATTTAAGATTAATATGAATCCTCAAAGATTGATTGTCTTTACAAATTAGATCTCTCCTGTGTCACGAAAAAGGATTCAATACATTTCTCTTACGATATCTTTAGGGGTATGTCGTGACACCCCTATGTTGTGTTGCAACATTGCTCCCTAAGTTGCGACATTGATCATTTCGTGTTGTGACATAGTGACCAGCATCTGTTTGTTACACCTTCTAATGGTCTCCTGCACACTTACACAGTTCATTAGCTTCCCCTTTGGCCTCGTTCGGCCCTTAAGGTCAATAAAAGACTCCATTTGTACATTATATTAAATTTAAGAGATCTTGCAAAAACATAACTAAAATATAATGAAAATGCTTGCTTTCAAGCTCCTAAAGTGCAGAAATTAGTTTAATTTGCTACACCGAATTAAGGTAGATCAGGTACACGGCTTCAGGTTTGAATCCACTATTTATAATGTTATTTATAGCCCTTTTCACATAATTTTAGCTTTTGTTAATAGCTAAATCAAGTCATTTTGTAATAATATATGTTTTTACAGTTTAAGTAGTTGACCTAGTTTCTTTTAATAGATTTTATTGTATTTGATAGCTAAAAAAAAGGTTATGTGGTTATATAAGATGAACCGAGAGTTAATGATGGAATTTTGGGCACGAACACAAAGTATGGAAGTAATATAAATATTAACTTTCTTAATTACTATTTGATTCTCTTTTAGTAATATAAATGTAGAAGCCCAAATTTGACTAGGCTTTAAAAATCCAAAAACAAAATAATAATTAAATAAATATTTATTTATTAAAGTCCAGTTGCAATAAACAGTCCATTTACAATAGCCAGTAGGCCCAAAACCAGAACAATCCAGCTAAACCCGTTTACACCCTTGACCCAGAAGCACTACCCAGCAGACTCGGTTACAACTTAAAACCTGATTAGCCCACTACCCGTGTACCCAAATACACCCGTAGCCCAACTTAAATAAGACCCAACCTCTTAGAGGCCCAAAATCCAGAAGCATTCAGCTAGGGTTAGAAACCCTAGCCCTCTCATCGCACCGCAAACAGAAGGTTCCAGAAGTCAAACCTCACGACCCTTCGGTTTCTGTCATTCCAGCTACCCCCAGCAAGGCCACGATTCCAGGCTCCGAGTCACGCCGAGTTCAACGCCACTGTCGGACCATCGTCAGGCCTTTGTCATCGCCGAAATCCTCACGGTCACCTGCAAGAAAGGGAAAGAAATCAAAGCAAGATTGCAGCAATAGATTAGAATAGAGTTTGGAAAGAAATCTTTCGATTTCTTTCCAAAATAGGCAGTAAAATCAAGGCTATAAAGCCTTTTCTCAAATTTGTAAAAATGGGACACAAAAAGAAATTAAAAAAGCACAGAATATTTTTACACGAAAGCAATCAACAGTTATCGTAGAATATAAAGGTGAATACTTTATCTATTTTTAATATATATTAATAGTAAAGAGGAAAAGAGGGACAAACCTTGTTGGAATAGGAAATTTTCCAGTTTCCGGCCACCATATATGGCGGTGTTCGCCGTGGCATGTGGGCTTGTGAGCGCCTGAGAACGGATACTCGACGGAGTTTCGGTGCCAGCCACAGATCCTCTTTCAGAGGATTTCTTTCTGTTTTTTTTAAGAACCGAAGTAAAATGATTTTAAAACTAAAATCAGGGTTTTTATAGCCCTATAAAAATGACACCATTTTGCTTAATCAGATAAACGCCAAAACGGCATCGTTTAGGTCAGGATTCGCGTGTTGACCTGATTACCCGGGGAGGATTCGCGTGTTGACCCGATTACCCGGGGAGGATTCGCGTGTTTTTGAAAGTGGGAAAATTGCCCAATCAATCCTCTCGTGTTTTTCAAATTTTTAATTTCATTTTACTTTTATTTGTAATCTGGCCCTAATTTTTTTATATTTGTTTCAATTTAATCCAAACAGCCTTTAAAATTCATTTTGGAAACGGTGTCGTTTTTGTATTAGGGTTTAATTACCCAATGAGTCCTTCGAATTTCGGTTGTCGTTTTAATCAGGTCCAAATATTTTATTATTTCACAAATTAATCCGAAATTCTTTACTTTAATTCAATTTTAATCCTTATATATTTTTTATATTTTAAAAATTTTATATATTGCTTATTTTTATGAATATCAGTTATGTAATATTTTATTTATATTATCCATTATATTATTATTATTATTATCATATATTTTATTTATATTATGTACATTTTGTTATATATATCTTTATTACAATATGATTTATATTATTATATTTTTTTTATTACGTTATACACTATATATTATACCATATTTCTTTAGTATCACCCTTATTATATATATTATTTTTATTATTTATTAATCATATACATTTTAATTTTTTTTATATGTAATTGTAGTATTAATACTTAATATATTTTTTTATATTAAGTTATTGTATCTTATAGTATAACCTATATATGTATATATCTTTAAAAAAAAAAATAGGTTCTCTTTATTGTTCTTACATCGTTTGATAAATTTCTAAATAACTTACTTTTATATTTCATACACTTAATTTGTTATTTATTTTTAACTTCTCTTTTATTTTAGTATTTTTAAACGGGTTAGATTTTATGTATCATTATATTCTTCTATTTATTTATTTTCGTAAAATTAGTTTATTTATGATAATTTAGATATATATTTGTATAAAATGTTGTTATATATATGTTGTACTATTAAAATCATTATGCTCTATGTTGTATTATACATGTAACACTAATGCATCAATATTTATGTTATTTAAGGTATATGCAAAGAGATAAAATTGTGTAATTTATGCCATCATTTTAAAATATTATATTATATTTGCATAAAATGATAAAGCATGTACATTGTAATTAGATTTATTTAGTTCTTTGTAATATGCAAAGCACACCATTTTTTAAACCAAAGTTATATCTCAGTTAATTCAAAAATGAATTTTAAAAGTGAGGCAATGTTTTGATACTTTAGAGATTCGGAAATAGTGCCCTAACATGCTGGGTTGCAATTTCTCATTTGTCTAAATATTTAAAATATCCTTTTAAACAAGTTTTATAAATCACGAGATGATTTCAATTACGAGAGTTTAAGAATATCGTGTCCTATCATGTTGGATGTGATGTTTGTATTCTTTCGAAGCTAAGGAATCTCGATTTTTCAACTTAAATAATTCCGGTTTTAAAAAAGGGATCTTATTTTTAAATCCTTTCAAATTTTTGACATTAAGACAGAAATCTATTCAATTTGGTACCAATTTTGGGCGTTGCGAGGGTGCTAATCCTTCCTCGTACGTAACCGACTCC
The DNA here is from genome assembly GCA_025698475.1 of Gossypium anomalum. Classification (NCBI taxonomy): domain Eukaryota; kingdom Viridiplantae; phylum Streptophyta; class Magnoliopsida; order Malvales; family Malvaceae; genus Gossypium; species Gossypium anomalum. Next base: position 8,151,128 of record CM046967.1, on the reverse strand, counting down.
CGAACCTATTTTCTTAACTTTCGTAGACCAAAACATTTTATAAGGTGATCCAATCACACCTAAAAAGGTTGGTGGCGACTCCCGTTTTCGTTTTTCAAACATCTGATTTAAAAATGGTTTCGACAATAAATATTTGCTTAATTTAAATCTGTTCCTATAATATACCTTAAGATTTATTCAGTATGTTTTATATAATCAGAACTTGTTTGAAATTACCCTATAAAAGTGATATTTTTATTCAGAATCTCAGTATTTTATAGATATTTTATGATTGGTGTTATATTTTTGTGGATTCTAGCAATAAAATTTTTCCACCTTTCATGAATGAAAGAAAAGGAAACATAAAACTTAATTAGCAATTTCCATTTAGAATCAAACTTTTCTTTATTTATATAAACCTAATAGATAACTAATTTTGTAAAAAAATTAAAATAAACAAGTAAGTATTAAATGGGGCAACAAATGAAGACGACAACATAAAATATTTCCATCCGTTACATTAAATTCACCCGGTTTCGATTTTGCACTTAGGACTACTATTCAATGATCATGGGTGTCTCAAGTCTGAATTTCATGTATTTTGCAACAATTATATTCAAATTATGCTCATTAATGGTGATCAACCACAAAATGCTCGGCCTGAACTGTAGCAAAGGTTGCACCAAGAACTACGCAAATGAGTGGCAATGCGAGAAATCCTCCAAGGCTCATTTTTTTTAAATATTTTTTTGTCACCAATTTTTCTTATAAATTGGAGTCACTTAGAATTAAAAGACAACCTCAATAATCAATAAACGAAGAAAATAAACATATTACTCTTTCTATTAAAAGAAAAGAAGAAGAAGAAGGAAATGGATGGAAAAAGAATCGAGGGCAATGAAGTTTATGCTTTAGTAATATGTGTAAGTATTCTCCTCTTTGCTCCGATTGTTGTGTCACAACCAATACCGGCAGAGAAATCCAAAGTAGAAGCTTGGTTTAATGGCATAATCAAGCCAGTGAAGGAAAGGGGTAAAACCTTAGACCCTGAATTGGTTGAGGCCGAGACAAAACCTAGAATCATAAAGGTGATGTAAGGTGGGGGTAGAGAATTTGATACCATAACCAAAGCCGTCGAGAGCGTCCCATCAGGGAACGCCAAACGTGTGATTATATACATCGGGCCTGGATCTTACAAAGAGAAAATTGGAATTGAAAGAAATAAGCCTTTCATTACATTGGTAGGAGATCCTAAAAACATGCCAAATTTGACATTTGACGGCACCGCCAAGTAATATGGAACCGTAGATAGTGCCACTCTTATTACTGAGAGTAGTTAATTTGTGGGTGCTAATCTCAATATAGTGGTAAGTTAATGTAGAGTTTAGACATCCATGATCCATCCTTTATTGAATTGATTATAAGAGTTTTTTTTATGCCACCATGTTATGCATATAGAACACTGCTCCTAGGCCAGACGGGAAAATGGTAGGAGCACAAACGGTTGCTTTGAGAGTCTCAGGCGATAGGTCGGCTTTCTATAACTGCAGGATCATTGGCTTCCAAGACACTTTGTGTGATGACAAGGGCAACCATTTCTTTAAGGATTGCCATATTCGTGGCACTGTTGATTTCATTTTCGGAAGCGGGACGTCTTTATATCTGGTATTAATATTCTCAAGGCGTGAGATATTTTGTATTATAACCCCATATATATATTTGATAAGAAAGGTGGGATGCAGAACTCAGAAATATTTGTGGAAGGAGATCCAAAAGGAGATCCGGAGATGGCAGTAATTACAGCACAAGCGAGAGAAAGTTTATCGCAGGACACGGGTTATTCTTTCGTGCATGGCAGAATTACAGGAACAGCGAAGGACGAATTTTTGGGAAGGGCTTGGAAGAGTAGTCCAAGAGTTGTTTATTCTTATACTGAAATGGACGAAATCGTCCATGCTGGTGGATGGTCTAGTAATCGCCAACCTGAACGAGACAAGTAAGATAATACTCAACCTTACAACATTACATGCCTACAAGTAAGCTAATCTTTCCCAACTTATTGATAAATTTATTAAGATATATAATGTGATAATGGTTTGACACGTAGAACTGTGTACTACGGAGAATACAAATGTACGGGGAAAGGCGCAACTCCCGCTACACGAGAGAAATTCGTCAAACAACTATCTGATGCGGAAGCTCAACCATTCTTGGTTCTTGACTATGTTGAAAGTACCAAATGGTTGCTTCCACCTCCAACAGTACCTCATTAATTCATTCATTCCCAACTTATTCATGCGGGCACCATATCCTCATATTACTGCTAATTCAAGCAGGCTCGTGTCTACCTCTTTGCTGGGTGGAAATAACTAGCCTTCCGTTTTATTTTATTTTCCCTTCCAATGGCTTGTATTTAATCAAATAGCCAAATGTCAACAAGAAGTAGAATTTAGTATTATTTTTGTTAATAGTAAGGATGTTGATATTTGCCTTTTTGTAAAACATTCCATCATATCAAGTTAAAATTATGTAATAATATCCATCATATATCCAAGTTCACTGAGTCAATAAGTCAAGGTGATTTCAAAAACTTTTGTATTTTAGAAAATAAATAGATAATTAGTGTATATTTGTGTAACAGCCTGTTTTCAGTTGTGTCAGAAATAGTAGCTTTGGGTCCACGATTTTGACCAGTCAGTCAGTATTTTAATTATTTATTTAGTATTTACAGGGTTAATTCCCGCCTTAATGACTTCCTAGGGTTTAGGTTCTTCCTTTCCCAAACAGTTGATCTGTTGAGTAAACATATAAAACAGTTAACAAATCATACCTCCACTCGCTAATCCCTCATTAAAGGATTAGTTCCTTATGGTTTTCATAAACAATATGGGATTGACATAAAGATAGAACATGATAATTGAATTGAGGTGTGGAGTTTAAGAAAACGCCTGATTTGTATTAAAGATTAAGATGAATCCACAAAGATTGATTGTCTTTACAAATTAGATCGCTCGAGATAAAGCAAGAACAACTTGAAAATAAATCCAAAAACCTAAAAGAAAGAATACATGAACTAGAATTAAAAGCATAAAACTATACTAAGGAATTGATGTCCTTAACCGTAGGTTAGTTGACGTTCCTATGCTTTAATTTTGCTTATATAGACGAAAATGCCCCCTGGCTAGTGTTACTTTCTGTCCAGGGTCGATGTCGAGACACATCAGGACCTGTGTCGCGACAAAGGATTCAATACACTCCTCTTAACTTTAGGGGTATGTCGCGACACCCCTATGTTGTGTTGCAACATTGCTCCCTAAGTTTCGGCATTGATCATTCTGTGTTGTGACATAGTGACCAGCATCTATTTATTACGCCTTCTAATGGTCTCCTGTACACTTACACAGTTCATTAGCTTCCACTTTGGCCTCATTCGGCCCCTAAGGTCAATAAAAGACTCCATTTCTACATTATATTAAATTTAAGAGATCTTGCAAAAACATAATTAAAATATAATGAAAATGCTTGCTTTCAAGCTCCTAAAGTGCAGAAATTAGTTTAATCTGCTACACCGAATGTAATATCTTGATTTTGGGCCTAGTCAGAATAGTGGTTTCGAGACCACATATTCGAGATAGAAATATTTATTTTATGATTATTATAAGGTCTATGATATATTTCTATGCTTGTGTGAAGATTTCATGAAGAAATTTTATGTGAAAAATGCTTAATTGGACTTTAGGGACTAAATTGAATAAACTGCAAAACTTGTGTTCTAGAAGCATCTTGTATGAAATTGAGTTAGATTATTAATTAGAGGTCCTTAAAGAGTAATTTGACCAAGTTTTAAAAATTTGGACAAAATGGGCTTGGAAGGGTAAAAATTTAAAGAATAGTAAAAAGGGTATTTTGGTCATTTAGGGGTAAAATGAATTAAAACACAAAATTAAAAGCCAATTTTGCTCATCTTCTTCACCGAGGCCGAAATTTGCATAAAGAAACCATGGCTAGGGTTTTCAAGCTTCAAGCTCGATTGTAAGTCCGTTCTAGTCCCGTTTTTAATGATTTTTACGTTTTTGAAATCTCGGTAACATGTTCTACCTATTTCTACCAATATTTTGAGCTAGGGTTTATATTTAAAAATTTACCCACGGATGATATATATGAATTTTGATGTTTTATGGTAGAATATGAAGTTTGAGATTGTGTTAAACAACTTTTGCTAAGTGATTTTTCGTAAAAACAAGTAAAATGACATAATCGGTTAAAATACCTAATATTCATAAGTACATGTTAGAGTGTGAATTTGATGTTGCTATAGAAGGAAAAAATGATCAGCATGTCATAAAACATAAGAAAATAGGATGAGGTTTAATTTACGAGCCTTGGGGCAAAAGTGCAAATATGTAAAAGTTTAGGGGCAAAATGGTAATTTTGCCAAAGTTCGTATTAGGGGCTGTTTTAATGAATGCGTGTATTAAATAAATTAATTTGGTATTATAGATCAAGGGAAAAGAGATTCGAGTCGAGATTGGGGGAAAAATAAAGTTTACGAGGAATAGGCTCGACTATTCTCATTTTGTATCGAGGTAAGTTCATATGTAAATATTGTAATATAACGGTTATTTTAAATCATTTAATGCTATATATATGATATTATGATTGTTATCATGTAAATTTATGCTTTGTGGTCATTGTTGGACAACGTGCAAAAATTTTATGAATTATGTGGTAAATGTGAAAGACTACCGAAGTATCGTCATTGGTATTCTAAGGAGAACGGTAAAGGAGTATGAACGAGGAAAGTCCCGTTGAACCTTAGGAATAGATTAGGATACAAGTGACATGTCACTAGGATATTTGGGCATCCGAACTCGTTGAGTTGAGTTCGAGTTCACTTATGGATGCGAATGTTCGAGCTCGTTGAGTTGAGTCCGAGTTCGTGAGATGTAACTATGTAGCCGAGCTCGTTGAGTTCGTCTGAGTTCATTTATGGATCTGAACGCCCGAGCTCGTTGAGTTGAGTCCGAGTTCGCTTATAGATGGGTTACATGGTAGCTTAGCTACATATATGGCACTTATGTGCTAACTTTCCATGTATCCGAGTTATATTCCGATGTGTTCAACGGGTAAAGTTCTAGTGAAGTGGAAGAAGACTTGAGATGAAAGTGACGAGTTGGTAAGTGTTGTGGAATGGATACCTTAGACAGGTATGCACTTAACTCTCGGGTTAAGACCTCAATATATCAATAATATGGTAAGATGATAAATGGAAATGTAATATGAATACCTTGGTGATATTATGCAAATGATGATTTCGTATGATTGCATGGTTATGTTACTTGCTATTTGCATGTGAACTTACTAAGCAATTATGCTTACTCCCTCCTTTCCATTCCTTGTAGTTTGACAAGCCGGCTCGAAAAATCAGGAGCGGTTAGAGGCACGTTCACACTATCAGCGGACCACTTTCGGTATAGTGGCTTGTACATTTTGGAAACATGACATGTATAGCATTATAATCATTTTGTGTATATAATCTTATGATATGGTCGATGGATGGAATGGAAATGTTTGAGAATGATTAGCTATTGGAATGACTAATCAAGTTTATATACGATAACATGTATGCTTTATGTCTTAACTAAACCATGAAAATCCTTGGAAAGGTAAAATTGGCCACAAAACAGAATCAGACAGCAGCAGTGACGTGAATTTAAAAAATTACTAAAAATAGTAGGAATGAAAATAAATGATGAATAAGTTATGGAATCGAAGCTTGACGAGTCTATTTTTATATGGAAGAAATGAAATAGGTAAATGAGTTATATTTTATGAGATATTTAAGTTTTGGTGGAATAGGGTCAGAGCGATCTCTGAATCTCCTGTTCTGAATTTAAAAATTCACCATAAATTGTACAAAAACAATTAGGAGTTTTACCTTATATTTATGAAATCCTTACTTGAGAAAGAAACGGAATAGTCATTGAAACTCTTTATATGGAGATATCTGATTCGTAATACACAGGGGTCAGAGTAGCCGAACCCTGAAACAGGGGAGATTTTAACTAATAAACTGTACTAGTTGGCCCAACCAAAAATTCTATAAAAAAAATTAGTAAGTAGATATATGAGTCTAGTTTCAGGTAAAATTTACGTAATTGGATCGAGTTTCGTAACTCGAGATATGGATTTTTTAGCGACTATGACGCAGTTAGCTAGCTCGTCAGGAAATTCTAAAATAAATTGTTTGAGCTATTTAATTAATGAATTAAGTCTGTTAACACCTCGTGCTCGACTCTGGCGACGGTCTCAGGTACGGGGCGTTACACCGAATTACGGTAGAACAGATACACGAGTTCAAGCTCGAATCCACTATTTATAATGTTATTTATAGCCCTTTCCACATAATTTTAGCTTTTTTTAATAGCTAAATCAAGTCATTTTGTAATAATATATGTTTTTACAGTTTAAGTAGTTGACCTAGTTTTTTTTTAATAGATTTTATTGTATTTGATAGCTAAAAAAAAGGTTATGTGGTTATATAAGATGAATCGAGAGTTAATGATGGAATTTTGGGCCGAAACTGCTGCTAAAGTCGCAAACACAAAGTATGGAAGTAATATAAATATTAACTTTCTTAATTACTATTTGATTCTCTTTTAGTAATATAAATACTTGCTTAATTTAAATCTGTTCCTATAATATACTTTAAGATTTATTCCGTATGTTTTATACAATCAGAACTTGCTTGAAATTACCCTATAAAAGTAATATTTTTATTTAGAATCTTAGTATTTTATAGATATTTTATGCTCGGTGTTGTATTTTGTGGATTCTATCAATAAAAATTTTCCACCTTTCATGAATGAAAGAAAAGGAAACATAAAACTTAATTGGCAATTTCCATTTAGAATCAAACTTTTCTTTATTTATATAAACCTAATAGATAACTAATTTTGCAATAAATTTAAAATAAATAAGTAAGTATTAATGGGGCAACAAATGAAGGCGACAACATAAAATATTTCCATTCGTTACATTAAATTCACCCGGTTTAGATTTTGCACTTAGGACTACTATTCAATGATTATGGGTGTCTCAAGTCTGAATTTCGTGTATTTTGCAACAATTATATTCAAATTATGCTCATTAATGGTGATCAACCGCAAAATGCTCGGCCTGAACTGTAGCAAAGGTTGCACCAAGAACTATGCAAATGAGTGGCAATTACTCCAAGGAAGCACACGGGCTGGAATTGGGGAACACGGGCGTGTCCCCTGGCCGTGTGGCCCAACATCTATAAATAGGCTGCACTATTCTTTGTCTTCCCCACTCAAAAACCCTAACCCTAGCTGCTGCAAATCCACACGGCCTCCTTGCCACGCCTGTGCGCCGCCTCCAACTCCATTTTTGATGCCCATTCTCCCCTTTTTTAGCGTTTGTTCACTCTATTCTTATCTATTTCACTAATTTATAATGTTATTTATCATAGTATTCTATATTTTTTTTTACTATTTTTCATCTTCCTATATAAGGACAAGTTTTAATCTTTTCCATGTTAAAAATTTGTACTCATTGCATGAATTCTATACTCCATTTGATTAGTTAGAAGTAAAATTGCGTGATTAGGGTAGTTGAAATTTTCAAGCCTTTTGTGTTGCCATTCTCTCATCCATATAATATGTTGCAATTCTTTGTCATTTTTACTGATACCACAATGCTCATGCTACAAAAATATGCTATTGAACTTAGTGTTTTAGGTAAATTTAGTAATTGTGGCTGAACATATTCATGGCTTTTCCTTTTTGACTTTAGTTGTATTTTACCTTGCCCACTCATCAAGATGAATTAATGGTTCAAATTGCAGGTTCACTATGTCTTCTTCGTGAGGGAAGAAAACTGTCGTGCCCGCCTCAAAGAAAAGGAAAGAAGAATCATCTTCCTCGGGCCCTACCGCAGAAATTCGCCATCCTTTCTTACAGTTCCCCAACGGGCCCCAAGAAGAACTTTTTCAAATACTACGGGCTCGACCTTTAACAGCGGACCGCTGCATCAACTGGGCTACTATCGAACAAGTTCAGTTGGCTAATGCGATCCGGCCCTCCTTACCACCGATCCTTGGAAGCTATTCTTTGGGATCATCGAGCCGACATACTTAGAGCTAATGATGGAACTATGCTCTACGTTTTATCTTCAAACGGTAATGACGAACTATGATGATCCCAGCACGGTCCAGTTTTACTTAGGTAGATTAGTCCGCCAACTAAGTGTCCCAGAATTCGGCACTGCATTAGGTTTAAATACCGATGAGTTCAGAGAGGAGAATGACTTACATACTTTCGACCACCACATCCATCGTTCTTCCTCACGTTGCTGGGACGCCCTCGTCACACGTTCTGCCAGATACGACCCCAGTCGCACAAAGGCATCATCTCTTCCTCCGTCCTTAAGGTATCTCCATTCTATTCTATCTCACACTTTAACAGGGTGGAGAGAGAGCACCGGCGTCGTCACTACCCACGACATCTACTACTTATGGTGTATGTCAAATGGGCATGTTTTCGATCTCGCATACTTTATAGCCATTGCCATCCGCCATCAGATGGCAACATCGGAGGGGAGTCATCTCTATTGGCCTCTACGTGACTCGACTAGCCTGACACTTCAGACTCCTCTACACCGCGGCCCAAGAATCATCCCTGACCTTCATTGGCCAAATGTCTCCACAAGGCATCTCGAGCATGATTAGCATGAGGATGATCGAGAGGCGCCGAGGAACCTACCCTCCCCAATATCGTCTCGCCCAATCCACCAAGGAGGAGGCTCCAGAGGACATTACTGATGATGTCCCTACCCAGCATGAGGACCCACCTTCCCAGCCACCACCACCCTCTCGTCCAGTTCATGGGGCGGCTTCATATGCTGACATCTCTGAGTGCCTCACTCGATTCGAGCAGTAGTGTTTTCAAGATTTGACAACATTGATGCTAATCTACAGTATTTGTCAGCACCTCCACATCTCATCGCCAGTCCCACCTCGCGAACCATCCAGTGATGAAGATGTTTAAAAACTTTTATTTATTATTTTATGTTTCTACTTTTATTTTCATTTAAGACTACTTTTTATTTTTCTTTCATCTTATTTTTATTAGGATTTATAATTTTTATTTAACAAATTTGAATATGGGCTATTTCTTTATGAATAATTATTCTTCCTAATATTCCCTAAATAGTTCTTACTTTTATCACAGTTATAAAGAGCTCCAATGCTCACAATCACTTAGAAACTTCAAAGTCCATTGGAAATGGTTCTCCACGACTGCCATGCCCTGCTTAATGACGAGATATAATATTCTTTTGGCACAGCACTTGTGGTGCCCAACCTCTACCACCACCGGAGTATCCTTGTCCACCTCCATAACTCTAAACTAGGGAATTCATTCATTCAATACTCAGGAAGTTTCAATTCTCTCCCTATCTTATGATTTTCTATTTTTCCATATATCTACCTTTGTACATTAAGGGCAATGTACATCTTAAGTGTGGGGGGTAATCATTTCATTATCTGAAAAATCCCTGAATATTGCTTTATTCTCTTGTAAATCTCTCATATCATGTTTAGGATGAATTTTGATTAACTGATGATTTTTATTGATATATCTTGAATTATAACATAGGCATTCATGCATTGATTATTTTGACTTTAAGACATTAGAAAATTAAGCATGATAAGTTGATTTTTAAGAATTTAAAATTTTAGGTTGTTTCCCCGAGTTTTGGTATTATCTTGGATTGAATTTAAACATCAAAAAGCCATAATTTTTGTGAGATTTTTTAGCCTTTTGAGCATATATTAATTCTTTCATGCTCACTTTTATTATTTCTTTGAGTGCGTCAGTATTGAACTGTTATTCTAGAACTTGCCTGGTTATGTATGTCAAGACCACACTATTTGATTTAATATGTCAAAATGATAGAGGCACTTAGGATTAACCCACTCATGCCATGAAAAGCCTACCTCCACGATTAACCCTTAGTAAACCCCTTTGAGCCTAACAAGCCATTCCTTGTATCACCGTCAATATTAACCCTTAACCCATTATTGTTGAAATCCCCTAAATTAATTTGATCCCTATTTTTGTCAAGATTTGAGTTGAATAAATTGCCTAGCTATGTCTTGTTCTTAATAATTAGTCTATCTTATTTGGCTTGTTCTTTAAAAAAAAACATGAATACATATTAATAGTTATCTTTTGTTTGTAAGCTTCATTATTCAAATTCCATAGTCAGAGAAGAAGCTATGTTGTACGCAAGTGATGATTAAATATTTTTCTAGTTAAGTAGTTTTTCAAGTCAATCTCGATTCTAACCTTTTCTTTTAGCTTGTGACCACACCCCCTAACCAAGCCTCGTTACAACCCTCTAAAAACCTTTTAATTGATGTATCATCTCAATTTATAGTGGTGAAGATTTGATTTTCATGCAAGCCTATGGTAATAACTTTTCATATTGACTGATGAGTGCAAATTTCATTGTCCTTAAACACTTCGAGTGACTTGAGTGAATCCTTAGTGAGGATGTTAAACGCTGTGCAATTTTGAATCAATGGTCACTACTTAAATGAAGGGAGATGCCTAAGTTTTTCATGATTAAATATTCAACTTGGAATGTTTGAAGCTTTAATGTTCTTTTGGTTGAATTCTCAATGTATGATTACTTATGAGTTAGTTTGAGATATTATTGATAGGAATTATAAGTTGAGAAAAAAAGGAATTTTTAATTATGATTTGAGGATTTTGCTTGAGGACAAGCAAACGCTTAAGTGTGGGGGCATTTGATAAACCGTAATTTATATATATTTTTACCCTATGCTTAACGCATTTTATGGATGATTTTTCCTTAGAATTAGTGAATTCGATGCTCTTAATGCCTTAAATTCATGTTTTATACTTAGGCAAGCATAAGAGAGCGAAAGGAATGAGAAACGGGCCAAAAACAGAGAAAATGGGCTAAAGTACGAAATCAACACGGCCTGGACCTTCTCACATGGGTAGAACACACGCCCGTGCCAATCTAACAGGCTCGAACATGGCCTGAAGTAATCGAACACGGGCCTGTCACACGGGCGTGTCCCTACCGAGCCTAAGTTGAGTCCAATTCGAAAAAGGCCACTTTTGAGGGTTCTTAGGCATTCCAAAGCCTATAAATACACTCCAGAGGAGAAAGAAAAAGGGGGACGGAGAATAGGGAGTACGGAATTACTCCAATGAAGCCGATTGATCCATCTCAGAAGCTGGATTCACCATCAAGACTGAAGACCTCTCCCAATTTCCCTTCAGGAGTTTTGGGTTTTCTTTATGTTTTGTATTCTTTATTATTCTGAGATGTTTTCTTATTTAGTTATGAACTAAAACCCCTAAATACCTAAGGGGGGTGAAACCTAAGACGAATCTTGTTATTAATTTCTGAATCGTATGATAAATATTTGGCTTGTTCTTAATTATGTGTTCTTAATTCTTGTTTTGGTATTTCAGGATATTGCTTCAAGTTAATGCTCTTAGTTGGAGGAGGAATAGACCCTAGCTAAGAGTGACTTTGTCGTAATTAAGTAGAGTTGATTGCGCGCCTAGAGATAGGGTAACAAGATTTTGCCAAATTAGGGTGAAACCTAATAAGGGAGTCCATAGATCGAGTTAATGTAACCCTAGGGTGTTAATTAGAGAAAAGTCTCGGTTATTCAACCCAGGGATTAAACGTTATTAGTCTTGAATAGGGATAATAACATAACTTAGGGATTTCTACGGAACAAGTTAAATGAATAAATCATCCGGTTCGGAGCCAGAATAACAAGTAAAAGTCTAGGTGGATTTTTTCTTAGGTATTGTCCTAAATCAATCATTTTTCCCAAAAGTAATTATAATAGCCCAAATCTGCCCGAGCCTTAAAACCAAAAAAATAATAAATGAATAAATAAATATTTATTTTAAAAGTCCATTAAGAAGTCCTTGTACAAAGCAAAAAAAAAAAAAAACACTTAGCCCCATAACCCATTACAGAGCCCAAACAGTTGCGGCCCAAACATTTAAAGCTTCAGACCCAGCAACCCATTACATCCAAGCCCAGATTTAAACACTCAGACCCATCTAAACCGGATGATCCAATATCCTTGACCCAAGTATACACGGGGCCCAAAAGGCCCAAAGCAGTAAACGGATCAGCAAACCCTAGGGTTTCCTGAGAAGTTAGGCGCCGCAAAAGGGGATTCTAGATGCTTCGAGGTTCCAAATGTCACGACTTTTCAGGTCCAATGGCCCAATCGTCGCCTTCATCAGTGCGCCGTGACTCCTTGACTTCGCCACTGTGCATCGCGCCACCATCGGCGCGCGAATCACGCCAGAATTGTCAAGCGCTACAATACAGCAGTAGCCCCATTAGAGGGCAGTCATTGATGCTCAAACGAAATCCTCGCGATTCGCCTACAAGAAAAGGAAAGAAAATCACAGTAGACATGCAAAGCAAATACGGAAAGAAATCATAGATTTCTTTCCAAAACTTGTATATCGAGGCTATAAAGCCTTCTTTTCAATCTGTAGAAAAAAAACACAGAAGAAAAATTTACACATGCATAGAGAAAAAAAACAACCAGAGAGATATACCAAAAAATACTGTACACAGAATATTTTTGCAATAATACACCAGAGATTTTTTTACAGGAAATGAAGGTGATATACTTTTTTATTTCTGTTTCATTCTCTTTATTACAAGTTCATGCATATAATATATATTAAAAAACAGAGAAGAAAGATGTACCTTTAGATTAGTCGCGAAAAGCAAAGCTTTTCGGATCCTGACCGCCGTATGTGGCGGAGTTGGTGACGGCTCATGGGGATGAGCACGGAGGTCCGATGAACGGAGCAGACTGGCCTAGGGCCAGAGCTCAGAGGACTGGAAAGAATTTCAGAGGTTTTGTTTTGTTTTTTTCTCACAGGGGATTAAAATGATTTTTGAGGCTGAAGTTCGGGTTATATAGGAGAGGGATGTGACGTCGTTTCGGAATGACCGTTTAGTGACCTAAATGGTGTCGTTTCAAGGCCCAAGATCCGCACGTTGACCCGTGACCCGGGAAGGATCCACGTGTTTTTGACAAAAGGGTTATTTGTGCAATTGATCCATCCGCATTTTCAACATTTGCAATTTCATTTTATTGTATTTATAATTTGCCCCTAATATTTTATGCTTGTTTCAATTTAGTCCTAACAGCTTCTTTAAGGTTTATCCCAAGAACGACATCGTTTTAAGGAGGAGGGTTTAATTACCCTATGAGTCCCTCACATTTTGCGCGCATTTCTCTGGGGTCCCTAATTTATTTTATTTTTTTTAAAATTTTGCCCCATGTAGATTTTAAAAATTTAAAATTAGCCCTATGTTTTATTTATTTTGATAATTATTTATTTTATTTTCTTATATTATATGTTATATGATATTTTTTATTATATGTTATTTATTTTATATATATTATTATTACATATTATTTATTATATATTTTATATATATTTATTACATATTATATTTTACTATATATCATAATATTTTTTTTGTATATTATATTATATACATTATATTATATATTTTTATAATTTATATTATTATATATATTTTTACTTGTAAATTATGTTATACACTATATATTATACTATATTTCTTTACATTACTTTTATTTTATTATAAAGCATACATTATTATTTATTAATTATATATATTTTCAAAATTTTATAAATAAATGTAATTTTAATACTTAGTACATTTTTATGTATAGTTATTATACCATAACTTATATGTATGTATTTTTTTTTTAAAAAAAAAGGGTTCTCTTTTATCATTCTTATATTATTCAACATACTTTTAAATATCTTATTTCTATTTAATTTTTTATTTTATACATTTTTTTACTTATTTATCTTTGTATTTCTCTTATTTTGATATTGTCTAGTTGATTAAATCTTACATATCATTTATATAATGCTGTTTTATAATTATTATTAAAGGTCGTATTTTAGAATTGACATGTATGTTGGTATTATTTTAGGCATGTTTATGTTAAAACGTATGCCATGCATCATTTTTTGTCTATTGATTTATTAAAATGTATGTTGAATTATACCTTATATGTGTATATGCTTACTTATTCATTTTTTTAATGTATGTCGTATTTTTTTTTTGTATGTATGTTTTACATGTTTTAAATTTGCCATGTTCGTTGTTTAAAATCTGTTTAAATTCATGCTTTTACTTACCAATTATGATAATATGCTATCTTGTATGTTATATTCTATAATGTTAATATGATTCCTCATGCATTAATTAAAAACGAGTTCCCAAAGTTTTCAAAAAGAAAAAAGGCAATGTTTGGTGATTGGAAGCTTCAAGAAAAGTAGTGCCCTAACTTACTGGGTTGCAACTTTTCTCGTTGAATTCGAATAGTCAAGCACCTTTCTAAGTGATTTTGAGTTTTCAAAACTTAAACAATTATTTCGAGATTTCAAAACATAGTGTCCTAACTTACTGGATATGGCGTTTTGTTGTTTCGAGATAGAAATTTTCGAAAGACGAGCTTAGTTTCGAAGGTTTTAAAATGTTACGTCTTAACTTACTGAATGTGATGTTTTGACTCGTTTGAAATAAGTGAGCCTTAATTTTCAAAATTGAGACATTCTAATTAAAGAAGGTTTGCATCTTAAAACTTTCAAATTTCCGACATTAAAGACACTGATAATCAATTAGGTACCAATTTTTGGGCGTTACAAGGGTGCTAATCCTTCCTCGTACATAACTGACTCCCGAATCCATTTTCTCGACTTTCGTAGACCAAAACTAATGTTTTAAAACAAAACATTTTATAAGGTGATCCAATCACACCTAAAAAGATTGGTGGCGACTCCCGTTTTCATTTTTCTTAAAGTCGATTCCCATTTTCCAAAACTCGATTTAAAAATGGTTTTTATGTGACTTAGCGACTCTCACGGGACTAATAAGAGAGTCAAGCCGTGTAATTGATTATCTCTTGTTTTAATGTCAGAAATTAAAAATTTTAAAATTTAATCCTCTTTGCATTACATGTGTTTGTATTATTGCATGTATTGCTATATTCTGATGCGCATTGCATTTGCATGACCGTTGTGGTCACACCCTTAAGTGAGAGTGAGAAGCTACGCCTTCGTGAGGTTTTTGCCTCCGTGCAGGATAGTGGATCACTTTCGGGATACATCCGTACCTATGGTTTCGTAAGGTTTTCATCTCCATGTAGCCATAGGAAAATGTATTCCCCTGAGCTGAACTCGATTCAAATGAGCCTATAATGGGTGAGGATCAATGAATCTGCTGGTTCGGTTACCTTAAACTTTAGAACTAAAACCTCATATAGAAAAATCGTAAGAGCTCAATTTGGATAGTGGTACTCTAGATTATCACCCTTATAAGTTATTTATCATATAATACTGAGAATTTGTTTTTTTTTTTTGTTTTGTTGTATCTCATATTACATCTAAAAGGTATCAATTCACGGTCGGTTTCTAAGTTAGGAAATTTTATTATGGAAAACAGACTTTTTCATAGAGTGAAGGGAAACGCTAACATCCATAGATGGTCGGAGCAAACTTAGCTAGGAAAAGTGGATAGCATAACTGTGGGATATATGTTGGAGCTGTTAGACTACACTCGTATCAGTGTCACACAGAATAATCTGCAGGAGCTTAAGGCGATTTGGGATTAGTGGGGCAATGAGACCAAGCAATTATTCTATGGTAATTACGGAGATTTACCCTATTTGTTTGATATTCAGGTTGATGAGTACTTGTTTCGAGCTCTCGCTCAGTTTTGGAACCCAACATACAATTGTTTTACCTTTGGGGAGGTAGATTTAGTGCCTACTGTGGAGGAGTACACAACCTTACTTCAGTGTCCTAGATTTCAGTGTGATAAGATTTATTCTCGAGCTACTTGTGTCCCAACCTTTGGTAAGAAGCTGATAACCGTTACGGGGATGAGCGAGTAGTGGATCTTGGCTAGAATTAAGGAAAAGGGTGAGAGTAAGTGCATTCTGTGGGGAGGTTTGAAAGATCTGATCCAGACACATCCAGACGAGGCGAAGAGGGTAGACATTTTTGCCTTAAGCTTATACAGATTGATGGTTTTCCCCAGGGCCTTGGGATATGTGGACGAGGCGACCACGGATCTCTTCCATCGACTTAGCAAACGGGTCACTTTTGTTCCTACGATTTTGGCGGAGACATTCAGGTTCTTGAATGTATGTAGGAGGGCCAGTGCAGGCAGGTTTGTTGGTTGTGCTCAGTTATTTTTAGCTTGTTCTACAGTGTCGGGTCTTCTTTGAGGATTACTCCCCGTTGAAGGACATAACAGCTTCAACTAGGAAAGTTGATGTTCCTGAAAAAATTGGATAGCGCTACTTGAGAACCTGCAGTCAAAGGATGTGGAGTGGAGGGCTCCATGGATGATTCTTGGTGAGATTCTTTGCCGATGTGGCAGTTTTGATTGGGTCCCTTTGTTGGGAATTTGGGGTGCCATCGGATATGCCCCTTTACTTGTGTTGAGGCAACATAGATTGAGACAGTTCATACCGACAACTTACGGGTTGGTTCAAAGTAAGTTCGTGTATAGAGGAGCTGACTACAAGAGGAAGGTCAGTGAGATCTCTAGTGCTTGGAACAAGACTTGTCGATTAAAGGGAGTAGCTATTAGCCCTGCTACGACTCTAGGGTACGTTGAGTGGAGAGGTAAAAGGATTAATGATAACATCCCTAGGCCAAGCATGGAAGAAGCTCGACTGATGGAGGAATATTTTCAAGTGACGCCCTTGGAGTTAGAAATTATGAAGCAAGAGTTCGAGAGAAAGAGCTTAGAGCTCGAGGAAGAAAAAATATACTTGAGCCTAGACGTCGGCGTTCAAAAGATAGAGGTTGAAAAAGAAAGAAAAGGGAAAAGAAAGATTGAGGAAGATCGAGATGATTTAAAGGAGCATTACAAAAGGGCACAAGTATCCTTGAAGAGAGCGAGAATAGGAGGGTCTTCAGATCAGTTGCGGAAAAAGGTCTGAGAGGAAAAGTCCAAAGCTGAATATTGGGAGAGGAAGTTCCAAGAGATGCAATTACGGAATTTGACCTTAGAGAAAGAAAAACAAGGGTTAAAAACTAAGGTGACTGAGCTTGGGCGATCCCTTTATTTGCAACGAAGTCGTGATTCAAGTAGAGGTAAAGAAGCTAAAAGGCAAAGTTGAGCAGTTGGAATCAGCATTGCAAGATAGTAAGCTTTTTATCGAGCAGCTTGAGGCACGAGAGGATCATTTAAAGGGAGAACTGCGCCAGTCTAAAGAACAAGTCAGAGATAGAGATTACCTTATTGGAAAAGCCATAATTTAGATCCGAGAGGTAGCTGAACACATTCGAGACTTGGCAGTACGAGTTGACGTATTGAGTATGATGCATGAGTTATCGTCGGATATAGGTCGAGAGTTAGCCTTTTTGTTAGATAGATTTAAAACTTTGGGCATTAGGGCGAAAGCATATTTGTAATCCATTTATATGTAAAGATATTCTTTTTCTAAATAAAGTTTTCTAAATGAGATTGAATCGAGATCGATACCTTTTGCATTCATTTGCATCTTATAGCATTTCATTGCATCATTTGCATTCAAAATTATAAAAGACCCTAATTAGTTAAAGTTATTAAAAAGAGAAAGAAAAAGAGAGAGAGAAGAGGATCACGGCTAAGTGAAAAAGAAGTTGAATGGGAATTAACGACGTTCCCTTACATATCCCCGACTTTTGTGTCAGGAGGGATAGCTTACCCGGAGAAGGGGATGTTTGGAAATGAAAATCATCCCATCAATGTCATACATGAGGAAGAGATTGAACAAAGAAACCTTCAGGGCATTCGCCCTTACGAACCGAGAAGTTCTTTAAACAGTTGGACTGCAGAAGAACTTCCTGTAATCTTTAGGAATTTTACGGAGTAATATTCAGAACACTCTTGTTGCTCTAAAGCCTAGGAGTAATGAGATTTCTTTTGAGAAGTGGGCTCATGTTCAGACATTTTTATTTTCAATAATACATACTTTTACTATTTATCCGAGTAAATATTCTTTCATTCTGATTCTTTTGACCTTTGACATTCTTTATAAATTTTCATTTCATGTAAACAGTCATTCTTGAATTCATTTATTCCTTGTATATTCTTTTGTGTGCCTATCATAGATCCCTAGATATCAATGACACGGGCAACGATACTACAGATTCAGAGTTCCTTTTGAGTACGATATGTGTTTAGAGGAATCTCAGTACTTTGAAGGTGACAGAAATTATGACTTGTTTCTGAATTTGTTGAAAATGGTTTTTACCCCATGAAGTGGTGGTAGGAAATATAGCCTTAGAGGAAGGAAAGATTGTGAAATTGGAAATAGCTGAGGAGACAAAACAAGACCTTGTTGAGACTATTATGAGAATTCAAAAATGTGATCCAAAGACGCATACAGGAGGATTTGGAATTGCCAGGATAAACATGAGGTTTTGAGGTACTGTTGGTCCACCATGGGAAGGGATCGCATCAGTTGTACAATAAATGCCAAAATTTAAAGGAGTCAAGACTTACGGGGCATGTATGTTATGGGCCCGAGCTCGTCAAAAGTTTCAAGCTAACAATGACTAATCTTTGTGGACGTCAAGTATTCCATTAAGAGGGGGAGATAGCTTCATATGCTAATATTACAAAGTCAAAAGTCATCCATTTCAAAAAAAAAAAAGATTATATATAACTGCACAATGCCAAAAGTTTGCAGTCTTTTCAAAGATAATGCGCCATACCACAGTACAACAAAGGTTGCCAAAAGAAAAGGAAAAGAAGAAAAAAATAAGTTACAGAAGATGACCGAGACTGGTAAAAATTGGCATAAGAAACTACCGCTTACTCTCTATGCTTACGCTGGGGCAAACACCTTCAATTCCAGTTGTTTCAAAGGTTCCAACTATCATCCTTGGAATGAGTGCATTGTTTGGCTTTCCTGAGCAGTTTGATGTGCCATCAATAGCTACGATGGTTAGCTCCAGGCGGTGGCCATTGATTTCCAACTATGGGGCATCAGGCCGTACACAGTCTCTGAAGCTTAAAATGATAGATTCTTTCTTCAAAACCAGTTTCTGACAAAGTGGATGATGGTATCATGAAGGAAGCTCTCTTAGACTTCTATACAAGTTCAGGGAAGAGGAAACCTGATCAAATCATTATTTTCAGGGATGGGGTTAATGAGTCTCAGTTCAATCAAGTTTTGATCAAGTTATTGAGGCTTGCAAGTTCCTTGACGGGAAGTGGAACCCTAAAGATTGTGGTTATTGTTGTACAAAAAACCATCATACCAAATTTTTCAAGAGGATCTCACGAAAATGTGCTACACATAGTCGCATCATTGACAACAAAGTATGCCATCCAAAGAACAATGATTTTACCTTGGTACCCATGTTGGAATGATTGGAATCACGAGGCAAACCCACTATCATGTTCTCTTAGACTAGGCTGGGTTTTCGGCTGATGATCTACAAGAGTTTGTTCATTCTCTATCCTATATGTATCAAAGGAGCACCACAACCATATTTGTTGTGGCTCCTATTTGCTACGCTCATTTGGCAGCTCCACAGTTGGGGGCAATTTATGAAGATTAGGGATGCTTCAGAAACATCATCGAGTCATGGTGGGATGTATGCTCCGGGAGTAATCTCTATACCTCAGCTTTCCAGGTTGAAGGATAAAGTCAGCAACTTCATTCTTGTCTGCTGAGAATCATTGAACTATCTTTTTGTAGGGTTTGACAAACAACAGCCAGGACTGCTACTGGGGCAATCCCTTTCTCGTGGGTTTATGAATCAAGATTTTTCCTCCAAGCTTTGATGGAGTCAAGAATTGAATACCTCTAGTAAACTTAACTTGAAAGTATTCATCCTAAGCAAATGTACCAAGAATGGATGACACGGACTTATGACAAAGAAGGTTCGTCCAAAAGAATTTTATAAAGGAAACCTTGTGCTGAAAGAGATCCTTCCCATGCAAAAGGATGCCGAATTGGAAAGGGCCATATGTTGCGAAGAGGGCTTTCTCTAGAGGTGCACTGATTTTAACAAGAAATGGATAGGAAGAATTTATCTGGATCCGGTGAATTAGAATTGGTCAAGGAGTACTTTTGTCTGAAGGAGAAGGGAAGCCAAGGTGAAAACCCG
The DNA here is from genome assembly GCA_025698475.1 of Gossypium anomalum. NCBI lineage: Eukaryota > Viridiplantae > Streptophyta > Magnoliopsida > Malvales > Malvaceae > Gossypium > Gossypium anomalum. Next base: position 8,130,873 of record CM046967.1, on the reverse strand, counting down.
CAAAGGGCACTTTGGGACTTCTATTTCAAAAAAAAAAAAAAAGAAAAAAGAAAAGAAAAAGAGAAAAAAATAGAGAGGCCAAGGTGAAAATCTGCAAAGGGCGCCTTGAGACCAAAAGGGTTTTGAGTTGAAAACCTGAAAGGGCAGCTTAAATTTGGAAAGTCATGCAGTGACCTTACTATATCAGATTCGACAAGAAGTGAAGTATGTTACATATCGAGGTATCAACGAATTACTTTGGATCTTTTAAACACATGTTGAACTCAAGAAAGTCTTCATGGAGCTGGTGTATAGACGCTCAAGCGGCGATATCTGGGGCATCTGATTTCTGTCCTATTTACTATCTTTGGATTCTTTTTTTCGCAAAGATATGTTCTCAGGTTAATATTTTTGCATTCCTTCCAATAATTTGTCCAAATCTAATTATCCTCAGGATCAATTTATTTGTCTCCCATTATTCATAAAGTATGTTGCATTGAAATAATGATAGATGAACTAAAATATCTTCACAAACAAAGTTTTACGTATTACTTTGGAAATTTCTAGATAATACAAGAAACTGAAACAAGACAATTGTTTAAGAAATTCTCATATGTATGGGTTGGAGATACTCGAGAGATTTTCTTCTTCAGTCCAAAAGGTGGTTGGACGTTTTAAGCAATATTGATCTTAAGAAAGGATCATTTCATAAACATCTTCAGTGGGTCGTAGCATTTAGGGAATGGTACGGTAGACCAAATTGATAGAGAAGATTCGAGGCATACGAGCAGAGTATGATTGATATGTCGAGAAGAACGAGGTGGAAAGCTCGATGGATGAATGAGTGATGACGTCCGAAATAGGAGTTATTTTCATAAACATTTTGCATCATAATATGTCTAATTAGGAGCATTTGACTCATTTCGATCATGGCATCTTAATTATTTGGCATAAACATAAATTCCAAGAAATCAATTCTACAGGTGGAGTCCCCAGTGGACAATGTAGCAAGATTGATTGAAAATTACAAAATTCAGCGCCTTAACCCCCTAAGCAGTAGGGTAACAGGCTAAAATTACAGATCTTATCTCCATAAGTAGTGGCGGAGCAAATCGACGACGGCTCGCCTTAATCCCCTAAGCAGTAGGGTAACAGGTCAAAATTGCGAATCTTATCTCCCTAAGCAGTAGTGGAGCAGATCGAAGATGCGCCTTAACCCCCTAAGCAGTAGGGTAACAGGTTAAAGTATAGCAGATCTGGCCTTCAGGTGTTCACGCTGAAGCAAATCCAAGATGATTTGGCATCTCTGTATTGTCAGAGAACAAATCGAAGAAACAGATTTGGCATCTCCATATTCGGCAGAGAGTAGATCAAAGACATAGCAGATTTGACCTTTGGATGTTTTCACATCGAAATAGATCCAAGATGATTTGGCATTCTTGTGTTTACAAGGAGCAAATCGAAGACATAGTAGATCTGACCTTCAGGTGTTTACACTGAAGCAGATCCAAGATGATTTGGCATCTCTGTATTGTCAGAGAACAAATCAAAGAAAAAGATTTGGCATCTCCATATTTGATGGAGAGCAGATCGAAGACATAGCAGATCTGACCTTTGGATGTTTTCACATCGAAGCAGATCCAAGATGATTTGGCATTCTTGTGTTTACAAGGAGCAAATCGAAGACATAGCAGATCTGACCTTCAGGTGTTTACACTGAAGCAGAACCAAGATGATTTGGCATCTCTGTATTGTCAGAGAACAAATCGAAGAAACAGATTTGGCATCTCTATATTCGACGGGGAGAAGATCGAAGACATAGCAGATCTAACCTTTGGATGTTTTCGCATCGAAGCAGATCCAAGATGATTTGGCATCCCTGTGTTTACAGGGAACAGATCGAAGACATAGCATATCTGACATTCCTGTGCTTACAGTGAAGCAGATCAAAGATTTTAACATGGCATCCCTATGTTTATAGGGAACAAGTTGAAGATAGCAGATTTGGCATCCCTATTTTACATGGAATAGATCGAAGACATAGCAGATCTGACATTCCTGTGCTTACAGCGAAGCAGATCGAAGATTTCAGCATGGCATCCCTGTGTTTATAGGGAACAAGTTGAAGATAGTAGATTTGGCATTTCCATATTCGACGAGGAGCAGATTAAAGACAGAGTAGATCTAACCTTCAGATGTTTATATTAAGCAGATCCAAGATGATTTGGCATCCTTGTGTCTACAAGAAGCAAATCGAAGACATAGCAGGTCTGACCTTCAGATGTTTATACTGAAGCAGATCCAAGATGATTTGGCATCCTTGTGTTTACAAGGAGAAAATTGAAGACATAGCAGATTTGGCTTTCACGTGTTTACGCTGAAGCAAATCTAAGATGATTTGGCATCTCTGTATTGTCAGGGAACAAATCGAAGAAGCAGATTTGGCATCTCTGTGTTCGACGGAAAGCAGATCGAAAATATCAACATGACAGTCATGAGTTTGCAAGTAGCAGATTGAGGAACCCTGGTCTGATAAAGCCGGGCAAATTTGGCCTTTTTATAAGTCTTTGCTCAATTCCTATTACACAGCAATGAGCAAAGAGGGGCAGTTGTAATAGCCCAAATCTGCCCGGGCCTTAAAACCAAAAAATAATAAATGAATAAATAAATATTTATTTTAAAAGTCCATTAAGAAGTCCGTGTACAAAGCAAAAAAAAAAAAACACTTAACCCCATAACCCATTACAGAGCCCAAACAGTTGCGGCCCAAACATTTAAAGCCTCAGACCCGGCAACCCATTACACCCAAGCCCAGATTTAAACACTCAGACCCATCTACACCGGATGATCCAATATCCTTGACTCAAGGATACACAGGGCCCAAAAGGCCCAAAGCAGTAAATGGATCAGGAAGCCCTAGGGTTTCCTGAAAAGTTAGGCGCTGCAAAGGGGGAATCTAGATGCTTCAAGGTTCCAAATGTCACGACTTTTCAGGTCCAATGGCCCAATCGTTGCCTTCATCAGTACGCCGTGACTCCTCGACTTCGCCACCATGCATCACGCCACCATCGGCGCACGAATCACGCCAGAATTGTCATGCGCTACAATCCAGCACTGGCCCCATCAGCGCGCAGTCATTGATGCTCAAACGAAATCCTCGCGATTCATCTGCAGGAAAAGGAAAGAAAATCACAGCAGACATGCGAAGCGAATACGGAAAGAAATCATAGATTTCTTTCCAAAACTTGTATATCAAGGCTATAAAGCCTTCTTTTCAATTTGTAGAAAAAAAACATAGAAGAAAAATTTACACACGCATAGAGAAAAAAACACCAGAGAGATATACCAAAAATACTATACACAGAATATTTTTGCAATAATACACCAGAGATTTTTTTACAGGAAACGAAGGTGATATATTTTTTTATTTCTGTTTCATTCTCTTTATCACAAGTTCATGCATATAATATATATTAAAAAACAGAGAAGAAAGATGTACCTTTAGATTAGTCGCGAAAAGCAAAGCTTTTCGGATCCTGACCGTCGTATGTGGCGGAGTTGGTAACGGTGCATGGGGCTGAGCACGGAGGTCCGATGAACGGAGCAGACCGGCCTAGGGTCGGAGCTCAGAGGACTGGGAAGAATTTCAGAGGTTTTGTTTTGTTTTTTTCTCACAGGGGATTAAAATGATTTTTGAGGCTAAAGTTCGTATTATATAGGAGAGGGATGCGACGTCGTTTTGGAATGACCGTTTAGTGACCAAAACGGTGTCATTTCAAGGCCCAAGATCCGCGCGTTGACCCATGACCCGGGAAGGATCCGCGTGTTTTCGACAAAAGGTTTATTTGTGCAATTGATCCCTCCGCATTTTCAACATTTGCAATTTCATTTTATTGTATTTATAATTTGCCCCTAATATTTTATGCTTGTTTCAATTTAGTCCTAACAGCTTCTTTAAGGTTTATCCCAAGAACGACATCATTTTAAGAAGGAGGGTTTAATTACCCTATGAGTCCCTCACATTTTGCGCGCATTTCTCTGTCCCTAATTTATTTTATTTTTTTAAATTTTGCCCCATGTAGATTTTAAAAATTTAAAATTAGCCCTATGTTTTATTTATTTTTATAATTATTTATTTTATTTTCTTATATTATATGTTATATGACATTTTTTATTATATGATATTTATTTTGTATATTATTATTATTACATATTATTTATTATATATTTTATATATATTTATTACATATTATATTTTACTATATATCATAATGTTTTTTTATATATTATATTATATACATTATATTATATATTTTTATAATTTATATTATTATATATATTTTTACTTGTAAATTATATTATACACTACATATTATAAAATATTTCTTTACATTACCTTTATTTTATTATAAAGCATACATTATTATTTATTAATTATATATATTTTCAAAATTTTATAAATAAATGTAATATTAATACTTAGTACATTTTTATGTATAGTTATTATACCATAACTTATATGTATGTATTTTTTTTTTAAAAAAAGGGGTTCTCTTTTATCATTCTTATATTATTCAACATACTTTTAAATATCTTATTTCTATTTAATTTTTTATTTTATACATTTTTTTTTACTTATTTATCTTTGTATTTCACTTATTTTGATATTTTCTAGTTGATTAAATCTTACATATCATTTATATAATGCTGTTTTATAATTATTATTAAAGGTCCTATTTTAGAATTGACATGTATGTTGGTATTATTTTAGGCATGTTTATGTTAAAACGTATTGTAACATCTCAAAATAGGGCCTAAATGGAATAGTGATTGCAAAACCACAAATTTGAGATAGAAAAGTTTATTTTGATTAATTTTTATGATTTCTCGAGTGATTAGATGCATGTGTTAGAGTATTGATATTATAGATTGCATATTTAATTTGCCTATTAGGGCTTATTTGTAGAAGTTGCTGTAACAGCCCGATTTAGGGCCTAAACGGAATGATGGTTTTAGAACCACAAATTCGAAGTTAAAAAATTTATTCTGATTAATTTTTAAGGTTTATTTATTGATTAAAATATTGTGTAAAAATATCGTTAAGAAATTTTACTGATAAAGTGCTTAATTGGACTTTTAGGACTAAATCGTAAAAGTTGAAAAATATGTGTTATAATTCATAAGTACTTGATTGAAATGGGAGTTTAAAGAGGAGGTCCTTAAATGGAATTATACCATTATATTTGGTTTGGACAAAAATGGGCATGAATAGGACAAAATTTTAAAGAAAGGCCTTAAGGGCATTTTAGTCATTTGGTAATAAAAGAAATAAAAAGAAAAAATAAAGCCAAAATTGACTCATCTTTTTCATGGAGGCTGAAATTAGCATGGGGGAAGCCATGGCTAGGGTTTTAAAGCATTCCAAGCTCAATAGTAAGTCCGTTCTAGCCCCGTTTTTCAAGTTCTTTACGTTTTGGAATCCCGGTAACTTGATTAAGCTTATGCTAACAATAATTCAACCTAGGGTTCGTATTTGGAAAAATACCCATAGGTGAAATGTGTTTATTTTGATGTTTTATGGTAGAATATGAAGGCTGAAATTATGTTAAACAACTTTTGCTAAGCGGTTTTAGGCAAAAATGAGTAAAACGACTTAATCGGTAAAAGTTGTTATTGTTCATAACTATGTGTTAGAGTGAGAATTTGATGTTTCCATAGAAGAGAAAAATGATCAGCATGTCATAAAACATAAGAATAAGGGATGAAGTTTAATTCCCGAGCCTAGGGGCAAAAGTGTAAATATGCAAAAGTTTAGGGGCAAAATTGTAATTTTTCCAAAGTTTGAGTTAAGGACTGTTTTGAATATTACATTAATTAAATAAGTAAAATATGATGTTTTAGATCCCGAAAAATGAGATTTGAACCTAAAATGGGAGAAAATTTGAAAATCGGGAAAGTTGGTAAAATGGCCGTTTTAGTATCGAGGTAAGTTCATATGTATAATAAGCATTAATTTATGCATGTTTCAATGTAAAATTGATATATTTACTATGATTGCCGAGGTGTTGAAAGTAAGTATAATTATGATGATTTAAATGTTCAATATTAATTCGACATAGAAATGAGAAAATATGTAAGTTTGTATGTAAATAATACATTATCTTTATTACGTTTTTATATTTCAGCATATTTTATGTATTGTAGCTGATTTTTGAGTCATAATTGACTATTGGAAGAATGGAATAAATTATTAGAAAGTGAGATACTTCCTGTTTGAACCTTCAGAATCCAAAGATACAGATGGTATGTAGCTAGGTCACATGTGTAATACGGGATGTATACCATGTGTACAAGAGAGCTACGAGACATTATGAGGTAGCTAGGTCACATGGGTGATACTATGTGTACACCATGTAGACAAGAGAGCTACGAGATAAATGTAGCTAGGTTGCATGTGTGTTCCAGGTGAAGGACACCATGTAGACAAGACATCTACGAGATAAACTGGCTAGGTCACATGGGTGGTACTAAGTATTCACTATGTGTACAAGAGAGCCAAAATTATGTGCACAATCGAGCTAGGTCACATGAGTGGTGCTAAGTGAAGGCCACTATGTGTACAAGAGAGCTTCGATTTTAAAGGTGGGCTGTGTGTGATACCACCGCGTATCTGTTATTATTCCGAAGCGTTCAACTGGGAAATTGATTAAATGAAATTGTGTATGACTTTGTGATGATAAGTGTAAGTATATACGTGTGTAACTTATGAGCAATATGCTCGATATGTGATTGGAAATTTGGAAAGATTGTTATGGGTAAGTGATGAATACAACTGAAGTGTGAAAGATTAAAATTGACAATAAAACTGTTCTAGATAGTTGCAGTGACGTGAATCTAAAAATTTACCAAAAATAGTAGAAATTGAATCAGAGACTGAATGAGATATCAAATTAGAGCTTAATGAGTCTATTTTCATATAACAGAAACAGAGCAAGCAAAGGAATTCTATATTATGAGATATTTAAGTTTTTGAGAGACTGGTTCAGAATGACTACGTGATCCCCTATTCTGAATTGGAAAAATCATTAAAAATTGTAAAAAAATAATTAGGGAATATAATTTATATTTTTGAAATCCTTAATGAGTCTAGTTTCAAATGAAATAAGCGATAACATCCTTTGAATTCTATACGAGGAGAAAATTGATTCGTAGTGAAGAGTGGTCAGAACAGTTGAGCAGTGAAATAGGGGTAATTTCAATGAATAAACTGTACTAATTGGCGAGACTAAAAATTATGAAAATTTTATGGTAAAAATATACATGAATCTAGTTTCAAGAAAAATTAACGGTTTGTAATTTGGAGTTTTTTAGCTCCAGAAATAAATAATTTAGCTACTGGTACTCTGCTAGATAGTTTATTTTAAACCTGTTTATAATTGTAATAGTGAAAATATGTGTGTTTGTGTTGGTAATATTCCGGGAACATATTGTGACTTTGTTTAATGTTTGATAATGTATTGTTTATTAATATTTACATATTTACTTACTAAGCTATAATACTTACTCCCTTTCCTTTTTCCTATAGTGTCACAGATGTTAGCTCGAGTTAGAGGTCGCCGGAGGTTAAATCACACTATCAAACTATTGATCCATATATAAAGGTTTTAAAGTATTTTTAAGTCTTTGGCATGTATGGGGACTCGTTTAATTATTATTAAGTTGCTAGGAGTTGGCCTAAAATACTGACCTATGTTATTTGAAGGTCTCTATTGTATAAAGTCATTTAATGTAGATAGTCTTGAATATGTTTGAAAAGTTTAAAATTGATGAAATTTTATGTCTCGATTTTAAATGATTACAAGTACTCAAGTCCGGTAATACCTCGTACCCTGTTCCGGCATCGGATACGGGTAAGGGGTGTTACATTTAGTGGTATCAGAGCTATAGTTTAGTCGGTTCTCGGAATTACCTAGTTTGTGTAAGAGTTAAGCTATACATGCCGTACTACTACTTGTGATAGTGTGATGCCTCCCGATCCTGGTGAAATAGTTCTGTTGAGACAGAAGTGTTTTCCAACCGAGCTACCATCGACAGTGTAAAAGGGTGTTAAGTAAGTTTGTATAATTTCGTGGATATATTGGTGTACTTAAATTGATCTTGGTGACTTGTGATGATATGTGTGAGATCAAGTGTAAAATGAAATAGACATAAGTTGAGAAATATAGAAAAGTGAAAAGAAACGAAAGTTTACCTCGTTATAAACTCATCCATGTTCGTTTGACATTGACATGATATTATGTGTCTAACTTATTTGACTAAGTGAATGTGATAAATAGATTTACTCAAATTTGTGGAATGTATGTTTGAGTGCATTTGTTTTAAAATATGAATATGTGTGTAAGTCTGTCTAAAGTGAATTATATAACTGTGATAATATTAAGATGAAATGAGACTCGTAAAAGGTAAGAGTACTAGTTCATGATGTTTATGTGATAATGAATGAGTCGTGAATAATAATTTCTCTTGGAATATGAAAGATGAGATGAAAGGAAAGTTTATATTATGATAAGTGTTCATGTTGATTGGCAATTGTGTGATGCTATGAGTGTAACTTGTGAAATTAAATGAATGTTATGAGTAATTCTATTTGAGAATTATGAACACATGTATAAGTGTATTTGTTTGTATAAGATGATAGGAGGGTTGTGTAAAATGAATATGCATGTTGAGTTATTTGAAGCAAATTATATATATGTTGATGAGTGTTAAGTTATATGCATGAATATATAAGAGGCAAGTTAGAAGTGTTACAGCCTCACCCCCTTCCAATAAGATTAATTAACAATGTGATAGCATTTGAGAATGGTTTAATAAATGAACTCGATTCTGAGAAAAGATGACGAGTTAATATGAAGATTTTACGAATTACGAAATATTCTCATTAAAGAAAGATTAGACTTAGTTAATTAACTCATCCAGGTATGATGTTTAAAGTATATGATTGCTGGATTTTTTTCAAAAAAATAAATTTTGATTGTGAATAAGATATTGTAGATTTATTAATGATAAAATTAGATAGAAGAATAATGATTGAGCTGTATTAATAGCTGAATGCAAAGTTTTTGGTTAAAAAAATGAAAGCAAATGTGAGAATTGGAAATAGTTTTCGATTAATATAGAGGTCATACCGAGTTGAAACTTAGTTATATTGGATTTCAATTTGATAGTGGGGTGATTTTGAAAGTACTGCTTTGAAGAAAATTTGTTTGGAGATGTTTAAGAAATTTTGAGAAAAGATATTGAATTTTTTTTCGGTAAGATTTTCGGGGACGAAAATCCCTAAAGGGGGGAGAAATGTAACATCTCGAAATAGGGCCTAAATGGAATAGTGGTTGCAAAACCAAAAATTTGAGATAGAAAAGTTTATTTCGATTAATTTTTATGATTTACCGAGTGATTAGATGCATGTGTTAGAGTATTGATAAGAAATTTTATAGATTGCATATTTAATTTGCCTATTAGGGCTTATTTGCAGAAGTTGTTGTAATAGCCCGATTTAGGGCCTAAATAGAATGATGGTTTTAGAACCACAAATTCGAAGTTGAAAAATTTATTCCGATTAAGTTTTAAGGTTTATTTATTGATTAAACTATTGTGTAAAAATATCGTTAAGAAATTTTACTGATAAAGTGCTTAATTGGACTTTTAGGACTAAATCGCAAAAGTTGAAAAATATGTGTTATAATTCATAAGTAATTGATTGAAATGGGAGTTTAAAGAGGAGGTCATTAAATGGTAATTAGACCATTATATTTCGTTTGGACAAAAATGGGCATGAATAGGACAAAATTTTAAAGAAAGGCCTTAAGGGTATTTTAGTCATTTGGTAATAAAAGAAATAAAAAGGGAAAATAAAGCCAAAATTGACTCATCTTTTTCATGGAGGCCAAAATTAGCATGGGGGAATCCATGGCTAGGGTTTTTAAGCTTTCCAAGCTCAATAGTAAGTCCATTCTAGCCCCGTTTTTCAAGTTCTTTACGTTTTTGGAATCCCGGTAACTTGATTAAGCTTATGCTAGCAATAATTCAACCTAGGGTTCGTATTTGGAAAAATACCCATAGGTGAAATGTGTTTATTTTGGTGCTTTATGGTAGAATATGAAGACTGAAATTATGTTAAACAACTTTTGCTAAGCGATTTTAAGCAAAAATGAGTAAAACGGCTTAATCGGTAAAAGTTGTTATTATTCATAACTATAAGTTACAGTGAGAATTTGATGCTTCTATAGAAGAGAAAAATGATCAGCATGTCATAAAACATAAGAATAAGGGATGAAGTTTAATTCCCGAGCCTAGGGGCAAAAGTGTAAATATGCAAAAGTTTAGGGGCAAAATTGTAATTTTTCCAAAGTTTGAGTTAAGGACTATTTTGAATATTACATTAATTAAATAAGTAAAATATGATGTTTTAGATCCTGAAAAATGAGATTTGAACCTAAAATGGGAGAAAAATTGAAAATCGGGAAAGTTGGTAAAATGGCCGTTTTAGTATCGAGGTAAGTTCATATGTATTATAAGCATTAATTTATGCATGTTTTAATGTAAAATTGATATATTTACTATGATTGCCGAGGTGTTGAAAGTAAGTATAATTTTGATGATTTAAATGTTCAATATTAATTCGACATGGAAATGAGAAAGTATGTAAGTTTGTATGTAAATAATACATTATCTTTATTACATTTTTATATTTCAGCATATTTTATGTATTGTGGCTGATTTTTGATTGGAAGAATGGAATAAAGTATTAGAAAGTGAGATACTTCCTGTTTGAACCTTCAAAATCGAAAGATACAGATGGTATGTAGCTAGGTCACATGTGTAATATGGGACGTATACCATGTGTACAAGAGAGCTACGAGACATTATGAGGTAGCTAGGTCGCATGGGTGATACTATGTGTACACCATGTAGACAAGAGAGCTACGAGATAAATGTAGCTAGGTTGCATGTGTGTTCCAGGTGAAGGACACCATGTAGACAAGAGAGCTACGAGATAAACTGGCTAGGTCACATGAGTGGTACTAAGTGTTCACTATGTGTACAAGAGAGCCAAAATTATGTATACAATTGAGCTAGGTCACATGAGTGGTGCTAAGTGAAGGCCACTATGTGTACAAGAGAGCTTCGATTTTAAAGGTAGAGGTGTGTGATACCACCACAGATATCTGTTATTATTCCGAAGCGTTCAACTGGGAAATTGATTAAATGAAATTGTGTATGACTTTGTGATGATAAGTGTAAGTATATACATGTCTAACTTATGAGCAATATGCTCGATATGTGATTGGAAATTTGGAAAGATTGTTATGGGTAAGTGATGAATACAATTGAAGTGTGAAAGATCAAAATTGACAATAAAACTGTTCTGGATAGTTGCAGTGACGTGAATCTAAAAATTTACCAAAAATAGTAGAAATTGAATCAGAGACCAAATGAGATATAAAATTAGATCTTAATGAGTCTATTTTCATATAACAGAAACAGAGCAAGCAAAGGAATTCTATATTATGAGATATTTAAGTTTTTGAGAGACTGGTTTAGAATGATTACGCGATCCCCTGTTCTAATTTGGAAAAATCATTAAAAATTTTAAAAAAATAATTAGGGGATATAATTTATATTCTTGAAATCCTTAATGAGTCTAGTTTCAAATGAAATAAACGATAACATCCTTTGAATTCTATACGAGGAGAAAATTGATTCGTAGTAAAGAGTAGTCAGAACAGTTGAGCTGTGAAACAGGGGTAACTTCAATGAATAAACTGTACTAATTGGCGAGACTAAAAATTCTGAAAAATTTTATAATAAAAATATACGTGAATCTAGTTTCAAGGAAAATTAACGGTTTGTAATTTGGAGTTCTGTAGCTCTAGAAATAAATAATTTAGCTGCTGGTACTCTGCTAGACAGTTTATTTTGAACCTGTTTATAATTGTAATAGTGAAAGTATGTGTGTTTGTGATGGTAATATTCCGGGAACATATTGTGACTTTGTTTAATGTATGATAATGTATTGTTTATTAATATTTACATATTTACTTACTAAGCTATAATGCTTACTCCCTTCCTTTCCTTTTTCCTATAGTGTCATAGATGTTAGCTCGAGTTGGAGGTCGCCGGAGGTTAAATCACACTATCAAACTATTGATCCATATATAAAGGTTTTAAAGTATTTTTAAGTCTTTGGCATGTATGGGGACTCGTTTAATTGTTATTAAGTTGCTAGGAGTTGGCCTAAAATGCTAACCTATGTTATTTGAAGGTCTCTATTGTATAAAGTCATTTAATGTAGATAGTCTTGAATATGTTTGAAAAGTTTAAAATTGGTGAAATTTTATGTCTCGGTTTTAAATGATTACAAGTACTCAAGTCCGGTAATACCTCGTACCCTGTTCTGGCATCGGATACGGGTAAGGGGTGTTACACGTATTTCATGCATCATTTTTTGTCTATTGATTTATTAAAATGTATGTTGAATTATACCTTATATGTTTATATGCTTACTTATTCAGTTTTTTAACGTATGTCGTATATTTTTTTTTTGTATGTATGTTTTACATGTTTTAAATTTGCCATGTTCGTTGTTTAAAATCTGTTTAAATTCATGCTTTTACTTACCTATTATGATAATATGCTATCTTGTATGTTATATTCTATAATGTTAATATGATTCCTCATGCATTAATTAAAAACTAGATCCCAAAGTTTTCAAAAATAAAAAGGCAATGTTTGGTGATTGGAAGCTTCAAGAAAAGTAGTGCCCTAACTTACTGGGTTGCAACTTTTCTCGTTGAATTCGAATAGTCAAGCACCTTTCTAAGTGATTTTGAGTTTTCAAAACTTAAACAATTATGTCGAGATTTCAAAACATAGTGTCCTAACTTACTGGATATGGCGTTTTGTTGTTTCGAGATAGAAATTTTCAAAAGACGAGCTTAGTTTCGAAGGTTTTAAAATGTTACGTCCTAACTTACTGGATGTGACGTTTTGACTCGTTTGAAATAAGTGAGCCTTAATTTTCAAAATTAAGACATTCTAATTAAAAGAGGTTTGAATCTTAAAACTTTCAAATTTTCGACATTAAAGACACTTGATAATCAATTAGGTACCAATTTTTGGGCGTTACGAGGGTGCTAACCCTTCCTCGTACGTAACCGACTCCCGAATCCGTTTACTTGACTTTCGTAGACCAAAATTAATGTTTTAAAACAAAACATTTTATAAGGTGATCTAATCACACCTAAAAAGATTGGTGGCAACTCCTGTTTTCATTTTTCTTAAAGTCGATTCCCATTTTTCAAAACTCGATTTAAAAATAGTTTCAACAGTAATCTCCCAATTCTATTTTCTGCAACTTCTTAGTTTAATTAATTAGTTAGTTAAAGCAAACCCCTTTATTCCTTAGGCTAGATAATAAAAAGACAGTCATTACTAGTACTTTTAGTCCTTTGGGTTCGACAATCCGGTCTTGCTAAAGCTATACTACTATTCGATAGGTACACTTGCCTACGTCGTGATAATAGTTAGTTTCAAGAATGATTAATTATAAATTTATAAAACTTATCACGGAAAATCATGATCATTTCCATAAACAATATGGGATTGATGTAAAGATAGAACATGATAATTGAATTGAGGTGTAGGTTTAAGAAAATGCCTAATTCGTATTAAAGATTAATATGAATCCACAAAGATTGATTGTCTTTACAAATTAGATCTCTCGAGATAAAGCAAAAACAACTTGAAAATAAATCCAAAAACCTAAAAGAAAGAATACATGAACTGGAATTAAAAGTAGAAAACTATACAAAGGCATTGATGTCCATAACATGTGAAAAATGATCCTATTTATGGATTTTAGGTGGCCGTCGACCTTAACCCTAGATTAGTTGACGTTCCTATGCTTTAAGTTTCCTTATGCAGATAAAAATGCCCCCTGGCTAATGTTACTTTCCGTCTAGAGTCTATGTCGAGACACATCAGAATTGTGTCGCGGAAAAGGATTCAATATACTCCTCTTAGGATATCTTTAGGGGTATGTCGCGACACCTCTATGCTGTGTTGCAACATCGCTCCCTAAGTTGCGACATTGATCATTCTGTGTTGCGACATAATAACCAGCATCTATTTTTTATGCCTTTTAATGGTCTCCTACACACTTACACAGTTCATTAGCTTCCCTTTTGGCCTCATTCGGCCCTTAAGGTCAATAAAAGACTCCATTTGTACATTATATTAAATTTAAGATCCTGCAAAAACATAATTAAAATATAATGAAAATGCTTACTTTCAAGCTCCTAAAGTGCAGAAATTAGTTTAATCTGCTACACCGAATTACGATAGATCAGGTACACGACTTCAAGTTTGAATCCACTATTTATAATGTTATTTATGGCCCTTTTCACATAATTTTAGATTTTTTTAATAGCTAAATCAAGTCATTTTGTAATAATATATGTTTTTACAGTTTAAGTAGTTGACCTAGTTTTTTCTAATAGATTTTATTGTATTTGATAGCTAAAAAAAATGTTATGTGGTTATATAATATGAATCGAGAGTTAATGATGGAATTTTGGGCCGAAACTGCTGCTAAAGTCGCGAACACAAAGTATGGAAGTTAATGATGTTTGTATTCTTTTGGAGCGAAGGAATCTTGATTTTTTTTTTAAAACTCGAATTATTACGGTTTTAAAAAGAGATCTTATTTCTAAATTCTTTCAAACTTTTGACATTAAGACAAAATTATTCAATTTGGTACCAATTTTGGGCGTTGCGAGGGTGCTAATCCTTCCTCGTACGTAACCGACTCCCGAACCCATTTTCTCATGTATTCGTAGACCAAAATGTTTTATAAGGTGATCCAATCACACCTAAAAAGGTTGGTGGCGACTCCTTTTTTTTCAAAAATTTCACTTTTAAAAAGAGGTTTCGACAGCTTGGCGACTCCACTGGGGACATCAAGAGAGTCAAGCCAAGAAAGTGATTATTTTCTGTCTTAATGCCGGAAGTTTGGAAAGGTTTAAAAAGGTTGATCCTTTTTACATGTGTTTGCTGCATATGTTTGTTATCTTGTTGCTGTACACACTGCATTTGCATGACCGCTATGGTTGTACCCTTAAGTGGGAGTGAGAAGCTACGCTTTCGTGAGGTTTTCACCTCTGTATGGGCTAGTGGATTGCTTCCGGGATACATCCGTACCTATGTCTTCGTGAGATTTTCATCTCCGAATGGCCATAGGGAAATGTGTCCCCCTGAACCGAACTTGGTCCATATGAGCCTATAATGGGTGAGGACCGAGGAATCTGCCAGTTCAGGTACCCTTGCTTTAGAACTGAAACGCATATAGTGAACTTTAAGTGCTTACCCCAAGGAGTATAGTGATAGCCTTTAGTAAACTACCCTTATAAGTACTTGTTTATTATACTTTTATATATGATACTAACTTATTTTATTTTGCAATCATTGCATGTCACTCAATATTTAAAGGTGTCGATTCACGGTTAGATTTCTAGATTAGAAAGTTTTGTAATGAGGAATGAATATCTTGATAGAGTGGAGGACAACGCCTCTGTCTGTACCTGGTCAGAGAAAACCCAGTTAGAGAAAGAAGATAGTGTCACCGAGGGGTATACATCAGAGTTATGGGACTTCACTCGTATTAATTTGACACAGAATGAGTTTCAGGAGTTGAGAGACATTTGGGCCCAATGGGATGGCGAGGCTAAGCAGCTGTTCTACCAGAATTATCGAGATCTTCCCTATTTGCTAGACATCAAGGTAGATAAGCATCAGTTTCGAGCTATGGTACAGTTTTGGAACCTAGCTTATAGTTGTTTTACATTTGGAGAGGTAGACTTAGTACCTACCTTGGAGGAGTATACGACCTTGCTTCGCTGTCCAAAAATTCAAGGTAACAAAGCTTATGTTAGGGCTGTTAATCTCCCAACTTTCGTGAAGAAATTAATGATGATTACAGGGATGAGTGAACAGTGGGCTGCAGCTCGAATCCAACAAAAGGGTGATGGTAAATGCATTCCGTAGGTAAGTTTGAGGGATCTAATATTGGCACACCCAGACGTGAAGAGGAGGGTCGATGTCCTGGCTTTAAGTATTTATGGTTTGGTGATTTTCCTAAAAGCTATGGGACACATAGATGAGGCAGTCCTGGATTTATTCAATCGACTAGGTAAGCAGAATACACCTGTGCCTGCAATCCTAGTTGAGACATTTAGATCCTTGAATGCATGTTGGAGAGTTGGGGAAGGTAGATTCATTGGATGTGCACAGTTGTTGTTAGTTTGGTTCCACAGTCACTTTTGGAAGGTTGATAAGGTTCCTTGTTGAGTGTTCTTTAAAGATTATTCTCCCTTAAAGAAACAGCAACTACACCAAGGAGGGATGACATTACAGAGGAAAGGTGGATGGAAATAATTTAGAATTTCTGAGAAGAAGATGTTATGTGGAAAGCCCCTTGGATGGCTCCTAGTGAAATCCTTTATCGTTGTAGAAGCTTTGATTGGGTACCTCTTCCTGGAATTTGGGGAGTTGTCGGTTATGCACCATTACTCGTCCTAAGACAATATAAGGCGGAGCAGTTTATACCAGCAACACAAGGGCTAGCTCAGAGTGATTTTTCATATAAGGGGGATCATTATAAGAAGAAAATGCGAGAAATTTTTGAGGCTTGGAAGAAGGTTTGCTGTATGAAGATTCTGACTAAAGGTCCGGTGACAAATCTTGAATATAAAGGGTGGTTTAGTAAGAGGGTCAATGATAATATCCCTAGACCGAGTTTGGAGGTTGCTCGATTAATGGAAGAGAATTTACGAGTGATTCCATCAGAGTTAGAGGTCATAAATCAAGAGTTCGAAAGGAATAATTTGGAGCTTGGGAGAAAGATAGAGAGGCTTGAAGAGGAAAAGATGTACCGCTTAGACGTCGACGTTTAGAAAATTAAGGTCAAAAAAGTGAGAAAAGAAAAGAGGAAGATTGAGGAAGACTGAGATAACTTGAAGACGCAATATAAGAAGACACAGTTATCAATGAAGAGGGCTGGATTGGAGAAGTCTTCAGAGCAGTGGCAACAAGAGGTTCAAGAAGAAAGAGCCAAAGTTGAGTATTGGGAGAAGAAGTTTCAAAAGATGCAAGCACAGAATCAAGCCCTAGAGAAGGAGAATCAAGGATTAAAAGCTAAGGTGACTGAGCTTGGACGATCTCTTCATCATCACCGAAGTCATAATTCTGCGGTCGAGTTAAAGGCAAGTCTGAACAAAATCGAGGAAATGAAGCACAATATTGGAAGGTTGGAAGCAGCACTACAGAACTGTGAACTACGGATTGAACAGCTCGAGGCAAGAGAAAGACATTGGAAGGAAGAGCTTTACCATTTTCAGGATCAAGTCAGAGATAGAGACTATCTCATGGGAGAAGCCATAGTCCAGATTCGAGAGGTTGCTGATCATCTGCAAGATATGGCAATGCAAGCCAATGTATTAAGTACAAAGTATGAGTCAGTGTCAGATAGAGGTCTAGAGTTAGCTTTGTTAGATAGGGTTAAAACTCTGGGCCTGAGGGCGAAGGCATATTTGTAATCCGTTTTGTGTGAAGATTTTTGTTTTTTAAATAACGTTTTCTAAAAGAAACTGAATCAAAATCGATATCTTGTTGCATTCATGCATTTGCAGCGCATCGCATCATATGCATTCAAATTTATAGAAATACCCTAATTAGTTAAAATTATTAGAGAGAAAGAGAGAGTGAAAAAATCTAGAAGCAACACATCCTTACGGTACACGCGCTAAGACAAAGAATATGGATCAAAGACTTGAGCAGATTCAGAAAGAAATGCAAGAGCAATTGTAAGAACAACTGGCAAAAATCGAATAAGAGATGAATGATCAAATGTTGGAGGCTCAAAGGAATATGATGGCTGAGATGGCTCAGCTGTTGAAGGGGGCGACGAATAAAGGAAAGGCCCCTACGACCATCACTGAAGAAAATAATAAAGATCATCCTCCGGGTTTTACTCCACCTCATGTGCAAACTCAACCTGAAGCATATCTCCGAAGGCTGTCCATCACAATAAGGCCTCAAGATGGGCAAGTCAATGCTTGAATACCCATGAACTTCCAAACTGGCTTGGGATCCAACTCGGGAGATAACCCTACCAATCCAGTCATCCTTGATTTAGATGTAGCTGAGAGGGAGGAAATGAGACTCGAATCATCAAAGCGATTAAAGGAATGTTGCAAATGGTTAGAGGAAATTTAAGGCATTAGAAAATGTTGATAATCGTCAGGGAATTGATGCTAAGGATTGAGTTTGGTCCCGAATTTGGTGTACCTCATAAGTTTAAGATGCCAGAATTCGAGAAGTACAATGGGACTACTTGCCCTGAGACCCATATCACCATGTTCTGTAGACAGATGACTGGCTATGTAAACAATGATCAATTGTTGATCTATTGTTTTCAGGATAGTTTGGTTGGGGCAGCAGCTAGGTGGTATAATCAATTGAGTCGTGCAAGGATCGATTCTTAGAGAGACTTAGCGCAAGCCTTTATGCAGCAATATAATCATGTGACTAACATGACTCCTGATAGAATCAGGTTGCAGAACATGGAAAAGAAGCCTAATGAGAGCTTTAGGCAATATGCACAGAGGTGGAGGGAGATTGCCATGCAAGTTCAACCACCGCTCTTAGAGAAAAAAACTACCATGCTGTTCATTAACACCTTGAAAGCCCCATTCATCACTCACATGATTGGAAGTACCACCAAGAGCTTTGTTGATATAGTTATGGTAGGAGAAATGATTGAGAACGCCATAAGGGGTGGCAAGATAGAGGGGGAAACTGCTAAAAGATCAGCCCCAAGAAGGAAAGATAGTGAGGTGAATAACACGAGTAGTTATAACTCAAAAGCGATTACGGTTAGTCAACCCAGAACAACTGCAGTTGGGCAACAAGATTCCAAAAGCAAGGACCTGGTACGAGACAAAATTCTGAAAAGGTCCCATTTACGCCTATACTAGTGACGTACAGGGAACTTTACCAGAGTTTATTTAATGCGCATGCAATAGCTCCTTTTCATTTAAAAACACTGCAACCTCCATATCCCAAATGGTACGATGCAAATGCCAAATGTGAATACCATGCAGGGATATCAGGGCATTCTATCGAAAATTGCACTGGCTTTAAAAAAGCAGTGGAAAGACTTACCAAAATGGGGGTTGTAAAATTTGATGACACCCCTAGTAATGAGAACCCGTTGCCAAATCATAGTGATCAAGGGGTAAACGCAATTGGGGATACTAGTATGAGAAGGATTAAAGAGGACGTGGCTGAGGTAAGGATGCCAATGAAAATAATCTGGGAAGAAATGGTGAAAAGAGAAATGATAAATTTTGAAGAGGGAAATAAAGGAGCTAGGGACTACTGTGAATTCCATGCAGAAAAGGGACATGAGATCCAGGAATGTGAGGAGTTTAAGGCTTTGATACAAAGCCTTATGGATAATAAGGAGCTGGAATTCTATGAAGTTGGCTCAGATGAGGGACATGTATGTACATTAGAGGGTGGACCAAGGAAACATAGAGTCAACTGGCCAAGAATCATTATTTCTCTACCAAGAAATAATGAAGTTGAAACACAAACGGCACCGAAAGTCATTATCCACAAACCTGTTTCCTTTCCTTATAAGGATAATAAAAGGGTACCCTAGAATTATGACTGCAATGTGACAATGCCGGAGAAGGAGGATATAGCTAGTGTTTCTAAGGAAGTTCAAGATGAGGGTTCTTACACACATAGTGGGAAGCGTTATGATGTAAAAGGCGTCAGATTTGAGCCCGCGAAAGCAAAAAGCCTTTGATAAAGGAAAGGGGACTAAAATACTGGTTAATGAGCCAGTGAAAGAAGAAGAAGCCAGAGAGTTTCTAAAATTCTTAAAACACAGTGAGTACAGCATGGTTGAACAATTGCACAAACAACCAACTCGTATATCAGTGTTGGCTTTGCTTCTGAGTTCAGAGGTACATCGGGAAGCATTAATGAAGGTGCTCAATGAGACTTATTTTACTAATAATATATCCGTCAATAAGTTGGATCGTTTGGTTGGTAATATAAGTGCTGACAATTTCATCTATTTCAATGATGATGAAATACCACCTGGCGGCATGGGATCAGCTAAAGCTTTACACATCACCACTTGCTGTAAGCGGTATACATTGCCGAGTGTGCTTATTGATAATGGATCAGCCTTAAATGTCTTGCCATTATCCACATCAAACAGATTACCCATAGATAGTTCTCACATGAAAACATGCCATAATGTAGTGAGAGCATTCGATGGTACGGAGAGAAAGGTCATGGGAAGAATTGATATTCCTCTAATGATTGGGCCAAACACGTATGAGGTGGACTTTTTAGTGATAGACATTAAGCCCTCCTACAATTGCTTGTTGGGGAGACCTTGGATACATTTCGTAGGAGCGGTGCCCTCATCTTTGCACCAGAAATTGAAGTTAGTAGCGAATGGACGACTGGTCACCATAAATGCGAAGGAAGACATCATAGCATCAGTTTTCAGTGACACACCCTATGTAGAAGCAAACGAGGAGGCCATTGAGTGCTCTTTTCGTTCCTTAGAATTCGTTAATACAAAATTCATTTCAGAGGGGAATAAGGTGCTAGAACCCAGGATATCTTCAAGAAAAGGATTAAGAAGATATCTTCAAGGAAGGATTCAAGTTCCAGAACTAAATGAGAAGAAAGACCGTTTTGGCTTGGGTTTCAAGCTAGATTACAAGCAGAGGAGAAAGGAAATAGAGAAGCGTCAAGAAAGAAGAAGGGCGCGTTTAAGTGGAAGAGAAGTAGAATGGGAATTGATGATGTTCCCTCATATATCCCAAACCTTTATATCAGGAGGGATAATTCACCCTGAGAAAGGGTTGCTTGAAAAAGGAAATTATCACATCAATGCTGTACATAATGAAGAGTCGGAACGAGGAAACCTTGAGGACATTCGCCCTTACGAACCGGGAAGCTCTTTAAACAATTGGTTTGCAGAGGAACTTCCTATATTTTTTAAAGATTTTTCAGAGTAATTTTCAGAACACTCTTGTTGCTCTAAATCCTAAAAGTAGTAAGATTTCATTTGTAAAATAGGCTCATGTCCGGATATTTGCATTTCAATAAAACACAACTTTTGTTATCAATTCAAGTGAATATTCTTTTGACCTTTACATTCTTCTAAATTTTTTCCATTTCATTCATAAAATATAAATAAACGTTCTGAAAATTCATTCATTCTTTGTACATTCTTTCGGACCTCGCAGGTCCTTAAATATCAATGACATGAGTACTGATACTACAAATCCTAGATTCTCTTTTGAGCAAGACCTGTGTTTAAAAGAACTTCAGGATTTTGAAGATGACGGGGATTGTGATATGTCTTCAGATCTGTTGAGAATGGTGAAACAAGAGGAAAAAAAAATCCTACCCCGTGAGAAAGAGGCAATAGAGAATGTAGCCTTGGAGGAAGGGAAAGAGGTGAAAATTGACACACATATTGCTAAGGAAACAAAACAAGGTCTTGTTGAGTTGCTACATGAATTCAAAGATATATTTGTATGGTCATATCAGGATATGTCGGGATTGAATACTGATATCATGGTGTATCATCTTCCCATAAGACAAGATTGCAAGCCAGTGCAATAAAAATTGCGAAGGATGAGGCCTGATATTGTGTTGAAAATAAAAGAGGAAGTTAAGAAGCAGTTTGATACTGGATTCCTACAAGAAGTTAAGTACTCAGAATGGGAGGCTAATATTGTGCCTGTCCCTAAGAAGGATGGGAAGGGACGAATGTGTGCCAATTTTCCTTTACCGCATATTGATACTTTGGTAGACAATACAACGGGATATTCATTGTTCTCATTTATGGACGGTTTCTCAGGGTATAATTAAATAAAGATGCATCCTGAAGACATGAATAAAAATACCTTCATAACATTATGGGACACCTTTTGTTACAAGGTAATGCCCTTTGGGCTGAAGAATGCAGGAGCAACATACCAAAGGGCTATGGTGACCTTGTTCCACGATATGATGCACAAAGAGATTGAGGTGTATGTTGATGATATGATTGCTAAATCTCGAACAGAGGAGGAGCATATTGAAGTCTTGAGGAAGTTATTCATGAGATTAAGAAAGTTTCAGTTGAAGCTTAATCCGGCAAAGTGCACCTTCGGAGCTAGGTCGGGGAAATTACTAGGCTTTGTGGTCAGCGAAAAGGGAATAGAACTTGATTCAGACAAAGTTAGAGCCATACGAGATTTGCCTCCGCCACGTACTCAGAAGGAAGTTTGGGGTTTTCTTGGAAGGTTAAATTATATTGCTCGGTTTATTTCACAATTAACAGAGAAATGTGATCCTATATTTTGCATTCTTAGAAAACACAACCAAGGTACTTGGGATGAGGAATGCCAGAATGCCTTTGATAAAGTCAAGCAATACTTGTTAAATGCTCCAGTACTATCTCCACCTAGTCCAGATAGACCATTAATTCTGTACTTATCAGTGTTTAGTAATTCTATGGGATGTGTGCTTGGTCAACATGATGAGTCAGGAAGAAAAGAGAAAGCTATATATTACCTTAGTAAGAAATTTACTGAGTGTGAAATGAGATATTCGCCAATTGAAAAATTGTGTTGTACTTTGATTTGGACGACTCGAAGGTTGAGACAATATATGCTATATCATACGACTTGGCTAATTTCAAAACTTGACCCGTTAAAATACATGATGGAGTCAACAGCCCTAATTGGAAGAATGGCAAGATGGCAAGTATTGCTTTTAGAGTTTGATATAGTCTATGTGAGTCAAAAGGCTATAAAAGGAAGCGTGATAGCAGAACTTCTGGCTAGCAAAACTCTAGAAGATTATGAGCCATTGAGCTTTGATTTCCCTAATGAGGAGTTGATTATGTGGCAGCTATTGAAGAATATCCATGGAAGCTGAATTTTGATGGCACATCCAACGCGGTAGGGAATGGAATTGGGGCAGTCTTGGTATCCTCAAATGGTTATCATTATCCGTTTACGTGTAAATTGGATTTTGACTGTACAAACAATATGGCCGAGTATGAAGCATGCATCACGGGGACTCGAGCGGCCAAAGAGCAAAAAATTAGAACTTTGGAAGTATATGGAGACTCTGCGTTGGTAATTTATCAGCTTAGAGGTGATAGGGAGACAAGGGACCCCAAATTGATTAATTATCGAAGGGTAGTTTTGGAGTTACTTGAAGAGTTTGATAACATCACTTTTAGTTATCTCCCACGGGATGAAAATCAGATGGCGGACGCTTTGGCAACATTGGCTTCCATGATTAAAGCCAATAAAAAAGAGGATGTGAGACCAATTCAGATGAGCATTTCTGAGGTTCCAGCTCATTACTATAACATCGAAGAAGAGGAAAAGGATGACTATCCTTAGTATCAAGATATATTACGGTATATGAGAAATCGTGAATATCCTGAGCAGGCAACTGAGAATGACAAAAGAACTTTGAGGAGGTTAGCCTGCGAATATGTACTAGATGGGGACATCATTTGTAAAAGAAGGAAAGATCAGGTACTTTTGAGATGCATCGATGTTGTGGAAGCTAGACAAATCCTGGAAGAAATACATGAGGGAGTTTGTGGTACACATACTAGTGGCTTTACGATGGCAAGACAAATCATGAAGTTTGGATACTATTGGTCTACTATGGAAGGAGATTGTATCAGCTATGCTAAGAAATGTCATAAATGCCAGATATATGGGGACAAGATCCATGTACCACATTCACCCTTACATGTTATAACTTCTCCATGGCCCTTTTCCATGTGGGGCATGGATGTCATTGGCACTAAAAGCTTTGAATGGGCATTGTTTCATTTTCGTGGTCATTGACTAATTCACGAAATGGGTAGAGGTAGCTTCATATGCTAGTGTCACCAGGTCGGCAGTAGGTCGTTTCTTGAAAAATGAGATCATTTGTCGATATGGAATGCCTGAGAGGATCATATCAGACAATGCGTTAAACTTGAACAACAGCACGATTGTGGAAGTTTACAGCCAATTCAAGATCAAACATCATAATTCATCTCCATATCGCCCAAAAATGAATGGGGCAGTGGAAGCTGCCAACAAAAACATCAAGAATATAGTAGGGAAAATGACTGAGACCTACAGAGATTGGCATGAGAAATTACCATTTGCACTCCTAACTTATCGAACGTCCGTCAGAACCTCTACTGGGGCAACTCCTTTCTCGTTGGTTTATGGGATGGAAGCAGTGTTACCCATTGAAGTGGAAATACCTTCTCTTCGAATATTGTCAGAGATAAAGCTAGATGAGGCAGGATGGATACAATCGCGGTATGACCAATTGAACTTAATTGAAAAAAAGAGGCTAAGGGCTATTCGTCATGGCCAGATGTATCAGAAACGTATGATGTGAGCTTATGACAAGAAAGTTCGTCCAAGAGAATTTCACGAAGGGGATCTTATACTGAAAAAGATTCTGCCCATACAGAAAGACTTTAGAGGAAAATTGATGCCAAATTGGGAAGGGTCGTATGTTGTGAAGAAGGCTTTCTCTGGTGGTGCACTGATTTTGACAGAGTTGGATGGGAAGAGTTTACCCAATTCAGTGAATTCAGACTTAGTCAAAAAGTACTTTTTCTAAAGATAAGGGAAGCCAAGGTGAAAACCCGCAAAGGTTGCTTTGAGACTTCTAAAAAAAAATAAAAAAATAGAGAGGCCAAGGTGAAAACCTGCAAAGGGCGCCTTGAGACCAAAGGGGTTTTGAGTTGAAAACCCTAAAGGGCTGCTCAAAATTTGAAAAGCATGCAGTGACTTAGCTATGCTGGATTCAACAAGAAGCGGAGTGTTACATACTGGGGCATCAACAAAGTACTTTGGATCTTCTAAACACATGTTAAACTCAAAACAGTCTTTATGGAATTTGTATCCAGAAGCCCAAGCTGCGATATGTTGGACATCGAATTTTTGTTCTGTTTACTATCTTTGGATTCTTTTTCTTCTCAAAGATATATTCTCAGATTAATTTCCTATTGTATTCTGATAATTTATCTAATTATTCTCAAGATCAAATTATTTGCCTTCCAAAGTGTGTTGCATTGAAATAATGATTGATGAACTAAATATTTTTACAAATGAAGTTTTGCATATTACTCTGGAAATATTTAAGAGAATACGAGAAACTAAAACAGAACATTTGTTTGAAAAATTCCTATGAGTGAGGGTCAGATGCATTCGAGAAAATTTCTTCAGTCCAAAGGATAATTGGACAAATCAAAGGATTCAAATTTAGGAGAGGATCGTCTCCAACAGGTCGTAATACTCGAAGAATAGTACAATAGGACTAATCTGATTCAAAACATAGGAGCAAAGTATGATTGATACTTTGAGTAAAATAAAGGTGGAACTTTGATGAGTGAATAAGTAAAGACATCTGAAATAGGAGTCATTTTCATAACATCTTGCATTATAATATGTCTATTTAGGAGCATTTGACTCATTTCGATCGTGGCATCCTAATAATTAGGCATAAGTACATACGCATTCTACAGGTTATGTCCCTTAAGGGGCAATGTAGATCGAAGATAGTAGATTTGGCGCCTCTGTATTGACAGAGAGCAGATCGAAGATAGTAGATTTGGCGTCTATGTATTGTCAGAGAGCAGATCGAAGATAGCAGATTTGGCATCTTTGTATTGTCAGAGAGCAGATCAAAGATAGCAGATTTGGCGTCTCTGTATTGTCAGAGAGCAGATCGAAGATAGCAGATTTGGCGTCTCTGTATTGACCGAGAGCAGACCACTGATAGCAGATTTGGCACCCCTGTATGGACAGAGGGCAGATCACCAATAGCAGATTTGGCGTCTCTATATTGACAGAGAGCAGATCGAAGATAGTAGATTTGGCGTCTATGTATTGTCAGAAAGCAGATCGAAGATAGCAGATTTGGCGTCTCTGTATTGTCAGAGAGCAGATCGAAGATAGCAGATTTGGCGTCTCTGTATTGACAGAGAGCAGACCATCGATAGCAGATTTGGCATCTCTGTATGGATAGAGAGCAGATCACCAATAGTAGATCTGGCGTCTCTGTATTGACAGAGAGCAGATCAAAGATGACAGATTTGACGTCTTTGTATTAGACGGGGAGTAGATCGAAGATAGCAGATTTGACATTCTTAGTTTACAATGAAGCAGTTTGAAGCTATCAGAATATCTTTTGAAGAAGATGAAGGTCCAGATTTTGAGACTTGGTCAGGCCGGGCAAAATTAGGTCCTTTTATAGTCTTTGCTCTATTCCTATTACACAGTAATGAGCAAAGAGGGGCAGCTGTAATAACCTAAGTTTGCCCGGCCCAATAAATAAAGAAACAAAAACAAAAATAATAAAGCCCTTTTACAGTCCAAATGGGTGGTCCAATTAGTTTAAAAACCCAAATACCCGGTTACACCTAAGCCCAAGCACCTAAATTCATACATACGGCCCAAATAGCCCAATAAGTTAGCAGAAGATAGAAGGCCTAGGGTTTTAGAAACCCTAGGCGCCGCAAACACTCCAACTGTCATGCCTTTTCGTCTCACGTCGTTCCAGTGACCCTCCATCAATGTCTCCACTGGCGTCGTGACTCCAGCCTTGTATCACGCCGTGATCAGTGCACAAATCAACGCCAGCGCACTCCTCGCCGTGAGATTCTTGATGGTACCTGCAAAAGGGGAAAGAAGTACAGCAGAAACGAATGCAAATATGGCAAGAAATAAAATCAAGGATTGTAAATTTATTTTCAATGGCTATAAAAGCCCGAATCAAGAACGATGTAAGGCCACATTTTTTTGATATATATACATATACAGAAAACCATGTTTTTTTTATATATATACATATACAGAAAAAGACCAAATAGTTAACTGAAGAAACAGAGGTGATTGATCTTATCTTTTTTCTTTTATTCAGAATATATGCATATAAAAAGAAACCAAGAAATAAAAAAGGTGGTTACCTTTCTGCTCGCTGTAAAATGCAAATTTTTTCTTGAGTTCCGACCGCCGTATATGGCGGAGTCGGCGGTGGCGCTTGGGCGCTTGAAAGCCCGATAACGGAGGCTCGACAGAGCTCCGAGGGCATGCTCTCCCTCCCTTTCAGAGCATTCTTTCTTTTTTTTTTTTTTTGAATAGGTTAAAAATGAACTTTGGGGGCTAAATTTGGCTTTTATAGCCTTATAGAAATGACGTCGTTTTGCTTAAAACGATATGCTTCAAAACGGCGTCGTTTCAAAGCTTAGGATCCGCGTGTTGACTCGTGACCCGAATAGGATCTGCGTGTTTTCGTTTAAAAGGGAAATTGCCCAATCGATCCTTCCGTATTTTTAAAATTTATAATTTCATTTTATTTTCATTTTAAATTGGATCTAACCTTTTATATTTATTTCAATTTAGTCCCAATGGCCATTAAAATCTGTTCTGAAGAATGACGTCGTTTTTTGGATTAGGGCTAATTGCCCAGTGAGTCTCTCAGATTTTAGTGTACATTTCAATTAGACCCAAATTTTTCATTTATTGGTAATTAACCCTAGATTTTTTTAAATTAAATTCAATTTTAATCCCTTTTTTATATATATTTAATTTATTTTAAATACTATATGTATTATTTATTTTTATACATTAGTTATATGTAAGAATGGTATATATATTATTTTTTATTTATATATTATTTATACTATTATATTTTTTTTATAAATTTTATTATATGTTATACATTTTACTTTATATATTATTTATTTTACTATATTTATATATGTAAATTATTACGTATTATATTATTTTTATTATTTATTATATTATTTTTATATCATTTTATTATTAACTATTTATTATGTATAATTAAAAATTTTGTAAATTATTATTGATATTACATTTTCATATGTCATTATTTAGAGTGTAGTATGTAATGTTCTAAATTTTAATATGAAATTTTGTTCCTATTTAACATATTAATATTTTTATAAATATATTAAGTTATTAAATTATACAATAAATTTATGTATTAACTATTGTTTTAAAAATTTTCCTTTATTATTTATATATTAAATATTTTTTTACCTCATTTATTCTTTTTAAATTTGTATTTAGATTTTATCCCTTTTTACGTACGTAATTTGTTTGTTTATTTTAGTATCCTTTTTGTATTTATTTAATATTGTTTTAGTATGCTAATGTTATCTCACCAACTATTTGTTATTTATATATCTGCTGTTTATCATATTGGCATAAAAATTGATTATTTATATTATTTTAAGTTATATTTGCATAAAATATTGTTATATAATTTATATTGTTATACTCATTATGTCATATTTTACATAAAATATTATTATGTGTGTATTATGTAATCTATATTGTTATGTTTATTGTTTCTGTGATTATATTTGCATGAAATGATAATGTATATTATGGAATTTATGTCATTATTTATATTATATTTGCAAGAATTGTTAAAGTATGTATCATATAGTTTGTATTATTTGGTATCGATGCCTTGTAATCTGTTAAATACATCATTGTCATAAAATTTATATTTCATTCAATCCAAAAGAATTTTAAAAAAATAAGGTAATGTTTTTGGTATTTAGGAATTCGGAGGGTAGTGCCCTAACATGCTGGGTTGCGATTTCCCGTTTGTCTAAATGTCTAAAATATCCTTCTAAATAAATTTCATAAATATCGAGATGATTTCAGTTACGAAAGTTTAAAAATATCATGTCCAATCATGCTGGATGTGATGTTTGTATTCTTTTGGAGCGAAGGAATCTTGATTTTTTTTTAAAAACTCGAATTATTATGGTTTTAAAAAAGAGATCTTATTTCTAAATTCTTTCAAACTTTTGAAATTAAGACAAAATTATTCAATTTGGTACCAATTTTGGGCGTTGCGAGGGTGCTAATCCTTCCTCGTATGTAATCGACTCCCGAACCCATTTAGTCATGTATTCGTAGACCAAAATGTTTTATAAGGTGATCCAATCACACATAAAAAGGTTGGTGGTGACTCCTTTTTTTTTTCAAAAATCTCACTTTTAAAAAGAGGTTTCGACATTCATCATCAAATAACATTAATATATTCGATCACAAAGCCATTAAAACCAATCTATCTTTATACATACTTTCAATTTATAATACTCATCACATAGAATCGATGCTCACCTACACAAACTTGAGCTATACATCATAGTTGTTCATCAAGAAATTTGTAGCTTTAATTTATTCAAC
Source organism: Gossypium anomalum (assembly GCA_025698475.1). Classification (NCBI taxonomy): domain Eukaryota; kingdom Viridiplantae; phylum Streptophyta; class Magnoliopsida; order Malvales; family Malvaceae; genus Gossypium; species Gossypium anomalum. Next base: position 8,101,483 of record CM046967.1, on the reverse strand, counting down.
CATTTTCGATCTACTCAAATAAATCTCACACCTAGTGCTAATGTTTACTCGGAAAATATATACACAATTTGCACACTTAGTGCTCAATATTTAAACTCGCACACTTAGTGCTCAATAACCACATTCGCACACTTAGTGCAAGATTCACATCCATAATCGTTTACACTCGCACACTTAGTGCCTAAATTCTATTACTCAATACACATCAATTTAAATTCATCAATTTCTTTTAAACTCGGCAACATCAATCTTTCATGTAATTGATTTCAGCTCTTCTACTTAATTTGATTTAAATTTATATCAACAGCAGCACAAAAATTTGCTTAATAACTTACCTCGGATATCAACGGACAGTTGAGTTCGACTACTCAACGATTTTTTATTTTCCCCGATCCACGTCTGATCTTTTTGGTTCTTGATCTAAAAAGCTCCAAATTAAGCTCATTCAAATAAAACTTCATTCATTTAAATCCAAATACACATAATTGAGCAATTTACCAATTCACCCCTAACATTATGCACTTTTACAATTTAATCCAATTTTTACAAAACACCAAATTTGAAGAATTTGCATGTACAATGCTAAGGCCGAATGTTCACTAGGCTTATATAAGTCTTCCCATTTCACTAATTTCACAATCTAATCCTTCAATTTAATATTTTCAAAATTTAACCCTAAATGCTCAAAATTACCAAAAATTCCAATACAAAAAATGTTAATCTAACACATTTATTTTATTTTTTTACATCAAACATAAATTTCATCAAACTATTAACAATGACACTTCATGAATACATAATCAAGTTCAAAATTTCAAGCATGGGCTTTATAATATTCATAGCAACGATATCAAAAACGTAAAAATTAATAAAAACCGAACTCAAATCACTTACCTAATTGAATTTACAAGGACCGAAAATACCAAATCTTAGACTTTCCTTTCTTTCTCTTAGTTTTGGCCAAATAAGAACAAAAAGATGAACACTTTCATCTTTTATCAATTATAATATATTAATATATATTAAAATATATCATAATGTCATAATATATAATAAACAATTCAAGTTACTATTTCATGCATATTGGTCGGTCACTAATTCCTAATTATGGCCAAATTGCAACCTTAATATTCCATAGTATAAAAACATTCATAATTTGGCCCTTATACATTAACCCTTAAATTTTTCATTTTACGCGATTAAACCCTTTTTCATCAATCGACCTCCAAACATTAAAATTTTTAAACGAAACTTTCACAAAAGCAACTTCAAACATTTTAATCATAGAAAATAATATTTTAATATTATTCTGACTCGAATTCGTGGTCTCGAAACCACCATTCCAAATAGGGTCAAAATTGGGCTGTTACAACTCTCCCTCCCTTAGGGATTTTCGTCCCCGAAAATCTTACCGATAAATAGGTTTGGATAACGTTCTTTCATCGAATCCTCAAGATCCAAAGTTGCTTCCTCAACCCCATGCTTATGCCATAGCACTTTCATCAACGAGATTTTCTTATTCCTTAACTCTTTCACTTCGCGAGCCAGAATACGGATCGGTTCTTCTTCATAAGTTAAATCGGACTGAATCTCAATCTCGGATGGACTAATCACATGAGAAGGATCGGATCTATACCATCGGAGCATCTAAACATGAAAAACATTGTGGATCTTTTCTAGCTCAGGTGGCAACAGTAATCTATACGCAACCGGCCCAATCCGCTCTACAATCTCATACGGCCCAATAAATTTTTGGCTCAACTTGCCTCTGCGACCAAATCTAAGTATTTTCTTCCATAGCGAGACTTTCAAAAATACTCGGTCACCTATCTGAAATTCTATGTCTTTTCGCTTCAAATCCACATATGATTTCTGACGGTCTAACGCTGCTTTCAAATTCTATGATATTTACGACCATACAAAGCTTCATAAGGTGCCATCTTGATACTCGACTGAAAGCTATTATTGTACGCAAATTCGATCAGGGACAAGTATCTTTCCCACGTACCCTCGAACTCGAGAACACAACATCTCAACATATCCTCGAGTATTTGAATGATTTGATCGGACTGACCATCCGTCTGGGGGTGGGAAACAGTGCTAAAATGTAATTTTGTACCTAGTGCATCTTGCAGTTTCTTCCAAAACCGCGATGTAAATCTCAGATCTCTATCCAAAACAATAGAAATAGATACCCCGTGTAATCGTACAATCTGAGAAATGTATAATTCAGCTAGCTTATCGAGCGAGTAATTTGTACGGACCAGAATAAAGTGAGCCGACTTCGTCAATCTATCAACAATAACCCAGATTGCATCTTTCTTGCTCAGTGTTAATAGTAAACCAGATACGGAATCCATCGAGACTCGATCTCAGTTCCATTCTGGTATCATAATCGGCTGAAGTAATCCTGATGGTACCTGATGCTCGGCTTTTACTTGCTGACATATCAAACATTTCGACACAAAGTCTAAAATATCTCTTTTCATACCGAGCCACCAGTAGTACTGTTTCAGATCATTATACATCTTCGTGCTACCCGGATGAATAGACAATCTACTATTATGAGCTTCATTACAAATCATCCGAATCAACTCAGGATCCTTTGGTACACATATTCGATTTCTGAATCGCAAACATCCCTCAGCATCAACCTGAAATTCCGAGTCAGCAATCGAATCACAATAATTCCTTTTTGCTATCAAGTCATCATCAACTTTTTGAGCTTCGCAAATCTGCTGAACAAATAATGGTCTTGCTTTTAATTCTGCTATAATTGCACCATCGTCAGTCAGAGCCATATCTGCATTCATTGCACGCAGAGCAAACAGTGATTTTTGGTTTAGGGCATCAGCAACTACATTAGCCTTTCCCAGGTGATAATCAATCACAAGCTCGTAATCTTTAAGCAACTCTAACCATCGTCGCTGTCTCAAATTTAAATCTTTTTGAGTCATCAAATATTTGAGACCTTTATGATCAGATAAATATGACATTTTTCACCGAACAAATAATGACGCCATATCTTCAAAGCAAATACTATAGCGGCCAATTCGAGATCGTGTTTCGGATAGTTCTTTTCATGTGGCTTTAACTATCTTGAGGCATAAGCTACAACTTTGCCTTACTGTATTAGAACACAACCCAAACCATTCAAGGATGCATCACTAAAGATAATGAACTCTTTACCCGATTCCGGTTGAATAAGCACTGGAGCTTTAGTCAACAAAGTTTTCAATTGGTCGAAGCTTTTCTAACACCTTTCTGTCCACTCAAATCTAATATCTTTTTGAAGTAGCTTTGTCATCGGAGTTGCAATCATTGAGAAACCTTTTACAAATCGCCTATAGTAACCAACAAGTCCTAGAAAACCCCAAACTTCTGAAACATTTCTCGGGGGTTTCCAATCAAGTATAGCTGAAATCTTACTCGGATCAACCTGTATTCTCGATGCTGAAACCATATGCCCTAAAAAGCTAACCTCGTGTAACCAGAACTCATATTTATTGAACTTTACATACAACTGTTTATCTCGCAAAGTCTGTAATACCAATTTCAAGTGCTCGGCATGCTCAATTTCATCACGAGAGTAGATCAATATATCATCAATAAATACAATTACAAACCGATCTAAATACTGTTTGAAAATTTGGTTCATCAAATCCATGAAAACAGCAGGTGCGTTAGTAAGTCCGAAAGGCATCACCAAAAACTCATAATGTTCGTATCTTGTTCGGAAAGCAGTCTTAGGCACATCAGAATCTCTAACTCGCAACTGATAGTAACCCATCTCAAATATATTTTTGAAAATACCGAAGCTCCCTTTAATTGATCGAACAAATCATCAATGCGTGGCAACGGATATTTATTCTTTATGGTCACTTTATTGATTTGTCGATAATCAATGCACATTCTCATAGTTCCATCCTTCTTTTTCACAAATAAAACTAGCGCAACCCAGGGAGAGAAACTCGGTCGTGCAAAACCTCTATCTGTCAGCTCCTATAACTGGGCTTTTAGTTCTTTTAATTCAGTAGGTTCCATTCGGTACGGAGCAATCGAAATCAGAGTCGTTCTCGGTACTAACTCAATACCAAACTCTACCTCTCGAATAGGCGGCAATCTCAGTAATTCTTCAGGGAACACATCCAGATACTCGCACACCACTGGTATAGATCCAATCTTCTTTTCAGTTACTTTACTATCAAGCACATATGTAAGGTAAGCTTTGCAACCCTTTCTCACATACTTCCGAGCCCATACAGAAGATATCATTGCTGGTAAACCATTCAGATCAGTAGACTCAATTCGTATTATCTCATCATTCTGGCACCGCAAATCAATAGTCGTTCTTTTACAATTCACTATTGCATCATGTACTGTTAACCAATCCGTTCCCAGAATTATATCAAACTCATCAAACGGAAATAGCATTAAATCAGCCGTGAAACATGAATCTCATATCATCAGAGGGCAGTTCTTACACACTTTATCAACTAACACACATTGACCCAAGGGGTTTGAAACCCGAATCACAAACTCAGTAGACTCAACAGGTAAAGTCTTACTAGATACTAATGTTTCACACACATAAGAATGAGTTGAACTGGGATCAATTAAAGCAATTACACTAATATTATAGAGAGTGAATATACCGATAATAACATCAGGGGATGAGGCCTCCTCTCGAGCGCGAATGGCATATGCTCGGGCAGGTGCACGAGTCTCGGTTTGAACTGCTGTGTCTGAAGCCCCTCTCTGTGTACCACTCCTACCTCCCGTGTTCCTGGGTGGTCTACCCCTAGCTACAGTGCCACTCGATCTCACACTCTGAATATTATCTTTCTCAGCTGGTTTCGGGCAATCCCGAATGAAATGATCTCGTGAACCACATCTATAACAGACTCTATTGTTGTATTTTCCCCAGCATTCACCCACATGCCGTCTTCCACATTGCTGACACTCGGGTTTATCCGGTCGAGTATTACCAACACTGGTAATTGAAGTGGCTTGTGAATTCACTGAGGGTCGATCTCGTATAGAAAGTCCAGCAGTAGTCTTAGCTCGGTTGCTATCATCTCTGAACTTCTTTGATGATGACTGAAAAGTCTTAATCATTGATCTCTTGCGGAAATCTCTAGCTTCGAACTCAGCTCTTCTTTTCTCTTTTTCAAGCTCTTCAGCTTTGCAAGCTCGTTCGACAAGTACTACGAACTCTTTAATTTCAAGTAGGCCAACAAGCAATTTTATGTCTTCATTCAGCCCTTCTTCAAATCTTTTAAACATAGCAGCTTCAGTCGAAACACACTCTTGGGCATATCGACTGAGTCTCACAAATTTTCGCTCGTATTCAGTGACAGTCATGCAACCCTGTTTAAGCTCGAGAAACTCTTTACATTTCTGATCTATAAATCTTTGACTGATATATTTCTTACAGATTTCAGCTTGAAAGAATTCCCAGGTGACCCGCTCTTTCGGCATAACCGAAACCAAAGTATTCTACCAATGATAGGCAGAATCGCGTAACAAAGACATGGCACATTTTAGACACTCATCAGAAGTACATGATAGTTCTTCAAATACTCGGATAGTGTTATCGAGCCAAAATTCAGCCTTCTCAGCGTCGTCATCATCTGTGGCCCTAAATTCTTGGGCCCCGTATTTTTTAATTTTATCAATAGGGGGCTTATTTAATCTCACAAGATCAATAGTCGGAGATACCACAGGCATCGGAGGTGGGTTATTCGGGTTCAGGGGTTGTTGAACAGCCGAATTTGTGCGAATATATTGAGCAAACCACTCATTCATCACATTATAAAAGGCTTGTTTAGCCCCATCATCATGGTTACTTGCTTACGGTCGAGAATCAATTAGCATTGTCCCTTGCGCAGGAGCAGGTGCTAACTCTCGACATCATCCGCTATGGCTCGATCGGGATCAGGATCCATTTACTATACGAAAAACACATTTCAAGTGTCAGGAGTCATCACACTATCGTAGTATAATTTATGGCATGTATAGCTAGACTTAAACACGCTACATTAGTCTGAGAATCGGTTAAATCGTAGCTCTGATACCAGTTAAATGTAACACCCCCTAACTCGATTCTGTCACCAGAGGGGTTATGAGGTATTACCTGACGATCACAACAACCTTTGAACATTTATATAGTGAAATTTAACTGTATAATAATATGCTGCCAAGCCAAATTTAAATATAAACTTAACAACTCATTTGCTTATACTTACGACCAAAGTCAATTGACCATTTTACGAATTCATTTAAAAACAAATAATAGGTTAAACCAAATGCCATCAATGCTTGATATTTACTCAACAAAAATAAGGTATATATAAGTACTTAACAAAAAAAAAATCTATGCGCATGAAGTAACATTATAACAAGACCAAATGTGCATCATTTGTCATCAATGTTTAAGAAAAATAACCATGTCCATTTCAATCATTTTGAATGTCTATATAGAACCATATATATATATATATATATATATATATATATATTACTCAATATGCATACCAAAATCATATAGGTAATAAACCGAATATAAATACCAATCATTAAGCTTAAAACATATTCATGCTTGCCATTAACACCGAATATCAATATCCAACCCATAATTGATCAAATTATAAGTAAAATTTTCGATTATAAACCAAGCACATATAAAACAACTCACTTACCACAACATATACATACCATAATTAATCTTACTAAACTAATATTATAACCCATATTGATCATTACTATAAACAAATACATATAATTTAGACATCACAAATAAAGGCAAACTCAAACCACAACCAAACATAACCAAACTTTAACATGTAAATTAAGTCATTTTCGCATGACTTAACCATTATACATATATGAAATTTAAACATCTCCAAAAGAGTTATTAGCTTATACATGCCATAAGTACTGAACCAACTTTTAAAAGTACCAAGATATTGAAGATAGTGTGGATGACTTTACTAACGATCCCGGAGCGTGTAACGATCTCCGAAAACTATAAAATAGAGACAAGAAAAACACATCCAAAGTAAGCTACCATAGCTTAGTAAGTTATAAGCTTCAACAACTCCAAATTAAATTTAATAGGCTAGTATTATCTAACTAAGTCATGATACTAGATCATTTAATCAATATCTTACCACTTTCAAAACAATTTACTAATCATATTCCCAAATTCAACTAAGTCCAATATGCATCTGCTCAACCACAATATACTACATTACTCACAAACACAAAAACCGAATGCATTTAACATTCATCACCAAATAACATTAATATATTCGATCACAAAGCCATTAAAACCAATCTATTTTTATACATACTTTCAATTTATAATACTCATCACATAGAATCGATGCTCACCTACACAAACTTGAGCTATACATCATAGTTGTTCATCAAGAAATTTGTAGCTTTAATTTATTCAACCATTTCCGATCTGCTCAAATAAATCTCACACCTAGTGCTAATGTTTACTCGGAAAATATATATACAATTTGCACACTTAGTGCTCAATATTTAAACTCACACACTTAGTGCTCAATAACCACATTCGCACACTTAGTGCAAGATTCACATCCGTAATCGTTTACACTCGCACACTTAGTGCCTAAATTCTATTACTCAATACACATCAATTTAAATTCATCAATTTCTTTTAAACTCAGCAACATCAATCTTTCATGTAATTCAATTCAGCTCTTCTACTTAATTTGATTTAAATTTATATCAACAACAGCACAAAAATTTGCTTAATAACTTACCTCGGATATCAACGGACAGTTGAGTTCGACTACTCAACGATTTTTGATTTTCCCCGATCCACGTCCGATCTTTTTGGTTCTTGATCTAAAAAGCTCCAAATTAAGCTCATTCAAATAAAACTTCTTTCATTTAAATCCAAATACACATAATTGAGCAATTTACCAATTCACCCCTAACATTATGCACTTTTACAATTTAATCTAATTTTTACAAAACACCAAATTTGAAGAATTTGCATGTACAATGCTAAGGCCGAATGTTCACTAGGCTTATATAAGTCCTCCCATTTCACTAATTTCACAATCTAATCCTTCAATTTAATATTTTCAAAATTTAACCCTAAATGCTCAAAATTACCAAAAATTCCAATACAAAAAATGTTAATCTAACACATTTATTTTATTTTTTTACATCAAACATAAATTTCATCAAACTATTAACAATGACACTTCATGAATACATAATCAACTTCAAAATTTCAAGCATGGGCTTTATAATATTCATAGCAACGATCTTAAAAACGTAAAAATTAATAAAAACCGAACTCAAATCTCTTACCTAATTAAATTTGCAAGGACCGAAAATACCAAAGCTTAGACTTTCTTTTCTTTCTCTTAGTTTCTGCCACATGAGAACAAAAAGATGAACACTTTCATCTTTTATCAAATATAATATATTAATATATATTATAATATATAATAATGTCATAATATATAATAAACAATTCAAGTTACTATTTCGTGCATATTGGCCGGCCACTAATTCCTAATTATGGCCAAATTGCAACCTTAATATTCCATAGTATAAAAACATTCATAAGTTGGCCCTTATACATTAACCCTTAAAATTTTCATTTTACGCGATTAAACCCTTTTTCATCAATCGAACTCCAAACATTAAAATTTTTAAACGATACTTTCACAAAAGCAACTTCACAAATTTTAATCATAGAAAATAATATTTAAATATTATTCTGACTCAGATTCGTGATCCCAAAACCATCGTTCCAAATAGGGTCAAAATTGGGCTGTTATATGGAGATCCTAAAAACATGCCAAATTTGATATTCGACGGCACAGCCAAGCAATATGGAACCATAGATAGTGCCACTCTTATTACTGAGAGTAGTTACTTTGTGGGTGCTAATCTCAATATAGTGGTAAGTTAATGTAGAGTTTAGACATCCATGATCCATCCTTTATTGAATTGATTATAAGAGTTTTTTTTTAATGCTGCCATGTTATGCATATAGAACACTGCTCCTAGGCCAGACGGGAAAATGGTAGGAGCACAAGCGGTTACTTTGAGAGTCTCGAGCGACAGGTCGGCTTTCTATAACTGCAGGATCATTGGCTTCCAGGACACTTTGTGCGATGACAGGGGCAACCATTTCTTTAAGGATTGCCATATTCGTGGCACTGTTGATTTCATTTTTGGAAGCGGGACGTCTTTATATCTGGTATTAATATTCTCAACGCGTGAGATATTTTGTATTATACCCCCATATATTTATTTGACAAGAAAGGTGGGATGCAGAACTCAGAAATATTTGTGGAAGGAGATCCAGAAGGAGATCCGGAGATGGCAGTAATTACAGCACAAGCAAGAGAAAGTTCATCGGAGGATATGGGTTATTCATTCGTGCATGGCAGAATTACAAGAACAGCGAAGGACGTATTTTTGGGAAGGGCTTGGAAGAGTAGTCCGAGAGTTGTTTATTCTTATACTGAAATGGACGAAATCGTCCATCCTGGTGGATGGTCTAGTAATCGCCAACCTGAACAAGCCAAGTAAGATAATTCTCAACCTTACAACATTACATGCCTACAAGTAAACTAATCTTTCCCAACTTATTGATAAATTTATGAAGATATATAATGTGAGAATGGTTTGACACGCAGAACTGTGTACTACAGAGAATACAAATGTAGGGGAAAGGCGCGACTCCCGCTACACGAGAGAAATTCGTCAAACAACTATCCGATGCGGAAGCTCAACCATTCTTGGTTCTTGACTATGTTGAAGGTACCAAATGGTTGCTTCCACCTCCAACAGTACCTAATTAATTCATTCATTCCCAACTTATTCATGCAGGCACCATATCCTCATAGTATTGCTAATTCAAGCAGGCTCGCGTCTACCTCTTCGCTGGGTGGAAATAACTAGCCTTCCATTTTATTTTATTTTCCCTTCCAATGGCTTGTATTTAATCAAATAGCCAAATGTCAATAAGAAGTAGAATTTAGTATTATATTTGTTAGTAGTAAGGATGTTGATATTTGCCTTTTTGTAAAATATTCCATCATATCAAGTTAAAATTATGTAATAATATCCATCATATATCCAAGTTCACTGAGTCAATAAGTCAAGGTGATTTCAAAAAATTTTGTATTTTAGCAAATAAATGGATAATTAGTGTATATTTGTGTAACAGCCCATTTTCAGTAGCTTTGGGTCCACGATTCTAACCAGTCAGTCAGTATTTGAATTATTTATTTAGTATTTACAGGTTAATTCCCGCCTTAATGACTTCCTAGGGTTTAGGTTCTCCATTTCCCAAATAGTTGACCTGTTGAGTAAACATATAAAATAGTTAACAGATCATACTTCCACTCGCTAATCCCTCATTAAAGGATTAGTTCCTTATGGTTTTCATAAACAATATAGGATTGACGTAAAAATAGAACATGATAATCGGATTGAGGTGAAGAGTGTAAGAAAATGCCTGATTTGTATTAAAGATTAATATGAATCCAAAAAGATTGATTGTCTTTGCAAATTATATCTCTCGAGATAAAGCAAGAACAACTTGAAAATAAATCCAAAAACCTAAAAGAAAGAATACATGAACTGGAATTAAAAGCAGAAAACTATACTAAGGAATTGATGTCCATAACATGTGGCAAATGATCCTATTTATGGATTTCAGGTGGCCGTCGACCTTAACCCTAGGTTAGTTGACGTTCCTATGCTTTAAGTTTGCTTATGCAGATGGAAATGCCCCCTGGCTACTGTTACTTTCCGTCTAGATTCTATGTCGAGACACATCAGGAACTGTGTCGTGACAAAGGATTCAATACACTCCTCATAGGATATCTTTAGGGGTATGTCGTGACACCCTTATGTTGTGTTGCAACATCGCTCCCTAAGTTGCGACATTGATCGTTTCGTGTTGTGACATAGTGACCAGCATCTGTTTTTTACGCCTTCTAATGGTTTGCTGCACAATTACACAGTTCATTAGCTTCCCTTTTGGCCTCATTCAGCCCCTAAGGTCAATAAAAGACTCCATTTGTACGTTATATTAAATTTAAGAGATCCTGCAAAAACATAATTAAAATATAATGAAAATGCTTGCTTTCAAGCTCCTAAAGTGCTGAAATTAGTTTAATCTGCTACACTGAATTACGGTAGATTAGGTACACGACTTCAAGTTTGAATCCACTATTTATAATGTTATTTATAGCCCTTTTCACATAATTTTATCTTTTTTTAATAGCTAAATCAAGTTATTTTGTAATAATATATGTTTTTACAGTTTAAGTAGTTGACCTAGTTCTTTTTAATAGATTTTATTGTATTTGATAGATAAAAAAAACTGTTATGTGGTTATATAGGATGAATCGAGAGTTAATGATGGAATTTTGGGCTGAAACTGCTGCTAAAGTCGCGAACACAAAGTATGGAAGTAATACAAAATGTTATGTTTCTTAATTACTATTTGATTCTCTTTTAGTAATATAAATACTTGCTTAATTTAAACCTGTTCCTATAATATAGTTTAAGATTTAATCCGTATGTTTTATATAATCACAACTTGTTTGAAATTGCCCTATAAGAGTGATATTTTTATTTAGAATCTTAGTATTTTATAGATGTTTTATGTTCGGTATTTTATTTTGTGGATTCTATCAATAAAATTTTTCCACCTTTCATGAATGAAAGAAAAGGAAACATAAAACTTAATTAGCAATTTCTATTCCGAATCAAACTTTTCTTTATTTATATAAACCTAATAGATAATTAATTTTGTAATAAATTTAAAATAAATAAGTAAGTATTAACGGGGCAACAAATGAAGGCGACAACTTAAAATATTTCCATTCGTTACATTAAATTCACCCGGTTTAGGATTTGCACTTAGGACTACTATTCAATGATCATGGGTGTCTCAAGTCTGAATTTCGTGTATTTTGCAACAATTATATTCAAATTATGCTCATTAATGGTGATCAACCGCAAAATGCTCTACTGAATCAGAGCAAAGCTTGCACCAAGAACTACGCAAATGAGTGGCAATGCGAGGAATCCTCCTAGGCCCATTTCTTTAAATATTTTTTTGTCACCAATTTATCTTATAAATTGGAGTCACTTAGAATTCAAAGACAACCTCAATAATCAATAAACGAAGAAAATAAACATATTACTCTTTCTATTAAAAGAAACGAAGAAGAAGAAGGAAATGGATGGAAAAAGAATCGAGGGCAATGAAGTTTATGCTTTAGTAATGTGTGTAAGTATTCTCCTCTTTGCTCCGACTGTTGTGTCACAACCAATACCGGCAGATAAATCCCAAGTAGAAGCTTGGTTTAACGGCATAATCAAGCCAGTGAAGGAAAGGGGTAAAACCTTAGACCCTGAATTGGTTGAGGCCGAGACAGAACCTAGAGTGATAAAAGTGATGCAAGGTGGGGGTGGAGAATTCGATACCATAACCAAAGCCATCGAGAGCGTTCCATCAGGGAACGCCAAACGTGTGATTATATCCATCGGGCCTGGATCTTAGAAAGAGAAAATTAGAATTGAAAGAAATAAGCCTTTCATTACATTGGTAGGAGATCCTAAAAACATGCCAAATTTGACATTTGACGGCACCGCCAAGCAATATGGAACCGTAGATAGTGCCACTCTTATTACTGAGAGTAGTTACTTTATGGGTGCTAATCTCAATATAGTGGTAAGTTAATGTAGAGTTTAGACATCCATGATCCGTCCTTTATTGAATTGATTATAAAAGTTTTTTTTTTAAGCTTCCATGTTATACATATAGAACACTGCTCCTAGGCCTGACGGGAAAATGGTAGGAGCACAAGCGGTTGCTTTGAGAGTCTCGGGCGACAGGTCAGCTTTTTATAATTGCAGGATCATTGGCTTCCAGGACACTTTGTGCGATGATAGGGGCAACCATTCCTTTAAGGATTGCCATATTCGTGGCACTGTTGATTTCATTTTTGGAAGCGGGACGTCTTTATATCTGGTATTAATATTCTCAACGCGTGAGATATTTTGTATTATACCCCCATATATTTATTTGACAAGAAAGGTGGGATACAGAACTCAGAAATATTTGTGGAAGGAGATCCAGAAGGAGATCCGGAGATGGCAGTAATTACAGCACAAGCGAGAGAAAGTTCATCGGAGGACACGGGTTATTCGTTCGTGCATGGCAGAATTACAGGAACAGCGAAGGACGTATTTTTGGGAAGGGCTTGGAAGAGTAGTCCGAGAGTTGTTTATTCTTATACTGAAATGGACGAAATCATCCATCCTGGTGGATGGTCTAGTAATCGCCAACCTGATCGAGCTGAGTAAGATAATTCTCAACCTTACAACATTACATGCCTCCAAGTAAACTAATCTTTCCCAACTTATTGATAAATTTATGAAGATATATAATGTGAGAATGGTTTGACACGCAGAACTGTGTACTACGGAGAATACAAATGTACGGGGAAAGGCGCGACTCCCGCTACACGAGAGAAATTCGTCAAACAACTATCCGATGCGGAAGCTCAACCATTCTTGGTTCTTGACTATGTTGAAGGTACCAAATGGTTGCTTCCACCTCCAACAGTACCTAATTAATTCATTCATTCCCAACTTATTCATGTAGGCACCATATCCTCATAGTATTGCTAATTCAAGTAGGCTCGTGTCTACCTCTTCGCTGGGTGGAAATAACTAGCCTTCCATTTTATTTTATTTTCCCTTCCAATGGCTTGTATTTAATCAAATAGCCAAATGTCAATAAGAAGTAGAATTTAGTATTATATTTGTTAGTAGTAAGGATGTTGATATTTGCCTTTTTGTAAAACATTCCATCATATCAAGTTAAAATTATGTAATAATATCCATCATATATCCACGTTCACTGAGTCAATAAGTCAATGTGATTTCAAAAAATTTTGTATTTTAGCAAATAAATGGATAATTAGTGTATATTTGTGTGACAGCCCGTTTTCAGTAGCTTTGGGTCCACGATTCTGACCAGTCAGTCAGTATTAGAATTATTTATTTAGTATTTACAGGGTTAATTCCCGCCTTAATGACTTCCTAGGGTTTAGGTTCTCCCTTTCCCAAACAGTTGACCTGTTGAGTAAACATATAAAATAGTTAACAAATCATACCTCCACTCGCTAATCCCTCATTAAAGGATTAGTTCCTTATGGTTTTCATAAACAATATAGGATTGACGTAAAAATAGAACATGATAATCGGATTGAGGTGAAGAGTTTAAGAAAATGCCTGATTTGTATTAAAGATTAATATGAATCCAAAAAGATTGATTGTCTTTGCAAATTATATCTCTCGAGATAAAGCAAGAACAACTTGAAAATAAATCCAAAAACCTAAAAGAAAGAATACATGAACTGGAATTAAAAGCAGAAAACTATACTAAGGAAATGATGTCCATAACATGTGAAAAATGATCCTATTTATGGATTTCAGGTGGCCGTCGACCTTAACCCTAGGTTAGTTGACGTTCCTATGCTTTAAGTTTGCTTATGCAGATGGAAATGCCCCCTGGCTACTGTTACTTTCCGTCTAGATTCTATGTCGAGACACATCAGGAACTGTGTCGCGACAAAGGATTCAATACACTCCTCATAGGATATCTTTAGGAGTATGTCGCGACACCCCTATGTTGTGTTGCAACATCGCTCCCTAAGTTGCGACATTGATCGTTTCGTGTTGTGACATAGTGACCAGCATCTGTTTTTTACGCCTTCTAATGGTTTGTTGCACACTTACACAGTTCATTAGCTTCCCTTTTGGCCTCATTCGGCCCCTAAGGTCAATAAAAGACTCCATTTGTACGTTATATTAAATTTAAGAGATCCTGCAAAAACATAATTAAAATATAATGAAAATGCTTGCTTTCAAGCTCCTAAAGTGCTGAAATTAGTTTAATCTGCTACAATCAATTACAGTAGATCGTGTACACGACTTCAAGTTTGAATCCACTATTTATAATGTTATTTATAGCCCTTTTCACATAATTTTATCTTTTTTTAATAGCTAAATCAAGTTATTTTGTAATAATATATGTTTTTACAGTTTAAGTAGTTGACCTAGTTCTTTTTAATAGATTTTATTGTATTTGATAGATAAAAAAAAATTTTATGTGGTTATATAGGATGAATCGAGAGTTAATGATGGAATTTTGGGCCGAAATTGCTGCTAAAGTCGCGAACACAAAGTATGGAAGTAATATAAATGTTATGTTTCTTAATTACTATTTGATTCTCTTTTAGTAATATAAATACTTGCTTAATTTAAACCTGTTCCTATAATATAGTTTAAGATTTATTCCGTATGTTTTATATAATCACAACTTGTTTGAAATTGCCCTATAAGAGTGATATTTTTATTTGGAATCTTAGTATTTTATAGATATTTTATGTTCGGTATTTTATTTTGTGGATTCTATCAATAAAATTTTTCCACCTTTCATGAATGAAAGAAAAGGAAACATAAAACTTAATTAGCAATTTCCATTCAGAATCAAACTTTTCTTTATTTATATAAACCTAATAGATAATTAATTTTGTAATAAATTTAAAATAAATAAGTAAGTATTAACGGGGCAACAAATGAAGGCGACAACTTAAAATATTTCCATTCGTTACATTAAATTCACTCGGTTTAGGATTTGCACTTAGGACTACTATTCAATGATCATGGGTGTCTCAAGTCTGAATTTCGTGTATTTTGCAACAATTATATTCAAATTATGCTCATTAATGGTGATCAACCGCAAAATGCTCTACTGAACTCTGTAAAGCTTGCACCAAGAACTACGCAAATGAGTGGCAATGCGAGGAATCCTCCAAGGCCCATTTTTTTTAATATTTTTTTGTCACCAATTTATCTTATAAATTGGAGTCACTTAGAATTCAAAGACAACCTCAACAATCAATAAACGAAGAAAATAAACATATTACTCTTTCTATTAAAAGAAAAGAAGAAGAAGAAGGAAATGGATGGAAAAAGAATCGAGGGCAATGAAGTTTATGCTTTAGTAATGTGTGTAAGTATTCTCCTCTTTGCTCCGATTGTTGTGTCACAACCAATACCGGCAGATAAATCCAAAGTAGAAGCTTGGTTTAATGGCATAATCAAGCCAGTGAAGGAAAGGGGTAAAACCTTAGACCCTGAATTGGTTGAGGCCGAGACAGAACCTAGAATCATAAAGGTGATGCAAGGTGGGGGTGGAGAATTCGATACCATAACCAAAGCCATCGAGAGCGTTCCATCAGGGAACGCCAAACGTGTGATTATATCCATCGGGCCTGGATCTTACAAAGAGAAAATTAGAATTGAAAGAAATAAGCCTTTCATTACATTGGTAGGAGATCCTAAAAACATGCCAAATTTGACATTTGACGGCACCGCCAAGCAATATGGAACCGTAGATAGTGCCACTCTTATTACTGAGAGTAGTTACTTTGTGGGTGCTAATCTCAATATAGTGGTAAGTTAATGTAGAGTTTAGACATCCATGATCTGTCCTTTATTGAATTGATTATAAGAGTTTTTTTTTATGCTTCCATGTTATGCATATAGAACACTGCTCCTAGGCCTGACGGGAAAATGGTAGGGGCACAAGCCGTTGCTTTGAGAGTCTCGGGCGACAGGTCAGCTTTCTATAACTGCAGGATCATTGGCTTCCAGGACACTTTGTGCGATGACAGGGGCAACCATTTCTTTAAGGATTGCCATATTCGTGGCACTGTTGATTTCATTTTTGGAAGCGGGACGTCTTTATATCTGGTATTAATATTCTCAACGCGTGAGATATTTTGTATTATACCCCCATATATTTATTTGAGAAGAAAGGTGGGATGCAGAACTCAGAAATATTTGTGGAAGGAGATCCGAAGGAGATCCAGGAGATGGCGATAATTACTGACAAGCGAGAGAAAGTTCATCGGAGGACACGGGTTATTCGTTCGTGCATGGCAGGATTACAGGAACAGCGAAGGACGTATTTTTGGGAAGGGCTTGGAAGAGTAGTCCGAGAGTTGTTTATTCTTATACTGAAATGGACGAAATCGTCCATCCTGGTGGATGGTCTAGTAATCGCCAACCTGAACGAGCTGAGTGAGATAATTCTCAACTTTACAACATTACATGCCTACAAGTAAACTAATCTTTCCCAACTTATTGATAAATTTATGAAGATATATAATGTGAGAATGGTTTGACACACGAATCGTGTACTACGGAGAATACAAATGTACGGGAAAAAAGCGCGACTCCGTTACACGAGAGAAATTCATCAAACAACTATCCGATGCGGAAGCTCAACCATTCTTGGTTCTTGACTATGTTGAAGGTACCAAATGGTTGCTTCCACCTCCAACAGTACCTAATTAATTCATTCATTCCTAACTTATTCATGCGGGCACCATATCCTCATAGTATTGCTAATTCAAGCGGAGCTTGCGCTACTACCTCTTCATTTGGGTGGAAATAACTAGCCTTCCATTTTATTTTATTTTCCCTTCCAATGGCTTGTATTTAATCAAATAGCCAAATGTCAATAAGAAGTAGAATTTAGTATTATATTTGTTAGTAGTAAGGATGTTGATATTTGCCTTTTTATAAAACATTCCATCATATCAAGTTAAAATTATGTAATAATATCCATCATATATCCACGTTCACTGAGTCAATAAGTCAAGGTGATTTCAAAAAATTTTGTATTTTAGCAAATAAATGGATAATTAGTGTATATTTGTGTAACAGCCCGTTTTCAGTGGTGTCAGAAATAGTAGCTTTGGGTCCACGATTCTGACCAGTCAGTCAGTATTTGAATTATTTATTTAGTATTTACAGGGTTAATTCCCGCCTTAATGACTTCCTAGGGTTTAGGTTCTCCCTTTCCCAAATAGTTGACCTGTTGAGTAAACATATAAAATAGTTAACAAAATAATACCTCCACTCACTAATCCCTCATTAAAGGATTAGTTCCTTATGGTTTTCATAAACAATATGGGATTGACGTAAAAATAGAACATGATAATCGGATTGAGGTGAAGAGTTTAAGAAAATGCCTGATTTGTGTTAAAGATTAATATGAATCCAAAAAGATTGATTGTCTTTGCAAATTAGATTGTAGACACTCAATTTTGCCTGGGCCTGGAAATAAGTCCAAAAACAAAAATAATAAACCCCAAAAAAAACAAAACAAAGTCCAAGTCCAGTACAAAATTACAAACATATAATTTGGCCGAATCGGAATGGCCCATTACTTGAAAAGATGTAAGGTCCATCTATAAGCTTGACTCATATGGAAATATAATCTTTAAGGATATGCAATCTTAGATATGATATGCAATCTTATATATGATACAATCTTAGATATGATTGCAATCTTAGATATGATATGCAATCTTGAAGATATGATCTTGTAATCTTGGAGATTTAATTTGTAGATATCCTTTAATCTTAACCGTTGATGTAATTGATCTGTACCGTTGGATTTGGGGAGGCTCAACTATAAATAGAGGCCTCTCCCTTCATTGTAAAGGGACTTGAGTTTTGGGAAGCAATAAGAATTCTTGAGAGCATTCACTCAAATTTCTCTCCCTCTTGCGTTCTTACTCTCTGTGGTTTGTTCTTATTTTATTCTTCGTCTATCTTAGTTTTTCAACCTTTTTTTATTTTAATTTCTTCATTTTTCAAATATGTATATTTATTCCTATCTTTTATACATTTGATTATGAATTTTATATATTATAATATTTAACCTTTTTATATAGTTTATTTTCAAATATATATTTTCTATGCATGTATATATATTATATTATTATTTCATGTATTTTGAACTATTGCATTATATTTTTATAATTTGTAAATGTATATATATTATGTTTTTCTTTTAGTTTACTCATGTTTTTATTTGTTTATTATCTTATATTTACCCTAGTATGATTTTTTTTTCATTAAACGTATGTTCATGTTATTTAGTTTTGTCTTAATGATATTATTTATGTTGGTATGGAAATGTTAGAATATTTTTTACATCTATGCTTCATGATGCATTAATATGTCATCCTAAAACGTCATTTAAAATAATATTCCAAGGTTTTTTTTTAACAAAAAAAATAAAAGGCAATGCTTGATGTTTGGAAACTTCGAGAAAGGTAGTGCCCTAACTTATTGGGTTGCGACTTTTCTCGTTGAATTCAAATAGTCAAGCACCCTTCTTAGTGATTTTGAGTTTTCAAAACTTAAACAATTATTTCGAGATTTCAAAACATAGTGTCCTAACTTACTGGATATAGCGTTTTGTTGTTTCGAGATAGAAAATTTTGAAATACGAGCTTAGTTTCGAAGGTTATAAAATGTTGCGTCCTAATTTACTGGATGTGATGTTTTGAGTCGTTTGAAATAAGTGAGCCTTAAATTTTCAAATTAAAACACTCTAATTAAAAAAGAGGATTGTATCTTAAAACTTTTAAATTTTCGACATTAAAGACACTCGATAATCAATTAGGTACCAATTTTTGGGCATTACGAGGGTGCTAACCCTTCCTCGTACGTAACCGACTCCCGAATCCATTTTCTCGACTTCGTAGACCAAAATTAATGTTTTAAAACAAAAAATTTTATAAGGTGATCCAATCACACCTAAAAAGATTGGTGGCGACTCCCATTTTTGTTTTTCTTAAAGTCGATTCCCATTTTCCAAAAACTCGATTTAAAAATGGTCTCGACAGCTTGGCGACTCCGCTGGGGACTAATAAGAGAGTCTAGCCGTGTAATTGATTATCTCTTGTCTTAATGTCGGAAATTAAAAATTTTAAAATTTAATCCTCTTTGCATTACATGTGTTTGTATTATTGCATGTGTTGCTATATTCTAATATGCATTGCATTTGCATGACCGTTGTGGTGACACCCTTAAGTGGGAGTGAGAAGCTATGCCTTCGAGAGGTTTTCGACTCCGTGCACGATAGTGGATCACTTTCGGGATACATCCGTACCTATGGTTTCGTGAGATTTTCATCTCCATGTAGCCATAGGGAAATGTATTCCCCTGAACTGAACTCAATTCAAATGAGCCTATAATGGGTGAGGATCGAGGAATCTGCTGGTTCAGGTACCTCAAACTTTAGAACCAACCCCATATAGAAAAAATCGTAAGAGCCCAACTTAGTTAGAGTTAAACTTTAGATATTACCCTTATAAATTATTGTTGAGATTTATTGATATCATGTGACACTGACTATTTCTTTTCTTCTGTTTGCATAACATTTTGCATTTACAAAGGTATCTATTCACAGTCAGTTTCTAAGTTAGAGAGTTTTATTATGGAGAACGGACTTTTTGATAGAGTGGAAGGCAACGCTAACGTCCATATATGGTCAAGAGCAAACTCAGTTAGTAAAGGAAAATAGTCTAGCCATGGGATATGTGTCAAAGCTGTCAGACTACATTTGTATCAGCGTCGCACAGGATAATCAGCATGAGTTGAAGAAAATATGGGATCAATGGGGTATCAAAGCCAAGCAGTTGTTCTACAACAACCATGGGGACTTGCAGTACTTGCTAGACTTGGGAATAGACGAGAATTTTTTTCGGGCCATCACTCAGTATTGGAATCTTGTATACAGTTACTTTACGTTTGGAAAAGCCGATATGGTACCCGTGGTGGAGAAATATTCAATTTTGTGGCGTTGTCCTATGATTCAAGTTGATAAAGTTTACTCAAGGGCTGACTGTATTCCAATTTTATGAGGAAGTTGATGAACGTCATGGGGAGAGGGAGTAAGGTTAAATGGAAAGAGCAGGAGGGAAAAGGGGCAGTCTTGGAATTCCTGCCTCTTTCGCCGCTGGTGCGTCTTAATGTTGTTTCAAATTAAAGCAGAATTGGATACGAGGAAGATTGTTTGACACCCTATGGCAAGGCGTGCTATAGGAACTAAAGGGTAGAAGGTAATGTACTCACCAATCATTTCAAGGTGAACAAGAAGAGTACTGATGGACCTTTCCACCATTACAACATTTCTCTTTCATATGAAGATGGTCGATGGTAAGAGTGTTGGAAGGAAAGTGATTGACAGAATGCATGGACCTACAAAGGTGAGTTGGATGGAAAGAATTGTGCCTATGATGGTAAAAGGCTTATTTATTATAGGACCAAACAACAAGCATGAGTTTACTATGTTGCACTTATCAGAGACAATGGAAATGCAAGCCCTGATGGTCTGTCAAAATAGAACACAATAGAATGAGATTAAAGAAGACCATATCATTTAAAGACCTTTAAAGTAGAGATTAACTATGCTGAGAAGATACCCATGTAAGCATTTCAAAATGCTTTGCGTGGACAGGAATCTGAAAGCTCTCAAGAAACACTAAAGGTGCTGGATATCATTTTAAGGCAGCATGTTAAGCAGGAATGCCTACTTGTTTGCCAATCTTTCTTTCAAGATAATCAGAATAACTTCACAGACGTTAAAAGAGGTGTCCATAAATGTAGGGATTATCTCATGGGTGAAACCATAGCTCAAATTCAGGATGGTAGTAGATCAATTACGGGCCATGAAGGTACAAGCTGATACATTGAGCACGAAATACAAGCTACAGTCAGATCATTGTCAAGAGTTAGCTTTGTTGAGTTAAAACTTTGGGCCATAGGACGAAGGCGTATTTGTAATCCATTTATATGTAAAGATATTCTTTTTCTAAATAAAGTTTTCTAAATGAGATTGAATCGAGATCGATACCTTTTACATTCATGCATTTGCATCTCATAGCATTTCATTGCATCATTTGCATTCAAAATTTTAAAAAGACCATAATTAGTTAAAGTTATTAAAAAGAGAAAGAAAAAGAGAGAGAGAGAAGAGGGTCACGGCTAAGTGAAAAAGAAGTTAAACGGGAATTAACGACGTTCCCTTATATATCCCCGACTTTTGTGTCAGGAGGGTAGCTTACCCGGAGAAGGGGGTGTTTGGAAATGAAAATCATCCCATCAATGTCAAGGGACTGAACAAAGAAACCTTGAGGGCATTCACCCTTACGAACTGGGAAGTTCTTTAAACAATTGGACTGCAGAAGAACTTCCTGTAATCTTTAGGAATTTTACGGAGTAATATTCAGAACACTCTTGTTGCTCTAAAGCCTAGGAGTAATGAGATTTCTTTTGAGAAGTGGGCTCATGTTCAGACATTTTTATTTTCAATAAAACATACTTTTATTTATCCGAGTAAATATTCTTTCATTCTGATTCTTTTAACCTTTGACATTCTTTATAAATTTTCATTTCATGTAAATAGTCATTCTTGAATTCATTTATTCCTTGCATATTCTTTTGTGTGCCTATCATAGATCCCTAGATATCAATGACACGGGCAACGATACTACAGATTCAGAGCTCCTTTTGAGTGCAATATGTGTTTAGAGGAATCTCAGTACTTTGAAGGTGACAGAAATTGTGACTTGTTTCTAAATTTGTTGAAAATGGTTTTTACCCCATGAAGTGGTGGTAGGAAATATAGCTTTAGAGGAAGGAAAGATTGCGAAATTGGAATTAGTTGAGGAGACAAAACAAGACCTTGTTGAGACTATTATGGGAATTCAAAAATGTGGTCCAAAGACGCATGTAGGAGGATTTGCAATTGTCAGGATAAACATGAGGTTTTGGGGCACTGTTGGTCTACCATGGAAAGGGATCGCATCAGTTGTACAATGAATGCCAAATTTAAAGGAGTCAAGACTTATGGGGCATATATGTTATGGGCCCGAGCTCATCAAAAGTTTCAAACTGACAATGATTCATCTTTGTGGACGTCAACTACTCCATTAAGAGGGGGAGATAGCTTCATATGCCAATATTACAAAGTCAAAAGTCATCCATTTCAAAAAAAAAGATTATATATAACTGCATAATGCCAAAAGTTTGCAGTCTTTTCAAAGATAATGCGCCATACCACAGTACAACAAAAGTTGCCAAAAGAAAAGAAAAAAGAAGAAAAAAACAAATTACAGAAGATGACCGAGACTGGTAAAAATTTGCATAAGAAACTACCGCCTACTCTCTATGCTTACGTTGGGGCAAACACCTTTAATTCCAGTTGTTTCAAAGGTTCCAACCATCATCCTTGGAATGGGTGCATTGTTTGGCTTTCCTGAGCAGTCTGATGTGCCGTCAATAGCTGTGATGGTTAGCTCCAGGCGGTGGCCATTGATTTCCACCTATGGGGCATCAGGCCGTACACAGTCTCTGAAGCTTAAAATGATAGATTCTTTCTTCAAAATTAGTTTCTAACAAAGTGGATGATGATATCATGAAGAAAGCTCTCTTAAACTTCTATACAAGTTCAGGGAAGAGGAAACCTGATCAAATCATTATTTCTAGGAGTTAGCGAGTCTCAATTCAATCAAGTTTTGATCAAGTTATTGAGGCTTACAAGTTCCTTGACGAGAAGTGGAACCCTAAAGATTGTGGTTATTGTTGTACGAAAAACCATCATACAAGTTTTTTTCAGCAGGGATCTCCTAACAATATGCTACATGGTATTACCATTGACAACAAAGTATGCCATCCAAAGAACAATGACTTTTACCATGGTAACCATGCTGGAATGATTGGAATCACGAGGCAAACCCACTATCATGTTCTCTTAGACCAGGCTGGGCTTTCGGCTGATGATTTGCAAGATTTTGTTCATTCTCTATCCTATATGTATCAAAGGAGCATCACAGCCATATTTGTTGTGCCTCCTATTTGCTACGCTCATTTGGCAGCTTCACAGTTGGGGACAATTTATGAAGATTAGGGATGCTTCAGAAATATCATCGAATCATGGTAGGATGTATGCACCGGGAGTAATCTTTGTACCTTAGCTTTCCAGGTTGAAGGATAAAGTTAGCAACTTCATTCTTGTCTGCTGAGAATCATTGAACCATCTTTTTGTAGGGTTTGACAAACAACAGCCAGGACTGCTGCTGGGGCAATCCCTTTCTCATGGGTTTATGAATCAAGATTTTTCCTCCAAGCTTTGATGGAGTCAAGAACTGAATACATCTAGTAAACTTAACTTGAAAGTATTCATCCTAAGCAAATGTACCAAGAATGGTTGATACAGACTTATGACAAAGAAGGTTCATCCAAAAGAATTTCATAAAGGAAACTTTGTGCTGAAAGAGATCCTTCCCATGCAAAATGATGCCGAATTGGGAAGGGCCATATGTTGCGAAGACGGCTTTCTCTAGAGGTGCACTGATTTTGACAAGAAATGGATAGGAAGAATTTATCTGATCCAGTGAATTTGGACTCGGTCAAGGAGTACTTTGTCTGAAGGAGAAGGGAAGCCAAGGTGAAAACCCGCAAAGGGCATTTTGGGACTTCTATTTCAAAAAAAAAAAAGAAAAAAAGAAAAGAAAAAGAAAAAAATAAAAAGATAGAAGATAATGATAAAAAAGAAAAAGAAAAATAGAGAGGCCAAGGTGAAAATCCGCAAAGGGCGCATTGAGACCAAAGGGGTTTTGAGTTGAAAACCAGAAAGGGCAGCTCAAATTTTGAAGAGCACACGGTAATCTTTCTATATCTGATTCAGTGAAGAGTGAAGAGCATTGTATATCGGGGTATCGACAAAGTACTTTGGGTATTTTAAACACATGTTGAACTCAAGAAAGTCTTCATGGAGCTGGTGTATAGACGCTCAAGCGGCGATATCTGGGGCATTTGATTTCTGTCCTATTTACTATCTTTGGATTCTTTTTGTTCGCAAAGATATGTTCTCAGGTTAATCTTTTTGCATTCCTTCCAATAATTTGTCCAAATCTAATTATCCTCAGGATCAATTTATTTGTCTCCCATTATTCAAAAAGCATGTTGCATTGAAATAATGATAGATAAACTAAAATATCTTCACAAATGAAGTTTTGCATATTACTCTGGAAATTTCTAGATAATACAAGAAACTGAAACAAGACAATTGTTTAAGGAATTCTCATATGTATGGGTTGGAGATACTCGAGAGATTTTCTTCTTCAGTCCAAAAGGTGGTTGGACGTTTTAAGCAATATTGATCTTAAGAAAGGATCATTTCATAAACATCTTCAGTTGGTCGTAACATTCGGGGAATGATACGGTAGACCAAATTGATGGAGAAGATTCGAGGCATACGAGCAGAGTATGATCGATATGTCGAGAAGAATGAAGTGGAAAGCTCGATAGATGAATGAGTGATGACGTCCGAAATAGGAGTTATTTTCATAAACATTTTGCGTCATAATATGTCTAATTAAGAGCATTTGACTCATTTCGATCATGGCATCTTAATTATTTGGCATAGGCATAAATTTTAGAAAATCAATTCTACAGGTGGATTCCCTAGTGGACAATGTAGCAAGATTAATTGAAATTTACAAAATTCAGTGCCTTAATCCCCTAATCAGTAGGGTAACAAGTTAAATTTGCAGTTCTTATCTCCCTAAAAAGTAGTGGAGCAGATCGAAGACTCACCTTAATCTCCTAAGAAGTAGGGTAACAGGTTCGCAGATCTTATCTCCCTAAGCAGTAGCTGAGCAGATCGACGACGACTCGCCTTAATCCCCTAAGTAGTAGGGTAACAGGTTAAATTTGTAGATCTTATCTCCCTAAGCAATAGTGGAGCAGATCGAAGACTCGCCTTAATCCCCAAGCAAAGTAGGGTAATGAGTTCATGCAGATCTTATCTCCTAAGTAGTAGCGGAGCGGATCGATCGACGACGACTCGCCTTAATCCCCTAAGCAGTAGGGTAACAGGTTAAATTTGCAGATCTTATCTTCCTAAGCAGTAGTAGAGCAGATCGAAGACCCGCCTTAATCCCCTAAGCAGTAGGGTAATAGGTTAAATTTGCATATCTTATCCCTAAGTAGTAGCAGAGTAGATTGACGACGACTCGCCTTAATCCCCTAAGCAGTAGGGTAACAGGTTAAATTTGCAGATCTTATCTCCCTAAGCAGTAGTGGAGTAGATCGAAGACCCGCCTTAATCCCCTAAGTAGTAGGGTAATGAGTTAAATTCTGAGATCTTATCCCTAGCAAGCGATAGTGGATGATTGAAGACTTGCCTTAATCCCCTAAGTAGTAGGGTAACAGGATAAAGATTAGCCTTAATCCCCTAAGCGGTAGGGTAACAGGTTAAATTTGCAGATCTTATCTTCCTAAGTAGTAGTGGAGCAGATCGAAGACTCGCCTTAATTCTCTAAGCAGTAGGGTAACAGGTTCGCAGATCTTATCTCCCTAAGCAGTAGCGGAGCAGATCAACTACGACTCACCTTAATCCCCTAAGCAGTAGGGTAACAGGTTAAATTTACAGATCTTATCTCCCTAAGCAGTAGTGGAGCAGATCGAAGACCCGCCTTAATTCCCTAAGCAGTAGGGTAACAGGCTAAAATTACAGATCTTATCTCCTTAAGCAGTAGTGGAGCAGACTGAAGATGTGCCTTAACCCCCCTAAACAGTAGGGTAACAGGTTAAAGTATAGCAGAATGGGCATCTCTATATTCGACGGAGAGTATATTGAAGACATAGCAGATCTAACTGTTGGATGTTTTCGCATCGAAGCAGATCCAAGATGATTTGGCATCCTTGTGTTTACAAGGAGCAAATTGAAGACATAGCAGATTTGGCTTTCACGTGTTTTCGCTGAAGCAAATCTAAGATGATTTGCCATCTCTGTACTGTCAGGGAACAAATCGAAGAAGCAGATTTCGCGTCTTTGTGTTCGACGGAGAGCAGATCAAAGATAGCAGATATCTCCTTCTTGAGTTGCAGTGAAGCAGATTAAAGCTGTCAAGAGGCCATTTAAAGAAGATCAATGATCAAGAACTCAAGACTCGGTGAGCTCGGGCAAATTTGGTCCTTTTATAGTCTTTGCTCTATTCCTGTTACACAGCAATGAGCAAAGAGGGGCAGCTGTAGACACTTAATTTTGCCCGGGCCTAGAAATAAGTCCAAAAACAAAAATAATAAACCCAAAAAAAATAAAACAAAGTCCAAGCCCAGTACAAAATTACAAACATATAATTTGGCCCAATCAGAATAGCCCATTACTTGAAAAGATGTAAGGTCCATCTATAAGCTTGACTCATATGGAAATATAATCTTTAAGGATATGCAATCTTAGATATGATATGCAATCTTAGATATGATACAATCTTAGATATGATTGCAATCTTAGATATGATATACAATCTTGAAGATATGATCTTGTAATCTTGGAGATTTAATTTGTAGATATCCTTTAATCTTAACCGTTGATGTAATTGATCTGTACCGTTGGATTTGGGGAGGCTCAACTATAAATAGAGGCCTCTCCCTTCATTGTAAAGGGACTTGAGTTTTGGGAAGCAATAAGAATTCTTGAGAGCATTCACTCAAATTTTTCTCCCTCTTGCGTTCTTGCTCTCTGTGGTTTGTTCTTTTTTATTCTTCGTCTATCTTAGTTTTTCAACCCTTTTTTATTTTAATTTCTTCATTTTTCAAATATGTATATTTATTCCTATCTTTTATACATTTGATTATGTATTTTATATATTATAATATTTAACCTTTTTATATAGTTTATTTTCAAATATATATTTTCTATGCATGTATATATATTATATTATTATTTTATGTATTTTGAACTATTGCATTATATTTTTATAATTTGTAAATGTATATATGTTATTTTTTTCTTTTAGTTTACTCATGTTTTTATTTGTTTATTATCTTATATGTACCCTAGTATGATTTTTTTTTCATTAAACGTATGTTCATGTTATTTAGTTTTGTCTTAATGAAATTATTTATGTTTGTATGGAAATGTTAGAATATTTTGTACATCTATGCTTCATGATGCATTAATATGTCATCCTAAAATGTCATTTAAAATAATATTCCAAGGTTTTTTTAAACAAAAAAAAAAGGCAATGCTTAATGTTTGGAAACTTCGAGAAAGGTAGTGCCCTAACTTACTGGGTTACGACTTTTCTCATTGAATTCGAATAGTCAAGCACCCTTCTTAGTGATATTGAGTTTTCAAAACTTAAACAATTATTTCGAGATTTCAAAACATAGTGTCCTAACTTACTGGATATGGCGTTTTGTTGTTTCGAGATAGAAATTTTCAAAATACGAGCTTAGTTTCAAAGGTTTTAAAATGTTGCGTCCTAATTTATTGGATGTGATGTTTTGACTCGTTTGAAATAAGTGAGCCTTAATTTTTCAAATTAAAACACTCTAATTAAAAAAGAGGATTGTATCTTAAAACTTTTAAATTTCCGACATTAAAGACACTCGATAATCAATTAGGTACCAATTTTTGGGCGTTACGAGGGTGTTAACCCTTCCTCGTACGTAACCGACTCCTGAATCCATTTTCTCGACTTTCGTAGACCAAAATTAATGTTTTAAAACAAAAAATTTTATAAGGTGATCCAATCACACCTAAAAAGATTGGTGGCGACTCCCGTTTTTGTTTTTCTTAAAGTCGATTCCCAATTTCCAAAAACTCGATTTAAAAATGGTCTCGACATAGATCTCTCGAGATAAAGCAAGAACAAGTTGAAAATAAATCCAAAAACCTAAAAGAAAGAATACATGAACTGGAATTAAAAGAAAAAAACTATATTAAGGAATTGATGTCCATAACATGTGAAAAATGATCCTATTTATGGATTTCAGGTGGCCGTCGACCTTAACCCTAGGTTAGTTGACGTTCCTATGCTTTAAGTTTGCTTATGCAGATAGAAATGCCCCCTGGCTAGTGTTACTTTCCGTCTAGATTCTATGTCGAGACACATCAGGAACTGTGTCACGACAAAGGATTCAATACACTCCTCATAGGATATCTTTAGGGGTATGTCGCGACACCCCTATGTTGTGTTGCAACATCGCTCCCTAAGTTGCGACATTGATCACTCCGTGTTGCGACATAGTGACCAGCATCTGTTTTTTACGCCTTCTAATGGTCTGCTACACACTTACACAGTTCATTAGGTTCCCTTTTGGCCTCATTCGGCCCCTAGGGTCAATAAAAGACTCTATTTGCACGTTATATTAAATTTAAGAGATCCTGCAAAAACATAATTAAAATATAATGAAAATGCTTGCTTTCAAGCTCCTAAAGTGCTGAAATTAGTTTAATCTGCTACACCGAATTACGGTAGATCATGTACACGACTTCAAGTTTGAATCCACTATTTATAATGTTATTTATAGCCCTTTTCACATAATTTTTTCTTTTTTTAATAGCTAAATCAAGTCATTTTGTAATAATATATGTTTTTACAGTTTAAGTAGTTGACCTAGTTCTTTTTAATAGATTTTATTGCATTTGATAGATAAAAAAAATGTTATGTGGTTATATAAGATGAATCGAGAGTTAATGATGGAATTTTGGGCCAAAACTGCTGCTAAAGTCGCGAACACAAAGTATGGAAGTAATATAAATGTTATGTTTCTTAATTACTATTTGATTCTCTTTTAGTAATATAAATACTTGCTTAATTTAAACATGTTCCTATAATATAGTTTAAGATTTATTCCGTATGTTTTATATAATCACAACATGTTTGAAATTTCCCTATAAGAGTGATATTTTTATTTAGAATCTTAGTATTTTATAGATATTTTATGTTCGGTATTTTATTTTGTGGATTCTATCAATTAAATTTTTCCACCTTTCATGAATGAAAGAAAAGGAAACATCAAACTTAATTGGCAATTTCCATTTAGAATCAAACTTTTCTTTATTTATATAAACCTAATAGATAATTAATTTTGTAATAAATTTGAAATAAACAAGTAAGTATTAACGGGGCAACAAATGAAGGCGACAACTTAAAATATTTCCATTCGTTACATTAAATTCACCCGGTTTAGGATTTGCACTTAGGACTACTATTCAATGATCATGGGTGTCTCAAGTCTGAATTTCGTGTATTTTGCAACAATTATATTCAAATTATGCTCATTAATGGTGATCAACCGCAAAATGCTCGCTACGAACTCTCGCAAAGCTTGCACCAAGAACTACGCAAATGAGTGGCAATGCGAGGAATCCTCCAAGGCCCATTTTTTTTAATATTTTTTTGTCACCAATTTATCTTATAAATTGGAGTCACTTAGAATTCAAAGACAACCTCAACGATCAATAAACGAAGAAAATAAACATATTACTCTTTCTATTAAAAGAAAAGAAGAAGAAGGAAATGGATGGAAAAAGAATCGAGGGCAATAAAGTTTATGCTTTAGTAATGTGTGTAAGTATTCTCCTCTTTGCTTCGATTGTTGTGTCACAACCAATACCGGCAGATAAATCCAAAGTAGAAGCTTGGTTTAATGGCATAATCAAGCCAGTGAAGGAAAGGGGTAAAACCTTAGACCTCGAATTGGTTGAGGCGAGAGTGAACCTAGAATCATAAAGGTGATGCAAGGTGGGGTGGAGAATTCGATACCATAACCAAAGCCATCGAGAGCGTTCCATCAGGGAACGCCAAACGTGTGATTATATCCATCGGGCCTGGATCTTACAAAGAGAAAATTAGAATTGAAAGAAATAAGCCTTTCATTACATTGGTAGGAGATCCTAAAAACATGCCAAATTTGACATTTTGGCACCGCCAAGCAATATGGAACCGTAGATAGTGCCACTCTTATTACTGAGAGTAGTTACTTTGTGGGTGCTAATCTCAATATAGTGGTAAGTTAATGTAGAGTTTAGACATCCATGATCCGTCCTTTATTGAATTGATTATAAGAGTTTTTTTTTATGCTGCCATGTTATGCATATAGAACACTGCTCCTAGGCCTGTGGGAAAATGGTAGGAGCACAAGCGGTTGCTTTGAGAGTCTCAAGCATGTGTCGGCTTTCTATAATCTGCAGGATCATTGGCTTCCAGGACACTTTGTGCGATGACAGGGGCAACCATTTCTTTAAGGATTGCCATATTCGTGGCACTGTTGATTTCATTTTTGGAAGCGGGACGTCTTTATATCTGGTATTAATATTCTCAACGCGTGAGATATTTTGTATTATACCCTCGTATATTTATTTGACAAGAAAGGTGGGATGCGAGAACTCGAAATATTTGTGGAAGGAGATCCGGAAGGAGATCAGGAGATGGCGAGAATTACAAGACAAGCGAGAGAAAGTTCATCGGAGGACTTTGGTTATTCGTTCGTGCATGGCGTAATTACGAGAACAATGAAGGGACGTATTTTTGGGAAGGGCTTGGAAGAGTAGTCCGAGAGTTGTTTATTCTTATATCGAAATGGGCGAAATTGTCCATCCCGGTGGATGGTCTAGTAATCGCCAACCTGAACGAGCCGAGTAAGATAATTCTCAACCTTACAACATTATATGCCTACAAGTAAACTAATCTTTCCCAACTTATTGATAAATTTATGAAGATATGTAATGTGAGGATGGTTTGACACGCAGAACTGTGTACTACGGAGAATACAAATGTACGGGGAAAGGCGCGACTCCCGCTACACGAGAGAAATTCGTCAAACAACTATCCGATGCAGAAGCTCAACCATTCTTGGTTCTTGACTATGTTGAAGGTACCAAATGGTTGCTTCCACCTCCAACAGTACCTAATTAATTCATTCATTCCCAACTTATTCATGCGGGCACCATATCCTCATAGTATTGCTAATTCAAGCAGGCTCGCGTCTACCTCTCTTAGTGGGTGGAAATAACTAGTTCGCCATTTTGTTTTATTTTCCCTTCCAATGGCTTGTATTTAATCAAATAGCCAAATGTCAATAAGAAGTAGAATTTAGTATTATATTTGTTAGTAGTAAGGATGTTGATATTTGCCTTTTTGTAAAACATTCCATCATATCAAGTTAAAATTATGTAATAATATCCATCATATATCCAAGTTCACTCTGAGTCAATAATTCAAGGTGATTTCAAAAATTTTGTATTTTAGCAAATAAATGGATAATTAGTGTATATTTGTGTAATGTACCGTTTCGAGTGGTGTCGAAATAGTAGCTTTGGGTCCGAGATTTCACCATCGATCAAGATTTGAATTATTTATTTAGTATTTACAGGGTTAATTCCCGCCTTAATGACTTCCTAGGGTTGAGGTTCTCCTTTCCCAAACATTGACTGTTGAGTAAACATATAAAGCAGTTAACAAATCATACCTCCACTCGCTAATCCCTCGTTAAAGGATTAGTTCCTTATGGTTTTCATAAACAATATGGGATTGACGCAAAGATAGAACATGATAATCGGATTGAGGTGAAGAGTTTAAGAAAATGCCTGATTTGTATTAAAGATTAATATGAATCCAAAAAGATTGATTGTCTTTGCAAATTAGATCTCTCGAGATAAAGCAAGAACAAGTTGAAAATAAATCCAAAAACCTAAAATAAAGAATACATGAACTGGAATTAATTAAAAGAAAAACTATACTAAGGAATTGATGTCCATAACATGTGAAAAATGATCCTATTTATGGATTTCAGGTGGCCGTCGACCTTAACCCTAGGTTAGTTCACGTTCCTATGCTTTAAGTTTGCTTATGCAGATGGAAATGCCCCCTGGCTAGTGTTACTTTCCCTCTAGATTCTATGTAGAGACACATCGTGAAGGCGTGTCGCGACAAAGGATTCAATACACTCCTCATAGGATATCTTTAGGGGTATGTCGCGACACCCCTATGTTGTGTTGCAACATCGCTCCCTAAGTTGCGACATTGATCATTTTCGTGTTGCGACATAGTGACCAAAGCATCTGCATTTTTACGCCTTCTAATGGTCTCACTGCACACTTACACAGTTCATTAGCTTCCCTTTTGGCCTCATTCGCCCCTAAGGTCAATAAAAGACTCCATTTGTACGTTATATTAAATTTAAGAGATCCTGCAAAAACATAATTAAAATATAATGAAAATGCTTGCTTTCAAGCTCCTAAAGTGCTGAAATTAGTTTAATCTGCTACACCGAATTACGGTAGATCATGTACACGACTTCAAGTTTGAATCCACTATTTATAATGTTATTTATAGCCCTTTTCACATAATTTTATCTTTTTTTAATAGCTAAATCAAGTCATTTTGTAATAATATATGTTTTTACAGTTTAAGTAGTTGACCTAGTTCTTTTTAAAAGATTTTATTATATTTGATAGATAAAAAAAATGTTATGTGGTTATATAAGATGAATCGAGAGTTAATGATGGAAGTTTGGGCCGAAACTGCTGCTAAAGTCATGAACACAAAGTATGGAAGTAATATAAATGTTATGTTTCTTAATTACTATTTGATTCTCTTTTAGTAATATAAATACTTGCTTAATTTAAACATGTTCCTATAATATAGTTTAAGATTTATTCCGTATGTTTTATATAATTACAACTTGTTTGAAATTGCCCTATAAGAGTGATATTTTTATTTAGAATCTTAGTATTTTATAGATATTTTATGTTCGGTATTTTATTTTTTGGATTCTATCAATTAAATTTTTCCACCTTTCATGAATGAACGAAAAGGAAACATAAAACTTAATTGGCAATTTCCATTTAGAATCAAACTTTTCTTTATTTATATAAACCTAATAGATAATTAATTTTGTAATAAATTTGAAATAAACAAGTAAGTATTAACGGGGCAACAAATGAAGGCGACAACTTAAAATATTTCCATTCGTTACATTAAATTCACCCGGTTTAGGATTTGCACTTAGGACTACTATTCAATGATCATGGGTGTCTCAAGTCTGAATTTCGTGTATTTTGCAACAATTATATTCAAATTATGCTCATTAATGGTGATCAACCGCAAAATGCTCGGCCTGAACTCTCGCAAAGCTTGCACCAAGAACTACGCAAATGAGTGGCAATGCGAGGAATCCTCCAAGGCCCATTTTTTTAATATTTTTTTGTCACCAATTTATCTTATAAATTGGAGTCACTTAGAATTCAAAGACAACCTCAACGATCAATAAACGAAGAAAATAAACATATTACTCTTTCTATTAAAAGAAAAGAAGAAGAAGGAAATGGATGGAAAAAGAATCGAGGGCAATAAAGTTTATGCTTTAGTAATGTGTGTAAGTATTCTCCTCTTTGCTTCGATTGTTGTGTCACAACCAATACCGGCAGATAAATCCAAAGTAGAAGCTTGGTTTAATGGCATAATCAAGCCAGTGAAGGAAAGGGGTAAAACCTTAGACCTTGAATTGGTTGAGGCCGAGACAGAACCTAGAATCATAAAGGTGATGCAAGGTGGGGGTGGAGAATTCGATACCATAACCAAAGCCATCGAGAGCGTTCCATCAGGGAACGCCAAACGTGTGATTATATCCATCGGGCCTGGATCTTACAAAGAGAAAATTAGAATTGAAAGAAATAAGCCTTTCATTACATTGGTAGGAGATCCTAAAAACATGCCAAATTTGACATTTGACGGCACCGCCAAGCAATATGGAACCGTAGATAGTGCCACTCTTATTACTGAGAGTAGTTACTTTGTGGGTGCTAATCTCAATATAGTGGTAAGTTAATGTAGAGTTTAGACATCCATGATCCGTCCTTTATTGAATTGATTATAAGAGTTTTTTTTTATGCTGCCATGTTATGCATATAGAACACTGCTCCTAGGCCTGACGGGAAAATGGTAGGAGCACAAGCGGTTGCTTTGAGAGTCTCGAGAGCGATGTGTCGGCTTTCTATAGCTGCGCAGGATCATTGGCTTCCAGGACACTTTGTGCGATGATGACAGGGCAACCATTTCTTTAAGGATTGCCATATTCGTGGTAATCGTTGATTTCATTTTTGGAAGCGGGACGTCTTTATATGGTATTAATATTCTCAACGCGTGAGATATTTTTTTGTATTATACCCCGTATATTTATTTGACAAGAAAGGTGGGATGCGAGAACTCGAAATATTTGTGGAAGGAGATCCGAAGGAGATCAGGAGATGGCGATAATTACAAAGACAAGCGAGAGAAAGTTCATCGGAGGACACTTTGGTTATTCGTTCGTGCATGGCGAATTACAGAAGCAATGAAGGACGTATTTTTGGGAAGGGCTTGGAAGAGTAGTCCGAGAGTTGTTTATTCTTATCTTTGAAATGGACGAAATTGTCCATCCTGGTGGATGGTCTAGTAATCGCCAACTGAACGCAGCCGAGTAAGATAATTCTCAACCTTACAACATTATATGCCTACAAGTAAACTAATCTTTCCCAACTTATTGATAAATTTATGAAGATATGTAATGTGAGGATGGTTTGACACGCAGAACTGTGTACTACGGAGAATACAAATGTACGGGGAAAGGCGCGACTCCCGCTACACGAGAGAAATTCGTCAAACAACTATCCGATGCAGAAGCTCAACCATTCTTGGTTCTTGACTATGTTGAAGGTACCAAATGGTTGCTTCCACCTCCAACAGTACCTAATTAATTCATTCATTCCCAACTTATTCATGCGGGCACCATATCCTCATAGTATTGCTAATTCAAGCAGGCTCGCATCTACCTCTTAGCTGGGTGGAAATAACTAGCCTGCCATTTTGTTTTATTTTCCCTTCCAATGGCTTGTATTTAATCAAATAGCCAAATGTCAATAAGAAGTAGAATTTAGTATTATATTTGTTAGTAGTAAGGATGTTGATATTTGCCTTTTTGTAAAACATTCCATCATATCAAGTTAAAATTATGTAATAATATCCATCATATATCCAAGTTCATCGAGTCAATAATTCAAGGTGATTTCAAAAAATTTTGTATTTTAGCAAATAAATGGATAATTAGTGTATATTTGTGTAACAGCCCGTTTTCAGTGGTGTCAGAAATAGTAGCTTTGGGTCCAGGATTCTGACCAGTCAGTCAGTATTTGAATTATTTATTTAGTATTTACTGAGGTTAATTCCCTTAATGACTTCCTAGGGTTGAGGTTCTCCCTTTCCCAAACAATTGACTGTTGAGTAAACATATAAAGCAGATTAACAAATCATACCTCCACTCGCTAATCCCTCGTTAAAGGATTAGTTCCTTATGGTTTTCATAAACAATATGGGATTGACGCAAAGATAGAACATGATAATCGGATTGAGGTGAAGAGTTTAAGAAAATGCCTGATTTGTATTAAAGATTAATATGAATCCAAAAAGATTGATTGTCTTTGCAAATTAGATCTCTCGAGATAAAGCAAGAACAAGTTGAAAATAAATCCAAAAACCTAAAATAAAGAATACATGAACTGGAATTAAAAGAAGAAAACTATACTAAGGAATTGATGTCCATAACATGTGAAAAATGATCCTATTTATGGATTTCAGGTGGCCGTCGACCTTAACCCTAGGTTAGTTCACGTTCCTATGCTTTAAGTTTGCTTATGCAGATGGAAATGCCCCCTGGCTAGTGTTACTTTCCCTCTAGATTCTATGTAGAGACACATCGAGGAGCGTGTCGCGACAAAGGATTCAATACACTCCTCATAGGATATCTTTAGGGGTATGTCGCGACACCCCTATGTTGTGTTGCAACATCGCTCCCTAAGTTGCGACATTGATCATTTCGTGTTGCGACATAGTGACCAGCATCTGTTTTTTACGCCTTCTAATGGTCTGCTGCACACTTACACAGTTCATTAGCTTCCCTTTTGGCCTCATTCGCCCCTAAGGTCAATAAAAGACTCCATTTATACGTTATATTAAATTTAAGAGATCCTGCAAAAACATAATTAAAATATAATGAAAATGCTTGCTTTCAAGCTCCTAAAGTCTTTGAAATTAGTTTAATCTGCTACACATCGAATTACGGTAGATCATGTACACGACTTCAAGTTTGAATCCACTATTTATAATGTTATTTATAGCCCTTTTCACATAATTTTATCTTTTTTTAATAGCTAAATCAAGTCATTTTGTAATAATATATGTTTTTCTGATTTAAGTAGTTGACCTAGTTCTTTTAAAAGATTTTATTATATTTGATAGATAAAAAAAATGTTATGTGGTTATATAAGATGAATCGAGAGTTAATGATGGAAGTTTGGGCCGAAACTGCTGCTAAAGTCATGAACACAAAGTATGGAAGTAATATAAATGTTATGTTTCTTAATTACTATTTGATTCTCTTTTAGTAATATAAATACTTGCTTAATTTAAACATGTTCCTATAATATAGTTTAAGATTTATTCCGTATGTTTTATATAATTACAACTTGTTTGAAATTGCCCTATAAGAGTGATATTTTTATTTAGAATCTTAGTATTTTATAGATATTTTATGTTCGGTATTTTATTTTTTGGATTCTATCAATTAAATTTTTCCACCTTTCATGAATGAAAGAAAAGGAAACATAAAACTTAATTGGCAATTTCCATTTAGAATCAAACTTTTCTTTATTTATATAAACCTAATAGATAATTAATTTTGTAATAAATTTGAAATAAAACAAGTAAGTATTAACTTGGGCAACAAATGAAGGCGACAACTTAAAATATTTCCATTCGTTACATTAAATTCACCGGTTTAGGATTTGCACTTAGGACTACTATTCAATGATCATGGGTGTCTCAAGTCGAATTTCGTGTATTTTGCAACATTTATATTCAAATTATGCTCATTAATGGTGATCAACCGCAAAATGCTCGGCCTGAACTCTCGCAAAGCTTGCACCAAGAACTACGCAAATGAGTGGCAATGCGAGGAATCCTCCAAGGCCCATTTTTTTAATATTTTTTTGTCACCAATTTATCTTATAAATTGGAGTCACTTAGAATTCAAAGACAACCTCAACGATCAATAAACGAAGAAAATAAACATATTACTCTTTCTATTAAAAGAAAAGAAGAAGAAGGAAATGGATGGAAAAAGAATCGAGGGCAATAAAGTTTATGCTTTAGTAATGTGTGTAAGTATTCTCCTCTTTGCTTCGATTGTTGTGTCACAACCAATACCGCGAGATAAATCCAAAGTAGAAGCTTGGTTTAATGGCATAATCAAGCCAGTGAAGGAAAGGGGTAAAACCTTAGACCTTGAATTGGTTGAGGCCGAGACAGAACCTAGAATCATAAAGGTGATGCAAGGTGGGGGTGGAGAATTCGATACCATAACCAAAGCCATCGAGAGCGTTCCATCAGGGAACGCCAAACGTGTGATTATATCCATCGGGCCTGGATCTTACAAAGAGAAAATTAGAATTGAAAGAAATAAGCCTTTCATTACATTGGTAGGAGATCCTAAAAACATGCCAAATTTGACATTTGACGGCACCGCCAAGCAATATGGAACCGTAGATAGTGCCACTCTTATTACTGAGAGTAGTTACTTTGTGGGTGCTAATCTCAATATAGTGGTAAGTTAATGTAGAGTTTAGACATCCATGATCCGTCCTTTATTGAATTTATTATAAGAGTTTTTTTTTATGCTGCCATGTTATGCATATAGAACACTGCTCCTAGGCCTGACGGGAAAATGGTAGGAGCACAAGCGGTTGCTTTGAGAGTCTCGGGCGACAGGTCGGCTTTCTATAACTGCAGGATCATTGGCTTCCAGGACACTTTGTGCGATGACAGGGGCAACCATTTCTTTAAGGATTGCCATATTCGTGGCACTGTTGATTTCATTTTTGGAAGCGGGACGTCTTTATATCTGGTATTAATATTCTCAACGCGTGAGATATTTTGTATTATACCCCCGTATATTTATTTGACAAGAAAGGTGGGATGCAGAACTCAGAAATATTTGTGGAAGGAGATCCAGAAGGAGATCCGGAGATGGCAGTAATTACAGCACAAGCGAGAGAAAGTTCATCGGAGGACACTGGTTATTCGTTCGTGCATGGCAGAATTACAGGAACAGCGAAGGACGTATTTTTGGGAAGGGCTTGGAAGAGTAGTCCGAGAGTTGTTTATTCTTATACTGAAATGGACGAAATTGTCCATCCTGGTGGATGGTCTAGTAATCGCCAACCTGAACGAGCCGAGTAAGATAATTCTCAACCTTACAACATTATATGCCTACAAGTAAACTAATCTTTCCCAACTTATTGATAAATTTATGAAGATATGTAATGTGAGGATGGTTTGACACGCAGAACTGTGTACTACGGAGAATACAAATGTACGGGGAAAGGCGCGACTCCCGCTACACGAGAGAAATTCGTCAAACAACTATCCGATGCGAAGCTCAACCATTCTTGGTTCTTGACTATGTTGAAGGTACCAAATGGTTGCTTCCACCTCAACGATACCTAATTAATTCATTCATTCCCAACTTATTCATGCGGGCACCATATCCTCATAGTATTGCTAATTCAAGCAGGCTCGCGTCTACCTCTTAGCTGGGTGGAAATAACTAGCCTGCCATTTTGTTTTATTTTCCCTTCCAATGGCTTGTATTTAATCAAATAGCCAAATGTCAATAAGAAGTAGAATTTAGTACTATATTTGTTAGTAGTAAGGATGTTGATATTTGCCTTTTTGTAAAACATTCCATCATATCAAGTTAAAATTATGTAATAATATCCATCATATATCCAAGTTCACTGAGTCAATAATTCAAGGTGATTTCAAAAAATTTTGTATTTTAGCAAATAAATGGATAATTAGTGTATATTTGTGTAACAGCCCGTTTTCAGTGGTGTCAGAAATAGTAGCTTTGGTCCGTGATTCGACCGATCGATCAAGATTTGAATTATTTATTTAGTATTTACAGGGTTAATTCCCGCCTTAATGACTTCCTAGGGTTGAGGTTCTCCCTTTCCCAAACAGTTGACCTGTTGAGTAAACATATAAAACAGTTAACAAATCATACCTCCACTCGCTAATCCCTCGTTAAAGGATTAGTTCCTTATGGTTTTCATAAACAATATGGGATTGACGCAAAGATAGAACATGATAATCGGATTGAGGTGAAGAGTTTAAGAAAATGCCTGATTTGTATTAAAGATTAATATGAATCCAAAAAGATTGATTGTCTTTGCAAATTAGATCTCTCGAGATAAAGCAAGAACAAGTTGAAAATAAATCCAAAAACCTAAAATAAAGAATACATGAACTGGAATTAAAAGAAGAAAACTATACTAAGGAATTGATGTCCATAACATGTGAAAAATGATCCTATTTATGGATTTCAGGTGGCCGTCGACCTTAACCCTAGGTTAGTTCACGTTCCTATGCTTTAAGTTTGCTTATGCAGATGGAAATGCCCCCTGGCTAGTGTTACTTTCCCTCTAGATTCTATGTAGAGACACATCAGGAACTGTGTCGCGACAAAGGATTCAATACACTCCTCATAGGATATCTTTAGGGGTATGTCGCGACACCCCTATGTTGTGTTGCAACATCGCTCCCTAAGTTGCGACATTGATCATTTCGTGTTGCAACATAGTGACCAGCATCTGTTTTTTACGCCTTCTAATGGTCTGCTGCACACTTACACAGTTCATTAGCTTCCCTTTTGGCCTCATTCGGCCCCTAAGGTCAATAAAAGACTCCATTTGTACGTTATATTAAATTTAAGAGATCCTGCAAAAACATAATTAAAATATAATGAAAATGCTTGCTTTCAAGCTCCTAAAGTGCTGAAATTAGTTTAATGCACACACCGAATTACGGTAGATCATGTACACGACTTCAAGTTTGAATCCACTATTTATAATGTTATTTATAGCCCTTTTCACATAATTTTATCTTTTTTAATAGCTAAATCAAGTCATTTTGTAATAATATATGTTTTTGAGTTTAAGTAGTTGACCTAGTTCTTTTAATAGATTTTATTATATTTGATAGATAAAAAAATGTTATGTGGTTATATAAGATGAATCGAGAGTTAATGATGGAATTTTGGGTAAATCTTTGCTAAAGTCATGAACACAAAGTATGGAAGTAATATAAATGTTATGTTTCTTAATTACTATTTGATTCTCTTTTAGTAATATAAATACTTGCTTAATTTAAACATGTTCCTATAATATAGTTTAAGATTTATTCCGTATGTTTTATATAATTACAACTTGTTTGAAATTGCCCTATAAGAGTGATATTTTTATTTAGAATCTTAGTATTTTATAGATATTTTATGTTCGGTATTTTATTTTGTGGATTCTATCAATAAAATTTTTCCACCTTTCATGAATGAAAGAAAAGGAAACATAAAACTTAATTGGCAATTTCCATTTAGAATCAAACTTTTCTTTATTCATATAAACCTAATAGATAATTAATTTTGTAATAAATTTGAAATAAAAAAGTAAGTATTAACGAGGCGACAAATGAAGGCGACAACTTAAAATATTTCCATTCGTTACATTAAATTCACCCGGTTTAGGATTTGCACTTAGGACTACTATTCAATGATCATGGGTGTCTCAAGTCTGAATTTCGTGTATTTTGCAACAATTATATTCAAATTATGCTCATTAATGGTGATCAACCGCAAAATGCTCGGCCTGAACTCTCGCAAAGCTTGCACCAAGAACTACGCAAATGAGTGGCAATGCGAGGAATCCTCCAAGGCCTATTTTTTTTAATATTTTTTTGTCACCAATTTATCTTATAAATTGGAGTCACTTAGAATTCAAAGACAACCTCAACAATCAATAAACGAAGAAAATAAACATATTACTCTTTCTATTAAAAGAAAAGAAGAAGAAGAAGGAAATGGATGGAAAAAGAATCGAGGGCAATGAAGTTTATGCTTTA
Source organism: Gossypium anomalum (assembly GCA_025698475.1). Classification (NCBI taxonomy): domain Eukaryota; kingdom Viridiplantae; phylum Streptophyta; class Magnoliopsida; order Malvales; family Malvaceae; genus Gossypium; species Gossypium anomalum. Next base: position 8,059,733 of record CM046967.1, on the reverse strand, counting down.
GTAATGTGTGTAAGTATTCTCCTCTTTGCTCGATTGTTGTGTCACAACCAATACCGTGAGATAAATCCAAAGTAGAAGCTTGGTTTAATGGCATAATCAAGCCGATGAAGGAAAGGGTAAAACCTTAGACCTCGAATTGGTTGAGGCGAGACAGAACCTAGAATCATAAAGGTGATGCAAGGTGGGGGTGGAGAATTCGATACCATAACCAAAGCCATCGAGAGCGTTCCATCAGGGAACGCCAAACGTGTGATTATATCCATCGGGCCTGGATCTTACAAAGAGAAAATTAGAATTGAAAGAAATAAGCCTTTCATTACATTGGTAGGAGATCCTAAAAACATGCCAAATTTGACATTTGACGGCACCGCCAAGCAATATGGAACCGTAGATAGTGCCACTCTTATTACTGAGAGTAGTTACTTTGTGGGTGCTAATCTCAATATAGTGGTAAGTTAATGTAGAGTTTAGACATCCATGATCCGTCCTTTATTGAATTGATTATAAGAGTTTTTTTTTATGCTGCCATGTTATGCATATAGAACACTGCTCCTAGGCCTGACGGGAAAATGGTAGGAGCACAAGCGGTTGCTTTGAGAGTCTCGGGCGACAGGTCGGCTTTCTATAACTGCAGGATCATTGGCTTCCAGGACACTTTGTGCGATGACAGGGGCAACCATTTCTTTAAGGATTGCCATATTCGTGGCACTGTTGATTTCATTTTTGGAAGCGGGACGTCTTTATATCTGGTATTAATATTCTCAACGCGTGAGATATTTTGTATTATACCCCCGTATATTTATTTGACAAGAAAGGTGGGATGCGAGTAACTCGAAATATTTGTGGAAGGAGATCCGAAGGAGATCAGGAGATGGCGATAATTACAAAGACAAGCGAGAGAAAGTTCATCGGAGGACACTGGTTATTCGTTCGTGCATGGCGTAATTACAGAACAATGAAGGGCGTATTTTTGGGAAGGGCTTGGAAGAGTAGTCCGAGAGTTGTTTATTCTTATCTTGAAATGGGACGAAATTGTACATCCGGTGGATGGTCTAGTAATCGCCAACCGAACGCAGAGCGAGTAAGATAATTCTCAACCTTACAACATTACATGCCTACAAGTAAACTAATCTTTCCCAACTTATTGATAAATTTATGAAGATATATAATGTGAGGATGGTTTGACACGCAGAATCGTGTACTACGGAGAATACAAAATGCGGGGAAAAGCGCGACTCCGCTACACGAGAGAAATTCGTCAAACAACTATCCGATGCAGAAGCTCAACCATTCTTGGTTCTTGACTATGTTGAAGGTACCAAATGGTTGCTTCCACCTCCAACAGTACCTAATTAATTCATTCATTCCCAACTTATTCATGCGGGCACCATATCCTCATAGTATTGCTAATTCAAGCAGGCTCGCGTCTACCTCTTAGCTGGGTGGAAATAACTAGCCTTCCATTTTATTTTATTTTCCCTTCCAATGGCTTGTATTTAATCAAATAGCCAAATGTCAATAAGAAGTAGAATTTAGTATTATATTTGTTAGTAGTAAGGATGTTGATATTTGCCTTTTTGTAAAACATTCCATCATATCAAGTTAAAATTATGTAATAATATCCATCATATATCCAAGTTCACTGAGTCAACAATTCAAGGTGATTTCAAAAAATTTTGTATTTTAGCAAATAAATGGATAATTAGTGTATATTTGTGTAACAGCCCGTTTTCAGTGGTGTCAGAAATAGTAGCTTTGGGTCCACGATTCTGACCAGTCAGTCAGTATTTGAATTATTTATTTAGTATTTCTGTGGTTAATTCCGCCTTAATGACTTCCTAGGGTTGAGGTTCTCCCTTTCCCAAACAGTTGACCTGTTGAGTAAACATATAAAACAGTTAACAAATCATACCTCCACTCGCTAATCCCTCGTTAAAGGATTAGTTCTTTATGGTTTTCATAAAAAATATGGGATTGACGCAAAGATAGAACATGATAATCGGATTGAGGTGAAGAGTTTAAGAAAATGCCTGATTTGTATTAAAGATTAATATGAATCCAAAAAGATTGATTGTCTTTGCAAATTAGATCTCTCGAGATAAAGCAAGAACAAGTTGAAAATAAATCCAAAAACCTAAAAGAAAGAATACATGAACTGGAATTAAAAGAAGAAAACTATACTAAGGAATTGATGTCCATAACATGTGAAAAATGGTCCTATTTATGGATTTCAGGTGGCCGTCGACCTTAACCCTAGGTTAGTTCACGTTCCTATGCTTTAAGTTTGCTTATGCAGATGGAAATGCCCCCTGGCTAGTGTTACTTTCCCTCTAGATTCTATGTAGAGACACATCAGGAACTGTGTCGCGACAAAGGATTCAATACACTCCTCATAGGATATCTTTAGGGGTATGTCGCGACACCCCTATGTTGTGTTGCAACATCGCTCCCTAAGTTGCGACATTGATCATTTCGTGTTGCAACATAGTGACCAGCATCTGTTTTTTACGCCTTCTAATGGTCTGCTGCACACTTACACAGTTCATTAGGTTCCCTTTTGGCCTCATTCGCCCCTAAGGTCAATAAAAGACTCCATTTATACGTTATATTAAATTTAAGAGATCCTGCAAAAACATAATTAAAATATAATGAAAATGCTTGCTTTCAAGCTCCTAAAGTGCTGAAATTAGTTTGTCTGCTACACCGAATTACAGTAGATCATGTACACGACTTCAAGTTTGAATCCACTATTTATAATGTTATTTATAGCCCTTTTCACATAATTTTATCTTTTTTAATAGCTAAATCAAGTCATTTTGTAATAATATATGTTTTTACAGTTTAAGTAGTTGACCTAGTTCTTTTTAATAGATTTTATTATATTTGATAGATAAAAAAAATGTTATGTGGTTATATAAGATGAATCGAGAGTTAATGATGGAATTTTGGGTTTAAAGCTATTTTGCTAAAGTCATGAACACAAAGTATGGAAGTAATATAAATGTTATGTTTCTTAATTACTATTTGATTCTCTTTTAGTAATATAAGTACTTGCTTAATTTAAACATGTTCCTATAATATAGTTTAAGATTTATTCCGTATGTTTTATATAATTACAACTTGTTTGAAATTGCCCTATAAGAGTGATATTTTTATTTAGAATCTTAGTATTTTATAGATATTTTATGTTAGGTATTTTATTTTGTGGATTCTATCAATAAAATTTTTCCACCTTTCATGAATGAAAAAAAGGAAACATAAAACTTAATTGGCAATTTCCATTTAGAATCAAACTTTTCTTTATTTATATAAACCTAATAGATAATTAATTTTGTAATAAATTTGAAATAAACAAGTAAGTATTAACGGGGCAACAAATGAAGGCGACAACTTAAAATATTTCCATTCGTTACATTAAATTCACCCGGTTTAGGATTTGCACTTAGGACTACTATTCAATGATCATGGGTGTCTCAAGTCTGAATTTCGTGTATTTTGCAACAATTATATTCAAATTATGCTCATTAATGGTGATCAACCGCAAAATGCTCGGCCTGAACTGTAGCAAAGCTTGCACCAAGAACTACGCAAATAAGTGGCAATGCGAGGAATCCTCCAAGGCCCATTTTTTTTTTAATATTTTTTTGTCACCAATTTATCTTATAAATTGGAGTCACTTAGAATTCAAAGACAACCTCAACAATCAATAAACGAAGAAAATAAACATATTACTCTTTCTATTAAAAGAAAAGAAGAAGAAGAAGGAAATGGATGGAAAAAGAATCGAGGGCAATGAAGTTTATGCTTTAGTAATGTGTGTAAGTATTCTCCTCTTTGCTCCGATTGTTGTGTCACAACCAATACCGGCAGATAAATCCAAAGTAGAAGCTTGGTTTAATGGCATAATCAAGCCAGTGAAGGAAAGGGGTAAAACCTTAGACCCTGAATTGGTTGAGGCCGAGACAGAACCTAGAATCATAAAGGTGATGCAAGGTGGGGGTGGAGAATTCGATACCATAACCAAAGCCATCGAGAGCGTTCCATCGAGGAGCGCCAAGCGTGTGATTATATCCATCGGAACTGGATCTTACAAAGAGAAAATTAGAATTGAAAGAAATAAGCCTTTCATTACATTGGTAGGAGATCCTAAAAACATGCCAAATTTGACATTTGACGGCACCGCCAAGCAATATGGAACCGTAGATAGTGCCACTCTTATTCTCGAGAGTAGTTACTTTGTGGGTGCTAATCTCAATATAGTGGTAAGTTAATGTAGAGTTTAGACATCCATGATCCGTCCTTTATTGAATTGATTATAAGAGTTTTTTTATCTTTGCCATGTTATGCATATAGAACATCGCTCCTAGGCCCGATGTGGGAAAATGGTAGGAGCACAAGCGGTTGCTTTGAGAGTCTCGGGCGGCAGTCGGCTTTCTATAAGCTGCAGGATCATTGGCTTCGAGGACACTTTGTGCGATGACGGGGGCAACCATTTCTTTAAGGATTGCCATATTCGTGGTAATCGTTGATTTCATTTTTGGAAGCGGGACGTCTTTATATCTCGGTATTAATATTCTCAACGCGTGAGATATTTTGTATTATACCCCGTATATTTATTTGACAAGAAAGGTGGGATCAGAAACTCGAAATATTTGTGGAAGGAGATCCGAAGGAGATCAGGAGATGGCGATAATTACTGACAAGCGAGAGAAAGTTCATCGGAGGACTTTGGTTATTCGTTCGTGCATGGCGCGAATTACGAGAACAATGAAGGGCGTATTTTTGGGAAGGGCTTGGAAGAGTAGTCCGAGAGTTGTTTATTCTTATACTGAAATGGACGAAATTGTACATCCTGGTGGATGGTCTAGTAATCGCCAACCTGAACGAGCCGAGTAAGATAATTCTCAACCTTACAACATTACATGCCTACAAGTAAACTAATCTTTCCCAACTTATTGATAAATTTATGAAGATATATAATGTGAGGATGGTTTGACACGCAGAACTGTGTACTACGGAGAATACAAATGTACGGAAAAGCGCGACTCCGCTACACGAGAGAAATTCGTCAAACAACTATCCGATGCAGAAGCTCAACCATTCTTGGTTCTTGACTATGTTGAAGGTACCAAATGGTTGCTTCCACCTCCAACAGTACCTAATTAATTCATTCATTCCCAACTTATTCATGCGGGCACCATATCCTCATAGTATTGCTAATTCAAGCAGGCTCGCGTCTACCTCTTAGCTGGGTGGAAATAACTAGCCTTCCATTTTATTTTATTTTCCCTTCCAATGGCTTGTATTTAATCAAATAGCCAAATGTCAATAAGAAGTAGAATTTAGTATTATATTTGTTAGTAGTAAGGATGTTGATATTTGCCTTTTTGTAAAACATTCCATCATATCAAGTTAAAATTATGTAATAATATCCATCATATATCCAAGTTCACTGAGTCAATAATTCAAGGTGATTTCAAAAAATTTTGTATTTTAGCAAATAAATGGATAATTAGTGTATATTTGTGTAACAGCCCGTTTTCAGTGGTGTCAGAAATAGTAGCTTTGGGTCCACGATTCTGACCAGTCAGTCAGTATTTGAATTATTTATTTAGTATTTACAGGGTTAATTCCCGCCTTAATGACTTCCTAGGGTTGAGGTTCTCCCTTTCCCAAACAGTTGACCTATTGAGTAAACATATAAAACAGTTAACAAATCATAACTCCACTCGCTAATCCCTCGTTAAAGGATTAGTTCCTTATGGTTTTCATAAACAATATGGGATTGACGCAAAGATAGAACATGATAATCGGATTGAGGTGAAGAGTTTAAGAAAATGCCTGATTTGTATTAAAGATTAATATGAATCCAAAAAGATTGATTGTCTTTGCAAATTAGATCTCTCGAGATAAAGCAAGAACAAGTTGAAAATAAATCCAAAAACCTAAAAGAAAGAATACATGAACTGGAATTAAAAGAAGAAAACTATACTAAGGAATTGATGTCCATAACATGTGAAAAATGGTCCTATTTATGGATTTCAGGTGGCCGTCGACCTTAACCCTAGGTTAGTTCACGTTCCTATGCTTTAAGTTTGCTTATGCAGATGGAAATGCCCCCTGGCTAGTGTTACTTTCCCTCTAGATTCTATGTAGAGACACATCGTGAAGCGTGTCGCGACAAAGGATTCAATACACTCCTCATAGGATATCTTTAGGGGGTATGTCGACACCCCTATGTTGTGTTGCAACATCGCTCCCTAAGTTGCGACATTGATCATTTCGTGTTGCAACATAGTGACCAGCATCTGTTTTTTACGCCTTCTAATGGTCTGCTGCACACTTACACAGTTCATTAGGTTCCCTTTTGGCCTCATTCGGCCCCTAAGGTCAATAAAAGACTCCATTTGTACGTTATATTAAATTTAAGAGATCCTGCAAAAACATAATTAAAATATAATGAAAATGCTTGCTTTCAAGCTCCTAAAGTGCTGAAATTAGTTTAATCTGCTACACCGAATTACGGTAGATCATGTACACGACTTCAAGTTTGAATCCACTATTTATAATGTTATTTATAGCCCTTTTCACATAATTTTATCTTTTTTTAATAGCTAAATCAAGTCATTTTGTAATAATATATGTTTTTACAGTTTAAGTAGTTGACCTAGTTCTTTTTAATAGATTTTATTATATTTGATAGATAAAAAAAATGTTATGTGGTTATATAAGATGAATCGAGAGTTAATGATGGAATTTTGGGCCGAAACTGCTGCTAAAGTCGCGAACACAAAGTATGGAAGTAATATAAATGTTATGTTTCTTAATTACTATTTGATTCTCTTTTAGTAATATAAATACTTGCTTAATTTAAACATGTTCCTATAATATAGTTTAAGATTTATTCCGTATGTTTTATATAATTACAACTTGTTTGAAATTGCCCTATAAGAGTGATATTTTTATTTAGAATCTTAGTATTTTATAGATATTTTATGTTCGGTATTTTATTTTGTGGATTCTATCAATAAAATTTTTCCACCTTTCATGAATGAAAGAAAAGGAAACATAAAACTTAATTGGCAATTTCCATTTAGAATCAAACTTTTCTTTATTTATATAAACCTAATAGATAATTAATTTTGTAATAAATTTGAAATAAACAAGTAAGTATTAACGGGGCAACAAATGAAGGCGACAACTTAAAATATTTCCATTCGTTACATTAAATTCACCCGGTTTAGGATTTGCACTTAGGACTACTATTCAATGATCATGGGTGTCTCAAGTCTGAATTTCGTGTATTTTGCAACAATTATATTCAAATTATGCTCATTAATGGTGATCAACCGCAAAATGCTCGGCCTGAACTGTAGCAAAGCTTGCACCAAGAACTACGCAAATGAGTGGCAATGCGAGGAATCCTCCAAGGCCCATTTTTTTTAATATTTTTTTGTCACCAATTTATCTTATAAATTGGAGTCACTTAGAATTCAAAGACAACCTCAACAATCAATAAACGAAGAAAATAAACATATTACTCTTTCTATTAAAAGAAAAGAAGAAGAAGAAGGAAATGGATGGAAAAAGAATCGAGGGCAATGAAGTTTATGCTTTAGTAATGTGTGTAAGTATTCTCCTCTTTGCTCCGATTGTTGTGTCACAACCAATACCGTGCAGATAAATCCAAAGTAGAAGCTTGGTTTAATGGCATAATCAAGCCGATGAAGGAAAGGGTAAAACCTTAGACCCTGAATTGGTTGAGGTAGAGACAGAACCTAGAATCATAAAGGTGATGCAAGGTGGGGTGGAGAATTCGATACCATAACCAAAGCCATCGAGAGCGTTCCATCGAGGAGCGCCAAAGCGTGTGATTATATCCATCGGGAACTGGATCTTACAAAGAGAAAATTAGAATTGAAAGAAATAAGCCTTTCATTACATTGGTAGGAGATCCTAAAAACATGCCAAATTTGACATTTTGACGGCACCGCCAAGCAATATGGAACCGTAGATAGTGCCACTCTTATTACTGAGAGTAGTTACTTTGTGGGTGCTAATCTCAATATAGTGGTAAGTTAATGTAGAGTTTAGACATCCATGATCCGTCCTTTATTGAATTGATTATAAGAGTTTTTTTTATGCTGCCATGTTATGCATATAGAACATCGCTCCTAGGCCTGACGGGAAAATGGTAGGAGCACAAGCGGTTGCTTTGAGAGTCTCGGGCGACAGGTCGGCTTTCTATAACTGCAGGATCATTGGCTTCCAGGACACTTTGTGCGATGACAGGGGCAACCATTTCTTTAAGGATTGCCATATTCGTGGTAATCTGTTGATTTCATTTTGGAAGCGGGACGTCTTTTATATCTGGTATTAATATTCTCAACGCGTGAGATATTTTGTATTATACCCCGTATATTTATTTGACAAGAAAGGTGGGATGCGAACTCGAAATATTTGTGGAAGGAGATCCGGAAGGAGATCCAGGAGATGGCGATAATTACAGACAAGCGAGAGAAAGTTCATCGGAGGACACTTTGGTTATTCGTTCGTGCATGGCGAATTACGAGAACAATGAAGGACGTATTTTTGGGAAGGGCTTGGAAGAGAGTAGTCAGAGAGTTGTTTATTCTTATCTTTGAAATGGACGAAATTGTACATCCCGGTGGATGGTCTAGTAATCGCCAAACTGAAGCAGCCGAGTAAGATAATTCTCAACCTTACAACATTACATGCCTACAAGTAAACTAATCTTTCCCAACTTATTGATAAATTTATGAAGATATATAATGTGAGGATGGTTTGACACGCAGTGAATCTGTGTACTACGGAGAATACAAATGTACGGGAAAAGCGCGACTCCGCTACGAGAGAAATTCGTCAAACAACTATCCGATCACGAAGCTCAACCATTCTTGGTTCTTGACTATGTTGAAGGTACCAAATGGTTGCTTCCACCTCCAACAGTACCTAATTAATTCATTCATTCCCAACTTATTCATGCGGGCACCATATCCTCATAGTATTGCTAATTCAAGCAGGCTCGCGTCTACCTCTTAGCTGGGTGGAAATAACTAGCCTTCCATTTTATTTTATTTTCCCTTCCAATGGCTTGTATTTAATCAACTAGCCAAATGTCAATAAGAAGTAGAATTTAGTATTATATTTGTTAGTAGTAAGGATGTTGATATTTGCCTTTTTGTAAAACATTCCATCATATCAAGTTAAAATTATGTAATAATATCCATCATATATCCAAGTTCACCGAGTCAATAATTCAAGGTGATTTCAAAAATTTTGTATTTTAGTAAATAAATGGATAATTAGTGTATATTTGTGTAATGACCAGTTTTTGAGTGGTGTCGAAATAGTAGCTTTGGGTCTCACGATTTCGACCGATCGATCGATATTTGAATTATTTATTTAGTATTTCTGAGGTTAATTCCCGCCTTAATGACTTCCTAGGGTTGAGGTTCTCCCTTTCCCAAACAGTTGACCTATTGAGTAAACATATAAAACAGTTAACAAATCATAACTCCACTCGCTAATCCCTCGTTAAAGAATTAGTTCCTTATGGTTTTCATAAACAATATGGGATTGACGCAAAGATAGAACATGATAATCGGATTGAGGTGAAGAGTTTAAGAAAATGCGATTTGTATTAAAGATTAATATGAATCAAAAAGATTGATTGTCTTTGCAAATTAGATCTCTCGAGATAAAGCAAGAACAAGTTGAAAATAAATCCAAAAACCTAAAAGAAAGAATACATGAACTGGAATTAAAAGAAGAAAACTATACTAAGGAATTGATGTCCATAACATGTGAAAAATGGTCCTATTTATGGATTTCAGGTGGCCGTCGACCTTAACCCTAGGTTAGTTCATGTTCCTATGCTTTAAGTTTGCTTATGCAGATGGAAATGCCCCCTGGCTAGTGTTACTTTCCCTCTAGATTCTATGTAGAGACACATCAGGAACTGTGTCGCGACAAAGGATTCAATACACTCCTCATAGGATATCTTTAGGGGTATGTCGCGACACCCCTATGTTGTGTTGCAACATCGCTCCCTAAGTTGCGACATTGATCATTTCGTGTTGCAACATAGTGACCAGCATCTGTTTTTTACGCCTTCTAATGGTCTGCTGCACACTAGCACAGTTCATTAGGTTCCCTTTTGGCCTCATTCGGCCCCTAAGGTCAATAAAAGACTCCATTTGTACGTTATATTAAATTTAAGAGATCCTGCAAAAACATAATTAAAATATAATGAAAATGCTTGCTTTCAAGCTCCTAAAGTGCTGAAATTAGTTTAATCTGCTACACCGAATTACGGTAGATCATGTACACGACTTCAAGTTTGAATCCACTATTTATAATGTTATTTATAGCCCTTTTCACATAATTTTATCTTTTTTTAATAGCTAAATCAAGTCATTTTGTAATAATATATGTTTTTACAGTTTAAGTAGTTGACCTAGTTCTTTTTAATAGATTTTATTATATTTGATAGATAAAAAAAATGTTATGTGGTTATATAAGATGAATCGAGAGTTAATGATGGAATTTTAATAAGCTCTTTGCTAAAGTCATGAACACAAAGTATGGAAGTAATATAAATGTTATGTTTCTTAATTACTATTTGATTCTCTTTTAGTAATATAAATACTTGCTTAATTTAAACATGTTCCTATAATATAGTTTAAGATTTATTCCAGTATGTTTTATATAATTACAACTTGTTTGAAATTGCCCTATAAGAGTGATATTTTTATTTAGAATCTTAGTATTTTATAGATATTTTATGTTCGGTATTTTATTTTGTGGATTCTATCAATAAAATTTTTCCACCTTTCATGAATGAAAGAAAAGGAAACATAAAACTTAATTGGCAATTTCCATTTAGAATCAAACTTTTCTTTATTTATATAAACCTAATAGATAATTAATTTTGTAATAAATTTGAAATAAACAAGTAAGTATTAACGGGGCAACAAATGAAGGCGACAACTTAAAATATTTCCATTCGTTACATTAAATTCACCCGGTTTAGGATTTGCACTTAGGACTACTATTCAATGATCATGGGTGTCTCAAGTCTGAATTTCGTGTATTTTGCAACAATTATATTCAAATTATGCTCATTAATGGTGATCAACCGCAAAATGCTCTACTGAATCAGTAGCAAAGCTTGCACCAAGAACTACGCAAATGAGTGGCAATGCGAGGAATCCTCCAAGGCCCATTTTTTTTTAATATTTTTTTGTCACCAATTTATCTTATAAATTGGAGTCACTTAGAATTCAAAGACAACCTCAACAATCAATAAACGAAGAAAATAAACATATTACTCTTTCTATTAAAAGAAAAGAAGAAGAAGAAGGAAATGGATGGAAAAAGAATCGAGGGCAATGAAGTTTATGCTTTAGTAATGTGTGTAAGTATTCTCCTCTTTGTCTCCGATTTGTTGTGTCACAACCAATACCGCGAGATAAATCCAAAGTAGAAGCTTGGTTTAATGGCATAATCAAGCCAGTGAAGGAAAGGGGTAAAACCTTAGACCCTGAATTGGTTGAGGCCGAGACAGAACCTAGAATCATAAAGGTGATGCAAGGTGGGGGTGGAGAATTCGATACCATAACCAAAGCCATCGAGAGCGTTCCATCAGGGAACGCCAAACGTGTGATTATATCCATCGGGCCTGGATCTTACAAAGAGAAAATTAGAATTGAAAGAAATAAGCCTTTTATTACATTGGTAGGAGATCCTAAAAACATGCCAAATTTGACATTTGACGGCACCGCCAAGCAATATGGAACCGTAGATAGTGCCACTCTTATTACTGAGAGTAGTTACTTTGTGGGTGCTAATCTCAATATAGTGGTAAGTTAATGTAGAGTTTAGACATCCATGATCCGTCCTTTATTGAATTGATTATAAGAGTTTTTTTTTATGCTGCCATGTTATGCATATAGAACACTGCTCCTAGGCCTGACGGGAAAATGGTAGGAGCACAAGCGGTTGCTTTGAGAGTCTCGGGTGACAGGTCGGCTTTCTATAACTGCAGGATCATTGGCTTCCAGGACACTTTGTGCGATGACAGGGGCAACCATTTCTTTAAGGATTGCCATATTCGTGGCACTGTTGATTTCATTTTTGGAAGCGGGACGTCTTTATATATGGTATTAATATTCTCAACGCGTGAGATATTTTGTATTATACCCCCATATATTTATTTGACAAGAAAGGTGGGATGCAGAACTCAGAAATATTTGTGGAAGGAGATCCAGAAGGAGATCCGGAGATGGCAGTAATTACAGCACAAGCGAGAGAAAGTTCATCGGAGGACACCGTTATTCGTTCGTGCATGGCGTAATTACAGAACAATGAAGGACGTATTTTTGGGAAGGGCTTGGAAGAGTAGTCCGAGAGTTGTTTATTCTTATACTGAAATGGACGAAATTGTCCATCCTGGTGGATGGTCTAGTAATCGCCAACCTGAACGAGCCGAGTAAGAGAACTCTCAACCTTACAACATTACATGCCTACAAGTAAACTAATCTTTCCCAACTTATTGATAAATTTATGAAGATATATAATGTGAGGATGGTTTGACACGCAGAACTGTGTACTACGGAGAATACAAATGTACGGGGAAAGGCGCGACTCCGCTACACGAGAGAAATTCGTCAAACAACTATCCGATGCGTAAGCTCAACCATTCTTGGTTCTTGACTATGTTGAAGGTACCAAATGGTTGCTTCCACCTCCAACAAGACTTCTAATTAATTCATTCATTCCCAACTTATTCATGCGGGCACCATATCCTCATAGTATTGCTAATTCAAGCGTGCTCGCGTCTACCTCTTAGTTGGGTGGAAATAACTAGCCTTCCATTTTATTTTATTTTTCCTTCCAATGGCTTGTATTTAATCAAATAGCCAAATGTCAATAAGAAGTAGAATTTAGTATTATATTTGTTAGTAGTAAGGATGTTGATATTTGCCTTTTGTAAAACATTCCATCATATCAAGTTAAAATTATGTAATAATATCCATCATATATCCAAGTTCACTGAGTCAATAATTCAAGGTGATTTCAAAAAATTTTGTATTTTAGCAAATAAATGGATAATTAGTGTATATTTGTGTAACAGCCTGTTTTCAGTGGTGTCAGAAATAGTAGCTTTGGGTCCACGATTCTGACCAGTCAGTCAGTATTTGAATTATTTATTTAGTATTTACAGGGTTAATTCCCGCCTTAATGACTTCCTAGGGTTGAGGTTCTCCCTTTCCCAAACAATTGACCTGTTGAGTAAACATATAAAACAGTTAACAAATCATACCTCCACTCGCTAATCCCTCGTTAAAGGATTAGTTCCTTATGGTTTTCATAAACAATATGGGATTGACGCAAAGATAGACCATGATAATCAGATTGAGGTGAAGAGTTTAAGAAAATGCCTGATTTGTATTAAAGATTAATATGAATCCAAAAAGATTGATTGTCTTTGCAAATTAGATCTCTCGAGATAAAGCAAGAACAAGTTGAAAATAAATCCAAAAACCTAAAAGAAAGAATACATGAACTGGAATTAAAAGCAGAAAACTATAATAAGGAATTGATGTCCATAACATGTGAAAAATGATCCTATTTATGGATTTCAGGTGGCCGTCGACCTTAACCCTAGGTTAGTTGACGTTCCTATGCTTTAAGTTTGCTTATGCAGATGGAAATGCCCCCTGGCTAGTGTTGCTTTCTATCTAGATTCTATGTCGAGACACATCAGGAACTGTGTCGCGACAAAGGATTCAATACACTCCTCATAGGATATCTTTAGGGGTATGTCACGACACCCCTATGTTGTGTTGCAACATCGCTCCTAAGTTGCGACATTGATCATTTCGTGTTGCAACATAGTGACCAGCATCTGCTTTTTACGCCTCTAATGGTCTCACGCACACTTACACGATTCATTAGGTTCCTTTTGGCCTCATTCGGCCCCTAAGGTCAATAAAAGACTCCATTTGTAACGTTATATTAAATTTAAGAGTTCCTGCAAAAACATAATTAAAATATAATGAAAATGCTTGCTTTCAAGCTCCTAAAGTGCTGAAATTAGTTTAACTGCTACACATCGAATTACGGTAGATCATGTACACGACTTCAAGTTTGAATCCACTATTTATAATGTTATTTATAGCCCTTTTCACATAATTTTATCTTTTTTTAATAGCTAAATCAAGTCATTTTGTAATAATATATGTTTTTACAGTTTAAGTAGTTGACCTAGTTCTTTTTAATAGATTTTATTATATTTGATAGATAAAAAAAATGTTATGTGGTTATATAAGATGAATCGAGAGTTAATGATGGAATTTTAATAAAGCTATTTGCTAAAGTCGCGAACACAAAGTATGGAAGTAATATAAATGTTATGTTTCTTAATTACTATTTGATTCTCTTTTAGTAATATAAATACTTGCTTAATTTAAACATGTTCCTATAATGTAGTTTAAGATTTATTCCGTATGTTTTATATAATTACAACTTGTTTGAAATTGCCCTATACGAGTGATATTTTTATTTAGAATCTTAGTATTTTATAGATATTTTATGTTCGGTATTTTATTTTGTGGATTCTATCAATAAAATTTTTCCACCTTTCATGAATGAAAGAAAAGGAAACATAAAACTTAATTGGCAATTTCCATTTAGAATCAAACTTTTCTTTATTTATATAAACCTAATAGATAATTAATTTTGTAATAAATTTGAAATAAACAAGTAAGTATTAACGGGGCAACAAATGAAGGCGACAACTTAAAATATTTCCATTCGTTACATTAAATTCACCCGGTTTAGGATTTGCACTTAGGACTACTATTCAATGATCATGGGTGTCTCAAGTCTGAATTTCGTGTATTTTGCAACAATTATATTCAAATTATGCTCATTAATGGTGATCAACCGCAAAATGCTCTCTACCGAATCAGAGCAAAGCTTGCACCAAGAACTACGCAAATAAGTGGCAATGCGAGGAATCCTCCAAGGCCCATTTTTTTAATATTTTTTTGTCACCAATTTATCTTATAAATTGGAGTCACTTAGAATTCAAAGACAACCTCAACAATCAATAAACGAAGAAAATAAACATATTACTCTTTCTATTAAAAGAAAAGAAGAAGAAGAAGGAAATGGATGGAAAAAGAATCGAGGGCAACGAAGTTTATGCTTTAGTAATGTGTGTAAGTATTCTCCTCTTTGCTCCGATTGTTGTGTCACAACCAATACCGGCAGATAAATCCAAAGTAGAAGCTTGGTTTAATGGCATAATCAAGCCGATGAAGGAAAGGGTAAAACCTTAGACCTCGAATTGGTTGAGGTAGAGACAGTAACCTAGAATCATAAAGGTGATGCAAGGTGGGGGTGGAGAATTCGATACCATAACCAAAGCCATCGAGAGCGTTCCATCAGGGAACGCCAAACGTGTGATTATATCCATCGGGCCTGGATCTTACAAAGAGAAAATTAGAATTGAAAGAAATAAGCCTTTCATTACATTGGTAGGAGATCCTAAAAACATGCCAAATTTGACATTTGACGGCACCGCCAAGCAATATGGAACCGTAGATAGTGCCACTCTTATTACTGAGAGTAGTTACTTTGTGGGTGCTAATCTCAATATAGTGGTAAGTTAATGTAGAGTTTAGACATCCATGATCCGTCCTTTATTGAATTGATTATAAGAGTTTTTTTATGCTGCCATGTTATGCATATAGAACATCGCTCCTAGGTTCGACGGAAAATGGTAGGAGCACAAGCGGTTGCTTTGAGAGTCTCGCGGCGATGTGTCGGCTTTCTATAATCGCAGGATCATTGGCTTCAGGACACTTTTTGTGCGATGACAGGGCAACCATTTCTTTAAGGATTGCCATATTCGTGGCACTGTTGATTTCATTTTTGGAAGCGGGACGTCTTTATATCTGGTATTAATATTCTCAACGCGTGAGATATTTTGTATTATACCCCCGTATATTTATTTGACAAGAAAGGTGGGATGCAGAACTCAGAAATATTTGTGGAAGGAGATCCAGAAGGAGATCCGGAGATGGCAGTAATTACAGCACAAGCGAGAGAAAGTTCATCGGAGGACACTGGTTATTCGTTCGTGCATGGCAGAATTACAGGAACAGCGAAGGACGTATTTTTGGGAAGGGCTTGGAAGAGTAGTCCGAGAGTTGTTTATTCTTATACTGAAATGGACGAAATTGTCCATCCTGGTGGATGGTCTAGTAATCGCCAACCTGAACGAGCCGAGTAAGATAATTCTCAACCTTACAACATTACATGCCTACAAGTAAACTAATCTTTCCCAACTTATTGATAAATTTATGAAGATATATAATGTGAGGATGGTTTGACACGCAGAACTGTGTACTACGGAGAATACAAATGTACGGGGAAAGGCGCGACTCCCGCTACACGAGAGAAATTCGTCAAACAACTATCCGATGCAGAAGCTCAACCATTCTTGGTTCTTGACTATGTTGAAGGTACCAAATGGTTGCTTCCACCTCCAACAGTACCTAATTAATTCATTCATTCCCAACTTATTCATGCGGGCACCATATCCTCATAGTATTGCTAATTCAAGCAGGCTCGCGTCTACCTCTTAGCTGGGTGGAAATAACTAGCCTTCCATTTTATTTTATTTTCCCTTCCAATGGCTTGTATTTAATCAAATAGCCAAATGTCAATAAGAAGTAGAATTTAGTATTATATTTGTTAGTAGTAAGGATGTTGATATTTGCCTTTTTGTAAAACATTCCATCATATCAAGTTAAAATTATGTAATAATATCCATCATATATCCAAGTTCACTGAGTCAATAATTCAAGGTGATTTCAAAAAATTTTGTATTTTAGCAAATAAATGGATAATTAGTGTATATTTGTGTAGCAGCCCGTTTTCAGTGGTGTCAGAAATAGTAGCTTTGGGTCCACGATTCTGACCAGTCAGTCAGTATTTGAATTATTTATTTAGTATTTACAGGATTAATTCCCGCCTTAATGACTTCCTAGGGTTGAGGTTCTCCCTTTCCCAAACAGTTGACCTGTTGAGCAAACATAAAAAACAGTTAACAAATCATACCTCCACTCGCTAATCCCTCGTTAAAGGATTAGTTCCTTATGGTTTTCATAAACAATATGGGATTGACGCAAAGATTGAACATGATAATCGGATTGAGGTGAAGAGTTTAAGAAAATGCCTGATTTGTATTAAAGATTAATATGAATCCAAAAAGATTGATTGTCTTTGCAAATTAGATCTCTCGAGATAAAGCAAGAACAAGTTGAAAATAAATCCAAAAACCTAAAAGAAAGAATACATGAACTGGAATTAAAAGAAGAAAACTATACTAAGGAATTGATGTCCATAACATGTGAAAAATGATCCTATTTATCGATTTTAGGTGGCCGTCGACCTTAACCCTAGGTTAGTTGACGTTCCTATGCTTTAAGTTTGCTTATGCAGATGGAAATGCCCCCTGGCTAGTGTTGCTTTCTATCTAGATTCTATGTCGAGACACATCAGGAACTGTGTCGCGACAAAGGATTCAATACACTCCTCATAGGATATCTTTAGTGGTATGTCGCGACACCCCTATGTTGTGTTGCAACATCGCTCCCTAAGAGTGATATTTTTATTTAGAATCTTAGTATTTTGTAGATATTTTATGTTCGGTATTTTATTTTATGGATTCTATCAATAAAATTTTTCCACCTTTCATGAATGAAAGAAAAGGAAACATAAAACTTAATTGGCAATTTCCATTTAGAATCAAACTTTTCTTTATTTATATAAACCTAATAGATAATTAATTTTGTAATAAATTTAAAATAAACAAGTAAGTATTAACGGGGCAACAAATGAACGCGACAACTTAAAATATTACCATTCGTTACATTAAATTCACCTGGTTTAGGATTTGCACTTAAGACTACTATTCACTGATCATGGGTGTCTCAAGTCAGAATTTCGTGTATTTTGCAACAATTATATTCAAATGATGCTCATTAATGGTGATCAACCGCAAAATGCTCGGCCTGAACTGTAGCAAAGCTTGCACCAAGAACTACGCAAATGAGTGGCAATGCGAGGAATCCTCCAAGGCCCATTTTTTTAAATATTTTTTTGTCACCAATTTATCTTATAAATTGGAGTCACTTAGAATTCAAAGACAACTTTAACAATCAATAAACGAAGAAAATAAACATATTACTCTTTCTATTAAAAGAAAAGAAGAAGAAGAAGGAAATGGATGGAAAAAGAATCGAGGGCAATGAAGTTTATGCTTTAGTAATGTGTGTAAGTATTCTCCTCTTTGCCCCGATTGTTGTGTCACAACCAATACCGGCAGATAAATCCAAAGTAGAAGCTTGGTTTAACGGCATAATCAGCAAGTGAAGGAAAGGGGTAAAACCTTAAACCCTGAATTGGTTGAGGTCGAGACAGAACCTAGAATCATAAAGGTGATGCAAGGTGGGGGTGGAGAATTCGATACCATAACCAAAGCCATCGAAAGCGCTCCATCAGGGAACGCCAAACGTGTGATTATATCCATCGGGCCTGGATCTGACAAAGAGAAAATTAGAATTGAAAGAAATAAGCGTTTCATTACATTGGTAGGAGATCCTAAAATCATGCCAAATTTGACATTTGACGGCACCGCCAAGCAATATGGAACCGTAGATAGTGCCACTCTTATTACTGAGAGTAGTTACTTTGTGGGTACTAATCTCAATATAGTGGTAAGTTAATGTAGAGTTTAGACATCCATGATCCGTCCTTTATTGAATTGATTATAAGAGTTTTTTTTTTATGCTGCCATGTTATGCATATAGAACACTGCTCCTAGGCCTGACGGGAAAATGGTAGGAGCACCGCTTTGAGAGTCTCGGGCGATAGCTCGGCTTTCTATAACTACAGGATCATTGGCTTCCAGGACACTTTGTGCGAGGACAGGGGCAACCATTTCTTTAAGGATTGCCATATTCGTGGCACTGTTGATTTCATTTTTGGAAGCGGGACATCTTTATATCTGGTATTAATATTATTAACGCGTGAGATATTTTGCATTATACCCCCATATAATTATTTGACAAGAAAGGTGGGATGCAGAATTCAGAAATATTTGTGGAAGGAGATCCAGAAGGAGATCCGGAGATGGCAGTAATTACAGCACAAGCGAGAGAAAATTCATCGGAGGACACAGGTAATTTGTTCGTGCATGGCAGAATTATAGTAACAGTGAAAGACGTATTTTTGGGAAGGGCTTGGAAGAGTAGTCTGAGAGTTGTTTATGCTTATACTGAAATGGACGAAATCGTCCATCCTGGTGGATGGTCTAGTAATCGCCAACCTGAACGAGCCGAGTAAGATAATTCTCAACCTTACAACATTACATGCCTAAAAGTAAACTAATCTTTCCTAACTTATTGATAAAATTATGAAGATATGTAATGTGAGAATGGTTTGACACGCAGAATTGTGTACTACGGAGAATACAAATGTACGGGGAAAGGCGCGACTCCCGCTACACGAGAGAAATTCGTCAAACAACTATCCGATGCAGAAGCTCAACCATTCTTGGTTCTTGACTATGTTGAAGGTACCAAATGGTTGCTTCCACCTCCAACAGTACCTAATTAATTCATTCATTCCCAACTTATTCATGCGGGCACCATATCCTCATAGTATTGCTAATTCAAGCAGGCTCGCGTCTACCTCTTCGCTGGGGGTAAATAACTAGCCTTCCATTTTATTTTATTTTCCCTTCCAATGGCTTGTATTTAATCAAATAGCCAAATGTCAATAAGAAGTAGAATTTAGTATTATATTTGTTAGTAGTAAGGATGTTGATATTTGCCTTTTTGTAAAACATTCCATCATATCAAGTTAAAATTATGTAATAATATCCAACATATATCCAAGTTTACTAAGTCAATAAGTCAAGGTGATTTCAAAAAATTTTGTAATTTATCAAATAAATGGAAAATTAGTGTATATTTGTGTAACAGCCCGTTTTCAGTGGTGTCAGAAATAGTAGCTTTGGGTCCACGATTCTGACCAGTCAGTCAGTATTTGAATTATTTATTTAGTATTTACAGGGTTAATTCCCGCCTTAATGACTTCCTAGGGTTTAGGTTCTACCTTTCCCAAATAGTTGACCTGTTGAGTAAACATAAAAAACAGTTAACAAATCATACCTCCACTCGATAATCCCTCGTTAAAGGATTAGTTCCTTATGGTTTTCATAAACAATATGGGATTGACGTAAAGATAGAACTTGATAATTCGATTGAGGTGAAGAGTTTAAGAAAATGCCTCATTTGTATTAAATATTAATATGAATCCAAAAAGATTGATTGTCTTTGCAAATTAGATCTCTCGAGATAAAGCAAGAACAACTTGAAAATAAATCCAAAAACCTAAAAGAAAGAATACATGAACTGAAATTAAAAGCAGAAAGCTATACTAAGGAATTGATGTCCATAACATGTGAAAAATGATCCTATTTATGGATTTCAGGTGGTCGTCAACCTTAACCCTCCGTTAGTTGACGTTTCTATGCTTTAAGTTTGCTGATGCAGATGGAAATGCCCCCTGGCTAGTGTTACTTTCCGTTTAGAGTCTATGTAGAGACACATTAGGGATTGTGTCACGACAAAGGATTCAATACACTCCTCATGGGATATCTTTAGGGGTATGTCGCGACACCCCTATGTTGTGTTGCAACATCGCTCCCTAAGTTGCGACATTGATCATTCCGTGTTGCGACATAGTGACCAGCATCTATTTTTTACGCCTTCTAATGGTCTGCTGCACACTTACAAAGTTCATTAGCTTTCCTCTTGGCCTCATTCGGCCCCTAAGGTCAATAAAAGACTCCATTTGTACGTTATATTAAATTTACGAGATCGTGCAAAAACATAATTAAAATATAATGAAAATGCTTGCTTTCAAGCTCCTAAAGTGCTGAAAGTAGTTTAATCTGCTACAACGAATTACGGTAGATCAGGTACACGACTTCAAGTTTGAATCCACTATTTATAATGTTATTTATAGCCCTTTTCACATAATTTTATCTTTTTTTAATAGCTAAATCAAGTCATTTTGTAATAATATATGTTTTTACAGTTTAAGTAGTTGACCTAGTTCTTTTTAATAGATTTTATTGTATTTGATAGATAAAAAAAATGTTATGTGGTTATATAAGATGAATCGAGAGTTAATGATGGAATTTTAATTTGAAAATCATTTGCTAAAGTCGCGAACACAAAGTATGGAAGTAATATAAATGTTATGTTTCTTAATTACTATTTGATTCTCTTTTAGTAATATAAATACTTGCTTAATTTAAACTGTTTCTATAATATAGTTTAAGATTTATCCAAACGTTTTATATAATCACAACTTGTTTGAAATTGCCCTATAAGAGTGATATTTTTATTTAGAATCTTAGTATTTTGTAGATATTTTATGTTCGGTATTTTATTTTGTGGATTCTATCAATAAAATTTTTCCACCTTTCATGAATGAAAGAAAAGGAAACATAAAACTTAATTGGCAATTTCCATTTAGAATCAAAATTTTCTTTATTTATATAAACCTAATAGATAATTAATTTTGTAATAAATTTAAAATAAACAAGTAAGTATTAACGGGGCAACAAATGAAGGCGACAACTTAAAATATTTCCATTCTTTACATTAAATTCACCCGGTTTAGGATTGCACTTCGGACTACTATTCAGTGATCATGGGTGTCTCAAGTCAGAATTTCGTGTATTTTGCAATAATTATATTCAAATTATGCTCATTAATGGTGATCAACCATAAAATGCTCTACTGAATCAGAGCAAAGCTTGCACCAAGAACTACGCAGATGAGTGGCAATACGAGGAATCCTCCAAGGTCCATTTTTTAATATTTTTTTTGTCACCAATTTATCTTATAAATTGGATTCACTTAGAATTCAAGGACAACCTAAATAAACAATAAACGAAAGAAATAAACATATTACTCTTTCTATTAAAAGAAAAGAAGAAGAAGAAGGAAATGGATGGAAAAAGAATCGAGGGCAATGAAGTTTATGCTTTAGTAATGTGTGTAAGTATTCTCCTCTTTGCTCCGATTGTTGTGTCACAACCAATACCGGCAGATAAATCCTAAGTAGAAGCTTGGTTTAACGGCATAATCAAGCCAGTGAAGGAAAGGGGTAAAACCTTAGACCCTAAATTGGTTGAGGTTGAGACAGAACCTAGAATCATAAAGGTGATGCAAGGTGGGGGTGGAGAATTCGATACCATAACCAATGCCATCGAGAGCGCTCCATCAGGGAACGCCAAACGTGTGATTATATCCATCGGGCTGGATCTTACAAAGAGAAATTAGAATTGAAAGAAATAAGCCTTTCATTACATTGGTAGGAGATCCTAAAAACATGCCAAATTTGACATTTGACGGCACCGCCAAGCAATATGGAACCGTAGATAGTGCCACTCTTATTACTGAGAGTAGTTACTTTGTGGGTGCTAATCTCAATATAGTGGTAAGTTAATGTAGAGTTTAGACATCCATGATCCGTCCTTTATTGAATTGATTATAAGAGTTTTTTTGTATTCTGCCATGTTATGTATATAGAACACTGCTCCTAGGCCTAACGGGAAAATGGTAGGAGCACCGCTTTGAGAGTCTCGGGCGATAGGTCGTCTTTCTATAACTGCAGGATCATTGGCTTCCAGGACACTTTGTGCGATGACAGGGGCAACCATTTCTTTAAGGATTGCCATATTCGTGGCACTGTTGATTTCATTTTTGGAAGCGGGACATCTTTATATCCGGTATTAATATTCTCAACGCGTCAGATATTTTGTATTATACCCCCATATAATTATTTGACAAGAAAGGTGGGATGCAGAATTCAGAAATATTTGTGGAAGGAGATCCAGAAGGAGATCCGGAGATGGCAGTAATTACAGCACAAGCGAGAGAAAGTTCATCGGAGGACACGGGTTATTCGTTCGTGCATGGTAGAATTACAGTAACAGTGAAGGACGTATTTTTGGGAAGGGCTTGGAAGAGTAGTCTGAGAGTTGTTTATTCTTATACTTAAATGGACGAAATCGTCTATCCTGGTGGATGGTCTAGTAATCGCCAACCTGAATGAGCCGAGTAAGATAATTCTCAACCTTCCAACATTACATGCCTACAAGTAAACTAATCTTTCCCAACTTATTGATAAATTTATGAAGATATGTAATGTGAGAATGGTTTGACACGCAGAATTGTGTACTACGGAGAATACAAATGTACGGGGAAAGGCACGACTCCCGCTACACGAGAGAAATTCGTCAAACAACTATCCGATGCAGAAGCTCAACCTTTCTTGGTTCTTGACTATGTTGAAGGTACCAAATGGTTGCTTCCACCTCCAACAGTACCTAATTAATTCATTCATTCCCAACTTATTCATGCGGGCACCTTATCCTCATAGTATTCCTAATTCAAGCAGGCTCGCGTCTAACTCTTCGCTGGGTGGAAATAACTAGCCTTCCATTTTATTTTATTTTCCCTTCCAATGGCTTGTATTTAATCAAATAGCCAAATGTCAATAAGAAGTAGAATTTAGTATTATATTTGTTAGTAGTAAGGATGTTGATATTTGCCTTTTTGTAAAACATTCCATCATATCAAGTTAAAATTATGTAATAATATCCAACATATATCCAAGTTCACTAAGTCAATAAGTCAAGGTGATTTCAAAAAATTTTGTAATTTATCAAATAAATGGAAAATTAGTGTATATTTGTGTAACAGCCCGTTTTCAGTGGTGTCAGAAATAGTAGCTTTGGGTCCACGATTCTGACCAGTCAGTCAGTATTTGAATTATTTATTTAGTATTTACAGGGTTAATTCTCGCCTTAATGACTTCCTAGGGTTTAGGTTCTACCTTTCCCAAACAGTTGACCTGTTGAGTAAACATAAAAAACAGTTAACAAATCATACCTCCACTCGCTAATCCCTCGTTAAAGGATTAGTTCCTTATGGTTTTCATAAACAATATGGGATTGACGTAAAGATTGAACATGATAATCGGATTGAGTTGAAGAGTTTAAGAAAATGCCTCATTTGTATTAAATATTAATATGAATCCAAAAAGATTGATTGTCTTTGCAAATTAGATCTCTCGAGATAAAGAAAGAACAACTTGAAAATAAATCCAAAAACCTAAAAGAAAGAATACATGAACTGGAATTAAAAGCAGAAAGCTATACTAAGGAATTGATGTCCATAACATGTGAAAAATGATCCTATTTATGGATTTCAGGTGGCCGTCAAACTTAACCCTACGTTAGTTGACGTTCCTATGCTTTAAGTTTGCTTATGCAGATGGAAATGCCCCCTGGCTAGTGTTACTTTCCGTTTAGAGTCTATGTCGAGACACATCAGGAATTGTGTCGCGACAAAGGATTCAATACACTTCTCATGGGATATCTTTAGGGGTATGCCGCGACACCCCTATGTTGTGTTGCAACATCGCTCCCTAAGTTGCGACATTGATCATGCTGTGTTGCGACATAGTGACCAGCATCTATTTTTTACGCCTTCTAATGGTCTGCTGCACACTTACACAGTTCATTAGCTTCCCTTTTGGCCTCATCCGGCCCCTAAGGTCAATAAAAGACTCCATTTGTACGTTATATTAAATTTAAGAGATCGTGCAAAAACATAATTAAAATTTAATGAAAATGCTTGCTTTCAAGCTCCTAAAGTGCTGAAATTAGTTTAATCTGCTATACCGAATTACGGTAGATCAGGTACACGACTTCAAGTTTGAATCCACTATTTATAATGTTATTTATAGCCCTTTTCACATAATTTTATCTTTTTTTAATAGCTAAATCAAGTCATTTTGTAATAATATATGTTTTTATAGTTTAAGTAGTTGACCTAGTTCTTTTTAATAGATTTTATTGTATTTGATAGATAAAAAAAATGTTATGTGGTTATATAAGATGAATCGAGAGTTAATGATGGAATTTTGGGCCGAAACTGCTGCTAAAGTCGCGAACACAAAGTATGGAAGTAATATAAATATTATATTTCTTAATGACTATTTGATTCTCTTTTAGTAATACAAATACTTGCTTAATTTAAACCTGTTCCTATAATATAGTTTAAGATTTATTCCGTATGTTTTATATAATCACAACTTGTTTGAAATTGCCCTATAAGAGTGATATTTTTATTTAGAATCTTAGTATTTTGTAGATATTTTATGTTCGGTATTTTATTTTGTGGATTCTATCAATAAAATTTTTCCACCTTTCATGAATGAAAGAAAAGGAAACATAAAACTTCATTCGCAATTTCCATTTAGTATCAAACTTTTCTTTATTTATATAAACCTAATAGATAATTAATTTTGTAATAAATTTAAAATAAACAAGTAAGTATTAACAGGGCAACAAATGAAGGCGACAACTTAAAATATTTCCATTCGTTACATTAAATTCACCCGGTTTAGGATTTGCACTTCGGACTACTATTCAGTGGTCATGGGTGTCTCAAGTCTGAATTTCGTGTATTTTGCAATAATTATATTCAAATTATGCTCATTAATGGTGATCAACCGCAAAATGCTCGGCCTGAACTGTAGCAAAGCTTGCACCAAGGACTACGCAGATGAGTGGCAATACGAGGAATCCTCCAAGGTCCATTTTTTAATATTTTTTTTTGTCACCAATTTATCTTGTAAATTGGATTCACTTAGAATTCAAGGACAACCTAAATAATCAATAAACGAAAGAAAGAAACATATTACTCTTTCTATTAAAAGAAAAGAAGAAGAAGAAGGAAATGGATGGAAAAATAATCGAGGGCAATGAAGTTTATGCTTTAGTAATGTGTGTAAGTATTCTCCTCTTTGCTCCGATTGTTGTGTCACAACCAATACCGGCAGATAAATCCAAAGTAGAAGCTTGGTTTAACGGCATAATCAAGCCAGTGAAGGAAAGGGGTAAAACCTTAGACCCTGAATTGGTTGAGGTTGAGACAAAACCTAGAATCATAAAGGTGATGCAAGGTGGGGTGGAGAATTTGATACCATAACCAAAGCCATCGAGAGCGTTCCATCAGGGAACGCCAAACGTGTGATTATATCCATCGGGCCTGGATCTTACAAAGAGAAAATTAGAATTGAAAGAAATAAGCCTTTCATTAAATTGGTAGGAGATCCTAAAAACATGCCAAATTTGACATTTGACGGCACCTCCAAGCAATATGGATCCGTAGATAGTGCCACTCTTATTACTGAGAGTAGTTACTTTGTGGGTGCTAATCTCAATATAGTGGTAAGTTAATGTAGAGTTTAGACATCCACGATCCGTCATTTATTGAATTGATTATAAGAGTTTTTTTTTATGCTGCCATGTTATGTATATAGAACACTGCTCCTAGGCCTGACGGGAAAATGGCAGGAGCACAAGTGGTTGCTTTGAGAGTCTCGGGCGACAGGTCGGCTTTCTATAACTGTAGGATCATTGGCTTCCAGGACACTTTGTGCGATGACAGGGGCAACCATTTCTTTAAGGATTGCCATATTCGTGGCACTGTTGATTTCATTTTTGGAAGCGGGACGTCTTTATATCTGGTATTAATATTCTCAACGCGTGAGATATTTTGTATTATACCCCCATCTATTTATTTGACAAGAAAGGTGGGATGCAGAACTCAGAAATATTTGTGGAAGGAGATCCAGAGATGGCAGTAATTACAGCACAAGCGAGAGAAAGTTTATCGGAGGATATGGGTTATTCGTTCGTGCATGGCAGAATTACAAGAACAGCGAAGGACGTATTTTTGGGAAGGGCTTGGAAGAATAGTCCGAGAGTTGTTTATTCTTATACTGAAATGGACGAAATCGTCCATCCTGGTGGATGGTCTAGTAATCGCTAACCTGAACGAGCCGAGTAAGATAATTCTCAACTTTACAACATTACATGCCTACAAGTAAACTAATCTTTCCCAACTTATTGATAAATTTATGAAGATACATAATGTGAGAGTGGTTTGACACGCAAAACTGTGTACTACGGAGAATACAAATGTACGGGGAAAGGCGCGACTCCCGCTACACGAGAGAAATTCGTCAAACAGCTATCCGATGCGGAAGCTCAACCATTCTTGGTTCTTGACTATGTTGAAGGTACCAAATGGTTGCTTCCACCTCCAACAGTACCTAATTAATTCATTCATTCCCAACTTATTCATGCGGGCACCATATCCTCATAGTATTGTAAATTCAAGCAGACTCGTGTGTATCTCTTCGCTGGGTGGAAATAACTAGCCTTCCATTTTATTTTATTTTCCCTTCCAATGGCTTGTATTTAATCAAATAGCCAAATGTCAATAAGAAGTAGAATTTAGTATTATATTTGTTAGTAGTAAGGATGTTGATATTTGCCTTTTTGTAAAACATTCCACCATATCAAGTTAAAATTTTGTAATAATATCCATCATATATCCAAGTTTACTGAGCCAATAAGTCAAGGTGATTTCAAAAAATTTTGTATTTAGCAAATAAATGGATAATTAGTGTATATCTGTGTAACAGCCCGTTTTTAGCGGTGTCAGAAATAGTAGCTTTGGGTCCACGATTCTGACCAGTCAGTCAGTATTTGAATTATTTATTTAGTATTTACAGGGTTAATTCCTGCTTTAATGACTTCTTAGAGTTTAGGTTCTCCCTTTCCCAAACAGTTGACCTATTGAGTAAACATATAAAACAGTTAACAAATCATACCTCTGCTCCCTAAACCCTCGTTAAAGGATTAGTTCCTTATGGTGTTCATAAACAATATGGGATTTACGTAAAGATAGAACATGATAATTGGATTGAGGTGAAGAGTTTAAGAAAATGCCTGATTTGTATTAAAGATTAATATGTACCCAAAAAGATTGATTGTCTTTGCAAATTAGATCTCTCGAGATAAAGCAAGAACAACTTGAAAATAAATCCAAAAACCTAAAAGAAAGAATACATGAACTGGAATTAAAAGCAGAAAACTATACTAAGGAATTGATGTCCATAACATGTGAAAAATGATCCTATTTATGGATTTCAGGTGGCCGTCGACCTTAACCCTACGTTAGTTGACGTTCCTATGCTTTAAGTTTGCTTATGCAGATGGAAATGCCCCCTGGCTAGTGTTACTTTCTATTTAGAGTCTATGTCGAGACACATCAGGAACTGTGCCGCGACAAAGGATTCAATACACTCCTCATGGGATATCTTTAGGGGTATGTCGCGACACCCCTATGTTGTGTTGCAACATCGCTCCCTAAGTTGCGACATTGATCATTCCGTGTTGCGACATATTGACCAGCATCTATTTTTTACGCCTTCTAATGGTCTGCTGCACACTTACACAGTTCATTAGCTTCCCTTTTGGCCTCATTCGGCCCCTAAGGTCAATAAAAGACTCCATTTGTACGTTATATTAAATTTAAGAGTTCGTGTAAAAACATAATTAAAATATAATGAAAATGCTTGCTTTCAAGCTCGTAAAGTGCTGAAAGTAGTTTAATCTGCTACACCGAATTACGGTAGATCAGGTACACAACTTCAAGTTTGAATCCACTATTTATAATGTTGTTTATAGCCCTTTTCACATAATTTTATCTTTTTTTAATAGCTAAATCAAGTCATTTTGAAATAATATATGTTTTTCTGATTTAAGTAGTTGACCTAGTTCTTTTAATAGATTTTATTGTATTTGATAGATAAAAAAAATGTTATGTGGTTATATAAGATGAATCGAGAGTTAATGATGGAATTTTTAAATAAATCTGCTAAAGTTGCGAACACAAAGTATGGAAGTAATATAAATGTTATGTTTCTTAATTACTATTTGATTCTCTTTTAGTAATATAAATACTTGCTTAGTTTAAACCTGTTCCTATAATATAGTTTAAGATTTATTCCGTATGTTTTATAGATTCACAACTTATTTGAAATTTCCCTATAAGAGTGATATTTTTATTTAGAATCTTTGTATTTTGTAGATATTTTATGTTCGGTATTTTATTTTGTGGATTCTATCAATAAAATTTTTCCACCTTTCATGAATGAAAGAAAAGGAAGCATAAAACTTAATTGGCAATTTCCATTTAGAATCAAACTTTTCTTTATTTATATAAACCTAATAGATAATTAATTTTGTAATAAATTTAAAATAAACAAGTAAGTATTAACGGGGCAACAAATGAAGGCGACAACTTAAAAGATTTCCATTCATTACATTAAATTCACCCGGTTTAGGATTTGCACTTAGGACTACTATTCAGTGATCATGGGTGTCTCAAGTCTGAATTTCGTGTATTTTGCAATAATTATATTCAAATTATGCTCATTAATGGTGATCAACCGCAAAATGCTCGGCCTGAACTGTAGCAAAACTTGCACCAAGAACTACGCAAATGAGTGGCAATACGAGGAATCCTCCAAGGTCCGTTTTTTTAATATTTTTTTGTCACCAATTTATCATATAAATTGGATTCACTTAGAATTCAAGGACAACCTCAATAATCAATAAACGAAAGAAATAAACATATTACTCTTTCTATTAAAAGAAAAGAAGAAGAAGAAGGAAATGGATGGAAAAATAATCGAGGGCAATGAAGTTTATACTTTAGTAATGTGTGTAAGTATTCTCCTCTTTGCTCCGATTGTTGTGTCACAACCAATACCGGTAGATAAATCCAAAGTAGAAGCTTGGTTTAACGGCATAATCAAGCCAGTGAAGGAAAGGGGTAAAACCTTAGACCCTGAATTGGTTGAGGTCGAGACAGAACCTAGAATCATAAAGGTGATGCAAGGTGGGGGCAGAGAATTCGATACCATAACCAAAGCCATCGAGAGCGCTCCATCAGGGAACGCCAAACGTGTGATTATATCCATCGGGCCTGGATCTTACAAAGAGAAAATTAGAATTGAAAGAAATAAGCCTTTCATTACATTGGTAGGAGATCCTAAAAACATGCCAAATTTGACATTTGACGGCACCGCCAAGCAATATGGAACCGTAGATAGTGCCACTCTTATTACTGAGAGTAGTTACTTTGTGGGTGCTAATCTCAATATAGTGGTAAGTTAATGTAGAGTTTAGACATCCATGATCCGTCCTTTATTGAATTGATATTCTCCTAGGCCTGACGGGAAAATGGTAGGAGCACCGCTTTGAGAGTCTCGGGCGATAGGTCGTCTTTCTATAACTGCAGGATCATTGGCTTCCAGGACACTTTGTGCGATGACAGGGGCAACCATTTCTTTAAGGATTGCCATATTCGTGGCACTGTTGATTTCATTTTTGGAAGCGGGACATCTTTATATCTGGTATTAATATTCTCAACGCGTCAGATGTTTTGTATTTGTTAGAATTAAGTGACCCTAATTCTTATTTAAATAAAATACGATGGAAAATAAAATAAAAGTAAAATCCATATAGAACTAGACTTCTTTTATTTTATTTTAGAATAAGGTTTTTTAAACCTTATTAAACTCCATCTATTTTATATTTACTAGGATAAGGTGTTTCAATCCTACTAGAATATGGCTTTACAAGCCTATAAATAGACATAGTCTATTCCTTTTGTATTGATTCAAAATTTTCGACATAGTAAATTTTCTTCTCCTCTGCCCGTGGTTTTTTCCCGAAAGGGTTTCCACGTAAAATTTTGTGTTCTTTATTTTTTATTTTATTTTATTTTTTTTTCACAATTGGTATCCGAGCTTCCGGGTTGTTCATCTCGATCACGGTAATGGCGTCTTTGAAATATGAAATTCCGTTGTTGGATCGCAACACCAGATTTGCGTTGTGGCAGATTAAGATGCAAGCAGTTCTTGCGCAGATGGATCTGGAGGATGCCCTGCTAGGGATAGATAAGATGCCTTCGACATTAACGGATGAAGAGAAGAAGCGTAAGGATCGAAAGGCATTAACACAATTGCATCTGCATTTGTCCAATGAAATTTTGCAGGATGTGATGAAAGAGAAGATCGCCATTGCATTATGGAAGAGGCTAGAACAAATATGTATGTCGAAAACTCTAACAAGTAAGTTGCATATGAAGCGGCGTCTTTATGCTCATCGTTTGGAGGAAGGTGCGTCATACACGAACACTTAATGGTGTTTAAAGAAATTCTCTCAAACTTGGAGGCCATGGAGGTTCGAGTATGATAAGGAAGATCTAGGGTTGATTCTACTTTGTTCGTTGCCTCCGTCTTATTCAACCTTTAGAGACACGATTTTATATAGCCGCGAGTCTCTCACAGTTGATGAGGTTTATGATTCTTTAACCTCGTATGATAAGATGAAACATCTTGTGGTTAAACCCAACTCTCAGGGAGAGGGTCTCATTGTTCGTGGGAGACAAGATCGAATCATCGATGATGATCGTGGTAGGACACAGAAAGAAATCATCGTGGTAAATCTAAGGGTAGATCAAGTCTTTAAATAGAGGTAAAACTTGTAACTTCTGTAAGAAGAAAGGGCACATTAAATCTGAGTGCTATAAGCTACAAAATAAGATTAAAAGGAGGAGGGCTGTGAATCAAAAGGAAAACAACCGAAAATTTCGGTGAAGGTGATGTTGTAGAAGACTACAATGATGGTGAACTTCTAGTCACTTCACAATGATTCTAAAGTAAGTGAGGAGTGGATACTTGATTTAGGCTGCACCTTCCATATGAGTCCCAATCGGGATTGGTTTACAACTTACAAACAAATGTCTCAAGGTGTTGTTTTGATGGGAAATAATGCTTCGTGTAAGATCGCAGTGTTGGAACAATTAAAGTTAAGATGTTTGATGGAGTTGTCGAACACTTAGTGACGTGCACGGTATGTTCCGAATTGAAAAGAAATTTAATTTCGTTGAGTACTCTTGATTCAAAAAAGTGCAGATATACACAAGTGAAAGTGGGGTTTTAAAGATTTCCAAAGGGTCCCTTGTTGTGATGAAAGGGCAAAGAAAAGCTCGCCAAGTTATATGTTTTCTGTGGTTCTACTATTACTGGTGATGCAAATTGCCGCTTCCTCTTCCTTGTCGGATGATGATATTACTAAACTTTGGCATATGCGCCTAGGGCATATGAGTGAGAATGGCATGGTAGAATTGAGCAAAAGAGGACTTCTTGATGGGCAAGGAATTTGCAAACCGAATTTCTCGTGAGCCTTTGTGTTTTTGGGAAGCAAAAGAGAGTTCGATTCACTAGAGGAATCCATAACACGAAGGAAACGTTGGAGTATATTCATTCGATCTGTGGGGACCATCCAGAGTGCCTTCGAGAGGTGGAGCTAATTATATGCTAACCTTTATTGATGATTTTTCTAGAAAAGTGTGGGCGTTCTTCTTGAAGCGTAGAAAAGCGATGTGTTTTCGCATTTAAGTCTTGGAAAATTATGATTGAAAAACAGACGGAAAGCAGATAAAATACCTCCGCACAAACAATGGCTTAGAGTTCATTCGATGAGTTTAATAGATTGTGCAAGTCGGAAGGGATCGTGAGACACTTGCGATTCGTCATACTCCACGACAAAAAGCGGCGTTGCGCAAGCGAATGAACGAGCGATCATGGAGAAGGTTCGATGTATGTTGTCAAATGCCAACTTACTCAAGTCGTTTTGGGGAAGCGACCTCTTCATGCATGTTTTTGATCAACCAATCTCCATCCGTTGCCATTGAGAAAAAGACTCACAAGAGGTATGGTCGGTAATCACGCTAATTATTACGATTTAAAGATCTTTGGGTGTCTGCGTATGCTCATGTTAATAATGGAAAATTGGGCGAGATCCATTAAATGTGTTTTTCTTGGTTATAAAGTCTGGTGTAAAAGGGTATAAGTTATGGTGTCTGAAAATAGGAAAGTTGTGATTAGCAGAGATGTTGTTTTTGATGAAACCGCTATGCTTCCTAACTTATCTCTTAAAGACTCTTCCAATAAAGAAAATCAAAAGCAGGTGGAGCATCAGATTAATACAGAGTCGACTCCTCAAGTCAGTACAAAAATTGATAATAGAGTTGCTTCTTCGCCTCAATACTCTATCGCCAAAAACAGAACTAAAAGAGAAATTAAACCTCCAAAGAAGTATGCTGAGGCTGATCTAGTTGCTTATGCTTTAAATGTGGTGAAGATATAGATGCGAATCAAGAGCCATCAAATTATTCTGAGGCGATTGGTGTGAAGACTCCAGAAAAATGGATGTTTGCTATGCAAGAGGAGATGGAATCACTCCACAAAAACAAAACATGGGATCTTGTGAAACTTCCTAAAGGTAAGAAGACTGTTCGTTGTAAATGGGTGTTTAAAAAGAAAGAAGGGACTCAGGAGTTGAAGAACCTAAATATAAAGCAAGGCTTGTTGCAAAGATTTGATCAAGTTCAAGGAGTGGACTTCATGAGATGTGTTCTCCCGGTTGTGAAGCATAGTTCGATTCGAGCTTTGCTTGGTATTGTGGCCATGCATGATTTAGAGCTTGAGCGACTAGATGTAAAAGCGCATTTTTGCATGGAGAACTTGAGGAAGATATTTACATGCAACAACCGGAGGGTTTTATAGTCTCGTAAAAGAGGATTATGTTTGCTTTTTGAAAAAGTCCCTTTACGGTTTGAAAGCAGATCACCAAGGCAAAGTGGTACAAGAGGTTTGATTCCTTTATGACTTCTCACGATTTCAAAAGAAGTAGTTTTGTGATTGTGTTTACTTTAAGAAAAACAATGATGGTTCTTTTGTGTATCTACTTCTTTACGTTGATGACATGTTGATAGCGACAAAAGACAAAGGAGAGATAAGAAAGGTCAAAGCCCAACTAAGTGAAGAATTTGAGATGAAAGATTTGGGACCAAACAAAGAAGATACTTGGTATGGAGATTCTTAGAGATAGAAAAACAAGTAAATTGTACCTAATTCTGTAAGGGTACATTGAGAAACTTCTTTGTAGGTTCAATATATGAGTGCTAGGCCTGTTAATACTCCTTTAGCGTGACCCATTTTAGACTTTTCATCGGCTTTGTCTCCACAATCGGATGATGAGATTGAGTACATGTCACATGTTCCATACTCTAGTGCGATGGGATCTCTCATGTATGCTATGGTTTGTTCACGCCCGATTTATCATATGCGATCAGTGCGATTAGCAGATATATGGCGAATCCGGTAAAGAACAACTGGAAAGCGATTCGGTGGATTTTAAGATACTTACTGTGTACTCTCGATGTTTGCTTACAGTTTGGAAGAACTAAAGATGGAGTTATTGGGTATGTTGATGCTGATTTTCTTTGGAGACCTTGATAGAAGAAGATCTCTCACACAGTTATGTCTTTACAATCGGAGGTTGTGCAATAAGTTGGAAAGCCACTTTGCAAACTACGATCGCTTTGTCTACCATGAAGCCGAGTACATGGCGATTCATCGAGGCTTGTAAAGAAGCTATTTGGTTGAAGGACTCTTTAGTGAACTAAATGAAGACCTTCAAATCAAAGACAATATTTTGTGATGATCAGAGTGCCATCTTTCTTACAAAAGATCAAATGTTTCATGAGAGAACAAAACACATTGATGTTAGGTATCATTTTGTTCGTGATATTATTGCTCGTGGTGATATTGTTGTGAGCAAAATTAGTACTCATGAAAATCCTGCAGATATGATAACCAAGTCACTTCCTATAACCAAGTTTGAGCATTGCTTAGACTTGGTTGGTGTTCATTGTTGAAGTTAAACCCTTAAGCGGTTTTATGGAAGAGGTGGAGAACTTGTTCGCGATTAAGAACTTGTTCATTGAGAATTTGTGTCAAGGTGGAGATTGTTAGAATTAAGTGACCCTAATTCTTATTTAAATAAAATACGATGGAAAATAAAATAAAAGTAAAATCCATATAGAACTAGACTTCTTTTATTTTATTTTAGAATAAGGTTTTTTAAACCTTATTAAACTCCATCTATTTTATATTTACTAGGATAAGGTGTTTCAATCCTACTAGAATATGGCTTTACAAGCCTATAAATAGACATAGTCTATTCCTTTTGTATTGATTCAAAATTTTCGACATAGTAAATTTTCTTCTCCTCTGCCCATGGTTTTTTCCCGAAAGGGTTTCCACGTAAAATTTTGTGTTCTTTATTTTTTATTTTATTTTATTTTTTTTCACAGTATTATACCCCATATAATTATTTGACAAGAAAGGTGGGATGCAGAATTCAGAAATATTTGTGGAAGGAGATCCAGAAGGAGATCCGGAGATGGCAGTAATTACAGCACAAGCGAGAGAAAGTTCATCGGAGGACACGGGTTATTCGTTCGTGCATGGCAGAATTATAGGAACAGTGAAGGACGTATTTTTGGGAAGGGCTTGGAAGACTAGTCTGAGAGTTGTTTATTCTTATACTGAAATGGACAAAATCATCCATCCTGGTGGATGGTCTAGTAATCGCCAACCTGAACGAGCCGAGTAAGATAATTCTCAACCTTACAACATTACATGCCTACAAGTAAACTAATCTTTCCCAACTTATTGATAAATTCATGAAGATATGTAACGTGAGAATGGTTTGACACGCAGAATTGTGTACAACGGAGAATACAAATGTACGGGGAAAGGCACGACTCCCGCTACACGAGAGAAATTGGTCAAACAACTATCCGATGCAGAAGCTCAACCA
The DNA here is from genome assembly GCA_025698475.1 of Gossypium anomalum. Taxonomy (NCBI): domain Eukaryota; kingdom Viridiplantae; phylum Streptophyta; class Magnoliopsida; order Malvales; family Malvaceae; genus Gossypium; species Gossypium anomalum. Next base: position 8,023,942 of record CM046967.1, on the reverse strand, counting down.
TTCTTGGTTCTTGACTATGTTGAAGGTACCAAATGGTTGTTTCCACCTCCAACAGTACCTAATTAATTCATTCATTCCCAACTTATTCATGCGGGCACCATATCCTCATAGTATTCCTAATTCAAGCAGGCTCGCGTCTACCACTTCGCTGGGTGGAAATAACTAGCCTTCCATTTTATTTTATTTTCCCTTCCAATGGCTTGTATTTAATCAAATATCCAAATGTCAATAAGAAGTAGAATTTAGTATTATATTTGTTAGTAGTAAGGATGTTGATATTTGCCTTTTTGTAAAACATTCCATCATATCAAGTTAAAATTATGTAATAATATCCAACATATATCCAAGTTCACTAAGTCAATAAGTCAACGTGATTTCAAAAAATTTTGTATTTTATCAAATAAATGGAAAATTAGAGTATATTTGTGTAGCAGCCCGTTTTCAGTGGTGTCAGAAATAGTAGCTTTGGGTCCACGATTCGACCATCGATCGAGATTTGAATTATTTATTTAGTATTTCTGGTGGTTAATTCGCCTTAATGACTTCCTAAGGTTTAGGTTCGCCTTTTTCCAAAAGCAGTTGACTGTTGAGCAAACATAAAAACAGTTAACAAATCATACCTCCACTCGCTAATCCCTCGTTAAAGGATTAGTTCCTTATGGTTTTCATAAACAATATGGGATTGACGTAAAGATAGAACATGATAATCGGATTGAGGTGAAGAGTTTAAGAAAATGCCTCATTTGTATTAAATATTAATATGAATCCAAAAAGATTGATTGTCTTTGCAAATTAGATCTCTCGAGATAAAGTAAGAACAACTTGAAAATAAATCCAAAAACCTAAAAGAAAGAATCCATGAACTGGAATTAAAAGCAGAAAGCTATACTAAGGAATTGATGTCCATAACATGTGAAAAATGATCCTATTTATGGATTTCAGGTGGCCGTCAACCTTAACCCTACGTTAGTTGACGTTCCTATGCTTTAAGTTTGCTTATGCAGATGGAAATGCCCCCTGGCTAGTGTTACTTTCCGTTTAGAGTCTATGTCGAGACACATCAGCAATTGTGTCGCGACAAAGGATTCAATACACTCCTCATGGGATATCTTTAGGGGTATGTCGCGACACCCCTATGTTGTGTTGCAACATCGCTCCCTAAGTTGCGACATTGATCATTCCCTGTTGCGACATAGTGACCAGCATCTATTTTTTACGCCTTCTAATGGTCTGCTGCACACTTACACAGTTCATTAGCTTCCCTTTTGGCCTCATCCAACCCCTAAGGTCAATAAAAGACTCCATTTGTACGTTATATTAAATTTAAGAGATCGTGCGAAAACATAATTAAAATATAATGAAAATGCTTGCTTTCAAGCTCCTAAAGTGCTGAAATTAGTTTAATCTGCTACACCGTATTACGGTAGATCAGGTACACGACTTCAAGTTTGAATCCACTATTTATAATGTTATTTATAGCCCTTTTCACATAATTTTATCTTTTTCTAATAGCTAAATCAAGTCATTTTGTAATAATATATGTTTTTACAGTTTAAGTAGTTGACCTAGTTCTTTTTAATAGATTTTATTGTATTTGATAGATAAAAAAATGTTATGTGGTTATATAAGATGAATCGAGAGTTAATGATGGAATTTTTAATAAAGCACTGCTAAAGTCATGAACACAAAGTATGGAAGTAATATAAATGTTATGTTTCTTAATTACTATTTGATTCTCTTTTAGTAATATAAATACTTGCATAATTTAAACCTGTTCCCATAATATAGTTTCAGATTTATTCCGTATGTTTTATATAATCACAACTTGTTTGAAATTGCCCTATAAGAGTGATATTTTTATTTAGAATCTTAGTATTTTGTAGATATTTTATGTTCGGTATTTTATTTTGTGGATTCTATCAATAAAATTTTTCCACCTTTCATGAATGAAAGAAAAGGAAACATAAAACTTAATTGGCAATTTCCATTTAGAATCAAACTTTTCTTTATTTATATAAACCTAATAGATAATTAATTTTGTAATAAATTTAAAATAAACAAGTAAGTATTAACGGGACAACAAATGAAGGCGCCAACTTAAAATATTTCCATTCGTTACATTAAATTCACCCGGTTTAGGATTTGCACTTAGGACTACTATTCAGTGATCATGGGTGTCTCAAGTCTGAATTTCGTGTATTTTGAAATAATTATATTCAAATTATGCTCATTAATGGTGATCAACCGCAAAATGCTCGGCCTAAACTGTAGCAAAGCTTGCACCAAGAACTACGCAGATGAGTGGCAATACGAGGAATCCTCCAAGGTCCATTTTTTTAATATTTTTTTGTCACCAATTCATCTTATAAATTGGATTCACTTAGAATTCAAGGACAACCTAAATAATCAATAAACGAAAGAAATAAACATATTGCTCTTTCTATTAAAAGAAAAGAAGAAGAAGAAGAAGGAAATGGATGGAAAAAGAATCGAGGGCAATGAAGTTTATGCTTTAGTAATGTGTGTAAGTATTCTCCTCTTTGCTCCGATTGTTGTGTCACAACCAATACCGGCAGATAAATCCAAAGTAGAAGCTTGGTTTAACTGCATAATCAAGCCTGTGAAGGAAAGGGGTAAAACCTTAGACCCTGAATTGGTTGAGGTCGAGACAGAACCTAGAATCATAAAGGTGATGCAAGGTGGGGGTGGAGAATTCGATACCATAACCAAAGCCATCGAGAGCGTTCCATCAGGGAACGCCAAACATGTGATTATATCCATCGGGCCTGGATCTTACAAAGAGAAAATTAGAATTGAAAGAAATAAGCCTTTCATTACATTGGTAGGAGATCCTAAAAACATGCCAAATTTGACATTTGACGTACAAACCAAGCAATATGGAACCGTAGATAGTGCCACTCTTATTCATGAGAGTAGTTACTTTGTGGGTGCTAATCTCAATATAGTGGTAAGTTAATGTAGAGTTTAGACATCCATGATCCGTCATTTATTGAATTGATTATAAGAGTTTTTTTTTTATGCTGCCATGTTATGCATATAGAACACTGCTCCTAGGCCTGACGGGAAAATGGTAGGAGCACAAGCGGTTGCTTTGAGAGTCTCGGGCGACAGGTCAGCTTTCTATAACTGCAGGATCATTGGCTTCCAGGACATTTTGTGCGATGACAGGGGCAACCATTTCTTTAAGGATTGCCATATTTGTGGCACTGTTGATTTCATTTTTGGAAGCGGGACGTCTTTATATCTGGTATTAATATTCTCAACGCGTGAGATATTTTGTATTATACCCCTATCTATTTATTTGACAAGAAAGGTGGGACGCAGAACTCAGAAATATTTGTGGAAGGAGATCCAGAAGGAGATCCGGAGATGGCAGTAATTACAGCACAAGTGAGGGAAAGTTCATCGGAGGATACGGGTTATTAGTTCGTGCATGGCAGAATTACAAGAACAGCGAAGGACATATTTTTGGGAAGGGCTTGGAAGAGTAGTCCGAGAGTTGTTTATTCTTATACTGAAATGGACGAAATCGTCTATCCTGGTGGATGGTCTAGTAATCGCTAACCTGAACGAGCCGAGTAAGATAATTCTCAACCTTACAACATTACATGCCTACAAGTAAACAAATCTTTCCCAACTTATTGATAAATTTATGAAGATATATAATGTGAGAATGGTTTGACACGCAGAACTGTGTACTACGGAGAATACAAATGTACGGGGAAAGGCGCGACTCCCGCTACACGAGAGAAATTCGCCAAACAACTATCCGATGCGGAAGCTCAACCATTCTTGGTTCTTGACTATGTTGAAGGTACCAAATGGTTGCTTCCACCTCCAAAAGTACCTAATTAATTCATTCATTCCCAACTTATTCATGCAGGCACCATGTCTTCATAGTATTGAAAATTCAAGCAGACTCGCGTCTATCTCTTCGCTGGGTGGAAATAACTAGCCTTCCATTTTATTTTATTTTCCCTTCCAATGGCTTGTATTTAATCAAATAGCCAAATGTCAATAAGAACTAGAATTTAGTATTATATTTGTTAGCAGTAAGGATGTTGATATTTGCCTTTTTGTAAAACATTCCATCATATCAAGTTAAAATTATGTAATAATATCCATCATATATCCAAGTTCACTGAGTCAATAAGTCAAGGTGATTTCAAAAAATTTTGTATTTTAGCAAATAAATGGATAATTAGTGTATATTTGTGTATATGACCCGTTTTCAATGTGTATGTAAATAGTAGCTTTGGGTCCACGATTCTGACCAGTCAGTCAGTATTTGAATTATTTATTTAGTATTTATAGGGTTAATTCGTGCCTTAAGGACTTCTTAGGGTTTAAGTTCTCCATTTCCCAAACAGTTGACCTGTTGAGTAAACATATAAAACAGTTAACAAATCGTACCTCCACTCCCTAATCCCTCGGTAAAGGATTAGTTCCTTATGGTGTTCATAAACAATATGGGATTGACGTAAAGATAGAACATGATAATCGGATTAAGGTGAAGCGTTTAAGAAAATGCCTGATTTGTATTAAAGATTAATATGAATCCAAAAAGATTGATTGTCTTTGCAAATTAGATCTCTCGAGATAAAGCAAGAACAACTTGAAAATAAATCCAAAAACCTAAAAGAAAGAATACATGAACTGGAATTAAAAGCAGAAAGCTATACTAAGGAATTGATGTCCATAACATGTGAAAAATGATCCTATTTATGGATTTCAGGTGGCCGTCAACCTTAACCCTACGTTAGTTGACGTTCCTATGCTTTAAGTTTGCTTATGCAGATGGAAATGCCCCCTGGCTAGTGTTACTTTCCGTTTAGAGTCTATGTCGAGACACATCAGGAACTGTGTCGCGACAAAGGATTCAATACACTCCTCATGGGATATCTTTAGGGGTATGTCGCGACACCCCTATGTTGTGTTGCAACATCGCTCCCTATGTTGCGACATTGATCATTCCCTGTTGTGACATAGTGACCAGCATCTATTTTTTACGCCTTCTAATGGTCTGCTGCACACTTACACAGTTCATTAGCCTCCCTTTTGGCCTCATTTGGCCCCTAAGGTCAATAAAAGACTCCATTTGTACGTTATATTAAATTTAAGAGATCCTGCAAAAATATAATTAAAATATAATGAAAATGCTTGCTTTCAAGCTCCTAAAGTGCTGAAATTAGTTTAATCTGCTACACTGAATTACGGTAGATCAGGTACACAACTTCAAGTTTGAATCCACTATTTATAATGTTATTTATAGCCCTTTTCACATAATTTTATCTTTTTTTAATAGCTTAATCAAGTCATTTTGTAATAATATATGTTTTTACAGTTTAAGTAGTTGACCTAGTTTTTTTTAATAGATTTTATTGTATTTGATAGATAAAAAAAAGGTTATGTGGTTATATAAGATGAATCGAGAGTTAATGATGGAATTTTGGGTAAATAAAGCTATTTGCTAAAGTCATGAACACAAAGTATGGAAGTAATATAAATGTTATGTTTCTTAATTACTATTTGATTCTCTTTTAGTAATATAAATACTTGCTTAATTTAAACCTGTTCCTATAATATAGTTTAAGATTTATTCTGTATGTTTTATATAATCACAACTTGTTTGAAATTGCCCTATAAGAGTGATATTGTTATTTAGAATCTTAGTATTTTATAGATATTTTATGTTCGGTATTTTATTTTGTGGATTGTATCAATAAAATTTTTCCACCTTTCATGAATGAAAGAAAAGGAAACATAAAACTTAATTGGCAATTTCCATTTAGAATCAAACTTTTCTTTATTTATATAAACCTAATAGATAATTAATTTTGTAATAAATTTAAAATAAACAAGTAAGTATTAACGGGGCAACAAATGAAGGCGACAACCTAAAATATTTCCATTCGTTACATTAAATTCACCCGGTTTAGGATTTGCACTTAGGGCTACTATTCAGTGATCATGGGTGTCTCAAGTCTGAATTTCGTGTATTTTGCAACAATTATATTCAAATTATGCTCAATAATGGTGATCAACCGCAAAATGCTCGGCCTAAACTGTAGCAAAGCTTGCACCAAGAACTACGCAAATGAGTGGCAATGCGAGGAATCCTCCAAGGCCCATTTTTTTAAATATTTTTTTGTCACCAATTTATCTTATAAATTGGAGTCACTTAGAATTCAAAGACAACCTCAACAATCAATAAACGAAGAGAATAAACATATTACTCTTTCTATTAAAAGAAAAGAAGAAGAAGAAGGAAATGGATGGAAAAAGAATCGAGGGCAATAAAGTTTATGCTTTAGTAATGTGTGTAAGTATTCTCCTCTTTGCTCCGATTGTTGTGTCACAACCAATACCGGCAGATAAATCCCAAGTAGAAGCTTGGTTTAACGGCATAATCAAGCCAGTGAAGGAAAGGGGTAAAACCTTAGACCCTGAATTGGTTGAGGCCGAGACAGAACCTAGAATCATAAAGGTGATGCAAGGTGGTGGTGGAGAATTCGATACCATAACCAAAGCCATCGAGAACGTTCCATCAGGGAACGCCAAACGTGTGATTATGTCCATCGGGCCTGGATCTTACAAAGAGAAAATTAGAATTGAAAGAAATAAGCCTTTCATTACATTGGTAGGAGATCCTAAAAACATGCCAAATTTGACATTTGACGGCCTTTGCCAAGCAATATGGAACAAGTAGATAGTGCCACTCTTATTACGAGAGTAGTTACTTTGTGGGTGCTAATCTCAATATAGTGGTAAGTTAATGTAGAGCTTAGAAATCCATGATCCGTCCTTTATTGAATTGATTATAAGTGTTTTTTTTTTATGCTGCCATGTTATGCATATAGAACACTGCTCCTAGGCCTGACGGGAAAATGGTAGGAGCACAAGCGGTTGCTTTGAGAGTCTCGGGCGATAGGTCGGCTTTCTATAACTGCAGGATCATTGGCTTCCAGGACACTTTGTGCGATGACAGGGGCAACCATTTCTTTAAGGATTGCCATATTCGTGGCACTGTTGATTTCATTTTTGGAAGCGGGACTTCTTTATATCTGGTATTAATATTCTCAACGCGTGAGATATTTTGTATTATACCCCCATATATTTATTTGACAAGAAAGGTGGGATGCAGAACTCAGAAATATTTGTGGAAGGAGATCCAGAAGGAGATCCGGAGATGGCAATAATTACAGCACAAGCGAGAGAAAGTTCATCGGAGGACACGGGTTATTCGTTCGTTCATGGCAGAATTACAGGAACAGCGAAGGACGTATTTTTGGGAAGGGCTTGGAAGAGTTGTCCGAGAGTTGTTTATTCTTATACTGAAATGGACGAAATCGTCCATCCTGGTGGATGGTCTAGTAATCGCCAACCTGAACGAGCCGAGTAAGATAATTCTCAACCTTACAACATTACATGCCTACAAGTAAACTAATCTTTCCCAACTTATTGATAAATTTAGGAAGATATATAATATGAGAATGGTTTGACACGCAGAACTGTGTACTACGGAGAATACAAATGTACGGGGAAAGGCGCGACTCCCGCTACACGAGAGAAATTCGTCAAACAACTATCCGATGCGGAAGCTCAACCATTCTTGGTTCTTGACTATGTTGAAGGTACCAAATGGCTGCTTCCACCTCCAACAGTACCTAATTAATTCATTCATTCCCAACTTATTCATGCGGGCACCATATCCTCATAGTATTGGCAATTCAAGCAAACTCGCGTCTATCTCTTCGCTGGGTGGAAATAACTAGCCTTCCATTTTATTTTATTTTCCCTTCCAATGGCTTGTATTTAATCAAATAGCCAAATGTCAATAAGAACTAGAATTTAGTATTATATTTGTTAGTAGTAAGGATGTTGATATTTGCCTTTTTGTAAAACATTCCATCATATCAAGTTAAAATTATGTAATAATATCCATCATATATCCAAGTTCACTGAGTCAATAAGTCAAGGTGATTTCAAAAAATTTTGTATTTTAGCAAATAAATAGATAATTAGTGAATATTTGTGTAATGACTGTTTTTTCAATGCAAGTGTCGAAATAGTAGCTTTGGGTCCACGATTCTGACCAGTCAGTCAGTATTTGAATTATTTATTTAGTATTTATAGGGTTAATTCACGCCTTATTGACTTCTTAGGGTTTAGGTTCTCCCTTTCCCAAACAGTTGACCTGTTGAGTAAACATATAAAACAGTTAACAAATCATACCTCCACTCCCTAATCCCTCGTTAAAGGATTAGTTCCTTATGGTGTTCATAAACAATATGGGATTGACGTAAAGATAGAACATGATAATCGGATTGAGTTGAAGAGTTTAAGAAAATGCCTGATTTGTATTAAAAATTAATATGAATCCAAAAAGATTGATTGTCTTTGCAAATTAGATCTGTAACACCCTGATTTTGGGTCTAGTCGGAATAGTGATTTCGGGACCACAAATTCGAGATAGAAATAATTATTTTATGATTATTTTGAGGTCTATGATATGATTGCATGATTGAGTGAAAATTTCGTGAAGAAATTCTATGCATAAAGTGCTTAATTTGAAGTTAGGGACTAAATTGAATAAGTTGTAAAACTTGCATTTTAGAAGTTTCTAGTATGAAATTGCTTTAAAATATTAATTAGGAGGTCTTAAATAGTAATTTGACCAATTCCTAAGTTATGGACAAAGTGGGACATGGAGGGAATTTTTGGGAAGTTTAGTAGTAAGGGCATTTTGGTCATTTGCATATTAAATGAAATAAAATGGGAAAAATAACACAAAATTGGCCATCATCTTCGTTAGTTGCTGCCGAAATTTTCTCTCCTCCATAGCTAGGGTTTCTTCAACTTTCAAGCTTCATAGTAAGTGATTTCAAGCCCCGTTTTTAATGTTCTTTACATTTTTGAAATCCTCGTAGCTCGGTTTACCTATTTCTACCATTATTTCGAGTTAGGGTTTATGTTTAAAAATTTAACCATGAATGATATGCATGAATTTTGATGTTTTATGGTAGAATATGAAGTTTGAGATTGTGTTAAACAACTTTTGCTAAGTGATTTTTTGTAAAAACGAGTAAAACGGCAAATCGGTAAAAATATCTATTGTTCATAACTATGTGTTAGAGTGAGAATTTGATGTTTCCATAGAAGAGAAAAATGACCAGCATGTCATTAAACATAAGAATAAGGGCTGAAATTAAATTTCCGAGCCTTGGGACAAAAGTGCAAATATGTAAAAGTTTAGAGGTCAAAATGCAAATTTGTAAAAATATGATTTTTAGACCCATATGAATAGTGTGATTAATTATTAGGCTAAATGTGATATTATAGATCAAGAAAGGCGTGGAATCGATCTCGAACGGGGGAAGGAAAATGTTTTGGATTAAATTGCAAAATTTCCATATTTTGCACCGAGGTAAGTTTGTATGTAAATAATACATTAACTTCATTTACATTTTTATATTTCAGCCTATTATATATATTTTAGCCGATTTTGAAGCATAAATTGATTATTGGAAGAATGGAAATAAGTAATAGAGAGAGAAATCCCGGTTGAACATTCGGAAGAATTGAATAATATAGATGGAGTGTAGCTAGGTCGCATGTATGATGCCGAGTGCACATCATGTGTACAAGAAAGCTACACGATACTATGTAGTAGCTAGGTCACATGTGTGATACGGGAAGTATCCCATGTAGACAAGAGAGCTACGGGAGAGATAAATGTAGCTAGGTCACATGTGTGATTCCAAGTGTAGGACACCATGTGGACAAGAGAGCTACGTAATAAATTGGCTAGGTCACATGGGTGGTACTAAGTGTTCACCATGTGTACAAGAGAGCCGAATTATATGAAATATGATGGTGGAGCTGTGTGCTGAAACCATCAAGTATCGAGAATTGATCCGAATTGTTCAACGGGATGGCTTTATGGTGACATTGTAATTATGGACCTATACTTGTGATGTATGAAATGTGGTGAAAATGAATTGTGATATATATATATATATAAGTTAAAATGAGGTTAATACAAAGAAAGTGTGAAAGAGTAAATTAGCACTAAAACTGTTGTGGGACAGTAGCAGTGATGTGATTTTGAAAAATCACCAAAAATAGTAATAATTTAATTAGAGGCTGAATGAGATGTGAAATTAAAGCTTAATGAGCCTATTTTCATATAAAAGAAACGGAGCAAGTAAAGGAATTCTATATTTTGAGATATTTATAATTGTGTGTGACTTGCTCAGAATGACTATGTGATCCCCTGTTCCAAATTTTAAAAATCATTAAAAATTGTACAAAACAAATTAAGAAATATATTTTATATTCATAAATTCCTTATTGAGTCTAGTTTTAAATGAAATAGGTTTCATGGTCATTTGAATTGTGTACTGGGAGAAATTCAATTCGCAGTGAACAGAGGTCATATCAGTCGAGCTGTGTAATGGGGGAAACTTTAACTAATAAACTGTACTAATTTACTTGACCAAAAATTCTAGAAATAAATTAGTGAATAGATACATGAGTCTAGTTTCAAGGAAAATTTACGCAATTGGATTTCGAGTTTCGTAACTCAAGTTATGATTTATTTAGTGAACATGACGCAGGAGAGACAGCTTGACCAAAGTGGAGTAAATAGTGAAATTAAAAGTAGATACACTTGAGTTATTATGTAATCATACTAAATTCTTTATTCATTATTTATATACTTGCTTACTAAGCGTAAAGCTTACTTCCTTCTTTCCATTTTTTTAGTTTGTCCAGTCAGCTCGGGGTTGGAGATCGTCGGAGGCACAGCATCACACTATCAAGCCATTATCCTTGGAGTATTGGCTAGTATATGTTAAATATTTTCATGTGAGTGGCATGTATAGCAAGTTTGTTTCATGTCATGTATTATTATTATGATTTGGTTTACGTATTGGCCTACATTGAGCTTTTGTATATGGCCATGAGATGTGGTCTTTATTCATTGTGGTTTGTAAGTTTTAATTTTGGACAGAACTTGGTGACCCGATTTTATATGTTTGTGAATGTTTAAGTCCAGTAACGCCTCGAACCCTGTCCCGGAGTCGGATACGGGTGAAGGGTGTTACATTTAGTGGTATCAGAGCTATGGTTTAGTCGATTCTCGGACTAACCTAGCATGTGAAAAAAAAAAGTCTAGCTATATATGCCACGGATCTGTGATAGTGTGATGTCTTCCGATGCGTATGAGAACCGTCTTGTTTAGACAAAGGTACTCTCCAATCGAATATGCACCGACCATGTTTAACGTGATGCAAAGGTAATTGAGTAAATTACGATTATAATAAGTTTAGATTCAGAAAGGTATGAATAAAGGTTTATAATATTTTAATACGAATAAAAATGTCATTGTCCTGGTTGGACGTTGAATGTTGATGAATGTCAATGATATTTTTTTATGAGATAAAGGATTATAATGAAATGAACTTATCTATGTTAAATTGTTTGGACTGAATTATATGATTGTAAGGATATGTATATAATGATGCACGAAATGAAAGTTGTGACTGTGATGCAAATAACTATGTTTGTTTGGCCCTTATACGATGTCATGAGTATGATTTGTTTGAGTAAATGAATGGGTAAGTAAAGCTATCCAGAAAACATAGAATGCATGTATAAGTATACTTGTCTAAATAGGATAACTGGAAAATTTGGTGTAAACCAATATGAATGATGCATTACCTGAATGAATGACATGATTTTGACGATGTTGCTATGATGATGAAAGTTGTATTATATGTGTATGTATAAGAAAAACGAGTCAGAGGCCTTATAACCCCCTCCCTCTTATTGAAGTGGTGCTTATGATTGAATTTCATGAGATACATACTGAATAAGTTCCCGCTTGAAAATTAAAAGAGAGTTCAGTGATAGAATAATTATAAGTATAATTAGAGATTAAGAATGAATTGATAAGTAAAGACAGAGCTAGAAAAGTATCAAAGTTGCCATAAAGATTATTGAAATTATACTTTGTTCAGATTAGAGAAGAAATTTACTTTGGTAAATCGAATTACTCAGTACAAGGTCGAGAAAAGTGTAAATCAAAATTTATTCAGAATGGTCTTCTTTAGCGAAAGGTCTAATATGAAATTTGTGATGGCAGAACTAGTTGTGGGAAATAATATTTGAAATCTGTAATATCTGAATGTGAAAATTACGGCTAGACAAATTTTGGCATTAGGATTTTTTTTTAAATTTCCGTGTAAGGATTTGACAATGAGAAAGACATAAGTGATAAAAGCGCGAGTCTCAATCGATATGGTGGATTACTTCTCTCAAATAAGTCAATTATAATTAATGACTTCAATTGAGATATTTTGGTTACTTGAACTAATGAAATTGAGATGGTTTTAGTTAGCGTAATGAATGAATAGTAAAGATAACTGGAAATGTCATTCACTTTGGTGATTAAGATCGACTCGAGTGTTCAATCGATGTGAATTATTTATTTGAAATATTTCATGTGACAATCATGTCGAGGATTATTTTCTCAAGTCCGATAATAAAATTTCATTTCTGTACGGATAAAAAGCAAATATTCTGAACGAGAAGTGTATATCTCTTAAAAAATAATAATAATAATAAATAAATAAATAAATAAATTTATATGAGTAAAAATCACTACGAATGATGAGGTTTTCATTTCGTGAAAATTTGAAAAGTTTATTACATGTTGGTAAAGTTTGAGCAGATGAGAATATTGTTAAGCTGGAATGTCCGAATTTGGACTAGTCTGTATTGAGTAAAGACTTCCGATTTTTTTAGTAATGTCTTGTTGTATGAATTGTGATGTGTTTCAAGATAATAAGGTAATGTGATAGTATAGAGCATTCGATGCCACAGAGAATCTAAATTGATAATGGGGTTAAAGCCGAGCATCAGAATCTACCAGAATTATCTTTGCCAAAATTGATATTAGGATGGAAATGAGAAATTAAAGAGATGTATTGGAGGCCTTTGCTGAGTGAAGGTACTTTATTATTGAGTATGAGATTGAGGAATCTAAGTGAAGACCACTTTTTCGGTAAGATTTTCGGGGACGAAAATCCCTAAAGGGGGAGGAGTTGTAACACCCTGATTTTGGGTCTAGTCGGAATAGTGATTTTGGGACCACAAATTCGAGATAGAAATAATTATTTTATGATTATTTTGAGGTCTATGATATGATTGCATGATTGAGTGAAAATTTCGTGAAGAAATTCTATGCATAAAGTGCTTAATTTGAAGTTAGGGACTAAATTGAATAAGTTGCAAAACTTGCATTCTAGAAGTTTCTAGTATGAAATTGCTTTAAAATATTAATTAGGAGGTCTTAAATAGTAATTTGACCAATTCCTAAGTTATGGACAAAGTGGGACATGGAGGGAATTTTTGGAAAGTTTAGTAGTAAGGGCATTTTGGTCATTTGCATATTAAATGAAATAAAATGGGAAAAATAACACAAAATTGGCCATCATCTTCATTAGTTGCTGCCGAAATTTGCTCTCCTCCATAGCTAGGGTTTCTTCAACTTTCAAGCTTCATAGTAAGTGATTTCAAGCCCCGTTTTTAATGTTCTTTACATTTTTGAAATCCTCGTAGCTCGGTTTACTTATTTCTACCATTATTTCGAGTTAGGGTTTATGTTTAAAAATTTACCCATGAATGATATGCATTAATTTTGATGTTTTATGGTAGAATATGAAGTTTGAGATTGTGTTAAACAACTTTTGCTAAGTGATTTTTGTAAAACGAGTAAAAGCAAAGATAATCGGTAAAAATATCTATTGTTCATAACTATGTGTTAGAGTGAGAATTTGATGTTTCCATAGAAGAGAAAAATGATCAGCATGTCATTAAACATAAGAATAAGGGCTGAAATTAAATTTCCGAGCCTTGGGGAAAAAGTGCAAATATGTAAAAGTTTAGGGGTCAAAATGCAAATTTGTAAAAATATGATTTTTAGACCCATATGAATAGTGTGATTAATTATTAGGCTAAATGTGATATTATAGATCAAGAAAGGAGTGGAATCGATCTCGAGCGGGGAAGGAAAATGTTTTGGATTAAATTGCAAAATTTCCATATTTTGCAGAGAGGTAAGTTTGTATGTAAATAATACATTAACTTCATTTACATTTTTATATTTCAGCCTATTATATATATTTTAGCCGATTTTGAAGCATAAATTGATTATTGGAAGAATGGAAATAAGTAATAGAGAGAGAAATCCGGTTGAACATTCGGAAGAATTGAATAATATAGATGGAGTGTAGCTAGGTCACATGTATGATGCCGAGTGCACATCATGTGTACAAGAAAGCTACACGATACTATGTAGTAGCTAGGTCACATGTGTGATACGGGAAGTATCCCATGTAGACAAGAGAGCTACGGGAGAGATAAATGTAGCTAGGTCACATGTGTGATTCCAAGTGTAGGACACCATGTGGACAAGAGAGCTACGTAATAAATTGGCTAGGTCACATGGGTGGTACTAAGTGTTCACCATGTGTACAAGAGAGCCGAATTATATGAAATATGATGGTGGGGTGTGTCTTTGAAACCATCAAGTATCGAGAATTGATCCGAATTGTTCAACGGGATGGCTTTATGGTGACATTGTAATTATGGACCTATACTTGTGATGTATGAAATGTGGTGAAAATGAATTGTGATATATATATATATATATATAAGTTAAAATGAGGTTAATACAAAGAAAGTGTGAAAGAGTAAATTAGCACTAAAACTGTTGTGGGACAGTAGCAGTGACGTGATTTTGAAAAATCACCAAAAATAGTAATAATTTAATTAGAGGCTGAATGAGATGTGAAATTAAAGCTTAATGAGCCTATTTTCATATAAAAGAAACGGAGCAAGTAAAGGAATTCTATATTTTGAGATATTTATAATTGTGTGTGACTTGCTCAGAATGACTATGTGATCCCCTGTTAAAACTTTGAAAAATCATTAAAAATTGTACAAAACAAATTAAGAAATATAGTTTATATTCATAAATTACTTATTGAGTCTAGTTTTAAATAAAACAGGTTTCATGGTCATTTGAATTGTGTACTGGGAGAAAATCAATTTCTAGTGAACAGAGGTCAGATCAGTTGAGCTGTGTAATAGGGGAAATTTTAACTAATAAACTGTACTAATTGGCTTGACCAAAAATTCTAGAAATAAATTAGTGAATAGACACATGAGTCTAGTTTCAAGGAAAATTTACGCAATTGAATTTTTAGTTTCGTAACTCAAGTTATGATTTATTTAGTGAACATGACGCAGGAGAGACAGCTTGACCAAAGTGGAGTAAATAGTGAAATTAAAAGTAGATACACTTGAGTTATTATGTAATCATACTAAATTCTTTATTCATTATTTATATACTTGCTTACTAAGCGTAAAGCTTACTTCCTTCTTTCCATTTTTTTTAGTTTGTCAGGTCAGCTCAGGGGTTTGAGATCGTCGGAGGCAGCATCACACTATCAAGCCATTATCCTTGGAGTATTGGCTAGTATATGTTAAATATTTTCATGTGAGTGGCATGTATAGCAAGTGTGTTTCATGTCATGTATTATTATTATGATTTGGTTTACGTATTGGCCTACATTGAGCTTTTGTATATGGCCATGAGATGTGGTCTTTATTCATTGTGGTTTGTAAGTTTTAATTTTGGACAGAACTTGGTGACCCGATTTTATATGTTTGTGAATGTTTAAGTCCGGTAACGCCTCGAACCCTGTCCCGGAGTCAGATACGGGTGAAGGGTGTTACAAGATCTCTAGAGATAAAGCAAGAACAACTTGAAAATAAATCCAAAAACCTAAAAGAAAGAATACATGAACTGGAATTAAAAGCAGAAAGCTATACTAAGGAATTGATGTCCATAACATGTGAAAAATGATCCTATTTATGGATTTTCAGGTGGCCGTCAACCTTAACCCTACATTAGTTGACGTTCCTATGCTTTAAGTTTGCTTATGCAGATGGAAATGCCCCCTGGCTAGTGTTACTTTCCGTTTAGAGTCTATGTCGAGACACATCAGGAACTGTGTCGCGACAAAGGATTTAATACACTCCTCATGGGATATCTTTAGGGTTATGTCGCGACACCCCTATGTGGTGTTGCAACATCGCTCCCTAAGTTGCGACATTGATCATTCCCTGTTGCGACATAGTGACCAGCATCTATTTTTTACGCCTTCTAATGGTCTGCTGCACACTTACACAGTTCATTAGCATCCCTTTTGGCCTCATTCGGCCCCTAAGGTCAATAAAAGACTCTATTTGTACGTTATATTAAATTTAAGAGATCCTGCAAAAATATAATTAAAATATAATGAAAATGCTTGCTTTCAAGCTCCTAAAGTGCTAAAATTAGTTTAATCTGCTACACCGAATTACGGTAGATCAGGTACACGACTTCAAGTTTGAATCCACTATTTATAATGTTATTTATAGCCCTTTTCACATAATTTTATCTTTTTTTAATAGCTAAATCAAGTCATTTTGTAATAATATATGTTTTTACAGTTTAAGTAGTTGACCTAGTTTTTTTAATAGATTTTATTGTATTTGATAGATAAAAAAAAGGTTATGTGGTTATATATGATGAATCGAGAGTTAATGATGGAATTTTGGGCCGAAACTGCTGCTAAAGTCGCGAACACAAAGTATGGAAGTAATATAAATGTTATGTTTGTTAATTACTATTTGATTCTCTTTTAGTAATATAAATACTTGCTTAATTTAAACCGGTTCCTATAATATAGTTTAAGATTTATTTCGCATGTTTTATATAATCACAACTTGTTTGAAATTGCCCTATAAGAGTGATATTTTTATTTAGAATCTTAGTATTTTATAGATATTTTATGTTCGGTATTTTATTTTGTGGATTCTATCAATAAAATTTTTCCACCTTTCATGAATGAAAGAAAAGGAAACATAAAACTTAATTGGCAATTTCCATTTAGAATCAAACTTTTCTTTATTTATATAAACCTAATTGATAATTAATTTTGTAATAAATTTAAAATAAACAAGTAAGTATTAACGGGGCAACAAATGAAGGCGACAACTTAAAATATTTCCATTCGTTACATTAAATTCACCCGGCTTAGGATTTGCACTTAGGACTACTATTCAGTGATCATGGGTGTCTCAAGTTTGAATTTCGTGTATTTTGCAACAATTATATTCAAATTATGCTCATTAATGGTGATCAACCGCAAAATGCTCGGCCTGAACTGTAGCAAAGCTTGCACCAAGAACTACGCAAATGAGTGGCAATGCGAGGAATCCTCCAAGGCCCATTTTTTTTAATATTTTTTTGTCACCAATTTATCTTATAAATTGGAGTCACTTAGAATTCAAAGACAACCTCAACAATCAATAAACGAAGAGAATAAACATATTACTCTTTTTATTAAAAGAAAAGAAGAAGAAGAAGGAAATGGATGGAAAAAGAATCGAGGGCAATAAAGTTTATGCTTTAGTAATGTGTGTAAGTATTCTCCTCTTTGCTCCGATTGTTGTGTCACAACCAATACCGGCAGATAAATCCCAAGTAGAAGCTTGGTTTAACGGCATAATCAAGCCAGTGAAGGAAAGGGGTAAAACCTTAGACCCTGGATTGGTTGAGGCCGAGACAGAACCTAGAATCATAAAGGTGATGCAAGGTGGGGGTGGAGAATTCGATACCATAACCAAAGCCATCGAGAGCGTTCCATCTGGGAACGCCAAACGTGTGATTATATCCATCGGGCCTGGATCTTACAAAGAGAAAATTAGAATTGAAAGAAATAAGCCTTTCATTACATTGGTAGGAGATCCTAAAAACATGCCAAATTTGACATTTGACGGCACCGCCAAGCAATATGGAACCGTAGATAGTGCCACTCTTATTACTGAGAGTAGTTACTTTGTGGGTGCTAATCTCAATATAGTGGTAAGTTAATGTAGAGTTTAGACATCCATGATCCGTCCTTCATTGAATTGATTATAAGTGTTTTTTTTTTATGCTGCCATGTTATGCATATAGAACACTGCTCCTAGGCCTGACGGGAAAATGGTAGGAGCACAAGCGGTTGCTTTGAGAGTCTCGGGCGATAGGTCGGCTTTCTATAACTGCAGGATCATTGGCTTCTAGGACACTTTGTGCGATGACAGGGGCAACCATTTCTTTAAGGATTGCCATATTCGTGGCACTGTTGATTTCATTTTTGGAAGCGGGACATCTTTATATCTGGTATTAATATTCTCAACGCGTGAGATATTTTGTATTATACCCCCATATATTTATTTGACAAGAAGGTGGGATGCAGAACTCAGAAATATTTGTGGAAGGAGATCCAGAAGGAGATCCGGAGATGGCAGTAATTACAGCACAAGCGAGAGAAAGTTCATCGGAGGACACGGGTTATTCGTTCGTTCATGGCAGAATTACAGGAACAGCGAAGGACGTATTTTTGGGAAGGGCTTGGAAGAGTAGTCCGAGAGTTGTTTATTCTTATACTGAAATGGACGAAATCGTCCATCCTGGTGGATGGTCTAGTAATCGCCAACCTGAACGAGCCGAGTAAGATAATTCTCAACCTTACAACATTACATGCCTAAAAGTAAACTAATCTTTCCCAGCTTATTGATAAATTTATGAAGATATATAATGTGAGAATGGTTTGACACGCAGAACTGTGTACTACGGAGAATACAAATGTACGGGGAAAGGCGCGACTCCCGCTACACGAGAGAAATTCATCAAACAACTATCCGATGCAGAAGCTCAACCATTCTTGGTTCTTGACTATGTTGAAGGTACCAAATGGTTGCTTCCACCTCCAATAGTACCTAATTAATTCATTCATTTCCAACTTATTCATGCGGGCACCATATCCTCATAGTATTGCTAATTCAAGCAGGCTCGCGTATACCTCTTCGCTGGGTGGAAATAACTAGCCTTCCATTTTATTTTATTTTCCCTTCCAATGGCTTGTATTTAATCAAATAGCCAAATGTCAATAAGAAGTAGAATTTAGTATTATATTTGTTTGCAGTAAGGAAGTTGATATTTGCCTTTTTGTAAAACATTCCGTCATATCAAGTTAAAATTATGTAATAATATCCATCATATATCCAAGTTCACTGAGTCAATAAGTCAAGGTGATTTCAAAAAATTTTGTATTTTAGCAAATAAATGGATAATTAGTGTATATTTGTGTAACAGCCCGTTTTCAGTGGTGTCAGAAATAGTAGCTTTAGGTCCACGATTCTGACCAGTCAGTCAGTATTTGAATTATTTACTTAGTATTTATAGGGTTAATTCCTGCCTTAATGACTTCCTAGGGTTTAGGTTCTCCCTTTCCCAAACAGTTGACCTGTTGAGTAAACATATAAAACAGTTAACAAATCATACCTCCACTCGCTAATCCCTCGTTAAAGGATTAGTTCCTTATGGTTTTCATAAACAATATGGGATTGACGTAAAGATAGAACATGATAATTGGATTGAGGTGAAGAGTTTAAGAAAATGCCTGATTTGTATTAAAGATTAATATGTATACAAAAAGATTGATTGTCTTTGCAAATTAGATCTCTCAAGATAAAGCAAGAACAACCTGAAAATAAATCCAAAAACCTAAAAGAAAGAATACATGAACTGGAATTAAAAGCAGAAAACTATACTAAGGAATTGATGTCCATAACATGTGAAAAATGATCCTATTTATGGATTTCAGGTGGCCGTCGACCTTAACCCTACGTTAGTTGACGTTCCTATGCTTTAAGTTTGCTTATGCAGATGGAAATGCCCCCTGGCTAGTGTTACTTTCCGTCTAGATTCTATGTCGAGACACATCAGGAACTGTGTCACGATAAAGGATTCAATACACTCCTCATAGGATATCTTTAGGGGTATGTCGTGACACCTCTATGTTGTGTTGCAACATCGCTCCCTAAGTTGCGACATTGATCATTCCATGTTGCGACATAGTGACCAGCATCTATTTTTTACGCCTTGTAATGGTTTGCTGCACACTTACACAGTTCATTGGCTTCCCTTTTGGCCTCATTCGGCCCCTAAGGTACATAAAAGACTCCATTTGTACGTTATATTAAATTTAAGAGATCCTGCAAAAACATAATTAAAATATAACGAAAATGCTTGCTTTCAAGCTCCTAAAGTGCTGAAATTAGTTTAATCTGCTACACCGAATTACGGTAGATCAGGTACACAACTTCAAGTTTGAATCCACTATTTATAATGTTGTATATAGCCCTTTTCACATAATTTTATCTTTTTTTAATAGCTAAATCAAGTCATTTTGTAATAATATATGTTTTTATAGTTTAAGTACTTGACCTAGTTCTTTTTAATAGATTTTATTGTATTTGATAGATAAAAAAATGTTATGTGGTTATATAAGATGAATCGAGAGTTAATGATGGAATTTTGGGCCGAAAATGCTGCTAAGGTCGCGAACACAAAGTATGGAAGAAATATAATTGTTATGTTTCTTAATTACTATTTGATTCTCTTTTAGTAATATAAATACTTGCTTAATTTAAACCTGTTCCTATAATATAGTTTAAGATTTATTCCGTATGTTTTATATAATCACAACTTGTTTGAAATTGCCCTATAAGAGTGTTATTTTTATTTAGAATCTTAGTAGTTTATAGATATTTTATGTTCGGTATTTTATTTTGTGGATTCTATCAATAAAATTTTTCCACCTTTCATGAATGAAAGAAAAAGGAAACATAAAACTTAATTGGCAATTTCCAGTTAGAATCAAACTTTTCTTTATTTATATAAACCTAATAGATAATTAATTTTGTAATAAATTTAAAATAAACAAGTAAGTATTAACGGGGCAACAAATGAAAGGGACAACTTAAAATATTTCCATTCGGTACATTAAATTCACCCAGTTTAGGATTTGCACTTAGGACTACTATTCAGTGATCATGGGTGTCTCAAGTCTGAATTTCGTGTATTTTGCAACAATTATATTCAAATTATGCTCATTAATGGTGATCAACCGCAAAATGCTCGGCCTGAACTGTAGCAAGGCTTGCACCAAGAACTACGCAAATGAGTGGCAATGCGAGGAATCCTCCAAGGCCCAATTTTTTTAATATTTTTTTGTCACCAATTTATCTTATAAATTGGAGTCACTTACAATTCAAAGACAACCTCAACAATCAGTAAACAAAGAAAATAAACATATTACTCTTTCTATTAAAAGAGAAGAAGAAGAAGAAGAAGAAGGAAATGGATGGAAAAAGAATCGAGGGCAATAAAGTTTATGCTTTAGTAATGTGTGTAAGTAATCTCCTCTTTGCTCCAATTGTTGTGTCACAACCAATACCGGCAGATAAATCCAAAGTAGAAGCTTGGTTTAACGGCATAATCAAGCCAGTGAAGGAAAGGGGTAAAACCTTAGACCCTGAATTGGTTGAGGCCAAGACAGAACCTAGAATCATAAAGGTGATGCAAGGTGGGGGTGGAGAATTCGATACCATAACCAAAGCCATCGAGAGCGTTCCATCAGGGAACGCCAAATGTGTGATTATATCCATCGGGCCTGGATCTTACAAAGAGAAAATTAGAATTGAAAGAAATAAGCCTTTCATTACATTGGTAGGAGATCCTAAAAACATGCCAAATTTGACATTTGACGGCACCGCCAAGCAATATGGAACCGTAGATAGTGCCACTCTTATTACTGAGAGTAGTTACTTTGTGGGTGCTAATCTCAATATAGTGGTAAGTTAATGTAGAGTTTAGACATCCATGATCCGTCCTTTATGGAATTGATTATAAGTGTTTTTTTTTATGCTGCCATGTTATGCATATAGAACACTGCTCCTAGGCCTGACAGGAAAAATGGTAGGAGCACAAGCGGTTGCTTTGAGAGTCTCGGTGGCAGTCGACTTTCCATAATCGCAGGATCATTGGCTTCGGTGACACTTTGTGCGATGGCGAGGGCAACCATTTCTTTAAGGATTGCCATATTCATGGCACTGTTGATTTCATTTTTGGAAGCGGGACATCTTTATATCTGGTATTAATATTCTCAACGCGTGAGATATTTTGTATTATACCCCTATATATTTATTTGACAAGAAAGGTGGGATGCAGAACTCAGAAATATTTGTGGAAGGAGATCCAGAAGGAGATCAAGAGATGGCAGTAATTACAGCACAAGCGAGAGAAAGTTCATCGGAGGACACGGGGTTATTCGTTCGTGCATGGCAGAATTACAAGAACAGCGAAGGACGTATTTTTGGGAAGGGCTTGGAAGAGTAGTCCGAGAGTTGTTTATTCTTATACTGAAATGGACGAAATCGTCCATCCTGGTGGATGGTCTAGTAATCGCCAACCTGAACGAGCCGAGTAAGATAATTCTCAACCTTACAACATTACATGCCTACAATTAAACTAATCTTTCCCAACTTATTGATAAATTTATGAAGATATATAATGTGAGAATGGTTTGACACGCAGAACTGTGTACTACGGAGAATACAAATGTACGGGGAAAGGCGCAACTCCCGCTACACGAGAGAAATTCGTCAAACAACTATTCGATGCGGAAGCTCAACCATTCTTGGTTCTTGACTATGTTGAAGGTACCAAATGGTTGCTTCCACCTCCACCAGTACCTAATTAATTCATTCATTCCCAACTTATTCATGCGGGCACCATATCCTCATAGTATTGCTAATTCATGTAGGCTCGCGTCTACCTCTTCGCTGAGTGGAAATAACTAGCCTTCCATTTTATTTTATTTTCCCTTCCAATGGCTTTTATTTAATCAAATAGCCAAATGTCAATAAGAAGCAGAATTTAGTATTATATTTGTTAATAGTAAGGATGTTGATATTTGTCTTTTTGCAAAACATTCCATCATATCAAGTTAATATTATGTAATAATATCCATCATATATCCAAGTTCACTGAGTCAATAAGTCAAGGTGATTTCAAACAATATGGGATTGACGTAAAGATAGAACATGATAATTGAATTGAGGTGAAGAGTTTAAGAAAACGCTTGATTTGTATTAAAGATTAATATGAATCCAAAAAGATTGATTGTCTTTGCAAATTAGATCTCTCGAGATAAAGTAAGAACAACTTGAAAATAAATGCAAAAACCTAAAAGAAAGAATACATGAACTGGAATTAAAAGCAGAAAACTATACTAAGGAATTGATGTCCATAACATGTGAAAAATGATCCTATTTATAGATTTCAGGTGGCCGTCGACCTTAACCCTAGGTTAGTTGACGTTCCTATGCTTCAAGTTTACTTATGCAGATGGAAATGTCCCCTGGCTAGTGTTACTTTCCGTCTAGAGTCTACGTCAGGACACATCAGGAACTGTGTCGCGACAAAGGATTCAATACAGTCCTCATAGGATATCTTTAGGGGTATGTCGTGACACCTCTATGTTGTGTTGCAACATCGCTCCTTAAGTTGAGACATTGATCATTCCGTGTTGCGACATAGTGACCAGCATCTATTTTTTACGCCTTCTAATGGTCTGTTGCACACTTACACAGTTCATTAGCTTCCCTTTTGGCCTCATTCGGCCCCTAAGGTCAATAAAAGACTCCATTTGTACGTTATATTAAATTTAAGAGATCTTGCAAAAACATAATTAAAATATAATGAAAATTCTTGCTTTCAAGCTCCTAAAGTGCTGAAATTAGTTTAATCTGCTATACCGAATTACGGTAGATCAGGTATATGACTTCAAGTTTGAATCCACTATTTATAATGTTATTTATAGCCCTTTTCACATAATTTTATCATATTTTAATAGCTAAATCAAGTCATTTTGTAATAATATATGTTTTTACAGTTTAAGTAGTTGACCTAGTTTTTTTTAATAGATTTGATTGTGTTTGATAGATAAAAAAAAGGTTATGTGGTTATATAAGATGAATCGAGAGTTAATGATGGAATTTTGGGCCGAAACTGCTTGTCGAAACCTCCCTTTTTGACAAGTGAGATTTTTGAAAAGACGGGAGTCGCCACCAACCTTTTAAAGTGTGATTGGATCACTTCATAAAACATTTTGGTCTACAAAATTATAAGAAATCGGGTTTGGGAGTCGGTTACGTACGAGGAAGGGGTAGCACCCTCGTAACGCCCAAAATTGGTACCAAATTGAATAATTTTGTCTTAATGTCAAAAGTTTGAAAGAACTTAGAAATAAGATCTCTTTTAAAATCGTAATAATTTGAGTTAAAAAGAATCAAGATTCTTTTGCTTCAAAAGAATATAAGCATCACATCCAGCATGATTGGACACAATATTCTTAAAATTTCATAACTAAAATCATCTTGTGATTTTCAAAATTTATTTAGAAGGATATTTTAGGCATTTAGACAAACGGGAAATCGCAACCCAGCATGTTAGGGCACTACTTCCCGAATTCCTAACTACCAAAAACATTGCCTTATTTTTAATTCCTTTGGATCGAATGAAATATAAAAGTTTTAAAGTGATGATGCATTTAACTTATTACAAAGGATAAATATTAAATAAATTAACCTACATAATTCCTAGTTTAACATTCCATGCAAATATAAAAAAAATGATACATAATGGCATAAATTACACAATATACGTTATCATCTTATGCATATATGATCATAGATAACATAAATATACATGCATTATCGTTACATGCAAAATACAACGTAGAGCATAATGAATACAACAATATAAATTGCAAATAGATATCTATACGATAATATTTTATGCAAATGTAACTTAAATCAACATAAATAATTAATCTTCATGCGAATATGTAAAGACAATAACATAAAATAACAAATAATCTATAAAAATTTAACCTACTAAAACAATATTAAAATAAAAAAACAAAATTAAATAAGCAAATTATAAACATATAAAATATAAATCAAATAAAATAAAAATAAAGATTTTTTTTAAATATTTAGAATAATATAAGAATGAAAAAGGAGAACTTTTTTTTTTAAAAATGATTAATATATAAATCATATTATAGGATATAATAACTTAATATATAAAAAAAGTAATATGCTAAATATTTATATTACACATATTTATTTAATAATAATAATTAAAAAAACCTATGTAATTAATGAGTAATAAAATAATGTATATAAAATAAAATAATGTAAGGAGTAATATATGGTAAAATATAACATATAATAAAATTTATAAACAAAATATATAATGATATAAACAATATGATAGATAATATATAAAATAATATATATATAGTAAAATGTACGTAATATAATATATAATAATGTATAATAATATAATAACTAATATACACAGAAAAATAATATATATACTTTTTTATATATAACTAATGTTTATAGGAATATATATAGTATTTAAAAATAAATTGAATTTTTATAAAAAAAGGGATTAAAATTTAATTTAATTAAAAATTTAGGGTTAATTACAAATAAATGA
The DNA here is from genome assembly GCA_025698475.1 of Gossypium anomalum. NCBI lineage: Eukaryota > Viridiplantae > Streptophyta > Magnoliopsida > Malvales > Malvaceae > Gossypium > Gossypium anomalum. The sequence goes on along the minus strand of CM046967.1, from coordinate 7,998,402 downwards.
AAAATTTTGGGCCTAATTGAAATTTGAGTTAAATTCAGAGGGATTCACTAGGCAATTAGCCCTAATCCCAGAAAATGACGTCGTTCCTCAGAATAGGTTTTAATGGCCATTGGGACTAAATTGAAACAAATATAAAAGTTAGGGCCAATTTAAAATAAAAATAAAATGAAATTATAAAATTAAAAAAACAGAAGGATCGATTGGACAATTTCCCTTTTAAATGAAAACACAAGGATCCTATCTGGGTCACGGGTCAACATGCGGATCCTGGGCTTTGAAACGACGTCTTTTGAAGCTATTTGGTTTTAAACAAAACGGCACCGTTTTCATAAGGCTATATAAGCCAAATATCAAGCCTGAAATCATTTTGAAACCTTGTTTTTTTTTAAAAAAAAAAAAAGAAAAAAGCCTGAAAGAGGGTTGGGGGTCTTGGAGCTCTATCGAGCCTCCGTCTGGAGGTTTGCACGCGCTCACGTGCCCTCGTCAACACCGCCACTTATGGCAGTCAGAAGCTGGAAAGTTTCCTCTTCCAACATAGATCAAATCGGTACGTTTCTTTTTCTTTTTATTTTTATGATACCAGCATGTATTTGTAAAGAAAAAAGAATGGAATAATCACCTCTGTGCTCTTCAATCGACTGTTGGTTTTTAGTGTAAAACGTGTTTCTTTTTATTCAATCTGTGTGTAAAAAACCTCTTTACAAATTAGAACAAAAAAGGGTTTTTATAATCCTCTGTTACAGTTTAGGAAAGAATCTTTTGATTTCTTTCCAAGTTTGTTTCTTTGGTTGCTGTGGTTCCTTCTTCTTTTGTAGGTACCAGTGAGGAGACTAGCAATGAACGGGCATTGATGACGGCACACTGGCATTGATTCGTGCGTCGATCACAATGTGATATGGAGCCTGGAATCACGGCTTGGAATCATGGCACTAATGGTGGGTCACTGCTAGACGAAATGACGCATCGGTTGAAGTGCTTGTGGTGCCTAGGGTTTCTAAAACCCTAGGTCTGCTGTCCTTGTTTTACAGTTTGGGCCTCTTGGGCCCCATTTGTTTTTGGGTTAAGGGTGTAATAGGGTATTTTGGGTGTAACCGGGTAATGGATTTTGGGCTATAAATGTAACTGGGTTTTGGGCTTTGTATATGGACTGTAAAAACTTTTATTTAATCTTTGCTTTTACGTTTTTATTTATTTATTTATGGGCCGGGCAAATTTTGGTCATTACAGCTGCCCCTCTTTGCTCATTACTGTATAACAGGAATAGAGCAAAGACTATAAAAGGACCTAATTTTTTCGGCCTGGCCAAGTCTCGAAATCTTGATCCTCATCTTCCTCAAAGGTATTCTGATGGCTTCAAACTGCTTCACTGTAACTCAGGACTGTCATGCTGAAATCTTTGGTCTACTCCTTGCCTAATACAGAGAGGCCAAATCTGTCATCTTTGATCTGCTCTCTGTCAATACAAAGACGCCATATCTGCTATCTTTGATTTACTCTCTTTCAATACAGAGATGCCAAATCTGCTATCTTTGATCTGCTCTCTGTCAATACGAAGACACCAAATCTACTATCTTTGATCTGTTCTCTGACAATACAAAGATGCCAAATCTGCTATCTTCGATCTGCTCTCTGACAATACAGAGACGCCAAATCTGCTCTCTGACATACATAGATGCCAAATCTGCTATCTTTGACCTGCTCTCTGACAATACAGAGACGCCAAACCTGCTATCTTCAATTTGCTCTCTGACAATACAGAGATGCCAAATCTGCTATCTTCGATCTGCTCCCTGACAATATAGAGACGCCAAATTTGCTATCTTCGATCTGCTCTCTAACAATACAGAGATGCCAAATTTACTATCTTCGATCTACTCTCTGGCAACATAGAGACGCCAAATCTGCTATCTTCGATCTGCTCTCTGACAATACAGAGACGCCAAATCTGCTATCTTTGATCTGCTCTCTGACAATACAGAGACGCCAAATCTGCTATCTTCGATCTGCTCTCCGACAATACAGAGACGCCCAATCTGCCATCGGTGATCTACATTATCCCCTAGGGACATAACCTGTAGAATGTGTATGTACTTATGCCTCATAATCGAAATGAGTCAAATGCTCCTAAATAGACCTATTATGATGCAAGATGTTATGAAAATGATTCCTATTTCAGATGTCTTTACTCATTCACCCATTAAAATTCCTCCTCAGAATATCAATCAAACTCTGCTCCTATTTTTTGAATTAGATTGGTCTTACTATACCATTCTGCTGGAAACGATCCTCTCCTAAGATTGAATCATTTGAATTGTCCAAACATTCTTTAGACTGAAGAAATTTCCTCGAATACCTTCGACACTTACTCATGGGAATTCTTCAAAAAATTGTTCTGTTTTAGTTTCTTGTATTCTCTGGTCAATTCCCAGAGTAATATGCAAAACTTCATTTGTAAAAATATTTAGTTCATCAATCCCTATTTCAATACAACACACTTTAGAAGATAAAAAATCTAATCTTTGAGAATAGTTTAAATAAATCATCAAGATACAACAAGAAATTAATCTGAAAACATATCTTTGAGAAGAAAAAGAATCTAAAGATAGTAATCAGAGCAAAAATTTTATACCCAACATATCACAACTTGGGCTTCTGTATACAAATCCCATGAAGACTATTTTGAGTTTTAACATGTGTTTAAAAGATCAAAAGTACTTTGTTTATGCCCCGGTATGTAACACACTCCACTTCTCGTTAAATCTAGTATAGTAAGGCCATCGTATGCCTCTCGAAATTTGAGCAGCCCTTTTGGGTTTTCAACTCAAAACCCCTTTGATATTAAAGCACCCTTTACGGGTTTTCACCTTGGCCTCTCTATTTTTTTTCTTTTTTTTTTCTTTTTTCAAAGTTTCAAAGCGCCCTTTGTGGATTTTCACTTTGGATTCCCCTCACTTTTAGACAAAGTATTTCTTGACTTAGTCTGAATTCACTGGATTGGGTAAACTCTTCCCATCCATTTCTGTCAAAATCAATGCACCACCAGAGAAAGCCTTCTTCACAGCATATGGTCCTTCCCAATTCGGTATCCATTTCCCTCTAGAGTCCTTTTGTATGGGAAGAATCTTTTTCAATACAAGGTCCCCTTCATGGAATTCTCTTGGACGAACTTTCTTGTCATAGGCTCGCATCATTAGCTTCTGATACATCTGACCATGGTGAATAGCTTTTAGCCTCTTTTCTTCGATCAAGTTCAATTGATCATACCGCGATTGAATCCATTCTGCTTCATCCAGCTTTATCTCTGACAAAATTTGAAGAGAAGGTATTTCAACTTCAATGGGTAACACTGCCTCTATCCCACAAACCAACGAGAAAGGATTTGCCCCAGTAGAGGTTCTGACGGATGTTCTATAGGCTAAGAGCGCAAATGGTAACTTCTCATGCCAATCTCTGTAAGTTTCAGCAATCGTGCTGTTGTTCAAGTTCAATGCATTGTCTGATATTATCCTCTCAGGCATTCCATATCGACAAATGATCTTCTTTTTCAAGAATTGACCTACTACTGACTTGGTGACACTAGCGTAAGAAACTGCCTCTACCCTTTTCGTGAAGTAATCAATGACGCAAAAAATGAAACGATGCACATTCAAAGCTTTTGGTGATATTGGCCCAATGACATCTATGCCCCACGTGGAAAAGGGCCATAGAGAAGTCATAACATGTAAGGGTGAAGGTGGTACATGGATCTTATCCCCATATATCTGGCATTTATAACATTTCTTAGCATAGCTGATACAATCTCCTTCCATAGTAGACCAATAGTATCCAAACCTTATGATTTGTCTTGCCATCGCAAAGCCATTAGCATGTGTACCACAAACTCCTTCACGTACTTCTTCCAGGATTTGTCTAGCTTCTACAGCGTCAACGCATCTCAAAAGTACCTGATCTTTCCTTCTTTTATAAAGGATATCCCCATCTAGCACATATTTGCAGGTTAACCTCCTTAAAGTTATTTTGTCGTTTTCAGTTGCCTTCTCAGGATATTCACGATTTCTCACATACCATAATATATCTTGATACCAAGGATGGTCATCCTTTTCCTCTTCTTCGATGTTACAGCAATGAGCTAGAACCTCAAAAATGCTCATCTGAATTGGTTTCATATCCTCTTGTTTATTTGCTTTAATCATGGAAACCAATGTTGCCAAAGCGTCCGCCATCTAATTTTCGTCCCTAGGGAAATAACTGAAAGTGACGTTATCAAACTCTTCAAGTAACTCCAAAACTACCTTTCGATAATTAATCAATTTGGGGTCCCTTGTCTCCCATTCACCCCTAAGCTGGTAAATTACCAACGCAGAATCTCCATATACTTCCAAATTTCTAATTTCACGCTCTTTGGCTGCTCTAATCCCCATGATGCATGCTTCATATTCAGCCATATTGTTCGTACAGTCAAAATCCAATTTACATGTAAATGGATAATGATCACCATCTGGAGAGACCAAAACTACCCCGATTCCATTTCCTACCGCGTTAGATGTGCTGTCGAAGTTCAGCTTCCAAGGATACTCTTCAACGACTGCCACATACATCAATTCCTCATTGGGAAAATCAAAGCTCAACAGCTCATAATCTTCTAGAGCTCTGCTAGCCAGAAACTCTGCTATCGCCTTCCTTTTATAGCCTTTTGACTCACATAGACTATATCAAATTCTGAAAGCAATATTTGCCATCTTGCCATTCTTCCATTTAGGACTGTTGACTCCATCATGTACTTTAACGGATCAAGCTTTGAAATTAGCCAAGTCATATGATATAGCATATATTGTCTCAACCTTCTAGTCGTCCAAATCAAAGCACAACACAATTTTTCAATTGGTGAATATCTCATTTCACACTCAATGAATTTCTTACTGAGGTAATATATTACTTTCTCCTTTCTTCCTGACTCGTCATGTTGACCAAGTACATATCCCATAGAATTACTAAACACCGATAAGTACAGGATTAATAGTTTATCTGGATTGGGTGGAGATAGTACTGGAGCATTTAGCAAGTATTGTTTGACTTTATCAAAGGCATTCTGGCATTCCTCATCCCAAGTACCTTGGTTGTTTTTTCTAAGGAGGCGAAATATAGGATCACATTTCTCCGTTAGTTGTGAAATAAACTGAGCAATGTAATCCAATCTTCTAAGAAAACCCTGAACCTCCTTCTGAGTACGCGATGGAGGCAAATCTCGTATAGCTTTAACTTTGTTTGAGTCAACTTTTATTCCCTTTTTGCTAACCATAAAGCCTAGTAATTTCCCCGACCTAGCTCCGAAAGTGCATTTTGCCGGATTAAGCTTCAACTGAAACTTTCTTAATCTTATGAACAACTTCCTCAAGACTTTAATATGCTCATTCTCTATTCGAGATTTACCAATCATATCATCAACATACACCTCAATCTCTTTGTGCACCATATCATGAAACAAAGTCACCATAGCCCTTTGGTATGTTGTTCCTGCATTCTTCAGCCCAAAGGGCATTACCTTGTAGCAAAAGGTGCCTCATAATGTTATGAAGGTAGTTTTGTCCATGTCTTCAGGATGCATCTTTATCTAATTGTACCCTGAGAAACAATCTATGAAGGAGAATAACGAATATCCCGCTGTATTATCTACCAAAGTGTCGATGTGCGGTAAAGGAAAATTATCCTTCGGGCTAGCTTTGTTTAAATCTCTATAGTCAACACACATTCGTACCTTCCCATCCTTCTTAGGGACAGACACAATATTAGCCACCCATTCTGAATACTTAACTTCTTGTAGGAATCCAGCATCAAACTGCTTTTTGACTTCCTTTTTTATTTTCAACACAATATCAGGCCTCATCCTTCGCAATTTTTGTTGAACTGGCTTGCAATCTTGTTTTATAGGAAGACGATGTACCACGATATCAGTATTCAATCCTGGCATATCCTGATATGACCATGCAAATATATATTTGAATTCACGTAGCAGCTCAACAAGTCCTTGTCTCGTTTCCTTAGCAATATGTGTGCCAATTTTTACCTCCTTCCCTTCCTCCAAGGCTACATTCTCTATTGCCTCTTTCTTACGGGGTAAGATTTGTTTCTCCTCTTGTTTCACCATTCTCAACAGATCTAGAGACATATCACAATCCCTGTCATCTTCAAAGTCCTGAAGTTCTTCTAAACACATGTCTTGCTTAAAAAAGAATCTAGGATTTGTAGTATCAGTACTCATGTCGTTGATATCTAGGGACCTGCGGGATACGAAAGAATGTACAAAGAATAAATTAATTTTCAGAATGTTGTTTTTTTTATGTTATGAATGAAATGAAAGAATGTGAAGGTCAAAAGAATATTGAACGGTATAAAAGAATATTCACTTGAATTGATAACAAAAGTTACGTTTTATTGAAATGTAAATATCTGAACATGAGCCTATTTTACAAATGAAATCTTACTACTCCTAAGATTTAGAGCAATAAGAGTGTTCTGGAAATTACTTTGAAGAATCTTTAAAAACTACAGGAAGTTCCTCTGCAACCCAATTGTTCAAAGAGCTTTTCGGTTCGTAAGGGCGAATGCCCTTAAGGTCTCCTTGTCCAAATTCTTCATTATGCACAGCATTAATGTAAAATCTTCCTTTTTCTGGCAACCCTCCTTTAGGGTGAATCATCCCTCCTAATACAAAGGTTTGGGATATATGGGGGAACATCATCGATTCCCACTCTACTTCTCTTCCACTTAAACGCGCCCTTCTCCTCTCTTGACGCTTCTCTATTTCCCTCTTCCTTTGCTTTTGATCTGGCCTGTAACCCAAACTAAAATGGTCTCTCTTCTCCTTTAACTCTGGAATTTTGAATCCCTCCTTGAAGATATATTCCCAATCCTTTTTGCAAGGCTCCTTTTCCCATTGTCATTTGCAAACTCATCCTTATAGTTCTGGACATCTTGGGCACCGACACCTTACTCCCTTCTGAAATAAATGTTGCATTGACAAATTATAATGAACGAAAAGAGCATTCAATTGCCTCCTTATTTGCTTCTACATAAGGCGCATCACTGGTAACTGTCGCTATAATGTCCTCCTCCGCGTTTAAGGTGACCAACCGTCCATCAGCTACTAACTTTAATTTCTGGTGCAAAGATGAGGGCACCGCTCCTGCCGAGTGTATCCAAGGTCTCCCCAACAAGCAATTATAAGAGGGCTTGATGTCCATCACTAAAAAGTCCACCTCATAGGTATTTGGCCCAATTATCAAAAGAATATCAATTCTTCCCATGACTTTTCTCTCTATACCATCGAATGCTCTCACTACATTATGGCATGTTTTCATGTGAGAACTGTCTATGGGTAATCTGTTTAGTGTAGATAATGGTAAGACATTTAAGGCCGATCCATTATCAATAAGCACACTCGATAATGTATACCCTTTACAGCGAGTAGTGATGTGCAAAGCTTTAGCTGATCCCATGCCACCAGGTGGGATTTCATCATCATTAAAATAGATGAAATTGTCAACACTTATGTTACTAACTAATTGATCCAACTTGTTGACGGATATATCATTAAAAACATAAGTCTCGTTGAGCACTTTCATCAATGCTTCCCGATGTGCCTCTGAACTTAAAAGCAAAGCCAATACTGATATGCGAGCTGGCTATTTATGCAATTGTTCAACCACACTGTACTCACTGTGTTTTAAGAATTTTAGAAATTCTCTGGCTTCTTCTTCCTTCACTGGCTCATTGACCAGTGTCTCAGTTCCCTTTCCTTTGTCAAAGGCTTTTGCTTTTGTGGGCTCAACTCTGATGCCCTCTGCATCATAACGCTTTCCACTACGTGTGTAAGAACCCTCACCCTGAACCTCCTTGGAAGCACTAGCTATATCCTCTTTTCTCGGTATTGTCACATTGCAGTTATAATTCTTGGGTACCCTCTTCTTATCCTTGTAAGGAAAGAAAACAGGTTTATGAATGATGACTTTCGGTACTGTTGGTATTTCAACTTCATCATTTCTTGGTAAAGAAATAATGATCCTTGGCCAGTTTTGATTCTTCGGTGCACCTTCTAATGTGCATATATGTCTCTCATCTGAGCCAGCTTTATAAAATTCTAGCTCCTTATTATCCATAAGGCCTTGTACCAAAACCTTAAATTCTTCACATCCTGGACCTCGTGTCCCTTTTCAGCATGGAACTCGTAGTAGTCCCTTACTCCTTTATTCCTTTCTTTAGCGATTATCATCTCCTTTTTCACCATTTCTTCCCAAATCACTTTCATCGGCGTTCTCACCTCAGTCATGCCCTCCTTAATCCTTCTCGTTCCAGTATCCCCAATTGCTTTTACCCCTTGATCACCATGATTTGGCAACGGGTTCTCATTATTAGGGGCGTCGTCAAACTTTACAACCTCCATCTTGATAAGTCTTTCCACTGCTTTTTTAAAGCCAGTGTAATTTTCGATCGAATGTCCCGATATCCCTGGATGGTATTCGCATTTGGCATTTGCATCGTACCATTTAGGGTATGAAGGTTGCAGTGGCTTCAAATGAAAAGGAGCTATTGCATGCGCATTAAATAAACTTTGATAAAGCTCCCGATACGTTACTGGGATAGGCGTAAATGAGACCTTCTCAGAATTTTGTCTCGAACCAGATCCCTGCTTCTGAGAATCCTATTACCCGACTATAGTTACTCTGGGCTGATTAACCGTAATCGCTTTTGGATTATAACTACTCGTATTGTTCACCTTATTATCTTTCCTTCTTGAGGCTGATCTTTTGGCAGTTTCCCCTTCTATCTTGCCACCCCTTATGGCATCATTTCTCCTGCCATAACTACATCAGCAAAACTCTTGGTGGTACTTCCAATCATGTGAGTAATGAATAGGGCATTCAAAGTGTTAATGAACAGCATAGTAGTTTCTTTCTCCAAGAGCAGTGGTTGAACTTGCATGGCAACCTCCCTCCATCTCTGTGCATATTGCCTAAAACTTTCATTAGGCTTCTTTTCCATGTTTTGCAACGTGATTCTATCAGGAGTCATGTCAGTCACATGATTATATTGTTGCATAAAGGCTTGCGCTAGGTCTCTCCAAGAACTGATCATTGCACGACTCAATTAATTATACCACCTAGCCGCTACTCTAACTAAGCTACCTTGAAAACAATGGATCAATAATTGATCATTGTTTATATAGTCAGTCATCTGTCTACAAAACATAGTGATATATGTCTCAGGGCAAGTAGTCCCATTGTACTTCTCAAACTCTAACATCTTGAACTTATGGGGAAGCACCAAATCTGAGACCAAACTCAAGTCTTTGGCATCAATTCCCTGACGATTATCAGCGTTTCTAATGCCTTAAACTTCTCTTCTAATCATTTACAATGTTCTTCCAATTACCTTGATGATTCGAGCCTCATCTCTTCCCTCTCAGCTACATCTAAATCAGGGATGACTGGATTGGTAGGGTTATCTCCTATGTTAAGCCCCGAGCCAGTTTGAAAGTTCATGGGTATCCCGGCATCTGTTTGCCCATGTTGAGGCCTTATCGTGATGGATGGCCTTTGAGGACATGCTTCAGATTGAGTTTGCACATAGGGTGGGGTAAAACTCGGAGGATGATCCTCATTATCTCCTTCAGTGATGGTCATAGGGGCCTTTCCTTTATCCGTCGCCCCCTTCAGTAGTTGAGCCATCTCAGCCATCATATTCCTTTGAGCCTCCAACATTTGATCCTTCATCTCTTGTTAGATTTTTGCCAATTGCTCCTGCAACTGTTCTTGCATTTCTTTCTGAATTTGCTCAAGTCTTTGATCCATATTCTTTGATTTAGCGCGTGTACCGTAAGGATGTGTTGCTTCAAGATTTCTTTCTCTTACTCTCTCTTTCCCCCTAATAATTTTAATTAATTAGGGTCTTTCTATAAACTTGAATGCATATGATACGATGGGATGCAAATGCATGAATGCTAAAAGATATCGATTCTGATTCAGTTCCTTTTAGAAAATGTTATTTAAGAGACAAAAATCTTTACACAAAATGGATTACAAATACGCCTTCGCCCTTAGGCCCAGAGTTTTAATCTTATCCAACAACGAAGCTAACTCTAAACCTCTATCTATCACTAACTCACACTTTGTACTTAATACATTAGCTTGTGCTGTTAGGTCTTGTAAATGATTAGCAACCTCTCGAATCTGGACTATGGCTTATCCCATGAGATAATCCCTATCTCCAACTTGATCCTGAAGATAGTGAAGTTCTTCCTTCTAGTGTCCTTCTCTTGCCTCGAGCTGCTCTATCCGTAGTTCACAGTTCTGCAATGCTGCTTCCAACCTTCCAATATTGTGCTTCATTTCCTCGATCTTGTTTAGACTTGCTTTTAACTTGACCGCAGAATTATGACTTCGATGATGATGAAGAGATCGTCCAAGCTCTGTCACCTTAGCTTTTAATCCTTGATTCTTCTTCTCTAAGGCTTGATTCTGCGCTTGCATCTTTTGGAACTTCTTCTCCCAATACTCAACTTTGGCTCTTTCTTCTTGAACCTCTTGTTGCCATTGCTCTGAAGATTTCCCTAATCCAGCTCTCTTCAATGATATCTGTGTCTTCTTATACTGCGTCTTCAAGTCATCTCAGTCTTCCTCAATCTTCTTCTTTTCTTTCCTTACTTTTTCGACCTCGATTTTCTAAACATCGACGTCTAAGCTTAAGTACATCTTTTCCTCCTTGAGCCTTTCTATCTTTCTTCCAAGCTCCAGATTCTTCCTTTCAAACTCTTACTTTATGATCTCTAACTCTGATGGAATCACTCGTAAATTCTCCTCCATCGATCAAGCAGCCTCCAAACTCGGTCTAAGGATGTTATCATTAACTTTTTTACTAAACCACCCTTTGTATTCAAAAGTTATCATCGGTCCTTTAGTCAGAATCTTTACGCAGTAAACCTTCTTTTAAGCCTCAGAAATTTCTCGCATCTTCTTCTTATAATGATCCCCTTTATATGAGAAGTCACTCTAAGCTAGTCCTTGTGTTACCGGTATAAAATGCTCTGCCTTGTATTGCCTTAGGACAAGTAATGGTGTATAACCGATAACTCCCCAAATTCCAGGAAGAGGTACCCAATCAAAGCTTTCGCACCGATAAAGAATCTCGTTAGGGGTCATCCAAGGGGCTTTCCACATAACATCTTCTTTTTGGAGGTTCTGAAGTATTTCTATCCACCTTTCCTCTGTGATGTCATCCCTCCTCGGTGTAGCTGCTGCTTCTTTTAGCAGAGAATAGTCTTTGAAGAACACTCGACAAGGAACCTTATCAACCTTCCAAAAATGACTGTGAAACCAAACTAACAACAACTGTGCACATCTAATGAACCTTCCTTCCCTAACTCTCCGACATGCATTCAAGGATCTAAATGTTTCTGCTAGAATTGTAGGCACAGGTGTATTCTGCTTACCTAATCGATCGAATAAATCTGCGACTGCTTCATCTACGTGTCTCATAGCCTTTGGGAAAATCACCAAACCATAAATGCTTAAGGCCAGGACATCAACCCTCCTTTTCACATCTGGGTGTGCCAATATTAAATCCCTCAAACTTGCGCACAAAATGCATTTACCATCACCTTTTTGTTGGATTCGAGCTACGGCCCACTGTTCACTCATCCATGTGATCATCATCAATTTCTTTATGAAAGTCGGTAGATTAGTAGCCCTGACATAAGTTTTGTTACCTTGAATTTTTGGACAACGAAGCAAAGTTGTATACTCCTCCAAAGTTGGCACTAAGTCTACCTCTCCAAATGTAAAACAACTATAAGCAGGGTTCCAAAACTGTACCATGGCTCAAAATAGATGCTTATCCACCTTGATGCCTAGCAAATAGGGAAGATCTCCATAGTTCTGATAGAAAAGCTGCTTAGCCTCTTCATCCCATTGGGCCCAAATGTCTCTCAACTCCTGAAACTCATTCTGTGTCGAATTAATACGAGTGAAGTCCCAAAACTATGATGTATGCCCCTCGGTGATGCAGGTACCAGCGAGGAGACTAGCAATGAACAGGCACTGATGACAGCACACTGGCGTTGATTCGTGCGTCGATCACGGTGTGATACGGAGCCTGGAATCACGGCCTGGAATCACGGCACTGATTGTGGGTCACTGCGAAACGAAAGGACGCGTCGGTTGAAGTGCTTGCGGCGCCTAGGGTTTCTGAAACCCTAGGTTTGCTGTCCCTATTTTACAGTTTGGGCCTCTTGGGCCCTATTCATTTTTGGGTTAAGGGTGTAATGGGGTATTTTGGGTGTAACCGGGTAATGGATTTTGGGCTATAAATGTAACTGGGTTTTGGGCTTTCTATATGGACTGTAAAAACTTTTATTTAATTTTTGTTTTTAAGTTTTTATTTATTTATTTATGGGCCGGGCAAATTTTGGTCATTACACTGCTGCTAAAGTCACGAACACAAAGTATGGAAGTAATATAAATGTTAACTTTCTTAATTACTATTTGATTCTCTTTTAGTAATATAAATACTTGCTTAGTTTAAACCTGTTCCTATAATATAGTTTAAGATTTATTCCGTATGTTTTATATAATCACAGCTTGTTTGAAATTGCCCTATAAGAGTGATATTTTTATTTAGAATCTTAGCATTTTATAGATATTTTATGTTCGGTATTTTATTTTGTGGATTCTATCAATAAAATTTTTCCACCTTTCATGAATGAAAGAAAAGGAAACACAAAACTTAATTGGCAATTTCCATTTAGAATCAAACTTTTCTTTATTTATATAAACCTAATAGATAATTAATTTTGTAATAAATTTAAAATAAACAAGTAAGTATTAATGGGGCAACAAATGAAGGCGACAACATAAAATATTTCCATTCTTTACATTAAATTCACCCGGTTTAGGTTTTGCACTTAGGACTACTATTCAATGATCATGGGTGCCTCAAGTCTGAATTTCGTGTATTTTGCAACAATTATATTCAAATTATGCTCATTAATGGTGATCAACCGCAAAATGCTTGGCCTGAACTGTAGCAAAGCTTGCACCAAGAACTACGCAAATGAGTCCAATACGAGGAATCCTCCAAGGCTCATTTTTTTAATATTTTTTTGTCACCAATTTATCTTATAAATTGGAGTCACTTAGAATTCAAAGACAACCTCAATAATCAATAAACGAAGAAAATAAACATATTACTCTTTCTATTAAAAGAAAAGAAGAAGAAGAAGAAGGAAATGGATGGAAAAAGAATCGAGGGCAATGAAGTTTATGCTTTAGTAATGTGTGTAAGTATTCTCCTTTTTGCTCCGATTGTTGTGTCACAACCAATACCGGCAGATAAATCCCAAGTAGAAGCTTGGTTTAATGGCATAATCAAGCCAGTGAAGGAAAGAGGTAAAGCCTTAGACCCTAAATTGGTTGAGCGCGAGACAAAACCTAGAATCATAAAAGTGATGCAAGGTGGGGGTGGAGAATTTGATACCATAACCAAAGCCATCGAGAGCGTTCCATCAGGGAACGCCAAACGTGTGATTATATCCATCGGGCTTGGATCTTACAAAGAGAAAATTAGAATTGAAAGAAATAAGCCTTTCATTACATTGGTAGTAGATCCTAAAAACATGCAAAATTTGAAATTTGACGGCATCGCCAAGCAATATGGAACTGTAGATAGTGCCACTCTTATTACTGAGAGTAGTTACTTCGTGGGTGCTAATCTCAATATAGTGGTAAGTTAATGTAGAGTTTAGACATCCATGATCCGTATTTTATTGAATTGATTATAAGAGTTTTTTTTTATGCTGCCATGTTATGCATATAGAACACTGCTCCTAGGCCAGACGGGAAAATGGTAGGAGCACAAGCGGTTGCTTTGAGAGTCTCAGGCGACAGGTCGGCTTTCTATAACTGCAGGATCATTGGCTTCCAGGACACTTTGTGGGATGACAGGGGCAACCATTTCTTTAAGGATTGCCATATTCATGGCACTGTTGATTTTATTTTTGGAAGCAGGACGTCTTTGTATCTGGTATTAATATTCTCAACGCATGAGATATTTTGTATTATACCCCCATATATATATTTGTATTAATATTTTGTATTAATATTCCTAGGGTTTAGGTTCATCCTTTCCCAAACAGTTGATCTGTTGAGTAAACATATAAAACAGTTAACAAATCATACCTCCACTCGCTAATCCCTCGTTAAAGGATTAGTTCCCTATGGTTTTCATAAACAATATGAATCTTGTAGTAGCCTAAATTTGACCGGGTTGAAAATAGAATAAAAGAATAAGTATTTATGTATTCATTTAAAATGTCCATTTTAAAGTCCTTTTTACAGAACCCAAAATACAAACCCACTAACCACAACCTAAAAATTAAAACCCAACTAGCCCTGTAACGCCCCAAAAATTAGGCCTAGAAAGTATTGGGCCTTGAGTCTGGGTTCGGGTAGAAGACGGCCGAAAAAAATTAGGATGTTCTAATTAATTAATTATTATTGTTAATTATTATTATTTAGTATGTTTAGTAATTAAATTAATAACGAAGGGTTTATAGTGTGGGGAAAAGTCTGGGGTTCGGCCCACAAAACTTTTAAATTTTGTCTCTTAAGAGAATCTGGGCAGTAGGCCTTATTAATAATTTGGGCCGAGTTTTAACATAAAGGAGCACCTGGCCCAGTGGCTAGCACGCTAGGAAGGTTGGGAGGTGCCTGGGTTCAAGGCACGGCGCGTGCAATTTAGGAGTTTTTTTTAGTATGCAGATCGCGGTTGGAATAAGGGTTAAGAGGAGTTTCGAGTATAATTTAACACAAGGAGCACCTGTGGCGCAGTGGCAGCAGCATGCTAAGCCTGCCAAGTGGTTATGGGTTCGATTCCAAGGGTAAGCGAATTCTGTTTTATTTTTAGTAAGCCAGAACTAAAGCTGGTAAAGGTTAAAATTAAATGTGAAAGGATTATGTCATGAAAGGAACTTCAGTGCAGTGGCAAGCAACGTGTGTGTAGGGTTAGAAGGTCGCAGGTTCAAGTTGCGTGGAAGGCGAAATTCTCTTTTATTTTTAAGCGGATCAAAGCTTCAGTAGGTAAGGTTTATAATTAATTGTAACCATATATTACTAAAGGAGAAAGCGTGGTGTAGTGGCTAGCAGCTTGAGCGAAGGCGCAAGGGGGTAAGGCAGACGAAGGTTTGGGGTTTGAACTGCATCTCGCACACACAAGGTTGGGAATTTTTACTGCATGCGTAGGGAAGGAGTTGGGGTCTAATCAGGACTCTGGTAGCATGCTAAAGTGGTGGAAACGATGGGCTTAATCGGTTAGGAGTTTGAATGAAATTTAAACATTGGATGTGGCCAACAATCAAGGAAATTCGAGAATTGGAATTGGGAAAGAATTTCTATGCCGAAAGGACTCTTTTGGCCATAGCTATTAAGTGCCGTATATTTTGGCCTTTAGGATTCATTTTTTTTTCTTTTTCTATTTTCTTTTCTTTTCTTTTCTCTTCTCTTTTCCTATTCCCTTTTCTTCTTCTTTTTCTTCATAGCCGAATCCTTCTACCATTCAACTCAACACCACTTTCTTACCATCGTTTTAAGCCTCATAGCACAGACCCCCTTTTTCTATATTTTCAGAGAAAGAGAATTAATATATGATCTATTCGAAGCTGCCACCGGTATGAGAATGATGCATAATTATTTTCGTATCGGAGGAGTAGCGGCCGATCTACCTTACGGCTGGATAGATAAATGTTTGGATTTCTGTGATTATTTTTTAACAGGAATTGTTGAATATCAAAAACTTATTACGCGAAATCCGAATATCTTGAAAGCTGAAATCCCGAAAGCCTATATTTCTTGTTGTGCCGATTTCTTCCAGCCAAAACCTCTTATTTTTCTCCATATTGTTGGCCAATTCTCTCATCCTTTGAACTCCAAATCTTTGTCAACAAAGCCACTACAAAACCCTCATTGTTTTCTTCATTGTTTCAAAAAGTTGAAAACCCCATAGTCTTAGGAGCATAGCCGAATCTTTAGACCAGTAAAGAACCAATTTCTGCTAGGGTTTGAGGGTTAGATCTACATCAGAATTGAATAAGAACTAAAGTGGAATCGTTGGCTGAAGGAACCGGTGGTAAGTTTTCGAATATATTTCTTTATTTCAAGTTTTAGAAAAGCCGAAACCCTTAAAGGTTTAGGGAGGTTGTCGATTTGGGCTCTGTGGCTCTAAAGGTTGTGAAAACTATTTTATTGTGATAATAGTGTGATCTAGAGGCTACTGATCGAAGGCTTGGACAAGTGGAACGACTGGATCTAGACCTAGTCACTAATTTCGGGAAAGGTAGGATCACTAGTGCCTAAGATGTTAATGGCCGAATTTTTTGGTAAGGGATTCTGTATATAAGTTGCGATTGGATTCATAGTTAACATATTAGTGATTGACTGTAGGCAACTTGTGTGTAGAACTCGTTAGCATATCATCGTAAACAGGTGTGTAAGCGACACCCACTCATAGACTAGATTGGCAAAAGTCGAAAAGCCGAAATGCCGAAAAGTCGACATTTGTGAACTTACGAGCGTACGAGCGCTCGTGAGGTGGCTTGTTTGTTAATTTTTGCAATCATAAGCGGTAAGAGTGCAGAGTGCGCAATTTCGTGCACTTCGGTATATTTGGGCTTAATGACGGGGTAGTGGGCCAACGGGCCCAATTCGGTAAAAACACTCGGTAAGTGCTTCTGTTAATGTGTTAATGGTTAGAATATGTATGTAAACTCTAGAATAGTAAATTTTATTAAACTACCCCTATGTATGGAAATTGCCGTTTTACCCCTAGGTGCAAAATGACTGTTATACCCCTAGGGTTAATTTTGACTGAAATGCATGATATTCTGATTGTGTTTGTTGTATGCCATGACATGTATATCTGTTGCATGGGATCTGGGTTATGTTATGGAGGAAGAACCCGTTCTGGTGGCTGAGCCACATATCCTGATATAAGCAGCTTTGTTGCGGATTATAGTTAGTGCCGCAACCGGTGCTAACACTGTAAGTGTAGGGATGGCGTGGGTGATTTATTCCCCACAGGAAGTGTAGGGATGGACGGAGGCAAGTGCAGGGTTGGATGGGGTTATCATGCATTAATCATATGAGACTATTTTGTTATGGGCCAACTGTATTGAAATGGGCCCAACTGTGTTAATATGGGCAAGGCCCAATATATCTCGACTTGTAATAGGGCTACGGCCTAGATTGATACTAATATGGGCTAGGCCCAGTATACTTTGATAGTGTAAGGGGCTATGGCCCAGATTAATATTGATATGGGCTAAGGCCCAGTTAACTCTGATTTCTGAATAAGGCTTAGGCCCAGTAAAGCTTGAACTGATTTGGGCTCTGGTTGGGATACTTTACACACTGAGTTTTCCAAACTCACCCCTTTTCTCTTCCATCCTTGCAGGTGAGCCCTAGTTGGTAGACTTGGAGCTGGGTGGGATTCAGAGTGGCCACGAAGATTAAATTTCTGGTTTTTAAATAAGTTTCAATTAGCTTCCTTTTAAATTTCGCATTTATTTTTTTTATTTCTATTTTGGTTAAAATTGTAATAAGGCCGCTTTATTATTTTTATTTTGGTTTTTTTTTAAAATTTCTTAAATCGTTTTCAACTCGAGATTCATATCACTTAATTGATTCCTTAAAATTGGTTAGCTCTAGGGCACGTTTTATAAAAGTTACTTATTTTCAGAATATCACGATGATCGAGCAAAGCTTCCGCAACGTAAATGTTTTTAAAGGAAATAAATATTTTAAATAGACTTAAACTTAATTTGTTGTTCGTGGACAAGTAATAAGCTTAAAGTGTGGTAATGGATGTGTGCATGTCTAGGATTGGATCATGGAAGAGCTAGGTACTTAAGCAGTCTAATTGACTCACCTCCTCTTTTCTTGAATTCTACAGTGCATGACTTCCATTCACTTTAATTTAAAACGAAAATATTCTTTAAACACTAAGAAAGATTTTAGATAAAACATGACTTCTCTAGTAACGCTTCAATGTGACACACCGAATTCGATCGTAACATCTAAGCCGAGTTTGGGGTGTTACAAGCCCACTACCCGTGTACCTAAATACACCCGTAGCCCAACTTAAACCAGACCCATTACAACAGACCCAAACAGACCCACCTAATACCAATAAACTTGAAGGCCCAAATAACAGGGGCCAAATGACTTTCAGATAGGGTTAGAAACCCTAGCTCTCTTTCTCCTCGCGCCGTAAGGGATTGTGGAAACTTCAGGCGCCTCAACTGTCAGGCCCAATTAGCACCCTTTCGTTTCACGAAACTCCAAAACTCTCGGGGAGCGTCTATTGGCCTCATGTCAAGGCTCCATCAGCACTACACCTCAGCCTTGTCTCGCCACCAAGATCCTCGCAGCCACCTGCAGGAAAAGGAAAGAAATTAAAGCAAAATACAACAAATAGATTAGAACAGGTTTTGGAAAGAAATCTTTTGATTTCTTTCCAAAATAGGCAGTAGATTAAGGCTATAAAGCCTTTTCTCAAATTTGTAAGTGGGTAGGCTAATACATATATAGAGAAGAACAGAAAAATCAAGATATATATACAGAGAGAAATAGAAGTATATGTAGGCACAAATATACACAGAAAACACCACAAAGTTTATATCCGTTCAAAGGACAGAGAAATAAAGCAAATCTTTGGAAGGGTAACTAAATTGTCTCTTTTATTTTGTTTTTACTAATTTGTTTCTCTTGCATGCAGATATATAAATTTTGTTTAAAAAAAAAACTCAGAAAGGAAACAGAAAACAGAAAATACCTTTTGTTTTGCAAGAAAAAAACGAACCTTTTAGGTCCCGATAGTCGTACATGGCGGAATCGGCGACGGCGCGTGGAAGGGAACATGGTGGTTCGATGATCGGAGGATCACCGACCAAAGGCCGAAGCTCGGAGAGCCCGAGGAATTTGAGAGAGATTTCTCTCTTTTTTTTTTTAGAAACGGGTTAAAATAAATTTCAAATAAAAGAAATCAGCCTTATATAGTTTTGACGAAACGACATCGTTTCTGCTTAATCTACTAAGTTTAAAACGGCATCATTTTTAGACTAAGGATCCGCGCGTTGACCCAATTACCTGGGGAGGATCCGCGTGTTTTTGAGGATTGGGTTAATTACTCAATTGGTCCTCTTGCATTTTTTAATATTTATAATTTCATTTTTACTTATTTCTAATTTAGCCCTAATGATTTAATTTTGTTTCAATTTAGTCCTCTCTGTGATTTTAAAACAGTATTTAGAAAACGGCATCATTTAGGATTATGGCAAATTGCCCAGTGAGTCCTCTGAATTTAACGTGCATTTCAAATCAGGCCCAGGATTTTTATTATTTTGCAAATTAACCTTAGATTTTCTAATTAAATTCAATTTTAATCCTTTTATATTTTAATTTACTTTAAATATTTTATATATTTTTTAAATATTAGTTATATATTATTATTATCCATTATTTTTATTATCATATATTTTATCTATAAATTATATTATAATTATATTTTATTCTTTATATTTTTAATAAAATTGTATTGTTATTTACTAAATTTGTAAATGGCAAATGAATTTTAAATAATTATTAATAAATAATAGTATATATTATCCTTATTTATAATAGTATTCATATTCCGTTTATATATTACACCTATTCTTTATTTTTATATATTTTTCATTATATATTATTTATTTTGTTTTTCTATACTAATTATTTTACCATATTTTTATATGCAAAATGCTTATTTTATTTTTATTATTTTATATTATATTTCCTTATGTTTTATTCATATTATATTATTATATATAACTTATTTTAAAATATTTTAATTTATATTTTTGTTTTTTTTTTACATCAATAATTACTCACTTTATTTTATATTTTAGTATATATTATATTATGTCAATATATTATATGATGGTCTCATAATTTTATTAAATGATGAGTGTTTGACATATTATTTTTTTTATATATATGTGTCAAATTGTATATCATGCATCATTTCTTATTATTAATATGTTTAAATATATGTTGAATTACATGTTTATGTGTTTTTACCTATTCTTCTTAAAAATATATTATGTTTTATGTATATTTTACTTATTTAAAATTTGCCATGTTTTATTTCTTATATATATGTTAGTTAATGTATGATATTTATGCTATTGTGCTTTTATTTACCTATTATTATAACATGTTATCTCGAATGTTATGTTAATATGCTCCTTCATGCATCGATTTTAAAAAACGAGACTCTAAAGCTTTCAAAAATAAAGGCAATGCTTGGTGTTTGGAAATTTTGAGAAAAGTAGTGCCCTAACTTATTGGGTTGCAACTTTTCTCGTTAAGTTCAAATAATCAAGCATGCTTCTAAGTTTTAAGGGTTTCAAAGTGCAAGCAACTGTCTTGGAATTTCAAGGCGTTGTGTCCTAACTTACTGGATATGGCGTTTTGTTGTTTCGAGATAGGGATTTTCAAAAAGGCTAACTTAGTATCGAGTATCTTAAAAGTATTGTGTCCTAACTTATTGGATATAATATTTTGATTCACTTGATACAAGTGAACCGTAATTTTCAAAATTGAAAATATTAAAGGAGGATTACATCTTAAAATTTTCAAATTTCCGACATTAAAGACATTTTGATAATCAATTAGGTACCAATTTTTTGGGCGTTACTAGGGTGCTAATCCTTCCTCGTACATAACCGACTCCTGAACCCATTTTTTTGATTTCGTAGACCAAAACAAATGTTTTAAAACAAAACATTTTATAAGGTGATCCAATCATACCTAAAAAGATTGGTGACGACTCCCTTTTTTTTTCTTAAAGTCGATTCCCATTTTCCAAAACTCAATTTTGAAAATGGTTTCGACAGCTTGGCGACTCCGCTGGGGACTGATAAGAGAGTCAAGCTGTGTAATTGACTATCTCTTGTCTTAATGTCGGAAATTAAAAATTTTAAATTTTAATCCTCTTTGCATTGCATGTGTTTTTATTATTGCATATGTTGCTATATTCTGATACGCATTGCATTTGCATGACCGTTGTGGTCACACCCTTAAGTGGGAGTGAGAAGCTACGCCTTCGTGAGGTTTTCGCCTCCGTGCAGGATAGTGGATCACTTTCGGGATACATCCGTACCTATGGTTTCGTGAGATTTTCATCTCCATATAGCCATAGGGAAATGTATCCCCCTGAATTGAACTCGATTCAAATGAGCCTATAATGGGTGAGAATCGAGGAATCTGCTAGTTCAGGTACCTCAAACTTTAGAACCAACCTCATA
The DNA here is from genome assembly GCA_025698475.1 of Gossypium anomalum. Classification (NCBI taxonomy): domain Eukaryota; kingdom Viridiplantae; phylum Streptophyta; class Magnoliopsida; order Malvales; family Malvaceae; genus Gossypium; species Gossypium anomalum. The sequence continues at coordinate 7,977,014 of CM046967.1, read as the reverse complement.
TAGAAAAACCGTAAGAGCCCAACTTAGTTAGAGTTAAACTTTAGATATTACCCTTATAAATTATCAATTAGATTTATTGATATCATGCGATACTGACTATTTCTTCTCTTTTGTTTGCATGACATTTTTGTATTTATAAAGGTATCGATTCACGGTCACTCTCTAAGTTAGGAAGTTTTGTTATAGAGAACGGACTTCTTGATAGAGTGGAGGCCAACGCCGATGTTCATAGATGGTCAGAGCAAACTCAGCAAGAAAAGGGAGACAGTATAATTATGGGATATGTGTCGGAGCTGTCAGACTATACTCGTATTAGTGTCACACAGAATAATCTCCAAGAGCTTAAGGAAATTTGGGATCAGTGGGGCAATGAGACCAAGCAGTTATTTTACGATAATTATGGAGATTTACCTTACTTGCTTGATATTCAGGTAAATGAGCACTTGTTCCAAGCCCTTGCCCAGTTTTGGAACCCGGCATACAATTGTTTCACTTTTGGGGAAGTAGACTTGGTAACTACCGTGGAGGAGTACACTGCCTTACTTCGTTGTCCCAGGTTTCAGAGTGACAGGATCTATTCTCGAGATGCTTGTGTCACCACCTTTTGGAGGAAATTAATGATCATTACGGGGATGAGCGAGCAGTGGATCACGGCCAGAATTAAAGAAAAGGGTGAGTGCAAGTGCATTTCGTGGAATGCTTTGAAAGATCTGATTTTGACACACCCCGATGAGACGAAGAAGGTAGATATTTTTCCCTTAAGTTTGTATAGACTGTTGGTTTTCCCTAGGGCTTTGGGATATGTGGACGAGGCGACCACGGATCTTTTTCATCGACTCAGTAAAAGGGTCACTTTCATCCCGGAGATTTTGGTAGACATTCAGGTCCTTAGGTGCGTGTAGGAAGGCTGCGGCAGGCAGGTTTATAGGGTGTGCTCAGTTACTCATGGCTTGGTTCTACAGTCACTTCTGATTGATTGATGGGATTGTTTGTTGGGTTTTCTTTGAGAACTATTCCCTATTGAAAGATATAGTGGCCTCATCTAGGAAAATAGAGGTGCCGGAAGAGAAGAGGATAGCATTACTTTAGAATCTTCAGTCGGGGGATGTTGAGTGGAGAGCTCCATGGATGGTTCCTGGTGAGATACTTTATCGATGCGGTAGCTTTGATTGGGTTCCCCTGTTGGGAATTTGGGGTGCCATTGGTTATGCCCCTTTGCTCGTGCTGAGGCAGCATGGATTGAGACAGTTCGTACCAGCGACTCATGGGTTAGCTCAAAGTGAGTTTGTATACAGAGGAGCCGATTATAAGAGGAAGGTTAGCGAGGTTTCTAGCGCTTGAAACAAGACCTGCCGGTTGAAGGGAGTGGCCATTAGTCCTGCTACGACTCCGGAATATGTCGAGTGGAGGAGTCGAAGGATTAATGATAATGTCCCTATGACAAAAATGGAGGAAGCTCAACCAATGGAGGAATACTTGCAGGTGATACCCTCGGAGCTTGATATCATAAAGCAAGAATTTAAGAGAAAGAATTTGGAACTCGAAAAAAAGATAGAAAAGCTTGAGGAGGAGAAGATGTACCTGTGTGACGGCCCTAATTAGACCCTAGTCGGAATGTGGTTTCGAGACCACAAAATCGAGTCACAAAAATTTATTTTTGTTTTAATTACATATATTTATGTGTGATAGTGTATGTGTGAAAAATTAAATGCTTAAAATTAGCCTTAGGAATGTGAATTTTCTTGAAAGGACTTAGTTGAGAAATTTAGAAAAGATGATAGGTAAATTGTAAGGATTAAATAACAATAAGGTGAGAAAGCATGGATTTGCATGTCAAAATGCCCATTTTGCACTAAGTGGCTGGCCAAGTAATGATGCCCTTCCACTAATTTAAATTAATTTGTATATTAAATTGGCAAGGGAATAAAATATTCAAATCATAATGAATTAAAAATAAAAAGATGAATAAAAGAAAAGAAAAGTGTTCATCTTCTTCTTTGTAACAAACCGAAACAAAAGGGGAAGAAAAAAAGAGGGAAATTTCATTAGGGCAATTCGGCACCTTCTTGGCTAGTTGGAGGTAAGATTTGAAGTTATTTTTGGAATTTTCCTTTAAATGTTTAAGTTAATTGTAAATGCATCTCTTGGCCATGTAAAAAAGAAATCAAAGTTCTATGGTAGTTTAGGCACTAAGCCGTATATCAATATAGTAGAATTGGAGGTTGTTTTCATGTTGTTTTGAATATGTAGATGAGAGAATGAGGTTGAACTTGTTGAATTATTAGTTGGGTAGTACATTATGTATTCGGCCATATGAGGATTTAAATGGAATATTCATTTTGTTTGCTATTTTCTTGTATGAGAAATGGTTCAATGTAAGCCGAATAAGTCATGATAGATAAGTTAAAATGCAAAATTCAAGATTATAAGTTAAAATGAGTAGTTGACTGAGACATGGAAGAAGGAAATAGATTGATGTCTTATGTTTTGGGAGTGTAAGGCATGATAAAAACATAGTAAGTTTAAGTGCATATTTTAGTATAAGTGATAAGTAGAATTTGGTTAAAATAGCTTGACATATGTATGTTTGTCGATTTTAAATCAAGATAGTTTGGGTGACTTAATTTATGTATTCGAAATTTATTTGAGTAGTTACTATGGGCACTAAGACGTTGAACTCATGAAATTAAAGGAATACGAGCTTGATAGATTTTAAAAGAGCACTAACCGAAAATGAACTTAGCTAATAAAATTTGGAAATGCGAATTACCAAAATTGATCTTATAATGTGTTGAATTATAGGAATATATGAGAAGTATGTTGGATATACATTAAGTTTAAAGATTTAAATTTTAAATTATGTATGAGCAAATACCGAATCTTTGTATGTGTGTGTCTATGAGGAAGAAGTATAAATTGGGGTTACGATGATTTAGTTATTTTATTTGCTTAGCTGGAGTTGGAACTCAAGATCAAAGGGAGCCAAGTTCGGAAAAAGGGAAAGCAAGAGTGATGGAGTAGCCGATCGGAGTTGTCATCCGATTAAAAAGGTAAGTCCTTAGGTAATTTAAGTTATAGTTAACTTTGAACATAGATGACAAATTAAGTTAGATAAGATATCATAGTATATATGAGTTCTTGGGAATCGAATGTGAAATTACTGATCAATCTATGATAATATGATAATTAAAGATAAGAAAATACAGCACTATGTGTGCGAAGCTATGTGGCACTATGTGTGTGAGAAAACATTGCACTATGTGTGCGAATAAGTAAGAGCACATTGTGTGCAGACTTTCAAATCGAGCACTAAGTGTGAAATATTGATTATGGAGTATTATTTGTGGCAATTAAGAATGCAACTAAACATTAAATTGGAGATTTGATTGATAGATGGAGTGGCTTGTTTTATGCTTTAAATTTTAGGCTTTATATATTATATATATACATATATATATACGTCAATGGTTGTATACGGCATTTGCCATGATATTTTAATTATGAATATTTAGAGTCGGAGTACATGGTGTATTCGGGTAAGTATGTACCAAATGCATAAGGTATGTTTGTGACATAATATATTTCCTTGTGATATCATGGCTGAAATCGAATAGTATTGAGTTAATTATTTAGTTTGTAGATAATTGAATTATTATAGTATTGAAATTTTCTTAGGACTTACTGAGTTAATAACTCACTCAGTGTGTTTTTCGCTTTGGTATAGATCATCTTATCGAGGAAAGCTTGGAACCATCACGAAGTCATCGCAACTTTTGTCAACCTTTTTGGTACTTTTGTTTAAAACTTTAGCAGACATTATGGCATGTATAGGATGGTAATTTTGGGAAGTTTGCTATTTTGATATAATTGTATATAAAGCCGTACGAATATGGCTAAAGTTCTATGTATGAATTTGAAAATGTTTTGGTTATAAATCTTAAAAAAAGTTAATCAACTTGATTTATAACTTCATATTTGTGATATGATTGAATTATATATATTATGTATGTGCGCTCGGTCAATAGGGGATAAATCACAAAATGAATAGAAGGGTTTTAATCGGGTAATGTTATTCGTTAATTTTAAGATTTCACTTTTAAATTTTCTTTTGTATCTCAAGTGTTCTATTGAAGAGTTGAGCAGGTTATGTTTTATGAACCTACTCTAGTAATCAACACGGATATTTGGGTGTTACATTTTATTGGTATCAGAGCTACAGTTTAGTCGGTTTTAGGACTACCGTAGCGCGTATGAGTCTAGCTATACATGCCTTAATGTTAGCATATGATAGTGTAATGACTTCTGACGGTTGAAATTATTGTTTTGATTAGCAAATAGAACCCAATTTAGAGAGAGCCTTAGCGGATGACGTTGAGAGTGTAGCGGCTGCTCCTGCATAAGGGACATCGCCTGTTGAACCTCAATCATCTGCGAATAATTAAGATGATGGGGCAAAACAAGCCTTCTTTACCATGATGAACGAGTGGGTCGCACAATATGCCCGAACTAACCCGGCTGCTCAACCATTCCTAAATTTAAATAATCTGCCTCAGGTGCCCATAATACCAGCAAATACTGATCCGTTGAGGCCGAGTAAACCTCCTGTGGATTTGATTAGGAAGTGCGGGGCCGAGGAATTTCGAGCTACAGCTACTGATGATGCCAAAAGGGCCGAGTTTTGGCTTGATAACACCATCCGTGTTTTTGAAGAGTTGTCTTGCACACCTGATGAGTGTTTAAAGTGTGCCATATCCTTATTATGGGACTCGGCCTACTATTGGTGGAGAACCCTGATTTCTATTGTTCCGAGGGAACGAGTTACTTGGGATTTCTTTCAGGCGGAGTTTCGTAAAAAGTATATTAGTCAACGATTCATTCATCAAAAGCATAAAGAATTTTTGGAGCTCAAACAAGGTCGTTTGACAGTATCTAAATACGAACGTGAGTTTGTAAGACTCAGTCGATATGCCCGAGAGTGTGTAGCTGATGAAGTCGCCATGTGTAAAAAATTTGAAAAAGGATTGAATGAAGATTTAAAGCTACTGGTGGGTATTTTAGAAATAAAAGAATATGTAACACTAGTGGAACGGGCTTGCAAGGCTGAAGAGCTTGGAAAGGAGAAAAAGAAAGCTGAATCTGAAGCCAGAGACTTTCATAAAAGATCGGCAGGTAAAACTTCTTTCTCGGCTGCAAAAAGGTTCAGAGACGATACTAATAAATAGAAGACGATTGCAGGAATTTCTATTAGGGAGCGACCATCAACGGACTCTCGAGCTACTTCAGTTGCTAGTGTTGGTAACAATCGACAAGAAAAACCCAAATGTCCACAATGTGGAAGACGGCACATAGGTGAATGTTGGGTTAAGTCTATTAACAGGACCTGTTATAGATGCAGATCACGGGTTCATTTTATTTGAGATTGTACGGAACCTGATGAAAAGAATAAGGAGCAAGGTACGAGATCGAGTGGCGCAACGACTAGAGATAGACCACCGAGGAATATAGGAGGTAAGGGTGGTAGTTAGAGAGGGACTTCTGATACGGCTGTTCGATCTGAGACTCGTGCTCCTGCCAGAGCTTATGCCATCCGCGCGCGAGAGGAGGCATCCTCCCCTGATGTTATCACTGGTGCTTTCACTCTTTTTAATATTGGTGTGATTGCATTGATTGACCCTAGCTCTACTCATTCTTATGTATGTGAGACTTTAGCATCCAAAGAAGACTCTCACCGTTGAGTCCATCGAGTTAAATAGTCGAGTGTAGAATCCCCTGGGTCGATTTGTACTTGTCGACAAAATGTGTAAGAAATGCCCCCTGTTAATCCGAGATTCCTATTTTTCGGCCGATTTAAAAGTACGTAGTTTAATTAATCCAATATTGATCTTTCGTAATAGGTTAAATGCATCATCGTTTTTTTATTTTTAAATTTAATTTAATCAAAAGAAATCTAAAAAACAATGCTATGTCTTTTCTATTTAGGAATTCGAGAAATAGTGCCCTAACATGTTGGGTTGCTATTTCCTGTTTGTCTAAATATCTAAAGTATCCTTTTAATAAGTTTTACAAATTATGAGATGATTTTATTTAGTTACAAAAGTTTATGAATATCGTGTCCAATCATGCTGGATGTGATATTCGCATTCTTTTGGAACGAGAGAATTTTGATTTTCAACTCAAATTATTATGGTTTTAAAAGAGATCTTGTTGCTAAATTCTTTCAGACTTTTGACATTAAGGAAAAATTATTCAATTTGGTACAAATTTTAGGCGTTACGAGGATGCTAATCCTTCATCGTGTGTAACCAACTCTCAAACTTGTTTTCTCGTAATTTCGTAGACCAAAATGTTTTATAAAGTGATCCAATCACACTTTAAAAAGTTGGTGGCGACTCCTGTTTTCAAAATACCCTCCCCATTGTAAATGAGAGGTTTCGACAGCTTGGCGACTCCACTGGGGACCAATAAGAGAGTCAAGCCAAGAAATTAATTGTAACACCCCATACACGCATTCCACATCGAAACAATGTATGAGGTATTACCAGAACATAACACATACCATTAAATAAAACCGAAACAAAAATATGGCATCCAGTTAGATCATGAAACATTATAACATATGCCTTTAACAATATTAGCCAACTTCAATGGCTTTGTACAAAATACCCGATCACATACTGTAGTCAATATTTTTAGCCTAGGCAATTATGACATGTAACAAAATAACTAAGCCTACTATACATGCCATAATTCAAAATGTTTAGTTCAAATACCCAAAAATATTGATAGTGTAGGTAGATCTTCAACGATCCTTGACTCTTGTGCAAGCTGGATGACACTATAAGACAAAAGAGAGAAAAGAAAGTAAGCTTATAGCTTAGTAAGAAAGTATATAAATAATGAATAAAGAATTTAATATGATTACATAATAACTCAAGTGTATCTACTTTTAATTTCACTATTTACTCCACTTTGGTCAAGCTGTCTCTCCTGCGTCATGTTCACTAAATAAATCATAACTTGAGTTACGAAACTCGAAATCCAATTTCGTAAATTGTTATTGAAACTAGACTCATATATATACTTAATAATTGTTTTCTATAATTTTTGGTCAAGCCAATTAGTACATTTTATTAGTTAAATTCTCCCCTATTTTAGGGTTTGGCCACTCTGACCCCTGTATATTACAATTCATATATCTCTCTATTCAGAGTTTCAATGACTACGACGTTTGTTTCTTATAAAACTAGAAATTTCATACATGTAAGATACAACTCCTAATTGTTTCTTTACAATTTATGGTAAATTTTTAAAGTCTGAACAGAGGATCATGCAGTCATTCTGAACAGGTCTCACGAAAATATAAATTTCTCAAAATATAAGACTCCTTTACTAGCTCTGTTTCTTTTACATGAAAATAGACTCATTAAGATTTAAATTCATATCTCATTCAGCCTCTAATTAAATTTACATTATTTTTGGTGATTTTTCAAATTCACAACACTGCATCTGTCCAAAACAGTATTATTGCTAATTCACTCTTTCACACTTTCTTTATATTAATCTCATTTTAACATGCATATCACAATTCATTTTCACCACATTTCATACATCACAAGTATAGGTCCATGATTACAATGTCACCATAAAGCCATCCCGTTGAACAATTCGGATCAATTCCCGATACATGATGGTTTCAGCACACAGCTCCACCATCATATTTCATATAATTCGGCTCTCTTGTACACATGGTGAACACTTAGTATCACCCATGTGACCTAGCCAATTTATCTCGTAGCTCTCTTGTCTACATGGTATCCTTCACTTGGAACCACACATGCGACCTAGCTACATTTATCTCTCCCGTAGCTGTCTTGTCTACATGGGATACTTCCCGTATCACACATGTGACCTAGCTACTACATAGTATGGCGTAGCTTTCTTGTACACATGATGTGCACTCGGCATCATACATGTGACCTAGCTACACTCCATCTATATTATTCAATCTTTCCAAATGTTCAACCGGGATTTCTCTCTCTATTACTTATTTCCATTCTTCCAATAGTCAATTTATGCTTCAAAATTGGCTAAAATATATATAATAGGCTGAAATATAAAAATGTAAATGAAGTTAATGTATTATTTACATGCAAACTTACCTCAGTGCAAAATATGGAAATTTTGCAATTTAGTCCAAAACCTTTTCCTTCCCCTGTTCGAGATCAATTCCACGCCTTTCTTGATCTATAACAATACATTTAGCTCATTTAACACTCATACTATTTATTTCAATCCAAAAATGACATTATGAAAAAATTACATTTTTGCCCCCTAACTTTTACAAAATGATGATTTTGCCCCTAGGCTCGGAAATTTAATTTCAGCTGTTATTCTTATGTTTAATGACATGCTGATCATTTTTATCTTCTATGGAAACATCAAGTTCTCACTCTAACACATAGTTATGAACAATAGGCATTTTTACCGATTATGTCGTTTTGCTCGTTTTCGCTAAAAATCACTTAGAAAAGATCGTTCTCCTAACTTCAAATATTCATATTCTCCCATAAAACATCAAAATTCATGCATATCATTCATGGGTAAATTTTTGAACATAAACCCTAACTCAAAATAATGGTAGAAATAGGTAGACCGAGTTACGAGGATTTCAAAAATGTAAAGAACATTAAAAACGGGACTTGAATGCACTTACTATTGAGCTTGAAAGCTTGGGAAAAACCCTAGCTATGGAGAACATGCAAATTTCGGCCAAGCTTAATGAAGATGAACACATTTTTATGTTATTTTCCCCATTTTATTTCATTTTATATACAAATGACCAAAATGCCCTTACTACTAAACTTTCTAAAAATTCCATCCATGTCCTAATTTTTGTCCATATAAAAGATAATGGTCTAACTGCCATTTAAGGACCTCTACTTAAAACCCCCATTTCAATCTAGTACTTTATGAATTAGACACAGACATTTTTCACCTATTTCAATTTAGTCCTAAACGTCAAATTAAACATCCAATCGATAAAATTTCGCAATGAAATTTTTACACAATTATGAAATCATAATATAAACGCTAAAACTTAATCATAATAATATTTTTTTTTTAAATCTCAAATTCATGGTTTCGAAACCACTATTCTATTTTGGCCCTAAATCAAGCTGTTACATTGATTATTTTCTGTCCTAATGTCAAAAGTTTGGAAAATTTTAAAATATTGATCCTTTTTACATGTGTTTGTTGCATATGTTTGTTATCCTATTACCGTACATTGCATTTGCATGACCGCTATGGTCACACCCCTAAGTGGGAGTGAGAAGCTACGCTTTTGTGAGGTTTTCACCTCCGTATGAGCTAGTGGATTACTTTCGGGATACTGTACCTATGTCTTCGTGAGATTTACATCTCCGCATGGCCATAGGGAAATGTGTCCCCCTGAACTAAACTTGGTCTATATGAGCCTATAATGGGTGAGGACCGAGGAATCTGCTGGTTCAGGTACCCTTATTTTAGAACTAAAACTCATATAGTGAACTTTAAGTGCTTACTCTAGGGAAAATAGTGATAGCCTTTAGTAAGTTACACTTGTAAGTGCTTGTTTATTATTTTTTATGATACTGACCTATTTTATTTTGCTGTCATTGCATGTCACTCAGCATTTAAAGGTGTCGATTCAAGGTTTTGATTTCTAGATTAGAAAGTTTTGTAATGAGGAACAAATATCTTAATAAAGTGGAGGACAACGCCTCTGTCTGTACCTGGTCAGAGAAAACTCAGTTAGAGAAAGGAGATAGTGTCACCGAGGGGTATACATCAGAGTTATGGGACTTCACTCGTATTAATTCGACATAGAATGACTTTCAGGAGTTGAGAGGCATCTGGGCCCAATGGGATGACGAGGCTAAGCAGCTGTTCTATCAGAATTATGGAGATCTGCCCTATTTGCTAGACATCAAGGTAGATAAGCATCTGTTTCGAGCAATGGTATAGTTTTGGAACCCTGCTTATAGTTGTTTTACATTCAGAGAGGTGGACTTAGTGCCTACTTGGATGAGTATACAACTTTGCTTCGTTGTCCGAAGATTCAATGTAACAAAGCTTATGTTAGGCCGGCCAATCTTCCTACTTTCGTGAAGAAATTAATGATGATCACAGGGATGAGTGATCAGTGGGCTGCAGCTCGTGTCCAACAAAAGGGTGAGGGTAAATGTATTCCGTGGGCAAGCTTAAGGGATCTAATATTGGCACACCCAGATATGAAGAGGAGGGTTGATGTCCTGGCGTTAAGTATTTATGGTTTGGTGATTTTCCCAAAAGCTTTGGGACACATAGATGAGGCAGTTGCAGATTTATTCAATCGACTTGGTAAACAGAACACACCTGTGCCTGCAATCCTAGCTGAGACGTTTAGATCCTTGAGCGCATGTCGAAGAGCTAGGGAAGGTAGATTCATTGGGTGTGCACAGTTGTTGTTAGTTTGGTTCCACAGTCATTTTTGGAAGGCTGATAAAGTTCTTTGCCGAGTGTTCTTCAAAGACTATTCTCCGCTAAAGGAAGCAGCAGCTACACCGAGGAGGGATGACATTATAGAAGAAAGATGGATAGAAATACTTCAGAACCTCCGAGAGGAAGATGTTATGTGGAAAGCTTCTTGGATGACCCCTAGCGAAATTCTTTATTGGTGTAGAAGCTTTGATTAGGTACCTCTTCCTGGAATTTGGGGAATTATCGGTTATATACCATTACTTATCTTAAGGCAATACAAGGCGGAGCATTTCATACCGATAACACAAGGACTAGCTCAGAGTGACTTCTCATATAAAGGGGATCATTATAAGAAAAAGATGCGAGAAATCTCCGAAGCTTGGAAGAAGGTTTGCTGCGTGAAGATTTTGACTAAAAGACCGATGATAACTTCTGAATACAAAGGATGGTTTAGTAAGAGGGTTAATGATAACATCCCTAGACCGAGTTTAGAGGCTGCTCGATCGATGGAGGAAAATTTACGAGTGATTCCATTAGAGTTGGAGGTTATAAAGCAAGAGTTTGAAAGGAAGAGTTTGGAGCTTGGAAGAAAGATAGAGAGGATTGAGGAGGAAAAGATGTACCTAAGCTTAGACATTGACGTTTAGAAAATCGAGGTCAAAAAAGTAAGGAAAGAAAATAGGAAGATTGAGGAAGACCGAGATGATTTGAAGACACAGTATAAGAAGACACAGCTATCATTGAAGAGAGCTAGATTGGGGAAGTCTTCAGAGCAGTGGCAACAAGAGGTTCAAGAAGAAAGAGCCAAAGTTGAGTATTGGGAGAAGAGGTTCCAAGAGATACAAGCGCAAAATCAGGCCTTAGAGAAAGAGAATCAAGGATTAAAAGCTAAGGTGACAGAGCTTGGACGGTCTTTTTATCATCATCGAAGTCGTAATCCTGCGTCGAGTTAAAAGCAAATCTGAACAAGATCGAAGAAATGAAGCATAATATTGGAAGGTTGGAAGCAGCACTGCAAAACTGTGAACTACGGATAGAGCAGCTCGAGGCAAGAGAAGGGCACTGGAAGGAAGAACTTCACCATCTTCAAGATCAAGTTGGAGATAGGGATTATCTCATGGGAGAAGCCATAGTCCAGATTCAAAAGGTTGCTGATCATTTACAAGACCTAGCTGCACAAGCTAATGTATTAAGTACAAAGTATGAGTTAGTAACAGATAGAGGTTTAGAGTTAGCTTCGTTGTTAGATAGGATTAAAACTCTGGGCCTGAAGGCAAAGGCATATTTGTAATCCGTTTTGTATAAAGATTTTTGTTTCTTAAATAACGTTTTCTAAAAGAAACTGAATCAGAATCGATATCTTTCGCATTCATGCATTTACATCTCATCGCATCATATGCATTCAAATTTATAGAAAGACCCTAATTAGCTAAAATTAATAGGGAAAAAGAGAGTAAGAGAAAGAAAATCTGAAAGCAAGACATCCTTATGGTACACACGCTAAGTCAAATAATATGGATCAAAGACTTGAACAGATTCAGAAAGAAATGCAGGAGCAATTGCAGAAGCAATTAGCAAAAATCCAACAGAAGATGAAGGATCAAATGTTGGAAGCTCAAAAGAATATGATGGCTGAGATGGCTTAGCTGTTGAGAGGGACAACGGATAAAGGAAAGGCCCCTATGACTACTACTGAAGAGGATAACGAGGGTCATCCTCCTGGTTTTACTCCGCCTCATGTGCAGACTCAACCTGAGGCATATCCCCGAGGGCCGTCCTTCACAATAAGGCCTCAACAGGGACAAGTCGATGCTGGAATACCCATGAACTTTCAAACTGGTTCAGGATTCAACCTGGGAGACAACCCTGCCAATCCAGTTATGCCTGATCTAGATGTAGCTGAGAGGGAGGAGATGAGAGTCGAATCATCAAGGCAATTAGAGGAACGTTGCAGATGGTTAGAGGAGAAATTTAAGGCACTAGAAAACGCTGATAATTGTCTGGGAATTAATGCTAAGGAGTTGAGTCTGGTCCCCAATTTGGTGCTTCCCCATAAGTTCAAAATGTCAGAATTCGAGAAGTATAATGGGACTACTTGCCTAGAAGCCCATATCACTATGTTCTACAGACGAATGACTGGTTATGTAAACAATGATCAATTATTGATCCATTGTTTTCAGGATAGTTTGGTTGGGGCATCGGCTAGGTGGTATAATCAATTGAGTCGCGCAAGGATCGGTTCTTGGAGAGACTTAGTGCAACCCTTTATGCAACAATATAATCATGTGACTGACATGACTCTTGATAGAATCACTTTGTAAAATATGGAAAAGAAGCCTAATGAGAGCTTTAGGCAATATGCACAGAGGTGGAGGGAGGTTGCCATGCAAGTTCAACCACCGCTCTTGGAGAAAGAAACTACCAAGCTGTTCATCAACACTTTAAAGGCCCCATTCATTACCCGCATGATTGGAAGTACCACTAAAAGTTTTGCTGATATAGTTATGGCAGGAGAAATGATTAAGAATGCAATAAGATGTGGCAAGATAGAGGGGGAAGCTACTAAAAGATTGGCCTCAAGAAGGAAGGATAATAAGGTGAATAATACGAGTAGCTACAATTCAAAATCGGTTACGGTTAGTCAGCCCAGAGTAACTACGATTGGGCAACAAGATTCTCAAAAGTAGGGCTCTGGTTCGAGACAGAATTCTAAAAAAGTCTCATTTACGCCTATCCCAGTGACGTATCGGGAGCTTTATCAAAGTTTATTCAATGCGCATGCAATAGCCCCTTTTCATTTGAAGCCGTTACAACCCACATATCCCAAATGGTATGATGCAAATGCCAAATGTGAGTACCATGCGGGGATATCGGGGTATTCAATTGAAAATTGCACTAGTTTTAAAAAGGCAGTGGAAAGACTAATCAAGATGGGGGTCGTAAAATTTGACGACACCCCTAGTACAGAGAACCCGTTACCAAATCATGGTGATCAAGGGGTAAATGCAGTTGGGGATACGGGTATGAGAAGGATTAAAGAGGACGTGGTTGAGGTGAGAACGCCAATGAAAATATTTGGGAAGAAATGGTGAAAAGAGAGATGACAATCTCTAAAGAGAGGAATGAAGGAGCAAGGGACTGCTGTGAGTTCCATGCTGAAGAGGGGCACAAGATCCAGGAATGCGACGAGTTTAAGGCCTTGGTACAAAGCCTTATGGACAACAAAGAGCTAGAATTTTATGAAGCTGGCTCAAATGAGGGACACATATGCACATTAGAAGGTGCACCGAAGAATCAAAACCGGTCGAGGATTATTATTTCTTTACCAAGAAGTAATGAAGTTGAAACACTAATGGTACCGAAAGTCATTATTCATAAACCTGTTTCCTTTCCTTATAAGGATAACAAGAGGGTACCCTAGAATTATAACTGCCATGTGTCAATGCTGAAGAAGGAGGATATAGCTAGTGCTTCTAAGGAAGCTCAAGGTAAGGGTTCTTACACACGTAGTGGGAAGTGCTATGATGCAGAAGGCGTCAAAGTTGAGCCTGCAAAAGCAAAAACTTTTGACAAAGGAAAAGGGACTGAGACACTGGTTAATGAGCCAGTAAAGAAAGAAGAAGCCAGAGAATTTTTAAAATTCTTAAAACACAGTGAGTACAGCGTGGTTGAACAATTGCGCAAACAACCTGCTCGTATATCAGTGTTGGCTTTGCTTCTAGGTTCAGAATCACACCGAGAAGCATTAATGAATGTGCTCAATGAGACTTATGTTACTAATGATATATTCGTCAACAAGTTGGATTGATTGGTTAGTAACATAAGTGCTGACAATTTCATCTATTTTAATGATGATGAAATCCCACCTGGTGGTATGGGATCAACAAAAGCTTTACACATCACCACTCGTTGTAAGGGGTATACACTGCCAAGTGTGCTTATTGATAATGGATCAGCTTTAAACGTCTTGCCATTATCGACATTGTACAGATTGCCCATAGATAGTTCTCATATGAAAACGTGCCATAAAGTAGTAAGAGCATTTGATGGCACAGAAAGGAAGGTTATGGGAAGAATCGATATTCCTTTGATGATTGGGCCAAATACCTATGAGGTGGACTTTCTAGTGATGGACATCAAGCCCTCTTACAATTGTCTGTTGGGGAGACCTTGGATACACTCGGCAGGAGCGGTGCCCTCATCTTTGCACCAAAAATTAAAGTTAGTAGCTGATGGACGGTTGGTCACTATAAATGCAGCGGAGGACATTATAGCGACTGTTACTAGTAATGCACCCTATGTAGAGGCAAATGAGGAGGCAATTGAATGCTCTTTCCATTTATTAGAATTCGTCAACGCAACATTCATTTCGAAAGGGAATGAGCTACCAAAGCCCAGGATATCCAGAACTACAAGGATGGGTTTGCAAATGACAATAGGGAGAGGAGCCTTGCTAGGAAAAGGATTGGAAAGATATCTTCAAGGAGAAATTTAAATTTCAGAGTTGAAGGAGAAAAGAGACTGTTTTGGTTTGGGTTAGAGGCCAGATCAAAAGCAAAGGAGGAGGGAAATAGAGAAGCGTCAAGAAAAGAGAAGGGCACGTTTAAATGGAAGAGAAGTAGAATAGGAATCAATGACGTTCCTCCATATATCCCAAACTTTTGTATTGGGAGGGATAATTCACCCTAAAGGAGGTTTGCTTGAAGAAGAAAGCTTTTACATTAACGCTGTGCATGATGAAGAAATTGGACGAGGAAAACTTGAGGGCATTCGCCTTTACGAATCGGGAAGCTCTTTGAACAATTGGGTTGTAGAAGAAATTCCTGTAGTTTTTAAAGATTCTTCAGAGTAATTTCCAGAACATTCTTATTGCTCTAAAGCCTAGGAGTAGTAAGATTTCATTTGTAAAATAGGCTCATGTTCAGATATTTACATTTCAATAAAACATAACTTTTGCTATCAATTCAAGTGAATATTCTTTTATACCGTTCAATATTTTCTTTTGACCTTTACATTTTTTCATTTCATTCATAACATAAAATGTTCCAAAAATTCATTTATTCTTTGTACATTCTTTCATACCCCGCAGGTCCCTAGATATCAATGATATGAGTACTGATACTACAAATCCTAGATTCTCTTTTGAGCAAGACATGTGTTTAGAAGAACCTCAGGATTTTGAAGATGACAGGGATTATGATATGTCTCCAGATCTGTTGAGAATGGTGGAACAAGAGAAGAAACAAATCTTACCCCGTGAGAAAGAGGCAATAGAGAATGTAGCCTTAGAGGAAAGGAAGGAGGTGAAAATTGGCACGCATATTGCTAAGGAAACGAGACAAGGTCTTGTGGAGCTACTAAATGAGTTCAAAGATATATTTGCATGGTCATATTAGGATATGCCGAGATTGAATACTGATATCGTGGTACATCATTTTCCTATAAGACAAGATTGTAAACCATTTCAACAAAAATTGCGAAGGATGAGACTTGATGTTGTGTTGAAAATAAAAGAGGAGGTAAAGAAGCAATTTGATGCTGGATTCCTACAGGAGGTTAAATATTCAGAATGGGTGGCTAATATTGTGCCTGTTCCTAAGAAGGATGGGAAGGTACGAATGTGTGTAGATTACAGAGATTTGAACAAAGCTAGCCCAAAGGACAACTTCCTTTTACCGCACATTGACACTTTGGTAGATAATACGGCGGGATATTCGTTATTCTCTTTTATGGATGGTTTCTCAGAGTACAATCAGATAAAGATGCCTCCTAAAGACATGGATAAAACCACCTTCATAACATTGTGGGGTACTTTCTGTTATAAGGTAATGCCCTTTGGGTTGAAGAATACAGGGGCAACATACCAAAGGGCTATGGTGACCTTATTTCATGATATGATGCACAAGGAAATTGAGGTGTATGTCGATGATATGATCGCCAAATCTCGAACGGAGAAGGAACATATTGAAGTTTTGAGGAAACTGTTCTTGAGATTAAGGAAGTTTCAGTTAAAACTTAATCCTGCAAAGTGCACTTTTGGAGCTAGGTTGGGGAAATTACTAGGCTTTATGGTCAACGAAAAAGGAATAGAAGTTGACTCAGACAAAGTTAGAGCCATACGAGATTTTCCTCCACCACGTACTCAGAAAGAAGTTCGGGGTTTTCTGGGAAGGCTGAATTATATCGCTCGGTTTATTTCACAATTAACTGAGAAATGTGATCCTATAGTTCGTCTCCTTAGAAAACAAAACCAAGGTACTTGGGATGAGGAATGCCAGAATGCCTTTGATAAAGTCAAGCAATACTTGCTAAATGCTCCAGTGCTATCTCCACCTAGTCCAAATAAACCATTAATTCTGTACTTATCGGTGTTTAGTAATTCTATGGGATGTGTGCTCGGTCAACATGACGAGTTAGGAAGAAAGGAGAAAGCAATATATTACCTCAGTAAGAAATTCACTGAGTGTGAAATGAGATATCTGCCAATTGAAAAGTTGTATTGTGCTTTGATTTGGACAACTCGAAGGTTGAGGCAATATGTTATATCATACGACTTGGCTAATCTCAAAACTTGATCTATTAAAGTACATTGTCGAAACCATTTTTAAATCTAGTTTTTGAAAATGGGAATCAACTTTAAAAACGAAAACGGGAGTCGCCACCAATCTTTTTAGGTGTGATTGGATCACCTTTAAAACATTTTGTTTTAAAATCATTAGTTTTGGTCTATGAAAAGAATAGGTTCGGGAGTCGGTTACGTACGAGGAAGGATTAGCACCCTCGTACCGCCCAATAATTGGTACCTAATTAATTATCAAATTCTTTTAAGGTCGGAAATTAGAAATTTTAAGATGCAATCCTCTTTTAATATTTTTGATTTTTTTTTTTTGTTTTGAAAATTAGGGTTCACTCTTATCAAAGTGTTGATACTAAGTTAGCTTTTTAGAAATCCCTATCTCGAAATAATAAAATGCTACATCCAATAAGTTAGGACATATTGCTTTGCAATTCCAAGACAGTTGCTCACATTTTGAAAACCTTTAAAGACTAAGAAGGGTACTTGATTATTCGAACTCAACGAGAAAAGGGGCAACCCAATAAGTTAGGGCACTACTTTCTCGAAATTTCCAAACACCAAGCATTGCCTTTATATTTTTTGAAAACTTTGGGGCCTTGTTTTTAAACCGATGCATGAAGGAGCATATTAACATAACATATGAAATAACATGTTACAATGATAGGAAAGTAAGAGCATAACGGCATAAATATCATACACTAATCAACATATATAAGAAATAAAACATGACAATTTTTAAATAAGAAAATATACATAAAATGGAATACATATTAAAGAAGAAATAGGTAAAAATCCCTAAACATATAATTCAACATATATTTGATCATATAAATGATGCATGATATACAATATAACACAAAAAAAAAATATGCATTTGAAAATAAAATGTAAAAGTCTAAGATATAATGTATAATACAACAATAATACATTAATACTAAAGTAAAAAATATTGTGGAATAAAAATATGTATAACATAAACAAATGATAAAATGTGATATTTAATAATAAATTTAAAATATAATGTATAAAAATGTATTTACAAGAATAATAATTTAAAGAATGTTGGTTTAGTAAAATAATGTATTGAATATAAAATATATAAAAGAATTTATATCTATAATGAAATAATTTTATAATATAAATAAATATAAGTTTCAAATGAATAATTAATAATGAAATCTATTTTGTAATATTATAATATCTTCAAAATACATAATAATAGAATATAAATAAAAATAATTATTAACATATAAATAAAGTAATATAATACAAGTTTAAAATCTTTAATGATAATAATATATAGATAAAAATGTGTAATAATATAAAAATGACTTAAGGATATATGGAATAATTATAATATATAGTATAAAATATATATATATATATATATATAAGTAAAATATAACACATAATAGGCATATAATATAATAATGTATGAATAATGATGTAAAATAATAATAATCTTGTTAAATAAATAATAATAATTTTATAATATATAATATAAAAATAAGGTTAAAAATAGAACGAATAGTAATACAATAAATATATATAGGGTTAAATTTGAAGTTCAATAAAATCACAGGGCAAATTTAAAAGAAATAACAGTGAATTAAGGTCCTAATTAAAACGCGTGCAAACAAGAGGGACTCATTGGGCAAATTGCCCTATTCTGTAAAATGGCAACGTTTCCCAGTATGTACTTTAACAACTATCGAGACTAAATTGAAGTAAACATAAAATATTAGGGCCAAATTAAAAAAATAAAATAATACATAATTATAAATTAAAAGAGGTGAAAGGACCGATTGGGTAATTAACCCAATTCTAAAAACACGCGGATCATCCCCGGGTAATCGGGTCAACGCGTGAATCCTATGGCTTAATACGGCACCGTTTTAAGCTTATTGAGTTAAGCTGAAACGATGTCGTTTCGTAAAGGCTATATAAGCCAACTTTACAGCTTAAAGATCATTTTAACACTGATCTAAAAAAAAAAAAACAAAATACTCTGAAGAAGGAAAGAGAGAGATCCCAGCTCCGACCTTCGGCCATGGTGCAGTGTTTACACACGCGCCTCACACGTCGTCGCACACGGTGGTCTGAAGGCTTAAAAGCCTTCGTCCTTCCACAGGTAATCTCTCCTCCCTTAGATCCTTACTCATACAGGTTAGAACAGTTCATGTATATTTAAAATAAAGCACAAAATATGAGATGTAAATCACCTTTTGAGACTGTTGATAAGAATATCTATGTATATATTTTTTCAAAAAAAATTCGAGGTCCTTTATACAATGTTTGATTCTGGCTTTTATAGCCACTACTATGATTATATAAACTGGAAAGAAATCAAGGATTTCTTTCCATTTTGTCTACTGTATCATATCTCTGATTGTGATTTGCTGGAATCTTTTTTGTTTCCTTTTTTGTTCGCAGATAACCCACGAGAATCTCTCTCAATCACTGATGTTTGCACGCTAATGGAGCCAACGCCAGATTCTCGCGTGTCTTGCGCGTTGATGGTGGCGGTGAAGAAGGCTTCGATGATGGTGGTGACAGTCCCGTCCTTGACTGCATTGATGGCCTTGATGGGGTAGCTGGAACGGCAGAATCTGAAGGGTCATGATGTTTTTCTTCTAGATCCTTCTGTTTGCGGTGCAAGGAAAAAAAGAGAGGCAGAAACCCTAGGGTTTCATGCTATGGTGTAACGGTTTGGGCCAATTGGGCCACTTTAGCCTTGGGTCCATTTGGATCTATTGTAATGGGTCTTAGGAGTAGGATTTTTAGAAATGGGCTAGTAATGTAACGGGTATAGGTGGGTTTACAGGTTAGTGGGTCAATGTAAATGGACTGTTATATGGACTGTTTTAAAAATAATTATTTATTTATTTAATTACTTTACAGCCCGGTCAAATTTGGGCTACTACATACATGATGGAGTCAACAGCCCTAAATGGAAGAATGGCAAGGTGGCAAGTATTGCTTTCAGAATTTGATATAGTCTATGTGAGTCAAAAGGCTATAAAAGGAAGTGCGATAGCAGAATTTCTCAGCCAGTGAGCTCTAGAAGATTATGAGCCGTTGAGCTTTGATTTCCCAAATGAGGAGTTGATGTATGTGGCAGTCGTTGAAGAATATCCTTGGAAGCTGAATTTCGACGGGCATCTAACGTGGTAGGAAATGGAATTGGGGTAGTTTTGGTATCCCCAAATGGTGATCATTATCCATTTACATATAAATTGGATTTTGATTGTACGAACAACATGGCCGAATATGAAGCATGCATCATGGGGATTCGAGCGGCTAAAGAACGGAAAATTAGAACCCTGGAAGTATATGGAGACTCTGCATTGGTAATTTACCAGCTTAGGGGTGAATGGGAGACAGGGGACCCTAAATTGATCAGTTATCAAAGGGTAGTTTTAGAGTTACTTGAAAAGTTTGATGATGTCACTTTCAGTTATCTTCCACGGGATGAAAATCAGATGGCAGATGCTTTGGCAACATTAGCTTCCATGACTAAAGCAAATAGACAAGAGGATATGAAACCAATTCAGATGGGCATTTTTGAGGTTCCAGCTCATTACTGTAACATTGAAGAAGAGGAAAAAGATGACCATCCTTGGTATCAGGATATACTACGGTATGTGAGAAATCATGAATATCCCGAGCAGGCAACTAAAAATGACAAAAGAGCTTTGAGGAGGATAGCCTACGAATATGTGTTAGATGGAGATATCCTTTATAAAAGAAGGAAAGATCAGGTGCTTTTGAGATGTGTTGACACTGTAGAAGCTAGACAAATCCTGGAAGAAGTACATGAAGGAGTTTGTGGGACACATGCTAATGGCTTTACGATGGCAAGACAAATCATGAGGTTTGGATACTATTGGTCTACTATGGAAGGAGATTGTATCAGCTATGCTAAGAAATGTCACAAATGCTAGATATACGGGGATAAGATTCACGTACCACCTTCACCCTTGTATGTTATGACTTCGCCATGGCCCTTTTCCATGTGGGGCATGGATGTCATTGGGTAAATATCATCAAAAGCTTCGAATGGGCATCGTTTCATTTTCGTGGTCATCGACTACTTCACGAAATGGGTAGAGGCAACTTCTTATGCTAGTGTCACCAAGTCAGCAGTAGGTCGATTCTTGAAAAAGGAGATCATTTGTTGGTATGGAATGCCTGAGAGGATTATATCAGACAATGCATTGAACTTGAACAATAGCACAATTGCGGATGTCTGCAGCCAATTCAAGATTAAACATCATAATTCATCTCCATATCGCCCAAAGATGAATGGGGCAGTGGAAGCTGCTAACAAAAACACCAAGAAGATAGTGAGAAAAATGACTGAAACCTACAGAGATTGGCATGAGAAGTTACCATTTGCACTCTTGGCCTATAGAACGTCCGTCAGAACCTCTACCGGGGCAACTCCTTTCTCGTTGGTTTATGGGATGGAGGCAGTGCTGCCCATTGAAGTTGAAATACCTTCTCTTCGAATTTTGTCAGAGATAAAGCTGAATGAAGCAGAATGGATTCAATCGCGGTATGACCAATTGAATTTGATCGAAGAAAAGAGGCTAAAAGCTATTCGCCATGGTCAGATGTATCAAAAGCGAATGATGCGAGCCTATGGCAAGAAAGTCCGTCCAAGAGAATTCCACAAAGGGGATCTTGTATTAAAAAAGATTCTCCCTATACAAAAGGACTTTAGAGGGAAATGGATGCCAAATTGAGAAGGACCATATGTTGTGAAGAAGGCTTTCTCTGGTGGTGCATTGATTTTGATAGAAATGGATGGGAAGAGTTTACCCAACCCAGTAAATTCAGACTCAGTCAAGAAATACTTTGTTTAAAAAGGAGGGGATTCCAAAGAGAAAACTCACAAAGGGCACTTTGAGGTTTCGAAAAAAAAATAGAGAGGCCAGGGTGAAAACCCGCAAAGGGCGCTTTGAGACCAAAAGGGTTTTGAGTTGAAAACCCAAAAGGGCTGCTCAAATTTCAAGAGGCATGCAGTGACCTTGCTATATTTGATTTGATGAGAAGTGGAGTGTGTAACATAGCGGGGCATCAACAAAGTACTTTTGATTTTCTAAATACATGTTAAAACTCAAAATGGTCTTCATGGGATTTGTATACAGAAGCCCAATCATTGATATGTTGGACATCGAGTTTTTGTTCTGATTACTATCTTTAGATTCTTTTTCTTCTCAAATATGGTTTTCAGATTACTCTCTTTTTGTATCTTGATGATTTATTTAACTATTCATAAGATCAGATTTTTGTCATCTAAAGTGTGTTGTATTAAAATGATGATTGATGAACTAAATATTTTTACAAACAAAGTTGTGCATATTACTCTGGGAATTGCTAGAGAATACAAGAAACTAAAACAGAACAATTGTTTGAAAAATTCCCATAAGTAAGGGTCGAAGGTATTCAGGGAAATTTCTTAAGTCCAAAGAATGTTTGGACAATTCAAATGGTTCAATCTTAGGAGAGGATCGTTTCCAACAGAATGGCACAGTAGGACTAATCTGATTCAAAATGTAGGAGCAGAGTATGATTGATATTCTAAGAATGAATTTTGATGGTTGAATGAGGAAGGATGACCGAGATAGGAAACATTTTCATAACATCTTGCATCATAATAGGACTATTGAGGGGAATTTTGACTCATTTCAATCATAAAAGCATAAGTTCATACACACTATACAGGTTATGTCCCCTAGGGGATAATATAGATCACCGATGGCAGACTTGGCGTCTCTGTATTGTCAGAGAGCAGACCAAAGATGACATATTTAGTGTCTCTGTATTGTCAGAGAGTAGATCAAAGATGACAGATTTGGCGTCTTTGTATTGTCAGAGAGCAAATCGAAGATAGCAGATTTGGCGTCTCTGTATTGGCAGATAGCAGATCAAAGATAGTAGATTTGGCATCTTTGTATTGTCAGAGAGCAGATCGAAGATAGTAGATTTGGCAGATTTGGCGTCTCTGTATTGTCAGAGAGCAGATCAAAGATAGTAGATTTGGCGTCTCTATATTGTCAGAGAGTAGATCAATGATAGCAGATTTGGCGTCTCTGTATTGTCAGAGAGCAGATCGAAGATAGTAGATTTGGCATTTTTATATTGTCAGGGAGCAGACCGGAGATAGCAGATTTGGCGTCTCTGTATTATCAGAGAGCAGATCAAAGATAGTAGATTTGGCGCCTCTGTATTGTCAGAGAGTAGATCGAAGATAGCAGATTTGGCATCTTTGTATTGTCACAGAGCAGATCGAAGATAGTAGATTCGGCAGAGAGCAGATTAAAGATAGCAGATTTGGCATCTCTGTATTGTCAGAGAGCAGATCGAAGATGACAGATTTAGTCTCTCCGTATTAGGCAAGGAGTAGATCAAAGATTTCAGTATGGCATTCCTGAGTTACAGTGGAGCAGTTTGAAGCCATCAGAATACCTTTGAGAAAGATGAGGATCAAGATTTCGAGACTTGGTCAGGTCGGACAAATTAGATCCTTTTATAGTCTTTGATCTGTTCCTGTTACACAGTAATGAGCAAAGAGGGGCAGCTGTAATGACTAAAATTTGCCTGGCCCGTAAATAAATAAATAAAAACACAAAAACAAAAATTAAAAAATAAAAGTTTATACAGTCCACGTACAAAGCCCAAATTTAGTTACATTTATAGCCTATTAACCCTATATCCATTTACATTTGTAACCCAAAATACCCGAAAGACCCAATTAGCTTTAGCCCAAATACTCGAACCAGACCCAAAACATACAAAGCCCAAGAGGCCCAAATTTTTAACAGAATACGGAAAGGCCTAGGGTTTCAGAAACCCTAGGCACCGCAAACACCCAACAGGCGCGTCCGTTCGTCTCGCAGTGACCCACCATCAGCGCCGTAATTCCAGGCTCCGCATCACTCCAGGATTGACGCCTGAATCAACGCCGATGTGCCGTCGTCAATGGCCGTTCATTACTGGCCTCCTCGGTGGTACCTGCAAAAGAAAAAGGAACCACAGCAACCAGAGAAACGAATTTGGAAAGAAATCAAATGATTCTTTTTCTTGAAATGTAACAGAGGGTTATAAAAACCCCTTTTTTCGTTCTAATTTGTAGCTACGATTTTGATACACATGCAATAAAAATATAGGTATTTGTCATACACATAAAAATATCAACAGACTATCGAGGAAACAGAGGTTAATAGTTTTTTTTATTTTTTTTCTTTTCTCATTTCGTTACAAACAAATACAAATATCGAAAAATAAAGTAAAAAACTTACTGTCAAATTTGTACTAGAAAAAAGAAGCTTTTTCAGCTTTCGATCGCCCAGACATGGCATGGTCAAGTGACGCATGCGTGGGCGTGTGCCGATGGCTGTGGCTTAGCTCGACGGAGTGGAGCCCGGAGGGCCTTTCTTTTCTCCTCTTTCAGAGGATTTTAAGTGTTTTTTTTTTTAAAAAACTAACTTTGAAAATGAATTTTAGGTTAAAATTTGGCTTATACAGCCTTATTAAAACGATGTCGTTTAGCTTAAAACAATAAGCTTCAAAACATCGTCGTATCAATGCTGAGGATCCGTGTGTTGACCCGTGACACGGGAAGGATCCGCGTGTTTTTGGAAAATGAGCCAATTGCCCAATTGGTCCTTCCACATTTTTAATCTTTACAATTTCATTTTATTTTTATTTTAATTCGACCCTAATCTTTTATATTTGTTTCAATTTAATCCTAACGGCCATTAAAATCCATTCTAAAGAACGACATCGTTTTGGGGGTTAGGGAAAATTTCCCAGTGATTCCCTTGTAGTTTTGAATGTGTTCTAATTAGGCCTAAATTCTTTTGTTTGTTATTTTAAAATTAGCCCTAGACCTTCAGTTTTATTTAATTTTAATCCTTTTAAAAATCTTTGCATAATTTATTTATTAAATACCTTATATATTATTTATTTTTTTTAAAAAATATTAGTTATATAAAATAGTATTTTTTTTATTTATATATTATCCATTATATTATCATTATACATTTTATTTATAAATTTTATTATACATTATATATTTTACTATATATATTATCCCTTGCATTTTTTTATTTTTTTATGTATTATTTTATTATTCATTAATTATGTAAAATTTAAATTTTTATTATTATTAAATAATAGTATATATATATTATATTTATTTATATGATAGTAATTATATTTCATTATATTTTATTTAGATATTTTATTACATGTCATATTTCATTATATATTATTCCTTATAATATCTTCCGTTTATTATACATATTATTTCATTATCTATTATTTATTGGTATATAAAATTAACATTTGTAAATTATTATAAACTAATGCATATATTGTTATTATATATTTAATGTCTATATTTAAAATTTACTACAAAATTCTGTTCTAATTTAACATCCCTCTTTTATAAATACATCAAGCTATTATATTAAATAATATATTTTTTTTAATTACTTCTATTACTTATGTTGATTAATATTTTTATTTGTTTTTATTTTTTATCCATTTTTTATTAGGTAGTGTTTTAACACGCTAATTTCATCTTATAAATTATTTGTTATTTATCATGTTATTTATTTATGGTTATGTATTCATGTGCAAATTGATCATTTTATGTTATTATCTTAAGAATATATTCTCATGAAGTATTATCATATATGTTTAATATTCATTATTCTTGTTGCTTTGTACTTTTGTACAAAATGATAATGTGTATATTCATGGGATTATGTATGTATAAGTATATTGTGTGATTTATGACATATTTACCATTTTCAACGTTATATTTGCATGAAATGTTAAAAATACGTAGTTTAATTAATCTAATATTGATCTCTCGTAATAGGTTAAATGCATCATCGTTTTTTTATTTTTAAATTTCATTTAATCAAAAGAAATCTAAAAAACAAGGCTATGTCTTTTCTATTTAGGAATTCGAGAAATAGTGCCCTATATTTCCTGTTTGTCTAAATATCTAAAGTATCCTTTTAATAGATTTTACAAATTACGAGATGATTTTATTTAGTTACAAAAGTTTATGAATATCGTGTCCAATCATGCTGGATGTGATATTCGCATTCTTTTGGAACGAGAGAATTTTGATTGTCAACTCAAATTATTATGGTTTTAAAAGAGATATTGTTGCTAAATTCTTTCAGACTTTTGACATTAAGACAAAATTATTCAATTTGGTACCAATTTTGGGCGTTACGAGGATGCTAATCCTTCCTTGTGCGTAACCGACTCCCGAACCTGTTTTCTCGTAATTTCATAGACCAAAATGTTTTATAAAGTGATCAAATCACACTTTAAAAGGTTGGTGACGACTCCCATTTTCAAAATACCCTCCCTATTGTAAATGAGAGGTTTCAACACATTACATTGGTAGGAGATCCTAAAAACATGCCAAATTTGACATTTGACGGCACCACCAAGCAATATGGAACCGTAGATAGTGCCACTCTTATTGCTGAGTGTAGTTACTTTGTAGGTGTTAATCTCAATATAGTAGTAAGTTAATGTAGAGTTTAGACATCCATGATTCGTCCTTTATTGAATTGATTATAAATTGTTTTTTTTATGCTGCCATGTTATGCATATAGAACACTGCTCCTAGGCCAGACGGAAAAATGGTAGGAGCACAAGCGGTTGCTTTAAGAGTCTCCGACGACAGGTCAGCTTTCTATAACTGCAAGATCATTGGCTTCTAGGACACTTTGTGCGATAACAGGGGCAACCATTTCTTTAAGGATTGCCATATTCGTGGCACTGTTGATTTCATTTTTGGAAGGGGGACATCTTTATATCTGGTATTAATATTCTCAACGTGTGAGATATGGTGTATTATACCCCCTATATATATATTTGACAAGAAAATTGGGATGCAAAAATATTCGTGGAAGGAGATTTAGAAAAAGATCCAGAGATGGCAATAATTACAGCACAAGCGAGAATTGAAATCTTCGATATCGATAGCTCCGTACAGAATGGCTCCAACTGAACTAAAAGAATTGAAATATCAGTTGCAAGAATTGACAGATAGGGGATTTGGTAGACCGAGTTTTTCACCATTGGGTGCTCCTGTTCTCTTTGTGAAAAAGAAAGATGGCACAATGAGAATGTGTATTGATTACCGCCAGCTTAACAAAGTAATCGTAAAGAACAAATACCCTCTGCCCAGGATCGATGACTTATTTGATCAGTTGAAAAGTGCTACTGTGTTTTCAAAGATAGATTTGAGATCGGGATACTATCAGTTACGAGTAAAGGACTTTAACATTCCGAAAACTGCTTTTAGAACATGGTACTGGCATTATGAATTTTTAGTTATGCCTTTTGGATTAACGAATGCACCTGCTATTTTTATGGATTTAATGAATAGTATTTTTAGACCGTATTTAGATCTATTTGATGTTGTATTTATTGGTGACATATTGTTTCATTCACGAGATGAATCTAGACATGCTGAGCATTTGAGAATAGTGTTACAGACATTGTGAGATAAATAGTTGTATGCCGAGTTTAGTAAATGTGAATTCTTGTTGCGAGAAGTTGGTTTTCTGGGCCATATTGTGTCAGCCTCTGGAATCTGAGTTGATCTGAGAAATGTATCTGAAGTCCGTAGTTTTCTCAGACTTGCTGGTTACTATAGAAGGTTTGTAAAAGGTTTCTCGATGATTGTGACTCCGTTGACAAAGTTACTTCAGAAAGATGTGAAGTTTGAGTGGTCAGAAAAGTGTCAGAATAGTTTCGATCAGTTGAAAGCTTTGTTGACCGAAGCTCCAGTATTAGTACAACCTGAATCGGGAAAAGAATTTGTAATTTACAGCGATGCTTCGTTGATTGGTCTGGGATGTGTTCTGATGCAAGAAGGTAAAGTCATTGCTTATGCTTTGAGACAGCTGAAGCCACATGAAAAGAACTATCTGACACACGATCTTGAGTTGGCTACTATTGTGTTTGCCTTGAAAATCTGGCGTCACTACCTGTTTGGTGAGAAATGTCATGTGTTTTCTGATCATAAAAGTCTGAAGTTTTTAATGACGCAAAAAGATTTGAATCTGGGGCAGAGAAGATGGTTAGAATTGTTAAAAGACTACGAGTTAGTTATTGATTTTCATCCGGGCAAAGCAAATGTAGTAGCAGATGCTTTGAGTCAGAAATCTTTGTCTGCATTACGTGTAATGAATGATCATTTAGCATTGTCTGATAATACGCTGGTTTGTGTCGAACTGAAAACAAAACCCTTATTTATAAAATAGATCTGTGAGGCTTAGAAATCTGACAATAAATTGATAGCAAAATGAGCTCTATATGATTCTGAATTCTAGGTTGATAATAATGATTGTTTGAGATTCAGGAATAGACTTTGTGTTCCAAGGAATCCAGAGTTAATTTAGATGATTTTGAGTGAGGCTCACAGTAGTAAATTTTTAGTACATCCGGGGAGCACGAAAATGTATAATGACTTGAACAACTATACTGGTGGCCTGGAATGAAAAGAGATAATTCTGATTTTGTTTCTAAATGTTTGGTCTTTCAGCAAATTAAAGTTGAACATCAAGTACCATCAAGTCTGTTGCAACTGATTATGATTCCGGAGTGGAAATGGGATCGTATGACTATAGATTTTGTTTCGAGTTGCCCCTGTCTCCGAGAAAGAAAGATTCGATTTGGGTTGTAGTTGACAGATTAACGAAATCAGCTCACTTTATTCTGGTACGATCTGATTTCTCACTTGATAAGTTAGTTGAGCTTTATATTTCTGATATTGTTAGACTACATGGTGTACCATTGTCGATTATGTCAGACAGAGATCCGAGATTTACATCGCGATTCTGGAAGAGTTTGCAAGTTGTTTTAGGTACTAAATTGCATTTCAGTATTGCTTTTCATCCGCAAATAGATGGTCAACCTGAACGGATCGTTCAGATACTCGAGGATATGTTGAGATGTTGCATTCTTGAGTTCGAAGGTACGTGGGAACAATATCTACCTTTGATTGAATTTGCTTATAATAATAGCTTTCAATCCAGCATTAAAATGGCACTGTATGAAGCCTTATACGGTAGAAAGTGTAGAACCCCGTTATACTGGTCTGAGCTCAGTGAGAATAAGATTTACGGTGGTGATCTGATAAAAGAAACAGAATAGAAAGTAAGAATAATCCGAGATAGTTTGAAAGCTGCTTCTGATCGTCCGATATCTTATGCGGATTTAAAACGAGAGGATATCAAATATGAATCGGTGATAAAGTATTTTTGAAGGTATCTCCGTGGAAGAAACTGTTCCGATTTAGTAAAAAGGGCAAGTTGAGCCCGAGATTCATTGGACCGTATGAAATAATTGAACGAGTTGGGCCAGTTGCTTATAGATTGAGACTACCATCTGAGTTAGAAAAGATTCAGAATGTATTTCATGTATCAATGCTTCGACGATATAGATCTGATCCTTCGCATGTAATTTCTTCGTCTGATATTGAAATTCATTCAGATATGACTTATGAAGAAAAGCCGATTCGAATTCTATCTCCTGAGATTAAAGAATTGCGTAATAAGAGAATTCCGTTAGTTAAAGTACTGTGGCATAGAAACAGAGTAGAATAGGCTACGTGGGAGCCTAAGAATGCAATGAAACAACAATATCTGAATCTATTTAACGGTAAGATTTTTGGGGACGAAAATCCTTAAGGAGGGAGAATTGTAACAGTCTGGTTTTGACCCTAGTCGAAATAGTAGTTTCGGGACCACAAATCCGAGTGTGAAAAATATTTTTAATATTATTTTCTGTGTCTGTGATATGTGAATTTACATCTGTGAAATTTCTGTGATTTAATTTGTCTGTTTTTGTATTTAATTACGAAAAATGACGAAATCGAGTAAGTTGTAAAAGTTTCCTATTGGTTGCTAAAGTGCTTAATTGCTATGGTTTGTTAAAGTTGAAGTCCTTGCATGTCAATAAGACCATTATGTGATAGTCGGAGACATGGCTTGGCATTTTGGCAAATAAATAAATTTTTAAAGGATGGTTAGGTAGTTAAGTAATTTATGTTAATATAATTAAAATAAAACATCAAATTGGTTCTTATTTGGTTGTTCTTGCCGAAAAACATAAGAAAAAGAAAATAAGAAAGCCATCTTAGGGTTTTGGCACTTTGATCCTTGATTAAGGTATGATTTTTTGTCGGTTTTTGATAATTCTACGTTTCTGTAATCGTTGCTTCGTGTTCTTCAAAACCCGTGTTTAAATTTCTATTTTTGTTGAATATTATAAATTGTCCCATTGATGATTATATGAGTTTTGTAGTGCTCTTATATGGATTAAGAAAGATATATGTTAGATTATTATGTTTTGTTCTTGAATATTTGATGAAATGAGCCATTTGGGCTAATTTGTGAAAATGAGGTTTTGAAGGACTAAATTATGAATTAAACATGTTGTATGGGCTTATATAGAAGCCATGAAAATTCGGCTAGCCTTTGTTGCAAAGAAATTTTACATATTGATGATTTTGTGAAAAATGGATTAAATTGTCAAAGTGTGAAAATGTAAGGGATAAAGTGTAAAGTGCCCAAAATATGTGTATATGCATTAAATTGAATGAAATGAATGATTGAATGGTTGAATTTGTATTGTATTAGATCAAGAACAAAGAAAATTGGATCAAGAACAAAGAAAATTGGACTTAGATCGGGGAAGTTCAAAATAGTTGAATAGTCGACTCGTTTTATCCGAAATCTATCCGAGGTAAGTAAAACTACACTTATGTGTTAAGTTGATTAACTTCTGTGTTATAAACTGTTATCTGCATTGGACGACTTTGAGAGCCTGATAAAAGAACGTTGGTATTGATCTGAATTATCGTGTAAGACCGTGTTTGGGACACAGGCCTTGATTTGAAATTTACGTGTAAGACCATATTTGGGACATCGGCATCGTATCTGATTTCGTATAAAACCCTGTCTGGAACATAGGCATC
Organism: Gossypium anomalum; assembly: GCA_025698475.1. Taxonomy (NCBI): domain Eukaryota; kingdom Viridiplantae; phylum Streptophyta; class Magnoliopsida; order Malvales; family Malvaceae; genus Gossypium; species Gossypium anomalum. Next base: position 7,945,908 of record CM046967.1, on the reverse strand, counting down.
GATACTGAATTATATGTAAGACCACGTCCGGGACGTTGGCATTGTACTCGTTTATCAATATCTGTATCGTTTCTGAACCATTTGATAACAAGGTATGAGTTATGAAAATGAATATGTGAAATGCATAATCTATATAGGTACGTTTGTATCATAATTAATTTCTGAATATGAAAGACTCAGTTCTGCAAAATAGCAAATGCGAAGTAGGTTCGGAATCATGGAAATGAAAATGATATGCATACAAGCAAATGAGTATGGTTAAGTTTATGAACAACTTTGTGAAATGGCTATGAATTCTTATTGTTGTTCTGTACTATATATATATGCTTTAGTAATTAGACCAATTGTGTTTGGCTTACTAAGCTCTTTGTAGCTTACTCTATATGATTTCTATCTGTTTTACAGTTATCGTTGCTACTGAAGGCTCGAGATAGTCGAGGATTGTCATCACACCATCGAACTCTTTTTTGTACTTTTGGAAATGTACATATTCTTAAGTATGGCATGTATAGGCTAGAATGGGTTAGTTGATGTGTATGTAAAAGTTATGCCATTTGAATTTGGCTAACAAATGATATGTTTGTGCATAGTTTTGATGTATGTTTTGAAATGTGTTATATTCTAAGGTGTTTTGGTCATCTTTGAGCATGGAATTGGCTAGAAATGTTGGTGGAATTGTTGGTTAATAATGCTTGTGAGATTGGACCCTTAATGGGTGGAAAATTGGCTTAAACCAAGCCTGCATTGTGCCACACGGTTAGGGAACATGGGCGTGCCTTGTGGCTGTGTAAAAAAGTCAGTAGCTAGCTAAATTTTGCACGGTCATGGCACACGGCTGTGTCTATTGGCTGTGTTAAAAAGTCAGTACAGGACCTATTTTTGGCACGGTTGGACCACATGGGCGTGTCTTTTGCTCGTGTGAATCACACGGCCTAGTCACACAGGCATGTGACTTTGTCAGTTTTAAAAAGTTTGTTTGAGTTCTGAAAATCTTGAATGGGTTTGGTTTAGTTCCGACCTTCCCTAAATGTAGGTTTTAGGTCTCGTAGACTATCTTAATGGATGAATTGCGGATGAATGCAAATGTATTAATGTTATATGATATCGGTGAATCTGTGTTGCTCTGTAATGCTTTGTCTGTCCGGTAACTCCCCTTACCTATTCTGACGTCGGTTACGGGATAGGGGTGTTACAGAACAACTTGAAAATAAATCTAAAAACCTAAAAGAAAGAATTCCTGAACTGGAATTAAAAGCAGAAAACTATACTAAGGAATTAATGTCCATAACATGTGAAAAATGATCCTATTTATGGATTTCAGGTGGCCGTCGACCTTAACCTTAGGTTAATTGACGTTCCTATGCTTTAAGTGTTATTATGCAGACCAAAATGCCCCCTAGCTCATGTTACTTTCCATCCAGAGTTGATGTCGTGACATATCAGGACCTGTGTCACGACAAAGGATACAATACACTCCTTTTAGGATATCTTTAGGGGTATGTCGTGACACCCCTATGTTGTGTCGCAACATCGAAGGTAGTTGTAACACCCCTAACCCATAACAGTCGCCAGAATAGGTTAAAAGGCATTATTTAATCCATAGCACAATCCAGAATAATCAAATATCAAATATCATCTCAATGTAGTAATTCTCATTTGTTCACATTCATTAAGATCATAAAAGCGAGTATACAGTTCTTAAACAAGCATTCGGGACCAAATTGATAACATATAAATGTTTTAGAACTCATAAAAATTTTCAACATTTAAAAGGTCACATGCCCGTGTGAACAGGCCATGTGAGGCGCCCGTGTGCCTCACACAGCCTTAGACACGCCCATGTGTCTAATCCGTTGCAAAACAAGGCATAGCTACTGACTTGCCCGCACGGCTACAAGACACGCCCGTGTGCCTTGGCCGTGGTCGAGTCTAACTTGGGCCACATGGCTAGCCAAACGCCGTGTGCTTTGGCCGTGCTCGAGTCTGACTTATAATTGTAGGGTACCCTAGGGGACACACGACCGTGCAAATTAGCCGTGTGTCGCACACGACTAAGACACACGCCCGTGTCTCTGCCCGTGTTGACAAAAAAATAGGCCATTTGAATGGCCAATTTGCCACCCTAATTTGGTCAACCTATAAGCAAAGAAAACAAGCATATTTGCACCACCATTTCAGCCAATTTCAACACCAAAACATAAACCAATCATATCATATAGTAGTCACCCAAATCAATACTCATAAACCTTACCAATTCATGCCAAACATACTCTTGAATTTAAGTTGAAATTTTGAAAGTTAATAGATTTTTTAATAGGGTTTATGTTGAACAAATGATGGAATTGGGGGTTTATTTGATAGAAATTTTAATTAGAATTGAATAAAGGATTGAATTGTAAACTAAGCTATAAGTTTTGAGTTTTAGGGATTAAATTGAAACAAATTCAAAATTATGAAAATATGATAAAAATTAAATAGTTAGATGCGAGTTTGGCAAGAAATTGAGTAGCAAAAAGGTATAAATTGAGAAAGAAAAATATATAGGTTTAGTTAGGATTAAATTGAAATTAAAGTAAAAGTTAGATAAAAAATTCAGCATTTAAATTGTGTTATGCTAATAATTGTGAAATTATTTTAATTGTTCATAGCTAATATCAAGCTTGAAGCATCGGCCCAAAAAGGAAAAGGAAAGATCGTCGAGGATTAAATCCGAAGAGAATTCTGGTTTGTATCACTATAGCTCAAGCTTTATAATTAATACATGTTTAATCTAATATGAATGTGTGGCAAGTATTTTAAGGTAAGTATTTAATGAACTGATAAAATTTGTGATTGGGTATTAAAATTGAGATTGATACTGAACTGAGTTATGGGATATTGAATATTCTTTTGAATATCGAATTGAACTGTGAAATTACTGAATAATGTTATGTATATTGCATTGAACTGTAAAATTTCTAATGAAGCAAATTATCAGATATCTTGTGAAAATTTATCAAAATAATAAATTATAATTAATATTGAATCGAAATGGAAATTGTACTGAAAAATTATTAAATACCCTATTAACTAGTCGGGCTAGTCGGATATAGTTGGCATGCCATAGGATATGAAAGAGTACGGGTTTTTGCCGGCCATCGATCGAGCACTTATGTGTGACGACTCATCGTTATCAAGTATCGCTACTATTATCGATTGGCGCTTTGTGTGTCGGATCATCATATCTTATGCACATTATTATTATGTGATATCGATTTGTTCGATGAGGTACTCGTGTACCGTCATCGCATCTTTATCTTATTCGTTTCGACTTGACCGATGAGGCACTATGTGCCGCATCTTGGTGTGTTGGTTGGAATCAAGTGTATCCGTCGAGTCCGAGTCAAGTTAATAGGGACAAATGAAATAAATCTCATTGCTAAACTAAATTTGAATGCTATGGCATATGTGAAAGTTGAGAATTGAAATCAATAAATAAATAAGAATTATATATATATATATATATATAAATATATATATATATATATAATATATATATATATATATATAAATATATATATATATATAATTGAATGATAATGAGAAAAGATTGAATTATTCATTCAGTGATGATAATTGTAATGTAAAATTATGTGTGATTTAATGTATGTAATTATAAACTGAATTATAGTGATACCACTAAGTATATGCATACTCAGCGTATGGTTGTTTCGGTACGCAGGTTGTAGAAGTCAAGTACTGAACCAGCATCCAAAGCTAGACCCGACTTCAACAAACTTTTGGTGATGTATATTTTCTTTTGATAATGTGGCATGTACATAGGATATGTATAAAGGTTATTATGTTTTGAATATAAATTGTTAAAAATGTTAGTATTACAAGTCTAAGAATTATAGTCTAAGAATTATAATGAAAAATTTTATCCATTTCAATTTAATTAGTACAATGATAAATTTAAATTGATATTATATTGATTAAGTTGATTAGAGGGTATTTAGAATAGAAAATGAATGTGTGAAATGAATTGGTTGAATTGATTATGTTTGAGATGGATATGGTTTTAATTGCAAGGGGCTTTATGTAAAAATAAGCAGAAATGCTGTCGAAATTTATAAAAAAAAATTTGGAGTACTTAAACGAGTCTCGTTTCACTTAAACATATGTTTTAAAATTTGAGAGTTCATTATAGGGATTTAGTAATCAAATTATGTTATGAATGTTATTTTATTTGTGAATTATTCATAAGTTGTCTGATACGTCCGGTAATGCCTCGTAACTCTGTTCTGACGATAGTTCAGGGTTAGAGGGTGTTACAATTATTGGTATCAGAGCTAAGGTTTAGTCAATTCTCGGACTACATCAAGCTCGTAAATGAGTCTAGAAGTATATGCCACATTTAAGTCGAAACTGAGTCGAGTTTTTGGATGCTAATATATTTATTTGATTTTGTTTTATAGATAAAATGTCAGATGAAAGAATGGATAATGTTGAACAGGAAATGTATACTAGAAGCCGAGAATTTGAAGAAACTGAATCTGCTACACCTAGTGTGAATCCGTTAGATAATCAACCTCCTAACGTAGGAAGAGAAAGAGATGACTCACAACTGTTAAGAGTTATAGCCAATGCATTACAGCGTATAACGGAAACTATACCTGCTACTACATCTGTACCTACTGTTAGACGGGCCCCGATTAAAGAGCTACAGAAATACGGTGCCACGAAATTTTAGGGATTAAAAGGAGTTGATCCGTCCATTGCTGAAAATTGGATGGAAACAACAAAAAGAGTTTTGCAACAATTAGATTGCACCTCCCGAGAGAGCCTGATATGTGCTCTATCACTGTTATAAGGAGAAGCGTATCTCTGGTGGGAATCTGTGGTTAGGCATTTGCCGGATGATCGAGTAACACGGGACTTATTTCAAAAGAATTTTAGAAGAAGTATATTGGGGAATTGTACATCGAAGAAAAAAGCAAGAGTTTTAGTCTTTGAAACAGGGTAATATGTCAAGATCTTGGATTATGAGCGAGAGTTCTCTAGGCGAGCGGGTATGCTTCGAGAATATGTTCCAACCGAGCACGATAGTTGTAAACGATTTCTACGGGATGCGAGATGAAATCAAGATTCAATTGGTAAGTATTAGAATTACTGAACTTGTTGATCTGGTTGAGCGAGCGAAAATGATAGAACAAGTACTGGGTCTGGTTAAAAAGTCAGAAATGGGTAAATCAGCTGGGAAACGTATGGGAACTACCAATTCTAATCCATTATCGAAGAGATTCGGAGAATCAAGAAGTGGTTGGAGATCAAGCTTTCGGTCTGATAGGGGTGACAGAAGTAGAGGAAAATAGATTACTGTCTCCACCGGTAGTGTAAAAGCTCCGCCCCGGGAAAGTAAAAATCCTGAATGTGAGTATTGTGGAAAAAGACATTTGGTGAATGCTGGAAGAAACCAGAGGATGTTTCCGCTGTGGCTGTACTGAACACTTTGTTAAAGATTGTTCGATAACTCAGAGTAGTACACCTGCCATATCTCAAAGATCGGTATCGACTGCCAGAGGTAGAGGAATGTCGAGAGGAGGTTCTATTTCGAGGAGAGGAGGAGTTGGTAGAAGCAGTGATATAGCTACAAAGCAATCTGAAGCCAGAGCTCCAGCTAGAGCTTATGTAGTCAGAACCCGGGAAGAAGGCAATGCTCACGATGTGGTGACAGGTATATTTTTACTGTATTCTGAGCCTATTTTTACTTTGATTGATCCTGGATCTTCACACTCATATATTAATTCAAAATTAGTAGAGTCGGGGAAATTAAAAACAGAAATGTCTAAAGTCTCAATAGAAGTATCAAGTCCATTGGGGCAAACAATATTAGTTAATCAGGTGTGCCCGAGATGCCCGCTAATGATATATGATAAAACTTTTCTGGTGGATTTATTAATAATGCCTTTTGGGGATTTTGATGTTATACTGGGTATGGACTGGTTAGCTGAACATGGGGTAATTTTGGACTGTTATAAAAAGAAATTCAGTGTTCAAACTGAAGATGGTGATAGTGTTGAGGTAAATAGAATTCGTACCTGTGGGTTAGCTCGAATCATATCAGCAATTAATGTTAATAAGTTGCTTCATCAGGGTTGTACGACATATCCGGCATACGTTATTAATTCTGATTCAGTTAGAAGTCAGTTTGATTAGAACTGTATGTGAATTTTCAGATGTATTCCCTAAAAAGTTACCGGGATTGCCACCTGAAAGAGAAGTAGAATTTGCAATTGAAGTATACCCGGGTACAGATTCAGTGTCGATACCTCCATATCATATGTCACCTACTGAATTGAAGGAGTTGAAGGTACAACTGCAAGATTTACTAGAACGAGGTTTTATACGACCTAGTACCTCACTGTGGTGAGCTCCAGTGTTATTTGTTAAAAAAAAAGATGGTTCATGCAATTGTGTATTGATTATTTGCAATTGAACAAGGTGACAATAAAAAATAAATATCCATTACCACGTATTGATGATTTATTTGATCAATTGAAAGGAGCTTCAGTATTTTCAAAAATTGATTTAAGATCAGGCTGCTATTAGCTAAAGGTGAAAGAAAGTGATGTACCGAAAACAATATTTTGTACAAGATATAGTCATTACGAGTTTTTAGTGATGCCATTTGGGTTAACAAATGCTCTAGCTGCTTTTATGGATCTTATGAATCAAATTTTTCAGCTGTACTTGGATCAGTTCGTGGTAGTTTTTATTGATGACATTTTGGTATATTCAAAGTCTGAATCTTAACACGAGCAGCATCTCTAAATTGTTTTGCAAATGTTACGAGAGAAATAGTTGTATGGAAAATTGAGTAAATACAAATTTTGGTTATCAAAGGTGGTATTTCTTGGTCACATTGTATCAGCAGATGGAATTAGAGTGGATCCAAAGAAGATTGAAGCAATCGTCCAGTGGAAGACTCCCAAAAATGTGTCAGAGGTACGTAGTTTTCTTGGATTAGCTAGGTATTATCGAAGGTTTGTGAATGGATTTTCAAAAATAGCTTTACCGATGACAAAATTGTTACAAAGGAATGTTCCAAACATCAGTTTGGAATCCTAGAGTGAAATACTCTTGAATTTAAGTTGAAATTTTGAAAGTTAATAGATTTTTTAATAGGGTTTATGTTGAACAAATGATGGAATTGGGGGTTTATTTGATAGAAATTTTGGTTAGAATTGAATAAAGGATTGAATTGTAAACTAAGCTATAAGTTTTGAGTTTTAGGGATTAAATTGAAACAAATTCAAATTATGAAAATATGTAAAAATTAAATAGTTAGATGTGAGTTTGGCAAGAAATTGAGTAGCAAAAAGGTATTAATTGAGAAAGAAAAATATATAGGTTTAACTAGGATTAAATTGGAATTAAAGTAAAAGTTAGATAAAAAATTCAGCATTTAAATTGTGTTATGCTAATAATTGTGAAATTATTTTAATTGTTCATAGCTAATATCGAACTCAAGCATCGCCCAAAAGGAAAAGGAAAGATCGTCGAGGATTAAAATCAAGAGAATTCAGTTTGTATCACTATAACTCAAGCTTTATAATTAATACGTGTTTAATCTAATATGAATGTGTTGTAAGTATTTTAAGGTAAGTATTTAATGAACTGATAAAATTTGTGATTGGGTATTAAAATTGAGATTGATACTGAACTGAATTATGGGATATTGAATATTCTTTTGAATATCGAATTGAACTGTGAAATTCTTGAATAATGTTATGTATATTGCATTGAACTGTAAAATTTCTAATGAAGCAAATTACTGTATTACTGTGAAAATTTATCAAAATAATAAATTATAATTAATATTGAATCGAAATGGAAATTGTACTACAAAATGATTTAAATACCCTATTAACTAGTCGGGCTAGTCGGATATAGTTGGCATGCCATAGGATATGAAAGAGTACGGGTTTTGCCGACTTCATCGATCGAGGCACTTATGTGCCGACTCACATTATCTTATTATCGTTACTATTACCGATTCGGGCGCTTTGTGTGTCGACATCTTGTTATTATTACCATTACTATTATCAGATCGATTTGTTCCGATGAGGTACTCGTGTACCGTCATTGCTCTTTATCGCTTTTCGACTTCGACCGATGAGGCATTATGTGCCGTACTGGTGTGTTGGTTGGAATCCGTATATCCGCCGAGTCCGAGTCAAGTTAATAGGGACAAATGAAATAAATTTACTGCTAAATTAAATTTGAATGCTATGGCATATGTGAAAGTTGAGAATTGAAATAAATAAATAAGAATGATATATATATAATTGAATGATAGCATAAAAAGATTGAATTATTCATTAAGTGATGATAATTGTAATGTAAAATTATGTGTGATTTAATGTATTTAATTATAAACTGAATTATAGTGATACCACTGAGTATATGCATACTCAGCGTACAGTTGTTTCGGTGCGCAGGTTGTAGAAGTCAAGTACTGAACCAGCATCTAAAGCCAGACCCGACTTCATCAAACTTTTGGTGATGTATATTTTCTTTTGATAATGTGGCATGTACATAGGATATGTATAAAGGTTATTATGTTTTGAATATAAATGGTTAAAAATGTTAGTATTACAAGTTTAAGAGTTATAATGAAAAAGTTTATCCATTTCAATTTAATTAGTACAATGATAAATTTAAATTGATATTATATTGATTAAGTTGATTAGAGGGTATTTAGAATAGAAAGTGAATGTGTGAAATGAATTGGTTGAATTGGTTATGTTTGAAATGGATATGGTTTTAATTGCAGGGGGTTTTATGTAAAAATAAGCAGAAATGCTGTCGAAATTTATAAAAAAAAAATTGGAATACTTAAACGAGTCCCGTTTCACTTAAACATATGTTTTAAACTTTGAGATTTCATTATAGGGATTTAGTAATTAAATTATGCTATGAATGTTATTTTATTTGTGATTTATTCATAAGTTGTCTGATACGTCCGGTAATGCCTCGTAACTTTGTTAAAATGACGGTTCAGGATTAGGGGGTCATCCTTGACGATCCCCGAGCTTGCTGCAGCTTCGATATCTAAAAAAACAATGCAAACACACACAAGGTAAGCTTTCAAAAGCTTAGTAAGCTTGTAAAAAAATCATCAACCGTATGTAAAATATAAAACATCAACACATAAGTAATTATAAATTTTCAATCCATATGTTCATACCAATTCAATGAACTTTACATACATAATATCATCTACCACTTAGGTATCGTACATACCTAAATCTCCCCGTATTTATTCACTTTCATTCTTAACTCTCATTGAATATTTTAAAATTGCCGTAAATTATTCGTACTTTAAACATCCGCATACTTAGTGCTATAAAAGTTAGCTAAAGCTAGAACCATTCCGCACACTTAGTGCTATTAAGGTTAGCCAAAGCTAAGATGATTCCGTACACTTAGTGCCATCTCAATTAAACAAAGCTAAGTTAGTATCGCATACTTAGTGCCTCATATAGTCGAAGCTAGTTTAAATCGTACACTTAGTGCCAAATACTATTGATTCATCATCGTATTAATCCAACCAAACATATATACAATCTATGTATAATCAAGACATCCAAATATACTTAACATCATGTTTTAAGTACGAACTTACCTCGTACTTGAAATTTGTCGACTAGGATCGTTTACTCTATAATCTTTGATTGTCTAAGTGATACGTTTTATATTTATGATTGATCGTACTTAAAAACTAACTATTATCACGATAAAGGCAAGCGTACCTATCAAACAGTAGTATAGTTTATAGCAAGACCGGATGTCGACCCACAAGAACTAAAAGTGCTAGTAGTAACCTTCTTTTTATTATCTAGCCTAAAAATAAGGGGATTTGTTTTATCTAAACTAATTAATTAAACTAAGAATGCACAAAAAGTAAATTGGGGAAAAACTTTTGGGAAAACTGATTGATTTAGACAATACCCAAGGAAGAATCCACCTAGACTTCTCTTGTTATTCGACTTTGAACTAGACAATTTATTCACTTGACTTGATCCATAGAAATCCCAAATTTATATTATTATCTCACTCGAGACTAACAACGTCTAACCCTAGGTTGATTAATTGAAATCTCTTTCTAATTAAAACCCTAGTGTTGCATTAACTCGATCTATGGATTCCCTTATTAGGTTTCACCCTAATCTGGCAAAATTATGTCGCCCTATGTCTAGGGGTGCAATCAACTCCTCTTAATTATGCTAGATCTACTCTTAGACAGGGACTTTTGCTCCTCTGAATAAGCACATCAATACTCGAATTAATATCCTGGAATATTAAAACAAGAATTAAGAACACAAAATTAAGAACAAATCAAGTATTTATCATATAATTCAGAAAATATTAACAAGATCCGTCTTAGGTTTCATCCCCCTTAGGTATTTAGCGGATTTAGTTCATAATTGTAAAAGAAAACATCTTAGAATAATAGTAATAGCAAAACATAAAGAAAACCCAAAAACCCCTGAAGGAAATTAAAGGGAGATCTTCAGTCTTAGAGGAGAATCCAGCTTCTGAGATGGATCAATCGGCTTTCTTCGAGTAATTCCTTGCTTCCTACTCTGTATGTCTTTTAATCCTCCTCTAGGGTGTTTAAATAGGCTTTAGAATGCTTCCAAAACCCTCAAAATTGCCCTTTTTCAAATAGAATTAGACTTGGGCTCGACAGGGACACGGTCGTGTGCCACGCTCGTGTGCAAGTGCTTCAGACCGTGTTAAAGACTGTTAAATAGACACGCCCATGTGGGGTGGCTTAGGCCGTGTTGAATTCTGCTAAAAAGACAAGGGCATGTGGTCTACCCGTGTAAGGAAGTCTAGGCCTTGTTGATTTTCCACGTTGACCCATTTTCTTTGTTTTTGACCCGTTTCTCGCTCTTTTTACTTTCCTATGCTCACCTAAGTATAAGATATGAAATTAAAAGATTAGGAGCATCAAATTCCACAAATTTAATGATGATTCATCCAAAAATGTGCTAAGCATGGGATAAAAATATGTATAAATTACGACTTATCAAATACCCCTACACTTAAGCGTTTGCTTGTCGTCAAGCGAAATCCTCAATTCACAATTAAGAAATCATTTTTCTCAACTTATAATTCCTATCAATGCTATCTCAAAATAATCCATAAGTAATCATACATTGAGAATTCAACTAGAAGAACATTAAAGTTTCAAACATTCCAAGTTGAGCATTTTATCACAAAAAACATAGGTGCCTCCCCTCATCTAAGTAATCACCTTTGATTCAAAATAACACAGAGTTTAACATCCTCACTAAAGATTCACTCAAATCACTCGAGGTTTTTAAGGACAACAAATTTAGCACTCAACAGTCAATATGAAAAGTTATTACCATAGGCTTGCGTGAAAATCAAATCTCCACCATTATATATTGAGATGATACATCAATTAAAAGGTCTTCAGAGGGTTGTAATGTGGCTTTGGTTAGGGGGTGTGGTCACAGGCTGAAAGACAAGGTTAGAATCGAGATTGAATTAAAAAATTACCTGACTAGAAAAATACTAAAACTGACAAATTACATTCATAATTAGAAAACCTAGAATTGACCTTTTCTTTATGGATAACATTGTTTTAACTCAAGCATTACATAATTTCGTAATATGCTAGACGAAAAATCTCAAGTACATCAACTTTTTTTTAAAGAACAAATCAAGTAACATAGAACTTTGCTAACTATCAAAAATAAAACATAGCTAAGCAATTTATTCAAATCAAATCTCGACAAAAATAGGGATCAAATTAATTTAAGGGATTTCAACAAAAATGGGCTATGGGTTAATATTGGGGGTAAATCAATGAATAGCTTGTTAGGCTCAAGGGGGTTCACTAAGGGTTAATTATGAAGGTAGACTTTTATGTGAGTGGGTTAAACCTAAGTGCCTTTATCATCTTGACATATCAAATCAATGGTGTGGTCTTGACATGCATAATCGAAGCAAGTTCTAGAATAACAAATCAATATTGACTTACTCATAGCAACAATAAAAGTGAGCATGAAAGAAATAATATATGCTTTAAAGGCTAAAGATCTCACAAAAATTATGGCTTTTTGATGTTAACCTTGTAAATTTTAACTCCAAGATAATACCTAAACTCGGGGAAATAACCTGAAAATTTTAATACTAAAAAATCAACTTATCATGCTTGATTCTCTAATTACTTAAAGTTTAAACCATCAATGCATAAATACCTATGGTTTAATTCAAGACATATCAATAAAAATCATAAATTAATCAAAATTCATTCTAATAATGATATGAGTGAGTCACGTGAGAATAAGACAAAATTTAAGGATTTTTCTGATAGTGATATAAATAACCCCCCACACTTAAGATGTACATTGTCCTCAATGCATAAAGATTGATTTATTGGAAAATATAGATATAATATCATAAGATAGGGAGAGAAGTGAAACTTCCTAAATGTTAAATAGAATCCTTGAATTGGAGTTATGAAAAGTAATCAGCTACAGCAAGGGTGAGATTGGAGAAGGATACTCCGGTGATGGTAGAGGTTGGGTTCCACAACCACAGTGTCCAGCGAAGAGGTTATCATGGTGGTCGGGCAAGACATGATAGTCGTAGAGGACCTTTTCCAGTGGAGTTGCAAATTCCTAAGTAATAGTGAGCTTTGGAGCTCTTTATAACTGCAATAGAATCAATAACTCTTTAGGAAATATAGAGAAGCATGATTACTCATAAAGAAATGGTCGAAAACATAAATTACTTAATATAAATTGTAAAACCTAAAGATGAAATAAAAATAGTCTTAAAGAGAAGTAAAATTAAAAGTAATTTAAAAAGATAAATAAAGATAAAAGTAAAAATAATAAATAAAAAGTCTTTAAAAATCCTCAACGCCAGATGGTTCGCGAGGTGGTGGTGGCGATGAGATGTGAAGGTGCTGACAAATCTGATGTAGTGTTGCATTAATGTGATCAAAGCGCTGAAAACATTGCTGCTCGAATTGAGTGAGACACTCAGAAATGTCAGAGAGTGAAGCAGCCGCATGAACTGGATGATGAATATGTGGTGGCTGAGATGATGGATCCTCGTGAGGTGGAGGGACATCATCAGTAATGTCCTCTGGGTTCTCCTGCACGGCTGACTGGATGAGGCAGTACTGAGGAGGATCAAATCCACGTCGTCGCTCGATCATCCTCATATGGAGCATACTCGAGATGCCCTGTGGGGACATCTAACTGATGAGGGTGAGGGAGGATGATTGCGCCGCCGTGTTAAGGAGACCGAAGTACCGTGCCAGGTAAGTCACATAAGGGCCGATGGAAATGACCCCCCTTCCTTTGCCGCTCTGTCTGATGGCGAATGGCTAGGGCGATGAAATAAGCGAGGTCAAATATGTGCCCATGCGTTATGCTCCATAAAAAATAGGCGTCGTTAGTGTTGACGACACTGGTACTCTCTCGCCGTCCTGTCAGGGTGTGGGTTAGGATGGCGTGTAAGTATCTCAAGGATGGGGTGAGAGCCACTGCCCTGGAGCGACTAGGGTCATAAGTGGCCGAAGTAGGGACCAGGGCATCCCAGCATTTTGAGGGAGAATAGTGGATGTGGCGATGGAGACTGTTGAGGTTGTTGTCATCGATGAACTCTTCCGTATATATTCCTAATGTGACACCGAACTCAGGCACGCTCAACTGGTGAACTAAACCGTCGAGATGAAACTGGACCGTTTCGGGATCATCGAACTCTGTCATGATAGTTTGGAGGTGAAAGGTCGAGTAGAGTTCTAATGTGAGCTCGAGATGTGTCAGCTCGACGATCTCGGAGAAGAACCCCCGTGGGTTAGTAGTTAGGAGAGCCCGGACCACGTTAACGAGTTGGATCTGTTCTAATGTAGCCCAATCAATACATCGACCCACACCTAGGGGTCACGCCCGTAGTATCTAGACTAGTTCCTCCTAGTTTCCTAATGGGAGTTGGAGGAATGAGTGTCGTATCTCTGAAGTAGGACCCGATGAAGATGTCACTCCTTTTCATTTTTTTGATGCAGGAACTACAGTCTTTTTGCCTCGTGAGTTGGTCATAATGTGCCTGCGAAAACAATCCCAGAATTCAGTTGGAAGAATCAACACGATAGGTAAACGAGTAAGAAAGAACCATCCAAGTTTAGCTTAATCAAGCAACGAAATAAGTAGAATGTGAATGCCTAGTGGAAATCTAAATAAATGATCACTATATATATATAGATATATAAATAATGGTTAAGCAGAATATGACTAAAAGAAGACTATGACCCTAAAAATTAATGCAAAATAATGCTAATGTCTAAGACTAAATGGAGCATAGATATGGAGTGATCAACATTTGAACAAAAGTAAGTTCAACTAAGGAATAATAATCAATAAACAAGTAGTAAAATACGAAATAGATAGTTGTAAAAATCACTTTTACTAGTAAAAATGGAGAAAAAGAGGGGAATCGATGATGGGTTGGTGGTGAGTTGGCGGGGACAACTGCGGCGGCCTGGGGGGTGCTGCTCAGGCCGACCACGGGCGTGGGGGTGGTCGGACGTTAGGGGATTTGGGTGGCGGAGAGAGAGGGGAGAGTGGGGGTGAGAAAAAAAGGGAAAAGAGGAGGAAAGGGAAAGAAAAGGAGAGAGATTTTTATGCGTATGGAAGAAAAGGGAGGAGAAAAGGTAGATTTTGGGGTGATGGTCGAAGCTCAGGTGGCGATGGCGATAGAGAGGGCAGCGGCTAGGGTTAGGGTATTAGGGAAGGGGATGATGAATAGTGGGGGTTTATAGAGATATTGGGGCACACAACCGTAGGGCACGCTCGTCTGCCCTTATTTTCACCCGTGTTTTTTGTGATTTTCAAATTTGGGCGCTTCTGGAATTTGGCCTACGCCTGTGTTCTTTGGGCGTGTTGGTGCACATGGTCGTGTCGCACAGTCGTGTATTACTTCGTTCGCTTCTCCCATGCCCATGTATATATGCGCACGCCCGTGTTATTTTGACAGTTTCGACCACGGGTGGTGGGCACTGGCGTGTCGCACGCCCATGTTATTTTGATAGGATTGCCCACGACCAAGTCGTACGGTTGTGGCAACGTATTGTATCCCCTGTTTTTGAAAAAAATTTGCTCTGCTTTCACATGGCCGTATTGCACGGCCGTGTCCTGCCTGTAGTATGAGCACGGCCTAAGGCACGCCCGTGTGCATGGCCGTGTGGAATTGGAAAACCTGTGTTCAAGGACTCAGTTAGCGATTTAGATGTTAAACATTAAAATTTAAATAAATCAAAACCGTTAGTACTCGGTTACCTCCCAAGAAGCGCTTATTTATAGTCTAAGCTCGATTTTACCTTGTAGGTATATTTAGGGAAGTTCGTGGAGCTTTAGCTCCTCTCTATCGTCTTTAAAATTCTCATCGTTATAAAGTTTGAGACGATGTTCGTTTACCTTGAAAGTGCCTTGTGATGGATGACTTACCTCTACTGTGCCATATGGAAAAATAGATTGAACTACGAAAGGACCTAACCACCGTGATTTAAGCTTTCCAGGAAACAATTTAAGCCTCGAGTTATATAACAGGACAACATCTCCAACTTCAAATTGCTTGCATTGCTTTAAACGAGCATCGTGGCGGTGCTTTGTTGCTTCTTTGTATAGGCATGAGTTCTCATATGCATTGGTTCACCACTCATCTAACTCGTTCAACTACATCAACCTATTTTCACCTGCAAGTTTGGGATCAAATTTTAGAAATTTAATAGCCCAGAATGCCTTGTGTTCTAGCTCGAATGGTAGATGACAACTTTTTCCATAAACAAGTTTGTAAAGTGATGTTCCTATGAGAGTCTTAATAGCAGTTCTATAAGCCCATAAAGCATCATCTACTTTCATCGCCCAATCATTCTTGTTTGATTCTACTGTCTTTTCTAAGATCCGTTTAAGCTCTCGGTTTGCTACTTCGACTTGTCCACTAGTTTGAGGATGGTAAGGGGTGGCTGTTCTGTGGTGAACTTCGTATTTCTTAAGGGTCTTATCGAATTGGGTGTTACAAAAATGAGTACCCTTATCACTGATAATTGCTCTAGGTGTTCAACATCGAGAGAAGAGTTTCTTAAGTAATCGTACTACCACTCTAGCATCATTAGTAGGTAAAGCTTGGCCTTCCACCCTTTGGACATATAATCAATGACTGCTAAGATGTATTTATTACCAAATGAACTAGGAAATGGACCTATGAAATCGATACCCCAAACGTCAAATATTTCACATGAAAGCATATATCTTTGAGGCATTTCATCACGTTTGGAGATATTACTTGTTTGTTGGCATTTGTCACAGGAAGTAACATACCTGTTGGCGTCTTTGAATAGCGTGGGCCAATAAAAACCTGATTCAAGCGTTTTATGTGCGGTCTTAGTTCCACTATAGTGTCCTCCAGTCGGTCCTGAGTGGCAATGTTCCAAGATCTTCAATGCTTCTAACCTTGTAACGCATCTCCTAATGACTTGATCTGTACATATATGGAAAAGAAAAGGGTTTTCCCAAAAGTAGTTTTTCACATCATTAAAGAATCGCTTCTTTTGTTGATGTGTCAACCCTTTTGGGATAATGTTAATGGCTAAAAAATTCGTAATATCTGCAACCCAAGGTAACTCAGTATCAGATATAGCAAAGAATTGTTCTTCAGGGAATGAATCATTTATTTAAACTTCATCTAGCTCTTTGGTATTTGAGTTTTCAAGCCTGAAAAGATGATTAGCCGCGAGATTTTTAGCTCATTTCTTATCCTAAATCTCCAAGTCAAATTCCTGCAATAACAGAATCCTTCGAATGAGTTGAGGTTTTGCATCAGTCTTAGTTAAAAGGTAGCGAAGGGCAGAATGGTCAGTATAAATGACAACTCTAGACAATATTAGATATGGCCTAAATTTATCGAATGCAACAACCACAGCTAGCAACTCTTTCTCCGTGGTGGTGTAGTTTTCTTGTGCGTCTATCAAAGTTTTGCTAGCATAATAGATAGGTTGAAAATGCTTGTCTCTTCACTGTCCCAAAACTACACCTACTACAAAATCACTCGCATCACACATTAGTTCGAAAGGTAAATTCCAATCATGTGCAATTATAATTGGAGCAATAATCAATTTATCCTTTAAAGTATTAAATGCTTCTAAAAATTCCTGATCGAATTTAAAGGGCACATCTTTTTCTAGTAATTTAGTCAAAGGCTTAGCTATTTTAGAAAAGTCTTTAATAAATCTTCTATAAAACCTAGCATGTCCTAAAAAGCTTATATTATCCTTGATCAAACTAGGGGAGGTAATTTTTCGATGGTTTCAATTTTAGATTTATCAACCTCAATCCCTTTACTAGAAATTTTATGTCCTAATACAATACCTTCTTGAACCATAAAGTGACATTTTTCCCAGTTAAGCACAAGGTTCGTTTCCTCACATCTTATTAAAACTCATTTTAAATTTTTAAGGCAAAGATGGAAAGAGTTACCGAATACCAAGAAATCATCCATAAATACCTCCAAGATGTCTTCTACAAGTTCGTCAAAAATGACCATCATGCAGCGCTGAAAAGTAACAGGAGCATTACATAATCCAGAAGGCATTCTATGATAAGCATACGTACCATATGGACATGCAAATGTTGTCTTTTCTTGATCTTCAGGAGCTATTGGGATTTGAAAATAACCAGAGAGTCCGTCTAGAAAGTAGTAGTACATGTGCCCTGATAATCTTTCCAACATTTGGTCAATGAATGGCAGGGGAAAGTGATCTTTTCTCGTGGCATCATTCAACTTCTTGTAGTCAATACAAACTCTCCAACCTGTGACTATTCTTGTCGAGATTAATTCATTCTTCTCGTTGGCTACAACAGTCATGCCTCCTTTCTTAGGAACAACCTGCACTGGACTTACCCAAGAATTGTCAGAAATAGGATAAATAATTCCAGCATCTAGAAGTTTAATTACCTCAGCTTTAACAATTTCTTTCATGTTGGGGTTTAGACATCTTTGAGCTTGCACACATGGCTTATATTCATCTTCCATTAAAATTTTGTGGGTGCAAAAAGAAAGGCTGATCCCTTTAATGTCAGAAATTTTCCAAGCTATGGCCCTTTTATGTTCTCTTAATACTTGGAGTAATTCCTCTTTCTCCTTGGGTTGCAAATTAGAAGCAATAATCACTGGTAAAGTGGAATTATTTCCAAGGAATGCATATTCCAAGTGATTTGGAAATTGTTTAAGTTCCAGTTTGGGAGGTTCTTCAATAGAGGGTTTTTGCTTAAGTTCATCGTTTACCTTAATACCCTCATATTCTACTTGTCTTGATAGGGGTTCATTGGAGTTCAGTTCAATTCTTACCTTACCTATCTTAGAATCATCATCATCTACCTCCTCTCATTGGACAAGACACAGTTCCAACGTGTCCTTATGTATGATTTCCTGAAAAGAAACTTGAGTAACATGATCAATAGAGCCAATAAAAGAGAATAAGTCATCCTGCTCCCTAGAAAATTTCATGGCATCATAGATTTTAAAAATAATCTCTTCGTCACCTACTCTAAGCATAAGTTTACCATCTCCCACATCAATAACAGCCCTAGTAGTGGCTAAAAATGGATGACCTAAGATTAAAGGCACTTTAACATCCTCATCCATGTCAAGCACAATGAAATCAAAAGGGAATATAAATTTATCTACTTTTACAAGTACGTCCTCTATGATACCCCTAGGATATTTAATAGATCTATCAGCTAATTGAATACTCATCCTAGTGGGTTTAGGTTCCCCAGGACCAAGATGTTTAAACATTTTATATGGCATCAAATTAATGCTAGCGCCTAAATTAACTAGTGCCTTTTCAACATTCAAACTACCAATTAAACAGGGAATAGTGAAACTTCCTGGGTCTTTCAGTTTGGTTGGCAGTTTATTTTGGAGTATGGCCGAGCACTCTTCGTTGAGTTCCATTGTAGATAAGTCCTAAAACTTCCTTTTATTTGTTAGAAGCTCCTTTAAAAATTTTGCATATGTAAGCATATTCAAAATAGCTTCAACAAAAGGTAAGTTGATATGTAATTGATTAAAAAGTTCAAGAAATTTACCGAATTGTGCATCTATGTGATCTTTCTTCAACTTTGCTGGATATGGGACTGGTGGTTTATATTCCTTTGGCACTAGTTTGTCATTATTTTCGGGTTTTACCTCCTCTCCTTCGTTTCTGTCAGCTTCTTGTGGTGGCTTCTTTTCAGATTCAGCTAACACTTTCCTACTCCTTAGTGTAACTGCTTTCACGTGCTCTTTTGGATTGGGTTCGATGTTACTAGGTAGGCTTCCTGGTGGTCTCTCTGAAATCATCTTAGCCAGCTGTCCAATTTGATTCTTGAGCCCCTGTATTGATGCTTGCTGATTTTTTAGTGCAATTTCAGTGTTCTGAAAATGGGTTTCTACTACTGAAATAAATTTTGTCATCATCTCCTCAAGGTTCAGCTTTTTCTCTTACTGGTAAGATTGTTGTTGGAAGCCTGAAGGGGGTGGTGGTCTTTGATTTCCTTGGCCTCCCCATGAGAAATTTGGGTGGTTCCTCCAACCTGCATTGTAAGTGTTACTATAAGGATTATTTTGAGGTCTAGAGTTGTTACCCATATAATTCAATTGTTCGTTCTCCATGTTGTAGCCATAGGCTGAATATTCTGGATTGCTCATTCCATCACCACTTGCATCGCATTGCATTACTAGATGTACCTGCGTGGAACCAAGTAAACCATCAATCTTTTCATTCAAGAGTTCTACCTGATTTGACAGCATAGTAACTGAGTCGACGTTATAAACGTCTGCTGCTTTGGTCAGTTTAGTCCTCATGACTTGCCACTGATAATTATTCAGGGACATCTCGTCAATAAATTCGTAAGCCTCTTCAAGTGTTTTGTTGTTCAAAGTTCCACCGGTGGCTGTGTCGATAAGTTGCCTTGTTGAGGGGTTCACACCATTGTAAAACGTCGATAAGTTGCCTTGATTTGTTCTTAATTATGTGTCTTAATGCTTGAGTTAATATTTCGGGTATTAATTCATGATTTAATGTGCTTATGCGAGGAGGAATAGACCCTACCTAAGAGTAGATCTGGCATGATTAAGCGGAGTTGATCGAACGCCTAGAGATAGGGTTACGAGACTTTGCCGAATTAGGGTGAAACCTAATTTGGGAGTCCATAGATCGATTTACTGCTTCCCTAGGGGTTTTAATTAGAAAGAGATTTCAATTAATTCAACTGAGGGTTAGGCATTATTAGTCTTGAAAGAGATAATAACATAGGTTAGGGAGTCTCGCGGATCAAGTCAAGTGAATAAATCGTCTGGTTCAAAGTCAGATAACAAGTGAAATCTAGGTGGATTCCTCCTTCGGTGTCGTCTTTATCAATTGCTTCTCTTCAAGTTTTTTTCCAAACTTTCTCTTCGCTTTAATTAAATTTGTTAATTAGTTTATTTCATTAGTTTAGTAAACAACCCCTCTTTATTTCTAGGTTAAATAATAAAAAGATAGTTATTACTAGTACTTTTGGTTCCCTTGGGTACGATATATCGGTCTTGCCATTACTATGCTATTGTTCGATAGGTGCGTTTGCCTTTTCGTCGTGATAATAGTTAGTCTAGGTTTGATCTTTATTATAAATATTTATTACTTGTTACAAATCACGCGATCAAGTTTTTGGCGCCGTTACCGGGGAACTGAAATATTAGGAACACTTAATTTTTATTACTTTAGCCATTTATTTTCCTTGCAATTTAACATTATTTTTTATTTTATTTTACTAACTTTCTTCTTCTTTCCCCTGGCAGGTTCTTGTAGTGTATGACTAGAAGAAACCCGTCAGGACCGTTGCTTTTTGATGAGGAAATTGATCGTACAGCTCGTAAAAATCAACGAGAAATCAGGCGCAGCTTAAGATACACAGAAGAAGAGCAAGAGGACGATATCTTAACTACTACTGAAGAGATGGCTGAAAATCAGGACAATCCGCTAACGCCAGCCATACCCGCTGAATTAGCAAATCAGAATCTTGCTCCTCGTAGTATGTATGATTATGCTAAACCTAATTTTACAGGAACTGAGTCAAGTATAGTTATACCTGCTGTTGCTACTAACAATTTTGAACTGAAACCTAACACGATTCAGATGATACAGTAATTTGTTCAGTTTGATGGTTTGCAGGATGAGAACCCCAACACGCACTTGGCAAATTTCCTAGAACTGTGCGATAATTTCAAAATTAATGGCGTTTTTGATGATGTCGTTTGCCTTCGGTTATTCCCTTTTTCACTAAGGAATAAAGCTAAACAGTGGTTAAACTCACTACCACGAGGATCCATTACCACTTGGGAGCAAATGACTGAAAAATTTCTATTAAAATATTTTCCACCGGCAAAAATAGCTAAGTTGCGTAATGATATTTCTTCTTTTGTGGAGATGGACTTAGAGACACTTTACGATGCATGGGAGAGATTCAAGGACCTTTTGCGAAGGTGCCCACATCATGGATTACCACTATGGCTGCAAGTTCAAACGTTCTACAATGGTGTGAATCCCTTGACAAGACAAATGATTGACGCAGCTGCTGGTGGGACCATCAATAACAAGACACCTGAAGAGGCTTCTGAATTTATTGAGGAGATGTCACTGAATAACTATCAGTGGCAAGTCATGAGGACTATGCCAACAAAAATAGCAGGCGTTTATAACGTCGATTCAATCACTATGTTGACAAATCAAGTAGAAGTTCTAAATAAGAAAATTGATGGTTTACTTGGTTCTACGCAGGTACATCCACCGATGAGGTGTGATTCAAGTGGAGGAGGTGTGCATACAGAATAACCACCATTCAATCCTACAACCGCAGAGGAACAAGTCAACTATATAGGTAACAATAATTTTAGATCTCAGAATAACCCCTACAGTAACACTTACAATGCAGGCTGGAAGAACCACCCAAATTTCTCTTGCGGTGGTCAAGGAAATCAAAGGCCACAGAATCCTCAGGGTTTTCGACAACCACCTTATCAATTGGAGAAGAAGTCGAACCTTAAAGAGATGCTATCCAAATTCATCTCGGTGTCAGAAACCCATTTCCAAAATACTGAGACAGCACTTAAGAATCAACAAGCATCGATTCAAGGACTCAAAACTCAGATAGGCCAGCTATCAAAGCTAATCTCTGAACGACCATAAGGGAGCCTACCCAGTAATACTAAACCTAATCCAAGGGAACACCTCAACACAATCATTACTTAAAACAAGGAAGAATTTATTGCACCTGAACCAGAACCGAGGCAAAAAACAATGGTAAGCAAAGGTAGAAGTGAGGTAAGTTATAACAAAATAGTAAATGAAGAATATAGACCTCGTGTCCCACACCCTAACGTGGCAAGGAAAGACAGAACAGAAGAACAATTTGGTAAGTTCGCCAAACTCTTAAAGAAATTACATATTAACTTACCTTTTATTGAAGTTCTTTCGCAGATGCCCAACTTAGCAAAATTCTTAAAAGAACTTCTGGCCAATAAAAGAAAATTAGACGCTACATCACATGTAGAGCTCAATGCAGTCTGCTCAGCTATTCTAAAGAATAAGCTACCTAACAAATTGAAAGATCCAGGGAGTTTTACAATTCCTTGCTTAATTGGTAGTTTATCAGTGAGTAATGCTTTAGCTGATTTAGGGGCAAGTATAAATGTTATGCCTTATAAAATGTTTAAAAGACTAGGTATCGGTAAACCCAAAGCTTTATTTTGATAAGAATGATAGAAGGAACGAAGACTACGAACTCCTCAAACCATTATGATAAATCAACAGAGAGGTAAATCGAGCTGAGACTATAAACAAGCGCTTCTCGAGAGGCAACCCGAGTACTAACATATTTTGATTTCTTATTTCTAACACCATAAATAATTAAATTTTTAGAATTGCACAATCTTTCAGAACACACGGCTACCCACATGGGCGTGCCTAAAGCCATGGCAAAACAGGGGAAGCAACACGACCGTGCGATACGACCTTGTGAAAATAGGGCAAAGATTTACCCAAAACACGGGATGCAATAAATCCCCACGACCGTGCGACATGGCCGTGGGTGAGGTTGATAGATGACCACAGGCGTGGGAATGGAAAAACACGGGCGTGCTAGGGGCAAGGCTCGA
The DNA here is from genome assembly GCA_025698475.1 of Gossypium anomalum. Classification (NCBI taxonomy): domain Eukaryota; kingdom Viridiplantae; phylum Streptophyta; class Magnoliopsida; order Malvales; family Malvaceae; genus Gossypium; species Gossypium anomalum. The sequence goes on along the minus strand of CM046967.1, from coordinate 7,922,640 downwards.
TTCTGTTTCTCTAACATGGGCGTGTGACACATTCGTGTCATTAAACCATGGACAACAATCCACGGGCGTGGGAGAAGCGAACGAAGCTATGCATGGCTGTGCAATACGGCCGTGTTTGACACACGCCCAAGACACACAAGCGTGTGATAGCAGCCGGGCACAACCTAACTTGCAAAATTCGAAACACACGGGCTCAGCCTCAAAGTACACGGGCGTGGTGATAGGCCGTGTGCCCCTCCCCTATATAAACAAACCACTGTTCATCTTCTCCCCTCTTTCAAAACCCTAGCCGAAATTTACCCTCTCCCAACCCCTAATCCTTATTCCGTCCACCATTTCCTAAATTTTTGCTTACCCAACCCTCAAACCACCATCAAATTCACTTCACATGCGTTCATCTCCATTTTTCCCTCCCTTTACCCTCTATTTTTCCACCACATGGTTTCATCTCTGCGTCACACGCCCATGCACCGCCTTCCAACAACTTTGGTTTATTTTCTCAACCTTATTTTTCCAATTTGTGTTACTATATTAGTATTCTACATATTTTGCATAGATATTGTTACTATTACAAAGATGTTTAGATAAGTTAGGAATTTGCTTTGGAATCTTCTCTATTAGAATTGTTTAAACTACTAAATAGCATATACTAATTTTAGGTATATTGTTTAAATACTGATGTCTTTTGGATTCTATCAATACTCATGTGTCTTCAGGTACATTATGTCATCACCAAGAAGCAAGAAGGCCATGGTCCCTTCCTCAAAAAGACGTAGGGGACCGGGTTCTTCCTCAGTACGCGCTACAGCCAAAGTTCGGCACCCGTTCCTTAAATTTTTGCAAGCTTCGCAGGAGGAGCTATTTCAGATATTAAGTGCATGACCCATCACCACAGGTCACTGCATTGATTGGGAATCGACCACGGCCTAAAGTAATCACACACGGGCGTGTCCCTGTCGAACCCGAGTATAGTCCTATTCAAAAAAGGCCATTCTTGAGGGCTTTTAGGCATTCTAAAGCCTATTTAAACACCCTAGAGGAGGATTAAAGGCGGACAGAGAGTAGGAAGCAAGGAATTACTCGAAGGAAGTCGATTGATCCATCTCAGAAGCCGGATTCACCTCTAAGACTGAAGATCTCCTTACAATTTCCTTCAAGGGTTTTTGGGTTTTCTTTATGTTTTGCTATTATTCTTCTGAGATGTTTTCTTTTATAGTTATGATCTAAATCCCCTAAATACCTAAGGGGGATGAAACCTAAGACAGATCTTGTTAATATTTTTTGAACTGTATGATAAATACTTGATTTGTTTTTAATTATAACTTTAACTCTTGTTTGAATATTTCGGGATATTGATTCAAGTATTGATGTGCTTATTCGGAGGATGAATAGTCCCTGTCTAATAGTAGATCATTCATAATTAAGTGGAGTTGCATGCAATCCTAAAGATAAGGCGACATAAATCTGTCGGATTAGAGTCAAATCTAATAAGGGAATCCATAGATCGAGTTAATGCAAAACTAGGGGTTTTAATTAGAAAGAGATTTCAATTAATCAACCTAGGGTTAGACGTTATTAGTCTTGAATAGGGATAATAACATAACTTAGGGATTTTTACGAATCAAGTCAAGTGAATAAATCGTCTAGTTCAGAATCAATTAACAAGAGAAGTCTAGGTGGATTCTTCCTTAAGTGTTGTCTAAATCAATTAGTTTTCCCAAAAGTATTTCCCCAATTTATTTTCTATGCATTCTTAGAATAGTTAATTAGTTAGACAAAACAACCTTCATTATTCTTAGGCTAGATAATGAAAAGAAAGGTAATACTAGTACTTTTAGTTCCTTTGGGTTCGACATCCGGTCTTGCTAAAACTATACTACTGTTTGATAGGTGCACTTGCCTTCATCGTGATAATGGTTAGTTCAAGGACGATCAATTATAAATTTTAAAACTTATTGCGAGTGACAATCAAGTTTTTGGCATCGTTGCTGGGGAACTAAGATATTAGGAACACTAGATTTTTATGACTTTAGCCATTATTTTCTTATTTTATTTAATTTTGTTTTATTTTTAGTTTATTAAATTTTCTTTTATTTTCTTCTAACAGGTTTTCATAGTTTATGACTAGAAGAAACCCGTCAGGACCATTACTCTTTGATAGTGAGATTGAAAGTACAGCTCGTAGAAACTGAAGAGAAATTAGGAGAAGCTTACAATACATAGAGGAAGGGCAAGAGGACAATATTCCAACTACAACCGAGGAGATGGCTAATAATCAGAATAATCTGCTACCTCCTGCGATTGCTATTGACCTAGTAAATCAGAATCCTACTCCTCGTACTATGTATGATTATGCTAAACCTACTTTAGCAGGAACTAAATCGGCAAATAATTTTGAACTGAAACCTAACACAATTCAAATGATACAACAGTTTGTTAAGTTTGATGGTTTGCCGGACGAAAACCCAAATACTCATTTAGTAAATTTTCTGGAACTTTACGACACATTCAAGATCAATGGCATTTCTGACGATGCCATTCGCCTTCGGCTATTTCCCTTTTCACTAAGGAATAAAGCTAAACAGTGGTTGAACTCGTTACCATGAGGATCAATCACTACTTGGGAACAAATGACCGAAAAGTTCTTCTTGGGAACAAATGACCGAAAAGTTCTTACTTAAATATTTTCCACCTATTAAAACAGTTAAACTAAGGAATGATATTTCTTCTTTTGTGCAGATAGATTTAGAAACACTTTACGATGCATGGGAGAGATACAAGAACCTACTACGAAGGTGCCCTCACCATTGGTTACCTCTTTGGCTGCAAGTTCAAACATTTTATAATGGTGTAAACCCCTCCACCAGACAGATAATTGATGCAGCTGCCAGTGGAACCATAAACAACAAAACACCTGAAGAGGCTTACGAATTTATTGAAGAGATGTCACTGAATAACTATCAGTGGCAAGTCATGAGGACTAAGCCAACTAAAATAGCAGGCATTTATAACGTTGATGCAGTTAATAAGTTATCAAATCAGGTGTAACTTCTAAATAAAAATATTGATGGTTTACTTGGTTCTACGCAGGTACATCTGATAAACCGTAATTTATACATATTTATAACCCATGCTTAACGCATTTTATGAATGATTTCTCCTTAGATTTGGTGAATTCGATGCTCCTAATGCCTTAATTTCATGTTTTATTCTCAGGTAAGCGTAGGAGAGCGAAAGGAAAGAGAAACGGGCCAAAAATGGAGAAAATGGGCCAAAGCACAAAATCAACACGGCCTGAACCTCCTCACACAGGTAAATCACACGGCCGTGTCAATTTGGTAGAATTGAAGCACGACTTATACGGGTATAACACACGCCCGTGTACCTCGAACACGACCTGAAGTTATCATACATGGGCGTGTCACACGAGCGTGTCCCTGTCGAGCCCAAGTTGAGTCCAATTCAGAAAAGGCCACTTTTGAGGGTTCTTAGGCATTCCAAAGCCTATAAATACACCCTAAAAGAGGAAGAAATAGGAGACGGAGAATAAGGCGTAAGGAATTACTCCAAGAAAGCCAATTGATCCATCTCAGAAGCCGGATCCACTATCAAGACTGAAGATCTCTCCCTAATTTCCCCTTCAGGAGTTTTGGGTTTTCTTTATGTTTTGTATTTATTATTATTCTGAGATGTTGTCTTGTTTAGTTATGAACTAAACCCCTAAATACCTAAGGGGAATGAAACCTATGACAAAACCTTGTTATTATTTCTGAATCGTACGATAAATATTTGACTTGTATTTAGTTATGTGTTCTTAATTCTTGTTTTGGTATTTCAGGATATCACTTCGAGTTACTACTCTTAGTTGGAGGAGGAATAGACCCTGACTAAGAGTAACTTTATCATAATTAAGCGGAGTTGATTGCGTACCTAGAGATAGGGTGACAAGATTTTACCGGATTAGGGTGAAACCTAATAAGGGAATCCATAGATCAAGTTAATGCAACCTTAGGGTGTTAATTAGAGAAAAGTCTCAGTTATTCAAACTAGGGATTAGACGTTGTTAGTCTCGAGAGGGATAATAATATACATTAGGGATTTCTACGGAATAAGTTAAATGAATAAATCGTCCGGTTCGGAGCCAGAATAACAAGTATAAGTCTAGGTGGATTTTTCCTTAGGTATCGTCTCAATCAATCGCTTTCCCCTAAAGTAATTTCCCAATTCTATTTTCTACAAGTTCTTAGTTTAACTAGTTAGCTATAACAAACCTCTTTTCTTTGGCTAGATAATAAGAAGACAGTCATTACTAGTACTCCTAGTCCTTTGGGTTCGACAATCTGGTCTTGCTAAAGCTATACTACTGTTTGATAGGTACACTTGCCTACGTCGTGATAATAGTTAGTTTCAAGAACGATTCATTATAAATTTAAAAAACTTATCACGGGAAGATCACGATCAAGTTTTTGGTGCCGTTGCCGGGGAATAAGATATTAGGAACACTCAATTTTTATTACTTTAGCCATTTATTTTCTTGCAATTTAACTTTAATTTTTATTTTATTAATTTTCTTTCTCTTTTTCCTGGCAGGTTCTTGTAGTTTATGACTAGAAGAAACTCGCAGACCATCGCTTTTTTGACCGGGAAATTGATCGTGACAAACTCATAGAAAGCGACGAGAAATCAAAGCGACTTAAGATACACAGAGGAAGAGAAAGAGGATGATATCTCAACTATAACTGAGGAGATGGCTGAAAATCAAGACAATCCGCTACTTCCAGCCATACCCGCTGAATTAGCAAATCAAAATCCTGCTCCTTGTACTATGTATGATTATGCTAAACCTAATTTTACAGGAACTGAGTCAAGTATAGTTAGGTCTGCTATTGCTGCAAATAATTTTGAACTGAAACCTAAAATGATTCAGATGATACAACAATTTTTTCAGTTTGATGGTTTGCAAGATGAGAACCCCAACACTCACTTGGTGAATTTCCAAGAACTGTGCGACACTTTCAAAATTAATGGTGTTTCTGATGATTCCATTCACCTTCGGTTATTCCCTTTTTCTATAAGGAACAAAGCTAAATAGTGGTTGAACTCACTACCACGAGGGTTCATTACCACTTGGGAACAAATGACCGAAAAATTTTTGTTAAAATATTTTCCACCAGCAAAAATAGCTATGTTGTGTAATGATATATCTTCTTTTGTGTAGATGGACTTAGAAACACTCTACGATGCATGGGAAAGATACAAGGACCTTTTGCGAAGGTGCCCACACCATGGGTTACCTCTATGGCTACAAGTTCAAACGTTCTACAACGGTGTGAACCCTTCGACAAGACAAATAATTGATGCAGCTACTGGTGGAACCATCAATAACAAAACACCTGAAGAGGCTTCTGAATTTATTGAAGAGATGTCACTGAATAACTATTAGTGGCAAGTCATGAGGACTAAGCCAACAAAAATAGCAGGCGTTTATAACATCAATTCGGTTACTATGCTGTCAAATCAGGTAGAACTTCTGAATAAGAAAATTGATGGTTTACTTGGTTCTACACGGGTACACCTAGTGATGAGGTGTGATCCAAGTGGAGGAGGTGTGCATACAGAATACCCACCATTCAATCCTACAACCGAAGAGGAACAAGTCAACTATATGGGTAATAATAATTTTAGATCTCAAAATAACCCATATAGTAATACTTATAATGCAGGTTGGAAGAACCACCCAAATTTCTCTTGGGGTGGTCAAGGAAATCAAAGGCCACAAAATCCTCAAAGTTTTCAACAGCCACCTTATCAACAGAAAAAGAAACTGAACCTTGAAGAGATGCCATCCAAATTCATCTCTGTGTTAGAAACTCATTTCTAGAATACTGAAACAACATTTAAAAATCAACAAGTATCAATCTAGGGGCTCGAGACCCAGATAGGTTAGTTGTCCAAGCTAATATCCAAACGACCACAAGGTAGCCTACCAAGCAATACTGAACCAAACCTAAGGGAACAGCTCAACGCGATTAATGTTCAAGCAGGATGCATTGAGCCTGAGCCAGAATCAAGGCAAGAAAATATGGCAAGCAAAGGTGATGGTGAGGTAAATCATAGTAAAATGGTGAATGCAGAATACAATCCTCGTGTGCCATATCCTAATGCAACAAGGAAAGATCGCTCAGATGAACAATTCAGTAAATTCCTTAAACTTTTGAAAAAATTACATATTAACTTACCATTTATTGAAGCTCTGTCACAGATGCCAAATGCAATGAACTTTTTAAGAGAGCTTCTAGCAAACAGGCGGAAGTTGGACGAAGCATCGCATGTGGAGCTAAACGCAGTTTGCTCAGCTATTCTACAGAATAAGCTACCCAACAAATTGAAAGATCCAGGGAGTTTTACAATTCCTTGCTTAATTGGTAGTTTGGATGTGAATCGTGCATTAGCTGATTTAGGGGCAAGTATGAACGTCATGCCTTACAAAATGTTTAAACAACTAGGTCTTAGGAAACTCAAACAAACTAGGATGAGCATTCAACTGGCAGATAAAACTATAAGATTTCCTAGGGGTATTATTGAAGATGTATTAGTGAAAATAGATAAGTTCATATTTCCCGTAGACTTCATTGTTTTAGACATAGAAGAGGATAACAACACCCCTTTGATTTTCGGGAGGCCCTTTTTAGCAACTGCTAAAACAATTATTGATGTTGGCATAGGTGAGCTCACCCTTCGTGTAGGAGACGAGACGATCACCTTCAAGCTCATAATTCTAGCAACACATCAAAAATTTAAGGTAATTGTCAACACCAGTCTACTAAAACTGACGATATGACACAACCTACTTTGCAGAAATTAAGTTTTGAAAGAAGTTCACAAGCCATGTTCCAGCAACAACATAGGAATCATTCATGAAGAACGAAGGCTACAGATAGAGGAGCTAGATGAATGGTGAACCCATAGAACACGCGATAAACCAAAACTATGTCAGAATGAGCTCGATACCTCCCTAAATTTACTTAGGGTTGGAGATAAAGTCTTACTAGATGCCGCAGACCCTCACATTATCACTACCAACCCAAACGAAGAAACCTCTCTTACAGTACTTCGTATTTTTCCATTCGGAACAGTAGAGGTCAGCCATCCCAAGTTCGGCACTTTTAAGGTAAACAATACCCGACTAAAGTTTATTCTGATAAGATTGATAGCAGGAATGAGGAGTACGAACTCCTTAAACCACCATGACCATTCAGTGAAGAGGTAAGTCGAGCTTAGACTACAAACAAGCGCTTCTTAGGAGGCAACCCGAGCACTAATTGTTCTAACTTCTTTAAATTTTAGTGTTTAACAACTGTTATACTAACGGAGCTCTTGAAAATAGGTTTACCACAGGGACACAACCAAGCACATGGGCATGTGTAAGACCATGTGGAAACAGGGCAAAAATTTTCCCAAAACACGGGCTACGATAAATAGCTATGGCCGTGTGAACAGGCCATGGACAGACCTGTCCAATTGACACAGGTGAGCGACATGCCCATACCTATCACCCGTGGTTGACACTGCCAAAACAGCATGGGCGTGCACATAGGTACACGGGCATGGGAGAAGCAAGCCACATCACACACGGCCGTGCATTACGAATATAAAGCCACACGGCCAAGACACACGGGCTTGTCGTCAAGCCGTGTGACGAACTCTCAACTCACGACAAACACGGGCTAGACACAAACCACACGGGCGTGTGAGACGGTCGTGCCAATAATAAAATCTGACTATTTCCCTTATTTTTATTATTATTCTTAGTTCCTTTTAATTGATTCACGTATTCTTAAAATGCGGCTCACCTTTATGATTATGATCAGGTTATTTCTTCCTCCGAATCAGGCCTTATCTCCAGTTCTATTGTCAATTCTCGCTTTCGCCAAACTAGGACATTCATTCAATACTCAGGAAGTTTCAATTCTCTCCCTATCTTATGATCTTATATTTTCTTATATATTTATCCTTGTACATTGAGGGGAATGTACATCTTAAGTGTAGGGGGTAATCATTCCATTATCTGAAAATCCCTGAATATTGCTTTGTTCTCTTATAAATCTCTCATATCATGTTTAAGATGAATTTTGATTGACTGATAATTTTGATTGATATATCTTGAATTAAAACATAGGCATTCATGCACTGATGGTTAAACTTTAAGACGATAGAAAATTAAGCATGATAAGTTGATTTTTAAGAATTTAAAATTTTAGGTTGTTTCCCCAAATTTAGGTATTATCTTGAATTGAATCCCACAGATTTAAATATATAAAAAGCCATAATTTTTGTGAGATTTTTGAGCCTTTTGAGGATCTATTAATTCTTTCATGCTCACTTTTATTATTGCTTTGAGTGTGCCAATATTGAATTGTTATTCTAGAACTTGCCTGATTATGCATGTCGAGACCACACCATTTGATTTGATATATCAAGATGATAGAGGCACATAGAATTAACCCACTTATGCCGTGAAAAGCCTACCTCCACGATTAACACTTAGTAAACTCGTCGAGCCTAACAAGCCATTCCTTGTACTACCCTCAATATTAACCCTTAACCCATTATTGTTAAAATCCCCTAAATTAATTTGATGCTTATTTTTTTCGAGAGTTGATTTGAATAAATTGCTTAACTAGGTCTTGTTTTTAACAGTTAATTTATGATTATTTGACTTGTTCTAAAAAAAACCACGTATACATATTAGTAGTTATCTTTTGCTTGTAAGTTTCATTTTATAGTCAAAGAAGAAAGATTTGTTGTACACAAGTGATGATTAAATATTTTTCTAGTTAAGTAATTTTTCAAGTCAATCTCGATTCTAACCCTTTCTTTCAGCTTGTGACCACACCCCCTAACTAAGCCTCGTTACAACCCTTTAAGGACTTTTGGATTGATGTGTCATCTCGGTTTATAGTGGTGGAGATTTGATTTTTATGCAAGCCTATGGCAATAACGTTTCATATTGACTAATGAGTGCTAATTTCATTGTCCTTAAACACTTCGAGTGATTTGAGTGAATCTTTAGTGAGGATGTTAAACTCTATAAGGTTCCAAATCAATGATAACTACTTAGAGGAGGGGAGATACCTAAGTTTTTCATGATTAAAATACTCAATTCAGAATGTTTAAAGCTCTAATGTTCTTTTAGTTGAATTCTCAATGTATGATTACTTATGAGATGGTTTAAGATAATATTGATAGGAATTATAAGTTGAGAAAAAGGAAATTTTAATTGTGATTCGAGGATTTTGCTTGAGGACAAGCAAACGCTTAAGTGTGGGGGTATTTGATAAACTGTAATTTATACATATTTATAACCCATGGTTAACGCATTTTATGAATGATTTCTCCTTATATTTGGTGAATTCGATGCTCCTAATGCCTTAATCTCATGTTTTATTCTTAGGTAAGCTTAGGAGAGCGAAAGGAATGAGAAACGGGGCCAAAAACGGAGAAAATGGGCCAAAGCATGAAATCAACACGGCCTGGACCTCCTTACACGGGCAGATCACACGGTCGTGTCAATTTGGCATAATTGAAGCACGACTCACACGGGTATAACACACGCCCGTGTACCTCGAACACTGCCTGAAGTTATCGCACACGGGCGTGTCACACGGGTATGTCCCTGCTGAGCCCAAGTTGAGACCAATTGAGAAAAGACCACTTTTGAGGGTTCTTAGGCATTCCAAAGCCTATAAATACACCCTAAAAGAGGAAGAAAGGGGAGACGAAGAATAAGGAGTAAGGAATTACTCCAAGGAAGTTGATTGATCCATCTCAGAAGCCGAATCCACTATCAAGACTGAAGATCTCTCCTCAATTTCCCCTTCAGGAGTTTTGAGTTTTCTTTATGTTTTGTATTTATTATTATTCTGAGATGTTTTCTTGTTTAGTTATGAACTAAACCGCTAAATACCTAAGGGGGATGAAACCTATGATGAAACCTTGTTATTATTTCTGAATCGTATGATAAATATTTGACTTGTTCTTAATTATGTGTTCTTAATTCTTGTTTTGGTATTTCAAGATATCACTTCAAGTTACTACTCTTAGTTGGAGGAGGAATAGACCCTGACTAAGAGTAACTTTGTCATAATTAAGCAGGGTTGATTGCACGCCTAGAGATAGGGAGACAAGATTTTGCCGAATTAGGGTGAAACCTAATAAGGGAATCCATAGATAGAGTTAATGCAACCTTGGGGTGTTAATTAGAGAAAAGTCTCAGTTATTCAACCTAGGGATTAGACGTTGTTAGTCTCGAGAGGGATAATAATATGCATTAGGGATTTCTACAGAACAAGTTAAATGAATAAATCGTCCGGTTCGGAGCCAGAATAACAAGTATAAGTCTAGGTGGATTTTTCCTTAGGTATCGTCTCAATCAATCGCTTTCCCCAAAAGTAATTTCCCAATTCTATTTTCTGCAAGTTCTTAGTTTAATTAGTTAAAACAAACCTCTTTTCTTTGGCTAGATAATAAGAAGACTGTAACACCCCTAACCCGTACCCGTCACCGGAGGGATTAAGAAGTATTACAAAACAAGCACGGAATTTCATTTAACACTATAGAATAATTCCTAAGTTCAATTCATATAAAAAACATTTAAAACACTAATCGAATATCAACCACACATACACATTAACTATATGAAATACGCATAGTAACTTAACAAGCCATTTTCGCATGGCTATACGAATATACAATACCAAAAAAATACTTAATTAACAACAAAAGTCAGTCCTATACATGCCATTAACAAAGTTCAGCTACAAGAGTACCGAAAGGGCTTAGATAGTGTGGATGACTTTGACTTTGAAACTCCCGAGAACGATAGCTAACGAACAGGATCTATAAAACAAGGAATCAAGGCAACAAAGTGAGAATAATGATGCTTAGTAAGTCTTAAGTAATTCAAACAGATAAAAACTTGACATGTAAATCAACATTACGAAATACTAAACTCGAAATAAACTTTATACCACTTGCCCGAAAATACATATATATATGCTAACACAAAGAAATTTACAACCTAAACCTCGATCATCAACATGGATTATATAATTAATTTAATCGTATACTTTCATATAATAAAAGACATCATCCGAAATGGTTATTCTCATATTCGTAGATTCAGTATTCATTCATACATATATCTATACACACATATGCATATTCCATTCCTTGTTAATGATACTTCAATCTAAAGATTGGTTCACTTATGTGTACTGAAATACGCACTGATTTTCATCTTTGTATAATACATAATTAATAGCAGTTACCTCGTGCATTCAATTCATAACCTTACTCGAATTACCGACGTTAAGTCTGTTAGGTTAAAACCCGAGTCTAGTCACTAGCACAAAGCCTTCGGGACTTTAAGCCTGGATATAATTCTAGCACATAGCCTGCGGACACAAGTGCGGATATAATTCCAAACACATAGCTCATGGACACAAGTCCGGATATATTACTGCAAGATATAGCTGCGGACCCCATGTCCGGATATATATATATATATTAAATATCATGAATACCTAATTATGTTTAAACACATCTCATTCAACCTATCACTTTAGTAGTCATTTACTACATTCAGATATAAGCTCAACTTTCACATCATCATTCACATTTCGGCTCAAGAGTTATACTTAATATCACAACTTCATTTCACAATTCAAGCTTAAACCCGAAATGACCATTATTCTATAAATCATATGTATGCACTATTTATTATACAACTATGTTCAAGTACAAACCAAGATCGCAATTCACTTAACACACTCTTATAAAAAAAACATTATCAATTACATACTAAAGGAGATTACTCAAAACTTACCTCAGGTATAATTGAATAGTTACGGGTAGGCTACTCGATTGCTTTCTCTTTCCCTTTATCTGATTTAGTTCCTCTTTGCTCTTGAGCTTCAAAATTAAACAATTGAATTTGTTTAATTACCTACTCAACTTTAATTCTTTAATAATCACATTTGATAATCATATAACTTCCATACATGTTAAGTTTATAAAATGTACTATGACTCGATATCATGCCTATTATTTACACGAATTTATCTATATATAATATATATATATATATATATATGTTTAACTGAATGTCTCTATGTCACAAGGTACTTACCTAAGGCATATATTTATATACCTATGTGTGACTAACACAATTTAATCAATTACTCATTTTTATGCACAACCACGTATACACACATATATATATAATCATAACATGCCTTAATATCTCATATACCACATTCGGCCCTAACCACTCAAATTTAGCTTTCATATACAAATTTAATTTCATGATCAAATGTAGCAATTTGCACATTGGTTCCATCTATGCTAAACAATGACTGAATATACATTTCGAAGAAATAACTTACTTAATATATAACTCACATTACCAAGTACATATAACCTTAATGACGAATGTATGTCACTCCAATTCCTATGACCTAGCCATTTACTCCTTTTTAGCCGGATATCCATAAAACATCTAGTTCACATACACAAACACAATCTCTTAAGGCTTATTATATTTTCAAGTACAAATCAAATTTATATAACCGAATATACTTATATATTTAGCTCATCAACCGATGTTTAATCATGTTTTTCCCTAATACAATTGTATTCGGCAATGACCACAACCATTTAACCAACTTTAAAACAAACCATAACATTTTAAATTTATTTTTATTCCTCCCCCTTTTTGACCGAATGTACATACCAAATAAAACTCAACTAAACAACATTTTTCTTTCCAAAAAACACATACACACATACGGCAATTTCAAATCATACTTTTCAACCATGAATTCTACTTATTTAGTCATCATTCAAGCCATTTAACATCTAACTAACATCTTCCCAAAAACTTATCAAAATAATATCAATTTAGCACTTGCCGAATGAACACTTGTTCATTAATTCATGAATTTAAACCATGGGTTATCTATGTTATGTATTCATCCATCTAATTTCATAATCAATTACAAATAAAAATTGCATTACATACCTTCAAATGGAGACAACCATGGCCGAATGCCTTGGCTTATTCTTCACCATTTTTTTCTTTCCCAAATTCGGCAATCAAGAAAGAAAATGAACATCTATTTTTTTTTATCATCTTTTATTGTTTTACTAATTCATTTAATTCAAAAATAAATCTATTACCTATTATAATATTTAAATAAAACATATATTATACATCAACCATCATTTATGGCCGGCCATTAAACAAAATTGGTCCAATTGACATGCAAATCCCTCATGTTAACATTTCATGCATTATTTGACACTTTAAAAATTTACCTATCACACTTTCAAGTTTTATCACATGAGTCCTATCTTATAAATTTTACATACAAATGACAAAATCAAAGCATGAAACTTTCACACATGCATTTGCACATATAATAAACATAGAATTTAACAGTTAATTATTTTTATGACTCAGTTTTGTGGTCCCGAAACCACTTTCTGACAAGGGTCAAATTAGGGCTGTCACAAAGATAGTCATTACTAGTACTCCTAGTCCTTTCGGTTCGACAATCCGATCTTGCTAAAGCTATACTACTGTTCGATAGGTACACTTGCCTACGTCGTGATAATAGTTAGTTTCAAGAACGATTCATTATAAATTTATAAAACTTATCAGGGGAAGATCACGATCAACATCCAATGATGAGGTGTGATTCAAGTGGAGGAGGCATACATACAGAATATCAGCCCTTCAATCCAACAACTGAGGAAGAACAAGTCCACTATATGGGTAATAATAACTCTAGACCACAAAATAACCCATACAGTAATACTTATAATGTAGGTTGGAGGAACCACCCAAATTTCTCATGGGGTGGTCAAGGAAATCAAAGGCCACAAAATCCTTCGAGTTTTCAACAACCACCTTATCAACAGGAAAGGAAACCGAACCTTGAGGAGATGCTAACAAAATTCATCTTGGTGTCAAAAACTCGTTTCAAGAATTTCGAGACAGCACTTAAAAATCAACAAGCGTCGATCCAAGGGCTCGAAACTCAGATAGGCCAGCTATCCAAATTAATTTCTGAACGACCACAAGGTAGCTTGCCAAGTAATACTGAACCTAACCCAAGGGAACAGCTTAACGCGATTAACGTTAGAAATAAGGAAGGGTTAGTTGTATATGAACTAGAACCAAAGCAAGAAACTGTGGTAAGCAAAGGTAAAGGTGAGGTAGGCCACAATGAGCAGAAATCAGTAAGTGTAGAATATAAACCTCGTGTGCCATACCCCAATGCGACAAGGAAAGACCGCTCAGACGAACAATTTGATAAATTTCTTAAACACCACGGCCCAAGAATCATCCCTTACACTCATTGGCCAGATGTTTCCACAAGGCATCTCGAGCATGCTTAGCATGAGGATGATCGAGAAGTACCGAGGAACCTACCCTCCTCAATATCGTCTCGCCCAATCTACCGAGGAGGAGGCTCTAGAGGACATTATTGATGATGTCCCTCCACAGCACGAGGACCAACCATTTCAGCCACCACGACCCCATTGTCCAGTTCATGTGGCGGCTTCATATGCTGGCATCTCTGAGCGCCTTACTCGATTCGAGCAGTAGTGTTTTCAATGATTTGACAACATTGATGCTACTCTCCAACAGATTTGTTAGCATTTCCACATTTCATCACCACCATCACCTCGCAAACCATCCAGCGATGATGATGTTTAATTTTCCTTTATTTTTATTTTTATTTTTTATTTTATTTTATGTTCTGTTGCACTTTTAACTTTTAATTGTTATTTTCTTTTTGATACTATTTCATATTTATGTTTTATAAATTAATTTTAATCTCGTCTATTCCTTTATGAGTAATTATTCTTCCTAGTATCCCCTAAAAAGTTCTTGATTTTCTCACAGTTATAAAGAGCTCCAAAGCTCACAATCACTTAGGAACTCCAAACTCCATTGGAAAAGGCTCTCCACAACTTCCATGTCCTACTCAATCACAAGATATAATATTCTTTTGGCGCAGCATTTGTGGAACCCAACCTCTACCACCACCGGAGTATCCTCCTGCACTCTACATAACTCCAAACTAGGGAATTCATTCATTTACAACTAAGGAAGTTTCAATTCTCTCCCTATCTTATGATTTTATATTTTTTTATATATCTATCTTTGTACATTAAGGGCAATATACATCTTAAGTGTGGGGAGGTAATCATTTCATTATCAGAAAAATCCTTGAATGTTGTCTTGTTCTCTTGTAAATCTCTTATATCATGTTTAGAATGAATTTTGATTGACTTATGATTTTTATTGATATATCTTGAATTAAAACGTAGGCATTCATGCATTGATTATTTAAACTTTAAGACATTAGAAAATTAAGCATGCTAAGTTGATTTTTAAGAATTTAAATTTAGGTTGTTTCCCCAAGTTTAGGTATTATCTTGAATTGAAATCCACAAGTTTAAACATCAAAAAGCCATAATTTTTGTGAGATTGTTGAGCCTTTAAGAGCATCTATTATTTCTTTCATGCTCACTTTTATTATTACTTTGAGTATGTCAATATCGAATTGTTATTCTAGAACTTGCTTGATTATGCATGTCAAGACCACACCATTTGATTTGATATGTCAAGATGATAGAGACACTTAGGATTAACCCACTCATGCCATGAAAAGCCTACCTCCACGATTAACCCTTAGTAAACCCCTTTAAGCCTAACAAGCCATTCCTTGTATTACCCTTAATATTCCCTTAATATTAACCCTTCACCCATTATTGTTGAAATCCCTTAAATTAATTTGATCCCTATTTTTGTCAAGATATGATTTGAATAATTTGTTTAGCTATGTCTTGTTCTTAGTAGTTAATATTTGACTTGTTCTTAAAAAAAATATTATACATATTAGTAGTAGAAATCTTCTAAGTTCAAGTGTTTAAATTCCTTATTCTGAGAAGAAGCTCTACTGTACGCAAGTGATGATTAAATATTTTTCTAGCTAAGTAATTTTTCAACTCAATCTCGATTCTATCCTTTTCCTTCAGCTTGTGACCACACCCCCTAACCAAGCCTCGTTACAACCCTCTACCCTCTAAAGACCTTTTGATTGATGTATCATATCAATTTATAGTGGTGGAGATTTGATTTTCATGCAAGCCTATGGTAATAACTTTTCATATTGACTGATGAGTGTTGATTTCATTGTCCTTAAAACACTTCGAGTGATTTGAGTGAACCTTTAAGTGAGGATGTTAAACTCTATGAGATTTTGAATCGATGGTAACTACTTAGATGAGGGGAGATGCCTAAGTTTTTCGTGATTAAAAACTCAACTTGGAATGTTTGAAGCTTTAATGTTCTTTTAGTTAAATTCTCAATGTATGATTACTTATGAATTAAGTTTGAGATATTATTGATAGGAATTATAAGTTGAGAAAAAGGAATTCTTAATTATGAATTGAGGATTTTGCTTGAGGACAAGCAAACGCTTAAGTGTGGGGGTATTTGATAAACCATAATTTATACATATTTTTATCCCTCGGTTAACACGTTTATGAATGATTTCTCCTTAGATTTGGTGAATATGATGCTCCTAATCCTTTAATTTCATGTTTTATACTTAGGTGAGCATAGGAAGATGAAAAGAACGAGAAACGGGCCAAAAACAGAGAAAACGGGCCGACAGGGGAAAACAACACGGCCTGGACTTCCTCACACGGGCAGAACACACGCCTGTGCCAATTTAACGGCTCGACCATGGCCTGAAGTAATCATACACGGGCGTGTCCTTGCCGAGCCCTAGCTAAGTTCTATTTGGAAAAGGGCAAGTCTGAGGGCTCTTAGGCATTCTAAAGCCTATTTAAAGAACCTAGAGGAAGACTAAAGGGGAGACGAAGAGTAGAGAGTAAGGAATTACTCCCAGGACACCGATTGATCCATCTCGGAAGCTAGATTCATCATCAAGACGGAAGATCTCTACTCAATTTCCCTTCAAGAGTTTTGGGTTTTCTTTATGTTTTGTATTCTTTATTCTTCTGAGATGTTTTCTTATTTAGTTATAAACTAAAACCCCTAAATACCTAAGGGGGATGAAACCTAAGATGAATCTTGTTATTATTTTCTGAATTGTATGATAAATATTTGACTTGTTCTTAATTATGTGTTCTTAATTCTTGTTTTGGTATTTCAGGATATCGATTCAAGTTAACGCTCTTAGTTGGAGGATGAATAGTCCCTGGCTAAGAGTAACTTTGTCATAATTAAGTGGAGTTGATTGCGCACCTAGAGATAGGGTAACAATATTTTACCGAATTAGGGTGCAACCTAATAAGGGGATCCATAGATCGAGTTAATGCAACCCTAGGTGTTAATTAGAGAAAAGTCTCGATTATTCAACCTAAGGATTAGACGTTATTAGTCTTGAATAGGGATAATAACATAACTTAGGGATTTCTACGGAACAAGTTAAATGAATAAATCGTCCGATTTGGAGCCAAAATAACAAGTAAAGTCTAGGTAGATTTTTCCTTAGGTATTGTCCTAAATCAATCATTTTTCCCAAAAGTAATTCCCCAATTCTATTTTCTGCAACTTCTTAGTTTAGTTAATTAGTTAGCTACAACAAACCCATTTATTCATAGGCTAGATAATAAAAAGATGGTCATTAGTAGTACTTTTAGTCCTTTGGGTTCGACAATCCGGTATTGCTAAAGCTATACTACTGTTCAATAGGTACACTTGCCTACATCATGATAATAGTTAATTTCAAGAACAATTAATTATAAATTTATAAAACTTATCACGAAAAATCACGATCATGCATGTATAACATAAGCTCTGGTGAGTGCTCGTGCCTCAGATCTCACAGTCGACTCTCTTGCAGTACCTCGATTATTACTCACATTTTCGGTCTTTTTGGGCGGTCTTCCTCTAGCAATCGTATTACTTGTTTTCACTAGTTGTTCTCTTTCAGCTGTGAACTTCTCTAAACAATCATAGAGAAAATGATCTAAATATCCACATTTAAAACAAGCTCCGCTCACTAATTGGCATTCACCATAATGTCGCTTATTGCAATGTTTACATTCAGATGCAGCATTTCTAACACTTCCTGCACTGGCCACAAATGTTGCCTGAGCTTTTGAACCTAATTGTCTCGTATTTTTGTCTTTGATAGAAATTCCCGCAGAAGCTGTAGAACGAGGGTGATATTCATTAAATTTCTTTGATGCTGAATGATGTGATTTACCCGTAAATATTTTTCTAAACTCTCTAGACTTAGAATCAGCTTTTCTTTTCTCTTTACACAGATCTTCGGCCTTACAGGCTTGATCAAATAAAACAACAAACTCTTTTAGCTCAAGAATTCCCACCAATATTTTGATTTCTTCATTTAATCCATCCTCGAATCGTTTAGACATTATAGCTTCAGATGATACACATTCACAGGCATATTTGCTGAGTTGTACAAACTCTCATTCATATTCTATAACTGACATACAGCCCTGCTTCAATTCAAGAAATTCTTTTATCTTCTAGTCGATGAATCTTTGGCTAATGTATTTCTTTCTAAATTCAACTTGGAAGAAATCCCAAGTGACTCATTCTAGTGAAACTACGGATATTAAAGTATTCCACCACTGATATGCAGTATCTCTTAACAACGATACTACACACTTCATAAACTCATCGGGTGTGCAAGACAATTCATCGAATACCCGAATCGTGTTCTCAAGACAAAATTTAGCTTTTTTAGGATCATCATTAGCAGTATCTCTAAATTCCCCAGCCCCGTGTTTCCGTATTCTATCAACAGGTGGCTTATTCAATCACAAAGGATCAATACCCTGAGGAACTACTGGAATTGGTTGGGGAGCAGGTGGAGGTGGAGGTTGTCGAGCAGCCGGATTAGTTTGGAAATACTCAGAGAACCATTCATTCATCATCTGGAAGAAGGATTCTTTAGCCTCTCCTCTATGACTACTTGCTACTGGTCTAGGTTTAGAAGGAGCTGCCCTTTGAATAGGAGCGGGTGCATTACTCTCTACTTCATCATCTATCACTTGATTTGGATCCATTTGCTATATGAAAACACATTTAGAAGTCAGGAGTCATCACACTATCACAGATTATAAATATGGCATGTATAGCTAGACTCATATACACTACGGTAGTCCTAGAATTGACTAAATCATAGCTCTGATACCACTAAATGTAATGCCCCTAACCCGTAACCATCGCCGGAATAGGTTAAGAGGCATTACCAGACTTATCATTCAGTTCAGAACAATTACAAACCAATTATCAACTCGTTACAATAAAAATCATTCATTCTCATTCAATATGAACTTAAATTCGAGCATACTATACTTAAAACATGCATTCGGGACCAAATCAGTAATATATAAAGTTTCAAAAACCTAGAAAAATTTTTAACTTTTAAAATGTCACATGCCCGTGTGAACAGGCCATATGCGTCACACGATCTCAGACACACTTGTGTGTCCAGGCCGTGGCCAAACAGGGTATACATACTGACTTGATCACACGGCCAGACGACACACCCGTGTGTCCAGCCCGTACTCCTATCACACGCCTGTGTCCAGGCCGTGTGCTAGACCGTGCCAAAAATAGGGGTATTCTGTTTGTGACGTTAGCATACCAATTAAGGTCACACGGTCAGGGCACACGCCCGTGTGTGAACCCGTGTAGTACACATGGCCAATAGACAAGCCCGTGTGTCTGAGCCGTATGAAAACTGTAGGGTATACTGACTTCAATTTTTAAGGTACCCCAGGGGACACACGGCCATGTAGCGTGACCGTGTGTCACACACGACTGAGACACACACCAGTGTCTCTGCCCGTGTGGACAAAAATTGGCCATTTGAATAGCCAAATTTGCCACCCTAAAACATAAACATATATATTCCAATATGTCCACATTTAAGCAATTCAATTTGCAACCAAATGAACCAATTCAATACACGTTATAAGCCCTATCCAACCTTACTATTTACAAGTCCATATACCTATATAACAGCATATGCAATTCATCCAATTACCAACCATGAATCAAGACTATCTTTGCATTATTCCATACTAACCTTATCATACCCAAAACATACCATATTCAAGCACATATATACAACCAAAACATAGTGCCAAATAAGCCAAATCACATGGCTTAACTTATATACATCAATTCATACACAAAATAGAATTCCAAACCTTAACTTTTAATAACCAACCATCCTATACATGCCATATTTACTTAAGTTCATAAGTTCAAAATACCAAACGAAAATCTGGATAGTGTGACATGTAACTCTGACTTTTCGAAAACGAGCGAGCTAACAAACTTCTATAAGACATAGAAACAGAAATAGAGTAAGCTTCTAATCTTAGTAAGCATTTATAATACAGAATTAAACTTACCATTCAAAGTAATCAAATGCAATAAGAATATGCCAACAATTCAATATAACCATCACCTAACCACACATAACCATCATATGTTAGTCATTTAACTAATTCACAAATCGTAACTTGTTCATATAACATCATTTAAGCTTGTTAAATCTACTAGAACTTCAATGGATATTCGAGTGAACAATGTTAAAGCCAGTAAGTTTTTCATGAGCTGATAACAGTAAGCTCTTTCGAGCTGAATCAGTAAGCTCCAATGAGCTGAAATAGTAAGCTCATACGAGCTATGGTAAGTCCGTAAAAAATGCAGGAGCTCGACCATTTGGTAATTCCAGTAACATATCACTTGTATCCAATATTTTTCTTGTTAACTCACGATCGTACTTTTACCGTTGAACCATTTGGAACACTACTGGACATTCTATAAACCTCAAACTTGGGGTAAGGTGCCAATGCTATGTCCCAAACATCGTCTTACACTGGCTCACATCTCAAGTCGATGCCATGTCCCAGACATGGTCTTACACTGACTATCATCATCGAGAACGAAGCGTGTCCCAAACACATATTACACTAGCACTCGTCTCAATGCTGATGCCATGTCCCAGACATGGTCTTACACTAGCTCTCATAATATGGCTGACGCATGTCCCAGACATGGTCTTACACTGGCTCTCATAATGCGGCCGACGCATGTCCCAGACATGTCTTACACTAGCGCATACAAGTGACCCAAATGTCACGGCTTGAATATCCGACTTGTTTCCTAGTATTCCAATGGGAATTCTACCATCTCATTGTCTTTATGCATTCTCAATTCACAATCAAGCAATTCATGCTATATCCATTCAATGACAATTTAAACACATATATTATCAATGTAGTTGTAACAGTCAAATTTTGACCCTAGTCGGAACAGTGTTTTCGACATCACAAATTCAAGTTAGAATAATATTTTAATATTATTTTCTGTGCCTATTATAAGTGAATTGACATGTGTGAAAGTCTCGTGTGAAAATCTAATTGTTTGTGTGCTTAATTTGTAAAAATGACCTAATCGCGTAAAAGGTGAAAGCTGTGTGCTAGTTATTAAAAGTGCCTATTTGGCTTGGCTTTGTAAATAAGAGGTCCTTATGATGCTAATAGACCATTTTTATGATTAAAAGACATAGATAGTCATGAGATAGTTGAATTTATAAATGTTTTTATGTAAGGGTAAAATGGTCAAATATTTAATAAACTAATATATGATAAAAGAAAACATGAAAAAATAGGCATTATATGCTTTGTTCTTGTTGAAAATCAAAGGAAAAATAAAGATAAAGGGTTCTAGGGTTCAGCTAGTTGAAGCTTAATTCGGGTATGTTTTTACTTCGATTTTTGATAATTTCTACGTTTCTGTGATCGTTGCTTAGTGTACTACAAAGCCCATGTCTTAATTTCTGATTTTGGTGATGATTTTGAAATATGCCATTGATGAATACATGAGTTTTGTGTTATTATATGGTGAAATATGAGAGCCTGATGTTGGGTTTACATGTTTTGTCTTTGGATTTTTGATGAATTTGAGCAATTTGGGCTAAATTGTAAAAGTATTATTTTGAGGGACTAAAATGTGAAATAAATGAAATGTGTGGTCTAGCATGAGTACTAGGAGATTTCGGGTAAGCTTGTGTATATACAAATTATGTGTATTTTCTGATTTTGTAAAATAAGGACTAAAATGTCGAAATGTGAAAATGTGAGCTTACTGAGCTATTTATAGCTTACTTTGTGTTATTTCTGCCTGTTTACAGTTATCGTAGCTACTGAAGGCTCGGGATAGTCGAGGATTGTCACCACACCGTCAAACTCTTTTTGGTACTTTTGGAAAATGTAAACATTTGAAGTATGGCATGTATAGGCTAGAATGTCTAAGTTTGTAAGCTTGATGTATATATTTATTATGCCATAAGAGTTGGCTAGCAAATAGTATGTTTGTGTTAAGTTTTGGAATGGCTTTGAGTGAGTTATTGAATGATGATGATATAGTTGTATTGGCTGAAAATTGTTGTATGAATGTTGCTTACTTATGCTTGTAGGATTAGACCCTTAAAGGGTGGCAAATTGGCTTAGACCAAGCCTACATTGTGCCACACGGCCAGGGAACATGGGCGTGCCTTGTGGCCGTGTGAAAAAGTCAGTAGCTAGCTAAGTTATACACAGTCATGGCACATGGCCGTGTCTGTTAGTCGTGTTAAAAAGCCAATATAGGACCTATTTTTGGCACGGTTGGACCACATGGACGTGTCTTTTTCCCGTGTGAGTCACACGGCCTAATCACACGGGCATGTAACTTTGTCAGTTTTGAAAAGTTTGTTTAATTTCTGTAAATTCTGAATGGGTCCAGTTTAGTCCCGATCCCCTCCTTAATGTTTGTTGTTGGTCTCGTAGACCATCTTAATGGATGAATTGTGGATGAATGCAAATGTATTAATGTTGTATGATATTTGTGAATCTGTGTTGTTCTAAAATGCTTTGCCTGTCTAGTGACGCCCCTTACCTATTTCGGTGACGGTTACGGGATAGGGATGTTGCATTTTATTGGTATCAGAGCTATGGTTTAGTCGATTCTAGGACTAACGTAGCGTGTGTGAGTCTAGTTATACATGCCATATGTCTGAACTGTGATAGTGTGATGCATCCTGACATTGAAATGTGCTTTTATATAGTAATGGATCCCAATAGAGCTGTAGCTGACGATGTTGAGAGTAATGCGCCTGCTCCCGCGCAAGGGACAGTGTAAGATGATTCTCGACTGGCTACGAGTAGTCGTGATAGGGAGGCTAAGCAAGCCTTCTATCAGATGTTGAATGATTGGTTCACCCAATATATTAAAACCAATCCAGCTGTTCAACAACCTCCACCCCCAGTTAATCCTTTTCAAATTCCTGTTATGCCCACGGTGAGTCTAGTTCAGCTAAGTAGACCACTTGTTGATACGATTAGAAAGTATGGGGCTGAAGAGTTTCGAGCTACAACGAATGATGATACTGAAAGAGCCAAATTCTGGTTAGAGAATACGATACAAGTGTTTGATGAAATGTATCTGAATCCTGACGAGTGTGTGAAATGTGTCGTTTCACTTCTGAGAGATACGGCGTATCATTGGTGGAAAACTTTAATATCAGTGGTTCTAAGTGAACGGGTTACATGGGATTTCTTCCAAGCTGAATTTTGGAAGAAATACATTACTCAGAGATTCATTGATCAGAAACGAAAAGAGTTTCTTGAGCTTAAATAGGGTCGTATGTCTGTTATCGAATACGAATGGGAATTTGTGAGATTCAGCCAGTACGCTCGAGAATGTGTATCAAATGAAGCAATAATGTGTAAAAGATTTGAGGATGGACTAAATGAAGATATTCGTCTGCTAGTCAGGATTTTAGAGATTAAAAAAATGGTGGTGCTCGTTGAGCGAGCTTGTAAGGCTGAAGAATTAAGTAAAGAGAAAAGAAAGGCTGATTTTGAAGCTAGAGAGGTACGAAAGAGATCATTGGACAAATCATTTTAGTCAAGATCCAAAAAGTTTAGAGATGATAGCAATCGTTCAAAGACCAGTGCGAGATATCTGAACAGAGATCGTGTTAAATTGCAATTGAAGTACAAATCTTCAGCCACGTCTATTGCTAGTGTTGATAATGCAAAGAATGAAAAGCCTGAATATGAACAATGTGGAAGACGACACTTTGGTGAATGCTGGGGAAAAGGTAATAATCGAGCTTGTTATAGTTTTGGTTCGAGAAACCATTTTATTAAAGATTGCCTAGATTTATCTGAAAAAGATAATGTTCAGAATCCGAGACAGAGTGGTAATGTTTCTCGTGGTAGACCTCTCAGAAATTTGGGAAATGTAAGTGGTAGTCAAACAGGAACGAAAGACACAACTGTTAGATCTGATGCTCGTGCACTTGCTAGAGCATATGTTATCCGAGTTCGTGAGGAAGCTTCATCTCCAGATGTGATTACTAGTACTTTCACTCTTTATGATACTTCTGTGATTGCATTGATAGACCCTGGATCAACACATTTTTATATCTGTATGAACTTATTGAACAATAAGACTTTGCCTGTAGAGTCTACTGAATTTGTGGTTAGAGTTTTGAACCCGTTAGGCAGATGTGTTTTAGTTGATAAAGTTTACAAGAATTGTCTGTTAATGATTCGAGATATTTGTTTTCTTGCTAATCTGATGCTACTGCCTTTTGACGAATTTGATATAATTCTGGGAATGGATTGGTTAACTTTGCATGATGCTATTGTGAATTGCAAACGAAAAGTTATTGACTTGAGATGTAAGAATAATGAAATAACTCGAATTGAGTCTAGTGATCTGAATGGTCTACCAGCTGTAATATTTGTAATGAAAGCACGTAATCATGTGAAGAAAGGTTGTGAAGCCTATTTAGCTTATGAGTTAGACTCGAAAGTGGATGATAAGAAAATTGAATCAGTGCCTGTTGTCTATGAATTTTCTGAAGTGTTTCCTGAAGAACTACCTGGTTTGCCTCCGATTTGGGAAGTCGAATTTGGTATTGAATTGGTACCTGGTACTACTCTGATACCGATAGCTCCGTACATAATGGCTCCAACTGAACTAAAAGAATTGAAATCTCAGTTGCAAGAATTGACAGATAGGGGATTTGCTAGACCAAGTTTTTCACCATGGGGTGCTCCTGTTCTATTTGTGAAAAAGAAAGATGGCACAATGAGAATGTGTATTAATTACCGCCAACTTAACAAAGTGACCATAAAGAACAAATACCCTCTGCCCAGGATCGATGACTTATTCGATCAGTTGAAAGGTGCTACTGTGTTTTCAAAGATAGATTTGAGATCGGGTTACTATATCGATTCATGAGTAAAGGACTCGACATACCAAAATCGCTTTTAACGAGGTACGGGTATTATAATTCTTAGTAATGCCTTTTGGATTAACGAATGCACTTGTTATCTTTATGGATTTGATGAATAGAATTTTCAGACCGTATTTAGATCAATTTGTTGTTATGTTTATTGATGACATATTGATTTATTCACGTAATGAATTTGAACATGCCGAGCATTTGAGAATAGTGTTACAGACATTGTGAGATAAACAGTTCTATGCTAAGTTCAGTAAATGCGAATTTTGGTTGCGAGAAGTTGGTTTTCTGGGCCATATTGTGTCAGCCTCTGGAATCCGAGTTGATCTGAGCAAAATTTCAGCTATTATGGATTGGAAACCTCCGAGAAATGTATCTGAAGTCCGTAGTTTTCTGGGACTTGCTGGTTACTATTGAAGGTTTGTAAAAGGTTTCTCGATGATTGCGACTCCATTAACGAAATTGTTTCAAAAAGATGTAAAATTTGAATGGTCTGAAAAATGTCAGAATAGTTTTGATCAATTGAAAGCTTTGTTGACTGAAGCTTCTGTATTAGTATAACCTGAATCGGGAAAAGAATTTGTTGTGTATAGTAATGCTTCGTTGATTGGTCTGGGATGTGTTCTGATGCAAGAAGGTAAAGTTATTGCTTATGCTTCGAGACAGCTGAAGCCACATGAAAAGAACTATCTAACACACGATCTTGAGTTGGCTGCTATTGTGTTTGCCTTGAAAATCTGGCGTCACTACCTGTTTGGGAAGAAATGTCACGTGTTTTTCGATCATAAAAGTCTAAAGTATTTAATGACGCAAAAAGATTTGAATATGCGATAGAAAATATGGTTAGAACTATTAAAAGACTACGAGCTAGTTAGTGATTATCATCCGGGCAAAGCAAATGTTGTTGCTGATGCTTTAAGTCGAAAATCATTGTTTACGTTGCGTATAATGAACACTTATTTGAATCTGTCTGATGATGGTTCAGTTTTGGCAGAACTGAAAGCAAAACCTTTGTTTATATAACAGATCTATGAAGCTCAGAAGTCTGACAATGAATTGATAGCAAAATGAACTCTGTGTTTATCTGAATTCCGGGTTGATGTTAATAATTGCTTGAGATTCAGAAATAGACTCTGTGTTCTGAGAAATCCAGAGTTAATTCAGTTGATTTTGAGTGACGCTCACAGTAGTAGATTTTCTATACATCCGAGGAGTACGAAAATGTATAACGACTTGAAGCAACTATACTGGTGGCCAGGAATGAAAAGAGATATTTCTGATTTTGTTTCCAAATAATTGATTTGTCAGCAAGTTAAAGCTGAACATCACTGCCGTCAGGTCTATTGCAATTGATTATGATTCTAGAATGGAAATGGGATCGAGTGACTATCGATTTTATTTCGGGTTTGCCCCTCTCTCTAAAAAATAAAGATTCAATCTGGGTTGTAGTTGACAGATTAATGAAATCAGCTCACTTTATTCCGTTACGATCTGACTTCTCACTTGATAAGTTAGCTGAGCTTTATATTTCTGATATTGTAAGACTGCATGGTGTACCATTGTCGATTGTGTCAGACAGAGATCCGAGATTTACATCATGATTCTGGAAGAGTTTGAAAGATGCTCTAGGTAATAAATTGCATTTCAGTACTGCTTTTCATCCGCAAACAGATGGTCAATCTGAGCGGATTATTCAGATACTCGAGGATATGTTGAGATGTTGCATCCTTGAGTTTGAATGTACGTGGGAACAATATTTACCCTTGATTGAATTCACTTATAATAATTGTTTTCAGTCGAGTATTAAAATGGCACCGTATGAAGCATTATATGGTAGAAAGTGTAGAACTCCATTATACTGGTCTGAGCTCAGTGAGAATAAGATTTACGGTGTTGATCTGATAAAAGAAATAGAACAAAAAGTAAAAATAATCCGAGATAGTCTGAAAGTTGCCTCTGATCGACAGAAGTCTTATGCAGATTTGAAACAAAAGAATATTTAATATGAGATCAGTGATAAAGTATTTCTAAAAGTATCTCCGTGGAAGAAACTGTTCCGATTTGGTAAAAAGGGCAAGTTGAGTCTGAGGTTCATCGGACCTTATGAAATCATTAAGCGAGTTGGGCCGGTTGCTTATAGATTGAGGTTACCGTCTGAGCTAGAAAAGATTCATAATGTATTTCACGTATCAATGCTTCGACGATACAGATCTGATCCTTCGCATGTGATTTCTCTGACTGATATAGAAATTTAGTCTGACATGACTTATGAAGAAAAGCCGATTTGTATTCTGTCTCGTGAGATTAAAGAATTGCGTAATAAGAGAGTTTCATTAGTTAAAGTACTGTGGTATAGACACGAAGTAGAAGAGGCTACGTGGGAGCCTGAGGATGCAATATCCAAATTTGTTTAAAGGTAAGATTTTCGAGGACGAAAATCCCTAAGGGGGAGAATTGTAAAAGTCTGATTTTGACCCTAGTCAAAATAGTGGTTTCGAGACCACAAATCTAAGTTAGAATAATATTTTAATATTTTTTTTGTGTCTATTATAAGTGAATTGACATGTGTGGAAGTCTCGTGTGAAAATCTAATTGTTTGTGTGCTTAATTTGTAAAAAGGACCTAATCGCGTAAAAGGTGAAAGCTGTGTGCTAGTTATTAAAAGTGCCTATTTGGCTTGGCTTTGTAAATGAGAGGTCCTTATGATGCTAATAGACCATTGTTATGATTAAAAGACATAGATAGTCATGAGATAGTTGAATTTATAAATGTTTTTATGCAAGGGTAAAATGGTTAAATGTTTAATAAACTAATATATGATAAAACAAAACATGAAAAAATAGGCATTATATGCTTTGTTCTTACCGAAAATCAAAAGAAAAAGAAAGATAAAGGGTTCTAAGGTTCGGCTAGTTGGAAGCTTAATTCGAGTATGTTTTTACTTCGATTTTTGATAATTTCTACGTTTCTATGATCGTTGCTTAGTGTACAACAAAGCCCATGTCTCAATTTCTGATTTTGGTGATGATTTTGAAATATGCCATTAATGAATACATGAGTTTTGTGTTGTTAAATGGTGAAATATGAGAGCTTGATGTTGGGTTTACATGTTTTGTCTTTGGATTTTTGATGAATTTGAGCAATTTGGGCTAAATTATAAAAATGTTATTTTGAGGGACTAAAATGTGAAATAAATTAAATGTTTGGTCTAGTATGAGTACTAGAAAATTTTGGGTAAGCTTGTGTATATACAAATTATGTGTATTTTCTAATTTTGTAAAATAGGGACTAAAGTGTCAAAATGCAAAAATGTGAGGGCTAGTTTGAAAATTGCCCTAAATATGTATTTGGGGATTAAATTGAATTAATTGGTGAATAAAAGGGTTAATTTTGAAAACATATAGATCAAGAAAGGAGGAATTCGGACTTAGATCGAGGAAAAACGAAGGTTATCGAGTAGATAGTCTGAGTCGACAAATTTCGAGTACGAGGTAAGTTCGTACTTAAAAATGTGATGTTAAGTAAGCTTTGATGCATTACATTATATATGTGTTGTATATAATTGAATTGGATGATATACTAATGAATCGAAAACTTTGGCACTAAGTGTGCGATTTAAACTAGCTCCGGCTACTTGAGGCACTAAGTATGCGATATCGACTTAGTCTTGGTTATTTGAGATGGCACTAAGTGTGCAGAAATATTCTAGTTTCAGCTAACTTTATAGCACTATGTGTGCGGATGTTCAAAATACGGATGAATTATGGAAAGTTTGGTAACTTTTAACAAGAGGTGAGTGATAAACGCCAAATTATACATATTGTTACCCCAAATACTTAGCATATTTATGTATATTTACTATTAGATTTGTGGATTTTGGTGCTCTTAATCCGATTATTTCATGTTTTGTACTCAGGAGAGCACCAAGAGTCAAAAGGAGCCAAAAACGAGCTTAAAAGAGATAAAAAGGACCAAATCAAGATGATCACACGGCCTAAGCCTTGCAACACAGGCTGATCACACGCCCGTGTCTATCGAGGGTGTCGTCCAAGGATTTCACGATTCACACGGCCTGGCCGTTGACCTACATAGCCGTGTGAAATTTAGCAGAACGAACACAGCCTGGCAAACATGTCACATGGCCATGGCACACAGGCGTGTCCCTTTTTCAAAGAGTTGTATTTTACACAAAAAAAGGATACTTAGGGAAGAAGAAAGCCAATTCAAAAGCCTATAGAAGCACCCTAAGTATGACCTACTAGGGGACTTTTCGGACGCTTCCAGAACTTTTCTGGAACACAGAACCATACATCGGGAATTACTTGAAGAAAGCCAGAGGAGTCATCCCAAAAAGCCAAAGTTACTCCAAGACTGAAGATCTCTCTCAGAATTCCTTCAGGGGTTTTGGAGTTTTCTTTATGTTTTGTTATTTTCATACTTTTGAGATGTACTCTTATTTCATTATGAACTAAACCCCTTAGATACCTAAGGGGGATGAAACCTATGATGGATCTTGTTATTATTATCTGAACTATATGATAAATACTTGATTTGTTCTTAATTATGTGTTTCTAATGCTTGAGTTAATATTCCGGGTATTGACTCTTAATTTAATGTGCTTATGCAGAGGAGGAATAGACCCTTCCTAAGAGTAGATTTGGCATAATTAAACGGAGTTGATCGAATGCCTAAAGATAGGGTTACGAGATTTTACAGGATTAGGGTGAAACCTAATATGAGAGTCCATAGATCGATTTACTGCTTCCCTAGGGGTTTTAATTAGAAAGAGATTTCAATTAATTCAACTGAGGGTTAGGCGTAGTCTCGAAAGAGATAATAATGTAGGTTAGGAAGTCTCACGGATCAAGTCAAGTGAATAAATCGTCTTGTTCAGAGTCAGATAACAAGTGATATCTAGGTGGATTCCTCCTCGGGTGTCGTCTTTATCAATTGCTTTTCTTCAAGTCTTTTCCAAATCTTCTTTTCGCTTTAATTAAATTTGTTAATTAGTTTAGATAATTAGTTTAATGAACAAACCCTTTTTATTCCTAGGCTAGATAATAAAAAGATATTTATTACTAGTACTTTTGGATCCCTTGGGTACGATATCCCGGTCTTGCCATTACTATACTATTGTTCTATAGGTGCGCTTGCCTTTTCGTCGTGATAATAGTTAGTCTAGGTTTGATCTTCATTATAAATATTTATTACTTGTTACGAATCACGCGATGAAGTTTTTGGCGCCGTTGCCGGGGAACTGAAATATTAGGAACACTTAATTTTTATTACTTTAGCCATTTATTTTTCTTGCAATTTAACTTTATTTCTATTTTTATTTTACTAACTTTCTTCTTCTTTCTCCTGGCAGGTTCTTGTAGTGTATGACTAGAAGAAACCCATCAGGACTGTTGCTTTTTGATGAGGAAATTGATGGTACAGCTCGTAGAAATCGACGAGAAATCAGGTGCAGCTTAAGATACACAGTGGAAGAGCAAGAGGACGATATCTCAACTACTACTGTCAAGACAATCGCTACCACCAGCCATACCCACTGAATTAGCAAATCAGAATCCTACTCCTCGTACTATGTATGATTATGCTAAACCTAATTTTACAGGAACTGAGTCAAGTATGGTTAGACCTGCTATTGCTGCTAACAATTTTGACCTGAAACCTAACACGATTCAGATGATACAGCAATTTGTTCAGTTTGATGGTTTGTAGGATGAGAACCCCAACACGCACTTGGCAAATTTCCTAGAACTGTACGACACTTTCAAAATTAACGGCATTTCTGTTGATGCCATTCGCCTTCGGTTATTCCCTTTTTCACTGAGAAATAAAGCTAAACAGTGGTTGAACTCACTACCACGAGGATCCATTATCACTTGGGAGCAAGTGACCGAAAAATTTCTATTAAAATATTTTCCACCGGCAAAAACAGCTAAGTTGCGTAATGATATTTCTTCTTTTGTGCAGATGGATTTAGAGACACTTTATGATGCATGGGAGAGATTCAAGGACCTTTTGCAAAGGTGCCCATATCATGGATTACCTCTATGGCTGCAAGTTCAAACGTTCTACAATGGTGTGAATCCCTCGACAAGACAAATGATTGATGCAGCTGTTGGCGGAACCATCAACAATAAAACACCGGAAGATGCCTATGAATTTATAGAGGAGATGTCACTGAATAACTATCAGTGGCAAGTTATGAGGACAAAGCCAACAAAAATAGCCGGCGTTTATAACATCGATTCAGTCACCATGCTCTCTAATCAGGTAGAACTTCTAAATAAGAAAATTGATGGTTTACTTGGTTCTACACAGGTACATCCAGCGATGAGGTGCGATTCAAGTGGAGGAGGTGTGCCTACAGAATACCCACCATTCAATCCTACAATCGAAAAGGAACAAGTCAACTATATGGGTAACAATAATTTTAGATCTCAAAATAACCCATATAGTAATACTTATAATACAGGTTGGAAGAACCACCCAAATTTCTCTTGGGGTGGTCAACAGAATCAGAGGCCACAGAATCCACAGAATTTTCAACAGCCACCGTATCAACAAGAAAAGAAGCCGAACCTTGAAGAGATGTTATCCAAATTCATCCCGGTGTCAGAAACTTATTTCCATAATACCAAGACAGCACTAAAATATCAACAAGCATCAATTCAAGGACTCGAAACTCAGATAGGCCAGCTATCCAAACTAATCTCCGAATGACCACAAGGTAGCATACTTAGTAATACTGAACTAAACCTAAGGGAACAGCTCAATGCAATTGATATTCAAGAGGATGCGATCAGACTGAGCCAGAACCAAGGCAAGAAAATGTGGAAAGCAAAGGTGATGGTGAGATAAGTCATAATAAAACGGTAAGTACGAATTATAAATCTCATGTGCCATATCCTAAAGCGATGACGAAAGACAGAACAGAAGAACAATTCGGTAAGTTCATCAAACTCTTAAAGAAATTACATATTAACTTACCTTTTATTGAAGTTCTTTTGCAGATGCCTAACTCAGAAAAATTCTTAAAGGAACTTCTGACCAATAAAAGAAACTTAGACGCTACATCGCACGTGGAACTCAATGCAGCCTGCTCAGCTATTCTATAGAATAAGCTACCTAACAAATTGAAAGATCCAAGGAGTTTTACAATTCCTTGCTTAATTGGTAGTTTATCTGTGAATAATGCTTTAGCTGATTTAGGGGCAAGTATAAATGTTATGCCTTATAAAATGTTTAAAAGAATAAGTCTCGGTAAACCCAAACAGACCAGGATGAGCATACAATTGGCTGACAAAACAGTTAGATTTCCTAAGCGTATTATTGAAGATGTTCTCGTTAAAATTGATAAGTTTATTTACCCAGTAGACTTTGTCGTCCTAGATATGGATGAGGATAACGAGGTACCTTTAATTTTAGGATGACCCTTTTTAGCAACTGCCAGAACAATTATTAATGTCTGCACAGGAGAGCTAACATTTCGTGTAGGTGACCACGCAGTAACACTTCAAGCACGTGACTCAGTCAAAACCTCTAAGACTCAGGATGATGCCATAAAACCTGTCGATGATAAAACTAATATTCAATCGTCCTTGCAGGACCCTCCTCGAACCAAGACAATAGAGACAGTGAGCTACTATCATGAAGAAAATAAATGTATCTATGAAGAGCGAAGGCTACAGACAGAGGAGCTAGACGAATGGCGAGAACACAAATCGAGAACACATGATAAACTGAAACTTCGCCAAAACAAGCCCGATACCTCTTCTAATCAACTTAAGGTAGGCGATAAAGTCTTACTAGATACCACATATCCCTACATTGTCACTACCACACCAAATGAGGAGATCCTTCTTACAGTACTCAATATTTTCCTATTCGTACGGTTGAGGTGAGTCATCCCAAGTTCAGCACTTTTAAGGTAAACAACACCCGACTAAAACCTTATTTTAAGATTGATAGCCGAAACGAGGAGTATGAACACCTCAAACCACCATGATAAATCAACAAGAGAGGTAAGTTGAGCTTAGACTATAAACAAGCGCTTCTCGGGAGGCAACCCGAGTACTAACATATTTTGATTTCTTACTTCTAACACTTTAAATAATTAAATTTTTAGAATTGCACAATCTTTTAGCATAAACGGCCACCCACGCGGGCGTGCCTACAGCCGTGGCAAAACAGGGGAAGTGACACGGCCGTACAATACGGCCGTGTGGAAACAGGTCAAATATTTCCCCAAAACACGGGATGCGATAAATCCCCATGGCAGTGCGACATGGCTGTGGGTGAGGTTGATAGATGAACACGGGCATGGGAATGGAAAAACATGGGCGTGCCAGGGGCAAGGCTCGATTCTGTTTCTCTAACACGGCCGTGAGACATGCCCGTGCCATTAAATCGTGGACAACAATACACGGGCGTGGTACCATATACACGGGCATGGGAGAAACGAATGAAGCTAAGCACGGCCGTGCGATATGGCCGTGTACCACACACGCCCAGGACACACGGGCATGGGATAGTAGCCGAGCACGACCCAAATTAAAAATTTTGAAAAAACATGGGCTCACTCTCAGAGTACACGGGCGTGGCCATAGGTCGTGTGACCCTCCCCTATATAAACAAACCACTGTTTATATTCTCCCCTCTTTCAAAACCCTAGCCGAAATTTACCCTCCCCAACCCCTAATCCCTATTTCGTCCACCATTCCCCAGATTCTCACTTTACCAACCACCCAACCACTCTCAAATTTCACATCGCCACTCCAGCACCACCACCTGAGGCCCCCACTGGCGAGGATCATTGAATCCTCCTATCTTTTTATTTTTATCTTTATTCTTATCTTTATTTTTATTTTTATTCTTAATTTTTAATTTCATTTCAATTTTATTATTTTCTTATGAAAGACATATCTATATTAGTAAATTTTACTTTCTTTATTTTTTTTCTAGTATTTCTAATAAGTAATCCCACTACACTCTCTTCCACACCAACTCTTAAAAAGCTCTTCATGATTCTACAGATTTCCAAGCAAGATGCTAGGAATATTTTACGGAATAAGGAAACAAATAGGGAACAATACAAAATGAATGCCTTGTTCAATGACCTAATTTCTTCATCTAGCTAAGAACAATAGTAGCTACTACTTTCCCCAAACACTACAGCCTTAGAATCAAGCTCTGCATCCATATAACAGGGAGTTTCACCTCCTTCCCTTTTATGATTTTCTTTATTTTGAATAGTCTATCTTTGTACATTGAGGGCAATGTACATCTTAAGTGTGGGGGGTGAACATAAACATGAAACCTAACTTTTTGCATTATTCTCAAATCCCTGAATGTAGTCTTAAGCTTAAGTGATTTTCTCATAATATTGATAGAATGAATTCTGATTAATATATAATTATTGTTGATATGTTATGAATTAGACCAAGGGGATTATGCATGAGTATTTGATTGTAGGACCTTAAAGAATCAAGCATGATAAGTTGATATTTTGAGAACTAAAATTTTTAGATTATTTTCCTGAATTGAGGTATTATCTTGAAATCTTAAGTATACAGGAATGACATCAAAAACCCAAATTTTTGGTGAGATTTTTTGAGCCTTTTTGAGCATGTAGCTTTCTTTCTTGCTCACTTCTTTTGTGGTTTGAGTGTGTCAACATTGAACTGTTATTCTAGAACTTGCTTTGATTATACATGTCGAGATCACACGTATGATTTGATATACTGAGATGATAAAGACACTTAGGATTTAACCCATTTACTCCATAAAAAGCCTTCCCACATAATTAAACCCTTAGTGAACCCCTTTTGAGCCTACTAACCCTTTTTCTTTTTTGATTAACCCTCATCTTAACCCATTAACCCATTATTTTTGAAATCCCTTTACTTAATTTGACCCTTTTTATCGAGATTGATTTTAATATTGTTACCTCACTATGATCACCAATTTTTGTTTCTAAATCATGGAGCATAACTTCTATATTGTATTGACTTGATTTGTTTTAAAACAACAACAACAACAACAACAACAACTAACCTCAATTTTATTATTAATTCTAGCAAGCTAAAGTTGTCATGAAAAAGAGAGCTCATGTAATATAGTTCTAGATATTTGTTATCATTCAGTAATTAAGTTTTTGATAGTAGGGTGATATATTGAAATCATTTTGATTCAGCTTGTATCCATACCCGTAACCTAAACCCCGTTACAACCATGCAAAGACCTTTTGATTTGTGTATCATATCATTTACAAGTGTTGGAGATTTGATTTTCATGTATGCCAATAGTGATAACACCTCGTGTTAGACAATCGAGTGCTTAATTTTGAACCTTAAACACTTTGAGTGATTTGAGTGAATCCTTAGTGAGGATGTCATCTCTTGTATATTTAGGACTAAAGTTAATTACTTAGAGGAATGAGATTACCTATAATTTTATTATCAAAATATTCGATTTAGATTGTTTGAGGTTTTTAATGCCCCTATGGTTGAATTCTCACTGTATGGTTCTCCGTGGAATAATTTGTAACATTATCGGTAATGATTATGTAATTGAAAGAAATGAATTCTAGCAATAAATGAGAGTTTGAGGACAAGCAAATGCTTAAATTTAGGGGTATTTGATAAACGCCAAATTATACATATTTTTATCCCTAAATACTTAGCATATTTATGGATATTTACTATTAGATTTGTGGATTTTGGTGCTCTTAATCCGTTTATTTCATGTTTTGTACTCAGGAGAGCACCAAGTGTCAAAAGGAGCCAAAAACGAGCTTAAAAGAGACAAAAATGACCAAATCAAGAAGATCACATGGCCTAAGCCTTGCCACACGGGCTGATCGCACGCCCTTGTCTGTCGAGGGTGTCGTCTAAGGATTTCACGATTCACACGACCTGGCCATTGACCCACACAGCCATGTGAAATTTAGCGTAACAAACACGGCCTGGCAAACACGTCACATGACCGTGGCACACGGGCGTGTCCCTTTTTCAAAGAGTTGTATTTTACACAGAAAAAAAGATAGTTATTACTAGTACTTTTGGTTCACTTGGGTATGATATCACGGTCTTGCCATTACTATACTATTGTTCGATAGGTGTGCTTGCCTTTTCATTGTGATAATAGTTAGTCTAGGTTTGATCTTCATTATAAATATTTATTACTTGTTACAAATCACGCGATTAGTGAGTATGGAAGTAAATAAGTACGGGAAGATCCAGGTATGTACAAGACCTAAGTGGTGGAGGATAGAATGTTTGTGAATTTCATTGGATTGACATGATCTCGAGGATTTATTTTGTACAATGCTTATTATTTCATATATTGATGATGATTTGAGTATGATCTTACTAAGCTATTTGTAGCTTACTTTGTGTGATTTCTGCCTGTTTACTGTTTGTGTGCTTAATTTATAAAAAGGACCTAATCGCATAAAAGGTGAAAGTTGTATGCTAGTTATTAAAAGTGCCTATTTGGCTTGGCTTTGTAAATGAGAGGTCCTTATGATGCTAATAGACCATTGTTATGATTAAAAGACATAGGTAGTCATGAGATAGTTGAATTTATAAATATTTTTATGCAAGGGTAAAATGGTCAAATGTTTAATAAACTAATATATGATAAAACAAAACATGAAAAAATAGGCATTATATGCTTTGTTCTTGCCGAAAATCAAAGGAAAAAGAAAGATAAAGGGTTCTAGGGTTCGGCTAGTTGAAAGCTTAATTCGGGTATGTTTTTACTTCGATTTTTGATAATTTCTACGTTTCTGTGATCGTTGCTTAGTGTACTACAAAGCCCATGTCTCAATTTTTGATTTTGGTGATGATTTTGAAATATGCAATTGATGAATACATGAGTTTTGTGTTGTTAAATGGTGAAATATGAGAGCTTGATGTTGGGTTTACATGTTTTGTCTTTGGATTTTTGATGAATTTGAGTAATTTGGGCTAAATTGTAAAAATGTTATTTTGAGGGACTAAAATGTGAAATAAATGAAATGTGTGGTCTAGTATGAGTAATAGGAGATTTCGGGTAAGCTTGTGTATATACAAATTATGTGTATTTTTTTATTTTGTGAAATAGGGACTAAAGTGTCGAAATGTGAAAATGTGAGGGCTAGTTTGGAAATTGCCCTAAATATGTGTTTGGGGATTAAATTTAATTAATTGGTGAATAAAAGGGTTAATTTGGAAAACATATAGATCAAGAAAGGAGGAATTCAGACTTAGATCGAGGAAAAATGAAGCTTATCGAGTAGATAGTCTGAGTCGACAAATTTCGAGTACGAGGTAAGTTCGTACTTAAAAATGTGATGTTAAGTAACCTTTGATGCATTACATTATATATGTGTTGTATATAATTGAATTGGATGATATATTGATGAATCGAAAACTTTGGCACTAAGTGTGCGATTTAAACTAGCTTCGGCTACTTGAGGCACTAAGTGTGCGATACCGACTTAGTCTCTGTTATTTGAGATGGCACTAAGTGTGCGGAAATATTCTAATTTCAGCTAACTTTATAGCACTATGTGTGCGGATGTTCAAAATACGGATGATTTATGGAAAGTTTGGTAACTTTTGACAAGAGGTGAGTATGGAAGTAAATAAGTACGGGAAGATCCATGTATGTGCAAGACCTAAGTGGTAGAGGATAGAATGTTTGTGAATTTCATTAGATTGACATGGTCTCGAGGATTTATTTTGTACAATGCTTATTGTTTCAAAAATTGATGATGATTTGAGTATGAGCTTACTAAGCTATTTGTAGCTTACTTTGTGTGATTTCTGCCTGTTTACAATTATCGTAGCTACTGAAGGCTCGGGATAGTCGAGGATTGTCACCACACCGTCAGACTCTTTTTGGTACTTTTGGAAAATGTACACATTTGAAGAATGGCATGTATAGGCTAGAATGTCTAAGTTTGTAAGCTTGATGTATATATATATTATGCCATAAGAGTTGGCTAGCAAACAGTATGTTTGTGTTAAGTTTTGGAATGGCTTTGAGTGAGTTATTGAATGATGATGATATAGTTGTATTGAAGTAGTGTTTTGAACATGAAATTGGCTGAAAATTGTTGTATGAATGTTGCTTATTTATGCTTGTAGGATTGGACCCTTAAAGGGTGGTAAATTGGCTTAAACCAAGCCTGCATTGTGCCACACGGCCAGGGAACACGAGCGTGCCTTGTGGCCGTGTGAAAAAGTCAGTAGCTAGCTAAGTTATACACGGTCATGGCACACGGCCGTGTTAAAAAGTCAGTATAGGACCTACTTTTAGCACGGTTGGACCACATGGATGTGTCTTTTGCCCATGTGAGTCACACGGCCTAGCCACACGGGCGTGTGACTTTGTCAGTTTTGAAAAGTTTGCTTAAGTTCTGTAAATTTTGAATGGGTCCGGTTTAGTCCCGATCCCCTCCTTAATGTATGTTGTTGGTCTCGTAGACCATCTTAATGGATGAATTGTGGATGAATGCAAATGTATTAATGTTGTATGATATTTGTGAATCTGTGTTGTTCTGAAATGCTTTGCTTGTCTAGTGACACCCCTTACCTATTCTGGTAACGGTTACGGGATTGGGGTGTTGCATTAGTTGTATTTTTTTACATACAACTTACCTCGAATTACAAAATATACTCGACTTGTCGGTTTAGTTGATTTGCTTGGCTTTCCCCCGGTCTAGGTTTGGATTTGGAAAATCTTGATTTATAATAACAAAATGCACTCATTTAGTCACTAATTACAATTAGGAAACCATAAATTCACATCTTTGGTAAAATGACCATTTTACCCCTATGCTCAAAAATCGATTTTTATCGAATTTCCTCTTATCTTAGGCCTAACCAAACCCTTTTTAATCTTATAGCAACCCTAAATTCTCACTATTTCACACCTTATCACTTATTTTGCAACTTATGCAAAATAGTCCCTTTAGGTGTTTTCATGCTAACACCTTTCACAAAAGTTTTTTAGACCTCTTCTAAGACTCATATTCTTCCATAAAATCTCAGCAAACATCACAAGTCCATTCATTGCAAAACCTTAAACTCTTTACTATTTTACAAAATAGACCCCTCATTTGAAAGCTCATGCTTCAAGTGTCTCAAAAATGCAAAAATCATCAACCAAGGACATAGAAATCACTTACTTTTTGATGTGATAAGTTGCTGAAATTTCAAGGCTTCAAAAACTCCTCTTTTGCTGATATTTTCGGTGGAGAGAAAGTGTGGAGAAGAAAGAAAATAATAGCTAGGCCTTTAGGTATTATTATAACACAAAATTATGTCAGCAAGTCACCTAATATTGACTTTTTTGACTAAACTTGTCCCCTATGGCCAGCCACCTTGTTTCTAGGGGTCAATTGCTCTTTAAAGGCCCCCAATTTTAGTTCTCTAGCTATTTAACACATTTGGGTACTAAAATGTAACTTTTATCCTTTATGTGATTTAGTCCTTTCTTGCAATCGGGCTCACAAACATTAAAAGTAACTCATCAAATTTTTAATACACTAATATAATAATGTTATAACCCCATAATAATAATAAAAATAATTTTTCCAACTTTGGATTTGTGGTCCCGAGACCACTGTTCCGACTAGGCCCTAAATCGGGCTGTTGCAATATTAACATTTGAGAGGCTTAGTCCACATACTTAGTGTGTAGGGTTGGATGGGCCTTTTGAGGTCCTATGTGGTGTGCATGGTTGGATAAGCTTAATTAGCTCTTTTTGGGGTGTGATCAGGGGATGGAGAGGTGTTTGCCTGTATAGGTGGGATTATTTTCTGACTTGTTACATTCCATTTGCATCTGTTTACGTGTTGTTTGTCTGAACGTTAGGGTGCATGTACTGTTTTGTATCCACTAATGTACTTAGTCTTGTGTAGGTAAGTATTATGTATGATTGGAATTTTGTAAATACGACTTGGGAGTTTTGTATCTGTATTTTGTATTTCTGATCGGTTGTTCAGGTAATGTTTTGAGAGCATTCTGGTTTGTTTCTTTGTTTTTTGCTTCTTACGTTTAGGTTTGGACTCACATTGAGCTCGTGTAGCTTACCCCCTTAGTTTTTTTTTTTAGGTACTCATGTTTTTTTGTACCTAGATTTGGCATGCCAGAGGTCTCAGTGTAATGCGTTTTAAGTCAGGCTAATAAATTGATTCTGCAAATACTTAAATTTGAAAACTGTTTTGGATTGTAAAAATTTTTAAAGGAACTGTGGTACAAACTTGGTTTTGTGTTTCCGCAACTTGCTATTAGACTGAATTTTAGAAATTTTGGGATTTTATTTCTAACTATTTTTATGTATCTTCAATATTGTTTTGTATTCTAATTGGCTAAACTAAAATTGTTTTGGATCACTTCAGTGATCAATGTAACCTCTGAGATTCGGTCTAAACTTCTAAGCCGGGTTTTGGGGAGTTACAAGACCCTCATCTACCTTTTCGCCAGATGGAAATAACTAGCCTTTCATTTATTTTATTTTATTTTATTTTCCCTTCCAATACCTTGTATTTTAACAAATATCCAAATATCAATAAGAAGCAAGATTTAGTATTATATTTATTAATAGTAAGGATATTGAGATTTGTCATTTTCTAAATAAAAAAATCCATCATATCAAGTTAAAATTAGGTAATAATATCCATCATATATCCAAGTTCATTGATTCAATAACTCAAGTTGATTTCACAAACTTTTATATTTTAGCAAAAAAATGGATAATGAGTATCAATTGGTAAGTTCCATTTAGTATCAATTTTTTCTTCAGTTATATAAACCTAATAGATATTTAATTTTGAAATAACTTTAAAATAAACAAATAAGTATTAACGGGGCAACAAATTAAGGTAGCAAAGTAAAATATTTCCATTCCTTACATTAAATTCACACAGTTTAGGTTTTGCACTTAGGATTATTATTCAATGATTATGGGTGTCCCAAGTTCGAATGTCATGTATTTGGTAACAATTTTATTCAATGTATGCTCATTAATGGTGATCACCTGCAAAATGCTCGGCTTGAATTGTAGTAAAGCTTGCACCAATAATTATGCAAATGAGTGGCAATGCGAGGAATCCTCCAAGGCTCATTTTTCTATATTTTTTTGTCACCAATTTATCTTATAGATTGGAGTCAGTTAGAATGTAAACACAACATCAATAATCAATAAAAAAGAAAATAAACATATTACTCTTTTTATTAAAAGGAAAAAAGAAGAAGAAGGAAATGGATGGAAAAGGAATCGAGGGCAGTGAAGTCTTTCTTTTCTGAACAGCTGATGCACTAAGAGAACCCTACAAAATAGTTAATTAATCATAACTCCACTCGTTAATCCCCTACAAGAGGATTATTTCCTCATGGATCTCATAAACAATATAAGCTTGATAGAAAGAGTAGACATAAATAATAATTCAAGAGTATAAAGTTTAGAAGAAGCCAGATTTGTATTAGAATTGAATGCAAAATCCTCACAGAGTTTGATTATGTTTCACAAATATATGATTTCTCCCACAAAATCAAATAACAAGAACTAAAATAAACCTAAAGCCTAATAAAAGAGGGACTAAATTTAAGAAGAAAATTATACAAGACGAAAGTTGTCCATAACATGTGTTAATTGAGTCTATTTATAGACTTTAAGTGGTCGTATTTCTTAACCCTAGGTGTAACACCCCTAACCCGTGTCCATCGCTAGAATTGGGGTTAAGAGGTATTACTAATCAAATACGACATTTAACTAACATTTCAGAACTCAATAAACATTCATTATCGAATAACATGCATTTACATACATAATATCCCTCAAATAGGTCTACGGGACCTACAAAACATGCATTACAAAAGGTTCGAGACTAAACCAATCACATGTAAAAATTTTTGAAAACTTAGAAAATTTCATACACTCAAGGGTCACACGCCCGTGTGAACAGGCCGTGTGCCTCACACGATTAACAGACACACCCATGTCTCAGGTCGTGTGAAAACAGGGCATACATACGGACTTGGTCACACGGTCGACCACACGCCCATGTGTCTAACTCGTGCACCCTTCGAAATGGCCACACATGGCTTAGACACACGGCCACAAAACACGCTCGTGTGTCTTAACCATTCTCGAGACTGACTTGAATTTCTAATTATTCTCCAGGGGACACATGGCTGTGTAATATGATCGTGTGTCGCACACACATGCTCGTGTCTCTGCTCGTGTGGACAAAAATAGGCCATTTGAAAAGCCAATTTGCCACCATTTCCACAAGCATACATAGCAACCAAATTAACACCATTTAATTACATATTTAAGCAACTAAAAAAACATACCAATTCATACTCATATAATGCCATCTATTCACAACCATTTAAAACATTCAATTTCATATACAAAACATACCAAATCATAATACCAAAGTTATCACAATTTACCTAATTCCAAATACATTACTTTATCAACTTACCCTCAATTTCAAGTCACTTAAAATACCATATCATCATCTCAAAACAAACCACAATATGCCAACTTTCAAGCATTAGCACATTAACCAAAATAACCAACACATAACCACACTAAATAAGCCAACATAATAGGCATTATATACATCACATATATAACACTTACCAAACACAATTCAAGCCAACTTTAATGGTAATACATACCAACATTTACAAGCCAATTCTCATGGCTAATATCATAGTTCAAAACGTACAAAATGACACTAGCCTATACATGCCATATACCATATATACAAAGCTTCAAAAGTACCAAAAAGTAGTCGATAGTGTGATGATGGTTCCCGATGATCCCCGATGTTCGAGCTAGCTTTGATGATCTATAAAACATGGAAAGGACATACAAAGTAAGCTTTAAAAGCTTAGTAAGCCATATACAAATAAAGCTATCATATGAATCATAACATTTTTTATCAATAGACTAAGTACAAGTAAACAGATATAGATACATAAACCTTTCTCAATGAATACATACTCATTTTTTCATACAAACTCATCAATTACTTCACTTTCCAATAATCATATAGATCTCATACATACCTGAGTCATTTAAATCATTAACACATTAATTCTCAAGTTGTATTTTCCTATTGAACCACTTAGAATTGTTAAGGATACTCGAAAATCACATAAGCTCTTATAATGCCATATCCCAAATATGGTCTAACATGTTATCACATATCGATGCCACTGTCCTCGACAGGGTCTTACACGAATGAATATACAATGCCAATGTCCCAGACATGGTCTTACATGTAATCACAATATAATGCCAATGTCCCAGACATGGTCTTACATGTAATCACAACTCGATAACCTAATGTCATGACATTCGTACCATATACTATTCCTAAGGTTCGTGCGGGACTTTTGGATATCGTAGCTCTGTCAATTCTTGCTCGTAATTGTTCATTTAACATTTATAACATTTTAATGATAAATATACACATACAATTTAAATTAAAGGCATTCATTTGTTTATGAACTTACCTCGTAAGGACACGAATGAACCGGAACGACTATTCGACCACTTTTGATTTCCCTCGATCTAATTATGTTTTCTTTCGTTCTTGATCTAAATAAATTTAGATTTCACTAATTTAACCACACATTTAATCAATTCAATTCAAAAATACACAAATAGGCCTTTTTATACCTTGGCCCTTATATTTTCACACTTTAACATTTTAGTCCTTATTTCACAAAACACAAAATATACATAATTTCCTTATACACATGCTTGACCGAATATTCCCTTAGTTCATATAAGCCCATATATTTCATTTATTTCACATTTTAACCCCTTAATTTACAAATTTCACAATTTAATCCCTAATGGGCATTTTTACTCAAAATCACTTAACAAAACTTGTATAACTATCAACAAATATTCATTTTTCACCATCAAACATTCAAAAGCTCAAGCATTCATCAATGAAAATTCACAAAATCACTAACACTTTCAAAAATTCAAGCATGGTCTAGCTAGTATTCGAAGTAATGATCTCAAAAACATAAAAATTATCAAAAATCGAACAAAATCCATACCTTAATCAAGCTATAGAAGTGCCAAAATTCAAAAGATTCAAATCCTATCTTTCTTTTCTAATTTTCGGTTGACAAAGATGATAATTAAGCATGATTTTGATTTTTACTTTTTCTTATTATATGTTAATTTACTAAATTACACATTTAACCTTAGTTATATAACATGAAAACTAAATAATACATGTCCATAATGGTCCACTCAAGCTATTAATGGTCTAATTACAACATAAGGACCTCCCATTTAATAAACCATAGTAATTTGGCACTTTTAACTTATAGCATGCTACTTTTGCATTTTACACGATTAAGTCCTTTTTCTCAAATTGAGCTATTAAACGATAAAATTAACTCACGAAATTTTCACACATGCATATTCACATGATGGAAACACCAAAAATAA
Source organism: Gossypium anomalum (assembly GCA_025698475.1). Taxonomy (NCBI): domain Eukaryota; kingdom Viridiplantae; phylum Streptophyta; class Magnoliopsida; order Malvales; family Malvaceae; genus Gossypium; species Gossypium anomalum. Next base: position 7,877,746 of record CM046967.1, on the reverse strand, counting down.
TATTAAAATAATTTTACGACCTCAAATTTGTGGTTCCAAAACAACTCTTCTGATTTGGCTAAAACCGGGCTGTTACACTGGATCAGCTACAGTCCTCGTGCCTAATGTTTGATTGTCCAGACCAAAACATCTTTGGCTCATAATTATTTTTCATACAGAGATGATTTCACAACACACCAAGTCTTATGTCCGACATCGAGGACAATATGCTATATCTTCAGTGTGTCTTCAAGGGTGTGTCACGACATCCTCAGGCTGTGTCGGGACACTGAAGGCAGTCTTGAAACCCGTCTATTTTGTTCCTTATGTTTTGACATCCAGCTCTCCATGTTGCAACATAGCAACCAATATCGAGTTAGTGATATGCCATAATTTAGTGTAGCAGATTAAACTAAATTCCACACTTCAGGAGCTTGAAAGCAAGCATTTTTGTTAAGTTTTAATTATGTTTTCGTAAGTTTTCTTAAAGTTAATAAAATATGCAAATTGAGTCTTTTATTGACCTTAAAGGTTGAATGGGGCCCAAAGGTGAGCTAATGAACTTTGTAAGTGTGCAGGAGACCATTAGAAGTCGTATTAACCCGATACTGGTCACTATGTCACAACACGGAATGATCAATGTCGCAACATAGGGAGAAGAATGGAGAAATCATGAGACTACATTCGATGTCGCAACACAGCCTAAGGGTGTCACAACAAACCCCTAAAGATATCCCAAGAAAAGTATACTGACTCCTATGTCGCGACATAGGTCCTAATGAGTCGCAACATCGGCTCTTGATGAAAATTAACACGAGTCAAGGGGCATTTTAGTCCGCACAATAAAACTTAAAGGTCAGGAACATCAACTAACCTAGGGTTAAGGACGACAACCACCTGAAATCTATAAACAGGCTCATTTGTTACATGTTATGGACACCAATTACTTAGTCTAGAATTATGCTTTTAATTTCAGTTTAGCATTCCTTTCTTCTTAGGTTTTTAGATTTATTTTCAAATTATTCTTTTTTTATCTCGTGAAGATATTATTTGTAGAGACAATCAAACTTGTGGATTCAGTTCATTCTTAATACAAATCAAGCATTTTCTTAAACTCTATACTTCGATTCATTCATAATGTGTAATCTTTATATCGATTCTATATTCTTCATGAAAACCATGAGGAACTAATCCCTCTATAGAGGATTAGCGAGTGGAACTAAAATTGCGAAAGTGTAATTAAAACTTAACTAAAATGCTTGTGTTCAAACTCCTAAAGTACAAAACTAGCTTAATCTACTACACTAAATTACGACAAATCATTGGTACAGTTCACTGACATATCTCTTTTGAAACTAGGACTGAAAAAGCATCCAAATAATCTGATCCACTGGCACATGTCGAGTGATTGTCAACCACCACTGGTATTCCTCTTCTTTAATAAGAGATATTACACATATAACACACTCATGCAATTAACATTTCAACTATTGCAGGGCTATTGTTAGCATTGTATTTAGAGTAAATAGAAATTTAGGTTTGAATTAATTTTATAAATAATAAATTTAGATAGTCCATTCCACTTTATTTTTATAAGTAATAGAATCAAATATCAAAATATACGCTCATTATCCACTTGTTTGTTAAAATATAAAAGTTTGTAAAATTAAGTTGGATATGATTGGTTATATTTTAAAAAAAATTGACAAGTATCCACATCCTTACTACTAATAGAAATAATATTAAATTTTTCTTCTTATTGAAATTTGGCTATATGTTAAAAATACAAGCCATAGGAAAGAAAAATAAAATAAAATAAAGGCTAGTTATTTCCACCCGCCGAAGAGGTAGTCGAGGGTCTGCTTGAATTACTAATACTGTGAAGATATGCTGCTTACATGATTAAGTTTCCAATGAATGAATTAATTAGGTATGGTTGGAGGATGAAGCAACCATTTGGTAGCTTCAACATAGTCAAGAACCAGAAATGGTTGAGCCTCCGCATCTGGTAGTTGTTTGACGAATGGCTCTCGTGTCTTGGGATTTGCTCCTTGCCCCTTGCATTTGTATTCTCCGTAGTAAACAGTTCTGTGTGTCAGACCATTTTCACCTTATATATCTTAATAACTTTATCAATAAGTTGGGAAAGATTAGTTTACTTGTAGGCATGTAATGTTGTAAGGTTGAGTATTATCTTACTTGGCTCGTTCAGGTTGGAGATTATGAGACCATCCAACAGGATTGACGACGTTTCCCATTTCAGTATATGCATACACAACTCTCAGACTGCTCTTCCAAGCCCTACCCAAAAATGCGTTCTTCGCTGTTCCAGAAATGCTACCATGCACGAACGAATAACCCGTGTCCTCCGATGAACTCTCTCTCGCTTGTGCTGTAATTACTGTAAGTCCCGGATATCCTTCCACGAATATTTCTGTGTTCTGCATCCCGATTTTCTGGTCAAATATATATATGAGGTATAATACATCATATTTCACGTGTTAAGAATATTAATACCAGATACAAAGATTTCCCACTTTCGAAAATGAAATCAACAGTGCCGCGAATATGGCAATCCTTAAAGAAATGGTTGCCCCTATCATTGCACAAAGTGTCCTGGAAGCCAATGATCTTGCAATTATAGAAAGCCGACCTGTCACCAGAGACTCTTAAAGCAACCGCTTATGCTCCTACCATTTTCCCGTCTGGCCTAGGCGCAGTGTTCTATATGTATAACATGCCACCATAAAAACAAAAACCCTTTTATAATAAATTCAATAAAGGATGGATCATGGATGTCTAAACTCTTCATTAACTTACCAATATATTAAGATTAGCACCCACAAAGTAACTACATTCGGTAATAAGAGTGGCACTATCTACAGTTCCATACTGCTTGGCAGTGCCGTCAAATGTCAAATTTGGCATTTTTTTGGGATCTCCTAACAATGTAATGAAAGGCTTATTTCTTTCAATTCTGATTTTCTCTTTGTAAGATCCAGGTCCGATGGATATAATCACACGTTTGGTGTTCCCTGATGGAACGCTCTCTATGGCTTTGGTTATGGTATCGAATTCTCCACCCCCACCCTGCATCACCTTTATGATCCTAGGTTTCGTTTCAGCCTCAACCAATTCAGGGTCTAAGGTGTTACCTCTTTCTTTTACGGACTTGATAATTCCATTAAACCAAGCATTTACTTGGGATTTATCCGCCGATATTGGTTGTGACACAATAATCAGAGCAAAGAGGAGAATACTTACACACATTGCTGCAACATAAACTTCACTGCCCTTGATTCTTTTTCCTGCCATTTCCTTTTTCTTCTTTTTTTTCCTTTTTTAAGAAAAAGGAGTAATATGTTTATTTCTTCATTTATTGAATATTGATGTTGTATTTGCATTCTAAGTGACTCCAATTTATAAGATAAATTGGTGACAAAAAATTCTAGAAAAATTAGCTTTGGAGGATTCCTCGCATTGCCACACATTTACGTAGTTCTTGGTGCAAGTTTTGTTGCAGTTCAAACCTAGCATTTCGCAGTTGATCACCATTAATGAGCATATATTGAATAAAACTGCTACGAAATACACGACATTCAGACTTAGGACACCTATGATCATTGAATAATAGTCTTGAGTGCAAAACCTGAACCGTGTGAATTTAATATAAGGAATGGAAATATTTTACGTTGCGCGTTCATTGGTTGAATCATTAATACTTATTTGTTTATTTTAAATTTATTTTGAAATTAATTGTTTGTTGTGTTTATATAAATGAAGAAAAGTTTAATAATAAATGGAACTTACCAATAAAGTTTTATGTTTCATTTTCTTTTATTCATGAAAGGTGGCAAAATTTTATTGGTAGACTCTAGGAACCACAATACCGAACAAAAAAATCTATTATTAAGTACTAAGATTCTAAATAAAAACATCAATTTTATAAGGCAAGTTCAAATAAGTTGTCATTGTATAAATCATAGGGAATAAATGTTGAGGTATATTATAGGGACTCGATATTCGTCGTAGCATTGATATGTTTATACATCGACCCATTCACATTATAATTAACATAATAACATTCAATTTAAATAACATTAATATGATAATCATTCATACAAACATACCTCGATGACTAGGGGCGTGGAAGTTAAATCGAGCTAATAAGAAGCTTTTGCTTTTCCTTGATCTAGGTCCGTATGTGGTTTATCTTGATCTAAATGGACAATTTCAATCAATTTAATACTTCTAGTATTCAATTTAACCCACATTTCATATTTAAACAAAATTACCAAGTTGTCCCTAACATTTTAACTTTTTCACAATTTAGTCATTAAGCTTATAACTTAAAATCTAACCATTCTAATCAAAATCCATATTAATCAAACATGAAAGGGACCTTGAAACAACTCATAATTACCATCATTTAATAATAAAATCCTAGAATTTAAACCTTTAACAAATTAGTCCCTAATTCTAAAATTCAACAAAGATTCATAATCTATCATTTAACATCAACAATCATTTAAGAACATTCATGAAATAACCCTCAACCTTTAACAGTTTTAAGAATTAAATCTCGAACTAGCTAAATTAAGCTAAAACAATCTCAAAAACATAAGTCATTAAAAATGAAACAAACCTACTTACCATGCAATGAAACCAAAGCTAGCCAAAATTTTCTTCTTCTCTAATGGGGTATTCGATTGAAACAAAGTAAAAATGAAGAAGATGATAGCTTTTAGGTTTTTGTTTTATTTTTTATTTAATTAATTACCATTTTGCCCTTATAATATAACTTGATAATTAACATTTTCATGTCCATATTTTTCCACTAGCATTAAGGGTGGTATAATTACCATTTAAGCCCATTTACTTTAAAATTTCATAGCTATTTGACCCTTTAATCTAATAGAACTCAACTTTTACACCTTTTACGATTTAGTCCTTTTTACTTAATTAATCAAACAAATATCAAAATTTTAATACGACCTTACTATAATCCCGTAGGCATTAAATAAATAATAAAATAATAATTTTCTTGTCAGAATTGTGGTCCTAAAACTATTATTCCGACATCACTAAAAACGGGATGTTACAAATTTATTTTTGTTTGAGGGAGACAGTCTGATAGTTCTAAAGTGTGTTTGAGTTCATGACGATGTGATGGCGCTTGAAGACCCCCAACATTTCATTTATGATATAGGGATCGAACCATCACGTTAGAAGCTTATTGCATTGCAACTCAAGCTCCAGCTCGCAGTGATTATACAGTCAAAGGTTTAAGTATAACTAGGACTCTTGGTTGATGGCGGTTGTGTAGTTACAAGTTAGAGTATAACTCGGGAGCCTAGTTGACAGTGGTTATGAGATCATGGGTTCAAGTTTCATGATAACGGAAAAGGATGTTTTATAAACCCGATACATAAGTTTGAGACCATAATCATAGGGAAAAACTACGTGGCTTTCCAGTATAATCAACTTATTCTTTTTCTCTATCTCCACTAAAGCAATATCTTTAACCTCCCAGTTCAATACCTATGATAGAGTGATAAATGATAAAAGTAACATATTTTAATCTCGTTCTTAATGCGTATTTGGATGATTATTTATACAAAATGGTGAATTTTATACTCTTAATCCCTTGAATTCGTATTTTTATACTTAGGAGAGCATTTGGGAGCAAAAGGAGTGAAAATCGAACAAAAAGAGCAGATTTTAGGAGCCACACGGGCTGGACACACGGCCATGTGCCAAACTGTGTCAATTTTGCAACTTGTTTCCCAAACATACGAAAAAACACAATTTTTAGGCTTTCTGAGCATTTTGATATAAATATCAAATAGAAAAAGAGAATAAGTGAGCCATCAAAGAATATTGAAGAAAACAATTCGAATAAAACCATTGGAGCCAACTCTGAAGAAGATTTCCATCAAGACCAAAACCTCCTTTTAATTTCTTATGAAGTTTTTATGAGTTTCTTTATTTCTTGTGGTTATTCTGACTTTGAGATGTTTTTATTCACAATTATGAACTAATTCCCTAGATACCTAGGGAAGAAGAACCTTATGATGAATTCTATTATTTGGTTTCTATTTTACACGATAAATACTTGATTCTTGTTTTCAATTATGTATGCTTATCTTTTGTTTTAATATTTCTGAGATATTATTTCATGTTTAATGTGCTTAAATCAGAGGAGGAAAATTCCTTGTTTAAGAGTAGATCTAGCAAAATTGAGTGGAGTTGCATGTAATCCTAGAAATAAGATGACATCAATCTATCAGATTAGAGTTAAATCTAATAAAAATCCATAGATTGAGTTAATGCGATAATATGGGTTTTAATTAGAAAGAAATTTCAATTCACCTAGAGTCAGTTGCTCTTACTCTCGAAAGAGATATTAGCATAATTTAGGGATGTCTACGGATTAAGATACCAAGTGAATAAATCATTTAATTCAGATTCATAATGAAGCCTAGGTGGATTCTTTACTGGGTATTGCCTCTTTCATTGGTTATTATTTGACTATTTTCCTTATTCATTCTCTATTGAGTTCTTAGTTAAATTAATTTAGTAATTTTAGTTTAAAACCTATCACTCCAATTTGTAGGCTAAATAATAAGAAAACTGTAATTACTAATACTTTTAGTCCTCGTGGATACAATATCTTTACTCACCATAGCTATACTATTTATCGATGGGTGCACTTGCCTTTTTCATATTTTTAGTTAGTTTCGTGACACATCACAGAGATGGAGGCAAATGGACTTTTAGGGGGAGGAATGACTGTTATAATGGAGAAAAGTTGAAGGTCCTTTCGAGGCGACAACGGTTGCTGTGATTAAAGAACACATAAATAACTCCAACGTCTATTATTCAACTTAAGTTTTAGCTTCTCTCCATTGCCACAATCACTCCCTGTGCCACCCGAAACCCGACCGAGACTGACTGACCCGAATTCAAAGCGTTACATTAGCCACCTAAGTGACTCTTCAGCTAACGACCACCCAAGACACACCCTAACCTTATAACACCTCAATATTATCTAAATATTAGTTATTTATGTACGCGAAAGCAATTTATAAGCCAATTTTAAACTTTTCCTAAGTAATTTAATCTAAGGGCATTTTTGTCATTTTACCACCTATGTTAAAACTAACCCGATTTTAGATCTAAATGTTTACCGACCTTCTTTTAGTTAAAAAATATGAAATCCTAAAAATTCCAGCTTAAATTAAGTTCGTTTGCTATGTCTAATTCAATTTTTACTATTAGGGACTAAATTATAATAAATACCAACTATCAGGACCTATTCCTATTTACAAATTAAGTGTGTTTCTATTGAGCTTTACCCATTACGAGACTAACCCTAAAATTTTACCAAGTTTCCTTATCATTTAAGGCTCTAATTAGACTAATCAATTTTGAGGACTAAATCGTAACTTAAACAAATTAGAATACCAATTTAAAAAGACAAAAATTTAAACCCCCAAAAACCCACACGACCGTGTCCCCCAGACCATGTTTCATTAAATGCTTGTGTTCATGTTGTGAAAAACTTTTTGGCAGATCTCACACGCCTGTGTGTGATAGCTCCAGTTTCTATACACTTGTGTCACTTACCCACACACCCGTGTGAAAACCACTGCACCTATTTTTGCGAAAAACTAGTTTTAAAACCAAATTTTTCATATTTTAATGACTAATTAAACTCAATTTAACTATGATTAATTAACATATTTATACATACATCCTCAATTGAATTTGTGGACATCAATTAAGCCTTAATTAAATAGAATTAGGCAATCAATTTCATGCATAACAAACATCGAATAAATCAAACAAGTGGCGTACCTTAGTCACTAGTAAACCACTCCATGAAAACTTCATTTAATCAATCGTTAGTGAAGATTTCATGCTTTACACACCGTGTTATCAATGAACAAAACACCATAAATCATTCAATAATTAAACTCAAACATGCCTCAAAGTTATTATAAAACCATTCAAAATAAATGTCCAATGTCCATTTGCAACCAAAATCAATCTAATTCCTGAGAGTTCCACAATGCTCGACTACAGTCTCTAAAATGCGTAATAAAGTCTCTACCAAGCCTAAATCTCTTAGAACTCTCTTGATCGGCTCCTCAGCTCCTCAAACCCAATGATAATATGCACAAATGTGAGGGTGTGAGCTTTAAAAAACCTCAATGAATGTTAATAAAAATGACAAGTAAATTAACATCCAATTCATGCTTAATTCACAACCAATCGGTCACAAATTATCAGCCAAAAAAATGTAACATGTCATTTAAATTTTCCATAAGCATTTTCAGTACAAAAAATCATTTATTCATGGCATTCAATCATCAATTAATATAGCAATAATCACACATAAATGTACTGTCATTCATTTCTCATGGCTCAACAGGGTGATCATACATCGGATAAACGAATCTCCAAACTCCCACAAATATCAAATACAATCTACCCAGTTGAGCAGGCCGAAGCACACGCTCCCTTATAGCGCCTCAAATATCCCATTGAGTGGAGACTGATGCTCAAAACTCCCTTATCAACTCCAAAAAAAATTAGTCCACCTAGAGCCATATGCTCACAATGTCACAAATAAAGGTAAGTACCCATAAATCCTATGGCATGCCAACTATATCCAATGGATTCACCATGCATGTTACCAATATATTTAGTCAAACATAGCATACAAATCAATTATTATTGCACTCAATTTAAGGTGACAAAATGATTAGTATAACTTCTTGATAAGCCATAAAAGTAAGATGTTTTTAATCCCATTCTTGATGCGTTTTTGGATGATTTATCATGCAAATTAGTGAATTTGATGCTTTTAATCCTTTAATTTCATATTTCTATACTTAAGTGAGCATAGGGGAGTGAAAGGAGTGAAAAACAAGTCAAAATTAAGCAAAAAGAGCTATTTTCAACATCCACACGGCCTGAGCATTTCAACACGGGCTGGCCACACACTCGTGTCAGCCACACGGGCTAGCCACATGCCATGTGCCAGCCCGTGTCAATTTTGCAACCTACTTCCCTAACACTTGGAAAAACCTAATTTTTAGGCTTTCTGAGCATTCTAAAGTCTATAATTAACAATTAGAAGAAGACCTAATGTAACAGTCTGATTTTGACCCTATTCAGAATAGTCGTTTTGGGACCACAAATCTGAGTTAGAGAAATATTTTAATATTATTTTCCGTGCCTATTATAAGTGAATTTACATGTGTGTAAGTCTCGTGTGAAAATTTAACTGTTTGTGTGTTTAACTTGCAAAAAGGATTTAATCGCGTAGAATGTAAAAGCTGTGTGCTAGATGCTAAAGTGCCAAATTGCCATGTCTTTATAACTGTAAGGTCCTTAGGTTGTAAATAGACCCTTAGAATAATGCATGGACAAATTTAGACATGATTTTATGAATTATTAATGTTATAAAGCAAGGGTAAATTGGTAAAACATGTATTAATATATGTTTAATAAAACAAAACTTAAAAATAGGCAATTATGTTCATCTTTGTCCAAAAATTAGAAAAGAAAAAGAAGAAAGAATTGAAGCTAGGGTTTCGACACTTTGAGCTTTAATTAAGGTATGTTTTAGTTTCGGTTTTTGATGATTTTTATGTTTTTGAGATTGTTGCTTAGTCTACTATCAAGCCCATGTCATAATTTATGGAATTGATGATGTTTTCATGAGATGAAGTTGTTGAATATGTTATTTGTATGTTGTTAAATAATGAATTATGGAAGCTTGGTATGTGATTAACATGTTTTGTCTTTGGATTTTTTTATGAAATTGAATATTTTAGGCTAAATTGTAAAAATGTTATTTTAGGGGACTAAAATGTGAAATAAATGAAATGCATGGATTTTTATGAGAGCTAGGAGAATTCGGCTAGACTTGTGTACAAGCAAATTTTGTGTAATTTGTGATTGTGTGAATTAGGGACTAAAGTGTTAAAATGTGAAAATGTGAGGGCTATTTTGCAAAATACCCTAATTGTGTTTATATGGATTGGTTTGAATGATTTGGTGAATAAAAGGGTTAATTTTGAATACATATAGATTAAGAAAATAGGAATTCAGACTTAGATCGAAGGAAGTCGAAGATTGTAGAATAAACATTCGAGTCGACAACTTCGAGTACGAGGTAAGTTCGTACATAGAACATGATAGTATAAGTACATGTTGTTGTTTTAATTATGCATAGATGTATATATAATTGAATTGGATGAATACAATGATGAATTAAAAGTATTTGGCACTAAGTGTGTGATTTAAATTAGCTTCGGCTACTTGAGGCACTAAGTGTGCGATACCAACTTAACTTCGGTTAATTGAGATGGCACAAAGTATACGAAATAGTTCTAGCTTTGGCTAACCTTTAAGCATTAAGTGTATGGACGTTTAAAGTATTGGCGATCTTTAGAAAGTGTTAAAGTGTTCGAACAAGAGGTGAGATTGAAAATGAATGAATATAAAAAGGTTCAGGTAAGTATGGTATCTATGTGGTAGATGATATTGTGTTTGTAAAGTTATTGAATTGGTAAGAATTTATGGATTGTGTTGGTATAGATTTGATAGATGAATTGAGAAATTGTAAATACTTAAGTGTTAATAATTTATGTTTTATATACTGTTGATGATTTTAGTACGAGCTTACTAAGCTTTTGAAAGCTTACTTTGTGTGTGTTTACATTGTTTTATAGATATCGAAGCTATTGCAAGCTCGGGGATCGTCTAGGATTGTCACCGCACTATCGAACCTCATTTTGGTACTTTTGAAAATACATATTTTTGAAGTATGGCATGTATAGGCTAGTAGTTTGAGAAGTATGTTTTGTAATGTATATGCTTAGCCATGTGACTTGGCTAATTTGTGTTTGAACTCATAGTTGATAATGATTCATTGTATGTGATGGCAATATGAAATTTTGGTATGCTTTAGTTGGTAAGTTTTGGTAAGATTAACTTGAGATTGAATGATGTATGGATGAAATGTTTTAGCATGATATTACTTTATATTTGGCATGAATTGGTAAGGTTTATGAGTATGAATTTTGGTGACTATTATATGATATGAAAGGGTTATGTTTTGGTGTTAAAATTGGCTGAAATGGTGATATAAATATGCTTGTTTCCATTTCTTGTAGGATGATCAAATTGGGGTGGAAAATTGGCTATCCAATAGCCTATTTTTGTCCACACGGGTAGAGACACGGGCATGTGTCTCAGCCGTGTGTGACACACGGTCACGTTGCACGATCGTTGATCGTGATTTTTTGTGATAAGTTTTATAAATTTATAATGAATCGTTCTTGAAACTAACTATTATCACAACGTAGGCAAATGTACCTATCGAACAGTAGTATAGCTTTAGCAAGACCAGATTATCGAACCCAAAGGACTAGGAGTACTAGTAATGACCATCTTTTTATTATCTAGCCGAAGAAAAAAGGTTTGTTTTAACTAACTAATTAAACTAAGAACCTGCAGAAAATAGAATTGGGAAATTACTTTTGGGGAAAACGATTGATTGAGACAATACCTAAGGAAAAATCCACCTAGACTTGTACTTGTTATTTTGGCTCCAAATCGGACGATTTATTCATTTAACTTGTTCCGTAAAAATCCCTAAGTTATGTTATTATTCCTATTCAAGACTAATAACGTCTAATTCCTAGATTGAATAACCGAGACTTTTCTTTAATTAACACCCTAGGTTGCATTAACTCGATCTATGGATTCCTTTATTAGGTTTCACCCTAATCCAGCAAAATCTTGTCACCCTATCCCTAGGCGAGCAAACAACTCCGTTTAATTATGACAAAGTTACTCTTAGTCAGGGTCTATTCCTCCTCCAACTAAGAGTAGTAACTTGAAGTGATATCCTGAAATACCAAAACAAGAATTAAGAACACATAATTAAGAACAAGTCAAATATTTATCATACGATTCAGAAATAATAACAAGATTTCATCATAGGTTTTATCCCCCTTAGGTATTTAGAGGTTTAGTTCATAACTAAACAAGAAAACATCTCAGAATAACAATAAATACAAAACATAAAGAAAACCCAAAAATCCTGAAGGGGAAATTGAGGAGAGATATTCAGACTTGATAGTGGATCCGGCTTCTGAGATGGATCAATCGACTTCTTTGGAGTAATTCCTTACTCCTTATTCTTCGTCCCCCTTTTTCTTCCTCTTCTGGGGTGTATTTATAGGCTTTGGAATGTCTTAGAACCCTCAAAAGTGGCCTTTTCCGAATTAGACTCAGCTTTGGTTCGACAGGGACACGCCCATGTGCAATAACTTTAGGCTGTGTTCGAGACTGTTAAATTGGCATGAGCGTGTGTTCTACTCGTATGAGTCGTGCTTCAATTCTACCAGATTGACATGGCCGTGTGAGCTACCCGTGTGAGGAGGTCCAGCCATGTTGATTCCGTACTTGGCCTATTTTCTCCATTTTTGGCCCATTTCTCGTTCCTTTCGCTCTACTATGCTTACCTAAGGATAAAACATGAAATTAAGGCATTAGGATCATCGAATTCACCAAATCTAAGGAGAAATCATTCATAAAACGTGTTAAGCGAGGGGTAAAAATATGTATAAATTACGGTTTATCAGTCGTGTGTCCCCTAGGGTACCCTACGAATTAAAGGCTGTATATCCTCCAGTTTTGACACGGCCTAGATACATGGGCGTGTCTATTAGTCGTGTGTGGCACACGATTTGGCACACGGGAGTATGGTCGGCTGTGTGGCCAAGTCAATAGCCTCCCTAATTTTCACACAACCTGGCACACGGGCGTGTGTGGACAAGTCAATAGCTATGCCCTATTTTGCAATGGCTTAGACACACGAGCATGTCTAGACCGTGTGAGGCACACGGCCTGCTCACACGGGCGTGTGACCTTTTAAAAGTTGAAAATTTTCATAAGTTCTGAAACTTCCATACGTTGTCAATTTGGTCCTGAAGGTATGTTTAAGTATTGTATTCTCACTTTTACAATCTTAATGAATGGGAATGAATGAGATTTACTGCAATAAGATAATGTTTGATATTCAACTATTCTGGGTTGTGTAATGGATTAAGTAATGCCTCTTAACCTAATCTGGCGACAGATACGAGTTAAAGGTGTTACATTTTATTGGTATCAGAGTTATGGTTTAGTCAGTTCTAGGACTACCATAGCTTTTATGAGTCTAGCTATACATGCCATATTTATGAACTACGATAGTGTGATGAATCTTGAAGTTGAAATGTGCTTTTATATAGCAAATGGATCCCGATAGAGCTGTAGCAGACGATGTTGAAAGCAATGCGCCTGCTCCCACGCAAGGGATGGTGCAAGCTGATTCCTGACTGACTACGAGTAGCCGTGATAGTGAAGCTAAACAAGCCTTCTATCAGATGATGAATGATTGGTTCACCCAATACATTAGAACCAATTCAGCTATACAGCAACCTCCACCCTCGGTTAATTCTCTTCAAACTCCTGTTATGCCACCAGTGAATCTGGTATAGTTGAGTAGACCCCCAGTTGATAAGATTAAAAAATATGGGGCTAAAGAGTTCCGAGCTACAACAAGTGATGATGCTGAAAAAGTCGAGTTTTAGTTAGAGAATACAATAAGAGTGTTTGATGAGTTGTCATTGAGTCCTAAAGAATGCATAAAATATGTCGTTTCACTTCTGAGAGACACGATGTATCACTGGTGGAAAAATTTGACGTCTGTGGTTTCGAGTGAACGAGTTACGTGGGATTTCTTCCAAGCTGAATTCCGGAAGAAATACATTAGTCAGAGATTCATTGATCAAAAGCGCAAAGAGTTTCTCGAGCTTAAATAAGGCCGTATGTCTGTCATAGAATACGAGCGGGAATTTGTAAGGTTGAGTCAATATGCCCGAGAATGTGTATCCTCGAAAGCAATAATGTGTAAGAGATTTGAAGACGGTTTGAACGTAGATATTCGTTTACTAGTTTGGATCCTGAAAATCAAAGAATTAGTGGTGCTTGTTGAACGAGCATGTAAAGCTGAAGATCTTGGGAAAGAGAAAAGAAAGGCTAATTTTGAAACTAGAGAGGTATGAAAGAGATCATTGTGCAAATCATTTCAATCTGGGTCCAAGAATTTTAGAGATAATAGCAGTTGTTCAAAGGCTAGTGTGGGACATTCGAGCAGAGATCATGCTAGGTCGCAATCGAATTTCAAATCTTTAGCCACGTCTGTTGCTAGTGTTGATAATGCAAAGAATGAAAAGCCTGAGTGTGATCAATGTGGAAGACGACACTTTGGTGAATGCTGGGGAAAAAGTAATAATCAAGCTTGTTATAGTTGTGGTTCAACCACTTTATAAAAGATTGTCCAGATTTAGCTGAAAAAGATAATGTTCAGAATCCGAGGCAGAGTGGTAATGTTTCTCGTGGTAGACCTCCCAAAAATTCAGGAAATGTAAGCAGCAATCAAAGAGGAACAAAAGATACAACTGTTAGATCTGAGGCTCATACGCTTGCCAGAGCCTATGTTATCTGAGCTCGTGAGGAAGCTTTGTCGCCAGATGTGATTATAGGTACATTTACTCTTTATTATACTTCTGTGATTGCTTTGATAGATCTTGGATCAACGCATTCGTATATATGTATGAACTTAGTGAACAGTAAGACTTTGCCTGTAGAGTCTACTAAATTTGTAATTAGAGTTTCGAACCCCCTAGGCAGATGTGTTCTGGTTGATAAAGTCTGCAAGAATTGCCCGTTAATGTTTTGAGACAATTGTTTTCTGGCTGATCTGATGTTATTGCCTTTTGATGAGTTTGATATAATTCTAGGTATGGATTGGTTATCATTGCATGATATTGTGGTGAATTGTAAACGGAAAACTATTGATTTGAGATGCAAGAATGATGAAATAGTCAGAATTGAATCTAGTGATTTGAATGGATTGCCTACTGTAATATCTTCGACGAAAGCTTTGAGTATTGTGAGAAAGGGTTGTAAAGCTTATTTTTCGTATGTGATTGATTCAAGTGTGTCAGAAAAGAAAGTTGAATATGTACCTGTTGTCTGTGAGCTCTCTGATGTGTTTCCTGAAGAACTTCCAGGATTACCTCCAGTTAGAGAGGTAGAATTTGGCATTGAATTGGTACCTGGTACTACTCTGATTTCAATAGCTCCTTACAAAATGGCTCTGACTGACCTAAAAGAGTTAAAGTCTCAATTGAAAGAGTTGATCGATTGAGGGTTTGCTAGACCGAGTTTCTCACCTTGGGGTACTCCAGTTTTATTTGTGAAAAAGAAAGATGGTACGATGAGAATATGTATAGATTATCGTCAGTTGAACAAGGTGACTGTCAAGAACAAGTATCTCCTACCTCGAATTGATGATTTGTTTGATCAGTTGAAAGGAGCTACGGTGTTTTCGAAAATAGGTTTGAGATCAGGTTATTATCAGCTGCGAGTAAAAGACCCAGATATTCCAAAGACTGCTTTCAGAACGAGGTACGACCACTATGAATTCTTAGTTATGCCTTTCGGATTGACTAATGCACCTGCTATCTTTATGGATTTGATGAATAGAATTTTCAAACTGTATTTAGATCAATTTGTTGTTGTATTTATTGATGACATATTGATTTATTCACGTGATGAATCCGAACATGCCGAGCATCTGAGAATAGTGCTACAGACTCTGCGAGATAAACAATTGTATACGAAGTTCAGTAAGTGTGAGTTCCGGTTGCAAGAAGTTGGTTCTCTAGGTCATATTGTATCAACCTCTGGTATTCGAGTTTGTCCAAGTAAAATGTAACAGCTCGATTTAGACCCTACTCAGAACGGTGGTTTCGGGACCACGAATCCGTCAGAAAAATATTTTAAAATTATTTTCTGTGTTTATTTTTTGTGAATTTATATCTATGAAATTTTTGTGATTTAATTTTGGCGTTTAGGTATCCGATTTAGAAGCAAGGACTTAAACGCGTAAATTGAAAATTGGCTAGTTCTAATAGTAGGGACTGAATTGGGGTTGGCTTCTTAAGTGGAAGCATTTTATATGCAAAAAGTCCATTTTCTTTTATTGTATGTATATATGCTAGTGTACGGCATTAAATATATATATACATATATTGATAAAACATATAATAAAATATTTGTAAGTTAAGCATGCATAAGTAAGGTGGACAATTATGTCCTTATTATATAAGTATGGGTTCTAAATTCATTAATGGCAAAATAGGAAACCAATAATTTGAGTTATTATAATGATACAAAACATATCATAAAACTTTCATTTATAATTTTTTCTCTTCATTGCCGAACATAAAACAAAGAAAAGAAGAAAACATAAAGCTAAGGTTCGTACACTTCCAAGCTTAATTCAAGGTAAGTCCTAGCTCGGTTTTTGATAATTTTTACGTTTTTTAGATCGTTGCTTCGAGTACTACAAACCCATGCTTGAATTTTTTATTTTGATTAATATTTTGAGTTGTGCCATTGTTGATAGCTGGTGATTTTTGTTGTTTGATGATGAAAAATGAAAGATATGTTTTAGATTAACATATTTTGTATTAGAGTTTTTGATGATTTTGAGTAATTAGGACTAAATTGCAAAAATAATAATTTGAGGGACTAAAATGTGAAATAAATTAAATATATGGACTTTTTTGAGAATGGGTAAAATTCGGCCCAACATAAGTATAGAGAAATTTGGTGTATTTTATGTTTTGTGCATTAGGGATTAAATTGTAAAAATTGTAAATGTCAGGGGTAAAATGGTAATTTATCTATTTATGTGTTTTTGGACTAAATTGAATGAAAATATGTTTGAATGAGCTTAATTTGAATATGTTTAGATCAAGAACTAAAGAAATCAGATTTGGACGGGGAAAGTTAAAAGTTGTCGACTAGTCGATCCGTACCGGTTTTTCGTTGTTCGAGGTAAGTTTATAAGTGAATAGACATGTTTATTTGGAAACTAAATGTTATATTTATATGCTGTTATGAAATGTTAGAATTTAAATATGTTATGGCTGAACATGATTAAATTTGGCTACTACACTTCTGAGTTTGATTCGACCGAGTTACGACATTCGAAAGCCCCATATGAACCTTAGGAATAGTTAGAATACATATGTCATGACATAGGATTCCGATATATGTGTGTGAGTAAGACCATGGCATCGATATGTGGTTCCAATATGTGTTTACGAGTAAGACCCTGTCTGGGACAGTGGCATCGATTTGTGACTACATGTAAGACCACGCCTGGGACGTTGGCATTGTACGACTTATGTGATTATCCAAGTGTCCTATCCAACTCCGAATGGTTCATCAGCAAAGGTAAATCGTGATCGAATGTGTAAAATGGGCTAAAAAGTCCAGGTATGATTTAGCTTGTTAGCTATCAATAATAAGATATGTATGTGACTTGATAGTTGATAAATTATATGTGATGTAAGGTTAAATATATACATGGATTAAATAAGTGTATTCGGCTTTGAACAAATGGTAAGTATATTATGGAATTAATTTTTGACTATGCATATATAAGTGATCATAAATAATCGGTCTTATAAGAGTTATATGTACATAATATTAAATTATGGTTCTTGGACTTATATAATTGAGCAGTAGTTGATTTTTTTATGACATTTTGGCTTTTGAAGATTGAGCAGTGGTTTTATAACTTAACTTGTGAATATTCGGCTAAGGTAATAAATATGTGGTTGGTATATTATTACTGAAGATATAAGTTAAGAGTAAGCTTGTTAATGATATTGAAATTTGGTTAAATTAAATTAATATTATTATTGGCTTGTTTACTTGCTTATGACTTACTAAGCTTAAGTAGCTTACTGTGTGTATATTTGTCTTTATTTTATAGATTTGGAGTCAAGCTACAAGCTCAGGGACTGTCAGCCAAGTTCATCACACTATCTATAGCTGTGATACATTTGAACTAAACTTTAATTATGGCACATATAGGCTAGTTTTGACGTTAAATATTTTGGAAATGAATGTATATACAAGACATACGAAAATGGCTAAACTATTTAAGTTGGTTTTTGATTGTGCTTAGGTTATGGTTGTTTCTCTTCTTATGTTCGGTTTTAGATTGATAATGGTATAAGTTCATTTTGATTCATATGTTGTGTGCTATGGATGGATATAGTATGGGTTGTGTATTGAAATGTTGAATTAGGTTAGTGACTTTTCATGAGGTAGGGAGAAATATGCCGTAATTTATAAACATTTATAAGTGATGCTATATGATTATGTATCAAAGTTGGATTATAACTTAGTAAGTGACAAGATAAGTTCGATCATAAGCTTGTTATATTAACTTGGATTTGTTTGAGATAAGGTGTGATATACTTATGTGAATTTGCTTTTATGCTTTGGTTTAGATTCGTAAATGCATGGACATAATTCTTAGTAAGCCTAGATTTGGGTACTACCATTCGGTAATGAAAGATAATAAGTATTAAATATATGTTAAAATTGTTTTGGTTATTTATTTGACATGTGCGCTTAAATAAAGTGGGTGCAAGAATTGTTATTAGCAATTTATTTCCAGTTTTCTAAGTTAATGAATTTTTGCATGATAATATATTAAATTATCTTTAGGGTTCTTTGAGGGACTTATACTAAATGGTAAAAAAAAAATGCGGTTGAGCTTGGTAATAAATATTGCATTTTTTTATGCGATAATGATTTATTAATTTGATATTTAAATTTGCCTTATAGGTTTGTGTGGTCATGGTCAGTTATAACTACTTATATGTTTACAAGTATATAAAGAGCGAAACAAACTGCCTTAATGTATTACTTATGAATAATATAATACTTAAAGTTGTAATGCCATACAAGTAGATAAAACAAATAATAATGAAATATATATATTAAATTTAGTGCAACCTGTGCATACACGTGACATATGTATCCATTAAGTCAAATGATTAATATTGATGCCATAGATATGTTCCATGTTTCGTGTATGAAGTAAATATTTAAATTTGTACGTACATTTTATATTTTATATTATTTGTGATGTATTGTGTATCTCAATTTATTTTAAGATTTGATAATGAATTGAGTTATGAGCTTATATGTGATCTGAATTTTGATTTAAAATTTATAAACACGTTTGTATGAATAATAGTTTAATTGGTAATATCTCATAACCCTAATTTGACGATAGATACAGGTTAAGGGTGTTACATAAAATTTCAGCTCTTTTGGATTGGAAACCTCTGAGGAATGTAACTGAAGTCCGTAGTTTTCTGGGACTAGCTGGTTACTATAGAAGATTCGTGAAAGGTTTTTCGATGATTGTGACTCCGTTGACAAAATTGCTGCAGAAAGATGTGAAGTTTGAATGGTTTGAAAAATGTCAGAACAGTTTTGATCAGTTGAAGACTTTATTGACTGAAGCTCCAGTATTAGTACAACCTGAATCGGGTGAAGAATTTGTAATTTACAGCGATGCTTCGTTGATTGGTCTAGAATGTGTTCTAATGCAAGAAGGAAAAGTTATTGCTTATGCTTCGTGACAGTTGAAGCCACACGAAAAGAACTATCCGATGCACGATCTTGAGTTAGCTGCAATTGTGTTTGCCCTAATGATTTGGCGCCATTATTTGTTCGGTGAGAAATGTCATGTGTATTCAGATCATAAGAGTTTGAAGTATTTGATGACTCAGAAAGACTTAAATTTGCGACAGAAAAGATGGTTAGAACTGTTGAAAGACTACGAACTTATGATTGATTATCACCCAGGAAAAACAAATGTTGTTGTTGATGCTTTGAGTCGAAAATCGTTATTTGCTTCGCGTGCGATGAATGTTCATTTAGTTCTGTCTAATGATGGTTCAGTTTTAGCTGAATTAAAAGTGAGACCCTTTGTTCTTACAGCAGATTATTGAAGCCCAGAAGATTGATAATGAGATTTTAGCTAAACGGGCTCAGTGTGATGTAGAGTCTATGTAACACCCCAAACCAGGCCTAGACGTTATGGCCGGATCTGGCGTGTTACATTGAAGTGTTTTTCAAAAACCATGTTTCCATTGAAAACCCCAATTTACGTTGGTTTATTATGCAAAACGTGGTTCATTGAAAGTTATTCTTATTTAAAACATTTTAAAGTTAAGTTATGAAAGCGTAGTGTTTTAAAAATAGTTATTGTTTTGGAAATCCGCGATCTACTTTTAACATATAGAAAACATAATGAACTAAAAATCCCAAAAAAACCATAAATTAAAAGAGGCCTTATTACAACCCAGATCAAAATATAAGTACTTATAAATAGAAAACTTAAAAGAAAATTGGAAACAATAGTGGTTGTGTGGCCACCTTCGAGTCTCTCGCAGCATCGATCATCCTAAAATTGGGGATTACCTGCACAGTTAATAAACTAGGTGAGTTTATGAAAACTTAGTGTGTAATCCCCTCCTAAATTAAAACAGTTAGTAAACGAACAGAATTCAGAATTAGTCTGGGCTGGAGCCCATTACAGTAATAGAACAGTGTGAGTGGGCCTAAGCCTAATACAATTTCACTTGGGTCTCAGCCCTCATCAGAATCAATTGGACCTTGCCCATTCTCAATATTAGTAACAGTTGGGCCTAGCCCATTAACATGATCAGGTGAGCCTATGCCTATAATAGTATAAGTACAGTGCAGGTATGCAACCTATCCCAATCCAACCATCTCACCTCTTGTACCAACCAACTCACCATGTGAGGATTAAATCGACCCACCCACCCAGCACACCAATATCGCAGCGAAGCTGCTAATAGTGACGCAGCAGTCCTGCTAATGATAGTAAACGTGGCGTAGCCACTAATGTCGGAATACGTGGCAAAACCACTAGTACAGTACTTCCTCCGAATCAGAATCCCAACCCCAATGTAGAATGTCATGTCATAATATTACGTGTATGCAAAGTCATACTCAGTACAATCATAAACGTATATAATAAGCACATCAATCATAAAGAACAAAAGGGCATAATTGTCATTTTACCATATAGGGGTATTACAGTCATTTTACCTTACAGGGGCATTACGGTCATTTTACACTACACGGGTATTTTGTTAATTTTACAAATCAAGGGCATTTCAGTAATTTTCCAAACTTGGGGTATTTTGGTAATTTCACAAATTAGGGGTATTTCGATAATTCTACAAAATAGGGGTATTAATGACCCAACTGAAGGTCCATTGTCGCCTCGAGCGACTTAAGTAACCTAAACAGTCTTAAGGGTGTAAATGGGCCTAAGGCCCATTACTCGGCTGAAGTGGGCCCACACCCTCGTGTGGCCTATTTAGCCCAAATTTAGATACAGCTATGTGACCTACATAGCCCAGTCCAATAATTATCACAAACTACAGATTTAATCCATGTGAGGCCCACGAGCCTATTGGGCCCACACGGCCCATCTATGCCTAACGTGGCCCAGAACTACCTAAGTCATGTGCGCGACATGATAAGTCTATCTACGTCCCACTTAACAGTGAAGTTTACCCACGTGGGCCCATTAGGCCCATCGAGGCCCAGAATAGCCCTAGCACATGAGAACACTCTTGGTGGCCTCTACAACCTATCGCCCATGGTTTGTGGGCTCAGTTTACCCCACGAGCGATTGCATGCTCGTGAGGCCTCAAATGTCGAAGTTTCAACTTTTCGGCTTTTGTCGACTTCCAACAGAGAAGGGCATGAATACAAACCTGTTTATGAGAACGCGTCGAAGCCCACGATCACCAACCTTGGTTAAGCAGGTATGAAATAATCCCTCCCTCCTAAAACCAGTGATCCCTAACTCATCTTAGCTTCTCGATGTGGGATTACTTTCAACCATTAGGAAAATTCCTTATTTTTTTATGACCACTTCAACCACAGAGTTCCAATCCAACTCCACCTCCTACACAGCTCAAATAGCAAAATAAATACTCTATTGCGCATCCCAAGACTTGAACCTCAGACCTCACAGTTACACAACACACCACTTTGCCACTCCACCACAGGCTCTTTCTGTGTTATAAATTCCTCAAAATTATTTTTAAAGCCTACCCACTAATATCAAGACTCCTTTAAGAGAAAAACCAAAATAAACTGTAAGAGCCAAGACTTGAACCCAAACTCCCTTGCAACCTTAATGACGCCCCAACCACTAGACCACATGCTTCCTTGTGTCATTTATTTAACACAATAATTTAAAAGGCCTTCATCTAAACATCCAGGGTTTTATTTACTTAAAACCAAAATTTTTGCTAAAGCCAAAGTTTGAACCCAAGATTTCTATAACACTTCTCTGGGCCATTAACCACTAAAGTAGACATTTAATTGTGTCATTTCCTCGCACAATTAAATACTTATATACAACCTCCTTGCAAACCCATACTCAAGGCCCAGTACTTCTAGGCCCAAATTCGGGGCGTTATAGTCTGATTCAGAATTCAGAGTTAATAAAGATGATTGCTTGAGATTTCGAGATCGAATTTGTATTCCGAGAAATCCAGAGTTAATTCAGATGCTTCTGAGTGAAGCTCACAGTAGTCGTTTATCTGTGCATTCGGGTAGTACGAAAATGTATAATAATTTGAAACAGCATTATTGGTGGTCCGGAATGAAAAGAGATATCTCTGATTTTGTTTCTAAATGTTTGATTTGTCAGCCAGTTAAAGCTGAACATCAGGTGCCATCTGGTTTGCTACAACCGATTATGGTTCCAAAGTGGAAATCGAAACGAGTGACCATGGATTTTGTTTCGAGTTTGCCCTTGTCTCCAAGAAAGAATGACGCAATTTGGGTTGTAGTTGATCGTTTGACGAAATCAGCTCATTTTATTCCGATTCGATCTGATTACTCACTTGATAAATTAGCTGAGTTATACATTTCTGATATCATGAGATTACATGGTGTGCCATTGCCTATAGTGTTAGACAGAGATCCGAGATTTACATCGCAATTCTGGAAGAAGTTGCAAGATGCTCTGGGCACTAAAGTGCACTTTAGTACTACTTTTCATCTGCAAACAGATTGTCAATCTGAGCGGATTGTTCAGATACTCGAGGATATGATGAGATGTTGCATTCTTGAGTTTGAAGGCACGTGGGAACAATATCTACCTTTGAATGAATTCGCTTTTAATGACAGTTTTCAGTTGAGCATTAAAATGGAACCATACGAAGCTTTATATGGTCATTGATCATTGTAACAGCCTAATTTTCAGTGGTGTCGGAACAGTGATTCGAGATCACTAAATCCAACAAATGAGTAGGAAATATTATTAATTTAGTGAGTATAAGTTAAATGTGAAGTTAGGAAAAATTTTGAAATAGTGAATAGTGTACTAAAAATAAATATTAAAATAATTAGAATCGAAAATGAGGTATCGAGACCTCAAGAATTTTAAATCGAGACATAAATATTTTTATAAATATTTATGGACTGCTAATAAGTTAGTATTAAAGTTTCATTAAGAAATTTTAAAGTTCTAATAGTTAATTGAACAAAAAGGACTAAATTGTATCAAAAGTAAAATTGTGGGAAATGATTAAATAGCTTAAATGATTAAAAAAAGAGGGTTTAAAAGGCAAATAGACCCAAGGTCTATTTAAATTGGGCTGGACGGCAAGGGCATGAAATCAGCAAGAAAATAAGGAGAATTAAGGGAAAATTTGGAAAATTGCAAAATTTACTTAATAAAGCTAGGACTAAAGTGGAATTATCTAGATTTCTCTTTATTTTTCTGCATTCTCGTCAGCAAAAACGCCATGGAAAAGAATTGTTTATATACTGATTTTATTGAAAGAATTGAATAGAAAGTGAATGTTTGGGACCTAATTGTAAAAGAGTTTGAAGTTAGAGTTTTATGTGGAAATTCTGAATTTCAATAGTTATGAAATAACTTATAATGTCTAAGAAAAGTATTAATTGAGAAAATTAGCTTAATTGTGGGGTTAATTGAGCAAGGACCGAATTGTCTGAACTGTGAAATTTGGGGCAAAATGAAAATCAACATTTTACACTAAAATAGTTTTAGACAGCAGCAATAGTCTAAATTTGAAAAATCACAAAAAAATTGTAGAAATGAATAAAATATGAAACTAAAGGTTATTGAGTCTAGTTTCTTATAGAAGAAATGATGTAAGCAATAGAATTGTAAATCATGAGCTATAATAAATTTTGTGAGACAAGATCAGAATGATTTCGAGTTCCCCTATTCTGACTTGAAAAAATAATTAAAAATTGTAAAAAAATAATTATGGGACATAATTTATATGGTTAGATTCCCTAATGAGTCTATTTTCAAGAGAAACAACCGATAACATTATTTGAATTCTGTACAGAGAGATAATTAAATTTTAGTGAAGAGTGGTCAGAACTATCGAGCAGTGAAACAGGGGAGACTTTAAAGAATAAACTGTACTTATTGGCTAAACCAAAAATTTTGAAAATTTTATGGTAAGAAGATACGTGAGTCTAGTTTCAGGGAAAATTAGCGGATCTTAATTTGAAGTTCTGTATCTCAAGATAAAAATAATTTAGTGACATAAGTAAATATATAAGTAAATAGTGAAAATTATGGATAATGTTACTTACAGATGTGTTATTTATACTAAGATGTGGATGGAGAGGAGGAGGAGGAAAAATAAATAAATATATATATATATGAATGAATTGTGTATAAATTGATCACATGCTCGATTATAATCGATAAATGTTGAATTAGAAATGATATAATGTTTTATTTGGAATATTTATTATGAATTTATGATTATCGTTATAATACAAAAATCGAACTTGTGAGTTTGTATAACTAAATTTTAGTGACCATTTGTTAATTTTATGAATTTCATGGTGTGTTATTTTATATGTATTGATGATAAAATCGTGAATAATGTAAAAGCATGAAAATTGAATAAATGATCAAATTGAGTACTTCAATTCAATGACAAGATGAGTTGACGGAAAAGACAATTGTTGGTCCATAGCACAGTGTGAAACGTAGGTATGGTATTAACCATACCAAGTTGTGAAACGTAGGTATGGTATCATCCATACCGAGTTGTGAAACGTAGGTATGGTATTAACTATATCGAGTTGTGAAACGTAGGTATGGTATCATCCATATTGAGTTGTGAAACGTAGGTATGGTATTAACCATACTGAGTTGTGAAACGTAGGTATGGTATTATCCATACTGAATTGTGAGACGTAGGTATGGCATTAACCATACTGAGTTGTGAAACGTAGGTATGGTATCATCCATACTGAGTTGTGAAACATAGGTATGGTATTATCCATACTGAGTTAAGAAACGTAGGTATGGCATTTCCCATACTGAGTTGTGAAATGTAGGTATGATATTTCCCATACCGAGTTGTGAAATGTAGGTATGGTATTTCAATAAGGAAAACCATACTGAGTTATGAATCGTGGCACTGAGCAACAACGTACTTAATTTCGTAAGACGTTTCCTAATTTAATAATAATTAACCTAATCAGTGAGAAGTGGTAGCTCCAACTACCTGATCAGTGAGAAGTGGTAGCTTCGGCTACCTGATCAGTGAATAATGGTAGCTTCAGCTACAAATGACAAGCGATTTTCGTGTAAGATCATATCTGCGATATGGCATCGGTGTGATATGTGTTTAAGATGTAAGACCACAGCTGGGCTATAGCATTTTAGTAAAAAGTGATGAATTGACGGATAAGTCCATAGTTTCACCATGGCATAATAATAGTGAAGATGTAAGATCATAGCTGAGTTATGGCATTTTAGTGAAAAGACCATAGATATGCTACAGCATCAGTGATTATCAGTGAAATTCAGTGCATATCAGTGCAGACCAATGAACGTAAGACATTCTCCAATTTGACAAAGTTTTGGTAATTATTATTTTAATTTATATGACATATTTTAGTAAACATTGAAATTTTATATGATTTTATCATTCAGAGATTGTGTTTGACAGGTTATGTTAGTAAATTATGAGTATGTAGATTAAAGTGATAGAATTTAAGTAGCTAATGAGGTTGAGCTCATTCACATGAATTTGTCATTTGAAATTGTGATTGTTAGGAAGAAACAGTGAATTGCATGCTTATGAATGGTTATACATACTTATCTGAAAAACGAGAAAAATGACGGTTTTTGATATATGGAGACATGAGACATTGATATATGAATATGGAATATGTTTGACAAATGTGTTCATTTATAATTATGGAATTATGTACCTCATGTGTGCTATTTGCATAAGGATGATATTTCAAATACTTTGGTGAGTTAAGCTTAAATATAAAACAGTATAAAATTAAGACAAGTTGTTATGAAAATATATTTAAATTATCTGTAAGTGTTTCGTACTCCTCGATAATGCCTCGTACTCTATTACGGCGACAGATACGGGTAAGGGGTGTTACAATCGTGATTTTCCGTGATAAGGTTTATAATTTATAATTATTCGTTCTTGAAACTAACTATTATCACGATGTAGGCAAGTGTACCTATCGAACAATAGTATAGCTTTAGCAATACCGGATTGTCGAACCCAAAGGAACTAAAAGTACTAGTAATGACTATCTTTTTATTATCAAGCCTAAGAATAATGGGGTTTGTTTTAATTAACTAATTAACTAAACTAAGAGATCACAGAAAATAGAATTAGGGAATTAATTTTGGAAAAACGATTGAATTAAGACAATACCTAGGGAAAAATCCACCTAGACTTCACTTGTTATTTTGGCTACAAATCGGACGATTTATTCATTTAACTTGTTCCGTAGAAATCCCTAAATTATGTTATTATCCCTATTCAAGAGTAATAACGTCTAACCCTAGATTGAATAATTGAAATTTCTTTCTAATTAACACCCTAAGGTTGTATTAACTCAATATATGGATCCCCTTATCAGGTTTCACCCTGATCCGGAAAAATCTTGTCACCCTATCTCTAGGCGCGCAATCAACTCCGCTTAACTATTACAAAGTCACTCTTAGACAGGGACTATTCATCCTCCAACTAAGAGCATTAACTTGAATCAATAGCCTAGAATACCGAAACAAGAATTAAGAACACATAATTAAGAACAAGTTAAATATTTATCATGCAGTTCAGAAAATAATAACAAGACTCATCTTAGGTTTCATTCCCCTTAGGTATTTAGGGGTTTTAGTTCATAACTAAATAGGAAAACATCTCAGAAGAATAATGAATACAAAACAAAAAGAAAACCCCAAAACTCCTGAAGAGAAATTGAGGAGAGATCTTTAGTCTTGATGATGAATCCCGCTTCTGAGACGGATTAATTGGCTTTCCTGGAGTAATTCCTTGCTCCCTATTCTCCCCTCCTCCTCTTAGTCCTCCTCTAGGGTGTTTAAATAGGCTTTAGAATGCCTAAAAGCCCTAAAAATCACCCTTTTTTCGAATAGAACTTAACTAGGGTCGGCAGGGACACGCTTGTGTGACACACCCGTGTTTGATTACTTCAGGCCGTGGTCGAGGCTAAGGGATCAACACGCCTGTGCTGAGGTTGTTTTAGGCTGTGGTCGAGCCTATTAGAATGGCCGGGCGTGTGTTCTGCCCGTGTGAGGAAGTCCAGGCCGTGTTGTTTTCCCACTGATCGTGATTTTCAGTGATAAGTTTTATAAATTTATAATTAATCGCTCTTAAAAGTAACTATTATCACGATATAGGCAAGTGTACCTATCGAACAGTAGTATAGCTTTAGCAAGACCGGATTGTCGAACCCAAAGGAACTAAAAGTACTAGTAATGACTGTCTTTTTATTATCTGGCCTAAGAATAATGAGGTTTGTTTTAATTAACTAATTACTAAACTAAGAGATCACAAAAAATAGAATTGGGAAATTACTTTTGGAAAAACGATTGATTTAAGACAATACCTAAGGAAAAATCCACCTAGACTTTACTTATTATTTTGGCTCCGAATCAGACGATTTATTCATTTAACTTGTTCCGTAGAAATCCCTAAGTTATGTTATTATCCCTATTCAAGACTAATAACGTCTAACCCTACATTGAATAATTGAAATTTCTTTCTAATTAACACTCTAAGGTTGCATTAACTCAATCTATGGATCCCCTTATTAGGTTTCACCCTAATCCGGCAAAATCTTGTCACCATATCTCTAGGTGCGCAATCAACTCCGCTTAATTATTACAAAGTCACTCTTAGTCAGGGACTATTTATCCTTCAACTAAGAGCATTAACTTGAATCAATATCCTGGAATATCAGAACAAGAATTAAGAACACATAATTAAGAACAAGTCAAATATTTATCATACAATTCAGAAAATAATAACAAGATTCGTCTTATGTTTCATCCCCCTTAGGTATTTAGGGGATTTAGTTTATAACTAAATAGAAAAACATCTCAGAAGAATAAAGAATACAAAACATAATGTAACACCCCGTACCCGAGACCGTTGCTGGAGTCAAACACGAGGTGTTAACAGACTTAATTCATTACTTTAAACAGCTCAAGCAATTTATTTTTAAAATTTTCAGTCAAGCTAGTAATCTGCGTCATAGTCGCTTAAAAATTCATATCTCGAGTTTCGAAACTCTAACTCTAATTCTGTAAATTTTCCCTGAAACTAGACTCATATATCTATTTACTAATTTTTTTATAGAATTTTTGGCCAAGCAAATTAGTACAGTTTATTAGTTAAAATTTCCCTTGTTTCAGGGTTTGACTGCTCTGACCTCTGTGTATTACGAATTAGATATCTCCCTGTAAAGAGTTTCAATGACTATGCCGTTTATTTCTAATAAAATTAGACTCATCTGTACATATAAATCATGACTTCTAATTATCTTTTAAAAATTTATGGTGAATTTCCAAAGTCAGAATAGGGGATCCAGAAATTGCTCTGGCCCTGTTTCACAAAAATTTAAACATCTCATAAAATATAACTCATATACCTGTTTTGTTCCATCCATATGAAAATAGACTCATCAAGCTTCAATTAAATAACTTATTAATTATTTAATTCCATTTCTACTATTTTTAGTGATTTTTCAAATTCATGTCACTACTGCTGTCTGAATCTATTTTATGGTAAATTTTACCCATTTCATGGCTCCCATAGATTAGCTAGCAATTTAGCATACATAACACCAAATATGATCATGATTAGCCATTCCAATGGCTAATCATTACCAAGCATTTCCATACCACTCAATAACCATATCATAAGATCATATATACAAAATGATTATAATGCTATACATGCCATACTCAAAATATACAAGCCATTATGCCAAGATGGTATACGGATAGTGTGAGCGTGCCTTCGACCGTTTCCGATTTCTGAGCTGGCTTGTCAACACTACCAGGAATTAAAAGGAGGGAGTAAGCACAAATGATTAGTAAGTTCACATGCAAATAGCAAGTAACACAACTATATAAGCAAACATAAACATCATTTGCATGATCATCACCGAGACATTCATATCACATTTTCATTTATCATCTTACCATATTGTTGTTATATCGAGTTTTCAACCCGAGGGTTAAGTACATACCTGTTCAAAGTATCCATTTCACAACACTTACCAATACGTCCCTTTCATCTCGAATATTCCTCCATTTGAGTAGAATTTTACCCGTTGAACACATCAGAATATAATTCGGATACACGAAAAATTTGCACATAAGTGCCACATATGTAGCCAAGCTACCATGTAACCCACCCATAAGTGAACTCGGACTCAACTTAATGAGCTCGAGCATTCGCATCCATAAGTGAACTCGGACTCAACTCAACGAGCTCGGATGCCTAGTTACATCTCTCGAACTCGGACTCAACTCAACGAGTTCAGAAATTCGCATCCATAAGTGAACTCGGACTCAACTCAACGAGTTCGAATGCCCAAATATCCCAGTGACATGTCACTTGTATCCTAATCCATTCCTAAGGTTCAACGGGACCTTTTTCCCAATCATGTGTCTCAACCATCTTCTACGGAATGCCGATATCGATACTCGATAGTATTTCACATTTTCTAAGTATATAACATAATTTGACATATTATCAAACAATTATCACGAGTATAATATTTCATAATAATTATCATATCATTTAAATAACATAAAAACATTTAAAATAATAACTATGTTACCAACATTTACATATGAACTTACCTCGTATGTGAAAATGGTTACTTTACCATTTCGTCCACAACTTGGTATTTTCCCCATTTTAGCTTTGAATTTTAGTTTTCCTTGCTCTATCATTTAAAATATAGTCTAATTAGGGCTCACATTATTCAAATTAACCCAAAATCATATTTTGGCAAAAATTACAGTTTTGCCCCTAAACTTTCACATATTTACACTTTTGCCCCAAAGCTCGTAAATTAAACTTCAGCATATTTTCTTATGTTTTATGACATGCTGAACATTTTTCCCTTCTATGACAACATCAAATTCTCACTCTAACACATAGTTATGAACAATAACAATTTTTACTGGAATTAAGTAGTTTTACTCATTTTTGCTTAAAATCGCTTAGCAAAAGTTGTTTAACATAATTTCAGCCTTCATATTCTACCATAAAACATCAAAATAAACACATTTCACCTATGGGTATTTTTCCAAATATGAACCCTAGCTTAAATTATTGCTAAAATAAGCTTAATCAATTCTGGGATTCCAAAAACGTAAAGAACTTGAAAAAGCAGGGCTAGAAACGGACTTACAATCGAGCTTGGAAGCTTGAAAAACCATAGCCATGGTTTCTCCTTGCTATATTCGGCCATGGGGTTGAAGATGAGCAAAATTGGCTTTTAATTTTGTATTTTAATTCATTTTACCCCTAAATGACCAAAATGCCCTTACTACTAAACTTTCCAAAAATTCCATCCATGTCCAATTTTTGTCCATAGACTTAGAAATTGGTAAAATTGCTATTTTAGACCTCCTAATTAATATTTCAAAACAATTTCATACTAGAAACTTCTAGAATGCAAGTTTTGCAAATTATTCAATTTAGTCCCTAATTTCAATTTAAGCACTTTATGCATAAAATTTCTTCACGAAATTTTCACATAATCATGCAATCATATCATAGACCTCAAAATAATCATAAAATAATTATTTCTATCTTGGATTTTGTGGTCACGAAACCACTATTTCGACTAGGCCCAAAATCAGGATATTACAACTCTCCCCCCCTTTTAGGGATTTTCGTCCCCGAAAATCTTACCAAACAAGTGGTCTTCACTTTTAATCTCATATTCGGTGCTAAAGAACTTTCACTTGGGCTGTACCTCCAATACATCTCTTTAATTTCTCATATGGTTTAAAAGCTTGCAGTCTCAACTCTCAACTGTTCTTAAATTTTTAACCCTTCTCAGTTTCCCATGATATCATCACATAAAACCAGGATCTTAACTTGATTAATAGAGACCGGAATTCCAAGAAATCCAACAATCAAAGAGACCTGAAATTCCATGAATCTGATGAGTAGGAATTCATTCAATACCGATATGATTTATAGATTTCTCCAAACATTTAAGAATAGGATACATCACATTTTCCTCTTTTCGCCATAGAAATAATTACGATATGGCCTCAAGAATAATCCTTCTCATTTCCATCCCAATATCAACATTGACAAGGATAATTTTGATAGATCCCAATGCTCACTTTAACCTCTTTAACAACTCAGATTTTATGTAATATCGAATGCTCTAAACTATCACATTACCTCAATTTGTCTTGAAACACATCACAATTCATACAACGAAGACATTCTCGAAAGTCGAAAGTCTTTGCTCAATGTAGACTAGTCTAGTTCAGACGCTTGGTTACCAATATTCTCATCTATCCGAACTCTGTCAACATGTAATAAACTTTTGATTTCATAAGATGAAAACCTTATCATTCGTAGTGACTTTAACTAATATCCAACTCTTTCTAATAAATATACACTTCTCGTTCGGACTATTTACTCTTTTATCAGTACAAAAATGAAATTCTATTATCGGACTTGAGAAAAATAATCTCGACATAATTGTCACATGAAATCTTTCAAATAAATAATTCACCATACCGATGAAACTCGCGCTTTTATCACCTATGCCTTTGCGATGTCAAATCCTTACACGTAAATTAGAAAAAAATCCCAATACTAAAATCACCATATTACCAAGATCAAATTAGAAGTATAGTCATGACATGATTATCACACGAGTGAAGAACGCACTTGAACATGAGTTGTAATTGACAAATTATGGAACAAAGATAACAAGAAAACCGAATAAAGAAATCTAAGATAGAGAAACCGGAATAAAGAAATCCGAATAAAAGATCCAGGATAAAGAAACCCAAGATACGATACTATCTTGGGAGAATCGAAAACCAAACTCATAGAGAAAATATAGAATACCCCGATAATTCTTCAACGAAAGAAAGTCCAAAAGAAAACATCATTTAATCCCACTGAAATCAAATATAACAAGATCAATATATCTTCCCATACATATATATCAGATGAAGCATCAAGTAGAAGAAACAGAATTATAATATCATATGTATTCTCTCATCAATTCTTATCAGACGAAATGAAATAGAATATCCGATGAAATAGAGCAATATGAATTATAAACCAGTCAGACTACCAATGCTTTCATCCAACACCAGAATTAGAAGACATTCCCATATAACAAGAATTTCTTTAGAAGATCAATAGCCATAGAAATATTTCTGAGAACGGGTAAACACATAGGATATCTCAAAAGAGACTGCTAAATCTGTCCAGTCATAACTGTCACACTCAGATAGTTCACATTTCAAATATCATTTCCCCAACTAGTTCTGCCGTCACAAATTTCATATTAAACCATTCACTAAAGAAGGCCAGTTCTGAATAAATTTTGATTTACACTTTTCTCGACCTTGCACCTGAGTAATTCAATTTACCAAAGAGAATTCCTTCTCTAATTGGGACAGTGCATAACTCCAATAATCTTTATGTCAATCCGATACTTTACTGGCTCTAACTTTACTTATCAGCTCATTTTCAATCTCTGATCATACTTATAATTATTCTATCACTAAACTCTTTGGGTTCTCAACTGGAAACTTATTCAATACAAATATCATGAAATTCCATTATAAGTACCACTTTGGTAAGGGGGAGGGGTTGTAGGACCTCTGACTCGACTTTCTTATACATACACATATGACACAACTTCCATTATCATAGCAACATCATCAAAATCATGTCATTCATTCAGCAATGCAACATTCATGTTGGCTTACACAAATTTTCCTCTCTTGTCCCATTTAGACAATATACTTATGCATACATTCTATGTTTTCTAGATAGCTTTACTTATCCATTCATTTAATTAAATTAATTCATGCTCATGACATCATATAGGGCCAAACAAACATAGATATTTGCATCACAATCACAACTTTCATTTCGTGCATCATGTACATGTCATTACAATCATATAATTCAGTCCAACAATTTAACATAGAGAAGTTCATTTCATTATAATCCCTTATCTCATAAAAATTATATATCATTAGCATTCATCAACATTCGATGTCCAAACCAAGACAAGGACATTTTCATTCATATCATAATATTATGACTTTTATTCATACCTCTACTACTTTCTATTTATTCCGTTCATCTTATCAAGTAAGCCATATACACTACATCATATGAGCATTAAGCAAATATGGATATTTATCACATATGTATCATAAAATTTTATTCATACTTTTCTGAACCGAGACTTATCATAATCATAATTTTACTCAAATACCTTCACATAATATTGAACATGGTCGTAGCGCACTCGGGTTGGAGAGTACCTGTCTAAATAAGACAGTACTCATATGCGTCGGAAGACATCACACTATCACAGATCAGTGGCATGTATAGCTAAATTTTTACGCATGCTAAGTTAGTCCGAGAACCGACTAAACCTACTCTGATACCACCAAATTTAACGCCCCGTACCCAAGACCGTCACCGGAGTCGAACACGAGGTGTTAACAGACTTAATTCATTACTTTAAACAGCTCAAACAATTTATTTTTAAAATTTTCAGTCAAGCTAGCAATCTGCGTCATAGTCGCTTAAAAATTCATATCTCGAGTTCCGAAACTATAAATCTAATTCCGTAAATTTTCCATTAAACTAGGCTCATATATCTATTTAGTAATTTTTTTATAGAATTTTTGGTCAAGCAAATTAGTATAGTTTATTAGTTAAAGTCTCCCTGTTTGGGTTCATTTGCTCTAACCTCTGTGTATTACGAATTAGATATCTCCCTGTACAGAGTTTCAATGACTATGCCATTTATTTCTAATAAAACTAGACTAAATAAGGAATCTGTACATATAAATCATGACTTCTAATTATCTTTGAAAAATTTATGGTGAATTTCCAAAGTCAGAATAGGGGATCCAGAAATTGCTCTGGCCCTATTTCACAAAAATTTAAACATCTCATAAAATATAACTCATATACCTGTTTTGTTCCATCCATATGAAAATAGACTCATCAATCCTCAATTCTATAACTTATTCATTATTTAAATCCATTTCTACTATTTTTAGTGATTTTTCAAATTCACATCATCACTCTCTTTATCTGAATCTATTTTATGGTAAATTTTACCCATTTCATGGTTCCCATGGATTAGCTAGCAATTTAGCATACATAACACCAAATATGATCATGATTAGCCATTTCAATGGCTAATCATTACAAGCATTTCCATACCACTCAATAACTATATCATAAGATCATATATACAAAATGATTATAATGCTATACATGCCATACTCAAAATATACAAGCCATTATGCCAAGATGGTATACGGATAGTGTGAGCGTGCCTCCGACCGTTTTCGATTTTCGAGTGGCTTGTCAACACTACAAGGAATGAAAAGGAGGGAGTAAGCACAAATGCTTAATAAGTTTACATGCAAATAGCAAGTAACACAACTATATAAGCAAACATAAACATCATTTGCATGATCATCACCGAGACATTCATATCACATTTTCATTTATCATCTTACCATATTGTTGTTATATCGAGTTTTCAACCTGAGGGTTAAGTACATACCTGTTCAAAGTATCCATTTCACAACACTTACCAATACGTCCCTTTCATCTCGAGTATTCCTCCATTTGAGTAGAATTTTACCCGTTGAACACATCGGGATATAATTCGGATACACGAAAAGTTTGCACATAAGTGCCACATATGTAGCCAAGCTACCATGTAACCCGCCCATAAGTGAACTCGGACTCAACTCAATGAGCTCGGGCATTCGCATCCATAAGTGAACTCGGACTCAACTCAACGAGCTCGGATGCCTAGTTACATCTCTCGAACTCGGACTCAACTCAACGAGTTCGGAAATTCGCATCCATAAGTGAACTCGGACTCAACTCAACGAGTTCGGATGCCCAAATATCCCAATGACATGTCACTTGTATCCTAATCCATTCCTAAGGTTCAACGGGACCTTTTTCCCAATCATTTGTCTCAACCATCTTCTACGAAATGCCGATACTGATACTCGATAGTATTTCACATTTTCCAAGTATATCACATAATTTGACATATTATCAAACAATTATCACGAGTATAATATTTCATAATAATTATCATATCATTTAAATAACATAAAAACATTTAAAATAATAACTATGTTACCAACATTTACATATGAACTTACCTCGTATGTGAAAATGGCTACTTTTACCATTTCGTCCACAACTTGGTATTTTCCCCATTTTAGCCCGAATTTTAGTTTTCCTTGCTCTATCATTTAAAATATAGTCTAATTAGGGCTCACATTATTCAAATTAACTTAAAATTATATTTTGGCAAAAATTCTGATTTTGCCCCTAAACTTTTGCATATTTACACTTTTGCCCCAAAGCTCGTAAATTAAACTTCAGCATATTTTCTTATGTTTTATGACATGCTGAACATTTTCCCTTCTATGACAACATCAAATTCTCACTCTAACACATAGTTATGAACAATAACAATTTTTACCGATTAAATTTTTTTACTCATTTTTTGCTTAAAATCGCTTAGCAAAAGTTGTTTAACATAATTTCAGCCTTCATATTCTACCATAAAACATCAAAATAAACACATTTCACCTATGAGTATTTTTCCAAATATGAACCCTAGCTTAAATTATTGCTAGAATAAGCTTAATCAAGTCACAGGGATTCCAAAGCGTAAAGAACTTTGAAAAGCGGGGCTAGAACGGACTTACAATCGAGCTTGGAAGCTTGAAAAACCCTAGCCATGGTTTCTCCTTGCTATATTCGGCCATGGGGTTGAAGATGAGCAAAATTGGCTTTTAATTTTGTATTTTAATTCATTTTACCCCTAAATGACCAAAATGCACTTACTACTAAACTTTCCAAAAATTCCATCCATGTCCAATTTTTGTCCATAGACTTAGAAATTGGTAAAATTGCTATTTTAGACCTCCTAATTAATATTTCAAAACAATTTCATACTAGAAACTTCTAGAATGCAAGTTTTGCAAATTATTCAATTTAGTCCCTAATTTCAATTTAAGCACTTTATGCATAAAATTTCTTCACGAAATTTTCACACAATCATGCAATCATGTCATAGACCTCAAAATAATCATAAAATAATTATTTCTATCTTGGATTTTGTGGTCACGAAACCACTATTTCGACTAGGCCAAAAATCAGGATATTACACATAAAGAAAACCCAAAACTCCTGAAGGGAAATTGAGGAGAAATCTTCAGTCTTGATGATGAATCCGGCTTCTGAGATGGATCAATCGGCTTTCTTAGAGTAATTCCTTACTTCCTATTCTCTATTCCCCCTTTTTTCCTCCTCTAGGGAGTTTAAATAGGCTTTAGAATGCCTCAAAAGCCCTAAAAATCGCCCTTTTCCGAATAAAACTTAACTAGGGCTCAGCAGGGACACGCCCGTGTGCGATTACTTCAGGCCGTGGTCGAGGCTGAGAGATCAACACGCCCGTGCTAAGGTTGTTTTAGGCCATGGTCGAGCCTGTTAGAATGGCACGGGCGTGTGTTCTACCCGTGTGAGGGAGTTCAGGCCGTGTTGTTTTCCCACGTCTGCCCATTTCTCTGTTTTTGGCCCGTTTCTTGTTCTTTTCGCTCTCCTATGCTCACCTAAGTATAAAACATGAAATTAAAGGATTAGGAGCACCAAATTTACCAAATCTAAGGAGAATTTATTCATAAATGTGTTAAACATGGGATTAAAATATGTATAAATTACGGTTTATCACCCACTTCGGCCCATTTTCTCTGTTTTTGGCTCGTTTCTTGTTCTTTTTGCTCTCCTATGCTCACCTAAGTATAAAACATGAAATTAAAGGATTAGGAGCACCAAATTCAGCAAATCTAAAGAGAAATCATTCATAAATATGTTAAGCAGGGGATAAAAATATGTATAAATTACGGTTTATCAAATACCCCCACACTTAAGCGTTTGCTTATCCTCAAGCAAAATCCTCAATTCACAATTAAGAATTCCTTTATCTTAACTTATAATTCTTATCA
Source organism: Gossypium anomalum (assembly GCA_025698475.1). NCBI lineage: Eukaryota > Viridiplantae > Streptophyta > Magnoliopsida > Malvales > Malvaceae > Gossypium > Gossypium anomalum. Next base: position 7,840,116 of record CM046967.1, on the reverse strand, counting down.
ATAATATCTCAAACTAATCCATAAGTAATCATACATTTAGAATTTAACTAAAAGAACATTGAAGTTTCAAATATTCCAAGTTGAGTATTTAATCATGAAAAACATAGGTATCTCCCCTCATCTAAGTAGTTACGATCGATTCGAAATCTTACAAAGTTTAACATCCTCACTAAAGATTCACTCAAATCACTCGAAGTGTTTAAGGACAATGAATTTAGCACTCATCAGTCAATATGAAAAGTTATTACCATAGGCTTGCATGAAAATCAAATCTCCACCACTATAAATTTAGATGATACGTCAATCAAAAGGTCTTTAGAGGGTTGTAACGAGGCTTGGTTAGGGGGTGTGGTCATAAGCTGAAAGAAAATATTAGAATCGAGATTGAATTGAAAATTTTCTTAACTAGAAAAATATTTAATCATCACTTGCGTACAACAGAGCTTCTTCTCAGAATATGGAATTTAAATACTTAAGCTCAAAAATAAAGGATCATTACCACTAATATGTATACATGTTTTTTTTTAAGAACAAGTCAAATAACATAAACTAACTACTAAGAACAAGACATAGCTAAGCAATTTATTCAAATCAAGTCTCGACAAAAATAGGTATCAAATTAATTGAGGGGATTTCAGCAATAATGAGTTAAGGGTTAATATTAAGGGTAATACAAGGAATGGCTTGTTATGCTCAAAGGGGTTTACTAAGGGTTAATCATGGAGGTAGGCTTTTCATGGCATGAGCGGGTTAATCCTAAGTGCCTTTATCATCTTGACATATCAAATCAAATGGTATGGTCTTGACATGCATAATCACGTAAGTTCTAGAATAACAATTCGATATTGACACACTCAAAGCAATAATAAAAGTGAGCATGAAAGAAATAATAGATGCTCTTAAAGGCTCAATAATCTCACAAAAATTATGGCTTTTTGATGTTTAAACTTGTGGAATTCAATTCAAGATAATACCTAAACTTGGGGCAATAACCTAAAATTTTAAATTCTCAAAAATCAATTTATCATGCTTAATTTTCTAATGTCTTAAAGTTTAAATAATCAATGCGTGACTGCCTATGTTTTAATTCAATATATGTCAATAAAAATCATAAATTAATCAAAATTCATCCTAAAAATGATATGATAGATTTACAAGAGAACAAGGCAATATTCAGGGATTTTTCTGATAATAAAATGAATACCCCCCACACTTAAGATGTACATTGCCCTCAATGTACAAAGATAAAGTTAGTGGCAAATAGAGATATAATATCATAAGATAGGGAGAGAAATGAAACTTCCTGAGTGTTAAATGAACGAACTCCCTAGTTTGGAGTTATGTAGAGTGGAGGAGGATACTCCAGTGGTGGTAGAGGTTGGGTTCTACAAGTGCTGCGCCAAAAGAATATTATATCTCGTGATCGAGCAGGGCATGGCAGTCGTGGAAGGCCTTATTCAAATGGAGTTCGAAGTTCCTAAGTGATTGCGAGCTTTGTAGCTCTTTATAACTGTGATAAAATCAGGAATTTTTTAAGGGATATAAGGAAGAAAAATTACTCATAAATAATTAGCCGAGATTAAAATTTGTTTATAAAACCTAAATAAAAATAGTAACATAAAGAAGATAACATTAAAAGTTAAAAGTGAAATTAATAAAAACATAAAATAAAAATAAAAATAAAGATAAGATAGAATTAAATATCATCATCGCCGGATGGTTCGCGAAGTGGTGGTAGCAATGAGATGTGGAAGTGCTGACAAATCTGCTATAGAGTTGCATTAATGTTATCAAATCGCTGAAAACACTATTGCTCAAATCGAGTGAGGCGCTTAGAAATGTCAGCACATAAAGCTGCCGCATGAACTGGGTGATGGGAGCGTGGTGGTTGAGATGGTGCCTCCTCGTGCTGTGGAGGGACATCATCAGTAATGTCCTCGGGGGCCTCCTCCTCGGTTGATTGGGACAGACGATATTGAGGAGGGTAGGTTCCTCGGCGCTTTTCAATCATCCTCATGCTTAGCATGCTCGAGATACCTTGTGGAGACATCTGGCCAATGAGGGTAAAGTATGATTCTTGTGCCGCGGTGTTGAAGAGCCCGAAGTGCTGGGCCAGTCGAGTCACGTAGGGACCAATAGAGATGACCCCCTTCTGATGTCGCTCCGTCTGATGGCGAATGGCAAGGGCGATGAAATAGGCGAGGTCGAAGACGTGCCCGTGCGACATACACCATAAGAAATAGCCGTCGTGAGTGATGATGACGCCGGTGCTCTCTCTCCTCCCTGTCAGAGTATGAGCTAAGATAGAGTGTAAGTACCTCAATGAAGGAGGGAAAGCTGATGCCTTGGAGCGACTGGGGTCGTAGGTGGCCAAGCAAGGGACAAGGGCATTCCAACATTTCAAAGAAGAGTAATGGATGTGGCAGTTGAGGGTATCGAGGTCATTCTCCTCCTGGAACTCCTCCGTGTAAAGGCCTAATGCTAAACCAAACTCTGGAACGCTCAACTGGTAGACTAGACCGCCAAGGCAAAATTGGACCGTTCCGGGATCATCATAGTTGGTCATTATGGTCTAGAGATGGAATGTTGAGCATAGTTCCATCGTGAGCTCGAGATACGTCAGCTTGACGATCTTAAAGAAGAGGTTCCATGGGTTGGTGGTGAGGAGGGCTCGAACCGCATCAGCTAATTGGACTTGTTCTACTGCAGCCCAGTCGATGCAATAGCCCACAATTAAAGGTCGAGCACGGAGTATTTGGAAAAGTTCTTCTTGGGGCCCAATAGGGAACTGCAGGAAGGGGTGGCAAATTTTAGCGGTGGGACCCAAGGAGGATGCGCTCCCTTCCTTTTCTTCAAAGCAGGGACGACAGCTTTCTTTCGTCTTGAAGACGACATGATATACCTACAAGCAAAACCATTATTTCGTCTTAATGAATGGTCAAGGTAGAACGAAAACAAATTCAAAAAGGAAAGTGTCATAAATAATCTCAGCCACAACTACTAATACTAACAAACTTAACCAAACTAATCAATTTTATGGCATACTTTTGCGGTATTGGCATGGTAGTAGCATGAATATAAAAGTGGCAAAGAACTTTATGAAAATATAAAAAGCATGAATTTATCACAATGCATGGAATATAATGGCAAAGAATAATAATCAAGTGAGAACTATGAATATTAACTTAGAATAGGTAAATAGGGCATGAGAAATCACAAAGATATGTCACATGGAATGAATGATAACTAATCTAAAAATGAAGTTTGAATGATAACAAAATGAACATAGTGTGAGATAAATGAAGATTATTATGATAAATAGCATTAGAAATGAGTGAAATAAAAGGGAAAAGAGTAAACAAACACTAAAAAGAAGAGGATGAGTGTCAAAAATGGAGTTTGAGGAGGCGTACGGGCGTAGCAGGGAGGGCGTGTGGACTTACAGCGGCTAGGGTTAGGGATTTTTGGGTGAAGAAGATGATGAATAGTGAAGCCTATTTATAGATTTTGGGGTACACGGCCAGGGGACACGCCCGTGTGCCATAATTTTAGCCCGTGTGTTTCACATTTTTTCAAATTTTGGCGGGTCTAACATTCGTCCCATGCCCGTGTGCCTTGGACGTGTTGATGCACATGGTCGTGTCTGGCTTCGTTCGCTTCTCCCACGCCCGTGTATGTAGGTCCACACCCTTGTTAACTTGACAGGTTCGATCACGGGTGTTAGACACGAGCGTGTCGCACACCCGTGCTATTTTTTCAGGTTCACCATGGTTCTATGCCACAGGCGTGTGGCACGCCCGTGTTGTTTTGGCAGGATCATCCACGGCCATTTCGTACGGCCATAGTCATTTTTTACAGCCCGTGTTTGGGAAAAATCTTTGCCCTGTTTCCACACGGTCCTAAACACGCCCGTGTGCTTGGCCGTGTGAGTGTGGTAAACTTGTATTCAAGAACTCCGTTAGTAAGTTAGGTGTTAAACACTAAAATTTAAAGAAGTTAAAACCGTTAGTGCTCGGGTTGCCTCTCGAAAATCGCTTATTTATAGTCTAAGCTCGACTTACCTCTCCATTGAATGGTCATCGTGGTTCGAGGAGTTTATACTCCTCATTCCTACTATCAATCTCATCAAAATAAGGTTTTAGGCGGGTATTGTTTACCTTAAAAGTGCCAAATTTGTGATGACTTACCTCGATTGTACCGAATGGGAAAATGTTAAGTACCGTAAGAGGAATTTTTTCATTCGGTTTGGCAATGACAATGTGAGGATCTGCGACGTCTAATAGAACTTTATCTCCAACCTTAGGTTGATTTGGTGAGGTATTGAGCTCGTTCTGGCATAGTTTTGGTTTGTTGTATGTTCTCGGTTTGTGTGTTCGCTATTTATCTAGCTCCTCGATTTGTAACCTTCGTTCTTCAAGAATAGGTTCTCTACTATTGCTTGAACATGGCTCATGTACTTCCTTCAAACTCATTTCCTGCAAAGTAGGCTGCACCATATTGTCAGTTTTAGTAGAATGGTTTATACAATCACTTTCAATTTTGGATGTGTTGCTAGAATTTCGAGCTTGAAGGGTGATTGTTTCATTCCCTACACGAAGTGTGAGTTCACCTGTGCCAAAATCAATAATCGTTCTAACAGTTGCTAAAAAGGGCCTTCCTAAAATTAAAGGAGTGTTGCTATCCTCCTCTATGTCTAGAACAACGAAGTCAATGGGAAATATAAATTTATTAATTTTAACTAGCGCATCTTCAATAATACCCCTAGGAAATCTGATAGTTTTATATGCTAATTGAATGCTCATCCTAGTCTGTTTGGGTTTCCCAAGACCTAGTTGCTTAAACATTTTGTAAGGCATGACGTTAATGCTAGCCCCCAAATCTGCTAATGCATTATTAACATATAAACTACCAATTAAGTAAGGAATTGTAAAACTCCCTGGATCTTTTAATTTGTTGGGTAGCTTATTCTGTAGAATAGCTGACCAAACTGCGTTTAGCTCTACATGCGACGCCTCATCTAATTTTTGCTTATTTGCTAAAAGCTCCTTTAAAAATTTCATTGCATTTGGCATCTGCGAGAGAGCTTCAATAAATGGTAAGTTGATATGTAATTTTTTTTAAGAGTTTAAGGAATTTACCAAATTATTCATCTGAGCGGCCTTTCCTTGTCGCTTTGGGATATGGCACACGAGGTTTATATTCTGCACTTACCGTTTTGTTTTCATTGTGTCCTACCTCACCTTTACTTTTGCTCACCATAGTTTCTTGCCTCAGTTCTGGCTCATGCTTACCGAATCCTTCTTCACCTTGAACATTAATCACGTTGAGCTGTTCCCTTGGGTTAGGTTCAGTGTTACTTGGCAAGCTACCTTGTGGTCGTTCAGAAATTAGTTTGGACAACTGGCCTATCTGAGTTTCGAGCCCTTAGATCGACGCTTGTTTATTTTTACGTGCCGTCTTGGTATTCTGGAAGTGAGTTTCTGACACTGCGATAAATTTCATTCGCATCTCTTTAAGGTTTGGCTTTTTCTCTTGTTGGTAAGGTGGTTGTTGAAATCCCGAAGGGTTTTGTTGCCTTTGATTTCCTTGACCAACCTATGAGAAATTTGGGTGGTTCCTCCAACCTGCATTATAGGTTTTACTGTATGGGTTATTTTGAGATCTAAAGTTATTGTTTCCCATATAATGGACTTGTTCCTCGTCGATTGTAGGATTGAAGGGTTGATAATCTGTATGTACGCCTCCTCCACTTGAATCACACCTCATTACTGGATGTACCTACGTAGAACCAAGTAAACCATCAATCTTTTTATTTAGAAGTTCTACCTGATTTGATAACATGTTAACCGCATCGACCTTATAAACGCCTGCTGTTTTGGTTGGCTTAGTCCTCATAACTTGCCACTGATAATTATTCAGTGACATCTCCTCAATAAATTTGTAAGCCTCTTCAGTTGTTTTGTTATTAATGGTTCCACCAGCTGCTGCGTCAACCATTTGTCTAGTCGAGGGGTTTACACCATTGTAAAACGTTTGAACTTGCAGCCATAGAGGTAACCCATGGTGAGGGCACCTTCGCAGTAGGTCCTTGTATCTCTCCCATGCATCGTAAAGTGTTTCTAAATCCATCTGCACAAAAGAAGAGATATCATTACATAATTTGGTCGTCTTAGCCGGCGAAAAATACTTTAATAAAAACTTTTCAGTCATTTGTTCCCAAGTAGTGATTGACCCTCGTGGTAACGAGTTCAACCACTGTTTAGCTTTGTTCCTCAACGAAAAAGGGAATAACCAAAGACGAATGGCATCGTCAGAAATGTCATTAATTTTAAATGTGTCGCAAAACTCCAAAAAATTTACCAAGTGGAGGTTGGGGTCCTCGTCTTGTAAACCATCAAACTAAACAAATTGCTGTATCATTTGAATTGTGTTAGGTTTTAGTTCAAAATTATTTGCAGCAATAGTAGGCCTAACTATACTTGACTCAGTTCTTGTTAAATTAGGTTTAGCATAATCATATATAGTATGAGGAGCAGGATTCGGATTTACTAGAATAGCGGGTATCGCAGGAGGTAGCGGATTTTCCTGATTTTCAACCATCTCCTCCATTGTAGTTGAGATATCGTCCTCTTGCTCTTCCTCTATTTTTTTAGGCTTCGTCTTATTTCTCGTCGGTTTTTACGAGTGGTGCGATCAATTTTTTCGTCAAAAATTAATGGTCCCGACGGGTTTCTTCTAGTCATAAAATATATGAACCTGCCAGAAGGAAGGAAAAGAAAATTTAGTAAATAAAAATAAAAATAAAAACAAAATTAAATTGCAGTAAAAGTAAATGGCTAAAGTAATAAAAATTAAGTGTTCCTAATAGTCTAGCTCCCCGGCAACGGCGCCAAAAACTTGATCGTGATATTCCGTGATAAGTTTTATAATTTATAATTCTTCGTTCTTGAAACTAACTATTATCACGATGTAGGCAAGTGTACCTATCGAACAGTAGTATAGCTTTAGCAAGACAGGACTGTTGAGCCCAAAAGAACTAAAAATACTAGTAATGACTGTCTTTTTATTATCTAGCCTAAGAATAATAGGGTTTGTTTTAATTAACTAATTAACTAAACTAAGAGATCACAGAAAATAGAATTAGGGAATTACTTTTGGAAAAACGATTGAATTAAGACAATACCTAAGGAAAAATCCACCTAGACTTCCCTTGTTATTTTGGCTCCGAAATTGGACGATTTATTCATTTAACTTGCTCCATAGAAATCCCTACGTTATGTTATTATCCCTATTCAAGACTAATAACGTCTGACCCTAGATTTAATAATTGAAATTTCTTTCTAATTAACACCCTAAGGTTGCATTAACTCGATCTATGGATCCCATTATTAGGTTTCACCCTAATCCGGTAAAATCTTATCACCCTATCTCTAGGCGCGCAATCAACTCCGCTTAATTATTACAAAGTCACTCTTAGAAAGAGACTATTCATCCTCCAACTAAGAGCATTAACTTGAATCAATATCTTGGAATACCGAAACAAGAATTAAGAACACATAATTAAGAACAAGTCAAATATTTATCAAACAATTCAGAAAATAATAACAAGATTCGTCTTAGGATTCATTCCCCTTAGGTATTTAGGGGTTTTAGTTCATAACTAAATAGGAAAACATCTCAGAAGAATAATGAATACAAAACATAAAGAAAACCCAAAACTCCTGAAGGGAAATTGAGGAGAGATCTTCCGTCTTGATGATGAATCTAGTTTCTGAGATGGATCAATCGGCTTTCCTGGAGTAATTCCTTGCTCCCTATTCTCCCATCCTCCTCTTATTCCTCCTCTAGGGTGTTTAAATAGGCTTTAGAATGCCTAAAAGCCCTAAAAATTGCTCTTTTTTGAATAAAACTTAACTAAGGCTCGGCAGGGACATGCCCTGTTCGATTACTTCAGGCCGTGGTCGAGGCTGAGGGATCAACATGCCCGTACTGAGGTTGTTTTAGGCCATGGTCGAGCTTTTTAGAATGGCACGGACATGTGTTCTGCCCGTGTGAGAAAGTCCAAGCCATGTTGTTTTCCCACTTCGGCCCATTTTCTCTATTTTTGGCCCGTTTCTTATTCTTTTCGCTCTCTTACGCTCACCTAAGTATGAAACATGAAATTAAAGGATTAGGAGCACCAAATTCACCAAATCTAAGGAGAAATCATTCATAAATGTGTTAAGCAGGGGATAAAAATATGTATAAATTACGGTTTATTAGTCGTAAATGTCGTACACCTTTGTATTGGACTCAGCAAAAATAAGATTCACAGGGTTGATTTGATCAGAGAGACTGAACAGAAAGTAAAAGTGATTCGTGATAGTTTGAAAGCAGCTTCTAATCGTCAGAAATCTTATGCAAATTTGAAAAAAAAAAAGACATTGAGTTTGAGATCGGCGATAAAGTGTTTCTGAAAGTGTATCCGTGGAAGAAAGTGCTTTGATTTGGTAGAAAAGGGAAATTGAGTCCGAGGTTCATCAGGCCGTATGAGATTATTGAATGTGTCAGGCCGGTTACTTATCGATTACTGTTGCCACCAGAGTTAGAAAAGATTCATAATGTGTTTCATGTATCGATGCTTCGGCGATATAGATCTGATCTGTCACATGTAATCCCTCCGTCTGAAGTTGAGATTCAGTCTGATATGACTTGCGAAGAAAAGTCGATCCGTATTTTAGCTCGTGAAGTTAAAGAACTAAGAAATAAAAGAATTCCGTTAGTAAAGGTTATGTGGCATCGACACGGTATCGAAGAAGCCACGTGGGAGCCTGAAGATGCTATAAGATAGCAATATATGAATCTTTTTATCAGTAAGATTTTCGAGGACGAAAATTCCTAAGGGGGAATAATTGTAACAGTCTGGTTTTGACCCTAGTCGGAGTAGTGGTTTCGGGACCACAAATTTGAGTTAGAGAAACATTTTAATATTATTTTTTGTGCCTATTATAAGTGAATTTACATGTGTAGAAGTCTCAAGTGAAGATTTAACTGTTTATGTGTTTAATTTGCAAAAGGGATTTAATCACGTAGAATGTAAAAGCTGTGTGCTAGATGTTAAAGGGCCAAATTGCCATGTCTTTATAATTATAAGGTCCTTAGGTTGTAAATGGACCCTTGGAATAATGCATAGACTAAGTTTAAAGTAAGGGTAAATTGGTAAAACATGTATTAATGTATGTTTAATAAAACAAAACTTAAAAATAGGCCATTATGTTCATCTTTGGCCGAAAATTAGAAAAGAAAAAGAAGAAAGAATGCAAGCCAGGGTTTCGGCACTTTGAGCTTGAATTAAAGTATGTTTTAGTTTCGATTCTTGATTATTTTTATGTTTTTGAAATTGTTGCTTAGTCTACTATCAAGCCCATGTCATAATTTGTGGAATTGATGATATTTTCTGAGATGAAGTTGTTAAATATGTGATTTTTATGTTCTTAAATAATGAATTATGGAAGCTTGGTATGTGATTAACATGTTTTGTCTTTGGATTTTTGATGAAATTGAGTATTTTGGGCTAAATTGTAAAAATGTTATTTTGCGGGACTAAAATGCAAAATAGATGAAATGTATGGATTTGTATGAGAGCTAGGAGAATTCAGCTAGGCTTGTGTGCAAGTAAATTTTGTGTAATTTGTGATTGTGCGAATTAGGACTAAAGTGTTGAAATGTGAAAAAGTGAGGGCTATTTTGTAAAATGCCCTAATTGTGTGTATATGGATTGGTTTGAATGATTTGGTGACTAAAAGGGTTAATTTTGAATACATATAGATCAAGAAAAGAGGAATTCAGACTTAGACCGAGGGAAGTCGAAAATTGTAGAATAAACGTTTGAGTCAACAACTTCGAGTACGAGGTAAGTTCATACGTAGAACATGATAGTATAAGTACATTATGCATAGATGTATATATAATTGAATTGGATGAATACGATGATGAATTAAAAGTATTTGGCACTAAGTGTGCGATTTAAATTAGCTTCGGCTACTTGAGGCACCAAGTGTGCAATACCGACTTAGTTTCGATTAATTGAGATGGCACTAAGTGTGCAGAATCGTTCTAGCTTCGGCTAACCTTTAAGCACTAAGTGTGCGGACATTTAAAGCATTGGCGATCTTTGAAAAGTGTTAAAGTGTTCGAACAAGAGGTGATATTGAAAATGAATGAATATGAAAAGGTTCAGGTAAGTATGATATTTATGTGGTAGATGATATTGTGTTTATAAAGCTTATTGAATTGGTAAGAATTTTTGGATTGTGTTGGTATAGATTTGATAGATGAATTGAGAAATTGTAAATACTTAAGTGTTGATGATTTATGTTTTATATACTGTTGATGATTTTAGTACGAGCTTACTAAGCTTTTGAAAGCTTACTTTGTGTGTGTTTACATTATTTTATAGATATCGAAGCTACTGCAAGCTAGGGGATCGTCTAGAATCATCACCACACTATCGAACCTCATTTTAGTACTTTTGAAAATGCATATTTTTGAAGTATGGCATGTATAGGCTAGTAGTTTGAGAAGTATGTTTTGTAATGTATATGCTTAGCCATGTGACTTGGCTAATTTGTGTTTGAACTCATAGTTGATAATGGTTCATGGTATGTGATGGCAATATGAAATTGTGGTATGTTTTAGTTAGTAAGTTTTCGTAAGATTAACTTGATATTGAATGATGTATGGATGAAATGTTTTAGTATGACATTACTTTATGTTTGGCATGAATTGGTAAGGTTTATGAGTATGAATTTTGGTGACTATTATATGATATGAAAGGGTTATGTTTCGGTGTTGAAATTGCCTGAAATGGTTATATAAATATGCTTGTGTCCGTTGCTTGTAGGATGATCAAATTGGGGTGGCAAGTTGGCCATCCAATGGCCTGTTTTTTTCCACATGGGTAGAGACACAGGCGTGTGTCTCAACCGTGTGCGACACACGGTCACGTTGCACGGCCGTGTGTCCCCTGGGGTACCCTATGAATTAAAGGCAATATATCCTCTAGTTTTGACACGGCCTAGATACACGGGCGTGTCTATTGGTCGTGTGTGGCACACGGTCTGGCACAAGGGCCTGTGGTCGGCCGTGTGGCCAAGTTAGTAGCCTCCCTAATTTTCACACAGCCTGGCACACGGGCGTGTCTTGTGGCCGTGTGGACAAGTCAGTAACTATGCTTGTTTTGCCACGGCTTAGACACACGAGTGTGTCTAGACCGTGTGAGGCACACGGCCTGTTCACACGGGCGTGTGACCTTTTAAAAGTTGAGAATTTTCATAAGTTATGAAACTTCCATATGTTGTATTTTTTGTCCTGAATGCATGTTTAAGTATTGTATTCTCGCTTTTACCGATCTTAATGAATGTGAATGAATGAGATTTACTGCAATGAGATGATATTTGATATTCAACTATTCTAGGTTGTGTAATGGATTAAGTAATGCCTCTTAACCTAATCCGACGATGGATACGGGTTAGAGGTGTTACACCTAAGGGAGCACACAAAGAAGATTGAAGAAATTACTCGAAGAACACCATCGAAGCCAACTCAGAAGCGAATCTCCTTCAAGATTGAAGATCTCTTTTTAAATTCTTTCGAAGCTTATTCGAATTTCTTTATGTCTTGTAGTTTTTCTGACTTCGAGATGTTTTCTTTTCAGATTATGAACTAAATTCCCTAGATACCTAAGGAAGATGTGTAACATCCTGAATTAGGGCCTAGTCGGAACAGTGGTTTTGAGACCACAAATCCGAGTTGGTAATAATTATTTTATGATTATTATAAGGTGTATGATATGTCTCTATGCTTGTACGAAAATTTTATGAGGAAATTTTTTGTGAAAAATGCTTAATTAGACTTTTAAGGACTAAATCGAATAATTTGTAAAATTGTGTTCTAGAAGCAATTTGCATGAAATTGAATTAGATTATTAATTATAGGTCCTTAAAGAGAAAATTGACCAATTTCTAAAATTTTGGACAAAAATGGGCTTGGAAGGGCAAAATTTGAAATAATGGTAAAAAGGGCATTTTGGTCATTTAGGGGTAAAATGAATTAAAAGACAAAAATTAAAAGCCAAATGTGTCCATCTTCCTCCCATGGCCGTGTGAATCAAGAAGGAAGCCATGGCCAGGGTTTCCAAGCTTTCAAGCTCAATAGAAAGTGATTCCGAGCCCTGTTTTTAACGTTTTATGCATTTTTGAAATCTCAGTAACATGCTCTACTCATTTCTACCATTATTTTGAGCTAGGGTTTATGTTTAGACATTTACCCATGCATGACATGCTAGTATTTTGATTTCTAATGGTAGAATATGAAAGATTAGAGCGTATTTAACACCTTTTACTGAGTAATTTTTCATGAAAAAGCCTAAAAAGGACTAAATTGAAAAAGGTGTAAAATAGGTAACTAAAAATCTATTTTAATGAGAAATTTGGGCTGCCATAAGCTTGAATATGGTTTGGCTAGGCTTGGGTAATCAAGAAATTGAACACATTTCATTTTACGAGCCTAGGGACTAAATTGCAAATATGTGAAAGTTTAGGGGCAAAATTGTAAATTTACTGAAATATGATTTTTGGGTCAATTTGAACAATCTGAGTCCTAAATAGGCTATATTTGAAATGATAGATCAAGGAAATCGAGATTCGGGCTTAAATAGGGAAAATACAATATTATGGATTAAAATGGTAACTTTGCCGTTTTTGTATTTGAAGTAAGTTCGCATGATTTAATAAGCCTATTATTCAAGTTATTATTGTTATACATGAAATATATCTTGCTATGATTGTATTGAATTTGATGTTAATAGAAATTTGGTGGAATATGATATTCTAAATGAAATGAGTAAGTTTGTATAGAAACAAGGTGACATGTTATTTTGATTGTATGGATCTATGCTCAAATAAACATGAAAATGTGTTGATTTGAATGTACATTGCATGATCATCTATGCATATTGATATACTTGATGAAAAGAGAAAATCCTGGTTGAATACAAAAGGGAGATCCGATGGATAAATTCTTACTTACATGACATGAGATCCTGCATGTGTTGCAGAAAAGGATTTAGCCCGGACGGGTAATCCAATGATCTCAGTATAGTAAGGATCCAGCCCGGACGAGTGTTCCTTAAGTGATCGAACCTCCTGACAAACATGTGTGCATTATGGACTTAGCCCAGATGGGTAATACGATTAAGGACTGAAATTAGCCTGGACTGGTAATTCAGATCCAAGTTTATTGGAGTAATTGTCGTTGTAAGGGATTTAGCATGGAATGGTAATCCCGACAATACTCCTTGAATTTATGTATTAGGGGATTTAACCTGGATTGATAATCCCGCCGTAAGAGCGAGGTTCGCGGGAGTGCATACTTGATAATGATCGCTTGCATGATTTGATGGTAAATAGGATATCCATCGAGATTCTGAGGAATTCAACGGGATTAATATGAGAAATGGAATGGAAATACTTGAAATGATAAATTCATCAATGCTTAGTTGATACTACTATGATGCATATGATTGTCCTATTTGGATGAGTGGTTGTGCTAAGAGATAGCACAGGTACGTACTTGAAACCCATGAGTATGTGTTTGACATATGAAGTGAAATGGACTTGTGATAAGATTGCAAATGAATGAGTGATATTTATGAGAATAATTTCTATGACAAATTTGTGATAGTTATCATTATGTTGCACTAAGACAGATTAGGACAATAGCAGTGGTCCAACTTTGAAAATCCACCAAAAATAGTGGAAATTGATTTAGAGACTGAATAAAATATTAAATTAAATCTTAACGAGCCTAGTTTCAGATAAAGGAAACAGTGTAAGCAAAGAAATCTCATATGATGAGATATTTAAATTTTTGTGAAATAGGGTCAGAGTGATCTTGGGCTCCCCTATCTTAAATATGGAAAATCATTAAAAATTGTACAAAAATTATTATGGGTTATAATTTATATGATTAAAATCCTAAATGAGTCTATTTTCAACAGAAATAGATGGGAACATCATCTGATTTCTGTACTATGAGATAATTAATTCTTAGTGAAGAGAGGTCAGAATTGTCAGACAGCAAAAAAGGGGTGAATTTAATGAATAAACTGTAATTATTGGCTAAACCAAAAATTCTGAAAATTTTATGATAAAGATATATATGAGTCTAGTTTCTGAAAAAATTAACAGATCTTAATTTGGAGTTCCTTAGCTCTAGATATAAATGATTTAGTGACTGTGACTCAAGAAAACAGCTTGACTGGATTTTGAATAAATAGAGAGAAATTGAAATAGCATATTAATTCATTGCTTATTATTTTCATGCGAGCTTACTAAGCGTAAAGCTTACTCCCTCCTTTCCATTTCTTTTAGTGTTATCAGGTCAGCTCGGATTGGAGAACGTCGGAAACAACATCACACTACCAAGCTATCACCTTGGGATATTGATACATAGGTTGAGAAGTTTCAAGTGAGTGGCATGTATAGGGATTAGTTTTTATGATATGTGTTCTATGATTTGGCCAATGTATTGGCTTATTTTGATTTATTGGTATATGGCCATAGGGTGTGGCTCATATCGAGTATAGTTTGTAAATATATCTATCCATGCTATGTTATAATGTTTATGATGAAATAATGTGAACATGATGGTTGGCCATGCATGATTGGTGTTGTGACATACATGTGTGATGAATGTTTCATGACCATTCGAAGTGGTCATGACCATGTTTAAGATATAATATGGCAATTGAGATAATAATGCCTTGAATGTGTATGCTTGATGGATAAGCTAATAATCATGGTATAAGAGAATAAGTGGTAAAGTATTTGGCTTGGTCAAATGAATGAGAAATGGTATGCCTAGAATCGGTATAATGTGAGAATATGTAAAACGTGTATGATACCTTGAAAATGTCATGTTGTGTCACAATAAAGAGTGTTTTAATCATTAAAATGCCGCTATGAATTGTAATTATGACGTGTATAAAGTTGTAAGGGATTATGGGTAACATGAAGGTTTGGAAAATAGCCTAAGTGTTGGCCACACGGGCTGAGACACGGCCGTGTGTCTCAACCGTGTGAGGGATACAGCCTAGGGACATGGTCGTGTGGCCTGGCTGTATGTTTCAATTTGTGTGCTAACCTCATAAACAGAGAGCTATACGGGTTGAGGACACGGGCGTGTCCAGAGCCACATGGGCTACACGGCCTACCCGCATGGGCATGTGACTTTCCAAAACATTTTCTAAGTGATATAAAACTTTTGAACGTTCTCGGTTTAGTCCTGAACCCCTTCTAAAGTATGTTTTGGGTTTCGTAGACCCAAATAAGGAACTATATGCATGTGATTGAATGTTTCAAAATATAAATGAAACTTTATGGCCTGGCTTACATGATTGGTTGTGTTTAAGTCCGGTAATGCCTCGTACCCTGTCCCAGCGTAGGACATGGGTAAGGGGTGTTACAAGATGAAACCTATGATGAATCTTATTATTTGATTTTTGAATTACGTGATAAATACTTGGTTCTTGTTCTCAATTATGTATGCTTATTACGTGCTTTAATATTTTAGGGATATTAATTCATGTTTAATGTTCTTATTTCAGTGGAGCAGAAGTCCCTGTTTAAGAGTAGATCTAGCATAATTGAGTGGAGTTGCATGCAATCCTAAAAATAGGACGACATAAAGCTACCAGATTAGAGTCAAATCTAATTAGGGAACCCATAGATAAAGTTAATGCAAAAATAGGTGTAACACCCCAAACCTGGCCCGGACGTTATGGCCGAATCTGGCGTGTCACATTGAAGTGTTTTAGCAAAAACCTTGTTTTCATTGAAAACCCTTCCTTAGAACAATACATCTCAATTACTTCGTGAAATATCTTTTCAATTGCGAAAGCTTGTTCGAAACATTTGATATAAGAAAAGCTGTCATTTTAAAATTTAGTTGCGAAAAAGTGGAAAACATTCTATGATTTAGGAAATCGTGTTCAACTTTCCATGATTACATCACATAAAAATAATAAACCAAATAATAGAAAAGAGGGGAGGCCTTATTACAATCCAGACTAAAGAAAAGGAAATTACTTAATAAACTAGTAACTTAAATGCTTTTTAAACAAATTCAAGTTGTCTTGCTAGCTGGCCACCCTGAGTTCCTCCAAACATCAAACTTCCTATTAAGCATCACCTGAGAAAATAAAAGATGGGGTGAGTTTTCGAAAACTTAGTGTGTACAACCCTCATCAAACAAACATGCAATAGACAAATCATTTTGGGCCTAATCCCAATCCAAATACGGTGGCCTTTGGGCCTTAGCCCATCTTGGCCTCAGTAGGGCTTGAACCCATGTTAATTTCCACATATCACATTTAACTGGGCCAAGCCCTTTTGATAATCCAATCATGATGTATGTATGCAAATGCTTATATCCCCATCCAACATGTACACCCCCTTTCCAACCAACACTTACTGTGGGGAGATACTCGACCCACCCATCCTTATTACAACCCAGTGTGGAACTAGTGCGGCCCCACTTAACAGTGCAGCATAGCTGCTTATAAACGATGTAGCGCCGGTTACGGCACTACTTAATGGTGCAGCAAAGTTGCTAGGTGGCTGAAAAGCCTTCGGTGGATCCACAGTCGTCGAGCAACCATGCGATCCTTATATACTTCCTCCAATCATAAACCCAGCCCATATGCAACATAATAATGTATGGATGCAACATATATCATACATAGATCATACTCATAACACATAGGGGTATTTCAGTAACTTCTACTCTACATGGGTATTTTGGTAATTTCTTAGCAGTATGGGTCTTAATTACGAAATTTGGCCCGTCAACAAGTCCTCGTTGGCCAAAGTGAATAAACACTATGCACCAAGTAGGATTCTAGAGAAGAGAAGGTGGGTCATTAAGACCACTTAAGTACCAAGCTCTCCCTAGATCCAATCCTAGACATGCATATGTCCATTGCCATACTTTTCCCTTATGACTTGTCCACAGAATAATTTGATAAATTAGTTAAGTTTTATGCTGCTTAAGGATTTATTAAAAACTAGGCCTACAAGTCCATGACAAAACCCTAGCAAGTCTACAGGCTTCCATACATTCATATGGCCCATCAAGCCCAATTACATTTATACGACCCATTAGGCTCAATCACACTTATATGGCCCGTTAGGCCCAAATCACCTTCTATTCATGCTCACACATAGACTTTCTATCACATAGCATCGATTATCAAATTTTGCCTATTATGGGCCCAACAGCCCATCGGGCCCATTAAGCTTATTCTGGCCCGGTTGGCCAGATCACAGGACAAGTCCATGGAATCGCCTATGGGCTTCAGACAACCTATCGGTTTCCTCTTCCCGAGTGTTCGTGCACTCGCAAGACTACTGCAGCCAAACTTTTCAGCTTTTCGACATTCTGACTTTTCGACATTTTGTCTTTTGCCGATCTACTTGTGTGTACAGTGTATGTACACACCTGGTAGGCAAGCGTGCTGCGATTCCCTTAGTCACCAACCTACAAATGATATCACCCTTCAATTAATCGCATGCTTAATACATAACTTTACTAAAACCGAAACCTGACCTTAACCTTACCTTGCACGATAAGTATAACAGCCCCTTCTTAAATCACTAACCAGGATCAACTCCTAAATCTGCACCAATCTTAACAATTAAAATCAGAATAATAGGTGACTCGTATCCAACACAAGTCCCCTTACCTTAACTATGAACATTCGGCGACCTTAGCCAATGGGAAAAGAATACTGACCAAAACCGCAAACACCTAAAGAGTAATTTCGGCAAAGAACTAAGATCTGAGATCCAATACTAATTCCCTACCAAAGTCGATTAGAAAGAGTGAGGGAGAGGAGTAATCGGTATTAACAATACTAGCCAAAAAAGATAAGGTACTTACACCAAAAAAGCAATCAACACCAAAAAAGCCTATTCCTTGAACACGGCCTAAAGTAATCGTACACGGACATGTCACACGGGCGTGTCCCTACAGAACCAAAGTTGAGTCTAATTCGGAAAAGGCCACTTTTGAGGGTTCTAAGGCATTCCAAAGCCTATAAATACACCCCAAAAGAGGAAAAAGAGGAGGACGAAGAACAGGGAGTAAGGAATTACTCCAAGGAAGCCGATTGATCCATCTCAGAAGCCGGATCCATTAGCAAGACTGAAGATCTCTCCTAAATTTCCCTTCAGGAGTTTTGGGTTTTCTTTATGTTTTGTATCTATTATGTTTTCTTGTTTAGTTATGAACTAAACCCCTAAATACCTAAAGGGGATGAAACCTATGATGAAATCTTGTTATTATTTCTGAATCGTATGATAAATATTTGACTTGTTCTTGATTATGTGTTCTTAATTCTTGTTTTAGTATTTCAGGATATCACTTCGGGTTACTACTCTTAGTTGGAGGAGGAGTAGACCCTGACGAAGAGTAACTTTGTCATAATTAAGCGGAGTTGATTGCGCGCCTAGAGATAGGGTGACAAGATTTTGTCGGATTAGGGTGAAACCTAATAAGGGTATCCATAGATCGAGTTAATGTAACCCTAGGGTGTTAATTAGAGAAAAGTCTCGGTTATTCAACCTAGGGATTAGACGTTATTAGTCTTGAATAGGGATAATAACATAACTTAGGGATTTCTACGGAACAAGTTAAATGAATAAATTGTTTGGTTCGGAGCTAGAATAACAAGTACAAGTCCAGGTGGATTTTTCCTTAGGTATTGTCTCAATCAATCGTTTTTCCCAAAAGTAATTTCCTAATTCTATTTTCTGCAAGTTCTTAGTTTAATTAGTTAGTTAAAACAAACCTCTTTTCTTTGGCTAGATAATAAAAAGACAGTTATTACTAGTACTCCTAGTCCTTTAGGTTCGACAATCCGGTCTTGCTAAAGCTATACTATTGTTTGATAGGTTCACTTGCCTACGTCGTGATAATAGTTATTTTTAAGAATGATTCATTATAAATTTATAAAACTTATCATGGAAAATCACGATCAAGTTTTTGGCCCCGTTGCCGGGGATTAAGATATTAGGAACACTTAATTTTTATTACTTTAGTCATTTATTTTTCTTGCAATTTAACTTTTATTTTGTGCTAATTTACTAATTTTCTATTTTTTTCTCTTGGCAGGTTTTTATAGTTTATGACTAGAAGAAACCTGACAGGACCACTGCTTTTTGACAAAGAAATTGACCATATAGCTCGTAGAAACCGATGAGAAATTAGGCGCAGCTTAAGATACACAGAGGATGAGCAAGAGGATGATATCTCAACTACAACCGAGGAGATGGCTGAAAATCAAGACAATCAGCTACCTCCAGCCATACCCGCTGAATTAGCAAATCAGAATCCTGCTCCTCGTACTATGTATGATTATGCTAAACCTAATTTTACAGGAACTGGGTCAAGTATAGTTAGGCCTGCTATTGCTACAAATAATTTTGAACTGAAACCTAACACGATTCAAATGATACAGCAGTTTGTTTAGTTTGATGGTTTGCAGAATGAGAACCCCAACACTTACTTGGCGAATTTTCTAAAACTGTGCGACACTTTCAAAATTAATGGCGTTTCTGATGATACCATTCGCCTTCAGTTATTCCCTTTTTCACTGAGGAACAAAGCTAAATAGTGGTTGAACTCGTTACCACGAGGGTCCATTACCACTTGGGAACAAATGACCAAAAAATTTTTAATGAAGTATTTTTCACCGGCTAAAACAGCTAAGTTGCGTAATGACATCTCTTCTTTTGTGTAGATAGACTTAGAAACACTTTACGATGCATGGGAGAGATACAAGGACTTTCTGTGAAGGTGCCCACACCATGGGTTACCTCTATGGCTGCAAGTTCAAACGTTCTACAATGGTGTGAACCCCTTGACAAGACAGATGATTGAAGCGGCCGCTCGTGGAACCATCAACAATAAAACACCTGAAGAGGCTTACGAATTTATTAAGGAGATGTCACTGAATAACTATCAATGGCAAGTCATGAGGACTAAGCCAACTAAAACAGTAGGCGTTTATAACGTCGACTCGGTTACTATGTTGACAAATTAGGTAGAACTTCTAAATAAAAAAATTGATGGTTTACTTGGTTCTATGCAGGTACATCCAGTGATGAGGTGTGATTCAAGTGGAAGAGGAGTGCATACAGAATATCAATCGTTCAATCCTACAACCGAAGAGGAACAAGTCAACTATATGGGTAACAATAACTTTAGATCTCAAAATAACCCATAGTAATACTTATAATGCAGGTTGGAAGAACCACCCAAATTTTTCTTGGGGTGGTCAAGAAAATCAAAGGCTACAAAATTCTCAGGGTTTTCAACTGCCACCTTTACAACAGGAAAAGAAATCGAACCTTGAAGAGATGTTATCCAAATTCATCTCGGTGTCAGAAACTCGTTTCCAGAATACCGAGATAGCCCTTAAAAATCAACAAGCATTAATCTAGGGGCTCGAAACCCAAACAGGTCAGCTATCCAAATTGATCTCCGAATAACCACAAGGTGGTTGACATAGTAACAGCAAACCAAAAGAGCATGTGAAAGCAATTACACTAAGGAGTGGGAAAGTATTAGTTGAATCTGAAAAGAATCTAACACAAGAAGTTGTGACAAGCGAAAGGGAGGAGGAAAAACCCAAAAATAGTGACGAACCAGTTCCGAAGGAGTATAAACCACCAGTTCCATACCCAGCAAAATTTAAAAAAGACCGCATGGATGCATAATTCAGTAAGTTCCTTGAACTTTTTAAAGAATTACATATCAACTTACCTTTTCTTGAAGCTATCTCGCAGATGCCTACATGCGCAAAAATTTTTAAGGAGCTCCTAACAAATAAAAGGAAGTTTGAAGACTTATCTATGGTAGAACTCAATGAGGAGTGCTCAGCTATACTCTAAAATAAACTACCAACCAAACTGAAAGATCCAGGAAGTTTTATTATCCGTTGCTTAATTGGTAGTTTGAATGTTGAGAAAGCACTAGCCGATTTAGGCGCTAGCATTAATTTGATGCCATATTAAATGTTCAAACAACTTGGTCTTGGGGAACCCAAACCTACTAGGATGAGTGTTCAACTCGTTGATAGATCTGTTAAATATCCTAGGGGTATTATAGAAGATGTACTTGTGAAAGTAGACAAATTCATATTCCCTATTGATTTCGTTGTGTCGATATGGACGAAGACGTGGAAGTACCTTTAATTTTAAGGCATCCATTTTTAGCCACTGCTAGGGCTGTAATCAATGTGGGTGATGGTAAATTGGTACTTAGAGTAGGTGACGAGGATATTATCTTTAAAATTTATGATGCTATGAGATTTTCTAGGGAATAGGATGATTCATGTTATTTTATTGACTCTATTGATCATGCTACTCAAGACTCTTTTTAGGAAATTATACGAAAGGACACGACGAAATTGTGTCTAGCTCAAGGAGAGGAGGCAGATGATGACCCTAATGAACATTCCTTAAGACAAGCAGAGTACAAGGGTATTAAGATGAACTATGAACTTAAATAAAAACCCTCCATTGAAGAACCTCCCAAACTAGAACTTAAACAATTGCCAAATCATTTGGAATATGCATATCTTAGAAATAATTCTACATTACCAGTGATTATTGCTTCTAACCTGCAACCCAAGGAAAAGGAGGAATTAATCCAAGTACTAAAAGAACATAAAAAGGCCATAGCTTGAAAAATTTCTAACATCAAAGGGATCAGCCCCTCTTTTTGCACCCATAAAATTTTAATGGAAGATAAATATAAGCCTTGTGTGCAAGCTCAAAGACGACTGAACCCCGATATGAAAGAAGTTATTTAAGCTGAGGTAATTAAACTTCTAGATGCTAGAATTATTTATCCTATTTCTGACAGTTCTTGGGTAAGTCCAGTGCAGGTTGTTCCTAAGAAAGAAGGCATGACGGTTGTGGCTAACGAGAAGAATGAATTAATCCCAACAAGGACAGCCACAGGTTGGAGAGGTTGTATTGATTACAGGAAGCTGAATGATGCCACAATGAAATATCAGTTTCCATTGCCATTCATTGACCAAATGTTGGAAAGATTATCCGAACACATGTACTACTATTTTTTAGACGGACTCTCTGGCTACTTCCAAATCCTAATAGCTCTTGAAGATCAAGAAAAGACAACATTCACATGCCCATACGGTACGTTCGCTTATCGTAGAATGTCTTTTGGATTATGTAACGCCCCTACCACTTTTTAGCGCTGCATGATGGCCATCTTTGACGAACTCGTGGAAGACATCATGGAGGTATTTATGGATGATTTCTTGGTATTCGGTAACTCTTTCCATCTTTGCCTTAAAAATTTAAAACAATATTTAATAAGATGTGAGGAAATAAACCTTGTGCTTAATTGGGAAAAGTGTCACTTCATGGTTCAATAAGGTATAGTATTAGGGCATAAAATTTCTAGTAAAGGGATTGAAGTGGATAAATTTAAAATTGAAACAATTGAAAAATTACCCCCTCCTAGTTCAGTCAAGGCTATTAGAAGCTTTTTAGGACATGCCGGTTTTTATAGAAAATTTATTAAAGATTTTTCTAAAATAGCTAAGCCTTTGACTAAATTACTAGAAAAAGATATGCCTTTTAATTTTGATCAGGAATGCTTGGATGTATTTAACACCTTAAAAGATAAATTAATTGATGCTCCAATTATAATTGCACCTGACTAGAACTTACCTTTTGAATTAATGTGTGATGCGAGTGACTATGCAGTAGGTGCAGTTTTGGGATAGCGAAGAGACAAGCACTTCCAACCTATCTATTATGCTAGCAAGACGTTGACAGCCGCACAAGAAAACTACACCACCGAAAAAGAATTACTAGCTGTGGTTTTTGCATTTGATAAATTTCGATCATATCTCATATTGTCTAAAGTTGTTGTCTACACTGATTATTCTGCCCTTCGATACCTCCTAACTAAAACTGATGCAAAACCTCGACTCATTCGATGGATTCTTTTATTGCAGGAATTTGACTTAGAAATTCAGGATAAGAAAGGAGCTGAAAATCTCGCGGTGGATCATCTGTCCAGGCTTGAAAACTCAAATATCAGAAAACTAGATGAAGCCGAAATTAATGATTCCTTTCCTAACGAACAATTCTTCGCTATATTTGATTCTGAGGTACCTTGGTTTGCAGACATCGTGAATTTTTTGGCCGCTAACATTATCCCAAAAGGGTTGACACATCAGCAAAAGAAGAGATTCTTTAGTGATGTGAAACACTACTTTTGGGACGACCCTTTTCTTTTTTGCATTTGTGTAGATCAAGTCATTCAAAGATCTGTTACAAGGTCGGAAACATCAAAGATACTGGAACATTGCCACTTTATTTTAATATTATTTTTTGTGTTTATAGCATGATAACATGTATGTGTGAAAGTTTCATGATTTAATTTTATCGATTGGATGCTTAATTTGATAAAAGGACTAAATCGTGTAAGATGCAAAAGTTGCATGCTACTTGCTAAAGTGCTTTAATTACTATGAAATTTAACTGTGTAAGTTCTTATGTGGTTATTTGACCTTTGGTTAATGGGATGGAAAAATATAGTCATTCATTAAGTGATTTTTAATGTTATAATATAAGGTTAAAATAGTAATTAGTGAAATAAGGTTAAATTAAAACAAAACATAATGGTGGCCATTTTATCATCATTTATGGCTGAATGAAGTAAATAATAAAGGTAAAATAGGGCTTTGATATTCGACACTTGCATAGCTTGATAGAGGTATGTTTTGAGCTCGATTTTTAATGATTTTTATGTTTTTGTAACCGTTGCTTTGAGTGCTAGCTAGTCTGTGTCTTAATTTTTGAAACTGTTAAAGATTTTGAGAGTTTCCACTGATGATTTATTGTGTTCTTTGGTATTTGATGATGAAATATGAATTTTTGATGATAGATTATCATGTTTTGTAAAGTGATTTTCAGTGAAATTGTATAAAAGGGGTTAATTTGTGAAAAGATGAAAATGTGTGGTTAAATGTGTAAAGTATTGATAAATATGGGCTGTTAAGGATCCTATAGAAATTTGGCTAGCTTGGGTTTAATTAAAATTGCTGTAAATTGTGTTTTTATGAAATAGGGACTAAATTGTAAGAAATATGAAAGTTTAGGGCCAAAGTGCAAATTGGGTTAAATATGTGTTTAAAGACTAAATTGAATGAGTTGGTGATTAAATGGATTAATTTTGAATATATATAGATCAAGAAAGAAAGAAATCAGACTTAGATCGAGGCAAGAACAAAGTACTCGAATAATCGGCTAGTTTTGTTGTTTCTAAGACTGAGGTAAGTTCATATGCAAATAAATGTCTTTAAATTGAATTATATGTGTTTATTTGTCATTAAATTGTTATTTTAACGAGCAATTACGAGCAAGAATTGAAAGAGTTACGACATCTAAAAGTCTCGTACGAACCTTAGGAATACTATAGGATACGAATGTCATGACATTAGGTTATCGAGATGTGATTACATGTAAGACCATGTTTAGGACATTGGCATTGTATTCTGATTATGTTTAAAACCATGTCTGGGACATTGGGATCATATTATGATTTCATGTAAGACCCTGTTTGGGACAGTGGCATCAATATGTGATAACATGGAAGACCATATCTGGGATATGGCATTGTGCGAGCTTATGTGATTTCCGAGTATCCTTAACAATTCTGAATGGTTCATTGGGCAAATTCAAGTTGAGAAAGAATGTGTGAATGAGATACGTAACTCAGGTATGTATGAGATTCATACAAGTATTGAAAAGGGAAAATATTTGATGAATGTGATTAAGATATTGAATATGTGTTCAATGAGAAAGGTTTGTGAACTTGTATGTGTTTAGCTATGCTTAGCATATTTGAATTGACATGCAAATATTCATATGATGAATTTATTTGTATATGGCTTACTAAGCTTTTAAAGTTTACTGTGTTTATTTTTTACTATTTTATAGATTATCGAAGTTAGCTCAGACTCGAGAATCGTCGAGAAATGTCATCACACTATCGATCATCTCATTGGTACTTTTGGAGCTTTGTATATATGGTATATGGCATGAATAGGCCAGTGTTATCTTGATATATTTTAAGTTATGATTTTAAGCCATGAGATTTGGCTTGTAAAAGTTGGTATGTATTTGGCCATTTAAGTTGGCTTAAATTATGTGTTTGATAAGTGATATATGTGATGTATATAATGCCTTATGTGTTGGCTTGTTTGGTATGGTTATATGCTTGCTCTTTTGGATAGTTGTAAGTTTGAGTATTATTATTTGGAAGTTGGTATATTGTGGTTTGATTTTGAGATGATGATATGGTATGTTTTGTGACATGAAATAGTTGATAAGTTGATAAGGAAATGCATTTGGTACTTATGTAAGCTTTGATGATTTTGGCATAATGATTTAGTATGTTTAAATATGGAATTTAGTAGTTGAAATGGTTGAGGATAGATGGCATGAAATATGTATGAAATAGCATGCTTTGTTTGCTTATATATGTATAAAATGGTGCAAATTTGATGTGGTTTAGGTATTCTTGAGGAGGGTGAGAAATGTGTTTTTTACCAAGCTTATTTACACTCCGCACGGTTGAGTACACGAGCGTGTGGCTCAACCGTATGTGACATATGGCCTTGGTGCACGGCCCTGTGTCTCCTAGGGTACCCTTTTAAATTAAGTTAGTATACCCTACAGGTTTGACACGGCCTAGACACACGGGCGTGTCTATTAGCCGTGTGTGGCACATAGGTGTGTGGCCAGCCATGTGACCCAAGTTAATAAACCCTCCAGATTTCCCACGGCTAAGGCACATGGGTGTGTCTCTGGCCGTGTGGTGCAAGTCAATATGTATGCTCTATTTCTACACGGCCTGTGACACGGGCGTGTCTAATGGTCGTGTGAGGCACGCGGCCTGTTCATACTGGTGTGTAACCCTTAAATGTATAAAAACTCTTTATGTTTCTAATCGAGAAATCGCTCACTTATATACTTCCTTCGGAACTCAGATTGAAAGAACTCCTAGGTAACTCGTTCTCTTAGAAATATAGATATCAACGTTTTCCACCAATGGTATGCATTATCTCTAAGTAAAGATACTACACATTTGATACATTAATCTAGAGTATAAGACAATTCCTCGAATACTCTAATCATTTTCTCGAGCCAAAACTCATCTCTCTCAGCATCATCATCAACTGTAGCCCGAAACTCCTCAGCCCTGTGTTTACAAATCTTGTCCACTAGTGGCTTACTTAATCGAATTGGATCTATTACTTGTGACATGACTGATATTTGTTGAGGAATAGGCGGGGTGGAGGTTGTTGAGCAGCCAGATTCGTTCGAACAAACTCCGTGAACCACTCACTCATCATTTGGAAGAAGGCTTACTTAGCCTCTCCCCCTTGGCTACTAGTTACGAGTCTAGAATTAGGCTGTATTGCCCCTCGAGCGGGAGCGGGTGCATTACTTTCAACATCATCAGCTATGGCTCGATAGGGATCCATTTACTATACGAAAAACACATTTTAATCATCAGGAATCATCACACTATCGCAGTTTATATATATGGCATGTATAGCTAGACTCTCACTTGCTACGTTAGTCCTAGAATACACTAAACAGTAGCTCTGATACCAATAAATGTAACATCTCTAACTCATATCTGTCGCTGAAATAGGGTTACAAGGCATTACCAATCAACCATAACATAAATCATATATTTATGCAATCATAATTAAAATCCATTCATCCCAATCACTTTGTCCCTCATAAGGTCCTAAGAGACCTTAAAACATGCTTAAAAGAGGTTCGGGACTCAACCGATAAAATTTGCAAACTTTGAGAAACTTATAAAATTTTCCAACATTTAAAGGTCACACGCCCGTGTGAATAGGCCGTGTGCCTCACATGGCCACCAGACACGCCTGTGTCACAGGCCGTGTGAAAACAGGGAATACATACTTACTTGCACCACACGGCCAAGGACACACCCGTGTGCCATGGCCGTGGGAAAACTAGAGGGGCTACTGACTTGGGTCACACAGTCAGCCAGACGCCCATGTGCCAGCCTGTGTGTCACACATGGCCAGTAGACATGTAACGCCCCCACGCCTGAAACCGTCACCGGAGTCAAGCTTGAGGTGTTACTAAACTTATCTTACCTTTTAAACAACTCTAAACCACTTATTTTAATTTTCGGAATAAACTATTTTTCTGCGTCATAGCTGCTTAAAAATTCATTTCTCGAGTTTCAAAACTTGAAATTAAGATCCGTAAATTTTTCCTGAAACTAGACTCATATATCTATCTACTAATTTTTTTCTAGAATTTTTCACTTAGCCAATTAGTACAGTTTATTAGTTAAAGTTACCCCTGTTTCAGAATTCGACTGCACTGACCTCTACTTACTACAAACCACTTTTCTCCCTATACAAAATTAATATAACTATACCGTTTGTTTCTATTAAAACTAGATTCAATAAGAATTCTAACCATATAAATTACAGCACCTAATTATTTTTTTATAATTTATGGTGAATTTCCAAAGTTGAAACAGGGTATCTAGAATTTTCTCTAACCCTGTTTCACTAAAACTTAGATATCTCATAAAATATAATACCTTTACCTGTTTTGCTTATTCCATAAGAAAATAGACATAATAAGCTTTAATTTCATATATTATTCACCATCAAACCATGTCTCTACGATTTTTAGTGATTTTTCAAAATCACATTATTTCTGATACTTGAATCTGTTTTTAAGTTACTTTCACATTTTTCTTAGTTTTCATGTGATAGTTACTACTTATTCATACATACAATTAAACATGTATATCATCAGCCATTCTATTAGCTAATCACTAGCAAGTATTTACACATCATTCATTGATCATATCATATCAAAAGAAACCAAGTTCCTATACATGCCATACACAAAACTAAACGTCTAACTATACCAATGTGATTCCTTCGATAGTGTGATCGGGTCTCCGACGTTTCCTTCGATCCCCGAGTGGCTTGATAAAACTATAAGAAAAAGAAAATAAAGAGAGTAAGCATTAGGCTTAGTAAGCTTACAAGCAAATAAATTACAACATTCAAGCATAATGAATGATTATACATAATGTCACCTAGCCTCATAAACTTCCTTTACTTCTCATTTTCTACCTTCTTCTTTACTTACTTACCTTCTTTCTTACCCGACCTTTCACTATTCATAAATATAATCTACCTTCCCTTTTGCTGATAATTCACTGTAATTTAACGTGTACAATGACCCATTGAACCACTCGGAATACTAAGGATACCGGGTCGTTTCTGCGTCTATCAATATCTCGCCAATGCCATGTCTTCGACATGGACTTACATGAATTATTCCTGTCTCCAATGCCATATATATATAATATGGGCTTACATGGCTCATTCCTGTCTCCAAAGCCATATAACTGATATGGACTTACATGGCTCATTTCTGTCTGTCTGTCTCACAACCCCAATATCCTAATATTCCTAAGGTTCAAACAGGGCTTCCTAATGCTTTTTCTCATCACTTCGCCTTTAATTCGACTTTAAATATCCTCATAAAATAAGTATATAAATTCTAGAAATTAACAATAATAATGTAAAATAAAATAACATTGCATTTATTTATCAAAAAACTTACCTCGTATGCAAAAATAGCTACTTTTACCATTTCGTCCACAACTTGGTATTTTCTCCATTTTAGCCCGAATTTCAATTTTCCTTGCTCTATCATTTAAAATATAGTCTAATTAGGACTCAAATTATTCAAATTGACCCAAAATCATATTTTGGCAAAATTACAATTTTGCCCCTAAACTTTTGCATATTTACACTTTTGCCCCAAAGCTCGTAGAATTTAACTTCAGCCTATTTTCTTCTGTTTCATGACATGCTGGTCATTTTTCCCTTCTATGGCAGCATCAAATTCATACTCTAACATGCACTTATGACTATTAGGTATTTTTACCGATTAAGTCCTTTTACTCGTTTTTGCTTAAAACCGAGTAGTACAAGTTGTCTAACATAATTTAAAACCTCATATTCTATCATAAAACACCAAAATACACAAATTTCACCTATGGGTATTTTTCCAAATATGAACCCTAACTTAAATTATTGCTAGCATAAGCTTTATCGAGCTAGGGACTCAAAACGTAAAGAACATTAAAAACGGGGCTTGGAATCACTTACCATGGAGCTTGAAAGCTTGAAACAAACCCTAGCTATGGAGAACCCTTGAAATTTCGTCCTAATGAAGAAGATGGACAAAAATTGGCTTTTAATTTTGTTTTTAATTCATTTTAATAACTAAATGACCAAAATGCCCTTACTACTAAACTTTCAAAAATTCCTTCCATGTCCTAATTTTGTCCATGAACTTAAAATTGGTAAAATTACTCTTTAAGGACCTCTAATTAATAATCTAATTCAATTTTATGCAAAATACTTCTAGAACACAAGTTTTGCAACTTATTCAATTTAGTCCCTAATTTCAAATTAAGTACTTTATGCATAGAATTTCTTCACGAACTTTTCACACAATCATGCAAACATATCATAGACCTCAAAATAATAATAAAATAAATTTTTCTACCTCGGATTTGTGGTTTCGCAACCACTATTCCGTTTAGGCCCTATTTCGGGATGTTACATTTCTCCCCCCCTTTAGGGATTTTCGTCCCCAGAAAATCTTACTCGTGAAGAGATTTGGGTACTATTTTCGCATAGCCTCTTGAGTTCCCATGTAGCCTCGTCTACCCCATGTAGTCCGACTATCTCTCGAAATATACAACTCGGCCAACTTGTCAAGTGAAAAATCCATACTGAACCGGGATAAAATGAGCCGAAACCGTTAACTTATCAATCACAACCCATACTACATCTTTCTTTCTCGGTGTAAACGGCAATCCTAGCTGACAGATCAAACATCTAGAAACAAACTCTGAAATGTCCCTTGTTTCCGATTCTATCAAGCGGTGGCTTTTCTCTTATCATTGTACTGTGTGATGGGGAAGCTTGAGCTACATGGGTAGCCCGAGAGTCATGAGGGGTGGAGGTCTAACTACCGGATTAAATGCGAACTAACTCGGCAAACCAATTATTCAAAGCTTGGAAGAGAGCTTCTCGAGTCACTCCTCCCGATTAATCACATTGGCCTATTCTCGGATGGCGCTACCCCTTCCGCGGGAGCGGCGCATTACTTTCTACATCATCATCACCGGCTCGCCGCGGGATCCATTACAATAAAACAAAATATTTAAAAATCGTCGTGAGTCGTCACACTATCAAAATACGTGTATGGCATGTATAGCTAGACATTTACTCACACTAACTGTTCCGAGAACCGACTAAACCTGCTCTGATACCAATAAATGTAACGCCCCCACGCCTGAAACCGTCACCGGAGTCAAGCTTGAGGTGTTACTAAACTTATCTTACCTTTTAAACAACTCTAAACCACTTATTTTAATTTTCGGAATAAACTATTTTTCTGCGTCATAGCTGCTTAAAAATTCATTTCTCGAGTTTCAAAACTCGAAATTAATATCTGTAAATTTTTCCTGAAACTAGACTCATATATCTATCTACTAATTTTTTTCTAGAATTTTTTACTTAGCCAATTAGTACAGTTTATTAGTTAAATTTACCCCTGTTTCAGAATTCGACTGCACTGACCTCTACTTACTACAAACCACTCTTCTCCCTATACAAAATTAATATAACTATACCGTTTGTTTCTATTAAAACTAGATTCAATAAGAATTCTAACCATATAAATTACACCACCTAATTATTTTTTTATAATTTATGGTGAATTTCCAATGTTGAAACAGGGTATCTAGAATTTTCTCTAACCCTATTTCACTAAAACTTAGATATCTCATAAAATATAATACCTTTACCTGTTTTGCTTATTCCATAAGAAAATAGACATAATAAGCTTTAATTTCATATATTATTCACCATCAAACCATGTCTCTACGATTTTTAGTGATTTTTCAAAATCACATTATTTCTGATACTTGAATCTATTTTTAAGTTACTTTCACATTTTTCTTAGTTTTCATGTGATAGTTACTACTTATTCATACATACAATTAAACATGTATATCATCAGCCATTCTATTAGCTAATCACTAGCAAGTATTTACACATCATTCATTGATCATATCATATCAAAAGAAACCAAGTTCCTATACATGCCATACACAAAACTAAACGCCTAACTATACCAATGTGATTCCTTCGATAGTGTGATCGGGTCTCCGACGTTTCCTTCGATCCCCGAGTGGCTTGATAAAAACTATAAGAAAAAGAAAATAAAGAGAGTAAGCATTAGGCTTAGTAAGCTTACAAGCAAATAAATTACAACATTCAAAGATAATGAATGATTATACATAATGTCACCTAGCCTCATAAACTTCCTTTACTTCTCATTTTCTACCTTCTTTCTTTACTTACTTACCTTCTTTCTTACCCGACCTTTCACTATTCATAAATATAATCTACCTTCCCTTTTTGCTGATAATTCACTGTAATTTAACGTGTACAATGACCCATTGAACCACTCGGAATACTAAGGATACCGGGTCGTTCTCGTCTATCAATATCTCGCCAATGCCATGTCTTCGACATGGACTTACATGAATTATTCCTGTCTCCAATGCCATATATATATAATATGGGCTTACATGGCTCATTCCTGTCTCCAAAGCCATATAAGCGATATGGACTTACATGGCTCATTTTCTGCTCTGTCTGTCTGTCAACCCCAATATCCTAATATTCCTAAGGTTCAAACGGGGCTTCCTAATGCTTTTTCTCTCATCACTACTTTAATTCGACTTTTAAATATCCTCATAAAATAAGTATATAAATTCTAGAAATTAACAATAATAATGTAAAATAAAATAACATTGCATTTATTTACTGTAAACTTACCTCGTATGCAAAAATAGCTACTTTTACCATTTCGTCCACAACTTGGTATTTTCTCCATTTTAGCCCGAATTTCAGTTTTCCTTGCTCTATCATTTAAAATATAGTCTAATTAGGACTCAAATTATTCAAATTGACCCAAAATCATATTTTGGCAAAATTACAATTTTGCCCCTAAACTTTTGCATATTTACACTTTTGCCCCAAAGCTCGTAAA
Source organism: Gossypium anomalum (assembly GCA_025698475.1). NCBI lineage: Eukaryota > Viridiplantae > Streptophyta > Magnoliopsida > Malvales > Malvaceae > Gossypium > Gossypium anomalum. The sequence continues at coordinate 7,807,807 of CM046967.1, read as the reverse complement.
TTTAACTTCAGCCTATTTTCTTCTGTTTCATGACATGCTGGTCATTTTTCCCCTTCTATGGCAGCATCAAATTCATACTCTAACATGCACTTATGACTATTAGGTATTTTTACCGATTAAGTCCTTTTACTCGTTTTGCTTAAAACCGAGTAGTACAAGTTGTCTAACATAATTTAAAACCTCATATTCTATCATAAAACACCAAAATACACAAATTTCACCTATGGGTATTTTTCCAAATATGAACCCTAACTTAAATTATTGCTAGCATAAGCTTTTATCGAGCTACAGGGACTCAAAACGTAAAGAACATTAAAAGCGGGGCTTGGAATCACTTACCATGGAGCTTGAAAGCTTGAAACAAACCCTAGCTATGGAGAACCCTTGAAATTTCGTCTAATGAAGAAGATGGACAAAAATTGGCTTTTAATTTTGTTTTTAATTCATTTTAATAACTAAATGACCAAAATGCCCTTACTACTAAACTTTCAAAAATTCCTTCCATGTCCTAATTTTGTCCATGAACTTAAAATTGGTAAAATTACTCTTTAAGGACCTCTAATTAATAATCTAATTCAATTTTATGCAAAATACTTCTAGAACACAAGTTTTGCAACTTATTCAATTTAGTCCCTAATTTCAAATTAAGTACTTTATGCATAGAATTTCTTCACGAACTTTTCACACAATCATGCAAACATATCATAGACCTCAAAATAATAATAAAATAAATTTTTATACCTCGAATTTGTGGTTTCGCAACCACTGTTCCGTTTAGGCCCTATTTCGGGATGTTACAAGACACACCCTGTGTTAATTCGAAAGGGTGCCTCAGGGGACATATGACCGTATAACCTGACCGTGTGTCGCACACGGCTGAGACACACGCCCTGTGGATAAAAATAGGCAATTTACAAAGTCAATCTACCACCCTTTTCTCATACACACCTAGCCATCAAAATGGTATCATTTGAACTACTAAATTCCATATTCAAATATATACCAAATCATTATGCCAAAATCATCACAACTTACCTAACTTCTATATGCATTAACTCATAATCTTATCATCTATTTCATGTCACAAAACACACCATTTAGCTATATCAATAAATAAACATACCCAAAACAAGCCAATATATAAGGCATTATATACATTACATATATCACTTATCAAACACATCACTTAGGCCAACCTGAAAGACCAAATACATACCAACATTTTCAACAAAAGCAAGCCAATTCTCATGGCTATATCAAATCTCGAAATATATCATCAACTCACTAGCCTATACATGCTATATACCATATTTACGAACATCCAAAAATACCAACAAGTAGTCGATGGTGTGATGATAGTTCCCGATGATCCCTGATGTCCGAGCTAGCTTCGATAATCTATAAAACATGGAAAGAGCACATAAAATAAGCTTTAAAAGCTTAGTAAGCCATATACAAATAAAGTCATCACATGAATATTTGCATAACAATTCAAATATGCTAAACATAGCTATTCACATTCAAATTCAAAAACCTCTCTCATTGAACATATATTCAATATCTTAATCGGGTTCATCAAGTACTTTCCCCTTCATTACTCATATAAATCTCGTATGTACCTGAGTCACTAAGCTCATTGACATACTCTTTCTCAATTTGACTTTGCTGGTTGAACCATTCGGAATTGTAAAGGATACTCGGAAATCACATAAGCTCGTACAATGCCATATCCCAGATATAGTCTTACGTGTTATCACATATCGATGCCATTGTCCCAGACAGGGTCTTACACAAAATCGATTAACGATGCCAATGTCCCAGACATGGTCTTACACATAATCTCAATACAATGCCAATGTCTGAGACATGGTCTTACATGTAATCACATCTCGATAACCTAATGTCATAACATTCGTATCCTAGACTATTCTTAAGGTTCGTAAAAGATTTTCGAATATCGAAACTTCATCATTTCTTACTCTTATTTGTGCGTTCCACATTTATATCATTTCAATGACAAGTAAACACACATAATTCAAATTAAAGACATTTATTTGCATATGAACTTACCTCATAGTCAGAATAGAGAGACCAGATCGACTATTCGATAACTTTTGATTTCCCTCGATCTAAATCTGATTTCTTTCGTTCTTGATCTATATATATTCAAAATTAATCCATTTAATCACCAGCTCAACCAATTTCATCCAAAAACACAATTTAAGCCAATTTACACTTTGGCCCTAAACTTTTACATTTCTTATAATTTAGTCCTTATTTCATAAAAACACAAATTACACAATTTTCTTTCTAATTTCATGCTAGCAGAATTCTCTCTAGGTCCCTAGCAGTCCATATTTTTCATCTATTTCACAATTTAACCCCTCAATTTACACTTTTCTTAATTTAATCCCTAATATGAATTTTTACTCAAAATCACTTAACAAAACATGTATATCGAACACCAAGCTTTCATATTTCATCTTCAAACATCCAAAAACACATGAATTCATCAATGGAAACTTTCAAAGTCATCAACACTTTCAAAAATTGAGGCATGGGCTAGCTAGTACTCAAAGCAACGGTCTCAAAAATGTAAAAATCATCAAAAACCGAGCAAAGAACATACCTTGATCAAGCTTAATAAGTGCCGAAGCCTAAAACACCATCAACGGCTTTCTTTCTCCGTTAATATTCAGCCAAGAAAGATAAAATGAAGCTTAATTTTTATTATGTTTCAATTTACGTTAAGTTATTTAACATTTTACAAATTTAACCTTAATTAAAAGCCATTAGTAAACATATAATGGATGACTATTCATGTCAATTCCCACTATCCATGGTCTATTCACAATATAAGGACTTCACATTTGATTGTTCATAGCAATTAAGCACTTTAACAATTAGAATGCAACTTTTGCATTTGACGAATTTAGTCTTTTTTCTCAAATTAACCACTTAAATGATAAAATTATTTCATGAAATTTTCACACATACATATTCACATTCTATAAACACCAAAAATAATATTAAAATAATTTTACGACCTCATATTTATGGTTCTGAAACCACTATTCTGATTTAGCTAAAACCGGGCGATTACAAAATATGAATTTTTGATGATAGATTATCATGTTTTGTAAAGTGATTTTTAGTGAAATTGCATAAAAGGGATTAATTTGTGAAAAGATGAAAATGTGTGGTTAAATGTGTAAAATATTGATAAATATGGGCTGTTATGGAGCCTATAGAAATTTGGCTAGCTTGGGTTTAATTGAAATTGTTGTAAATTGTGTTTTTATGAAATAGGGACTAAATTGTAAGAAATGTGAAAGTTTAGGGATAAAGTGCAAATTGGATTAAATATGTGTCTAAAGACAAAATTGATTGAGTTGGTGATTAAATGGATTAATTTTGAATATATATAAATCAAGAACAAAAGAAATCGGACTTAGATCAAGGCAAAAATAAAGTACTCGATTAATCAGCTAGTTTCGTTGTTTCTACGACTGAGGTAAGTTCATATGCAAATAAATGTCTTTAAATTGAATTATAAGTGTTTATTTGTCATTGAATTGTTACAAATGTTGAACGAGCAATTACGAGCAAGAATTGACAGAGTTACGACATCTGAAAGTCTCGTACGAACATGAGGAATAATATAGGATACTAATGTCATAACATTAAGTTATCGAGATGTGATTACATGTAAGACCATGTCTAGGACATTGGCATTGTATTGTGATTACGTGTAAGACCATGTCTGGGACATTGGCATCGTATTATGATTTCATGTAAGACCCTGTCTGGGACAGTGGCATCAATATGTGATAACATGTAAGACCATATCTAGGATATGGCATTGTACCAGCTTATGTGATTTTCGAGTATCCTTAACAATTCTGAATGGTTTATTGGGCAAAGTCAAGTTGAGAAAGAATGTGTGAATGAGATACATGACTCAGGTATGTACGAGATTCATACAAGTATTGAAAAGGGGAAATATTTGATAAATGTGATTAAGATATTGAATATGTGTTCAATGAGAAAGGTTTGTGAACTTGTATGTGTTTAGCTATGCTTAGCATATTTGAATTGACATGCAAATATTCATATGATGAATTTATTTGTATATGGCTTACTAAGCTTTTAAAGTTTACTGTGTTTATTTTTTCACTATTTTATAGATTATCGAAACTAGCTCAGACTCGAGAATCGTCGAGAAATGTCATCACACTATCGATCATCTCATTGGTACTTTTGGAGCTTTGTATATATGCTATATGGCATGAATAGGCTAGTGTTATCTTGATATATTTTGAGTTATGATTTTAAGCCATGAGATTTGGCTTGTAAATGCTAGTATGTATTTGGCCATTTAAGTTGGCTTAAATTATGTGTTTGATAAGTGATATATGTGATGTATATAATGTCCTATGTGTTGGCTTGTTTGGAATGGTTATATGGTTGCTCTTTTGGATAGTTGTAAGTTTGAGTATTATTGCTTGAAAGTTGGTATATTGTGGTTTGATTTTGAGATGATGATACGGTATGTTTTGTGACATGAAATAGTTGATAAGTTGATAAGGAAATGCATTTGGTACTTATGTAAGTTTTGATGATTTTGGCATAATGATTTAGTATGTTTAAATATAAAATTTAGTAGTTGAAATGGTTGAAAATAGATGGCATGAAATGTGTATGAAATAGCATGCTTTGGTTACTTATATATGTAAAAAATGGTGCAAATTTGATGTGGTTTAGGTATGCTTGAGGAATGTGAGAAATGTGGCTTTTACCAAGCCTATTTTCACTCTACACGGTTGAGCACACGACCGTGTGGCTCGACCGTGTGTGATATATGGCCTTGGTACACGGCCCTGTGCCCCCTGGGGTACCCTTTTGAATTAATTCAATATACCCTACAGGTTTGACATGGCCTAGACACACGAGCATGTCTACTAGCCGTGTGTGGCACACGGGCTAGCACATGGGAGTGTGGTCGGCCATGTGACCCAAGTCAGTAACCCCTCCAGATTTCTCATGGCCAAGGCACATGGGCGTGTCTTCGGTCGTGATTGTCATTCACGGTAAGTTTTAAAATTTATAATTGATCGTACTTGAACTAACTATTAGCACGATGAAGGCAAGCGCACCTATCGAACAGTAGTATAGTTTTAGCAAGACCGGATGTCGAACCCAAATGAACTAAAAGTACTAGTATTAACTTTCTTTTTATTATCTAGCCTAAAAATAATGAAGGTTGTTTTATCTAACTAATTAACTAATCTAAGAATGCACAGAAAATAAATTGGGGAAATACTTTTGAGAAAATTGATTGATTTAGACAACACCCAAGGAAGAATCCACCTAGACTTCTCTTGTTAACTGACTCTGAACTAGACGATTTATTCACTTGACTTGATCGGTAGAAATCCCTAAGTTATGTTATTATCCCTATTCAAGACTAATAACGTCTAACCCTAGGTTGATTAATTAAAATCTCTTTCCAATTAAAACCCCTAGTTTTGCATTAACTCGATCTATGGATTCCCTTATTAAATTTGACTCTAATCTGGCAGATTTATGCCATCCTATCTCTAGGATTGCATGCAACTCCGCTTAATTAATAATGATCTACTCTTAGACAGGGACTATTCATCCTCTGAATAAGCACATCAATACATGAACCAATATCCTGGAATATTCAAACAAGAGCTAAAATCATAATTAAGAACAAATCAAGTATTTATCATATAGTTCAGAAAATATTAACAAGATCCGTCTTAGGTTTCATCCCCCTTAGGTATTTAGGGGATTTAGTTCATAACTATAAAGGAAAACATCTCAGAAGAATAATGTCAAAACATAAAGAAAACCCAAAAACCCCTGAAGGAAATTGAAGGGAGATCTTTAGTCTTGGAGGTGAATCCAACTTCTAAGATGGATCAATCGGCTTTTTTCGAGTAATTCCTTACTTCCTACTCACTGTGTTCTCTTTAATCCTCCTCTAAGGTGTTTAAATAGGCTTTAGAATGCCTAAAAGCAATCAAGAATGGCCTTTTCCAAATAGGACTATACTTGGGCTCGACAAGGACACACCCGTGTGACACACTTATGTGCAATTACTTCAGGCCGTGGTCAAGGCTGTTAATTAGGCACGGGCATGTGGTCTACCCATGTGAGCCGTGCTTCAATTCTACCAAATGGACATGACGTGTGGTCTACCTATGTAAGGAAGTCCAGGCCGTGTTGATTTCCCATGTTGTCCCATTTTCTCCATTTTCGGCCCTTTTCTTATTCTTTTCACTTTCTTGTGCTCACCTAAGTATAAAACATGAAATTAAAGGATTAGGAGCATTGAATTCACCAAATCTAAGAAGAAATCATTCATAAATGTGTTAAGTATGGGATAATAATATGTATAAATTACGGTTTATCAAATACCCACACACTTAAGTATTTGCTTGTCCTCAAGCAAAATCCTCAATTCACAATTAAGAATTCATTTTTCTCAATTTATAATTCCTATCAATAAAATCTCAAAATAATCCATAAGTAATCGTACATTGAGAATTCAACTAGAAGGACATTAAAGTTTCAAACATTCCAAGTTAAGCATTTTATCACGAAAAACATAGGCATCTCCCCTCATCTAAGTAATCACCCTTGATTCAAAATATTATAGAGTTTAACATCCTTAATAAAGATTCGCTCAAATCACTCGAGGTGTTTAAGGATAATAAAATTAGCACTCAACAGTCAATATGAAAAGTTATTACCATAGGCTTGCATGAAAATCAAATCTCCACCACTATATATTGAGATGATACATCAATCAAAAGGTCTTTAGAGGGTTGTAACATGGCTATGGTTAGGGGGTGTGGTCACAAGCTGAAAGAGAAGGTTAGAATCGAGATTGAATTGAAAAATTACCTAACTAGAAAAAAAATTTAATCATCAATTGCATACAAACGAGCTTCTTTTCAGAATATGGAATTAAATACTTAAGCTCAAAAATAACGAATCAAATAACATAGACTAACTATCAAAGATAGAACATAGCTAAGCAAATTATTCAAATCAAATCTCGACAAAAATAGGGATAAAGTTAATTGAGGGGATTTCAACAATAATGAGTTATGGGTTAATATTGAGGGTAAATCAATGAATAAGATGTTAGGCTCAAAGGGATTCACTAAGGGTTAATTGTGAAGGTAGGCTTTTATGGAGTGAGTGGGTTAAACCTAAGTGCCTCTATCATCTTGACATATCAAATCAAATGGTGTGGTCTTGACATGCATAATCAAGCAAGTTCTAGAATAAAAATTCAGTATTGACGCACTCAAAGCAACAATAAAAGTGAGCATGAAAAAAATAATAGATGCCCTAAAGGCTCAAAATCTCAAAAAAATTATGGCTTTTTGATGTTTAAACCTGTGGACTTCAATTCAAGATAATACCTAAACTTGGGGAAAACAACCTAAAAATTTTAAATTCTCAAAAATGAACTTATCATGCTTGATTCTCTAATGTCTTAATGTTTAAATAATCAATGCCTGAATGCCTATGTTTTAATTTAGATATATCAATAAAAATCATAAATTAATCAAAATTCATTCTAATAATGATATGAGGGATTTACAAGAGAACAAGACAAAATTTAGGGATTTTTCTGATAGTGATATAATTGACCCCCCCCCACACTTAAAATGTACATTGTCCTCAATGTACAAAGATAAAGTTAGTGACAAATATAGACATAAGATCATAACATAAGGAGAGAGTTGAAACTTCCTGAATGTGAAATGGATGAAATTCTTGGGTTGGAGTTATGTATAGTGGAGGAGAATACTCCGGTAGTGGTAGAGGTTGGGTTCCATAGGTGCTGTGCTAAAAGAATATTATATCTCGTCGTAGCTATGGTCATGGTTGAGTAGGGCATGGCAGTCGTGGAGAACCTTTTCCAGTGGAGTTTCAAGTTTCTAAGTAATAGTGAGCTCTTGAGCTTTTTCTAAGTAATAGTGAGCTCTTGAGCTCTTTATAACTGCGATAAGATCAACAATTCTTTAGGAATAAAGAGAAGCATGATTACTCATAAAGAGATAGCCGAAAACATCAATTAAGTAATATAAATTGTAATACTTAAAATTGAAATAAAAATAGTCTTAAATAAAATTAAAAATATAGATATTGGGGCACACGGCCATGGGGCACGCCCGTGTGCCTTTATTTTAGCCCATGTTTATTGTGGTTTTCAGCTTTTGGCGTGTTGGTGCACACGGCCGTGTCATACAGCTGTGTTTCGCTTCATTCGCGTCTCCCACTCCCTTGTATATATACGCACGCCCGTGTTAATTTGACAGGTCCAACCACAGGTGGTGAGAATGGGCATGTCGCACGCCCGTGTTGATTTGGCAGGATTGCCCACGGCCATGTCGCACGCCCGTGGTAACTTATCGCATCTTGTGTTGGGAAAAAAATTTTGCCCTATTTTTGCATAGCCGTGTCGCATCTCATGGTGTAAGCATAGCCTAAGGCACGCCCGTGTGTCTAGCCATGTGGATTTTTGGGATTCAAAGACTCAGTTAGTGATCTAGATGTTAAAATTAAAATTTAAATAAATTAACACTGTTAGTGCTCGGGTTGCCTCCCGAGAAGCACTTATTTAAAGTCTAAGCTCGACTTACCTCTCTGGTGTGTGGTCATGGTGGTACGAGGAGTTTACACTCCTCATCTCTGCTGTCAATTTTATCAATGTAAGGTTTAAGACGAATACTATTTACCTTGAATGTGCCGAATTTGGGATGAATTACCTCGATTGTACCGTATGGGAAAATGCTAAGTACCGTAAGAGGAATTTCTTCATTTGGTTCAGAAGTGGTAATACGAGGGTCCGCTGCTTCTAATAGCACTTTGTCTCCAACCTTAATTTGGTTTAGGGAAAAATTTAGCTCGTCATGGCGTGTTTTTAGTTTATCATGTGTTCTCGATTTATGTGACCGCCATTCATCTAGTTCCTCGATTTGTAGCCTTCGTTCTTCATGGATAGGTCCTTTGTTGTTGCTTGAACATTGCTCATATATGTTCTTTAAACTTATTTCCTGCAAATTAGGTTGCACCATATGGTCAGTTTTCGTAGAATGATTTATACAACCACCTTAAATTTTTTAATGTGTTACTTGAGTTACGAGCTTGAAGGGTGATTGTTTCGTCTCCCACACGAAGTGTGAGTTCGCCTGTGCCAACGTCAATAATGGTTCTAGCAGTTGTTAAAAAGGTCCTTCCTAAAATTAAAGGAACGTTACTATCCTCCTCTATGTCTAGAACAATGAAATCAACTAGGAATATAAATTTGTCGATTTTAACTAGTACATCTTCAACAATACCCTTAGGAAATCGGATAGTTTTATCTACTAATTGAATGATTACCCTAGTTTGTTTGGGTTTCCCAAGACCTAGTTGCTTGAACATTTTGTGAGGCATGACATTGATACTAGCCCCTAAATCAGCCAACGCATTATTCACATCTAAACTACCAATTAAACAAGGAATAGTAAAAATCCCTGTATCTTTTAATTTGTTGGGCAGCATATTTTGTAGAATAGCTGAGCAAACTGCGTTTAACTCCACATGCGACGCCTCATCCAACTTTCGCTTATTCGCTAAAAGCTCCTTTAAAAACTTCATTGCGTTCGGCATCTGCGAAAGAGCTTCAATAAACGGTAAGTTGATATGTAATTTCTTTAAAAGTTTAAGGAATTTATCAAATTGTTCATCTGAGCTTTCTTTCCTTGTCACATTGGGGTATGGCACACGAGGTTTGTGTTCTATACTTACCTGCTTCTGTTCATTGTGGCCTACCTCACCTTTACCTTTGCTTACCACAGTTTCTTGCTTCGGTTCTAGTTCAGATGCAACTAACCCTTCCTCATTTCGAACGTTAATCATGTTGAGCTATTCTCTTCGGTTAGGTTCAGTATTACTTGGCAAGCTACCTTGTGGTCGTTCAGAAATTAATTTGGAAAGCTAGCCTATCTGAGTTTTGAGCCCTTGGATCGATTCTTGTTGATTTTTAAGTGCTGTCTTGATATTCTAGAAACGAGTTTCTGACACCGAGATAAATTTTGTTAGAATCTCCTCAATGTTCGGCTTCTTTTCCTGTTGATAAGGTGGTTGTTGAAAACCCAGAAGATTTTGAAGCCTTTGGTTTCATTGACCACCCCATGAGAAATTTGGGTGGTTCCTCCAACCTGCATTATAAGTATTACTGTATGGGTTATATTGAGGTCTAGAGTTATTATTACCCATATAGTGGACTTGTTCCTCCTCGGTTGTAGGATTGAAGGGTTGATATTCTATATGTACGCCCACTTGAATCACACCTCATCACTGGATGTACCTGCGTAGAACCAAGTAAACCATCAATCTTTTTATTTAAGAGTTCCACCTGATTTGATAACATATTAACCGCGTCGACATTATAAATGCCTACTGTTTTGGTCGGCTTAGTCCTCATGACTTGCCACTAATAGTTATTCAGTGACATTTCTTCAATAAATTCGTAAGCCTTTTTAGGTGTTTTGTTGTTTATGGTTCCACCAGCAGCTACATCAATTATCTGTCTCGTCAAAGGGTTCACACCATTGTAAAACATTTGAACTTACAGCCAAAGAGGTAACCCATGGTGAGGGCACCTTCGTAGTAGGTCCTTGTATCTCTCCCATGCATCGTAGAGTGTTTCTAAATCCATCTGCACAAAAGAAGAAATATCATTCCTTAGTTTAGCTATTTTAGCATGTGGAAAATATTTAAGTAAGAACTTTTCGGTCATTTGTTCTCAAGCAGTGATTGATCCTCGTGGTAACGAGTTCAACCATTGTTTAGCCCTATTCCTTAGTGAAAAGGGAAATAGTCAAAGGCGAATGGCATCGTCAGAAACGCCATTGATCTTGAATGTGTCGCAAAGTTCTAGAAAATTTGCTAAATGAGTATTTGGGTTTTCGTCCTGCAAACCATCAAACTGAACAAACTGTTGTATCATTTGAATTGTGTTACGTTTCAGTTTAAAATTATTTGCAGCAATAGCAGGCCTAACTATACTCGATTCAGTTCCTGTTAAAGTAGGTTTAGCATAATCATACATAGTATGAGGAGCAGGATTCTGATTTACTGGGTCAGCAGCAATCCCAGGAGGTAGCGGATTTTCCTAATTTTTAGCCATCTCCTCGGTTGTAGTTGGAGTATCTTCCTCTCGCTTTTCCTCTATGTATCTTAAGCTTCTCCTAATTTCTCTCCGATTTCTGCGAGCTGTGTTTTCGATTTCACTATCAAATAGTAATGGTCCTGAAGGGTTTCTTCTAGTCATAAACTATAAAAACCTGTCAGAAGAAAATAAAAGAAAATTTAGTAACGAAAATCAAAACAAAATTTAAATTGCAATAAAAGTAAATTGCTAAAGTAATAAAAACCGAGTGTTCCTAATATCTTAGTTCCCTGGCAACGGCGCCAAAAACTTGATTGTCACTCGCGATAAGTTTTAAAATTCATAATTGATAGTACTGAACTAACTATTATCATGATGAAGGCAAGCGCACCTATCGAACAGTCTTATAGTTTTAACAAGACCAGATGTCGAACCCGAAGGAACTAAAAGTACTAGTATTAACTTTTTTTATTATCTAGCCTAAAAATAATAAGGTTGTTTTATCTAACTAATTAACTAATCTAAGAATGCACAGAAAATAAATTGGGATAATACTTTTGAGCAAACTGATTGATTTAGACAACACCCAAGGAAGAATCTACCTAGACGTCTCTTGTTAACTGACTCTGAACTAGATGATTTATTCACTTGACTTGACCCGTAGAAATCCCTAAGTTATGTTATTATCCCTATTCAAGACTAATAATGTTTAACCCTAGGTTGATTAATTGAAATCTCTTTCTAATTAAAACCCCTAGTTTTGCATTAGCTCGATCTATGGATTCCCTTATTAGATTTGACTCTAATCTGGCAGATTTATGTTGTCCTATCTCTAGGATTGCATGCAACTCCGCTTAATTATGAATGATCTACTCTTAGACAGGGACTATTCATCCTCCCAATAAGCACATCAATACTTGAATCAATATCTTGGAATATTCAAACAAGAGTTAAAATCATAATTAAGAACAAAACAAGTATTTATGATATAGTTCAGAAAATATTAACAAGATCCGTCTTAGGTTTCATCCTCCTCAGGTATTTAAGGGATTTAGTTCATAATTATAAAGGAAAACATCTCAGAAGAATAATGACAAAACATAAAAAAAAACCCAAAAACCCCTGAAGGAAATTGAAGGGAGATCTTCAGTCTTAGAGGTGAATCCGGCTTCTGAGATGGATCAATCGGCTTTCTTCGAGTAATTCGTTACTTCCTACTCTCTGTGTTCTCTTTAATCCTCCTTTAGGGTGTTTAAATAGGCTTTAGAATGCCTAAAAGCCCTCAAGAATGGCCTTTTTCGAATAGGACTATACTTGGGCTCGACAAGGACACGCCCGTGTGCTATTACTTCAGGCTGTGGTCAAGGCTATTAATTAGGCACGGGCATGTGGTTTACCTGTGTGAGTCGTGCTTTGATTCTGCCAAATGGACATAGCCGTGTAGTCTACCCGTGTGAGGAAGTCCTGGTTGTGTTGATTTCCTATGTTGGCCCATTTTCTCCGTTTTCAGCCCGTTTCTTGTTCTTTTTACTCTCCTGTGCTCACCTAAGTATAAAACATGAAATTAAAGAATTAGGAGCATCAAATTCACCAAATCTAAGGAGAAATCATTCATAAATGTGTTAAGCATGGGATAATAATATGTATAAATTACGGTTTATTAGGTCGTGTGGTGCAAGTCAGTATGTATGCTCTGTTTTCACACGGCCTGTGACACGAGCGTGTCTGGTGGCCATGTGAGGCACACGACCTGTTCACACAGGCGTGTGACCTTTAAATGTATGAAAATTTTCTAAGTGTATCAAAGTTTGCAAATGTTATCGGTTTAGTCCTGAACCACTTGTAAGCATGTTTTAAGGTCTCGTAGGACCTTATAAGGGACAATGTGGATGAGTTGAATGGATATTGATTATGAATGCATAAATGTATGTGAATGATTTGTATTATCCAGTAATGCCTTGTAACCCTATTCCGGTGATGGATACGGGTTAGGAGTGTTACACAACAAATTGAAAGATCCAGGGAGTTTTACTATTTCTTATTTAATTGGTAGTTTAAATGTTAATAATGCTTTGGCTGATTAATGTCATGCTCTATAAAATGTTTAAGCAACTAGGTCTCGGTAAACCCAAACAAACTAGGATGAGTATTCAATTAACAGATAGAACCATTAGATTTTCTAGGGGTATTGTTGAAGATGTACTTGTAAAAATTGATAAATTCATATTCCCAGTTGATTTCATTATTTTAGACATGGATGAGGATAGTGACGTACCTTTAATTTTAGGACGGCCCTTTTTAACAACTGCTAAAACTATTGATGTTGGTATAGGGTGAATTAATACTTTGTGCAGGTGATGACAGGATTAAACTCCAAGCTCATAATTCTGTTAAGACATCTAGTGATCGAGATGATTATACGAGTTCTGTTAATATGAATAACATTGTGGCTCAAACTTCTTTGCAGGAAACCCCTCGAAAAAATGCGATGAAGCCAAGTTCCAGCCCATGTGACAAAAATAGAACCAATCATGAAAAACGAAGGTTACAAATCGATGAGCTAGATGAGTGGCGGACACATGTCAAGGAGAAACCGAGAATACACGATGCAGAAACAAAGCGACGCCGTGATGAGCATAAGGATGGAACAAAACAATTTAAGGTTAGGGACCAGGTACTGTTTGTAATGAACCGATAGTCGGGTAATAGAAAAAGTGTATTTTTAGGTCTCCGTTTTCATAAAATGAATTCGTAAATATTTATTAAAAATATTTACGAAGTTAGTTGTGTTGTTAATTAGGTTTTGGCTAGGTGAATTAGTTTGAAAGAAGGTTAATTTGGTATAAGGATTAGATTGAATATAGGGTAAAAGTTGAATTATAGAATGGAGAAATTTTAAGGGACTAAATTAGTAATTAAACCATAAGTGCCAAATGTATGGTAATAATATACATGTGTAATAAATACATACATAAATTTGTAATACATATATGTATTTACATATTATTTAAGAAATAATAACTATTATATTAATATAATAAACATAAAGTAAATAAAAGAAATAAAACATAAAAGAAATAAAAGAATAAAAGAACAGAAGTTGGAACGAAACAGGGGAAAGAAAAGAGAAAGAAAAGAAAACGGGAGAATTAGGGTTTTTGAGGTTCAAGCTTAATTTGGTAAGTCAATTTAGTCCCTTTTCTTGAAATTTTGATGTTTTTGGAATCCTAGAACAAAATACTACTTGATTTAAGTTGAAATTTTGAAAGTTAGTGAATTTTTAGAAGTTGTTCATATTGAATAAATTGAAAAATTAGGGATTAAATCGATAGAATTTCAAGTTAGAATAGAAATATGGATTGAATTGTAAGTTAAATTATAATTTTTGAGTAGTAAGGACTAAATTGAGAGAATTTTGAAATTAGGGTTTTATGGTGAAATTAGGGAGTTGAAATTAGATTAAAGTGGAAATTGAATTGAGATATGGAATTAGTTTTGTAAGAAAAAAAAAGTTAGTTTAATTTAAGGATTAAATTGGAATTTAGCCAAAATTTGTGTATAAATTAAAATATTTAATGTTAAATTGTAGTGTATTGATAAATTTTAATTGTTTTAAATTTCGTAGCTAACGTTGAGCCTGAGATCTCGGCTAAGAAAGGAAAAGACAAAGTCAACGGGGATTAGCTCGGAAACTACGGTTTGTATTTTTATAACCCGAATCTAATACTTATTTGTTGTATTTATTATTTAATATACACGGTAAGTGAAACTAAGGTGAGTATTGTTATTGATATAGTGAGATGATATGTGAATTCCATTTAGAAATGCTATTAAATAGTAATTATGAGATTGAAGTTGTAATAGATGGGTATTGAAAATGTTATAAATGATTGGTTATGAAATTGATTATTAGTTGAATGAATTTCGTTATGTGAATTTAAATATATAATATCATAAAGTCTTGTTTATTAAGAATTCAGATTATAGAAATACCACTAAGTTTATACTCAGCGTACAGTTTATTTCCGTACGCAGGTTAGGTTAAAGCCAAATCATTGAATAAGCATCCAAAGCCGATCTCGAACTCAAAGTGGTGAAGTATGTTTCTTTTTGGTAATGGCATGTACTTAGGATGATGTGTTTGTCATTTTGGGAAATGTTTGTAAATGATGTTGTAATATGATAATTGCTGGTTATATATGATATGTTAAGGTTATCAAATGATAATTTTTGTTAGAAAATTAGTATGAAATTAGAGCTGGTTTGAATGGTGTTCAATTCGATTGATTTATATAATATATGTGAAGTATCTATGAAAGTACATTGGTTAAGTCATTAGATTAATAATTTTGATAAGTTTTAGATGTATTTAAATGTGTTTTGGATTGGTTGAACATTTGGTTATTGAGTTGCTCCTTGTTTAGGTTTGCACGGCTGGTAAACTTGATGTTTAAGGTTCATTTTCAATCCACACGGCTTGGCACACAGGCATGTGACCAAACTGTGTGAGACACACAGCTTACACATGGGCGTGTGATTAGGCCATGTGTCCCCTGCATCTTAAAAATTTAAAACAGAATGCTTAGGTATTACACCACGGGCAAAGACACGGGCGTGTGTCTCAATCGTGTGAAGCATACGGCCTAGAACACGAGCGTGTGGTTTGGCCATGTGAGGTAAGTTAGGGAGTTACACGGGTTAGGACACGGCCTGAAGCACAGGCATGTCATAGGTGTAACATCCCTTACCCGTGTCCGACGCTGAAACAAGGTACGAGGCACTACCGGATTATACATACACATACATGTAAAAATCAGGCCATAAAATTTCTTTTAATTAAAAACTTTTTCAAACACATGCAAGTCATCCCTTATTTGGGTCTACGAAGCCCAAAACATACATCGGGATTGATTCAAGACTAAACTGAGAACTTGAGAAGTTTCAAGAAAACTTAGAAAATTTTCACATGAAACAAGGTCACACGCCAGTATGGACATAGGGACACACCCGTGTGCCTTTGGCATGCCCGTGTTCTCAGGCCGTGTAACCCTCTATTTATCACGTCAGCATGCAAGTTGAACCACACGGCCGGGCCACACGCCTGTGTCTCCAGGCCATGTCCCTCTCACGGTTGAGACACGCGACCATATCTCAGCCCGTGTAGTCAACACTTAGGCTATTTTTCAAGCCTTCATGTTACCCATAAACCCTTACAACCTTATACATATTAAAACCACAAATCATGGCATCATTTTAGTAATTAAACACTCTTTATTAAGACATATTCACAACATTAACATGTCCTCTTACATGTAATGCATCTACTCGTGCAATACCAAGTCTAGATTCCTTAATTCACATTCATAAGACTTGTCATTTTGATGATCACTTTTATCATTATACTATGGTTACCAATTTATCGTGCAATTACTACATGGCTATGACCACCTCAATTGGTCATAGAGCATACATCAAACACACATGTCATATTACCAACCAAGCATGGCAAACAAACATAATCAATCCTAAACATTAGACATGACATGAATAGCTAGGTTTACAAGCCATAATCAATATGAGCCACATCTCATGGCCATATACATATAACTCAATATAAATCAATACATTTGACCAAAGCACAATAACACATGTCAATAAACTAGATCCCTATACATGCCACTTACTTGAAATTTCTAATATATACTTCATTATTCCAAAGGTAGTGACTTGATAGTGTGATGCTGCCTCCGACGATCTCCAACCCTGAGCTCACCTGACAACACTAAAGAAAAGGAAAGGAAGGGAGTAAGCTTCATAGCTTAGTAAGACCATATGAAAATTAATAAGCAATTATCAACTTGCTCCTCAAGGTAAAACAACCATATTTTCACTTTTACTTATGCTTAGGTCAAGCTATTTTCTCGATTCACAGTCAATAAATTATTTATATCTAGAGTTACAAAACTCCAAATTAAGATCTATAAATTTTCTCAAACACTATACTCACATATATTCTTACGATAAAATTTTTAGAATTTTTGGTTTACCCAATTAGTACAGTTTATTCTTCAAAGCCACCCATTTTTTTGCTATTCAATAGTTTCAACCCTTCTTCACTAAAAATTAATTATCTCATAATACGGGACTCAGATGATGTTCTCGTCTATTTCTCTTGAAAATAAACTTATCAATTATTCTAATCATATAAATTATAACCCATAATTATTTTTTTATAATTTTTAATGATTTTCTCAATTTAGAGCAGGATATTTTGAAATCATTCTGACTCTATCTCATAACAATTTAAATATTTCATAATATGAAACTCTTTTGCTTACAACGTTTCTTCTATGTGAAACTAGACTCATTAAGATTTAATTTCATATTTTATTCAGCCTCTAAGTCAATTTCCACAATTTTTGGTGGATTTTCAAAGTCGAACTATGGCTGTTGTCCAAAACTATTTTAGTGTAAATTAATGATACTAAGTTTATCACACCTTATTAATTCATTTTCACCACATTGGTAAAGATACATATTTATACATCATAAGTATAGACCTATAATCACAAGTTCATCACAAAATCATTCTCATATGCATGACTTACCTATTTACATCCTCACCAAATGTGCATCATAAACCGAAATCATTTCTCATGAGTTTGGCATACATACCTGTGTTGCTCAACATGCTCATATGCTTACTCATTTTCCCTCCTTATTAATCATACAACATAAATTGAATTCACATCTCATCAATTTCATGTAATACCTGTACCACTTACAACATAGCCATGAGCTCTATCATTTTGATATAAACCATACATCTCCCGTTGAACCATTTGGAATACTACAGGATATTCAATAGCCCCAAACATTGGATAAGATACCAACGCCATATCCAGACATGGTCTTACACTGGCTAGCACATCAAAGTCGATGTCATGTCCCAGACAGGTCTTACACTAACTTTCATATATCGAGGTCGATGCCGTGTCCCAGACAGGTCTTACACTAGCTCTCATCTATAGGTGTCGATGCCATGTCCCAAACAGGTCTTACACTGACACACAACAAGCTGACGCCATGTCCCAGACAGGTCTTAAACTAGCTTGTATATCTCGAGGCTGATACATGTCCCAGACATGTCTTACACTAGCTCTCGTCTCAATGCCAATGCATGTCCCAGACATGTCTTACACTAGCACACATATCACCCAATATCATGGCATGAATATCCCAATCTATTCTTAAGGTTTAACCGGAAGTTATTGCTACGTAAATTCTCATAATTTACATTCACAACACAAGTCAACAATTGTACAATACATGGTAACATTATATTTGTATTATTTACGTACAACTTACTCGTTTCAATGGAATATCACATTCCATCACATTTCTAATGTATTCTATCATCACATGAGTGTTATTAACTTTTGGCATCACTTTCTTATACATAATGATCGCGTGATTCGTAACAAGTAATAAATATTTATAATAAAGATCAAACCTAGACTAACTATTATCACGACGAAAAGGCAGGCGCACCTATCGAACAATAGTATAGTAATGGCAAGACCAGGATATCGTACCCAATGGAACCAAAAGTACTAGTAATAACTATCTTTTTATTATTTAACCTAGGAATAAAAGGGTTTGTTTATTAAACTAATTATCTAAACTAATTAACTAATTTAATTAAAACGAAGAGAAAATTTGGAAAAAGACTTGAAGAGAAGCAATTGATAAAGACGACACCCAAGGAGGAATCCACCTAGATTTCACTTGTTATCTGACTCTAAACCAGACGATTTATTCACTTGACTTGATCTGTAAGACTCCCTAACCTACATTATTATCTCTTTCGAGACTAATAACACCTAACCCTCAGTTGAATTAATTGAAATCTTTTTCTAATTAAAACCCCAAGGGAAGCAGTAAATCGATCTATGGACTCCCATATTAGGTTTCACCCTAATCCGACAAAATCTCGTAACCCTATCTCTAGGTGTTAGATCAACTCCTTTTAATTATGCCAAATATACTTTTAGGCAGGGTCTATTCCTCCTCTGCATAAGCACATTAAATCATGAGTCAATACCCGGAATATTAACTCAAGCATTAGAAACACATAATTAAGAACAAATCAGGTATTTATCATATAGTTCAGATAATAATAACAAGATCCATCATAGGTTTCATCCCCCTTAGGTATCTAAGGGGTTTAGTTCATAATGAAATAAGAGTACATCTCAAAAGTATAAAAATAACAAAACATGAAGAAAACTCTAAAACTCCTGAAGGGATTCTGAGAGAGATCTTCAGTCTTGGAGTAGCTCTAACTTTTCGGGATGGATCGTCTAGCTTCCTTCAAGTAATTCCTAGCGTGTGGTTCTCTGTTCCAGAAAAGTTCTAGAAGCCCCCCTCAGTAGGTCATACTTAGGGTGCTTATATAGGCTTTGGATTGGCTTTCTTCTTCCCTAAGTATCCTTTTTCCGTGTAAAATATAACTCTTTAAAAAAGGGACACGCCCGTTTGCCACAGCCCTGTGACGTGTTTGCCAGGCCGTATTCGTTCTGCTAAATTTCACACGACTGTGTGAGTCAATGGCCAGGCCGTGTGAATCGTGAAATCCTTAGATGACACCCTCGACAGACAAGGGCTTGTGAGCAGCCCGTGTGGCAAGGCTTAGGCCGTGTGATCTTCTTGATTTGGTTCTTTTTGTCTCTTTTAAGCTCGTTTTTGGCTCCTTTTGACTCTTGGTGCTCTCCTGAGTACAAAACATGAAATAACCGGATTAAGAGCACCAAAATTCAAAAATCTAATAGTAAATATCCATAAATATGTTAAGTATTTGGGGTAACAATATGTATAATTTGGCGTTTATCAAATACCCCCACACTTAAGCATTTGCTTGTCCTCAAGCAAAACTCTTATCTACTGCTAGAATTCATTCCTTTCAATCACATAATCATCACCGATAATGTTACAAATTATTCCACGGAGAATCATACAATGAGAATTCAACCATAGAGGCATTAAAAACCTCAAACAATCTAAATCGAATATTTTGATAATAAAATTATAGGTAATCTCCTTCCTCTAAGTAATTAACTTTAGTCCTAAATATACAAGACATGACATCCTCACTAAGGATTCACTCAAATCACTCAAAGTGTTTAAGGTTCAAAATTAAGCACTCGATTGTCTAACATGAGGTGTTATCACTATAGGCTTGCATGAAAATCAAATCAAATCTCCACCACTTGTAAATGATATGATACACAAATCAAAAGGTCTTTGTATAGTTGTAACAGGGTTTAGGTTACGGGTATAGATACAAGCTAAAGAAACAAAGGTTAGAATCGAGATGATTTCAATATATCACCCCACTATCAAAAACTTAATTACTGAATGACAACAAATATCTAGAACTATATTACATGAGCTCTCTTTTTCATGACAACTTTAGCTTGCTAAGAATTAAAATAATAAAACTGAGGTTATTTTTTTTTTTAAGAACAAATCAAGTCAATACAATATAGAAGTCATACTCCATGATTGAGTAACAAAAATTGGTGATCATAGTGAGGTAACAATATTAAAATCAATCTCGATAAAAAGAGTCAAATTAAGTAAGGGGATTTCAATATGAATAGGTTAATAGGTTAATGAAGAGGGTTAATCAATAAAAAAAAGGGTTAGTAGGCTCAAAGGGGGTTCACTAAGGGTTTAATTATGTGGGAAGGCTCTTCATGGAGTAAGTGGGTTAAATCCTAAGTGCCTTTATCATCTCAGTATATCAAATCATACTTCTGATCTCGACATGTATAATCGAAGCAAGTTCTAGAATAACAGTTCAATGTTGACACACTCAAACCACAAAAGAAGTGAACAATAAAGAAAGCTATATGCTCAAAAAGGCTCAAAAATCTCACCAAAAATTTGGGTTTTTGATGTCATTCCTGTATTTTAAGATAATACCTCAATTCAGGAAAATAATCTAAAAATTTTAGTTCTCAAAATATCAACTTATCATGCTTGATTCTTTAAGGTCCTACAATTAAATAATCATGCATAATTCCCTTGGTCTAATTCATGACATATCAACGATAATTATAGATTAATCAGAATTCATTCTATCAATATTATGAGAAAATCACTTAAGCACAAGACCACATTCAGGGATTTGAGAATAATGCAAAAAGTTAGGTTTCATGTTTATGTTCACCCCCCACACTTAAGATGTACATTGCCCTCAATGTACAAAGATAGACTATTCAAAATAAAGAAAATCATAAGAGGGAAGGACGTGAAACTCCCTGTTATATGGATGTGGAGCTTGATTCTGAGGCTGTAGTGTTTAGGGAAAGTAGTAGCTACCGTTGTTCTTAGCTAGATGAAGAAATCGGGTCGTTAAACATGGCATTCATTTTGTATTGTTCCCTGTTTGTTTATTCATTCCATAAAATATTCCTAGAAGCTTGCTTGGAAATCTGTAGAATCATGAAGAGCTTATTAAGAGTTGGTGTGGAAGAGAGTGTAGTGGGATTACTTGTTAGAAATACCAAAAAAAATGAAGAAAGTAAAATTTACTAATATAGATATGTCTTTTATAAGAAAATAATAAAATTGAAATGAAATTAAAAATAAATATAAAAAAGAATCCTTGTCAGTGGGGGCCTCAGGTAGTGGTGCTGGAGTGGCGATGTGAAAATGTTGGCACAACTGCTGTATCATGGCCTACATGTCGTCCATCTATCTATCGTATCGCTGATCTCGCTCGTGGATCATTTCGAACTGTGTAGTGCAATACTGCTTGAAGTGAGCGAGTCGGTCGAAAAGGTGTGCCAAAAAAGTAGCCACATGAACTGGTCGTTCCCTAAGTGACGTGGTCGAAGGCTCCTCGTACTGTGGGGGGATATCATCAGGAATGTCCTCAAGATCCTCCTCGTCAATGGCGTGAGAAAGGCGGTACTGAGGCAGATCGGTCCCGCGGCGGCGCTCGATCATCCGCATGTGTAACATAGTCGTAATGCCCTGTGGGGACATCTGACCTATCACTGTAAGCGTCGATGACTGAGCCACTGTGTTGAGGAGGCCGAAGTGTCTGGCGAGGCGCGTCACATAGGGGCCGATAGAAATCACTCCCTTCCGATGTTGCTCGGTCTGATGGCGAATGGCGAAGGCGATGAAGTATGCCAAGTCAGTCACGTGTGCATTCACCATGCACCATAAATAGTAGGCGTCATGTGTATTGACCACACCGGTGGTCTCTTTTCTTCCGGTCAAGGTGTGTGCCAATATGGCATGGAGGTAGCGTAGGGAAAGGATGAGAGCTGAGGCCTTCGAGCGGCTGGGGTCGTAGGTGGAAGAGAGTGGTGCCAAAGCCTTCCAGCATAAGGATGGAGAAATGTGGATATTGCGTGGTAGTGCATTCATGTCCTCCTCCTCCATAAATTCATCAGTGTAATGTCCCAGAGCGACTCTAAATTTTGGGACACTCATCGCACGAACTAGACCACCTAATCGAAAGTGGATAGTTCCTGGGTCGTCATTGTTCGTCATCACCACCTGTAATTGAAAAGTAGAGCATAATTCTAAAGTTAGCTCTAAATAAGTGGGCTCAGTAATAGCGAAGAACCGTTACCATGGGCCTGTGGACAGGAAGGCGCGGATGGCATCAGCTAGCTGGACCTGCTCTATGGCGGCCCAGTCAATATAGCGACCTGTAGTGAGGGGTCGCGCGCGTAGCATCTGAAATAGCTCCTCCTGCGAAGCTTGTGGAAACTCGAGGAATGGGTACCGAACTTCAGCTGTAGCACATACCAAAGAAGAACCCGGTCCCCTACATCTCTTTGAGGGAGGGACCGCGGCCTTCTTGCCTCTTGATGATGACATAATGTACCTGAAGATACATGAGCATTGATGGAATCCAAGAGACATCAGTACTTAAGCAACAGGCCTAAAATTAGTATATGCTATTTAGTAGTTTAAACAAGTCAAATATAGAAGATTCTAAAGCAAATTCCTAACTTGTCTAAAACATATTTGTAATAGTAACAATATCTATGCAAAGCATGTAGAATACTAATATAGCAATACAAATTGGAAAATCAAGGTTGAGAAAGTGAACCGAGAGCTACTGTAGGTTGGCGCACGGTCGTGTTGGTAGCAAGCAAGGTTGTGGGGCAAGGAAATATAGTCGTGTGGAGGAAAAGTAGATGGGAAAGAGAGGATAAAGTGGGGATAAATGCAAGAGGAATGGATTTTAAGGTGGCTTGAAGGTTGAGAAAGTAAGAATCTGGGGAATGGTGGCCGGAATAGAGATTAGGGAGTAGGGGAGGGGAGATTTCGGCTAGGTTTTTGAAAAGAGGAAGAAGATGAACAGTGGTTTGCTTATATAGGGGAGGGTCACACGGCCTAGGGACAAGCCCGTGTACTCTGAGAGTGAGCCTATGTTTTTTAAATTTTTTCAATTTGGGTCGCGCTCGGCTACTATCCCACGCCCGTGTGTCTTGGGCGTGTGTGGTGCACAGCCATGTCGCACGGCCGTGCTTAGCTTCGTTCGCTTCTCCCACGCCCGTGTATATGGTTCCACGCCCGTGTATTTTTTTCCATAGTTTAATGGCACGGGCGTGTTGCACGCCCGTGTTAGAGAAACAGAATCGAGCCTTGCCCTTGGCATGCCCGTGTTTTTCCATTTTCATGCCCATGTTCATCTATCAACCTCACCCACGGCCATGTCGCACGGCCGTGGGGATTTATCACATCCTGTGTTTTGGGAAAATATTTGCCCTATTTCTACACGGCCGTATCGCACGGTCATGTCGCTTCTTCTGTTTTGCCACGGCTTTAGGCACGCCCGTGTGGGTGGCCGTGTGTTCTGAAAAACTTTGTAATTCAAAGACTAAATTAATTGATTCGAAGTGTGAGAAGTTAAAGATAAAGAAATCAAAATATGTTAGTGTTCGAGTTGCCTCCCGAGAAGCGCTTGTTTATAGTCTAAGCTCGACTTTCTCTTATAGATGTATTTAGGGAGGTTCGTGGAGTCGTAGCTCTTCTCCATCGGCCTTAAAATTCTCACCGTTATAAAGTTTGAGACGATGACCGTTTACCTTGAAAGTTCCTTGTGATGGATGACTTACCTCTACTGTGCCATATGGAAAAATAGATTGAACCATGAAAGGTCCTGACCATCGTGATTTAAGTTTTCCAGGAAACAATTTGAGTCTTGAATTGTAGAGCAAGACAAAATCTCTGACTTCGAATTGTTTCATTTGCTTCAAGCGAGCGTCATAGCGCCGTTTTGTTGCTTCCTTGTCTAGTCGTGAATTTCGTATGCAATGGCTCGACACTCATCTAACTCGTTCAACTATATGAACCTGTTTTGACCTGCAAGTTTAGGATCAAGGTTTAAAAACTTAATAGCCCAAAAAGCTTTGTGCTCTAATTCGAATGGTAGATGACATCGTTTTCCATAAATGAGTCTGTAAGGTGATGTTCCTATGAGAGTCTTAAACACGGTTCTGTAAGCCTATAAAGCATCATCTACTTTTACGCCCAGTCTTTCCTGTTTGATTCAACTGTTTTCTCGAGAATTCATTTAATTTCTCGGTTTGCTACTTCGACTTGTCCACTAGTCTGAGGATGATATGGAGTAGCTATTTTGTGATGAACTCCATATTTCTTAAGAGTTCTCTCAAACTGGGTGTTACAGAAATGAGTGCCCCTGTCACTAATAATTACTCTAGGTGTTTTGAATCTTGAGAAGAGTTTTTTAAGGAAACGTACGACTACTCTAGCATCATTAGTAGGTAAAGCTTGGGCTTCCACCCATTTGGACTTATAATCAACTGCTACTAAGATATAGTTATTCCTAAACGAACTAGGGACTGGACCCATGAAGTCGATACCCCAAACATAAAATATTTCATAAGAAAGTATATAGTTTTGAGGTATGTCATACGTTTGGAGAGATTACCTGTTCGTTGGCATTTGTCGTAAGAAGTCACATACCTGTTAGCGTCTTTGAATAATGAGGGCCAATAAAAACCTGATTCAAGTATTTTATGTGCGGTCTTAGTTCCACTATAGTGTCCTCCAGTTGGTCCTGAGTGGCAATGTTCCAGTATCCTTAATGTTTCTAGCCTTTTAATGCATCTTCGAATGATTTGATCAGCACATATGCGAAACAGAAAAGGGTCGTCCCAAAAGTAGTTTTTCACATCACTAAAGAATCTCTTCTTTTGCTGATGTGTCAACCCTTTTGGGATTATGTTAGCAGCCAAAAAATTTGAGATGTCTACAAACCAAGGTACCTCAGAATCAGATATAGCGAAGAATTTTTCATTAGGAAACGAATCATTAATTTCAGTTTCATCAAGTTTTCTGATATTTGAGTTTTCAAGCCTGGAAAGATGATCTGCCGCGAGATTTTCAACTCCTCTTTTATCTTGAATTTTTAAGTTGAATTCCTGCAATAACAAAATCCATCGAATGAGTCGAGGTTTTGCATCAGTTTTAGTTAAGAGGTATCAAAGGGCAGAATGATCAGTGTAGACAACAACTTTAGATAATATAAGATATGATCAGAATTTATCAAATGCAAAAACCACAACTAGCAATTCTTTTTCTATGGTGGTGTAGTTCTCCTGTGAGGCTGTCAATGTTTTGCTAGCATAATAGATAGGTTGAAAGTGCTTGTCTCTTCGCTGTCCCAAAACTGCACCTACCACATAATCACTCGCATCACACATTAATTCAAAAGGTAAGTTCCAGTCAAGTGCAATTATTATCGGAGCATTAATTAATTTTTCTTTCAGGGTGTTAAATGCTTCTAAACATTCCTAATTGAAGTTAAAAGGCACATCTTTTTCTAGTAGTTTAGTCATAGGCTTTGCTATGTTGGAAAAATCTTTAATAAATCTTCTATAAAAACTGGCATGTCCTAAAAAGCTTCTAATAGCCTTGACCGAACTAGGAGGTGGTAATTTTTCGATTGTTTCAATTTTAGATTTATCCACTTCAATCCCTTTACTAGAAATTTTATGCCCTAATACTATACCCTCTTGAACCATGAAGTGACATTTTTCCCAATTAAGCACAAGGTTCGTTTCCTCACATCTTATTAAAAATCATTTCAAATTTTTAAGGCAAAGATGGAAAGAGTTACCGAATACCGAGAAATCATCCATGAATACCTCCATGATGTCTTCCACGAGTTCGTCAAAGATGGCCATCATGTAGCGCTGAAAAGTGGCAGAAGATAATCTAAAAGGCATTCTATGATAAGCAAACGTACCATATGGGCATGTGAATGTCGTCTTTTCTTGATCTTCAAGAGCTATTGGGATTTGGAAGTAGCCGGAGAGTCTGTCTAAGAAATAGTAGTACATGTGCCCGGATAATCTTTCCAACATTTGATCAATGAATGGCAATGGGAAGTGATCTTTCCTTGTGGCATCATTCAGTTTTATGTAGTCAATACAAACTCTCCAACCTGTGACTGTCCTTGTCAGGATTAATTCATTCTCGTTAGTCACAACTATCATGCCTCCTTTCTTTGGAACAACCTGCACTGGGCTTACCTAAGAACTATCAAAAATAGGATAAATAATTCCAGCATTTAGAAGTTTAATTACTTCAGCTTTAACTACTTCCTTCATTTTGGGATTCAGTCGTCTTTAAGCTTGCATACAAGGCTTTATTCATCTTCCTTTAAAATTTTATGGGTGCAAAAAGAGGGGCTGATCTCTTTTATGTCAGAAATTTTCCAAGCTAGGGCATTTTTATGTTCTTTTAATACTTAGAGTAGTTCCTCTTTTTCCTTGGGTTGCAGATTAGAAGCAATAATCACTGGTAATGTAGAATTATTTCCAAGGTATGCATATTCCAAGTGATTTGGCAGTTGTTTAAGTTCCAGTTTGGGAGGTTCTTCAATTGAGGGTTTTTGCTTAAGTTCATCATTCATTTTGATACCCTCATACTCTGCTCGTCTCGAAGAATGTTCGTTAAGGTCATCATCTGACTCTTCTTCTTGAGCTAGGTACAATTTTGTTTTGTCTTCTTGTATAATTTCCTGAAAAGATTCTTGAGTAGCATAATCAATAGAGTCAATAAAATAACATGAGTCATCCTATTCCCTAGAAAATCTCATGGCATCATAAATTTTAAAGATAATCTCCTCATCACCTACTCTAAGTACCAATTTACCATCACCCACGTTGATTATAGCCCTAGCAGTGGCTAGAAATGGACGTCCTAAAATTAAACGTATTTCATGTCTTCGTCCATATCAAGCACAACAAAGTCAACAGGGAATATGAATGTATCTACTTTCACAAGTACATCTTCTATAATACCCCTAGGATATTTAACAGATCTATCGGCTAGTTGAATACTCATCCTAGTGGGTTTGGGTTTCCCAAGACCAAGTTGTTTGAACATTTTATTTGGCATCAAATTAATGCTAGCACCTAGATTGGCTAGTGTTTTCTCAACATTTAAACTACCAATTAAGCAAGGGATAGTAAAACTTCCTGGATCTTTCAGTTTGCTTGGCAGTTTGTTTTGGAGTATGGCTGAGCACTCCTCGTTGAGCTCTACTATGGATAAGTCCTCAAACTTTCTTTTATTTGTTAGGAGCTCCTTTAAAAATTTCGTGTATGTAGGCATCTACAAGATAGCTTCGACAAAAGGTAGGTTGATATGTAATTGTTTAAATTTCAAGAAACTTACCAAATTGTGCATCCATGCGGTCCTTTTTTAATTTTGCTAGGTATGGAACTGATGGTTTATATTCCTTCTGTACTGGTTCCTCACTATTTTTGGGTTTTTCCTCTTCCCTTTCGCTTATCACAGCTTCTTGTGTTAGCTTCTTTTCAGCTTTAGCTAACACTTTCCCACTCCTTAGTGTAACTGCTTTCACATGCTCTTTCAGCTTGGTGTTACTATGTAAGCCACCTTGTGGTTGTTCGAAAATCAGTCTGGTCAGCTAGCTTATCTGAGTTTCGAGTCCTTAAATTGATGCTTGTTGATTTTTGAGTGCTGTCTCGGTATTCTAGAAACGAGTTTCTGACACCGAGATGAATTTGGATAGCATCTCTTCAAGGTTTGGTTTCTTCTCTTGTTGATACGGTGGCTGTTGAAAATTTTGAGGATTCTGTGGCCTTTGATTCTGTTGACCACCCCAAGAGAAATTTGGGTGATTCTTCCAACCTGCATTATAAGTGTTACTATAGGGGTTATTCTGAGATCTGAAATTATTATTACCCATATAGTTGACTTGTTCCTTTTCGGTTGTAGGATTGAATAGTGGGTATTCTGTATGCACGCCTCCTCCACTTGAGTCACACCTCATTACTGGATGTACCTGCATAGAACCAAGCAAACCATCAATTTTCTTATTTAGGAGTTCTACCTGATTAGAGAACATGGTGACCGTCAATGTTATAAACGCCGGCTATTTTCATTGGCTTTGTCCTCATAACTTGCCACTGATAGTTATTCAGTGACATCTCCTCTATAAATTATAGGCATCTTCCGGTGTCTTATTGTTGATGGTTCCGCTAGCAGCTGCGTCAATCATTTGTCTTGTCGAGGGATTCACACTATTGTAGAACGTTTGAACTTGCAGCCATAGAGGTAACCCATGGTGGGGGCACCTTCTCAATAGATCCTTGTATCTCTCCCATGCATCGTAAAGTGTCTTTAAGTCCATCTACACAAAAAAAGAAATATCATTACGCAAATTAGCTATTTTTTCCGGTGAAAAATATTTTAATAGAAATTTTTCGGTCATTTGTTCCCAAGTCGTAATGGATCCTCGTGGTAGTGAGTTCAACCACTGTTTAGCTTTATTCCTCAGTGAAAAAGGGAATAACCGAAGGCGAATGGCATCATCAAAAATGCCATTAATTTTGAAAGTGTCGCACAGTTCTAGGAAATTTTCCAAGTGCGTGTTAGGGTTAGGTTTCAGTTCAAAATTGTTAGCGGCAACAGTAGGTCTAACTATACTTGACACAGTTCCTGTAAAATTAGGTTTAACATAATCATACATAGTACGAGGAGCAGGATTCTGATTTGCTAATTCAGCGGGTATGGTTGGCGGTAGCGGATTGTCTTGATTTTCAGCCATCTCTTCAGTAGTAGTTGAGATATCGTCCTCTTGCTCTTCCTCTGTGTATCTTAAGCTGCGCCTGATTTCTCGTCGGTTTCTACGAGTTGTACGATCAATTTCCTCGTCAAAAAGTAATGGTCCTGACGGGTTTCTTCTAGTCATACACTATAAGAACCTGCTAGGAGAAAGAAGAAGAAAGTTAGTAAAATAAAAATAGAAATAGAGTTAAATTGCAAGAAAAATAAATGGCTAAAGTTATAAAAATTAAGTGCTCCTAATATTTCAGTTCCCCGGCAACGGCTCCAAAAACTTGATCGCGTGATTCGTAACAAGTAATAAATATTTATAATAAAGATCAAACCTAGACTAACTATTATCACGACGAAAAGGCAAGCGCACCTATCGAACAATAGTATAGTAATGGCAAGACCGGTATATCGTACCCAAGGGAACCAAAAGTACTAGTAATAACTATCTTTTTATTATTTAACTTAGGATTAAAAGGGTTTGTTTATTAAACTAATTATCTAAACTAATTAACTAATTTAATTAAAGTGAAGAAAAAATTTGGAAAAAGACTTGAAGAGAAGCAATTGATAAAGACGACACCCAAGGAGGAATCCACCTAGATTTCACTTGTTATCTGACTCTGAACCAGACGATTTATTCACTTGACTTGATCCGTAAGACTCCATAACCTACATCATTATCTCTTTCGAGACTTATAACACTTAACCCTCAGTTGAATTAATTCAAATCTCTTTCTAATCAAAACCCCTAGGGAAGCAGTAAATCGATCTATGGACTCCCATATTAGGTTTCACCCTAATTTGGCAAAATCTCGTAACCCTATCTCTAGGCGTTCGATCAACTCTGCTTAATTATGCCAAATCTACTCTTAGGCAGGGTCTATTCCTCCTCTGCATAAGCACATTAAATCATGAGTCAATACCCGGAATATTAACTCAAGCATTAGAAACACATAATTAAGAACAAATTAGGTATTTATCATATCGTTCAGATAATAATAACAAGATCCATCATAGGTTTCATCCCCCTTAGGTATCTAAGGGGTTTAGTTCATAATGAAATAAGATTACATCTCAAAAGTATAAAAATAACAAAACATGAAGAAAACTCTAAAACTCTTGAAGGGATTCTGAGAGAGATCTTCAGTCTTGGAGTAGCTCTGACTTTTTGGGATGGATCGTCTAGCTTCCTTCAAGTAATTCTTGGCGTGTGGTTCTCTGTTCCAAAAAAGTTGTAGAAGTCCCCCTCAGTAGGTCATACTTAGGGTGTTTATATAGGCTTTGGATTGGCTTTCTTCTTCCTTAAGTATCCTTTTTTCATGTAAAATAGAACTCTTTGAAAAAGGGACACGCCCGTATGCCACAGCCGTGTGACGTGTTTGCCAGGCCGTGTTCATTTTGCTAAATTTCACACGGCCGTGTGGGTCAATGGCCAGGCCGTGTGAATTGTGAAATCCTTGGACGACACCCTCGACAGACACGGGCGTGTAAGCAGCCCGTGTGGCAAGGCTTAGGCCGTGTGATCTTCTTGATTTGGTTCTTTTTGTCTCTTTTAAGCTTGTTTTTGGCTCCTTTTGACTCTTGGTACTCTCCTGAGTACAAAACATGAAATAACCGGATTAAGAGCACCAAAATTCACAAATCTAATAGTAAATATCCATAAATATGCTAAGTATTTGGGGTAACAATATGTATAATTTGGCGTTTATCACATTACTCCATCAACATATAGTTCAATACAATTATAGCAAGATAGATTTCAAGTATATTAACAATAATATGGATAACATGCTTATTTAGTCACACGGACTTACCTCGAATGTAATTTCGGCTAATTACTCTATTTTAGTCCATAACCTCGTACTTTTTTATTTAAGCCCAAATCTCGATTTTCTTGATTTGCAAGAAGATAGCTTGGATGAAATTTTAAAGCTTCAAAACCCTTTATTTTGCTGAAAATTTTGGGGAAGAAGAAGATGAGAAAGAGATGATATTATTCTTTGTTTATTATATTTTATTTCTAGTCAATTTGGTTACCAAAATTCACCTAACCATTTTGACTATTTTAATTCCTTGTCTCATGGCCGGCCATCACTCATTTAAAGGCCTAATTTCACTTTAAGGACCCCCAATTTTGGTTTTCTAGCTATTTGGTATATCTATCTAATAAAATAAGACTTTTGCCCTTTATGCGATTTAGTCCTTTTTCGCAATTAAGCATGAAATTGCTAAAATTATTTCACCAAAATTTTCATGCACTCATATAATCATGCTATAACACATAAAATAACATTAAAAATAATTTCTCTGGCCCCGAAATAGTGGTTCTGAAACTACTATTCTGACTAGGCCCAAAATCGGGCTGTTACAATAGGGTCACACGGGCGTGTCCCTTGACCACACGGGTGTGTGAGCCCTGCACTTAAGAAAAATTATGAAATTTTGCAAAAAATTCTCTGAGTTTTCGATTGAGTCCCGATTTGTTTCTAACACATGAATTGGGCCTCTAGGGCTCAATAAAGGGACATTATGATTAAATTATGATGTGTATGTTATAACATTATATGATTGTTTGTATTTATTCTAAAATGTCTAGTAATGCTCCCTAACCTTGTTCCAGTGACGGATTAGGGTTAAGAAGTGTTACACTGTTAGATAAAACGGACCCTCGAATTGCCACTTTAGAGCTTAATGCAAATGGAGCAACTCCTTTTACGGTATTGAATGTCTTCCCATACGGTACAGTCAAGGTAAGTCATTCTGAATTCGGCACTTTTAAGGTAAATATTACTCGACTCAAACCTTCTTTTGATAATAGATTTGACAGCGAGAAAGAGGAGTTTCGACTTTGTGAACCACTGTGATCGTGCAAATACGAGGTAAGTCAAGCTTAGACTTTAAGTAAGCGCTTCTCAAGAGGCAACCCGAGTGTTAACACTGCTAATTTTCTTAATTTTATCTCATGATATTTTTAAAATTAATTAATTTTCAAAAAACAATTTAAGTGTGCCCCAGGCTGTGTGCATTAAAAGGGGTTCGACAGTGAGTTACACGACCTAGCGACATGGCCATGTGACCCACACGACCTAGACACACGAGCGTATCCTTGGTCATCTGGATCCTGGGACTTAATTTTTCCAAAAATTGATAGAGAAAAGGCCTAAAATAGTCTACACGGGTGTGTCTTAAGCCATGTGAAACCTGAGGCTAATTTTTCATTTAAAAATCAAGTCAGAGAGTTACACGGGTAAGGCACACGGCCGTGTACGAGACATGGCCAAACCACACATGCATGTGAGAGTTCACACGGGCATGGGCAAAATGAAGTAGGTTGCACAAGGTCGTGCGACACGACCATATGAAGACTGGGTTTTTTTTTAAACACACACGGGCTGGGGTGAGTGACAAACCGTGATTTATTCATATTTTTATCCCTCACTTAACACGTTTATGAATGATTTCTCCTTAGATTTGGTGAATTTGATGCTCCTAATCCTTTAATTTCATGCTTCATACTTAGGTGAGCATAGGAGGACGAAAAGAACGAGAAACGGGCCAAAAATAGAGAAAACGGGCCGACAAGGGAGAACAACACAGCCTGGACTTCCTCACACGGGCAGAACACACGGCTGTGCCATTCTAACAGGCTCGACCACGGCCTAAAACAAACTAAGCACGGGCGTGTTGATATCTTAGCCTCGACCACGACCTGAAGTAATTGCACATGGCCGTGTCATACGGGTGTGTCCCTGCCGAACCCTAGCTAAGTTCCATTCGGAAAAAGGCAAGTTTTAGAGCTTTTAAACACCTTAGAGGAAGACTAAAGGGGAGACAGAGAATAGGGAGTAAAAAATTACTCCAAGGAAGCCGATTGATCCATCTAAGAAGCCGGATTCATCATCAAGACTGAAGATCTCTCCTCAATTTCCCTTCAGGAGTTTTGGGTTTTCTTTATGTTTTGTATTCTTTATTATTCTGAGATATTTTCTTATTTAGTTATGAACTAAAACCCCTAAATACATAAAGGGGATGAAACCTAAGACGAATCTTGCTATTATTTTCTGAATCGTATGATAAATATTTGACTTGTTCTTAATTATGTGTTCTTAATTCTTGTTTTGGTATTTCAGGATAGCAATTCAAGTTAATGCTCTTAGTTGGACGATGAATAGTCCCTGACTAAGAGTGATTTTGTCATAATTCAGCGGAGTTGATTGCGCGCCTAAAGATAGGGTGACAAGATTTTGCCGGATTAGGGTGAAACCTAATAAGGGAATCCATAGATCAAGTTAATGCAACCTTAGGGTGTTGATTAGAGAAAAGTCTCAGTTAGTCAACCTCGAGATAGACATTATTAGTCTTGAATAGGGATAATAACATAACTTAGAGATTTTTACAGAACAAGTTAAATGAATAAATCTTTCGGTTCGGAGCCAAAATAACAAGTAAAGTCTAGGTGGATTTTTCCTTAGGTATTGTCCTAAATCAATCGTTTTTCCCAAAAGTAATTCCCCAATTCTATTTTCTGCAACTTCCTAGTTTAATTAATTAGTTAGTTAAAACAAACCCCTTTATTTCTTAGGCTAAATAATAAAAAGACAGTCATTACTAGTACTTTTAGTCCTTTGGGTTCGACAATCCGGTCTTGCTAAAGCTATACTACTGTTCGATAGGTACACTTGCCTACGTCGTGATAATAGTTAGTTTCAAGAATGATTAACTATAAATTTATAAAACTTATCACAGAAAATAACGATCAGAGAGCCACACAGGCATGTGACACAGCCGTGTGGCCCAACACAGGCCTTTACATGACCGTGTCACCCTTTTTAACCTCTAAACCCTGATTTTTTTTTACTTTATCTCTTTCCCCAAACCCATTCACCCTAACCGTCGCTCCCTCCAATCACCCCCTTTTTCGGTCACCATTCACCATCCCTCTCCCTCATCGACAGTACCTCACCTTGTTGTCGCAGCCCCCGATCGAAAACCCCTCCTCTTTACCCTCCACCAAGCTCCATCCTCCCCGTGCGCATCCTCTCCCCCTCCTGCTCCCTTTTAACGACTATCCCGAACCACACGCCTTTCTTTCCCTTTTCCTTCCCCTCAAGCCGCAGCCCCGTTCACACACCCACACGCTCAACCATGCTCCCCACAGCCGTCTCTTTTTGCCACCATGTAAGCCATGACCCACCAGCCTTCCCCCATCACACCCACGCACACCCCTCGCCCCGAACCACCACTACTCCACCGTCGTCTCCTTGCCAGCTGCCACCATCATCTCACTGTTGGTCACCCACTGTTTGTTCATTCTTTCTTTTATTTTATTTTATTTTTATTTATTTGATTATTTGTTTATCATTTATTTTTATTTTATTCTTCTATCCTTCTTCTTATTATTAGTTATTCGTTTTATTTTGCTTTGATTTTAGTTTTCTTTTAATTTTTATTTATTATTTTGTTATATTTTGTTCTATTGACTTTCTCATTATTTTTCTTAGTCCATTTGGTTTTGTTCTGTTTATGCATATTATTTTTAGTCTAGCAATGTTTTTTTAGTAATTATTTTTAGTTTAGTTTGATTTTTATAGGCCTCTTATTATGTTTAGTCCCATTATTCTTGATTAGTTAAAACTACGTCCTTTATCTTTTGGTATTTCTAAATGTTAATTCTTATTCATAGTCATTTCATTATCGATTTCCTTAATTCATTTAGTTCTTGATGTTACCTTTGATTATGGTATAAGATATTGGCTTACTTCTATTATGTTCGGTTTGTCCATCTACTTCGTTTTGTTTTACTCCTTGATTGTTTGACTTTCTTGCAAATTCGTCATGACAAAAACACAAGGCAAGTCTAAGGTCGCTGTCCCTGCCTCAAAAAAGCTGAAGACCCCTGGCGCGACCTCCTCCTCGAGCGCCTCTGCCAAGGCTCACCACCCTTATCTCTTATTTTCTACAGGTCCCTAGAAGGAATTATTTTAGTTACGTCGGCAATGCCCACTCAGCCTAGGCCGATGCATTGATTGCGCCGCGTTAGAGTAAGTCTACCTAGTTGATCACGTGTGCGCCTTTATTACTACAGCCCTATGAGACAAATTCTTCTCCATCATCGAGCCCACATACATGGAGCTGACGTTGGATTTTTGCTCGACATTTATTGTACAGCAGGTTATGACGACTCATGATGAGTCAGGCACCATCACTTTCAGAGTCGGTGGCCTGTGCGCCAGATGAGTGTCCCCAAGTTTGGCGATGCTATGGGACTCTACACTGAGGAGTTTATGAGTGCTGAGAACTTTCTCTGCCTACATCAGCATTTCATTACTCGCCATCTCATTGTTGACCATAGCTTACGGCGAGTCGGAAGATCGATAGTATTGAGCTAAATACATATTGATCTTTGTGTTATAAATGCCATTTTCATAAGGCCAAAATATTTACAATTACAAAACATAGTTATCATCGGCCTAACCTATACATGCCATATCAAGACCAAAATATAACTATACCAAGAAGATCGATAGTATGATGAACTACTGACGATCCCCGAGTCAGTGGCCAAAATCAACAATCTATAAAACAGAGAAATAAAGAACAGAGTAAGCTTTCGAGGCTTAGTAAGTTTTAAGCACTACAAAAAATTTAGAACTTGTCATTTAAACCAGGCATTAAGTATCACAAAACTCGTATTCAAATTCTAAATCAATTGGCCGAATGCATATATATATATATATGAATACACAAAGAGATTTTAAAGCACATACTTCACTCTACTATATGGCTCATACAATTAATTTAAGTCATATACTTTCATATAATGATAGACATCGACTGAATAGGCCATTCTCATATCCATAGATACGGTAATCATCCACATATATTTATTTATATATATATTGTTCTTTGATACTAATAATTCGCTTTAAAAACAATTCACATATGAGTACATAACACGTACCTGGCCATCTTAATGTATCATACATAATCAATAGTAGTTTCCTCGATCATTCGAATTCATAATCTTACTCGAATCACCGGCGTTAAGCCTGCTAGGTTTTAAAACCCGAGTCCAGTTACTAGCACAAAACCTGCGGAACTTTAAGCCCGGATATATTTCCAGCACGTAGCCTACGGGCCTCAAGTCCGGATATATTTCCAGCATACTGCCTGCGGACCTCAAGTCCGGATATATTTCCAGCATATAGCCTGCGGGTATTTAAACCCAGATACGATTCCAAATATCATGCATACTTAATCATGTTCTAACACATCTCATTCAACTTATCACTTTAATAGTCATTTGCTACATTCGGATATAAGCTCAATATGCACATCATCATTTACATTTCGGCTCAAGAGTTATACGTAATATCACATATTCATTTCACCATTCAAGCTTAAACCAAAGTGACCATTAGACTGTAAGTCATATACATGCATTACTTATTACACAACTTAATTCAAGTACAAACCAAAGGATCGCAATTTACCTCATAGACTCATATAAAGGCATCATAAATTATATACTAAAGGAGACTACTCAAAACTTACCTCAGATTTATTTGAACAGTTGCGGCTAAGCTACTCGATTGCTTTTTCCTTTCCCTTATCTGATTTAGGTCCTCTTTGCTCTTAAGCTTAATTTAAACAAATGAATTTGTTTAATTACTTACTTAACTTTACTTCTTTAGTAGTTACATTTGACAATCATATATAACTTTAATACATACTATGTTTTATAACATATGCCATGACTCGATTTCATGCTTATTTTATCTATATCTAAAGCGCATACATAACAAAGATTCACATAACTTATCATGCTTTCATATACACGAATTTAACTATATAAATAATAAATATATCCGAATGTCTCTATAACACAAGGTACATACATAAGGCATATATATATATATGTATGTGACTGTCACAATTTAATCGATTACTCATATTATGCACAACCACGAATACACATGTATATATTTATTGCATGCCTTAATATCATTTATATACTCCATTTGGCCCTAACTACTCAAACTTAGCCTTCATATTCAATTTCCATTTTATGATCAAAGGTAGTAATCTCATATAGGTTTCACCTATGCCAAACAATGACCGAATCATTCAATCATATTTATAGCCGATTCTATGTGGCTCATATTAAGGTCATAACTCACTCAAAATAATTTCTAACCTTTCACACTCTCATATCCAATATTATAAGTAATGCCGAATGCCCAACTTAACTAAACTAAAAATTTACCCTACATTGCCTTAATAAGCCACTACCTAATCTTCAAAACATCTAATTACAAGGTAATTAACACCTATTTATCATACCGAATTTGCTAACCCACATAGTCCTTGACCGAATGTTAGCAACTCAAGCCACAAGTATTATTCCTTATGACACCTTCAATGACCACATTCGGCATCTCCCTAAAAACACATACTAACCTCAACTTTCAAGTTAAAAACAATTAACAACTCATCATATCCTACATTACTATCCAATTTAATGACATTAAAAATAAGCTTCTTGGCCGAATTTCAAACCTCCAAATAGCCTAAATTTAAACCATAGAATAGGTAGAACTCAAACTAATCATCCAAATTATGCATAAATTTCCAAGAATTTCATAGTACATACCTCATTCTAGCCATCATCTAAGCCGAAAATTAAACAAGGATTTCCTTCTTCCTCACTTCAAGTTATGGCAATGGAGGAGTAAGATGAACCAACTTTGGTTTCTCCTCCCACTAACTATTATTCTAATATCTTTTATTCATTAATTCCTTTAATAAATAAATAATGTTAATTATAAATATATATTATATATATTAAACAATATCATGGCCGGCCACTATCCAAAAATGGGCAATTTGACATGCAAGTCCATCTTTTTGTTAACATGCATTAATAGACCACTTTAATAATTAACCTATCACATTTCGCAATTGTCTCACATAAGTCCAATTTAATAAATTTCACATACAAATGACAAAATCAAAGCACGAAACTTTCACACATGCATATACACATATAATAAGCATGGAATACAACAGTTAATTATTTTTATGACTCGATTTTTGTGGTCCTGAAACCACTTTCTGACTAGGGTCAAATTAGGGCTGTCACAACTCTCCCCTACAGAAGAAATTTTCGTCCCCGAAAATCTTACCAGTGAATAAGTTAGGATATCGATCCTTCATAGAGTCTTCAAGTTCCCAAGTAGCTTCTGCAACCCCATTTTTAAGCCACAGTACCTTCACTAATGAGATTTTCTTATTTCGTAATTCTTTCACTTCACGAGCCAAAATACGAACCGGTTCTTCTTCGTAACTCAAATCAGATTGAATCTCAACCTCTGATGGATTAATTATATGCGATGGATTGGATGTATAACGTCGAAGCATCGAAACATGAAAAACGTTGTGAATCTTTTCAAGTTCAGGGGGTAAAATCAATCTGTATGCGACCGGCCCAACTCGTTTAGATATTTCATACGGCCCGATGAACCTCGGACTCAATTTGCCCTTACGGCCAAATCTAAGCACCTTTTTTTCGAGGTGAAACTTTAAGAAACACTTTATCTCTGACCTGATATTCAATGTCTTTTCGTTTTAAATCCGCATACGACTTCTGACGATCTGAAGTTGCCTTCAGACTTTCACGGATCACTTTTACTTTCTATTCAGCAACTTTAATCAAATCAACCCCAAAGATTTTACTTTCACTAAGCTCGGTCCAAAACAACGGTGTACGGCATTTACGACCGTACGTAAGGTGCCATTTTAATGCTTGATTGAAAACTATTGTTGTAAGTGAATTCAATCAAAGGCAAATACCGTTCCCATGAACCACTAAACTCAAGAATGCAACATCTCAACATATCCTCGAGTATCTAAATTATCCGCTCGAATTGACCATCGGTCTGGGGATGAAAAGCAGTGCTAAAATGCAACTTGGTGCCCAATGCTTCTTGCAATTTCTTCCAAAATCGCGATGTAAATCTCGGATCTCTATCCGACACAATAGAAGTAGGTACCCCGTGTAACCTTACAATCTGAGAAACATACAGTTCGGCTAACTTATCAAGTGAATAATCCGTATGTACGGGAATAAAATGAGCCAATTTTGTCAATCTATCAATAACAACCCAGATCGCATCTTTCTTGCTTGGTGACAATGGCAACCCAGATACAAAATCCATCGTAACTCGATCCCACTTCCACTCGGGTATTGCGATCGGCTGAAGTAAACCCGAAGGCACTTGATATTCCGCTTTCACTTGTTGACATATCAAACATTTTAAGACAAATTCAGAAATATCTCGCTTCATACCATGCCATCAATACTGACGTTTCAGATTGTTGTACATTTTCGTACTACCAGGATGGACCGACATTCGGCTATTATGAGCTTCACTCAAAATCATCAAAATAAGTTTCGAATTTCTTAGAACACACAATCGACTTTTGAACCTCAAACAATCATTGTCATCAATTTGAAACTCTGATTCCACATTTGAAACACATTCAGCTCGTTTAGCAACCAATTCTTTGTCGACTTTCTGAGATTCACGTATTTGATGAATCAATAATGGTTTGGCTTTTAATTCTACTACTAACACATTATTGGATGAAAGGGAAAGGTATACATTCATCACTCGCAAAGCAAACAGTGATTTGCGACTTAATGCATCGGCAACCATGTTAGCCTTTCCCAGGTGATAGTCAATGACAAGCTCATAATCTTTCAACAATTCAAGCCAACGTCTTTGTCGCAGATTCAAATCTCTTTGAGTCATCAAATATTTGAGGCTTTTGTGATCCGAATATACATGACACTCTCTCCAAACAAGTAGTGTCACCATATTTTTAAAGCGAATACGATGGCAGCTAATTCAAGATTATGGGTCGGATAGTTTTTCTCATGCGGCTTTAATTTCCTCGACGCGTAGGCTACAACTCGACCTTCTTGCATCAATACACAACCCAGTCCAAGTAAGGATGCATCACTATAAATGACAAACTCTTTACCAGATTCAGGTTGCACTAACACCGGAGCTTCAGTCAAATAAGTTTTCAGTTGATCGAAACTTTTCTGACACTTTTCTGACCATTCAAACTTAACATCTTTTTGAAGTAGCTTCGTCAATGGTGTGGCTATCATCGAGAAACCCTTTACAAACCGTCTGTAGTAACTGGCAAGTCCCA
Organism: Gossypium anomalum; assembly: GCA_025698475.1. Taxonomy (NCBI): domain Eukaryota; kingdom Viridiplantae; phylum Streptophyta; class Magnoliopsida; order Malvales; family Malvaceae; genus Gossypium; species Gossypium anomalum. Next base: position 7,767,225 of record CM046967.1, on the reverse strand, counting down.
AAAAGCTTCGAACTTCAGTAACATTTCTAGGAGGCTTCCAATCAAGTATGGATGATATTTTCAACTCGGATACCCGATGCGGATACAATATGCCCCAAAAAAGCTGACTTCACTTAACCAAAATTCACAATTACTGAATTTCGCAAATAACTGCTTATCTCTCAAAATTTGCAATACCAACCTCAAGTGTTCGGCATGCTCGATTTCGTCGCGTGAATAGATCAGAATGTCATCTATAAACACGACTACAAACTGATCCAAATACTGTCTAAAAATTTAATTCATCAAGTCCATAAATACCGCAGGGGTATTAGTGAGCCCAAATGGCATCACTAAGAACTCGTAGTGACCATATCTCGTTCTGAAAGCAGTTTTAGGTATATCTGAGTCTCAAACTCGCAACTAATAATAACCTGATCTCAAGTCTATCTTTAAAAACACTGAGGCTCCCTTCAGCTGATCAAACAAATCATCAATACGCGGTAACGGATATTTGTTCTTTATTGTCACTTTATTTAATTGACAATAGTCGATGCACATTCTCATGGTTTCGTCTTTCTTTTTAACAAACAATACTGGTACACCCCAAGGTGAGAAGCCCGGTCGAGCGAAACCTCTATCCATCAACTCTTGCAACTGAGCTTTCAATTCCTTCAATTCTGTTGGTGCCATTCGATACGGAGCTATCGAAATTGGTGTAGTCCCAGGTACAAGTTCAATGCCAAACTCTACCTCTCGAACAGGTGGTAACCCCGATAATTCCTCGGGAAAAACATCCGGATACTCACAAACCACTGGCACTGATTCAAGCTTCTTTTCTGATTCTTTACTATCAAGTACGTATGCAAGATATGTTTCACACCCCTTTTTTACATATTTCTAAACCAACATCGAAGATATTATTGCGGGTAACTCGTTCACGCCAGTAGACTCAACTCAAATTATCTCATCATTTGCACATCTCAAATCAATAGTCTTTCTTTTGTAATTCACAATTACATCATGCACAGTCAACCAATCCATACCGAGAATAACATCAAATTCATCAAACGGTAAAAGCATCAAATCAGCCGGAAAACAGGAACCTCGGATTATTAGGGGATATTTCTTGCACACTTTGTCAGCTAGCACATATTGACCCAAAAGATTCAACACTCGAATCACAAACTCAATAGACTCAACAGGTAGAGTCTCACTGGATGCTAAAGTCTCACATACATATGAATGAGTAGAACCAGGGTCAATCAATGCAATCACATTAGTATCAAAGAGAGTGAAAGTACCAGTAATAACATCAGGCGAAGAAGCATCCTCAGGTGCGCGTATAGCATAAGCTCTAGCAGGAGCACGAGCCTCAGATCTAGCCGTAGCATCTCTAGACCCTCTCCGACTGCCACTAGCATTCCCCAAATTCCTAGAAGGTCTACCTCGAGCTGTAGTAGTACCCGATTTACCACTCTGGTTCACATTCTGTTTAGACAATCTCGGGTAGTCCTTGATAAAGTGGTCAGCTGATCCACACTTATAACAGGAGCGGTCATGAAATCTATAACTCCCCGAATGCCATTTCCCATAATACTTGCACTCGGTCCTGTCCCAACGATCGTTTCCAACACTGGCAACCGAAGTGGCTCACTTACTTACAGGGGATCGATCACAATCTCGTCAGGAAAAACCCGAAGTGTTCTTAGATCGGTCCGATTCATCTCGAAGTTTCTTCGGTGACTGCTGAAAGGGCTTTCCCGAGGATCTTTTACGGAACTCTCTAACTCCATCTTCAGCTTTTTTTTTCTCCTTACTGAGCTCTTTGGCTTTGCAAGCTCGCTCGACAAGTACTACAAACTCTCTAATTTCAAGAATGCCAACAAACAGTTTTATATCTTCGTTCAATCCATCTTCGAAATGTTTACACATTATAGCTTCTGAAGAAATACATTCTCAGGCATACCGGCTAAGCCTCACAAATTTTCGTTCATAATCAGTAACTGACATGGAACCCTGTTTAAGTTTAAGAAATTCCTTCCGTTTCTGATCGATGAATCTCTGGCTAATATACTTTTTCCGAAACTCAGTTTGGAAGAAATCCCAAGTCACTCACTCCCTGGGCACAACAGAAACCAACGTATTCCACCAATAGTAGGCAGAATCACGTAGCAAAGATATAGCACATTTTAGGCATTCCGCTGGTGTGCAAGATAGTTCATCGAACACTCGGATAGTATTGTCCAACCAAAATTCAGCTTGCTCAGCATCATCACTATCGGTAGCCTTAAATTCAGTAGCCCTGTGCTTTCAGATTCTGCCAACAATGGGCTTATTCAATTTCATCTGATCAATTATCGGAGGTATCGTAGGTGCAGGGGGTGTATTATTCGGGAGTGGGGGTTGTGGAATAACCGTATTAGTTCGAATGTATAGTTTGAACCAATCATTCATCACACTATAAAAAGCCTGTCTGGCGTCATCGTTCTGATTGCTTGCGATAGGTTGAGAGTCCATCGGCGCTGTCCCATGTGCGAGAGCAGGCGCTACACTCTCTACGTTATTAGCTACCGCTCGATTGGGATCGGGATCCATTACAAAATGAAAACACATTTTTAACTGTCAAAATTCATCATACTATCGTATTAATACTATATGGCATGTATAGCTAGACTCAACCACTCTACGCTAGTCCTAGAACCAACTAAACCGTAGCTCTGATACTAATAAAATGTAACACCCCTAGCCCGAATTCGATCGCCGGATTTAGACTAAAAGGTATTACCGAGCTAAACATCAAATTTCTCATCCACATAAATTAACATAAATAGAAATTGAGCTAAATACATATTGATCTTTATGTTATAAATGCCATTTTCATAAGGCCAAAATATTTACAATTACAAAACATAGTTATCATCGGCCTAACCTATACATGCCATATCAAGACCAAAATATAACTGTACCAAGAAGATCGATAGTATGATGAACTGCTGACGATCCCCGAGTCAGTGGCCAAAATCAACAATCTATAAAATAGAGAAATAAAGAACAGAGTAAGCTTTCGAGGCTTAGTAAGTTTTAAGCACTACAAAAAATTTAGAACTTGTCATTTAAATCAGGCATTAAGTATCACAAAACTCGTATTCAAATTCTAAATCAATTGGCCGAATGCACATATATATATGAATACATAAAGAGATTTTAAAGCACATATTTCACTCTACTATATGGCTCATACAATTAATTTAAGTCATATACTTTCATATAATGATAGACATTGACTAAATAGGCCATTCTCATATTCATAGATACGGTAATCATCCACACATATATTTATATATATATATATATATCGTTCTTTGATACTAATAATTCGCTTTAAAATCAATTCACATATGAGTACATAACACGTACCTGGCCATCTTAATGTATCATACATAATCAATAGTAGTTTCCTCGATCATTCGAATTCATAATCTTACTCGAATCACCGGCGTTAAGCCTGCTAGGTTTTAAAACCCGAGTCCAGTTACTAGCACAAAACCTGCGGAACTTTAAGCCTGGATATATTTCCAGCACGTAGCCTGCGGACCTCAAGTCCAGATATATTTCCAGCATATGGCCTGCGGACCTCAAGTCCGGATATATTTCCAGCATATAGCCTGCGGGTATTTAAACCCGGATACGATTCCAAATATCATGCATACTTAATCATGTTCTAACACATCTCATTCAACTTATCACTTTAATAGTCATTTGCTACATTCGGATATAAGCTCAATATGCACATCATCATTTACATTTCGGCTCAAGAGTTATACGTAATATCACATAGTCATTTCACTATTCAAGCTTAAACCAAAGTGACCATTAGACTGTAAGTCATATACATGCATTACTTATTACACAACTTAATTCAAGTACAAACCAAAGGATCGCAATTTACCTCATAGACTCATATAAAGGCATCATCAATTATATACTAAAGAAGACTACTCAAAACTTACCTCGGATTTATTTAAACAGTTGCGGCTAGGCTACTCGATTGCTTTTTCCTTTCCCTTATCTGATTTAGGTCCTCTTTGCTCTTGAGCTTAATTTAAACAAATGAATTTGTTTAATTACTTACTCAACTTTACTTCTTTAGTAGTCACATTTGACAATCATATATAACTTTAATACATGCTATGTTTTATAACATATGCCATGACTCGATTTCATGCTTATTTTATCTATATCTAAAGCGCATACATAACAAAGATTCACATAACTTATCATGCTTTCATATACACGAATTTAACTATATAAATAATAAATATATCCGAATGTCTCTATAACACAAGGTACATACATAAGGCATATATATATATGTATGTGACTGTCACAATTTAATTGATTACTCATATTATGCACAACCACAAATACACATGTATATATTTATTGCATGCCTTAATATCATTTATATACTCCATTCGGCCCTAACTACTCAAACTTAGCCTTCATATTCAATTTCCATTTTATGATCAAAGGTAGTAATCTCATATAGGTTTCACCTATGCCAAACAATGACCGAATCATTCAATCATATTTATAGCCGATTCTATGTGGCTCATATTAAGGTCATAACTCACTCAAAATAATTTCTAACCTTTCACACTCTCATATCCAATATTATAAGTAATGTCGAATGCCCAACTTAACTAAACTAAAAATTTACCCTACATTGCCTTGATAAGCCACTACCTAATCTTCAAAACATCTAATTACAAGGTAATTAACACCTATTCATCATATCGAATTTGCTAACCCACATAGTCCTTGACCGAATGTTAGCAACTCAAGCCACAAGTATTATTCCTTATGACACCTTCAATGACCACATTCGGCATCTCCCTAAAAACATATACTAACCTCAACTTTCAAGTTAAAAACAATTAACAACTCATCATATCCTACATTACTATCCAATTTAATGACATTAAAAATATCTACTAAGAGTTTGAAGCTTCTTGGCCGAATTTCAAACCTCTAAATAACCTAAATTTAAACTATAGAATAGGTAGAATTCAAACTAATCATCCAAGTTATGCATAAATTTCCAAGAATTTCATAGTACATACCTCATTCTAGCCATCATCTAAGCCAAAAATTAAACAAGGATTTCCTTCTTCCTCACTTCAAGTTATGGCAATGGAGGAGTAAGATGAACCAACTTTGGTTTCTCCTCCCACTAACTATTATTCTAATATCTTTTATTCATTAATTTCTTTAATAAATAAATAATGTTAATTATAAATATATATTATATATATTAAACAATATCATGGCCGGCCACTATCCAAAAATGGGCAATTTGACATGCAAGTCCACCTTTTTGTTAACATGCATTAATAGACCACTTTAATAATTAACCTATCACATTTCGCAATTGTCTCACATAAGTCCAATTTAATAAATTTCACATACAAATGACAAAATCAAAGCACGAAACTTTCACACATGCATATACACATATAAAAAGCATGGAATACAATGGTTAATTATTTTTATGACTCGGTTTTTGTGGTCCTGAAACCACTTTCTGACTAGGGTCAAATTAGGGCTGTCACATATAGGGGAGAGAGCACCGGAGTCGTCAGTACTACTGATGCTTATTATCTATGGAGCATGGCCACTGGGCATATCTATGATTTGGCATACTTCATCGCCTTAGCCTTCTGCCATCAGACTGACTGCCACAGGAAAGGTCTCATCTGTTTAGGACCTTATATGACTCGACTTTCTCAACACTTCGGTCCCCTCGGCACACCGAAGCAGTCCTCTACACGTACACTCATTGGCCAGATGTCCCACATGGAATCTCCAGCATGACCCATATGAGGATGATTGAGCGGCGTCTTGGAGTGGATCCTCCTCGATACTGATTATTTCGTTCTAACGCTTGGAATGAACCCGAGGACTTTACTGATGATGTTCCTCTCCATCACGAGGACCCACCGCAACCTCCACTTTTGAGTCACCATCATGTTTCTTCTGTTGCTTCTTTAGCGGACCTCTCCGAGCTGTTCACTTGTTTTGAGCAGTATTTCTTTTTGAGGTTCGACAGTATTGACGTGACATTGTAGCAGATCTGTCAGCATCTTCATATCTCCTCCTCAGCGCTGAAGACTCACGACACCAACGCATCTGATAATAAGGATCATTGAGTCCATTTCTTTTCTTTTATTTTTATTTTTATTTTTATTTTTACTTTTACTTTTATGTTTATTTTTATTTTCTTATACTTATTTCATTTTTATATGTTGAACTATATTTTTATTTTTATAGTTGTTTCTAATCGAGTTTTAATCCCTTAATCTTATTTTTTATTTTCTTATTAGTTTGCTTGGAATCATGCTCGACATTTAGATTTGACTACAACTCTGCTTTTCACTATTCTGGGGATTTCATCCTATATCTAGGGTAGTTTCAGTTTTCTCCCTCCCTTATGATATTCTGTTTATACTGTTATTATCTATGTTTGTACATTGAGGACAATATACAACTTAAGTGAAGGGAGGTTATTTATATAATTATTAGAAAATCCTTGAATTATATCTTGTGTTTAAGTAATTTTCTCATACTACTATTAGAATGAATTTTTATCGATTTGTGATTTTAATTGATGTGTTTTAGATCAAATCCATAGATAATTGTGCATTGGTTGTTTTAAACTTTAAGACATGAGAGGATTAAGCATGATAAGTTCATTTTCAGAATAAAAAAATTTAGGTTATTTCCCTGAATTGAGGAATTACCTTGAAGTTTGAGATTTGCAAGATTGACATCAAAAACCATAATTTTTGTGAGATTTTGAGCCTTTAGAGCATACATTTTTCTTGCTCATTTTTATTGGTTATGAGTGTGTCAATATTGATTTGTTATTTTAAAACTTGCTTCGATTATGCATGTCGGGACCACACCTTTGATTTGATATACTGAGATGATAAAGGCACTTAGGTTTTAACCGACTTATCCCATAAAAAGCCTACCTATATAATTAACTCTTAGTGAACCCCTTTGAGCCTTACACATCGTTTCTTGATTTACCAATTAATGTTAACCCATAACTCATTTTTTGCTCATTGAGAATTTTTCTCGTTTTATTGACTCTATTTTTTATCGAGATTTGACTTGGTTAATTGAACAGCCCAACTTTTAGTGGTGTCGGAAAAAGTGATTTGGGATCACTAAATCCGACAAGTAAGTTTGAAAATTTAATGAATTACTAATTATGGGTCAAGTGTGAATTTAGAAGAATTTTTGAATTAGTGAATTTTGTGATTTAAAAAAAAGAATTTAATAGGTAAATTGGAAAACGAGGTATCAAGACCTCGAATGCATAAGTCGAGCCATAAATATTTTTATAAATATTTATGGAGTGTCATTGAGTTAGTATTAAAGTTTCGTTAGAAAATTTTAACGTTTGGATAATCAATTAATAAAAAAAAAAACTAAATTGAAAATTGTGTAAAACTTGCTAGAATGATTAAATAGCTCAAGTGTCAAATGAGGGAGGACTTAAAAGGCAAATTAGCCTAAATGGAATGGATGAGCCGGCATAAGCAAGAAAAAAATCTAAAATTAGGTGAACTAAGGGTAAAATGGTAAATTTTACAAAATTAAACTAATAAATAGAAATTGAAAGAGATTTCTAGGTCATTCTTCTCATAATTTCGACCGGACAGCCACGGGAGAGAGCTTTTAAGCTGGTTTTACACAATTTTACCGCATGTGAGTTTATTTCTTTCCCTTTTCTTATAATTTTTGTATTTTTTGGACTTTTACAATTGGGTCCAACTTACTATTTCAATAGTTTTTAATTTCATGGTTAATTTTTAAAGTTGTTATGGATGAGTGCTGGAAGAATATGATGAATAAACATAGAATTGAAGCTTTAATTTTGATATATGATAATTTTATCAAGTAAAATTGATGGAAATTGATTTTAGGACCTAATTGTGAAAATGTTTGGAATTAAAGTCTAGTGCTGAAATTATGATTTCCAAAGGTTGTAAAGTAGTTTAAGGTGATAGAATAAAGTGTTAATTAAGAAAAATCAGCTCAATTTAGAGGCTAATTGAGTAGGGACGAAATTGTTATTTATTAAAAGCTTAGGGGAAAAATGGAAATAAACAACTTGCACTAAAACAATTTTGGACAGCAGCAGTAGACTAACTTTGAAAAATCACCATAAATTGTAGAAATCGAATTAGAAGATGAAAAAATAAGAAACCAAAGCTTATTAAGTCTAGTTTTTCATAGAAGAAACGGTGTAAGCAATGGATTTGTAAATCATGAGATATAATAAATTTTGTAAGACAAGGTCAGAATGAATTCAGGTTCCCCTGTTTTGACTTTGAAAAATCATAAAAAACTAAATAAAAATAATTAGAGTCTTAAATTTATATGTCTAGAATTCTGCATGAGTCTACTTTCAATAGAAACAAACAGAAACATCATTCAAATCCTGTATGAAGAAATAATTAATTTTTAGTGAAGAAGGGTCAAAACTATCAGACAGCAAAATAGGGGTGACTTTAAAGAATAAACTGTACTTATTGACTAAACCAAAAATTCTAAAAATTTTATGTTAATAATATATGTGAGTCTAGTTTCAGGGAGAATTAGTGGATCTTAATTTGGAGTTCCGTAGCTCCAGATATAAATAATTTAGTGACTATGACACAGGTGGATAGCTTGAATGTTCACATAAGTAATTAGTGAAAATTATTGATAAGGTTACTTACAAGTGTGTTATTTATACCAAGGATGTGGATGGAGAGGAGGAGGAGGAAAAATATAGTAATGACTTATGTATAAATTGATTACATGCCTGATTATAAATAATAAACGTTGAATTAGTAATGATATAATGTTTTATTTCATATGTTCATTATTAAATTGTAAATATAGAAAAAGTATGAAAAATGAACTAAATGTTCAAATTAAGTGGGACGTAGGGTTGAGTACTTTCGTTCAGTGGCTAAAACAAATTGACGAAAAAGACCATGGTTGGACCATGGCAACATGTGATATGTGATTTTCGTATAAAACCATAGCTAGGCTATGGCATTGGAGAGATGTGATTATGTGCTTCCGTACCATATCTGGGATATGGCATCAGTGTTATATATGCTACTGTATAAGACCATATCTGGGATATGGCATCAGTGAGATATGTGATTCGTGTAAGACCATAGCTGGGTTATGGCATCGATATGTGATATGTGATTACGTGTAAGACCATAGCTGGGCTATGGAATCGATATGTGAATATGTGTAAGACCATAGCTGAGCTATGGTATCATTATGTGAAGATGTGTAAGACCATAGTTGAACTATGGCATAGAGAAAACGAAGTACTCAATTCCGTAAGACGTTCACTAATTTGACAAAGTTTGGTAAGTGTTACATGGAACTATGTGATATAAGGAAGTATGAGTTGATATGACATGAGTATAGAACTTGGTTGATGAATGAATTCATTTGTGATTATATATTTGTTCATCTTGAGTGTACTGTCCATATGTATTGATATTTTAAATAATTTAACGAATAAAGTTCTGACATGGAATAAACTGAACACGAGACAAATAATTATGAAATTGAACTCAAAATTCATGAAAATGACGGTTATTGATATAAGGAGACATGAGACATTGATATATGAATATGGAATATGTTTGATAAATGTGTTCATTCATAATTATGGAATTATGTATATCATGTGTACTATTTGAATAAAGATGATATTTCAAATACTTTGGTTATTTAAGCTCAAATATGAAATAGTATGAAATCAAGATAAGTTGTTATGAAAATATATTTAAATTACAGAGGTATGGCTGATATATATTAATTGATTAGTCAATGTTGGCTTATGAATGATATAACTGTAACTAGTCATTGGTATGGCTTGTATTTAGTAAGTTTAAGATTCAAATTATTATGATTTTATCATGATTGATATGGCTACGAAATGAACAAACGATGATAATTATAAGGTTTGGTTGAATACCTTAAATTGATTTATAAATGTATTAAAATGTTGGTGAAGATAAATGATTAAATGGGTGAGAAATATGGCTTGGAAAATATGTAACATCCCGAAATAGGGCCTAAACGGAACAGTGGTTGCGAAACAACAAATTTGAGGTAGAAAAAAATTTATTTTATTATTATTTTGAGGTTCACGATATGATTTCATGATTATGTGAAAATTTCGTGATGAAATTCTATGCATAAAGTGCTTAAGTTGAGATTAGGGACTAAATCGAATAATTTGCAAAACTTGCATTTTAGAAGTTTTTAGTATGAAATTGCTTTGGAATACTAATTCGGAGGGTTTAAATAACAATTTGGCCAATTTCTAAGTTCATGGACAAAATAGGACATGGATGGAAATTTTGAAAGTTTAATAAGGCAGGGCATTTTGGTCATTTGGATATTAAATGAAATAAAAAGGGAAAAATAACACAAAATTCATCATCTTCTTCATTATCACGAAATTTCAAGGTTTCTTCATAGCTAGGGTTTTTTTCAAGCTTTCAAGCTCCATAGTAAGTGATTCCAAGCCCCGTTTTTAATGTTCTTTACGTTTTCGGAGTCCCGGTAGCTCGATAAAGCTTATGCTAGAAATAATTTAAGTTAAGGTTCATATTTGGAAAAATACCCATAGGTGAAAAGTGTTTATTTTGATGTTTTATGATAGAATATGAGGTCTTAGATTATGTTAGACAACTTGTGCTACTCGATTTTAGGTAAAAACGAGTAAAAGGGCTTAATCGGTAAAAATACCTAATAGTCATAAGTATATGTTAGAGTGAGAATTTGATTTTGCTATAGAAGGGAAAAACGATCAGCATGTCATAAAACATAAGAAAATAGGGCGAAGTTTAATTTACGAGATTTAGGGAAAAAGTGTAAATATGCAAAAGTTTAGGGGCAAAAATGTAATTTTTCCAAAGTTTGAGTAAAGGACTGTTTTGATAAATTTTAATATTAAATAATTTAAATTTGCTATTATAGATCAAGAAGAGCGAAATTCGGGAGTAGATCGGGAAAAAGAAAAGTAAAGGACTAAATTGTAAAGTTTAGTCACATTTTTGTATCGAGGTAAGTTTCTGATGAAATAAATGCAATATTCTTTTATTTTATATTATTATTGTCAATTTCAGCATTTATATACTTATTTTATGAGAATATTTAAAGTCGAATTAAAAGCGAAGTGTGAGAGAAGAAGCATTAGGAAGCCCGTTTGGACCTTAGGAATGTTAGGATATTGGGGTTGTGAGATGTAACAGACAGATGAAATGAGCCATGTAAGTCCATATCAGATATATGGCTTTGGAGATAGGAATGAGCCATGTAAGCCCATATTAGATATATATATGGCATTGGAGACAGGAATAATTCATGTAAGTCCATGTCGAAGACATGGCATTGGCAGGATATTGATGGACAGGAACGACCCTAGTATCCTTAGTATTCCGAGTGGTTCAACGGGTCATTGTACACGTTAAATTACAGTGAATTATCAGCAAAAGAAGAAGGTAGATTATATTTATGCATAGTGAAAGGTCAGGTAAGAAAGAAGGTAAGTGAGTAAAGAAGAAGGTAGAAAATGAGAAGTAAAGAAAGTTTATGAGGCTAGGTGATATTATGTATAATTATTCATTATGTTAAATGTTGTAATTTATTTGCTTGTAAGCTTACTAAGCCTAGTGCTTACTCTCTTTATTTTCTTTTTCTTATAGTTTTTATCAAACCACTCGGGGATCGAAGGAAACGTCGGAGACCCGATCACACTATCGAAGGAATCACATTGGTATAGTTAGACGTTTCGTTTTGTGTATGGCATGTATAGGAACTTGGTTTCTTTTGATATGATACGATCAATGAATGATGTGTAAATACTTGCTAATGATTAGCTAATAGAATGGCTGATGATATACATGTTTAATAGTATGTATGATTAAGTAGTAACTATCACATGAAAACTATGAAAAATGTGAAAGTAACTTAAAAATGGATTCCAGTATCAGAAATAACGTGACTTTGAAAAATCACTAAAAATTGTAGAGACATGGTTTGATGGTTAATAATACATGAAATTAAATCTCATTATATCTATTTTCATATAGAATAAGCAAAATAGGTAAAGGTTTTGTATTTTATAAGATATCTGAGTTTTAGTGAAATAGGGCCAGAGCAATTTCTGGATCCCCTATTTCAACTTTAGAAATTCACCATAAATTTTAAAAAAATAATTAGGTGGTGTAATTTATATGGTTAGAATCCTTATTAAATATAGTTTTAATAGAAATAAACGATATAGTCATATGAATTTTGTACAAGGAGAAAAGTGGTTCGTAGTAAGTAGAGGTCAGTGCAGTCGAATTCTGAAACAGGGAAAATTTTAACTAATAAACTGTACTAATTGGCTAAATCAAAAATTCTAGAAAAAAATTAGTAGATAGACATATGAGTCTAGTTTCAGGAAAAATTTAAGGATCTTAATTTTTAGTTTTGAAACTCGAGAAATGAATTTTTAAGCAACCATGACGCAGAAAAATAGTTTATTCCGAAAATTAAAATAAGTGGTTTAGAGTTGTTTAAAAGGTAAGATAAGTTTAGCAACACCTCAAGCTTGACTCCAGTGATGGTTTCGGGCATGGGGGCGTTAAATTTATTGGTATCAGAGTAGGTTTAGTCAGTTCTCGGAATAGTTAGTGTGAGTAAAAGTCTAGCTATACATGTCATACCTGTATTTTGATAGTGTGACGACTCCTGACGATTTTTAAATATTTTGTTTTATTGTAATGGATCCCGAGCGAGCTGGTGATGATGATGTAGAAAGTAATGCGCTGCTCCCGCGGAAGTGGCAGCGCCATCCGAGAATAGGCGAAGAAACTGATTGATCGGGAGGAGTGACTCGAGAAGCTCTCTTCCAAGCTTTGAATGATTGGTTTACCGAGTTCGTTCGCATCTGAATCCGGCAGATTAGACCTCCTCCCCCCTCATGATTCTCGGGCTACCCATGTAGCTCAAGCTCCCCGACCACAGTGCAGTGATGATAAGAGAAAAGCCACCGATTGATAGAATCAGGAAATAAAAAGGCGGAAGAGTTCCGAGCAACAAAAGATGATGATGCAGAAAGAGCGAGAATTTTGGTTAGAAAATACTATCGAGTCTTTTGTGAATTATCTTGTACACCGAGGAATGTATGAAATGTGTAATATCACTTCTTAGAGACTCAGCCTACCACTGGTAGAAGACACTTGTATCGATTGTACCAAATGAGAGGGTCACTTAGGATTTCTTTCAGGAGGAATTTCGTAAAAAGTACATCATCGAGGTTTATTGACCGTAAGAGAAAGGAATTCCTAGAATTGAAACAAGGTAATATGACGATGATCGATTATGAGCGCAAATTTGTCGGGCTTAGTAAATATGCTCGAGAATGTGTGTCCACAGAGGCTATCATGTGTAAAAGGTTTGAGGATGAGTTAAATGATAATATCCAATCATCGGTGGGTGTCCTAGAAATAAAAGAGTTCGTTATTTTAGTTGAGAGAGAGTGTAAAGTGAGAGGAGTCATTAAAAGAAAAGGCAAAGTTGAGACAGAGACACAAGATACAAAGAAGAGACAGATGAGCGAGTCATTCAGGCTACATCTAAAAGGCCAAAGGAGTTTTCTACGAGATCTAGTTTCGGTAGTAGGTATTTTAGTCGAGAATAGAGGAGCAGATTTAAGGATCCGAAAGCTTAGACCACCTCGACTGCGAGTGTAGGTAATGTTGGACAGGGTAGATCAGGGTGTCCACGGTGTGGTAGACTTCATTATGGTCCTTGTCGGGCAGGCGAAAATGTTTGTTATAAATATGGTGCTCCAGATCATTTTGTACGAGAATGTCCAGAGGTAGCTAACCGAGAGGTAACATAGAGTACTAGATCCGAAAATGCTACTACTAGAGGCAGATCTCCGAGGCAACCGGGAGTAGGAGCAAGTAACAGAGGTACCTCAAGAGATTCGGCTGTGAGACCAGATGTTAGAGCCCCTGCAAGGACTTATGCTATCCGTGCTCGCGAAGAGGCATCCTTCCCCGATGTGATTACGAGTACATTTTCTCTACATGATATTAATGTCATTGCTTTGATTGATCCGGGTTCAACTCATTCATATGTTTGCAAGAAATTTATGCCTTGTATAAGTATGCCTATAGAATCTACAGAATTTGTGATTAAAGAATCGAATCCATTAGGCAAGCATGTATTAGTAGATAAAGTATGAAGAAATTGTCCTTTGATGATTAGAGGCTACTGTTTTCTGGCCGATCTCATCCTATTGCCATTTGATGAGTTTGATGTGATTCTTGGTATGGATTGGTTGACTACACATGATGTGATAGTGAATTATGGAAAGAAATTCATTGAGTTGAAGTGTGAAAATGGTGAAATTCTTCGGGTTAATTCAGAAGAGTCAAATAGTTCATTTCCCATAATTTTTGTTATGACTGCTCAAAAATGTTTGAGAAAAGGGTATGAAGTTTATCTTGCTTTTGTGTTGAACACTAAAGATCCAGAATTGAAAATTGAATCAGTGCATGTGGTATGTGAGTTTCCCGATGTGTTTCTGGAAGAACTACCAGGTTTGCCTCCTGTTAGAGAAGTTGAGTATGGTATTGAGTTGATTCCAGGTACCACGCCCATTTCTATTGCTCCTTATAGAATGGGTCCGTTGGAATTGAAAGAATTGAAAGCTCAGTTGCAGGAATTAACAGATAAATGCTTTGTAAGACCCATTAGTTCACCATGAGGTACACCAGTGCTATTTGTGAAAAAGAAAGATGGATCGATGAGATTGTGCATAGATTATCGGCAATTTAACAAGGTAACAGTAAAGAACAAGTATCCATTGCCTAGAATTGATGATCTGTTTGATCAATTAAAGGGAGCTACTGTGTTCTACAAGATAGATTTGAGATCCGGATACTATCAGTTGTGAGTTAAAGAGTCAGATATCCTGAAGACTGCTTTCCGGACTAGGTATGGTCATTATGAGTTGCTTGTAATGCCATTTGGCTTGACTAATGCTCCTGTCATTTTCCTGGACTTAAAGAACCGAATTTTCAGACTGTACTTGGATAAGTTTGTAGTTGTGTTCATTGATGATATCTTAATTTATTCTCATGATGAGACTGAGCATGTAGAGCATTTGAGAACAGTTTTACAGATTCTAAGAGATAATCAGTTGTATGCCAAGTTCAGCAAATGTGAGTTCTGGTTACGAGAAGTTGGTTTTCTTGGACATATTGTCTCAGGTGAAGGTATTAAGGTTGATTCGAGCAAGATTTCAGCCATTGTTGATTGGAAGCCTCCTAGAAATGTATCAGAAGTTAGAAGTTTTCTTGGTCTTACCGGATATTATAGACGATTTGTAGAGGGATTTTCCATGATAGCTACCCCGCTTACAAGATTGCTGCGAAAGGATGTCAAGTTTGAATGGACTGAGAAGTGTCAACAGAGTTTTGACAAGTTAAAAGCATTATTGACTAAAGCTCATGTTTTAGTACAACCAGAACCATGTAAGGAGTTTGTGATTTACTGTGATGCGTCCATGAATGGACTTGGTTACGATACTTATGCGAAGAAGGGAAGGTAATTGCTTATGCCTCTAGACAGCTAAAGCCACATGAGAAGAACTATCAGACACATGATTTAGAGCTATTTGCCATTATTTTTGCGTTGAAGATTTGGAGACATCATTTTTATGCGGTGAGAAGTGCCACATGTTCACCGATCACAAAAGTTTGAAATATTTGATGACTCAAAAGATTTGAATTTGAGGCAAAGAAGATGGTTAGAGTTAATTAAAGATTATGAGCTAGTGATCGATTATCACCTAGGTAAGGCAAACGTTGTTCTTGATGCTTTGAGTAGGAAATCTTTATTTGCATTAAGAGCTTTGAACACTAGTCTAGCCTTATCGGATGATGGTTTTATCTTATTTGAGTTGAGAGCTAAACCGATGTTTTTGAAGAAATTTGTGAAGCTCAAAAAATGACAGTGAGTTGTTAGCCAAAAGAGATCGGTGTGAGTCGGATATAGAGTCGATTTTCAGATCGATTCGACGGTTGTTTGATGTTAGAGACAGGTATGCGTCATCGAAGAATGATGAGCTTATTCGAAAGATCTTACAGAGAAGCACATAGTAGTTCTTTGTCTATTCATCCAAGTAGTACAAAGATGTATAATGATTTGAAGAAAATGTACTTGGTGGGTAGGAATGAAAAGGGACATTTTGAGTTTGTTTCTAGATGCTTGATCCATCGGTAGGTAAAGGCCGAACATCGTGTACCTTGAGCATTTATTGCACTGTGCTAGTCCCCGAGTGGAAATGGGATCGAGTTACTATGGATTTTGTGACAGGATTGCCGCGTTTACACCGAGAAAGAAAGATGCGATATGGGTTGTGATTGATAAGTTAACAAAGTCGGCTCATTTTATCCCGATTCGTATGGATTATTCACTTGACAAGTTGGCGAGTTGTATATTTGAGAGATAGTCGACTACACACGGGTACCATTATCGATCATTTGCAGACAGAGATCCAAGATTTACTTCACGGTTTTGGAAGAAATTACAGAAGGCTTTGGGCACAAAGTTGAGTTTTAGTACATCTTTCCATCCTCAAACCGACGGTCAGTCAGAGAGAGTTATTCAGGTGCTTGAAGATATGCTTAGATGCTATGTACTGGAATTTCAAGGCGATTGGGAAAAATATTTACCATTAGTAGAGTTTGCCTACAATAATAGTTATCGATCGAGTTTGAAGATGGCACCTTATGAAGCTTTTATGGGCGTAAATGTAGTACACCTTTGTATTGGATGAGCTTAAGGAAAATCAGATTTACTGGGGTTGATCTAGTTAAGGAAGCAGAAGAGAAAGTAAAAATCATCGAGATTGCTTGAAAGCGGCAGATGCAGGACAAAGTCTTATGCAGATTTGAAGAGAAAAGAGATTGAGCATCAAGCTGGTGACAAAGTTTTTTTGAAAGTATCCCCGTGAAAGAAAGTTCTCAGATTTGGCAAGAAAGCAAACTAAGTCCACGTTTTATTGGACCGTTTGAAGTGATTGAGAGAGTCGGACCATTAGCATATCGGTTAGCTTTGCCGATTAAGTTAGAGAAGATTCATAATGTATTTCATGTGTCTATGCTACGTCGTTATCGTTCAAATCTGTCACATGTGATTTCTCAGACAGAGGTTGAGATTTAGCCAGACATGACTTACGGTAAAGAACCGGTAAAGATTCTAGCTCGAGAGGAAAGCAATTAAGGAAAAAAAGTATTGCACTTGTGAAAGTACTATAGAATAGACATGGGGTAGACGAGGCTACATGGGAACCCGAAGAGGCTATGCAAAAACAGTACCCAAATCTCTTCACAGGTAAGATTTTCGGGGACAAAAATCCCTAAAAGGGGGGAGAAATGTAACATCCCGAAATAGGGCCTAAACGGAACAGTGGTTGCGAAACCACAAATCTGAGGTAGAAAAAAATTTATTTTATTATTATTTTGAGGTTCATGATATGATTGCATGATTGTGTGAAAATTTCGTGATGAAATTCTATGCATAAAGTGCTTAAGTTGAGATTAGGGACTAAATCGAAAAATTTACAAAATTTGCATTCTAGAAGTTTTTAGTATGAAATTGCTTTGGAATATTAATTAGGAGGGTTTAAATAACAATTTGACCAATTTCTAAGTTCATGGACAAAATAGGACATGGATGAAATTTTTGAAAGTTTAATAAGGAAGGGCATTTTGGTCATTTGGATATTAAATAAAATAAAAAGGGAAAAATAACACAAAATTCTTCATCTTCTTCATTAGCACGAAATTTCAAGGGTTCTTCATAGCTAGGGTTTGTTTCAAGCTTTCAAGCTGTAACGGCCTAATTTTCAGTGGTGTCGGAAATAGTGATTTGAGATCACTAAATCCGACAAGTAAGATTGAGCAAGGTAGTAATTTAATATTTATGAGTCAAGTAAGAATTTAGAAGAATTTTTGAATTGGTGAATTAAAACAATTTATAAGGTGAAACGGGTCAAAAACAAGTTATCGAGGCTTCAAATTTGAATATCGAGCTATAAATATTTTTATAAATATTTATAGAGTGTCATTTAGTTAGTATTAAAGTTTGGTTGAGAAATTTTAACGTTTGGGTAGTCAATTAAATAAAAAGGACTAAATTATAATAAAAATAAAATTTACTAGAAAGATTAAATAGCTCAAGTGTTAAAAGAAAAAGGATTTAAAGAGCAATTAAGCCTAAAAGTGAATAGGCTGGACGGCAAGGGTAAGAAATCAGCAGAAAAATAAGGGAAATAAGGGCAAAATTGGAAATTTTACAATTTTAACATATAAAATAAGGACAAAATTGAAAAATCTAGAGATCTCTTCATATTTTCTCATCCAAAACACCATAGAAGGTCTGGAGAAAGCTGGTTTTTCATATTTTTACATCATGTGAGTTTAATTCTTGCTCTTTCTTGATAATTTTTATGTTTTTATGACTTTTACACTTAGGTCCACTTATAGAATTCATTAGTTTTTGATTTTATGGGTGAACTTGGAAGTTACCCTGGATGGGGAAGGGAAGTTTATGATGAATTATTATGAAATTTAAGTTCTAATTTCATATTAAGGTGGTTTTATTAAGTGATTTTGATAAAAAATGGTATTTAGGACCTAATTGTGAAAAAGTTGTGAATTGAAGGTTGGTGTTGAAATTTAGAATATCAAAGGTTTTGAAATAGTTTATAATGATATAATAAAGTGTTAATTGAGAAAAATTAGTTCAATTGATGGGTGAATTGAGTAGGGACTAAATTGTAAAAACTAAAAATTTTGGGGTAAAAGTGCAATTTTAAAAGTTGAAGAGCATAAATTGTGAAGTGAAATAGAAATCAAATAAATGCTAATGAGTGGAAATATTTTAAATTATAGATCAAGAATCCAAAGAAGAACGAGGAAGAGAAAAAGTTACGGAATAGTCCCTAAATTTTAATATCTTCTACAAATTAGCCGGGTAAGTTCATATGGTTGAATTTAAATGTTTATTTGTGAATGACTGAATGATATAATGTGTTATTATATATATGAATTTGTTGTGGGATTGTGAAAATTTTGTTAATGAAAGAATAAATGTGGAAATGTAAATTAGGAAAAATGTAGAATTGAGAACGTTCGTATCATGACATGTGATGAATTGACGGATAAGACCATGGTTGTTCCATGGAAAAGTGTGAAATGTAGGTATGGTATCATCCATACTGAGTTGTGAAATGTAGGTATGGTATTATCAAATCCATACTGAGTTAAGAAACGTAGGTATGGCATTTCCCATACCGAGTTGTAAAATGTAGGCATGGTATTTCAATGAGGAAAACCATACTGAGTTATAAATTGTGGCACCGTACAACGACGTACTCAATTTCGTAAGTCGTTTCCTAATTTGATAATAAGTAATACAAGAGAAGTGAACCAAATGAAAGAGATTGAGTAGTTGTTAATGTTGAGCTCAACTATGTGAAGTATTATAACAGTGATTGCGAATGGCAAGAAACTTTAGTAAATGTTTTGGTATTTTTTGGAAATATTATGTTTGGTAAGCATTACTTTTAAACCTATGAACTTACTAAGCTTCAATAAGCTTACTTGTGTGTGTTTGATATTTTTTTTATATAGATTGAATTAAAGTGAAGTTGGTAGATCGGATCAACACAACAAGGCACACTATCCAGATCAATTCCGGTAGCTTTTGTTTTATGTTTAAAGATTTATATGGCATGTATAGAGTTTAAATGAATTGAAATAAAGATGTTATAAACTAATTAACAATATTTTGTACTAAAACAGTTTTTGGTTAGTAGCAGTAGTTTGAATTTGAAAATTCACCATAAATTATGAAAATCTAATTAGAGGTTTAATAAAATATGAAATTAAATCTTATTGAGTCTAGTTTCTTATAAAAGAAATTATGTAAGCAATGGAATTGTAAATCATGAGATACAATAACTTTTGTGAGATAAGGTCAGAGTGATTTCAAGCTCCCCTGTTCTGATTCGTAAAAATCATTAAAAATTGTACAAAAATATTTAGGAGTCATACTATATATTTATCAATTCCTTATTGAGTCTATTTTTAATAGAAACAAACATCATAGTTATTTGAATTCTGTACAGGGAGAAATTTGGTTCGTAGTGCACAGGGGTCAGAGTACCCGAACTCTAAAACAAGGGAGACTTTAACTAATAAACTGTACTAATTGGCCCAACCAAAAATTCTAGAAACAAATTAGTAAGTAGATATATGAGTCTAGATCCAGGGAAAATTTACGGATTTGGATTTTGAGTTTTTTAACTCGATATATGATTTTATTAACGACTGTGATGCAGTTGGACAGCTTATCTAGAAAATATTATATAAACTGTCTGAATTTGTTTAAGTGCTCAAATAAGTTTAGTAATGCCTCGTGCTCGACTCCGGCGATGGTATCGGGTAAGGTGGCGTTACACAAGCTCCATAGTAAGTGATTCCAAGCCCCATTTTTAATGTTCTTTACGTTTTCGGAGTCCCGGTAGCTCGATAAAGCTTATGCTAGCAATAATTTAAGTTAGGGTTCATATTTGGAAAAATACCCATAGGTGAAAAGTGTTTATTTTGATGTTTTATGATAGAATATGAGGTCTTAGATTATGTTAGACAACTTGTGCTACTCGGTTTTAGGTAAAAACGAGTAAAAGGGCTTAATCGGTAAAAATACCTAATAGTCATAAGTATATGTTAGAGTGAGAATTTGATTTTGCTATAGAAGGAAAAAATGACCAGCATGTCATAAAACAATAAGAAAATAGGGCGAAGTTTAATTTACGAGATTTGGGGCAAAAGTGTAAATATGCAAAAGTTTAGGGGCAAAAATGTAATTTTTCCAAAGTTTGAGTAAAGGACTGTTTTGATAAATGTGAATATTAAATAAGTTAAATTTGCTATTATAGATCAAGAAGAGCGAAATTTGGGAGTAGATCGGGGAAAAGAAAAAGTAAAGGACTAAATTGTAAAGTTTAGTCACATTTTGTATCGAGGTAAGTTTCTGAAGAAATAAATGCAATATTCTTTTATTTTACATTATTATTGTCATTTTCCAGCATTTATATACTTATTTTATGAGAATATTTAAAGTCGAATTAAAGGCGAAGTGACAGAGAAAAGGCATTAGGAAGCCCTATTTGAACCTTAGGAATGTTAGGATATTGGGGTTGACAGATGTAACAGAGATGAGAAATGAGCCATGTAAGTCCATATCGGATATATGGCTTTGGAGACAGGAATGAGCCATGTAAGCCCATATTAGATATATATATGGCATTGGAGACAGGAATAATTCATGTAAGTCCATGTCGAAGACATGGCATTGGTGAGATATTGATAGACAGGAACGACCTAGTATCCTTACTATTTCGAGTGGTTCAATGGGTCATTGTACACGTTAAATTACTGAGTGAATTATCAGCAAAAGAAGAAGGTAGATTATATTTATGAATAGTGAAAGAAAGGGGTAAGAAAGAAGGTAAGTGAGTAAAGAAGAAGGTAGAAAATGAGAAGTAAAGAAAGTTTATGAGGCTAGGTGACTTTATGTATAATTATTCATTATGTTGAATGTTGTAATTTATTTGCTTGTAAGCTTACTAAGCCTAGTGCTTACTCTCTTTATTTTCTTTTTCTTATAGTTTTTCTTATAGTTAGACGTTTCGTTTTGTGTATGGCATGCATAGGAACTTGGTTTCTTTTGATATGATATGATCAATGAATGATGTGTAAATACTTGCTAATGATTAGCTAATAGAATGGCTGATGATATACATGTTTAATAGTATGCATGATTAAGTAGTAACTATCACATGAAAACTATGAAAAATGTGAAAGTAACTTAAAAACGGATTCCAGTATCAGAAATAACGTGACTTTGAAAAATCTCTAAAAATATTAGAGACATGGTTTGATAGTGAATAATATATGAAATTAAAGCTCATTGTGTCTATTTTCATATGAAATAAGCAAAACAGGTAAAGGTTTTGTATTTTATAAGATATCTGACTTTTAGTGAAATAGGGCCAGAGCAATTTCTGGATCCCCTATTTCAACTTTAGAAATTCACCATAAATTTTAAAAAAATAATTAGTGTGGTTTATTTTATATGGTTAGAATCCTTATTGAATCTAATTTTAATAGAAACAAACAGTATAGTCATATGAATTTTGTACAGGGAGAAAAGTGGTTCGTAGTAAGTAGAGGTCAGCGCAGTCGAATTCTGAAATAGGGAAAATTTTAACTAATAAACTGTACTAATTGGCTAAGTCAAAAATTCTAGAAAAAAATTAGTAGATATATATATGAGTCTAGTTTTAGGAAAAATTTACGGATCTTAATTTCAAGTTTTGAAACTCAAGAAATTAATTTTTAAGCAACCATGATGCAGAAAAATAGTTTATTCCAAAAATTAAAATAAGTGGTTTAGAGTTGTTTAAAAGGTAAGATAAGTTTAGTAACACCTCAAGCTTGACTCCGGTGACGGTTTCAGGCGTGGGGGCGTTACAAAATAGCCTAAGTGTTAGCACACAGGCTGAGACACGGTCGTGTGTCTCAATCGTGTGAGGGACACTGCTTAGAGACACAGGCATGTGGGCCGGCCATGTGGTTCGATTTGCATGCTAACGTCATAAACAGGAAGTTACACATTCTGAGGACACGGGCGTGTCCCTATGTCTACATGGGTGTGTGACCTGTTTCTTGGGAAAATTTCTTAAGTTTTCCTGAATCTTCTCAGAGCTCTCAGTTTAGTCCCAAATTAATCCTGATGTTTGTTTTGGGCTTCGTAGACCCAATTAAGGGACAACATGCATGTGTTTGAAAAGTATGAATTAAAAGAAATTTTATGGCCCGATTTTTGCATGTATGTGTATGTTTAGGTTATGTAATGCCTCGTACCTTGTCTCGGCATCGGATACAGGTAAGGGGTGTTACATTAATTGCCTGATTAAGCCTTTTGTTTAAGTTGCTGAATTATTTCTTATTGTTCTCAATTAGAAAAAAATAAAAAAATACATATATATTGATTATTATTAGTTCTATGTTAATTGAGCTTGAACAGTTGAATTCGTATTTTGAGAAAAAGCTCATGTTATTCTTGAATAGTTTTTGATTGATGTAATTGCTTTTAATTCAGCATTTGTTTATTTTTCTAGTTTGGTAATTTATCAATTTGATCTCGATTCTAACCATCTTTTTCAACCTTTCTCCACACTTTTAACCTAAGCCCTATTACAACCTCTTAAAGACCTTTTGATTTGTGTATCATCTCATTTTATAGTGATGGAGATTTGATTTTCATGCAAGCCTATGGTAATGACTTTCCATGTTTGACTATTGAGTGCTTATTTTTGGACCTTAAACACTTTGAGTAATTTGAATGAGTCTTTAGTGAGGATGTTAATTCTTGTCAATTTTGAATTAAAGGTAATTACTTAGATAAGGGGAAATACTTGTGTTTTCATACTTTAAAAATGTTCGACTAGGATTGTTTGAATCTTTAGTACTCTTTTAGTTGAATTATCAATGTATGATTATTTGTGAATTATGACGAAACATCATTGATGAGAATTATGAGTTGAGACAGATTAATTTTAATTGTGAGTTGAGGATTTTTCTTGAGGACAAGCAAACGTTTAAGTGTGGTGATATTTGATAAGCCATAAAAGTAACATGTTTTTAATCCCATTCTTGATGCGTTTTTGGATGATTTATTATGTAAATTAGTGAATTTGATGCTCCTAATCCTTTAATTTCATATTTCTATACTTAGGTGAGCATAGGGGAGCGAAATGAGTGAAAAACAAGCCAAAATCAAACAAAAAGAGTTGTTTTCAGCATCCACACAGCCTAAGCATTTCCATATGGGTTGGCTCACACGGGCTGGCCACAGACCCATGTGCCAACCAGTGTCGATTTCTCAACCTGCTTCCCTAACACGCAGAAAAACTTAATTTTTAGGCTTTCTGAGCATTCTAAAGTCTATAAATAACAATTAGAAGAAGACATAAGGGAGCACGCAGAGAAGATTGAAGAAATTACTCGAAGAACACAATCGGAGCCAACTTAGAAGCGGATCTCCTTCAAGATTGAAGATCTCCTTTTAACTTCTTTCGAAGCTTATCTGAATTTCTTTATGTATTGTAGTTTTTCTGACTTCGAGATGTTTTCTTTTCAAATTATGAACTAAATTTCCTAGATACCTAGGTAAGATGAAACCTATGATGAATCTTATTATTTGATTTCTGAATTACATGATAAATACTTGATTCTTGTTCTCAATTATGTATGCTTATTTCGTGCTTTAATATTTTAGGGATATTAATTCATGTTTAATGTTCTTATTTCAGTGGAGCAAAAGTCCATGTTTAAGAGTAGATCTGGCATAATTGAGTGGAGTTGCATGCAATCCTAGAAATAGAACGACATAAATCTACCGGATTAGAGTCAAATCTAATAAGGGAATCCATAGATCGAGTTAATGCAACAATAGGGGTTTTAATTAGAAAGAGATTTCAATTAATCAACCTAGACTCAGTTGTTCTTACTCTTGAAAGAGATATTAACATAATTTAGGGATTTCTACGGATCAAGACACAAGTGAATAAATTATTTAATTCAGATTCGGAATAATAAGTGAAGTCTAGGTGGATTCTTCCATAGGTATTGTCTTTCTCTTTGGTTATCTTCAAATGTTTTCCTAATTCATTCTCTGCCGCGTTCTTAGTTAATTTAGATTAGTAAATTTAGATTAAAACAATCATTCCAATTTATCGACTAAATAATAGAAAAACTATAGTTACTAGTACTTTTAGTCCTCATGGATACAATATTCCCTACTCACCATAACTATACTATTGTTCGATAGGTACGCTTGCCTTTGTCATAATTATAGTTAGTTTAGTGACCATCACTTGTAACATAGCCATTTAGCATCCAATTAAATCAAGCAATTCATTTATCAATTTCTCAAATTCAGTTACCAATTGTAACACCAACATTTCATGATAAAAAATTTCAGTACACATGCTTAAAATCATCTTTAAAATTAATTTAATTAAATAGCACCATACCACCAAAAAAACTCACTTACCTTTTTTTTTTCAATACAAATTCAATTTTTGCACATTTAATACCAATCTTACAAAATCAACCATTCATCCATAATTAATTAATTTTAATCATTAATTAAGGAACTAATTAAACATAATCGAAGGTCAATTTACCAAATCACCCTTAGAAACACTCACCACACAATTTTATTATATCACAACAAGTGATCAACTAGGTAATTTCAAGCTTCAATTCTGGTTATCTTGGTCCTCTTCAAGATTCGGAGCTTCAATAGAGGTAAAGTAGACATTACCACATTTCCAAAGCTATATTAAACACAATTTCTAATTAACTATACTAATTGAAATTTACTCACAAAGATACATTACTGAATTTGTAACATTAAGTCGAAAACTCGATTCCTCACAAAATCGACTTCTCCAACCTTCCTAATCACTTCCAAACATCAATACTAAACCAAATATGTAACGACCCGATAGTTACAAGAGTCAGAAAATGTATTTTTGAGACTCCATTTTCGCAAATTAGACTCGTAAATATTTATTAGAAATATTTACAAAGTTAGTTGTGTAGTTAATTAGGTTTTAGGTAAGTGAATTTGCATGAATTAAGAGTAATTAGGTAAAAAGACTAAATTGTATATAGGGTAAAAGTTGAATTATAGATTAAAGAAAAATTAAAGGGACAAAATAAGCAATTTTGCCATTGCTTATAAATAAGGCGTTATAAAACTTAAAGTTAAAATATATATATATATTATAATATTATAATATTATATCTTAATTATTAAGTATATATATTATATTATACATTATAATAAGTAAATATAATAAATAAAAGAAACAAAAAGAAAGACAGAAGGTTAAACGAAATAGAAAGAAAAAGAAAGAAAAAGAAAAAGAGAAAAAAGGAAGAAGAAAGAAGAAAGACACAAAGCTAGGGATTTCAATTGTTCAAAACTTAATTGGTTAGTCAATTTCGTCCCTTTTTCATGTAATTTTATGTTTTTGGAATCTTGGTATTAAATATTACCCGACCCATGTCAAAATTTTAGAAATTATTGAGTTTTTAAGTGTTGTCTATGTTGAATAATTTTAGAATTAGGGATTAAATTGATAGATTTTTAAGTTAGAAATGAAAAAGGCTTGACTTATAGAATAAATTGTAAATTTTAAGTAATAGGGACTAAATTTTGAAAAATTTAAAATTTACGGATTAAGTGAAAATAGGGAGTTAAATTTAGTCTAAAGTGGAATTTGCATGAAAATAAAGAATTAAATGTGAAGAATAAAAGTTAGTCTCGTTTAAGGACTAAATTGGAATTTAGGCAAACATTGAGTAAAAAATTGAAATATTAAATATGAGATTGAATTGGATTGTATTGATAAATTTTAATTGTTTTAATTCCGTAGCTAACGTCATACCAGAATCGTCGACTAAAAAGAGAAAAGATAAAGTCGACGAGGAATAGCTCGAAATTTTCGGTTTATTTTTCTATAACCCGAATCTAATTATTATTTGTTGTATTTTGATTTAATGCTTATGGTAAGTGATTGATGTGAGTATTTGACATTTTGATATTGAATTGAATTTAAATGTATATGTGATTATATGAAAAATTGATATTGGATATTGATTGTTTTTGAATTGTGAAATCAAACCTTATTAACTGTATCAGGCTGAGTCGGATATAGATGGCATGCCATAGGATTGGAAGAGTTCAGGGATTTCTTCGACTTTGAGTCGATGAGACACTGGGTGTCAATTTACTACTTCGGATTAATTCGATAAGGCACTGGGTGCCAATTTATAGACACGGGAGTGTCTCCTAGCCGTGTAAACCCTGCAGCTTTGAAAATTTTTTAATATTTTTTGATTTTTTTTTTAGTTTTCGAATTAGTCTCAATTTGTTTCTAACACGTATTTTGGGCCTCGATGGCTCAAATAAGGGATAGTATGTATGAATTTAATTGGTTTTTGTCCTGAATATAATATGATAAGAAATGTTTGTAATTTATGTCTGTTTGATCGATAAGCTTTGGTAATGCTCCGAAACCCTATTTCAGCGACGGATGTGGGTTAGGGGTGTTATAAAATACACATAAACTAAGCATCAATTTTGTAACACCCCAAATTCAGCCTAGACGTTGTGGCTGAATCTAGCGATGTCACATGATAGCGTGTTGAAACTGACTTATTGCGATAAAACCATTTTCATTTGTTGACTTTTGTTACCTCCAAAATCGCTTACTTATTTAATCGATTATTTTAAAACATAATTCATTGCGGAAGCTTTAGCAATCATTTATTTTGAGTAAAAAAAATAGTTCATTTTATGGAAGACCTTGATTATTAAGAAAATTCGTATTTTGTTAAGTTTGAAGTTGAAAACCCGTAAAAACATTTAAAATTTTCCAAAGCTTAATCAAACAGTTCATAAAGTCTAATTACATAAAAAATCCCATAACCAATAAATCCATAAACGAGAGTAAAGTACTTTAAATACGTGTGGCCGCCGTCGAGTCCTTCGCTATGCTGATCCATCAAGTCTGGGGATTACCTGTGCAGATTAAACAGAAAGGGTAAGTTTTCACAAACTCAGTGTGTAATCCCCACAGAAAACATGCATACAGAAACACACCAGAATACAGTTAAATACAGAATAGGCCTAAGCCCATTACAGATTCAGTTTGGGCCTTGGCCCATTCGGATACAATCTCAGATATAATTTAAGGCCGTGGCCCATCTCAGATACAATATGCAATAGTAGAAATCAGAATCCTACTCGTCAGCCTCTACACACCATCTTCGTGCATCCCTACACACCATGTGGGATTAAATCAAGCCTCCCACCCCTACACACCAAGCTGTACCGAAATGCAACACAATAATCAGAAATTTGCAGCAAAGCTGCCAGATAACAGGCTTAATAGCCTTTCAGACACTTCCTCCAAATATCATCATTAACCCACCTTGATGCAATGCAACATACAAAGATATCATGCTATTATACAATTACAGTACATACAATCAGATATCATAATTTATGCTCAGTAAAGAAATCAGACAAACAGATCACTTGTATAGGGGTCTAAGTAAGGCTTACCGACCCTCCAGTAGGTCTGCAGTCGACTTGGGCGACCCATGCAACCTTAGACAACTTTTTAGAAACATGGGCTCACACGCCCATGTGGCCTGCCCGTGTGGGCCTACACGTCTGTATGGGTCACACGGCCTGGCCTAGAATCCCACATGCTCTTATGGCCCACACGGCCTAAACCGGTCGAGCTCGTATGTCGCACACGGCCCACCTGGTCATCACACGGCCGTGTCATAAGCGCACAGCCTGGCTCGTCGATCACATGCCCGTGTTCCATCACACGGTCGTGTGGCGTCGACATAATGGTTTTTGGCTTTCACCAAAACCTTATTTTCTGCATTTTCGGGTACACACCTAGTTTCGATTGAAGCTAAGACGATCCCCAAGCCTTCCAAAACCTATATTCGACCAATTTTCATTCAATAAATCATTTAACAATTGAACTAAACCGAACTCAAGACCAAAATATTCATCCAAAAAGCGATTAAAATTTACCCTAACACTTCGAGTCAATTTGCTACGAAACAATACAGCGAGAGCCTTACTCCCCACAATGCTCTGCTGCCAAAATCCAGAAATTTAGACTTACGAAAGATAGCAATCATCTAAAAATGATACCAATCCAAAATACTACTTACCACACGCCAGCGATACACGTCGCAA
Source organism: Gossypium anomalum (assembly GCA_025698475.1). Taxonomy (NCBI): domain Eukaryota; kingdom Viridiplantae; phylum Streptophyta; class Magnoliopsida; order Malvales; family Malvaceae; genus Gossypium; species Gossypium anomalum. The sequence goes on along the minus strand of CM046967.1, from coordinate 7,738,206 downwards.
AGGGAGAAGATACGGAATGGGAGCAAAAAAGAAGGGAAACTTCAAAAGGATTTCGGCAGCAAAATAAGGAAAAGAAAACGGTAGAGAAAGAAAGAAGAAAAACAAAAAGAAAAAAGGATTTTGGGAAAAGAGAGAGAAACGAAAATAGAACTCTATCCAATTACTCCCAACTACTTGCCACACACAAAATCCCTAGTTTCTCTCCACTAATCCCACAAAACACTCCCAAAACCGTCCACTACCTCTACCATTAGCAGAATTCCAACTCCACTCAAATACTCCCAGTCAACCGTGATAAAAATAATTTCTCTTACTTTCACCTTGATTCGAACACAGTACCTCCAGCAAACCCACACTCCACTTAACCACCAGACCAACAAGCCTATTCTGTTATGTTTTTACAAATATCTTAATATAAGCTCATTAAATAGAGATAAGGCTTAATTCCAAAAATAATCAAAGTTTGCCAAATGAAAAGCTTGAACTCGGGACGCCTCACAAACACCCAGAACATTTAACCACTAAAGCAGACAGATATTTGTGTCACACAATCACAAAAAACAAAAATTTAAATTTAGGGCGTTACAAATTTCACATTTAAATCAATTTCACAAAAATCTGGAAAATCGATTCATGAAGATGGTGAAATTCGGATTTTTTCAAATTACCTCACAATTCATGTTTAATCTTGATAAATAAGACCAAAAACCATTTAATAGATCCATTTTGAATTAGAACATTCATTTATTTGTGGATTTTCTCTCAAAATTCAAGATCCACCATTAAAAAACCTTAAACTTTTGAAAAAGATGACATTGATAAAAAAAAAAACCCTTTAATTAACTCTCAAATCATGTAAAGATGTTTCTAATCTTCATAAAAACAAGTTTAGGATTGAAGATTACCTTTGATTCGCTTTAAATCGTTGATTGAAAATCCTGATTTATGAAGCTTGAGAAATTTCAGAATATTTTTGGCTACTTTTGAGAATAATTTTTGGTGAATTGAAAGAGTATTTGTAATATCCTGAATTAGGGCCTAATCAGAATAGTGGTTTCGTGACCACAAATCCGAGATAGAAATAATTATTTTTTAATTATTTTGAGGTTTATGATATGATTACATGATTGTGTGAAAATTTCGTGAAGAAATTCTATGCCTAAAGTGTTTAAATTGAAAGTAGGGACTAAATCGAATAAGTTGCAAAATTTGCATTCTAGAAGTTTTAGTAGAAATAAACCTCATAGTCATATGAATTTTGTACTGAGAGAAATGTGGTTAAGTAGTAAACAGAGGTCAAACCAGTCAAGTCTCAAGCAGGTAACTTTAACTAATAAAGCTGTACTAATTGGCTCAACCAAAAATTCTAGAAAAAAAACTAGTAGATAGGTATATGAGTCTAGATTCAAGGAAATTTTACGGATCTTGATTTCGAGTTTCGTAACTCGAGATATGATTTTTAGTAAATTTTCAAACTCGTGTCGATGTTGCTGCGCAGATTCATTTATGGCAAATTTCATCCCTTTTATGAGTTTTTATGCACTAAGTATCTTAATAACGCCCCACGCTTGAGACCGTCACGAGTCGAGTATGAGGTGTTACTAAGCTTAATTTAACATTTTAGAACTTTGGATTATTTGTTTCTACATTCACAGCTTTTAAGCTACTTGCGTCTGATCACAAGAAAAATCATATCTCGAGTTACTGAAACTCGAAATCAAGATCCGTAAAATTTCCTTGAATCTAGACTCATATACCTATCTACTAGTTTTTTTTCTAGAATTTTTGGTTGAGCCAATTAGTACAGTTTATTAGTTAAAGTTACCCCTGTTTCAGGACTTGACTGGTTTGACCTCTGTTTACTACGAACCACATTTCTCTCTGTACAAAATTCATATGACTATGAGGTTTATTTCTACTAAAACTTCTAGAATGCAAATTTTGCAACTTATTCGATTTAGTCCCTACTTTCAATTTAAACACTTTAGGCATAGAATTTCTTCACGAAATTTTCACACAATCATGTAATCATATCATAAACCTCAAAATAATTAAAAAATAATTATTTCTATCTCGGATTTCTGGTCACGAAATCACTATTCTGATTAGGCCCTAATTCGGGATATTACAGTATTTTGAGAAGGAAAATAATTTGATCTATTCTCTAATAATAGATCTGTAAAACCATGCAAAGAAAATGAAATTTATAGCTCTCTAATATGATGTAAATGGTGTGAAAAGTAAGTTAGATGCATTATGTTTAAAACTGAAACAACCCACTAGAATTTAAAAATTAGGGAATTTGCCTAATGGCCACCCCCACATTTTTCTTGTTTTACCATTTAATCATTTCCCTCCAAAATTCTGAATTTTAAGGTTTATTTGCCAAATAAATACTCTAAATTTTCTCTTGTTTTACTATTAAACCCAATTTAATTAATATTTAAATTTAACTCAAATTAACCCCAATAAAAATTATTTTAAAATTCTTTTTCGACCCAAACTAATTATTTTCACTAATAAATATTTAAAATCTTTAAAATTAATTTTCCAAAATTATTTTTATTTTTCCAGACACAATAATCGATTTTAGATGAAATTAACCTCTTAAATTAAATTAAAAATTACTAGAAATCTCATAAATTTCTAGTTTCACACTCGAAACTCGAAAAATATACTCGAAACTACTAGACCCGATTTAGGGATATTACATTCCCCCTAAAAGTCCTCTTGCCCCCAAATTCGTCACAGGTTTCAAACAGGGAGGTTAAGGATACTACTTTGATGAAGATGGAGAAAAAGAATAAGCTGATTATATTGGAAAGCCTTTTAGTTTTCCCTAAGATTATGATCTCAAACTTATGCATCGGACTTATAAAGCATCCTCTTCCGGTATCATGAAACTTGAACTCGTGATCGCATAACCACTGTTATCAGGGCTCCCGAGTTATACTCTAACCCGTGACTGCATAACACCATCAACTAGGACCCCTAGTTATAACTCAACCTGTGACCTATAAGCAACGTGAACTTGGAGCCTGAGTTGCAATGCAATGGGGTTCTAAGGTAATGGTTCTGTCCCGACACGGTAGATGAAATGTGTGGGTCTTCAAGCTCTATCGCATCTCCGTGAGCTCAAATATACCTTAAAACTATCACAATGTCTACCTTAGGCACAAACACAAATAATTTTTTCTCCCCAAATTTCAAACACACAAAAAATAAGTCGAGGAGAGAGTAACAAAAAACGCGCTCCAAAATTGACTTATTTCCCTAAATATAAAAAAATTGATCCAAAAACCTAATTATTTTCTAAAAACAACATACTTAAAATTTAGCCTCCAAATATATACTTTAAAATTTTATTAACTATAAAAATAGATACTTAAGTATAGTCTTTCGATTTGTAGATATATACTTGGCTATTATAACAAAATTAATTAACTATAAAAATTTAAAAATTATTTATCATTTAATAAAATAAATAATTAAAATATCTATAAAAATATTTTGATACATATTATTTTATTAAATAAAATTACAATTTCACATGTTTTTAGTAATTTCATAAAAATAAAATAATTTAAACTTTTATTATACATCATTTTTAATGTAATGCCCTTAATAGTCATTTCAATTCTCATTTTAATGTTATAATTGCGTTTGAATCCAAACAAACATCTTATGGTTGATTTTAATCTCACTATCATCACTGATATTAACCTTATCAAAAGTAATACTACCGCTCATCAAAAGTTTGTTGTGAACTTTTACCTTTGAAGTGACGGGAAATATAAAAGGAACACTACCTTCTTTTTTTCTTTTTCTTTTTTTTTTTGACAGAAACACTACCTATATAAACATAAGAGTTGAGGTCTCTCTTACAAATGTTCATTATGAACAAAACAAGCACATAGTTTTAATAGTGCTAAAAGTGAACAACCTCTAACAAAATTATAAATGACTATTAAATTATGGCACAAACACGATGTGGGTAAAAATTTTATGTAACAAATTTATAAAAAAAATGATAAAAAAAATCAAATGTGGCTTTGGTTGAAATAATAGAGTTGAGATAGTAATGATGTTTTGTAACACCCTTCACCCGTATCCGACTCCGGAACAAGGTTCGAGGCGTTACCGGACTTAAACATTCACAAACATATAAAATCAGGTCACAAAGTTCTGCCCAAAATTAAAACTTGCAAACCACAATAAATAAATACCACATCTCACGGCCATGTACAAAAGCTCAATGTAGGCCAATACGTAAACCAAATCATAATAATAATACATGACATGAAATAAACTTCTTATACATGCCACTCACATGAAAACATTTAACATATACTAGCCAATACTCCAAGGGTAATGGCTTGATAGTGTGATCTTGCCTCCGACGATCTCCAACCCCCGAGAGTGACTGACAAACTAAAAATAAATGAAAAGAAGGAAGTAAGCTTTACGCTTAGTAAGCAAGTACATAAATAACGAATAAAGAATTTAGTATGATTACATAATAACTCAAGTGTATCTACTTTTAATTTCACTATTTATTCCACTTTGGTCAAGCTGTCTCTCCTGCGTCATGTTCACTAAATAAATCATAACTCGAGTTACGAAACTTGAAATCCAATTCTGTAAATTTTCCTTGAAAATATACTCATATATCTATTCACTAATTTTTTTCTAGAATTTTTGGTCAAGCCAATTAGTACAGTTTATTAGTTAAAATTTCCCCTGTTACACAGCTCGACTGATCTGACCTCTGTTCACTACGAATTTAATTTCTCCCAGTATACAATTCAAATAATCATGAAACCTATTTCATTTAAAACTAGACTCAATAATGAATTTATGCATATAAACTATATTTCTTAATTTTTTTTGTACAATTTTTAATGATTTTTAAAAGTTGGAACAGGGGATCACATAGTCATTCTGAGCAAGTCACACACAATTATAAATATCTCAAAATATAGAATTCCTTTAGTTGCTCCGTTTCTTTTATGTGAAAATAGACTCATCAAGCTTTAATTTCACATCTCATTCAGCCTCTATTTAAATTCCTACTATTTTTGGTGAGTTTTCAAAATCACGTCACTGCTACTGTCCTACAACAGTTTTAGTGCTAATTCACTCTTTCACACTTTCTTTGTATTAACCTCATTTTAACATACATATCACAATTCATTTTCACTACATTTCATACATTACAAGTATAGGTCCATAATTACATTGTCACCATAAAGCCATCCCGTTGAACAATTCGGATCAATTCCGATACTTGATGGTTTCAAAGACACTCCACCATCATATTTCATATAATTCGGCTCTCTTGTACACATGGTGAACACTTAGTACCACCCATGTGACCTAGCCAATTTATCTCGTAGCTCTCTTGTCTACATGGTGTCCTTCACCTGGAACCACGCATGCGACCTAGCTACATATATCCCAGAGCTCTCTTGTCTACATGGGATACTTCCCGTATCACACATGTGACCTAGCTACATTTATCTCTCTCCAGTAGCTCTCTTGTCTACATGGGATACTTCCCGTATCACACATGTGACCTAGCTACTACATAGTATCGTGTAGCTTTCTTTGTACACATGATGTGCACTCGGCATCATACATGTGACCTAGCTACACTCCATCTATATTATTCAATTCTTAGAATGTTCAACTGGGATTTCTCTCTCTACTTATTTCCATTCTTCCAATAATCAATTTATGCTTCAAAATCGGCTAAAATATATGTAATAGGCTGAAATATAAAAAAGTAAATGAAGTTAATGTATTATTTACATACAAACTTACCTCGGTGCAAAATATAGAAATTTTGCAATTTAGTCCAAAACATTTTCCTTTCCCCGTTCGAGATCGATTCCACGCCTTTCTTGATCTATAATATCACATTTAGCCTAATAATTAATCACACTATTCATGTGGGTCTAAAAATCATATTTTTACAAATTTGCATTTTGACCCCTAAACTTTTGCATATTTGCACTTTTGCCCCAAGACTCGAAAATTAAACTTCATCCTATTTCCTTGTGTTTTATGACATACTGATCATTTTTCCCTTCTATGGCAACATCAAATTCTCACTCTAACACATAGTTATGAACAATAGATATTTTTATCGATTATGCCGTTTTACTCATTTTTACGAAAAATCACTTAGCAAAAGTTGTTTAACACAATTTCAAGCTTCATATTCTACCATAAAACATCAAAATAAACACATTTCATCTATGGGTATTTTTCCAAATAAGAATCCTAGCTTAAATAATTGCTAGAATAAGCTTAATCGAGCTACCGGGATTCCAAAAACGTAAAGAACATTAAAAACGGGGCTTGGAATCACTTACTATTGAGCTTGGAAAGCTTGAAAACCCTATCCATGGCCTCCCCCATGCTAATTTCGGCCTCCATGAAGAAGATGAGCAAAATTGGCTTTTAATTTTGTATTTTAATTCATTTTACCCCTAAATGACCAAAATGCCCTTACTACTAAACTTTCAAAAATTCCTTCCATGTCCTAATTTCGTCCATGAACTTAAAATTGGTCAAATTCTATTTAAGACCTCATAATTAATATTTTAAAGCAATTTCATACTAGAAACTTCTAGAATGCAAGTTTTGCAACTTATTCAATTTAGTCCCTAACTTCAAATTAAGCACTTTATGCATTGAATTTCTTCACGAAATTTTCACGAAATCATGAAATCATATCATAAACCTCAAAATAATTATAAAATAATTAGTTGATCTTATATTTGATTTTTAAATAATGTTTTTTAGTTGTTTTATTTAAAATATTATATATAAATATTAAAAGATAAAAATAACCTTATAATAATATTATTTATCTTTTAATATAAGAATATTTTGATATTTTAATATAAGAATATTTTAATATTAACTTAATCAATCATTTTATATATAATATAAATAACACATAATTAAGATACCGATACTAAGACACCTAAACTCGTGGGTGGATCAAACTTTTTTCCCACATCTCACGAATTGAAAGAAAAAATCATTTGAAACTTGAATTCCAAATTCCATCTAGTGATAAACTTTTTCTTTATTTATATAAACCTAATAAATAATTTCTTAATGAGGCACACGAGAGTTTCCATTCTTAAGTAAAATTCAAATGAATGAGAATATATTATCTCAAGACTTTTAAGACGGAAACAATTATGGGTGTTGTGTATAAGCAATCACATTCAATATAACTCATTAATTGCGCCACTAACCGAAAGAGTTGGTTTGACTTTCGTAGCAAGCTTCAAGCAGGAACTACAAACATATGAGTGGCACGAAATCATAAATGAGTGGCAATGCGAAGAATCCTCCAAAGCTTACGTTCCCAGACATTTCGTCACCAATTTATCTTATAAATTGGAGTCACTCAGAAAGCAAACACACCATTAAAAAAAAAAAAAAAAGAAAGAAAAAGAATAAAAAATATTACCCCAAAAAAACATATTACCCAAAAAAAGTCGGGGGAAGAAAAAGAATGGAAAACAGTGACGTTTATGCAGTAATCTGCATAAGTATTCTCTTGATTGCTCCGGTAATTGTATCCCAACAAATACCGGCAGATAAACGGCAAGTAAATGCTTGGTTTGAAGGCATTATCAAGCCTGTGAAAGAAAGGGGTAACAGCTTAGACCCAGAGTTGATTCAGGCTGAGAGTAATCCTAAAGTCATAAAGGTGAGGCAAGGTGGTGGTGGAGAATTCAATAGCATAAAGAAAGCCATCGAGAGTGTTCCATTAGGGAATACCAAGCGTGTGATTATATCCATCGGACCTGGGGTTTACAAAGAGAAAATCAAAATTGAACGAGGGAAGCCATTCATTACATTGTTGGGAGATCCAAAAAACATGCCCAATTTGACATTCGGCGGCACCGCCAAGGAGTATGGAACCGTTAACAGCGCCACTCTAATTGCTGAGTCTAATTACTTTGTGGCAGCTAATCTCAATATAGTGGTATGTTAATGTAGACATAATTGGTTGAACTGAATGCATTGCATGGGTAAGTTTGAATCTTAATGAATTGGGATTGCTTTTATAGAACTCAGCCCCTAAGCCAGAAGGCGGGAAAACGGTAGGAGGACAAGCGGTTGCCTTGAGAGTGTCCGGCGATAGGTCGGCTATCTATAACTGCAATATCTACGGTTTCCAGGACACGTTGTGTGATGACAAGGGTAACCATTTCTTTAAGGACTGTCATGTTTCAGGCACGGTTGATTTCATTTTCGGAAGTGGGAAATCTTTGTATCTGGTACTATTCTTCTTGACCAAAATAGATTTAACAACAAGATTACATGTTATATTAAATGTATATATTGATTGGAAAAGTTGGATATAGAACACGGACATATTCGTGGAGAAGCGAGAAGGTGGAGGATTTACAGTGATAACAGCACAAGCGAGAGAAAGTTCATCGGAAGACACGGGTTATTCGTTCGTGCATGGCAGCATTACCGGAACAGCCAGCAATTCATTTTTGGGGAGGGCTTGGAGGAGCAATCCAAGAGTTGTTTTTGCATATACTGATATGAGCAAGGTCGTCAATCCTGCTGGATGGACTCATAATAGGTTTCCTGAACGAGCCAAGTAAGATAAATTACTTTTTCTATATATATTAATCCTTATAAGAAACAAAGTCTTATTGAGGTGAGAATGATGCAGAACTGTTTATTATGGAGAATACAAGTGCAAGGGGCCAGGTGCAAATCCCAGTAAGCGAGAGCCATTCGTGAAGCAGCTATCAGGTGCGGAAGTCCTACCATTCCTGGTTCTTAACTTCATTGAAGCTACCAAATGGCTGCTTCCTCCTCCTAAATATTAATTTAATCACCATATGTTAGTTATTCAGGCACACCCTCGGGTGGAAAATAACTAGGCATCTATTTTTTTATTATTATCTTCCTATGCCATTGGCTTGTAACATGTCACATACCTCAAGTCAATAAGAAATTAAATCACTTTTTTTTAATCTTATTTTCGCACCATTTCTTATGTTATTTATGTTGATTAAATATTACTTACTTTTCTCAGTCATTTTAACATACTAAAAATAATAATAATCCACTGCTTTGATCTCATTTATTTTTCAAATTTTGAGTCAGTTAATTTAATCGTGTTATGTGTAGGTTTAATCTAATTAATTTAATTTATTTGACTTTAGTTCATATTATATCAATTCTTAATATGATAAGACTGTAATAATTTGATTTTACTTAATAATTCTTTTATTATATTTATAATTATTTTATACTTACAATCATTTAAACATATATTTATATTTATACTTTAATTATACTTATGAAAAAATAGTATGATACGTTAAATAAACCCCTTTTTTTTAATTTTTTTTAACACCGTTAAATTAACCTTATTAGATGGTCCATCTCCGTATTAAAGAAATATATCTCGAAGACACACGTGACGGGCCTAACTATCATTCCCCGCACAAGTGCCAGGTTATAATCTTTGTCTACCCGTTCCCTAACCCTTCCCCCAAATCAATAACGAAGAATAAAACCCTAATTCCAAAATTCCCCCGAATTTGACTAGAATGGATCAATACGAAGAGCAAGAGCACGAGGTGTACGGAGGGGAGATCCCTGACGAGGAAGGAGAGATGGATGCGGAGTTCGATATGACTGCTGGAGCTGAGGATTACCAAGGCAACGACCAAGGCCTTCAACAAGATCCTAGTTCCTCCAAAGTTGCCCTCTTTTTCATTTTTGCTTTTTTCCTTTTTCTTATCTTTAGCTGAGCTATTTTTCTGATGAAAAAAATGTTTTTATTTTGAAAAAAAAATTAGGACTTGGAAGACATGAAAAAGAGGCTTAGGGAAATCGAGGAAGAGGCGGGAGCTTTACGTGAAATGCAGGCTAAAGTCGAGAAGGAGATGGGCGCTGTCCAAGGTTCTTTATCTTTTTCTCTTTAACTTTTATTTTAATTTTTTTTTTAGTTTGTATTTGATCTGAGCTTTTGGCTGTATTTTTTAACAAGTTTGACTTTGATTGGGATTTACTTGTCTTGTTTGAGAAGGAGAATCTCTTCTTAATCATGAACTTGAAATTGAACTTCTTTATAATTGATTTGCTTTCTTTTTGAATTATGAACCTTTTTGTGTATGAATTGTTTATGTCTAGCAAATTGATTTGTTTTTACTTTTTTTTCCTGGATGTCTATGAAGATTCCTCAAGTGCTTCTGCAAGTCAAGCTGAAAAGGAGGAAGTGGATTCCCGCTCGATTTATGTTGGTAATGTGAGGTTTATCAACCCTTTCCTATGCCTTATATATGTTTATTTTGTTAAATTATCTCATTTACCTTACTTGTGGTCCAATTATTATCTTAATGTTAAAAATTTACTTGTAAGTTAGCTGAAAGTATGATTGTGCTTTTGTTTGGCCAGTAAGGGTATAGGAAAGTTTTTCAATTTTGGTTTAAGGTTTGTGCATATCATTTTATTTGAAATGTGTTTTTATGTGCATGTAATTGCATGGAAAATCATGTCTTAGTTTTGTGTTGATGTCAACTTAAATGTGATTAAACAAATTGATTGAAATATTAATGTAGTTTATGTTTAATGCCGTTTTTCTTCTTTAAGTAACTTCTGAAGTGTTTTGATGTACAACAAATGATCTCAATGAAAGTATAACTAAATGATTCCTCTATGCTTGTGAACAAATGATCTGGATGTGGGCTAACATTCTTTTTTCTTTATATATCTTTTTAAAAACAGGTAGACTATGCATGTACACCTGAGGAAGTACAACAGCATTTTCAATCCTGTGGAACAGTGAACAGAGTTACAATTTTGACCGATAAGTTTGGTCAACCTAAAGGATTTGCTTACGTTGAATTTGTTGAAATTGATGCTGTCCAAAATGCTCTACTGTTAAATGAATCAGAATTGCATGGTCGCCAGTTGAAGGTTTATATCTTGATATATTTGTGAATTTTTAGTTCATGAATATAAGCTACATGGCAATAAAAGTGTGTTTGGTTTATCCATAGGTCTCGGCTAAGCGAACAAATATTCCTGGAATGAAACAGTATCGAGGAAGGCCATCCAATCCTTACTTCCGCTCCCGAAGGCCTTTCATGCCTGCTTTTTATCCTCCCTATGGCTATGGGTAAGCATGAAATTTTGTTTGCTTTGTATGGTTGTTGGATGGGAAGAAAAGGATAACTTGATATGTTTTAGGTTCCCTGGAAGTTAGTTGAGTTGGTTTTGGTTTTACTATAACATCTATTTGGTTATTCGGAATTAGACTCATGGAAGTGGAAAAGATCTCACAAATGGTCACAAATCATACCGAGATGATCTTTGCTATCTAGAATTTGCTATGCCTGTAATGTTTACACTTTTTGGCAATCATCCATGGCTCCCAAGTCAGTCCTGATAAAACAATTTAGGGGAATTTAATATGGTAGTTTCTTCCAAGTAACCTTGTTATCGAAAATATTAACTCAGTTGACCTCGGTTTCAGGAGGGTTCCAAGGTTCAGGCGGCCCATGAGATACCGGCCGTATTAAGATGGATCACACATCAGACTCAGAAGCAGCAATTTTGAGAAGACCATTGCTAATTTTATAATGGTCACATTGTTGTTCTATAATATGGAAGGAGAAGGATGAGGTACAGTTTGCTTGCCAAAGGGTGGGCACAATTTTTCTCAAATTGTGAGCTTGCAAGTGTGATGGATCCATTAATCCGAGATTGACTATGTGCTTTGCTTCAACAGTGATAAATGCCAAGTTTTCTGAAATATATCTAAGGATTCCTTGTAGAAAATACGATTTAATTTTCTCAGTTTGCTGTTGCTTTAGTTTTCTAAAGATTAGGATTTATATGGGATCAACTTTTATTTTTGGGGTTTAAACTTTAAAGTGATGACCAAACTGTTTTGGCAGACAGCTTCAGTTGGAAAAAAACATCAATGGCAACGTGTCTGGTCACAATGTGATATGTGTTTGTACTTTGGCTTCCACTTCCCATTAATGGTAAACTAGTCTTTTGGTTAATGTTCAAGCTCAAGCTGATTTTCTTTCTTACTTCGTAATCCAGTACGAATTTGAAAATTAATACAGTAAGCAATAAATCGAGCAGAGCAAGACCGGGTGGCATGAACTAGCTGTTTGATCAAAACTTTAGCTAAAGTAACCTAAACTAAGCTTTAAATTGCCAAAATAGTAACTAAATATTTGATTTTGTACTACTACTGATCAAAATGTGAATCGGTCGACTCCTTTACTGTAACCCATCATGGATGGCTCTGAAGTTTTAAGAACAATCCATTACATGGGCCCACTTGTATCCAATATATATGAAAAATAAAGAAAAAGTGGGTTTTGGTCTTTGTTTCGTATAGTAAAGCTTTTAATGCAAAATATCAGTCTCCCAAATTAAAGTTAGTTAAATATAGGAACCAGTACTCCGTTCTTAAAATTCTTTGATTTTCCTCCGCTCAATTCACGCCTCCTAACAATTGCTTGTTCCCATTCTCTTTTTTCTTTCTTCATTTTACTCTCTTAAAGGAACTTCCCGAAGTATATGATATGCCCCTTCTCTTCCTTTGAAGAAACGTTCTTTTTTAGCACCCAAGAAAAAAAAAAGTCTCTTCTTTCATTGATCAACTTGTTTCTCTTACAGTGCCTTGTTTTATGCTTCATACTGTTGTTTCTCTTCATCTTTCGATCAGTCCTACTTCTGGGTATTTCTCGTTTTGAGTTTTTAATTGGTAGCCATGAATGCTCTTGCTGGAACTAGCCGCAATTTCCGCCTGGCCTCTCGCCTACTTGGCTTGGACTCTAAGCTTGAAAAGTCTCTTCTGATCCCATTTAGAGAGATCAAGGTATTGCAGGGAAAAAAACTCTCATCTTTCCTGGTTGTTTAATGGAAAGTATTTCTTTAGTCCTTTGATCTTGGAATGTTGTGTGTTTTGAATGGTGTTTCTCGATTATCAGGTGGAGTGCACAATTCCCAAGGACGATGGAACCTTGGTGTCCTACGTTGGATTCAGAATACAGCATGATAATGCTCGTGGTCCCATGAAAGGAGGAATCAGATATCATCCTGAGGTTAACATTTTCTTTTTCATCTCTTCTGTTGGTATTTTTGTCTTTTATTGGTTTTTGTTTTTTGATTCTGTTGTTTCATTAGAGCCTTCCTAATATCTGTGGAATTAGAGTAATATAATATTATTATCCTGTTACAACTTTTTTGATAGATCGCCAGAAAGTAACCTTTAAAACTCCAATATATACTTTGATTAGAATGCCATAATTATAATAATTTAAAAGGTAACTCTTGCCTCTTAGGAATTACAGGAAAGCATGTTTCAATGTGCATATATGTGATGTTCTTACATCATGGAAGTACAAACTATGAGCTTTGACAACCTATGTTTGTTTATTTTGTTTGAAGGTTGACCCTGATGAAGTAAATGCACTTGCTCAACTAATGACCTGGAAGACTGCTGTAGCAGACATTCCATATGGTGGTGCAAAAGGTGGCATAGGATGCTCTCCTAGGGACTTAAGTAAGAGTGAATTGGAACGTCTAACTCGCGTCTTCACTCAAAAGATCCATGATCTCATTGGTATACATACAGATGTTCCTGCCCCAGACATGGGAACTAATGCACAGGTTATACAGTCCTCACTGAGATATGTTTCTTTTCCCATTAACTTTGTTTCAATTTCATTTACTTTCTTAAATTATTTGTATATTGAGAATAATTATGTGTAGACAATGGCATGGATTTTGGATGAGTATTCTAAGTTTCATGGACACTCCCCGGCTGTTGTTACAGGAAAGCCGATAGTAAGTTATGAAGACTTGAGTTTCAAAGCTTGTAATCTGTCCAGAAAGATATCATTAATCATAGTATAACAAAATGTAAATATTGTTATATTGGGAATTTTAGGATCTAGGTGGATCGCTAGGCAGGGAAGCTGCAACAGGTCGAGGTGTTGTATATGCAACTGAAGCTTTACTTGCTGAATATTGGAAGGCAGTTAAGGGTTTGACCTTCATTATCCAGGTAAAAATCAACATGAATTCGTAGATGGTTAAAATGCCATTTCCTTTGAGATGTTCCCGAACTTCTGTTAATGCTTATATTATTAATTTTTTTGTAGGGTTTCGGTAATGTTGGGTCTTGGGTAGCAAGGCTCATACATGAGAGGGGTGGTAAGGTTATTGCGGTGAGTGACGTCACTGGTGCTGTTAAGAATCAAAATGGAATCGATATACCTCAGCTGCTAAAGCATAAAGAAGCTACTGGAAGTTTGACAGGCTTCAGTGGCGGAGATTCCCTGGATCCAAGTGAACTGCTGGTACACGAATGCGATGTTCTTGTGCCATGTGCTTTAGGTGGAGTGCTGAACAGGTTAGGATTCTTTGCCAAACATCTTGTTCCGCACATTTATTTCATCTAAACTGTTGTAGCGCAAAGTTTACTTTATCCTGTGTAGAAATTTATTGGATTGGTAATGACTCAATGGGGTTAGAGGTTGAAACACGATGATACACTTGTTCTATATAGGTTAATATAGTCGAAGTAGAACAAACTCTTGGCTCTTTTGCAATCTTTTCGGGAACAAACTCTCTTTTACCGTATCTTGGTTGGGTTCATCTTATATTCCCATCAATTGACACATCATGTTCACCTTTAAAGGGAAAACGCTGCACATGTGAAGGCAAAGTTCATAATAGAGGCTGCAAACCATCCCACTGACCCGGAAGCAGATGAGGTATATTTGCTCCTTCTTTTCTGCTTCTAATGTCAAAGCGAAATTCTGATCTGAGCCTCCATTGTTGCAGATTCTATCAAAGAAAGGAGTAATAATACTGCCTGACATATATGCAAATGCAGGAGGGGTGACTGTCAGCTACTTTGAGTGGGTTCAGGTTAGATTTTATTTTGAAAACATGTAGAGGAAAAAGAAAAAGGTTTTCTACTCTGCCATGCATTTTCTATTTAAAGTTTAAACCAAGGAACCTTTCGAATAAAATAAAGCCTTATGCTATTAAAGAATCACACAACCTTGTATGATGCTTTGATCAAACACTCTCATGGTGCAACGAAAGTCAAAGATATCGCAGCATTGTTTCAGTAAATGTTATGTCTGCACTTTTTTTTTTCTTCATCTGGATAAGATAGGAAACTCCCAGGGACAGTTCTAAGGGAAAGACTTGATCATCCTATTCCGGCTGGGGAGAACAATTCAGTGGAGTTGATAAAAGTAGATAGTATAGCATGTTTTTAATTATTTTACATTCATTTGGCAGAACATTCAAGGTTTCATGTGGGATGAAGACAAAGTGAACAAGGAGCTGAAGAGGTATATGACTCAAGCTTTCCACAACATCAAAACCATGTGCCAGACTCACCATTGCAATCTCCGGATGGGTGCCTTTACACTCGGTGTTAACCGTGTTGCTCGTGCAACTCTCCTCCGAGGCTGGGAAGCATAATAAATGACTCTCTTTCCCTCTTATGATTTCTAATCTCCATCGGAAAAGCTTAAAGCATTTGAGCTTTTGAAGCTCTTAGCTAGTAATTGTTCTCCCATTTTATCCTTCACGAAATTTTATCAAACTTCATTTCTATTTATGGGGGGTATTGTTAACTTTCAACTTTTACCAGCTTTGTGTTGGAATAATGCATTTTGAATACCATAATAAACACAAAAACAGTGTAATCAACATTTCAATATTTTCCTTAAAGCCAACAATATAGAAGTTATTCAGTTGGTCTTTGAATGGTTGGCACCAGGGAGTCTAACTCAGTGACCCACTTTAAAACAACCATGGCAAGATCATGTTAGCCAGACTGTAAAGTGTAAACACTAAACTCTCATCTACCATTGCACTAAATTAACTGGAAAAAGAAGGAAGTGGATAACCATGATTAACCAAGAAAACTGATGTTTTTGACGTTCTTACAGCACATTGAGAGAAAGGCAAAGAACCCAAATGAGATATTTGACTTTCATGTCTTGAATCAATGTGGTTGAGGCAACATCTCTGGAGTTTTTTTTTTTTTTTTTTTTTTTTTTTTTTTTATACACAACCAAAATATGGCCATCTAATCCACCATAAGAACAATGGCTTAAACTGCAAGTTGGTGGTGATGAGAGGATTCATCTTCATTGAAACAGCAATGGATCTTCAAGGGCCTCCCAATGTTGAAAGAAGGTTGAGACAGCAACTGTTGTAAAGGGGATTGAATTTGCATACACATTTCTCTTTGGAGAAAAGTGCAGTAAGTGTGGAAAGTTGCAGGTGCCACATTTAATTGGAACCCCAAGCCAAATAAAAAATCCACTTCAAGAAAGTTCATCTCTACCGTGCTGATTCCTCCCACTTTGGCATAGTAGGCATTGTTGTAATACCTGAAAAACAAATAAAAGATTAAGCTTGATGGTGAAATATGAAAATATAAGCTTTTTCTTTTTTCTTTTTTCTGGTTAAAGCATTTATCCAGTACGGTTAATCCATTGGTAAAACTTTAATTGCTTATGAGTAAAGTTAGAAAGTGAAAAGAAAAAATGACAAACAACTGCTGTAATTGCTTGTAAAATCAGGAGGGTGCATGTTAAGCCAATAATTGAACACGGAACTCAGTATATTTTGGCTTGTTTACAACAAATTGCATGGTCATGATTGAGCTGTCATTAGCTCTAATGACTAATAATAATGACAGCTCTTGTCATTCTTACAAATTTGTTGCAATTTTATGAGAATTTACTGGCGTGCCTTGATTGACAGAGACAACACCAGCACATACACGGTAGGGTTGTCTGGTCAGAAATGATTTTTTTTTTCACATGGCTGTAAGAAAAAATAAATTTCCATTTTTGGCTGTACTTGTTTGGAAAACAGTATTTCCAGGCTTGCTTGATTTGTGTTATGAGGAGATAGATACTTTGTAAAATTTGCAGGAAAGAACATATCAACACAAATCAAACATTGAAATTGAGATGAATTTTGAAGTTGCAAACTGAAAGATCATGACATATAGAAACAGAAGATGTTTAGTCTTTAATAAAGAATCTAAGAGAAACCCAATCATGAAATAAACATTAAAAAATACCATGAAGATCTAAGAAAGTAATTTCCAGGAACCATAAATTAAAAGAAAAACTTACATGTCATCCATGAATTTGGCAGAAACCAAAACACTGGTTATTAGCAACCTATGCACATTGTAAGAATTGATAGGCAAAGACGGTTGCAACTGCACGAAGCGATCGAGATAAACATAGGCAACCACGAAACATGATGGGCTGCAATTTGCATACTTAAAGATCCTCTCGAGATAGCTTTTGATGGAAATAGTAGGCCTGGTAAGACCATGAAAAACTGAGATCTTCTGCGACTGAAACAACCGGCAATGGTCATTCGACTCTGCCACTCTTTGCAGCAAAGAAGAAAAGAAAGTTATGATATTGGGAACAGTTTCTTGGTCGTCCTTGTCGTTGATGAAGGTGTTGGTCTCTGCTTCTGCCATTGCTTTTTCTTGTTGTTTGTTGGGTTGGGTTGGGTGTTTTTGTTCTTTGTGTTGTTAGCTTAGCTTAGCTTAGATGTGTCTTATAAGATATAGCGTTTGTTTAGGTTGGTTTTTTTTTTTTTTTTTTGGCTTGGTCAAGAGACGAATTCACATAATGTCAAAGGGGCTTAGTTTAGCTGTTTTTGGCCCTCCAAGGCTTAAATAGGAGCACATGTTATTAGGCAAACTTAGGGTCCATAATTATTTGGAACTAATTAACATCTCTATCTTTTGCATTCCTTATAATACCCTCCTAACTTTATGTTTTGAGATTGAGGTCATCATTTCAATTGTTTCATACTCCAATTTTGTTAAATTTGGATGTCTTTTAAAAAAAAAAAAGAAAGAAAGTTGAGTTAGATTAGAGATAAAAACTCAACCAGCTATCATTCAAATTGGGATTTTTGCATTTAAACAGGACGGAAATGGTAAATATTTTTCTTCTTCTTGTAAGTAGAGGTTAGGCAAATCCATAATTAGAGGTTTCCTTTTCTTATGAATGAATTTAACTTCACAATCCTAGTGAGTTGTGAAAAATATAAATAGAACTTGACTTGTAAAACAAGAAAACATGTGATATGGAAATCTTTGAGAAAAAATAAATAAAGATTGGAGAAATATATGTTTGAATTTTAAATTAAGAGTGCAATTGAATCTATTAAATTTAATTTTTATTGGTTAAATCTTTTTTGTCAACATTTGAAGTAATATATATATATATATATATTCATATTTTAGCTGAGTAAGTTATAAGAAAAAGTAAATCTCACATTTACCAAATGATTTTGACCTGCCTTCAGCTCCGATGTTCCTATCCAAAGAAAAAGGAAAGTGCGTTTTGGTAGGGTATGCATTGACCAACTTCTATATGTTTTCACAAATCAGTTTTGAATTTACCCTAGAAACTTAATTCAAAACAGATGGATTAACTCCAATTTATGGTGTAATTATTTGAAGAAGTGGAAACTTAAAAATTGGTTACTGCGAGCTTTCTTGCTTCCATCATTACTGCACACTCGTGTGCTTATTCATTGTGAATATAATCAATGTACTTTCATTTTTACTTGTACACTACGTTTGACGAAATTAATTTTAATCAGCAAATCAAACATTATTATATTAAATTAATTAAACACGCAAAGTCTACTGTAACAAGTCCAACTAGGAAAAGTGGAAGCAATTCATCATTCATAACTTCCGATTACCAAAGGTAAGTGTGGTCCAGCAAGCACCTTACCTATCGTGATTTATAAGAAATACTTTCCTCTCAATTTATTTTTTTTCATTGTGAACCAACCAGTATACTTAGGACACGATCATTCAGGGTTTCATGCTTTACACGTTGGTTGTGTTATGGTGTTTCAAATCTTTCTCCTCAACCATCCTTCTCTCTAAAATTAATAACTCTAGGTTTTTCGTGCAAGCCTCTTTGCCACCGCCATCACAGTGATTAGTCTTGTATCACTCCTCATTTGGCTTCTTTCTTTGCATTTTCCTTCTCTTTTAGTAAAATAAGTTCAGACCTTACTTCCTCTTTCTCAGCCTCCTTTCATCAGTAACTAGACAACTAGAAAGGTTGTCCCAAGTATTAGTTAGTTAGTAATGTAAAATGTTAGTTAAGTTAGCTGAGAAACAGTTTATAGATATTCAAAAACTATATTATATTTTTCTTGTTTCTCTCTCAATTTTCTCATCAATCATTTATCATTATCATTAATTTAACTTGGTATCAGAGTCACCCAAGACTCCAATATGTTTTCTTATTGTTAATTAGTTCTTTATTAATTTTCGTTATTAACAATACTTTAATGGTAAAGGAAGTATATATAATTAAGTAGTCGTTGAGTGTTTTTTTTATTCTTGATCATCAATCAAAGTCTTGGAAGAATTATAGGTCAATACGTATGACGCTATTGATTACAAATAAACTGGGTTTGTTGATGGTACATATCATAAAGATATTTATGGATCAACTTTAAGTGTGTAAGAACACCAATACACCTCATGGCGCAACAGGAAAAATTAAATCCGGCAATCACATCCAATGATCCATGTGCGAGGAATAAATCAGGGTATGAGGGTATGAATAATTACTTTTAATCGTCTGAAAAACCAAAGATTACTGTTGTGAAACTGATTACACAATTGTATGTCAATTCCAAGCCGCTACGTAAAGTTTCAGCCTCTACATAATTCACCCGGTATGACAACAAACTGCAAGAACTCTCTTAAACTTTTCAGAGAGAATTCACTATATAACGGATGTTAGACCTCGCTCTTTTTATTTCAGGTATATTAGGTTTTCTTAAAAATCTTATATTTCCTAATTCGGGAATTGTTGATATTTTAATATGAATCAAAATTTATTATAATAATTAACTGAATATAATAACTATAATTATCAAAATTATAATAATGTTTAACTGAAAAATTACATATTACAATAATTATAATATTCGATCATAAATTATAATTACAATAATTATAAAAATAATTTTGGTAAATTATGTTTAGTTAAATTTTATATGAATCAAATTTATATATATTAATTTAACCATGTTCGCATTATGTGTTATAATTTGTTCGATACTTAACTGCTCAATTAAATTAATTTTATAAAATTTAATTCATGTGAGAGCTAAAATAATACCAATTATGTTTAGATTTCGTTCGTTTCAACCATAGAGTGTGACCCTATAGGTTCTTGTAACGTTAGTAGTAATGCTAGAACAACTCTAATATTACAAACAATAAGTGGCATCTAGCAATACATTGTTGCTACCTAAATTACAATAAGTCATGATTCAACATAACCTTTCTGTGATTAACCCTTTATGTATTAAATCATTTTGTCCTTTATATCTAGAATGGACACAAGTCACGGAATAGTCACACTTGCATAGTCTATCTAATGTTTCTTGATATCCTGAGTAGACTATGATAAACAAATAAGTATGATATCTCATTTTAACTTATTTGAGCATGACCTTGCATTTCTAGTTTCACTCAATCAAGTGGCCTAAGATATTTCTCCCATTATGTAAGAGGGATAAATCATATAGTGATCAACCATATCCTACTACATAGATTGTGGTATATCCAACATCAACCTTTATAGAACAACCAGTTACGGTGGACATTTGTCTGTATCAAAATATACGACTCACGATGTTGGGATAATGATGATCTCAAGTCTGAGGATCGTATATATAGTAATCACTACGAATAATGTTGTGACTATTACATAGTAACCCAAGAAACATACTTATAGCGGGTCAGTTCAATCAAGTGGCACTCATAGTAATCACTACGAATAATGTTGTGACTATTACATAATAATCCAAGAAACATACTCATAACGGGTCAGTCCAATCAAGTGGCACCGTTGTTTAGCTTACTTTTTGATACAGTATAGTATCACTACAGCTATGGGGTATAAACACAACTTAACAAACTAAGTGTGGGTTTGGATGGGCGGTGCGGTGCAATATGTTTAGCTTACTTTTTATCTCACGCTATAGTATCATTACAGTATTTAATCTCATCGCCACAACTGTTTTTACACTAACCGCAGATAAAGGCACCGCCCATTTAAACACACCCCAAATTGCCTTTTCCTATTAGCAATGCTTGGTTAGAAATTACTTTTCATCTGATTCATATTTCTCTTTGGGGAGCATATAGAATATCTACTTATAGTGGTCATAGGTACTTTTTAACCATTGTTGATGACTGCTCAATGTTATAGTATCTAAATAATAATGCATGTGATTAATGTATAGTTAACTGAGTTGTTAGGCAGTTACAAAGTTGGTATATTGTTGATAGCAGTTAAGGCTTAAGGCTCGTTTATATATAGGTTTGAGTTGAGCTGATCAAAAGAAAATAGATGAACATCTTGTGAGTATTCTCTTTTTGCTTAAAAGAATCTTTTCTAGAATTCTATCATGGTATCAGTCGCTCGGTGATCCTTGGCCAATACGTACCATGCCTTCTGCTGATTCTGACTCTGTTGAACCTACTGGTTCTGTTTTTTTTGGTGAGCGAGTGGTGACATCCTTCCCTCGTCATGAGGTTATCAAGCTCGATAAAAACTAGTTCGTTCAGTGGCAACAACAGGTCCGGCTCATTCTTCGTGGCTACAGCTTATTTGGTCTTCTTGATGGCTCGTTGACGGCTCCAGCGAGATCCATCCCATCTTCCGATGACGGTCTTATACTCAATCCGTCGGCTTTGGCGTTTGATCAACAAGACAGCCTACTTACTTCCTGGCTTTTATCTACAATCAGTTCTCCGTTCTTATCGTCCTTCACGGATGTTCGAACTGCTCGTGATGTCTGGCTCGTGGCGAATAATCTTTTTGCGGCCGATTCAAGCACAAAGCAGTCTCAACTGCGTCATAAACTTTATTCTCTCCGGAAAGGTAGCCTTTCTATCAGATCTTATGTTAATAAAATCACGAGCTTGTGCGCCCTTCTTGCAGCGTCTGGATCTCCGATCTCGGAGGCCGAACGGACGGCGGTTCTTCTTGCTGGCCTTTCTTCTGAGTTTGATGCGGTTGTCTCATCCATATCTCTTTCGACGGGCCTGTTACCGTTCCAACGTATCGTTGATGCTTTGCTTGACTGTGAAGCTCGTCAACTTCAGTCTGCTCAAGATGTGTTGATGGCTGCGAATGTTGTGGAAGGACCTCCGTTTCAGTCGGTGGATCAGTCGACGGCTGGTTCGGTTCGTGGAGGTCGATCTCCTGCTCGTGGGCGTGGTCGCTTCTTTCGTTCCCGCATTCAGTGTCAAATTTGCAGCCGTTATGGCCACATTGCACAGCGTTGCTACTATAGATATAATCGTGATGAGTCATCGCCCCTCGAACCACCAGTAGCGCGACGAGGCGGTTTTGCTCCTGGAACAATTGGGAACGACTGGCGATTTGAAAATAATGGGTTTAGTCAAAATTGAGGTCTTCATGGTCAAAATTGGAGGCCTTATAGTTGGCCAAATTTTGAGATGGAAAATTATGCTCCACGTGGGCCACATGCAGCAAATCCATTTGTGCTAAATGGAAATGGACAGCATGATAATGTTGACCCAAATTTCAAATCTGAATTTTATGGGCGTGAGGCTGAAGTTGGCCGACATGCTATGGGCCCACATGGACATGCTATGGGCCCACATGTTGGTGATGCTCAATTGGGCTGTCCGTTTGGTAATGTGGCATCTAAGTCACGTGGACTTAGTGGGTCAGTTCGGTCTAGACCAACTGATAGCCAATACGTGCCTGGGCCTTCTGCTAATTGTGTTGGTGTTGACAGATCTTGGCAGACTGTTCCTGAGGCTCCGTGTCGAACGAAACCCCGTGCTCGTGTTTTCAGTGTTGACTCATCTCCGTATGATTCGTCTCAGTTTGTCGGGCTTCCCCCCAAGCTTCCTGAGTTGCACGCGTCTGATTATTCTGATGCTACGGCGTATGACTCTAGTTTTCAGTCTAATGATTCCTTTGTTCCGATAGGAAGCACGTCCTGGTGCCCAGATTCGGGGGCTACTCATCACGTGCCGAAATGCTTGATTTACACGGCTCCACTCCGTATCTGAGTAATTCTTCTCTTTAATGGGTAATGGGGTCTCTACTAAAATTTCGTCCATTGGAAGTACAACTATTCCTACGGAGAAGAAATTACTGCATCTATCGAATGTGTTATGTGTGCCAAGTATTCGGAAAAATTTATTATCTGTCTCTAAGTTTGCTACGGATAACAATGTGTTTTTTGAATTTCACCCATCATATTGTGTGATTAAGGACATTCAGACACAGGAAATCTTAATGCGGGGCCAAGTTCGTGATGGGCTATACCAGTTCTCAGCGGGTTCGAGTGCTTTGCCCCCGTCTGTTCATAGTACATTTGTTCAAGGTTCTTCTTTAACTGATGATGTTTTTACTCTGTGGCATAAAAGACTAGGACATCCTGCTTCTAATATTGTAAAGGCTGTTCTAGACAAATGTCAGATTACTATAAATAAAAGTCATCTTGATAATGTTTGTGTAGCATGTCAACAAGGAAAATCTCATAAATTGCCGTTTTCTCGTTCTAATACTGAGTATGTTGATCTTTTTGAATTGGTTGTTTCTGATTTGTGGGGCCTAGCTGCTGTTCCGTGTGAAGGAAATTTGTATTATGTTTCTTTCATTGACATGACTAGTCGGTTTACCTGGGTTTATCTCATAAGTCGTAAATCTCAAGCAGTGGAGTGTTTTGGTCTGTTTCAAAAGATGGTCCTCACTCAATTCGGGAAGTGCATTAAGAAGTTTCAAAGTGATTGGGGCGGTGAGTTTTGTGCCTTTTCATCTATTCTTGCTAGTCAGGGGATTCTTCATCGTGTTTCGTGTCCTTACACTTCTGAGCAAAATGGTGTCGCTGAACGTAAACACAGACATATTGTGGAAACTGGTCTTACTCTTCTGGCTCAGGCTCATTTACCAATGCAGTACTGGGGTTACGCATTTTGTAGTGCAGTACATCTTATTAATCGATTGCCCACTCATGTGTTAAAAGGACGCTTTTCGTACCAGAGTTTGTTTGGTCGCGAACCGACTTATGATCATCTTAGAGTGTTTGGTTGCTGTTGTTTTCCATACTTACGTCCGTTTGTTAACCACAAGCTTGAGTTTCGTTCCCAACCATCTACGTTTCTGGGGTATAGTGCGCATCATAAGGGTTATTTTTGTTTAACGCCAGATGGAAAGATAATTATCTCCAGGCATGTTGTATTTGACGAACGTCGATTTTTGTTTCCACCCGCGTCTTCTACCGATGTTCAACCGTCTCTGAGTACTACTTCAAGTGTCCCTATTGTGCGGTCTTTTGTCGCTAAGGATACTCGTGTGTGTCCTCCGCCTGACACTGAGGTTTCGCTTGACGGTCCTAATGGTGAGTTTGATCCGCATGATTCTTCTGCTATGAGGAGTGATTCTCAACAGTCTATTGGGGATTTTTTTATTAATTCAGAGACTGTTGATCGAGAGACGGATGTTAATCCTACTGCTAGTTCTCCTGAACATGTTCCTGTTTCTGCTGTTCCTACTATTTCCATCACCAATACTCATTCTATGGTAACTCGGTCTAAGGCTGGTGTTTTTAAACCCAAGGTTGTGAATGTAAACAATGTTGAGGTTGAACCTGGTTCTGTTGAGGAAGCTCTTGTTCATCCAGACTAGCGTCTTCATTGCTTCAAAAATTTGAATTTGATGCGTTGATAGCTAATTCTACATGGGAGCTTTGTCCTCTTCCTCCTGGTAGGAAGGCGATTGGTTGCAAGTGGTTGTTTAAGATAAAGAAGAATCCTAATGGGACGATTAGTCGTCGAAAGGCTCGGTTGGTGGCCAAGGGCTGTTCACAAGTGCCTGGTTGTGATTTTAAAGAGACGTTCAGTCCGGTTGTCAAACCTGCTACCATTCGAGTCATCCTATCTATTGCTGTGACCCAGGGTTGGCCCCTCCGGCAAGTTGATGTCAATAATGCCTTTTTGAATGGTGATCTGACTGATGATGTGTACATGCAGCAACCTCCGGGGTTTGAGCAACATGGTTCTAATGGTGAAAAATTGGTGTGTCATCTGACTAAAGCTTTATATGGTCTATGACAAGCTCCTCGTGCCTGGTTTGACAAGTTAAAAGAGTTTCTTGTTTCTACTGGTTTTACGCTATCGAAATCAGATGCTTCGTTGTTTGTTCACTCTTCTTCTAACTACACTCTGTATGTTCTTGTATACGTGGATGATATAGTTATCACTGGCAGTTCACCTGAAGAAATAAATTGTTTTGTTCAGCAGCTACACAACAAGTTTGCTCTAAAGGATATGGGTGAACTCTACTATTTTCTGGGAATTGAAGTTAGTCGCTGTTCCTCTGGCAGTATTCATTTATGTCAGAAAAAGTACATTCGGGATCTTCTTGAACGGAGTTCTCTGTCTAATGCCAAAAGTGTTCACACCCCGATGGTCAGCTCTTCCATGCTATCTAAGGATGAGGGTGAACATCTTGTTGATCCAACTGAATATCGTAGTATTGCTGGTGCTCTTCAGTATATTGTTTTAACTCGACCTGATATTGCTTATGCTGTTAATCGGGTATGTCAGTTTATGCATGCTCCCACTAATCTCCACATGGTTGCATTGAAACGTATTCTTCGGTATTTACGTGGTACTCTTTCTCATGGTTTGGTTTTTCACCGATCTGAGCGTTTGTCTTTGGTTGGTTATGCTGATGCGAATTGGGGTCTTGATTTTGATGACCGTCGATCTACTACGGGATACTGTGTGTACCTTGGTCACACACCTATATCTTGGTGCTCTAAAAAATAACAAGTTGTCTCTCGTTCTACGGCAGAGGCTGAGTATCGTAGTCTAGCAGCCACTACTAGTAATGTTACTTGGCTGGTTTCTCTGTTAACTGAATTAAAACTACGATCAGCTGATACTCCGACAGTATGGTGTGATAATTCGAGTGCAGTAGCAGTTGCAGCTAACCCGGTTCTGCACTCCAAGTTTAAACATGTAGAACTTGATCTATTTTTTGTCAGGGAAAAGGTGGCAAGTGGAGAGTTGATTGTTGGCGAAGTTCCTGGCTGTGATCAAGTGGCCGATATTCTCACTAAACCATTGACTGCGTCGTTGTTTATCCGTTTTGCGTCATCCGCCGGGTCGTCCCTCTTGAAGAAATTTGGGTGAATGTTATAGTATCTAAATAATAATGCATGTGATTAATGTATAGTTAACTGAGTTGTTAGGCAGTTACAAAGTTGGTATATTGTTGATAGCAGTTAAGGCTTAAGGCTCGTTTATATATAGGTTTGAGTTGAGCTGATCAAAAGAAAATAGATGAACATCTTGTGAGTATTCTCTTTTTGCTTAAAAGAATCTTTTCTCAAGAATAACACGGGTTTATTTGCTAAGACTTAAAACTGATGAAACGGTATGTTTAAAACAATCCATTATAATGGTTCAAAATCAGTTTTTTGTTAATATCAAGATCAATAGAAGTGATAATGTTCATGAATTTTTCCATAATGAAGGTAATTCCTACTTTGAATCTCTTGGTATAATTCATCAAAGCAGTTGTGTTTATACCCGATAGCAAAATGGGGTAGCAGAAAGAAAACATTTGTTGGATGTTGCAAGAGCCATAAAATTTCATTCTAATATGCCTATTAAGTTTTTGGGTGGGTGCATTCTTACAACTTGCTATATTATCAATAGACTGCCTACAGTTGTAGTAAGTTGAAAATTTCCTTATGAATTATTTTATAAAAAAGCCTTCATCTTTATATCACTTGAAAGATTTTGGTTGTTTGCTATGCTACTAAACCTATTTATAGTGATATTTTCTTAGAAAGCAATTCCTTCTTTATATGTACATGGGCGAGGTTTGCAGATACTGAAAATTTGTGCGGTATTTTTCTAGCTTCTCTTTCGATTCTCTCGTCAATCATTCATCATTTTAGTAGAGGCTTTTCTCGGATTGCTTTTGCAACAGTGTTAGGCTTGGACCATTTGTTTTCCATCAGCATCGCCCGGTGCTTTTAGGTAGCACCACTTCCTCCATGGCCTCTTTGGGTTCGCAACACAACGGAGATCGAAACCGTTGCACCAAATCTAATCTAGTGGCTAAAGGTGAAGTAAAGGCCGCAATTTCTCCCCTCCCGTCATCGACTCTCCCTCAATACAAGGTGGTTGAAGGTGCTTTTTTCGGGTTGTTGCTGCATGGCCTCTGAGGCGTTACATGCCAGAGATTGGTACTCTTGCCTCATTCTTTGACTATTTGACCTCCTCTGGCAATGACAATCTCCACTGGCAATAGTGGCTCTGATATGTTGTGTACTATGGTGCTAGGGTTTTTCTTTTCTTTTCTTGGGGAGCTAAGGTTTTTTGAGAGTGGGTTTTCGCCATTTCGGACTTTCAATTGGGATAATTCCCAAAGTAAAATTTAGTTTTTATTTTTTATTAATTTGGTTCTTTATCTTCTTTTTAATTAAAATTGACTTTCATTTTTCAAAAAACTTAAATTATATTTTAACAGAAATAATGACTAATATTGTCTTGACAACCCACATATACTTCATGTTGACATAATATTATTTGTCATATGATACATCAACAAATAATTTAAAATTTAAAAATTTTATAAAAATTAACATGAAGCACATGTAAATTAGCATGCAACCATGTTTTAAATTTAATGTTTTAATCAATATTCCCATTAAAAAACAAAAAATTAACTTTTTTCAAAGAATGACAATAAATTGGACTGTTTTCGAAGAAGTTATTGACAAAAAAATTGTAAACATTGAAAATTAAATTTGAGATTCTACCCTTTTATGTTTTTACCTTTATCTCTCATTTGATGAAAGCGAGATGTTTAACACCCCCTTCTTCCAAAGAAAAATAAAAACTCCGGTAACATAGAGCCACACTATCAATGAAACGAGCTGCAATAATATATTATGGAGTCTTCATCACAAAGGTGTGTTTCAAAATTAACGCATAATCCACACATTTGAAAGTTTAAACATGAATTCCTATCACTTAACATATACAACAAAAATAGATTCTGGTAAAGAATTACAAATCCATATGTTCAGTAACTACATAAATAAGCAAGCATCCATTCCATCAACAGAAGGGTTTTTCAAATGTATTATTATATGCCACTGACAGGCAAAAGCATATAGATATAAACAATCACAAACCTGGAAATGCATATGCAACAGTGGCAACTTAGCCGTAGCATCGGATTGGATCGTTGCAACCTTTCTCTGCAGATTGTTTGAAACCAAATCGACCTCCTTTCTCAAGGTACTGCTGGTGATATTTCTCTGCTCTATAGAACTTCTTGGCGGGTAGAAGCTCTGTAACAATCTTTCGGTTCAACAGTTTCTGTTGTTTTTCCATGGACTCCCGCGCTGCATTCTCCTGCTCTGGTGTGTAATAGTATATACCGGATCTGTATTGTGTCCCAACATCATTCCCCTGTCAATGGATTCGAACTTATTAGAACAGAAGGCCTATGGTGCGCACCGCAGACAGTTATACCAACATGAATAAAAGATTACCCTGCATAAGATCCATTACTCTGAGAAAACTAACATGATTTTATGACGATAAACTATAACATCTGCTATTCCATAGTCATTTGTAAGTCGGAGATAATGAACATAACTCACTTAGAAAGCAGAATCTAAAATTCACAACTTTCAATTACATAAATGGCTTGATTTTACGGAAAAGGAAAGAACTTTTTGCAGGGTGAGATATCCAGTTACCTAATATTCAAACTTCATCTAAACAAAGGTCCTAATTGTTGACATTTCCAAAGGTTCACAAGTTTTATATGCAAATTTTGGAGAAGATGCGACAAGAACATCAGCTTTAAGCTTTATGTAACGAAAGGAAAACACATCTACTATCATCTACGAATGAATTCAATCAAATTAACCAATAACACCCTCAAAATATACCAATTAACAATAGATGACAGCCCCAAAAACAAAAAAAAACAAAAAAGTATCAATATAATAAGATAATTCAAAATTGCAACAGTCAAGCTCAATAAGGGGAAATTGACAAAACTCACAAGCTGAAAGTATATAGAAGTTCAATCTCAAAAAATCCAAAATTTCTCACATCATTAAAAAGAAACCCACCTGGCGATTGAGGGTGGTAGGATCATGGCGAGCCCAAAAGACATCAAGCAAAGTGTCAAAGCTGCACTCTTTAGGGTCATACTGAACCCTCACAACTTCATTATGGTTCGTAGTCCCAGAACAGACGTCTTCGTAACTCGGATTATCCCTGAACCCTTGGGTATACCCGACCTCCGTCTTGGTGACACCCGGAACTCTCTGGAACGCCAATTCAACGCCCCAAAAACACCCCGCACCAAACTGAGCAAACTGCTGAGCGGGAGCAGGGAAGTCATCGTCCGGACCTTGAGAGACAGCGGAGTTTTGCATTGATGGGGTTGGCTTGTTGTTGGCTCCGAAACCGAAGCTTTTGAGGATGTTCATGGGGGACCGGTGCAGTGAAAGGGATCGTTTGGTTTGAGGGAAAGGGAGAGAAAAAGGAGAGAAAAAAAGGGTGAGTTTGCGGGAGGGAGAAAATAATAAAGGTTTGGAGATGGTGGAAGTAGAGGTGGTGGCAACAAGCGTAAGGCTTCGAAGCATTGTTTGTAGGTGTTTAAGAAATTGGGTCAGGAACCTTTGGGTATTGGACCTTGGAGAAACACCAATGGTGATAATATTTTCACAATTTTTGTTCGGATTTTTTCCTATTTTTTATTTTCTGGAAAACAAAATATTTTATTGAGATTTTTATTATTATATTGTGGATTATTATGTGGTTTCTGTTACCCCTATTTTGTCAAGATACTGTTTTAGTTGTTGGTCTTTTTAGTAACAAAATTCATTATTCATCGGTTTTTAGAGTGCGTAGTTTTTTAAAATGATTAAATTATGTATTTATATGGTGTCAATACTTATTTTATTTTAAGTTGATCCTTATGCATGTCAACATATATTCTATTTTAAGGTTAACATGTATCTTTTAGTTGTGGGTTTACTTATATGATGATGTGATCTTAAATCGTGCATGGTGGTGCGGCTCACATCATGCAATTTCATAAAAAGATGTGAACCACGTGAGCCGACAGATCAAAACTCAATCGAGTAATCAGATAACGAGTTGATAATAGTGAAAATCATAATAATTATTCTTTCAAAAACTGGGTGCAAATAGATTAGATATTTTTAAAACAATATGAAATATTTAATAAATATAAAATAATGTAATACATAAATTAGAAATGTTTAATAATTTATAACGTATAAATAATTTCACATCTAATGGGAAATTTCCCAGCTCACAAGATTTGCTTTTCTCCCCAACGCATGGAGAGAGCTTAGCACAAGCTTTAAAAAGAAACATAGTATCAAATTTATTGACATTAGTTCATTTATTTATTTATTTATTTTTAAAAATTAACATAAAAATAACTTTTTATAAACGGTGAAAAAAAATAAACAATGATTAGGGATCAAAGTTTGACTTGGGAAAATATTCAGTGAGGATACCATTGATTGGCATGCTAATAAAGATGCAAACTTTGCGGTAATGTAGTTAAAACAATATTACGCTGCTCTTCACTTCCTTCTCTGTGTCCCCATCCCTCGGACTGGCCCGACCCAAACAACAGGCATGAATCCTGAATAGTAAGCTCCCCTCATCACTTATTTGTTTTCATATTTATGGATTTTTGAAAATTTTAATAATTTATGTGTGCAGTGACTACTTGTTCAAACTTTTGCTTATCGGAGACTCTGGAGTTGGTAAATCATGTCTTCTCCTAAGATTTGCTGTAAGAATCCAGTGTTACAATTCAAGGTCACAAAATAAATGAGTCTTTTTCAATGCTCCATACTGAAATGATGTCTTAATTTCATAACTCAAATGCAGGATGATTCGCATCTGGACAGTTACATAAGCACAATTGGCGTCGACTTTGTGAGCATCTCTCATCTATCTCTACTCCTACTCTAGTGTTCTTAATTTTAATTTTTACGGAACTCAAATATATATACAGAAAATACGCACTGTGGAGCACGATGGGAAGATTATAAAACTTCAAATTGTAACAATCTTTTCCCTTATTTGTTTGATTAAACATGCTCGTAGATAGCATATAGTTGTTTATATGTTACTTTTAAAAGTTTTGTCTGTAACCCGAATTAAATTGTAAAATCTGGGGAGTTAAATGCACTTCTACTATTGTATTAATATACAAAATTTACAATTTTTGAAGGATAAAACTATAATCTTACCATTTTTGGGGCCAAAGTCTCTGTAAAATATTGGTTGCATACCTGTAAGCCCTCAAACATAATGCAAATGTGCAATTATGGCTTTGTTCTTTAAATTATAGCTACTGAAGCACATATATGTGTGCTTCATTTTCCCCCATGAAACATGCAGTGGGATACTGCAGGGCAAGAACGGTTCCGGACAATCACTAGCAGCTATTATCGTGGGGCTCATGGCATTATAGTAACTTCTCTCTCCACATCTCTAGGTTCCAGATCATTTATGAAGAAGTTTTGGGTACGTTTGTAACAGTAATCTTTCATATGTGGCAGATAGTTTATGATGTAACTGACCAAGAGAGTTTCAACAATGTTAATCAATGGTTGAATGAAATCAGTCGTTATGGTAGTGAGAATGTGAACAAGCTTCTCGTTGGAAACAAGTCTGACCTTACTGCTAAAAAGGTCGTTTCACCCGAAGCAGCCCAGGTGAAAACAAATAGGGGTTCAACGTCCATCTGCTGCTTATTTTCATCAAACTATAGAAAAACTAAAACAACCATCGCATTAATGATTTTCTGTTTCATAGGCGTTTGCAGATGAACTTGGCATTCCGTTTATGGAGACTAGCGCGAAAAATGCTACTAATGTCCAGCAGGCTTTTATGGCAATGGCAGCTGATATTAAGAACAGGTACTGTCTTTAACAATCAACCGAGCTGCTTTCATTAACATTTTAACTACTTTCATCTCATGCCATCATGTGCAGGATGGCAAGGCAGCCAGCGTCCAGTATGGCAAGGCCGTCGATGGTGCAGATGAAAGGAAAACCAGTTAACCAGAAGAGTGGCGGATGCTGCTCTTCTTAGTTAAATTCTGCTCTCAACAGATGAAAAATATGCTACCACGTAGAATTATAATACTTCTTTCGCCTTTTTTTTTTTTTTTTTACTCTCTAGTTTGCTATTCAGCAATGATAATTTTATCATTTTTTTGGCCATATTTCCTCACTTTTGATGGATAGCCATAAAAGCACTTTTTTTCAAATCATATATATTCCTCTGTGTGTCTGAAAAACTGTTCAAAACTGGACACTGGACACTGAAACTTAGTTCTAATTAATGAAAATTGTGTGTATTTCGAATCACTCTAATGAATGGTAGAGTTGTGCTCTTTGATGATTGAGGGGGAGCAACCTTGAGCTCTAAAAGATCATCTGTTGATGAAGAAGCACCAGGGTCTGCTGTAAACATGTTGTCCTGAACCGACCTGGGAGAAGGGTGATCACACGGTACACAGACATCTACATTTGCAACGGCTTTACTGAAGTAGTCATGGCAATATCCGGCATTATTCTTTGCATTCAGGAATGGCAGAGACTGCCTCATATTCGGAGTTACTTCTGCCTGTTAAAAACATTAATTCATGAAGTTATCTATGTAGGATAATCTGAGAGGGAAATTGCAGATAGGTACTTACCATGTGTTGAATCGTTTGATTATAAGTTGGGGAACTAGACAATGCAATCATCGACATAAGTGAACGATCATCGGAGCAAAGATGTGGGAGTCGATTCACAATCTGAGATGAATCTCTAGTACTGGGTTCTTTTGAGGGGGAACCCCAAGGACATTCATTCTGTGAAATTTAAACCATGTAACTCTAGTCATCAACATGAACAAATTAAACTGTACATACAAACATGTTGTAAGAATGGGATTAAGAGGTAATACCGATTCGGATTTGGATTCTTGAAAAGACATGTCAAATAAGCTTGGTCTGCGTTTTTTCCTATTATTCCCTGCAGCTTGCAGCCTGAGAAAATACTTTTGTGCATGGCTTGCAACTTGAACTGGGGTCCTACTTATTACATAATTCTTTGAAATTCCTCTCCAATCACCTTTCCCCAGTTTTCTCAACCCTTCCAAGAACATTCTATG
Source organism: Gossypium anomalum (assembly GCA_025698475.1). Classification (NCBI taxonomy): domain Eukaryota; kingdom Viridiplantae; phylum Streptophyta; class Magnoliopsida; order Malvales; family Malvaceae; genus Gossypium; species Gossypium anomalum. The sequence goes on along the minus strand of CM046967.1, from coordinate 7,704,815 downwards.
CTCCTCTTCCGTCCATGGCTTCGCTGTTCCAGAAAAACAAAACATTCCCAGTGTTTTACAGTACAGTTTACAAGTTATATACCAGAAAAAAGGAATAAATTGAAAATTTTGTCATAATCAAATACATGTTCATTTATGTTCCAAATATATGAAAGAAGATAGAAAAAGCAAGTGATGATTCCCATTCCAAATACAAAACTCATTGAGTACCTCTTTTGATGTCATGGGCTGCTGCATTGTGGTTCTCAGAATGAATGTGTCCTTCAGAAAAATACCCATCATCCACACCGCCATCATTGTTATGGTTTTCAGCATGGAAGGGCAGATTTCCCATACTAAAACTTCTCTGCATCAAACATTCTTGATTTTGAGCCATGGCAGCTATATTCACCCCAAAAAGCTTTACATAACCCCCCTTCCCATTACTACAAGTTCTGGAATTATGGCCATTATGTCCGCAATGAGAACACTTTCTCCCTGTTCCCTTGGCCATCATCTCTGAATTTCTGGTTGATTCAAAAAGTGAAAAAAGAAAGCAAGGATTTATAGCCGATTTTCTCGTCAAAGTGTGGAGAATGGAAAGATTTGATACGCAGATGTTATGTAATTTCATTTGAGAACATTATATATAAAGATTTTGATTAATTAATGCTGGGAAACCTTGGTCTGCAAGTATTACGATCTATATTAAATTATCTCTTATCAACTAATAAATATAACCTAAATATATTTAAACATTTATCCAATTTGCTGTTTATTATTATGTAAGAGCAGATAATCCTCTAATTGAGAAGGTTTTACAGATAATTGAACTTTCATATTTCTTTTTTCTTTTTCTTTTTTTTTAATATTTTATCCAAAGAGTGTTGCAAGTTGAATAACAATCTTTGATACCAATATGTTTAGATAATTATATTTTCAGACTATATTTATCTGACATAAGATAAAATTTTGATATATTTCGACTCTTTTTATGCTTGAATTGGAAACTTAAACTTCTAGATAAATTAGTTGATGAATTTGTCGAATCTAAAATTCTTCGTTTCTTTTTAACAACAATTGTATCACTGTATAACAAAATTATTAAGATATGATGCAATTAAAATACGTGCAAATTATGAAATATAAAATATCAACACTAAAAGCATAGTTATTTTGATTTAAATACAATAATAAAAGTGCGATAGGAATATAATTCATGTTGTTAATAAGGTCTCCGCTTTATTCCATTTTTTTTCAAACAAATTACATTTTTAATAATATTTTTATCTTTTTACATTTTATATATAACCATTAAAAAGTTACAAACTATGAGATTTGTATCTATACCATCAACATCAATCAACGTATCATTTCATTCTTTTTAATATTATTACATTAAACTTTTCACCTATACATATTGCATCTTTCACTTTATACATATACCTCCACTTTATTAATTTTAAATCATACGTTTTTAAACGCATACCTATAATATATATATGTGATAATTTTTTTAGCAAATACATACTAGAATTATTCATGATTAAGCTATGAAATCATGGAGGGACCAATAAAATAGGAAGAATACAAAATGCAGAAATTGGTTTAGGCACCATCACAGATGGAATATCATATATAGACACCGAGATAATTGATGTATTTGCCCGATTTGGAATGTCATACTTAATATCTAGCATATCTTCAATCTTTATTAACAACTCCATAGTAACATTTTCAATTTTCGATTCCCAAGCATCATCATCTCGTCAGCTTTTTTATCGTTGAAATCCACCACTATGTATTTGCACCCCTTCTATTAGATTTCAGAATATGCACTTAATACTTTTAACCTGGATTTTCCTCAATATCCTCCTTTTTTGTATCCAATAAAGCATCACTTTAATATACACGTTAAACTCCATTATTAATGGAATATACATCTTAAAGCTGCCAAATAGTACATTTCGAATTTTATAAATAAAAAAAAACTTAATAATTCTTAACAGCAAAGAATCCAAACAAGTTATTTGTATTGGAGTTTAGTAGGAAATATTCTTTGATTAAGAGGAGTTAAGTTATCATTTATGGTATAAGATTTTGGGCTAGTTCAAAAAAAAGGTCTACTACCCTAGCTACTGTTCACCCTCTTTGACATGATTTTAGGGTTTTTTTTTTTTTTTTTTTGTGTTCTTTAGTCCAGTGTTTGTTTTGGCGGCGGTTGCTTAGCAAGATTTTCTCTATTCCCTTTGAGAATTGATTTTTACGTTTGAAATTTCTGATTTGCATTCATGGAAACTAAATTTGTTGGATTAATGCTTAATGAATAAGAAGAAGCGGTTTTACAAGTACAGATTGAGTCGAACACGGAAAAGGATGCAGGGTTTTTTGACTGGTGTGGTGTTTCCTAACAACTAGCGTTATTTCACTTCCCAGTAATGAGAAGCACTATGGCAAATTTGTGGCATTCTATTAGAGGTGTCCAAATCCGGGATCTGGGGGAAAAAAGGTTTTTGTTTCAGTTTTTTCATGTCATGGATATGGAGAGGGTTTTGAAGGGATCACCATGGACTTTTAACAATCACTTGTTTTTACTACACATGCTGTAATAGGAGGAAGACCCCTTAAAAGTCCCTTTACTCTTGACATCTTTTTGGGTACAGATTCATGATGTTCCCACATGTTTTTTCTCTGAGATTTTGGCAAAGCAATTAGGCAATTTCATAGGTAAGTTCTTGAAGTATGATGGTACAGATGTAGGGAAAGGAAATCGAAATTTTCTACGAATAAGAGTTCAACTTGATGTACGTCACCCTTTAAAGACGAAAAAACATGTTATGTTTTTCGGAAATTACTCATGTGTCAAGTTTAAATATGAAAGACTAACACTTTTCTGTTTCTATTGTGGTCGATTTGGTCGTAGTGACTCCTTTTGTGAGGCAAAAATGGCGTTTGGTGTAGATTGATGTAATGGGTTGGGATCTGTCATTGCGAGCGTAATTTAGAAGAGCTTTAGCTTTGAGCAGTGTCTGGTTACGTGAGGGTGGGGAGGGAGAAAAGGGTGGGATTTTTTATGACAGTCAGGCTCCAAGAAGCAGGTTGTGAGATATGGAAGATAAATTGGGATACGATAATGGCATTGACCCTGTATTAGGAATCAATTTGGAAGGGAATTCGATTTCTTCCTTACAATGGAGAGGAAACTCATCGACAGGACAGGTTCAATCTGTAATAGATCACGATTTGGAAGAAGGTGCGTTAATAGAAGAAGAGGGGAAAAAGAGACCTAGGGGGTGATTGAGGATTCGATAGCTAGGGAAGAGATCAATATTTTGGCGATAAAGAATAGGAGAATGTTGGAAAGTAATATTTTATCATTGGCAGCTACCAAAAGGCAAACCGACCGGGCGCAATGAAATTATTAAGTTGGAATGTCCTTGGTTTGGGGACTCCACGAACAATGTGACGACTTTGGCATTCGCTGAAGATATATAATCCCCATGAAAACCCAATTTAAAAACCCTAGCTGATGGAAGAACAAGAAGTAGAAAGAAGAAATGGAGATACCCACTGTTGATTTGAGTTTTCTCTTTCATTTTATCTGTTGATTTTCCTGGCATCCAAACAATAAAGAGTTTAGTCGCCACCACCACTCCTTTCTCACTTAATCCCGGCATTTCCCTCTATTTCCGCTCTCAACCCATCCCCAAATCATCCCCGCCGTCCATTTTCATGCCATCTTCTTCATTTCCCGCCCTCTAATCCCCCTCTCAATTCTCTCTTGTTTTCCCCTCTTTCCAAACGAAAAAACATTTTATTTTTCCTTACCCGTGCCACTTCTCAAAACGACAACGACCCACCACCTCAAACGACACCTTTTCCTCCTCCGTCACCGCAAGGAGCTAAACTCCTCCCTGTCCTTATCTCAATTTTAATAGGCAATAGCAATAAGGGATGAAAAATAAAAACAGTAAGAGAGCAAGAACTTGAGACAACCCTTTGGTGCTTCAATAGAAACAAAAGCAGAAGATGAAAGATGATCGTTACTGCCATGGATGATGTTTTCAACAGCTTCAAAAACTCTTCTAAAATCCTTTTCGAAAACATTAGTGGGTGACTAATTTGTCACTTTTTGATAACGTTAGTGACTAGTTTATTATTTTATCAAAGTTGAATGAATATTGGTATAGTTTACCCTTAATTTTTCTACATATTTATAATTTAATGTAAATTATTTTTTAAGTTAATATATATTTGTTCAGGGTAGACGGATTTATACTTAAAAGTGTAACACGAATCTTGTATTGATTTATATTCAAACACCGTTTATATAATAATTATTGATTGTGTGATAATATTTTAATCCTTAAAGTAGAAGGATGAAACTCACATTTTTTAAATTATTTAATATGCTAAAATTTAATTTGTATAATCAAATGATCATGATTGACATTTATATATATTTTTTAATTCTTTACAGAAATGCAAAACTTTCACTAATTCTTTGTTTACTTCTCTTCTTTTTCCTTTTCTTTTTTTATATTTGTTAAATTTTATCACATATGGATTTTATTTATTTTTTTAGGTTTAAAGATATTTCGATTACCAATCTATTATTACAGTGTTTGATTTTTATCATTGTTGTTTAAATGTGTATTATTTATATTAGATTACGGTGCATTCACAATGTGGATGAAAAATTGTATTTATAAAAGTTTATATAAAATAAATGATGCTTTAGTTGAAATAATTAAGTTGAAACTTTAAAATTAAGTGATGGCTTAAGTTTAAATCTCATTATAATAATATTTTATATAAAAATATAAAATATCAAAAGTTGTCTTGTATTAATATTTATTATTTTGCAAAATAAGTAGTTTTAATCATTGTTTAGATCAAAACTTTCATATATATAAATATATATTATATTTGAAAACGAAAATAAAAAAATAATTAAAGTAATCAAGGAAAAATATAAGAGAATGAAGAGAAGATTTTTTTTCTTTTTTTTTTTGCTTTTTTTGCTTTTTTGGAAATGAATAGGAGGATAATACATTTCAGTGCACTCGAACTCACGTACTTTTACATTGGCAACAATGTCAATATCAATCGAGATAAGACTCAATCAACAAAATTCATTATACTTTTAAAGCGAGATTCAAGTTCAAACCTTGAAAATGATATTATTGAGAGAAGTAACTACGAAACTCGAAATAATTACTCTATGAATTATAAAACAAACATGAAAAAAAGAATCTCATTTTATGAAAATTTTAATTGAGTTTAACTTTTTCTTAATTATTTTTATTTTTTAATTATAATGATGACTATGTTAATGGAATCAATGTTATTAGAAAGGATGAGGTAATTTACAGAAAAAATGAAGAAATGCTTATTTGTGAATTTAATTTTTCAAGTACTTAATTGAAAAAAAAATGTAATACATTATAATGAGCCAAATCAAATTTTCAATCCAATAATTAAGATTGCTAAATAATTAATTTTAAGGAAATTACAAAATTTTAAGTCTTAATGAAAAATTTGACCACTAATATTTACAGATTTTATTAAAATGACCTAATTGTATTTTTGAACCTTTTTTTTTGTAATCAACATTTATCCTTTTTTCGAATTGTTTTTTTTTAACAGATTTGATGAAATTACAGTTTAAAAAGTTAACTGGATGAAGTGGAATTTCATATGTGAAATATTTTTCATTAGATGTAATTTATTACTTAAGTAACCTAATAAGATAATAACTTTTAATTTAAATCAAACTGAAAATACTGTGGTGTGCATTCATTTTGAAACTTTTTTTTAGATAATTACATTTATTTTTTAAATTAAGAGTTCATGAATTATTTATTTTATTCTTTTCTACAAGTAATTATTTTATTGGGTTATCTAAGTAATAAATTACATCTCATTAAAAATATTATACATTATCCCGTTAACTTTTTTAACAGTACTTTCATCAAATCTGTTAAAAAAATAAAGATTGATGACAAAAAAAATTTAAAAATACAATTAAAATTATTTTGACAAAACATATAAATAACGTATCAAATATTAAATCATTAGATAAACTGATTCCCATAAAATATTTAGAGTAAATTGTTTGTTAGTCTGATTTTCTGCTTTTTGATTAAAAAAACGTGGAAGCGACCAAGATTTATTGTGAGAGAAGAAAAAAGGGGTAAAAATGAGGTCAGGGTTGTTTGGATACTCTTGGCATTTTGTTACTGAAAACCATAAATAAAAAAAATAAAAAGAAACGGTCGCGGGAATTGAGGTAACTCTGTCTTGTCTTTCTCTCCAATTCCTTGTCTCTTCACCGACAATCACAATTTCACCTTACGCCATCATACTTCAGTTTCATTTCATTTATCTTCCACCATTACGTCGATGCCCCCCCAATTTCTCTTTTATTTAATTCTAAATAATTTTATTTTATATTGGGATAAAACTGAAGTTACAGCAAAGTAACTTTGTCAATTTTGGTCAAATTTTACTATTAGTCCCTGTACTATACAGAAGTTATAGACTTTGTCTCTAATTCTAATTTGATTACTTTTAGTCCTTGTACTTTTTCAAATTTTGTCCTAATCCAAACAGTAACAATTAAATTTGTTAGGTCAAATTTTGCTATTGATCCCATAAGTTATAGATTTAGTCTTCTCCAATTTAGCCCTTAAATCTATTAACTAAAATGGCTTGACTTTTCTATAAGTATTATGTAAAAATAACAAGTTGGCATGGTGTTACACATATAATAATATATTTGCCGTATAAAACTTTGGAGATCATAGAATTTAACTTGATAAACTTAATAATTACAGAAATTTCAAATTTTAAAAAATGTAAAAACTAAAATAGATAAATATAAAAATATAAAATATAAGTGCTCATTAACTAATAACGGAATTTGCCCATGTAAAACATACCATTATGAAAAATAAAACTCAATCACTTAATTGTATTCTATGAAATAATTCTGGCTAAATTTAATTTGTATAAAATTTTCTAAAGTATGTATACCAAAAATTCTCATACTCATATGTATGTAAAAACATAGAGGTAAATTTAAAAATAACATATAGTAAATAACGAAACGTATGGTTTGAAACTGATTAGTAATAATATATGAAATATGTATGATATTAAAATGAAAAGTAAATTAAATTGTAGATAAAATGAAATTAAAACATGTAAATGAATCATATTAAGAATATACTAAATGCGTTACAATTGTTTATCTTGAGTTAGTATTGAGTTGACTTGTGACACCAACTCAATTAATGTATACGATTGATGGACGTAATAAAATATGCATAATACAATAAATCTTTGCTTAAGTGGTAATGTTAGTGTTTTATTCACATGAAAATATGAGTTTAAATTTAATCACATAATTTTTTTATTAGCTATTTTTCAAAAAAATAAAAAGATTAAAGAACCCTTAAATGATATAATTTATTTTAATTATAGAAAAACATTTTGATAATCGAGTTGATGCTTAGTGACTCGTAACACCAACTCGATCAGAAAACAAATAAACAAAAAGCAATGTAGCTAGGTTTATTATATACACAAAATCATTAAGATTTTGCCTACAATTATGATCTATTAATTGAGATTTATTTACAGTTCACAATTCCATCATTTTACGGCAAGTTTCAGCTATTGTTCACGAGGTTTATTGGATGATACAACATTAAGTGCCATGATCTAACTATAATATAATTAGATTTTCTTTTTATTAGTAGATTTATTGTTTAAGTGGTTTAATTAAGAAGGGGGATAACGTAACTAAAATGCCAAAATATACATCTGGATGTTTTTCTTTTTTATTGAAGATATTGAAAGTAAGGCATCACTGTAAAATTTATTTAAATGAAATTATTAATTTTTATTTGAAATTTAAAAATAAAAATTGCACTAAACTCTTACATTAATCACCACGTATCAAAAAGTTTATATTTTAAAACATTTCCACCGACTATCGAACGTATCAAAATATATTTCCTTTCAAATAGCTTTTAATCACCACGTATCAAAAAGTTTATATTTTAAAACGTTTCCACCGACTATCGAACATATCGAAATATGTTTCCTTTCAAATAGCTTTTAATCTGCGATCTATTTGCTCTCATATTAATCTTTTGAATTCAATGGATTCTGGTTTAGTGAGATCAGTTGATACTTCAAATGCTCGTCGAATGATTTACTATTGCTACACAAAACTGATGCTGAAAATTAAGCTATTCAAGTTGCTCGAACGTCTGATATTTTTTGATGAGTATGAAGCTTATCGTAGAAATCAATGTCGAAGATGCTTAGGGTTTCACATAGAAACGGTTGTTGACAAGTATGATTATGGAAGCAAATTGATAAGCAGCAACAAAGGTACGATGATTCATTTACTTAATTCACGTTCAATTTTGGACATGTTTTTACATCTTGAGATCCTCTAGTTGAATTTTTTTAGGTAAAAGTAGTGAAGAAAGATGGTGTGATTTTAGGCATGAATTGCAATGGTCATGAACAATTAATCTAAAAAGTTAAAAAGTCAGTAGTGAGGTAAAATTAGTTAATTTTACTACTCATTAGCGATGTTAATTGACATAAATATATATTTCAAAATCAAAGGTTGTGAAAGTAGTAAAAAAAAAAAATTTGAGGATCTTGGCCTTCTTTCTGAATTGCTTTCATCTATTAAGTTATTCTTTAAAAAATGGGATGCCATCACATTTTCTTCCCAATCATCTCTTCTTAGTAGCATATATAAATGTAATGCCAAAACCTTTATAACCAATTTTACTAAACCCAAAAATGTTTTAAATACATAAAAATATAAATTAATAAATACCAATTTAGAAAAACCAGAAAATTCTTTAAAAGATAACAAATTTCCAGAAATTATAAAAATATACTCTTTCTTTTTTAAAAAAACGAAAATTCAAAAACACACACACAAAAATAATATAAATATATAAATATCTATAATACTTTTTATTAATCTTAAATGCTTTTCTATTTTTCATGAAATGTTGCTGTTTTTTTTTTCCTTTTTTATTTTAAAAATACATTATTATATTTGTTTTGTAATTTTAGCCCCAAAGGACTATAAGAGTTATTTTAATTTAGCAATATGACATTTTTATGTGTTTTAAAAATAATTTATTTTTTGGATTTTTCTTACGTTTTTTGTATTTTATTTATTTTTTTAAAAATAAATATATAATTTATAATATCTGAATTTTTCTGAGTTTATATATATATATATATATATATATATATTTGAATTTTTATTTAATTCGCAAAAAAAGTGTGAATCATGTAATGTCAGTTTATTTTAGCAAAACTAGATTTTGAAGTGACAAATATGAGGTTCTGAAACTTCAAATAAGAAATTGATACAAAAAGAATTAAATACTAAAGTAATAATTGAGCCCAACTTTAAACTAAATTAAGCTTAACTAAAAAAAATACTTAAAAGCTTCTTGTAAAATAAAATCTTCCACTAGCATTATATTGAATGCAAACATGCGTAGTTTTGAAGTTACAACTACTTACTCTCATCTCAATGGTTTTGGTAATTAACTTAAGTCAAATTAATTAAAAATATAATTTTCTAACATTTAAGGTCCCCACAAAATTTGAATAAATAAAAACAACTTATATCCCAGAGATCATTGAGGTGAATTAATAATTTAAATTTTATATATTAAAATATATTCTCTTATACTTTTTTTTACTTTTATTTAATTTTTAATCCATTTATTATAATCTATGCCAATAGGTAAAGTCTTTTGTTTGATACTCTAATCATAAGGGCTCAAACTTCAAATTTTATTTATATAATTTCCTTGTAAGATTAAAAAAAAAAAAAAAAGATGATATTTTATGCAGACGTCAATGAACCTTTATTATTGGATAAAATAAAAAAATTATTTGACTTATAGATAAATACTAATTTTATTTATTATATTAAGATTTAGACTGCAGAATTTATATCAAGTTTTGATTTTATAGCTTAAAATTTAAGTTAAAATAAAGTTATTTATTTATAAATAAACTAATATATTTTCACATAAAAGAATCGATGAAATATTAGTCCCACGAGGGAATTAGAGTTAGTTTACAAAATTTATCAAGTGAGTGAGCGTGTGTTTGTGTGTGAACATGGCATGGTTGCTGAGTAATGTCTTTCTCTCAACACCTGTACCATAGAATCTAACTTTTCAGTTTTGTCCTTATATAAGTACGCCTACTTATAATCAACACGTGTGACTGTCCATGTCATTTACTGTTATGTCACCCAACAATTTAATTTCACAAAATTAATTAATTAATTAATTAATTTGCAATTGCCATCTACACTATGATTTACTCTCTCTCTCTCTTTCTAATCTCCATTATTCGCACTTAACTGCAATCCACATTATTCTCTAATGTAGTTAATATCTTACTGTTTTTATTTTAGTGTTAGTATATAATTTGTATTAATGTGTTTTAGTGTATCATTTTAAATTTATCATTATTTTTTAAAAAATTTATATTTATAATCTAATTTTTAATTTGTTTATAAATTATATATACATTTAAAGAGAATGGATTGTATGAAACTGTGATTCCACGTCATCTCTATCCTTTTCCGATGAGAGAATGATAAATCAGATTTTTCCTCTTAATTTTTAGTTAGATTTGAATTTTTTCAGGAGCAAAAAACATGGAATCACAATTTCATACAATCTTTTCTCTACATTTAAATATTTTTCACATATATATTTATAATCTAATTTTTAATTTTTCATAAATAATATGTTATTTTGGTTAAAAATAAAATATATATTATATATGGATGCAAATATATCTATATAAGTATATTTATATCAATCTATATTTTTTAAAATTATTGTTTAGGCTGATCATAACTTTTCACTTTAAACATAATTTTGAAAAAATTAAAATGGTTAAAGATAAAAAAAATTAAAAATTGATTTAAAATGTCAAAATTTTGTACTAATCAGTTATGGGCAAGCACATACCGATACAAATTGGTATTAATCGAAACATATCAAAATGACCGAAACGTACTAAAATTTTGACCGGAACAAGACGAAACATATACTACTTGATACTGAATTAAGACTGGAACAATATGTACCAATCGATACGTATCGACTACCATTTGAAAACAACACATCACCAATTTACTAATCTAGGGCTCAAGCCATTCATTATAGTAGTTGAACTAAATGTCTTCATCTTTGATATTTAGGGATATGCCAAGGTATGATAGTGTTGATAGGATTATATATTATTGGGCATATGTGATGAATTCCATGAACATGAAACATTTATTTATTTTTAAAATACAATTGAAGTAGCTATATCAATCTTTTTTTTAAATTTCATTTGTGGGTTAAAAGTTTTAATTGCAGTACTATAAAAAAAATCTTATAATTTTGTTGCACAAATAAATTTAACTAATTTTTTAAAAGAACCACTAGTATAGAGGGATCTAAAACCAAATTGACACAAACCTAAATGTTGTGTAAAAAGATTGAGATTTATTAAACAAAGGATATACTGGATAAAAGTTGGTAAATTAAAAAGGGGAAGCAGAAAGTGTAGAGTGATGGAAGCAAAACATGTGGCTAGAGGAGGGCGAAAGCAAGGAAGGAGCAAATGCTTCATTAGAGACAGAAAGAGAAAAACGTCGGTTACTATTAGGTGAAAGATCAGGTTAATGGGTATGGCCTATAGAGTTCTAATGTAACTTTCACCATGCCTTGCCTTTTACTTTTTAACCCTACTTCTCTCTATATAATCCCTTTTTAACTTTCCCAAGTGTTTCATCTTCTCCTACAACCTTTTTTATTTATCATTATTGTTATTATTTGTTTGTTTGTCTCTTTGGTTTCTGTAGTAAGGTAGCAGCATGCGGTCATGGGCTTTTCGCCCTTTTCTGTTCTTCTTCTTCTTCCTCTATTAATTCCCGCAGCTCACTATAATTCTACTCAAATCCATTCTCCTGCTATTATCACTTTGTATTATTAATAGACTCAACCTAGCTAATACGTTATATTGATATAGTTTCTTTTAATTTTCATCTCTTCTTTGGGGCGCTTGATTTTCTTGCTTAATTGCACTAGTTAACGCCTTTGAATAAGATCAATCAATATTTTGCACCTGCATTTGGTTTTGGATTATCTCGTTATTTCCATTAATCTAGAGAAATGTCGAAAGGTGTCACCAATCCCAGTTTCTATGAATTCGCAGAGCAACAGTTTATCTCCAGCTTTAATCTTGCCCAGGCCCATGCTGAGGCCGAGGCCGAGGCTGAAGCTCAAGCTCAAGCTCAAGCTCAAGCTCAAGCTCAGGCACAGGCACAGGCTCAAGCTCTGGCTCGATACAACAATGCCCTTGATGAAGCCATCTATGGGTCCGATGAATTCCGCATGTACGCTTACAAGATCAAACGCTGCACCAGGATGCGTAGCCACGATTGGACGGAGTGCCCCTACGCCCACCGTGGTGAGAAGGCTCAACGCCGGGACCCTCGCAAGTTCCCCTACACCGCCATTGCCTGCCCTGCCTTCCGCAACGGGAAATGCCAAAAGGGCGACGCCTGCGAGTTCGCTCACGGCGTATTCGAGTACTGGCTGCACCCCGTCAAGTACCGCACGCGTGCATGCAATGCTGGCATGTTCTGCCAACGTAAGGTTTGTTTCTTTGCCCACACACCAGACCAGCTGAGGTCCGACTCCAAATTCAGCGGCCCTTTTGCACACAAGGGGAGGATGGTGATGAAAAGGGGAGGAGATCATCAGCTGATGATGATGATGGGGTCTCCATCAGGTGGTGTAGAAGGTTCCACGTCAATGCAGGCACAGTATGTGGAGCCATCACCACCACTACCACCGCCGCCGCCGCCACATCAACTGGAAGGGGTTTCGACTTTGCTCAAGAGTTTGAGGGCATTGAAGATGAGGGAAGATGAGGAAAGGGAGCTGAATAATAAGAAAAATAAGAACAATAGTATTAAGTATGAGTATGGGGACGGGGACGGGGTTGAGATGGCGGATATGGATTTGCCACATCTTGACTGGATTGCAGAGTTAGTGAAATAAATAGCATGCAGTGTAAGACTGAAAATAGTAAAAACCGAGAGTAAATCAAGGGTGGGTTTAATTAATGTAATGTGCCGTTTTATGTAAAGACTGTTTAATGTTTATATAATGTTTGTGCTTCAGTTTCCTATGTTCAAATGATTTTCACTTCTCTTTAATTTGTTTAATCACTTTTACTCGAACTTTATATCCATGTATATAAAAACATGCATATCAATCCCTTTTAACCTATCATATATAAACAATACTAAAAATTCTTTTTAAAAGGTACGAGACATGATTTAAAACTGATTAATAATAACACATTCAACATATACAATATTAAAATGAAATAATTAGGTTAAATTATGAATAAAACAACATGTAAATAGATTAGGTTAAGAATATTAAATGCATTATAATTATTTATCATGGTGTTATCATCAATCTTGGGTTGATGTCCAGTTACCTTGTGCACCAACTCAATCAATAACATTATCAATATATACAACTGATGAAGGTAAAAAAATATACATAAGATAAAGTTTTGGTGAAATGGTAATGTTTAAATTTTACAATGCAATTGTTAGGGGTTCAAATCCCACTACATGCATGTATATTTTTATTAGTTTTTCAAAAAAGAAAATAATGGTTAAAGTACACTTGAATAATATAATTTTTTTTAATTATGGAATTATATTTTCTTGCTTTCCTTAATTGAGTTGGTGTCACCGAGTTTAGATTAGTAGTATAAATAAAGATTTTTTTTGAGGGAAAATCACAAGTGTCTTCATCTATTTTATTGTCTAAGTCTAATTTTACTTTGACTGAGGTAAATATTTCTTAATAATGTCAACTCCAAAATTTTATTATTTTAAATACTAGTTTTTTTTATGCAGTAATTATATTAAGTTAAAGAGATTATTTAATTTTAAAAAATAAAAATAAATAATTTAGAGTAACTCGATTACAATCCCTGTATATGACATAATAGCTCATGTATAATGAACGCTTCATTAGAATTGGAAGTTATTCGTTTAAGCATTTTGAATGTTAAATAAATTAATTTATGAAGTCTTTTGAGGTAATATTTCCTTAAGAATTGGAAGTTATTTGTTTAATGAACTAATGTTTTAAGTGTGGAAGCAACGTATTCGATTTAAGGCCTCTCTTTCAAGGTTTAATTATGCACGTCATGATTATAATTTGATCGTATATGTATATTTTTTTCTCAATTAAATTTGTATATGTTGCTGAAGATGCCACACTTACAGTGCCAAAAATTGTTCTTTCACATAATACATTATAATCCGAGGCCCATCCTATTTTATCCCTCCTTTTAATGAAAATTATATAACAAATGATATCTCAAGTATTTAGATCAAGTTCAAATCTTGAAGTGGACATTGTTTAGGACGTTTTTATTTGAACATCTCCCCAGTCCAAACAGGATTAGACTCGAACCATAAAACGGATGAGAACACGTGGTTATACCAATTAAAAATTATATATCACCAACAAGTAATAGGTGTAATGACAAGACACACTACACATCTAAAGATAAAATGCATGTTCGAACATTAGAGATAGCATTGTTAAAAGGAGCAGTCACGTACATGAACTCCAAACATAGGCCATAAAACGGATATGGAAGATACCAAAAATATTTATATATCACTATTAAGAGAGTTGCCACTGTTGACAAATATTACACTAAGTTGATGAATTAGGAATACAAGTTGAATAGCTTGAAGCATGTTGGACACTATCCTTAAAGGATATTTCACAGTATAGCATATCCCAAGATTCAACAATCTATTCTATTGTAAAACGGGAACAAGAATTAACAAAAGATCAAAATAGAAATTATTCAGCAATCTCAAAAGAATGGAGAGGACAAGTGAGAAGAGAAGAACATCATTTTTAAGGTGAGTTTAGAGTGAAAGTGAGCCATGATAATTACAAGACTTTTAGTAGCTAAAAATAAAAAAAAGGTAAAAAGGAATTGAGTTAGCTAAAAATAGTTTAAAATGGATGACTAGATTAACATAGATTCAATCGGGGAAAATATATTTAGCTTGGACTCTCTAAAATATTTAGTAAAAAGGAAGTCTGGAAGCAAAAAGGTTAGGATATTGCGATATATTACATACAAGAGGAATCTATTGATTTATACTATACTGTTGTTTTGAGCCCAGTGCAAAAGTTCATTCTCTCAACTTAATTTTTATTAATATATATATAATGAATTATAAATAAAAGTTTCTTAAAGAAAGGCGGGTTTTGATTTTTTTTGACATCTCGCCATATATGTGGAAAGGTACCAACACGAAAATATTTTTCAGCCAAGCACAGGCAAACATGAAACAAGCAGGAACAAAACAAGCAAACACACGCATGAACCGGATCCGAATTGAACTCTGAACTACCCCCACCCTTGTGCCACTCGAAAACAATCGAACATTAGGAGGCATAACATACAAAAAGTCAATCGAGTGGCAAATGCGCAGTTAGCAGATGCCATGGAGACGACGCCTCTCTTCTCCACATAAGTTTCCTTACGAATATTTCAACTTTAAGACTAGCCCAGACATCACTCCCAAGGCTGTCCTTAGAACAACCACATCCACCAACCATATTGCGTTAGGCTTTGGAGGAATAAAGTCCACTTCAACACCTCAAGTATCTGGATATAGTATATTTACCAATGTTAAAAGAGTACCTTACCTAAGGACATTCCTTCATTTTCATTAGAAGAAAGACATTCGTTCACAAAATCTTTAGATTAATTTTTCTAAAGTGATGTGTTTATTATGCATTACCATTGTTAACGAGGTCTTGGGTCAGTGGAATTCATCAAATTGAAGTTTGGAAACTTTGATGTAGTCCCAACATTTATATAAAATGTGTTGGTTCTCTTAGTTGGTTAATTAGTTAGTTATTCAATTTAGTTATTGAGTTAGCTAACTATAGGTGTTAAAGTTACGGATCTCAAAAAAATTAATTTTCATAAATGGTAAAATAAGTTAATATTTGATGAATTGATAGTATATTTTTTTTATTCCATAAATAATCTTAAAATACTTTAACCCTATAGGATACTTGTCAACTCTAACCCTACTTGTAAAGTCTAAAAACTCCATTGATAACATATCAAATATTATTCCATTAATAAAATCATAGTAAACATTAATTAAATAAGAGAGAATGTATAAATTCTCTTCTCACAATTTATTATACAAATGAATTTCAAATTCACGCATGACACACTTATAATATGATTTTCATTTTCCACCTTATAATGCAATAGAGTTGTCCATTCCTATCTTGGATTTGAACAAACACAACAACATAACAGGCCTACCGCAACATTGACTTGTTCAAATTTAAATTAAATATTTTTTAAAATATGTAAATATTGATATATTTTAATATTGTGGTATTTTTAAATAGTATGGAATCTATTTTTTTTTAGAAAAATAAAACTTTCGTTTTCCGGTCCATTTACACACTTTCAAAGATAATACACTATTTAAAAGCTGAACCGGGAAATTGACCTATATTCTTAAAATAAAAGATGGTGATAATTTTGGAGGAGGTAGGGAAATTTGCACTGTGAAATCTTAACTAATTTTTTAATAATTTATACTAAACATCTTATGAATAGAAAATATATAGTTTTCATATTGGCAGGGGCTCAATGGAAACAAACTCCTATATTTTAAATAGTGATATAATACAAGTTCCATCATAAATTTATTTAAAAGATAATACACACTTTCAAAAAGATTAGAAAACCTTATAATAGGAGAGTTGGTAATGCAACCTTTCTCAAAGATTATTACACACTCGACCACAGGCACTAAGCCCAAGTGGCCCGTGGTTACGTAACAACCCTCTTAATTTGGAGGCCCACAAACAAAACAAAAGTGTAAGCTAAGGCTAAAAGGTTCAAGTTCCCTCCCCCTTGTTTCTCTACACTCCGGCTTGGTTAGATAGATTCCAAGCTTGATCTTTTTCGCTTAGGAGAAGAACTATTGTACCAAGCTGACTCATCATCTTCCCGACGACGCTTGGGGGTGATTCTGACAGGTTCAGGCTCATTGTTGCCAATCCATTGTGGGAAATTAAGCAAAGCCCGGTAACCACGCATTTTATATGCTGCTCGATCATATGCCAAAGCAGCCTCCATAGCTGTCTCGTAGGTGCCTAGCCAAACTCGTGCCCCATTCCTTGCCGGGTCTCGAATCTCCGCCGCAAATTTCCCCCACGGCCTTTTCCTAACCCCCCTGTAGTGTCTCCCTTTTTCCGCTTTTTCATTCTCATAATTTCTAAACCATTTGTTTTCTTGTTTTTCCAAATAGAAACAATTTCGTGCAGCAGCAGCATCAATAGGTTGGGTCGTCAGCTCCGATGGGTTTGGTTCCATAAACGGCGTCAGCATCATAATCTGGGGCTCGGATTTAACAGCAGTTGTCACCGTTGAATAATGGGGTGGAACTGGAGACCAACCATAGTTAAGAGCTTGGTTAAGGGAGTCGTAGATGATCATGTCTTGAGAGTCATCAACTTTCAAAGGCAAATCACCCCAATGTTCGGTGAGGCAAGATTTAAGACAAGTAAAGGCACTCGAAATTGTTCCAGGATTTTCATGATTACAAGAAAAGATAAGCTCACACGTACTAAGCACCTTCATTGCTATACCAGCTTTTGATCAATATCAACATCAAAGCTATACGAAACCGAAAAACATATACAACAGCGGTATATATATATATAGAAGGGTTAGAAGGAAAAAACGAGAGAAAGTGAGGAATTAAAATCTTCTAATTAATGAATATTAATGAAAAAAAGAGAGAAAGTGATGTTTAAAGTCAGAATCTTATCTCATCTTCTAATTAATGAATTTATATTTTATAATGCATAGGGAGAGAATGATGTTTAAAAGTCACAATCTTATCTCATCTTCTAATTAATGAATGCCTAAATACGTCACCATTAATTAAAGAATCCACATTTCAAACCTAATTTTATTTTTATTTCACTTTATAAAATATTAAATCATAATAATACTTTCCTATTTTAAATCAATTAATAATTAAATTTGAATGTAATTATTTTTAACAAAATATTTTATTTTATACAATTAACCCACAAAAATTTGAAAATTATACCATCAAATATTTGACCCACCAAAATTTTTAAAAAGCATATTTTTATATAAAAATAAATGAATTTCTTTCACCCACTTTCTTTTAACACTCATCATCACTTTTTTCTCAAATTTATCTTACTTTTTAGATTTAAAAAAAAAAAGTGATTGATCTTTTCATACTTTTAAGTTGTCTCCCTAATTTGGTGACAACTTTATGTTCTTGTCAATTTCTATTGATCAATCTCTACAAATTTAGGATTGCTGACTTTTCTTGTGGATCTTTATGCAAGATTTATTTATTGGGTTATTTTGGGATATTTATTTTGTATGAGATTACTAATATCTTGATTGGGTAATTGTTCTTAGAGCTTAATTAATACAAATCCTTCAAGAAATTAGGATTGATTGTATTTACATAATCCTAAGTTTCTTGAATATTAATTAGAGATGTAGCATTATTATTTAGAAATTATTGTTGCTGGTGTGATTTTTCTAAATATTGTATTTAAAAATTGACATATTATATTTTCATAACATCAAAAAAACACTTATGTGATTTTTATTTTTGTGAAAGAAAAGTACTAGTTGTATGTTGGCTTCATGAAAACTTTTGTGTTTAAGGCTTAGATTTATTTGTTTTAAATGTTTAACAAGAATGAAAAATATTTTAAAAGAAAGTTTATTAGTGGAGTAGAGGTAGAACAACAAGAAAAAAGACTGAATAACTAAAGTGAGATACAAACCAATTCGAAAAAGGATCAAAAGAGTCAAGTTGAGTTTAGCCATGAAAACCTTTCAGTAGACCCAAGATTAAGAACTAAGATTACATATTATCCTCCAAATGATAGAGATAATATAAAAAAGGCATATTTCAAAAAGAACCTTGTCAACCTCGCAATCACAACTTTCTCCAAAGAAAGTTACGGGAGTAAAGCAGAGATCACCAACTTCTTCGTATAAAGACTATGGAAATTGACTAGAATACAATATTAAAGAAGATGTTGTATTTTGTTTATGTTGCTATCTTTTTAGTTCTAATCAAAATAAGAAAGGTAGTAGCATGCTTGAGACTTATGGACTCAACAATTGGAATAAAAAAGACAGATTAGGCATGCATGTTGTAGGTCCAAATGGTTTTCATAATGAAGCTCGTGCTATTTATCGAACAAGATTACTTGCTTATGTTGATTGTGCTTGGTTTCTTTTGAAACAATGTCTAACATTTTGGGGACATGATAAGTCCATTGATTCAATCATTCAAGGTAACTTTCTTGAACTTCTTAAGTTAATTGATGATCATAATAATATGGTGAAAAAAGTTACTTTGGAAAATGCTATAGAAAACAAATGGTTAACTTCTCCTGATATTTAAAAAGACATTGCACGAGCTGTTGCAATAAAGGCCACAAATACCATGATTGAAAATCTTCAAAATGACTTGTTTGCTTAGTTGGTAAATGAGTCACATAATGTATCAAATAAAGAACAAATGGGAATTATGCCACGGCATGTTAACAAGAAGGAACATGTTTTGGAAAGATTTTTGGGAATTGTCCATGTTGATGATACTACTACATTATCACTTAAAGTAACAATTGATGCTTTCTTGGCTAAATTTGGATTAAGCACATCAAGAATTCATGGACAAGTTTATGATGGTGCCAGCAACATGTAAGGAGAATTTTACGGTTTAAAAAGTTTGGTTTTAAAAGACAATTCATCAACTTTTTACATTCAATGCTTCTCACATCAACTTTAATTGGCATTGGTTTCAGCAACAAAAATCAACTACAGGATGCCACAATGTCATTTACTGTCTACTGATGTTGCAACGAGGAATGTTGTTCGTCAAGACAAGGACTCTGTTTTTAGTAAAAATGAACCATTTGATACCTATTTCATACTTTCCAACCCAAACCTACAATATTTGCACCAAATACCAAATCCAGTTAGTCCAAAACATGCCTAAAACCATAGCAATCAAGTTTAAACACTCAATTCAACTTCTTAACAAGATATTCAATTCACTTTCACCAATTAAACTTAAGCATTTCAATACCATTTGAGCATACCAACCAAATTCATTCAAATGTTTAACCTTACCTATACCAAATCTATAAAAATATTCCATTTTACTTTTAATACACACATAATTCATTCATTTACACTTTTATGACATTAACCATAAACCAAAATAACCATTTATCAACATATGCCTTAAGCAAAATCACTACACATACTATACAAATTCATACATCAACTTAACCATTCATTTTAGCTTATACCACAATCTTTTATATGTCAAATTTAAATAGTTACATATATCACCTCTTCAAAACATCAAACATTACCATTTTACGCATTAACCAAATCAATTGCCATGAACAACATTCAAAAACATCATAAGCCAAATTCATTTCCATGTTCAATTCATCAATACTTTTATACCTTAAGGTATGTACCAAGAAACCTATATACATGTCATAACCCTAAGTTCAAAATGATCAAACACCTACTGATTCAGTGATAGGATAGTGTGAGCTTCGAACGATCCGGCTTGACTTGTTCCGTAAGGTGACAATCTACAAGGAAAAAAGGAAACAAAGGGGGTAAGCATATAAAATGCTTAGTACGTTCATAGGCATTAAATAACAACTTACCTTATCTTTCAATTAAATACATTAAGCTACTACAATGTTGATATATTTTGGCTAAACATAACATATCATAACATCAACAAGGTGAGTCTTATACCAAAATCAAACCATATGATGCTATAAGTGATCAAATGCTAGTTCATGACATATTAAGTTACGATTTCAATCTCATACTCATTAAAACACATGATTCATGCTCAATTCAACATCTTTCTATTTGAACATCAAGTTCTTTTTATCATTGTACAAGCCCAATTTTGGGCCCAAAACCCCAAACCCAACCAAACAAAATTAAACCCAAAACCCCAAACCCAACCAAACAAAATTAAACCCAAACCCTAAGCCCAATAAATTTTAACAACCCAAATAATAAAAAAAAAAATTAGAAAAGAAAACCCTAGCTAATCTACCCTAGCCGCCTCTGCCCTATTGACCAACTCTCTGACCACTGTGCCGCCGCCCCTAGCCTGCGAGCCACCACCACTGTGCCGCCGCCCGAGCACCTGCAAGCATTAATAAGAAAAGACAGTGGATAAACAAGGAAAATCATTGTAAAAATGGCTATTTAAAGCCATCTCAAAATCATGTAAAGGGAGGTTTTTTTTGGTGAAATAAAAAACTACATCTGATTCTAAAAAGCAAAAAAACAGACTCAAACAACAGCACAAAATCACCACAAAATAGATCAAAGATTGAACCTAAGGTTACTCATCTTCCCTCTTCGTTTCTTTATTTTCTTTTCGATTTTCTCTATCCCATTTAAAATAACACATACATATTAAGTGTAAATATATAGAAATAAAATATATAAGAAAAAAAAGGGAAAAATTTTTACCTTGGGCGATTTTCGGCCACCGTGTACGGTGGCCGGTGCGACGGCGGCAATGGCGTCAGGCGACCGGAGCCAGGTCGAAGACCGAGAGGGGGAGAGAATTTCAGACCTCTCATTCCTTTTTTTTTCTGAAAGGAGGTAAGGAACGGTGGCCGGTGCGACGGCGACAATGGCGTCAGCGGCCGGAGCGGCAGTCAAGACCAGAGAGGAGAGAATTTGGACCTCTCATTCCTTTTTTTTTTTGAAAGGAGGTAAGGAATGAAAATTTTTTTAGAAGTGGCTTAAATAGCCTTAGTGAAACGGCGCCGTTTCACTTAGGCCCTTATAATGCAAAACGGCGCCGTTTCAAGCAGTGACCCGAAGACCCGACCCGCCTATGCCCAGGATCCGCGTGTTTTTTAGACTGAGGGGCTATTTGCGCCCTCAGTCCTTCCGCTTTTCCAAGGTTTTACAATTAGGTTTTATTTAATTTTAATTCGGCCTTAAAATTCATTTTGTTTTCAATTTGGCACCCTTGCGAACGAAGCCGTTTTAAGAGGTCGGGATATTTGCTCCTTTAGACCCTCCTATTTGCTAGCGCTTCGAATCGGTCCCCCTCCCCTTTATTTATTTTTAAATTCGCCTCCAAATTCCATTCTTAATTCAATTTCATCCTTTTTTACTTGTTCTCATTTCTCTAATTTAATTTTAATATTATTCATAATATTAAGTTTTATTATTGTTATATTTTCGTTTATTAACATCCCATTTTTATTTAATACTCATATATATATGTCATAAAGTATTATAAATAGTTTTAATATTATTCTTATTAATGTATATGTATGTTAATATTACATCATGTCTATATTTTGTACACATATTTACATATATATACCTATATACGTATATTACATATATTTCTTTTTAATACTATAGATATATTCCTCTTATATAGTACGTACATACTTTTAATATTACCGTATATTTACTTTTTAATATATATATATCAATATAATATCATTAATATTTATTATTATTTTTAGCATATATATATATTATGAAAGTACTTCAAATATCGCATTTTTATTATGTATGTATCTTTTAATATTGTATTTTATTGTTATGCATATGCCTTAAAACTGTATCATTTATGAACTTTTGTTTCTCATATTATCTTATGTTTATGTTTTTCTAAGCTATAGCATGTATATACGATTACTATATATCTATTTATGTAGTTATTAATAGTTGTTTTTTAATATCGTGATTATTTCTAATGTGTATGTATTATATATTTTTAATACTATATTATGTATATTATATATATATGTGCATATTATATATGTATTTTTACATTTTTATGTATATATATTTAAATATCACGTTATTCGTATAGTTTTATATTATTCCATGTAAATACTTTCAATATTACATTATGCATATATTTTTGTCTATATTATATATATTTTTAATACTCAATACTATTATTATGAATATGTTCTTAGTATATGTATGTATATATATATAATTTTCTTTATTCATATATTATTTTCCACTTTATATTATACTATTCTTATTTTTGTACATGCTTTTAACATCATTATATAATTTTTCAATATATATATGCGCATATTTATGCAATATTTGTTTTTCAATATTATTATTGTTTCTAGTATGTATATATTACGCATATTCTTTTAATACTACGTATATATTTTGTCTCTATTGTTACATATATATATTTTTTAATGCATCTATGCATATATGCATGTGTCGTTTTATGCTATTATTGTTTATGTCATTATTATTATTATTGTTTTCGTTATCGTCGCTATGCCACCATATTTTATTCATTTTCTTATTTAACTCATGAATTCGATCGTCTTATTTTTTTCTCTCATACATTTGTTTATGTTTACATATTACTAACCATTCAAGTCATTGGCTCTATTACAAATCGTTTTTTTATCAATATATATTCAAAACGATTCTTTCATGAAAATAACTAGGTAATTTGAGATAATCGTGCCCTAACTTACTGGGTTTCGATTTTTCTCATTCTTACCTAAATAACGGAATATTCTTTTAAATATATTCGAGTTTTGGAAAAATGCTTATTCTTGAAGAAATGAAGCGTTGTGCCCTAACTTACCGGGTATGACATTTCGTTACTTCGAAATAAGATTCTTTTTGCAAATAAAGGCAATATTCGGTGTTCGGAGATTCGAGAAACGTACCCTAACTTACTGGGTTTCGATTTTCCTCGTTTACTCTAAATAATCGAATACCCTTTTAATAAGTTAAAATACGCAAATTTTACATAAAAGGCAAGCTCAGTCTCGAAGTCGATATGTCGTGTCCTAACTTACTGGGCGTGATATTTATTTACTTCGAGATGAGAGGGTCTTTAGCATCCGTTTTAGTTTATAAATCAGCATTTTTATAAAGAAGGATCGTATTTTAAATTCTTTCAAGTTTTCAAATTTTCGACACTAAGACACTAATTAATCAACTAGGTACCAATTTTTTGGGCGTATCGAGGGTGCTAACCCTTCCTCGTGCGTAATCGACTCCCGAACTCGTTTTCTGATTTTCGTAGACCAAAAATTATCGTTTTAGTAAATCTTAATTTTTATTAAAATAATTAATTTAAGGTGATCCGATCACACCTTATAAAAAAAAAGGATTGGTGGCGACTCCCGTTTTAATTCCAAATAAATCGATTCCCGTTTTACTAAAAAAATGGTTACGACAGCTTGGCTACTCCACTGGGGACCAAATAAGAGAGTCAAGCCACGAGTTGATTAACTTCTGTCTTTTTATCGAAAATTGAAAATTTAACTTTGAAATACGATCCTTTCATCACATCTCATTTGTTGTTTGCAATATAATACCTATTGTGCTGGTTTAATCTTTTAAATAATTTTGCATATTGCATTGCATGACCATTCTGGTCACACCCTTCTAAGTGGGAGTGAGAAACTACTCCTTCGTGAGGTTTTCACCTCCGTGCAGGATAGTGGATCACTTTCGAGAGACGCGTCGATACCTATGTCTTCGTGAGATTTTCATCTCCGTGCAGCCATAGGGAAACGTATTCCCCTGAACTGAACTCGGTCTGTATGAGCCTATAATGGGTAAAGATCGAGGAATCTGCCGGTTCAGGTACCTTTACTCAGAACCGAGCCCCATATAGTGAGCCTTAAGGAACCTACCCTAGGTAGAGCCACTCTAAAACCCTAGTGGTTACCCGAGCAAGTGCTATATTTGATCATTCCTTGTTTGCTTTAAATCTTGTATGAAATACTGACTTGTTTTGTTTTATTTTGATTGTATTTGCATGACATTTTCATCATAAAAGGTGTTGATTTACATTCGGTTGCTAAGAAGATAGCTTATCATGGAAAACGGGTTTTTTGATAAAGTAGAGGACAATTCTTTGTCAGGATATGGGTGAGACAACACAAGAAGAGAAAGGTGATAGCTTAACCGAGAAGTGCGTATCGAGTTGTTGGATTTTACTCGGGTTAGCGTAACTCGTAACAATCTCCAAGAGATGACAATCTGGGCTCGGTGGGATGGCGAGGCCAAAGCGACTATTCATCGTCATTATGGCGATTTACCTTATCTACTCGACGTCAAGATAGACGAACACCTGTTCCGAGCCCTCGTTCAATATTGGAATTCTGCTTACAGTTGCTTCACTTTCGGGAAGGTGGATTTGGTACCCACAATAGAGGAACACACAGCCTTGATCCGATGCCCGAAGATTCAGGTTGACAGAATTTATTCCAAAGCTGCCAATGGCCCAGCATTCTCAAAAAGGTTGATGAACATCACAGGGATGAGCGAGCAATGGGTCACAGCCCGAATCAAACAAAAGGGAGATTGTAGGTACGTTCCTTGGAGGCATTTGAGAGATTTAATCCTAGCACATCCTGACATGAAGAAGAGGGTAGATGTCTTCGCCTTGAGCATTTATGGATTGGTTATATTTCCCAAAGCCTTGGGGCATATAGACGAGGCGGTTTTCGATCTTTTGATAGGCTTAGTAAAGGGACCACACACGTACTGCGATATTGATTTTGAAACCTTGAGATCTTTGAATGCTTGTCAAAGAGCGGGTGAAGGAAGATTTATTGGATGCGCACAGCTTCTGCTATCGTGGTTCCATAGCCATTTTTGGAAAGTTGAAAAGGTCTCGTACCGTGTCTTCTCTGAAAACTACTCTCCACTGAAAGAGTTAGCGGCTACACCGAGAAGAGACGATATCACCGAAGAAAACTGTATGGCGATCCTTCAAAATTTGCAAGAAGAGGATGTCGAATGGAGAGCCCCGTGGATGGTGCCTGATGAAATATTATACTGATGTGGAGACTTCGATTGGGTTCCCTTGTTAGGAGTATGGGGAGCCGTAGGGTATGCTCCTCTGCTGGTGTTAAGACAGTACAGGTCCAGATAGTTTACACCACTAACATACGGGTTAGCTCAGTGCGAATTTGTATTCACGGGGAACAACTACAAAAGGAGAGTCCGTGAAATATCGAATGCCTGGAACCAGACTCGTAGAATGAAAAAGTTTGCTGCCAATCCCATGGCTACCCTTGAGTACGACCAGTGGAGGATTCAGAGGATCAACGATAACATCCCCACGCTAGATCAAGAAGGACCTAGATCAATGGAAGAATGCTTGAGACCAATCCCGTCCCGAGCTAGAAATAAATCGGACATGATTTCGAGAGAAAGAGCACGGAACTAGAAAAAGGATCAAGCGGTTGGAAGAGGAAAAAAATTTGGGATTGGATGTCGATGTCCGAAGTTAGAAGTGAAAGACTCGAGAGAAAAGGAAAGAACAAAGCTGAAGAAGATTTGGGCGGTTTGGCCCGACTATAAGAAACTGCGAAGGTCAATAAGAACCGCTGGGCTAGGGAAGACGTCTGAGCAGTGGCGACAAGAAGTTAAAGAAGAGAAAAGAAAAGCTAGCCAATGGGAAGAAAAATTTCGAGATGCTCAAGCTCGAGAAGATACTCTAAAAGAGAGTTTGGTAGAAAGCCAGAACGAGAAAGAAGGATTAAAAATATGAGTGACAGAACTAGAAAAGTCTTTGTATCAGCAGCGTACCCGTAATTCTGTAATCGAGTTGAAAGCTAGTCAAAACAAAATTAAAGAGTTAAAAGGAAGGATAGAAAAACTCAAGGTGGCATTGCAAGATCGTGAACTTCAGCTAGAATTCCTTGAGATAAATAATGATCGATTGAACGAGCAACTTCATCAATCCCAAGATCAAGTCAGGAATAGGGATTACGTCATGGGTGAAGCTTTGATTCAAGTACAAGAAGTAGCGGATCACTTACAAACATTAGCAGTGCAGGCTAATGTGCTGAGTTTAAAGTATGAATCGGAATCAGATAGAGGACAAGAATTAGCATGGCTTCTTAGGCAGGTCAAGGCCTTAAGTATCAGGGCCAAGCCTTATATGTAATCTATTTTATGTAAAGAAACTTGCTTTCTAGAAAGTTATCTTAATGAAATTGAATTAGAATCAACGCCTTTTGATTGCATTCATTTGTGTTCATTGCATCCATTGCATTCATGCATCAGCGTTGCATCATGTGCACTAAAACTCACAAAAAAACCCTAAAATCGTGGCAGTTACCCTGGAACATCGTTAAGGAACACGAGGAAAAACAAAAGCCATGGACCAAAGGTTAGAAAGATTAGAGCAAATGCAAAAAGAGATGCAAGATCAGTTACAAGCACGTATGCAAGAACAGTTGGCCAAAGTCCAGCAAGATATGAGGGACCAGATGCTGGAGTCCCAAAAGAGTATGATAGATCAAATAACGCGTCTATTGGCTGGTGGATTAGAAAAAGGGAAAAGTCCCGTAGTCAACACGGAAGATGATAATGAAGATCCTGTTTACCCTCCGGTATTTGCCCCGGTAGACGTTCAGGCACAACCTGAAATGCACCCAAGAAGGCCATCGATCACAATAAGGCCCCAGCCATCTCAGGCTGGTGTTCGGTACCGATAACTTATCAAGCTGGCTCGGGCTCCCATCCGGGGGATAACCCGACTAACCCTGTTGTCCTAAACCTCGATGAGGTGATAGAAATAGAAAAGACAAGGGTAGAATTCCCGAAAGAGTTTGAAGAAAAGTATAGATGGTTAGAAGAGAAATTTAAGGAAATGGAAAGCACTGACTATCGTGCTGGAATCGATGCAAAAGAACTAAGCTTGGTTCCAGACTTGGTACTCCCTCCCAAGTTCAAAACTCCAGAATTTGAAAAGTACAATGGGACCAGTTGTCCCGAAGCTCACATCACTATGTTCTGCAGGAGAATGGCAGGCCATGTTAATAATGATCAGCTCTTGATTCACTGCTTTCAAGAAAGTCTGGTTGGGGCCACTTCTAGATAGTACAACCAACTGAGTCGCGCCCAAATTGGTTCATGGAAAGATCTCGCACAAGCGTTCATGAAGCAGTACGGTCATGTGGCGGACATAGCCCCTGATAGGATCACTTTACAAAACATGGAGAAGAAACACAATGAAAGCTTCAGGCAATATGCCCAGCGATGGAGAGAAGTGGCCATACAAGTCCAACCCCCTCTGTTGGAAAAAGAAACGACTATGCTCTTCATTAATACTGTGAAGGCACCTTTCATTAACCACATGTTGGGTAGCGTGACCAAAAGTTTCTCAGACATAGTAATGTCTGGAGAAATGATCGAAAACGCGATAAGGTATGGGAAAATAGAGGCTGGAGAAAGTACCAAAAGGTCAGCACCAAGAAAGAAAGAGCACGAGGTGAATAACGTGAGTGCGTATTCGAAAGCGGTCACCGTAAGCCAACCAAGAGCGACAACTACTGGTCAGCAGGGCCCTTCCAGACAAGAGCCCAACACAAAGCCAAATAGGGAGAAACTCCAATTCACGCCCATTCCGATGACATACAAGGAGTTATACCAAAGTTTGTTTGACGCACACGTCGTATCTCCCTTCTATTTAAAACCAATGCAGCCTCCATACCCCAAGTGGTATGACGCGAATGCCCAATGCGAATATTATGCGGGGGCCACAGGACACTCGATAGAAAACTGTACCACTTTTAAGAAATTGGTTGAGAGACTCATCAACATGGGCGTCGTGAAATTTGATGATACACCTAGTGCAGAGAATCCGTTACCTAACCATGGGGACAAGGGAGTAAATGCAATAACCGAGAGTTCGGGGAAAGAAATTAAGACGGATGTTGTAGAAGTGAATACTCCACTGAAAGAAGTATGGAAGAAAATGGTGGAAATTGGGTTGATACCACAGAATTCAAGGGTCAGACCCCAAGAAGGGATGACTTATTGCGAGTTTCACAATCAAGAAGATTATGAGATTCAGAAATGTAGCGAATTCAGGGCTTTGGTACAAAGATTGATGGATAATAAGGAGATAGAATTCTTCGAATATGTCGAAAGCCCAGAAGAAGTAGAAGTGTGTGCCTCAGAAGAAGGGTCGACGAAGGATGTTTGCAAAGCCAGCCACCCGGTGGTTATCATATCACGTCCGAGAGTTAACGAAGCCAGGGCACAAGTTACGTCAAAAGTCGTGATCTCGAAGCCCGTTGCTTTCCCTTATAAAGATAGCAAAAGGGTACCATAGAACTATAGCTGTAACGTGACGATCCCAAGGGAGGAAATTCTGATTAACACATTAGAGGAGGACCAAGATGACTATACGCGCAGCGGGAGGCGCTATACCCCAAATACAAAAGTCGAGTAGGTTAAAGGAAAATCATTGGCAATTGAGCAAAAGAAAGAGAAGCCGGCAGGACCTGAACCAACGGTTAATGAATCAGTGACTGAAAAAGAAGCAAAGGAATTCTTGAAATTTTTAAAGCACAGTGAGTATAGTGTCGTAGAATAGTTACATAAACAGCCAGCACGTATATAAGTACTAGCCTTACTCTTAAGCTCTGAGGCCCATCGTAGCGCATTGATGAAAGTGCTGAATGAAACTTACGTTGCTAACGATATCTCTGTGAACAAACTGGACCGCTTAGTCAACAATATAAGTGCCGACAACTTCATATTCTTTAATGACGATGAAGTACCTCCGGGAGGCAGAGGATCGACTAAAGCTTTGCACATCACAACTTGCTGCAAAGGGTATACATTACCAGGGGTATTGATTGACAATGGTTCTGCGCTGAATGTCCTACCCCGTCTACGTTGAATAATTTGCCGATGAGGTAGTTCCCATATGAAGACATGCCAAAATGTAGTTAGAGCATTTGATGGCACAGAAAGGAAAGTAATGGGGAAAATTGAAATACCCCTCCTAATCGGGCCGAGCACGTATGAGGTGGACTTTCTGGTCATGGATATTAAGCCTTCATATAATTGCCTATTGGGAAGGCCATGGATACACTCAGCAGGGGCAGTTCCTTCATCGCTACACCAGAAGTTGAAATTGGTAACCGAAGGTCGGTTAGTAACAATCAATGCTGAAGAAGACATTATCGCAGCAGTAACTAGTAACGTCCCATATCTAGAGGCAAATGATGAAGCAATTGAGTGCTCTTTTCGGTCTTTGGAGTTTGTAAACGCGACATTCATCATCGAAGGAAATAAGATTCCAACGCCTAGATTATCTGAAACTACAAGAATGGGACTACGAGTAACTATTGGAAAATGGGTCATACCCGGAAGAGGACTCGGGAGGTACCTCCAGGGAAGGATTAATGCACCAATGATGAAATAAAAACAGGATCGTTTTGGGTTAGGATTCAGGCCTGACACGAAGCAAAGAAAGAAGGAACTAGAGAAGAAACAAGAAAGAAGGAGAGCACGATTAAGCGGGGGAGAAATTGAATGGGAACCAATGATCTTTCCCCATATATCGAAGACCTTTGTGTCTGAAGGAGTCATTCACCCCGAGCAGAGGGTATCGGGAAAGGAAATTGTGGAAGGAATGATGGAAAATTTAGACATCAACGCCACATACGAAGAAGGAACTAGAGTAGAAGATCTATCGGGCATTCGCCCTTATGAGCCGGAAAGTGTTCTAGATAACTGGACTGCGGAAGAGATTCCTGTAGTCTTTAGAACTAATACAGAGTAATGCTCAAAACACGTTTATTACTCTAGGCCTAGGAGTAATAGATGTCTTTTTGTGAAATAGGCTTATGTTCCTAAAATTGTTATTTCAATGAAATACATTCTTTTGTCCTATTCCGTGCAAGTATTCTTTTATTCTCTCATTCATAACCATACCATACATACCATTGTTCTTAGATTCTTTTATTCTTTGCATCTTCTTTCGCGCCTATAACAGGTATCCAGATATCAACGATGTGAGCGACATTGCTACTAGCTCAGAGTCTCCTTTTGAGCAGGATATGTGTCTAGAAGGATCTCGGGACTTTGAAGATGACAAAGGCGTAACACCCCTGATTTGTTAAGGATGGTAGAGCAAGAGGAGAAGCAGATTCTACCTCACAAAGAGTCAGTAGAAGTCGTGAACTTGGGAGATGAACTACAAAAGAAAGAAGTGAAGATCAGAGACTGCATAACCGCAGAAACAAAGCAGGACCTTATCGAGTTACTCCAAGAGTTCAAGGATGTTTTTGCATGGTCGTATCAAGATATGCCGGGCTAAATCTTATCGACATTGTGGTACACAGACTCCCCATTAAAGAGGATTGCAAGCCGGTTCAACAGAAGCTTCGAAGAATGAGGCCAGATGTTTTGTTGAAAATAAAAGAGGAGGTTAAGAAGCAATTTGATCCTGGTTTCTTACAAGTAGCCAAGTATTCGGAATAGGTAGCTAACATAGTCCCCGTCCCTAAAAAAGATGGAAAAGTTCGAATGTGTATAGATTATAGAGATTTGAACAAGGCCAGCCCAAAAGATAATTTCCCGTTGCCTCATATTGACACCTTAGTGGACAACACGGCAGGTTACTCACTTTTCTCCTTCATGGATGGGTTCTCCGGGTACAATCCGATCAAGATGCATCCTGAAGACATGAATAAAACCACATTTGTGACCATGTGGGGAACCTTCTGCTATAAAGTGATGCCATTCGGACTAAAAAACGTAGGGGCAACATATCAGAGAGCCATGGTAACCCTGTTCCACGATATGATGCATAAAGAAATTGAAGTCTATGTCGACGACATGATCGCCAAATCTCAGACAGAAGAAGAGCATGTGCAAGTCTTGAGGAAATTATTTTTGAGGTTGAGAAAATTCCAGCTGAAACTCAATCCAGCGAAATGCACCTTCGGGGCCAGGTCAGGAAAACTGCTAGGATTCATAGTCAGTGAAAAAGGGATTGAGATAGACCCGGACAAAGTTAAAGCCATACAAGAGCTACCTCCACCGCGTACTCAAAAAGAAGTTCGGGGATTCTTAGGGAGACTAAATTACATCGCTCGATTCATTTCACAACTAACCGAGAAATGTGACCTCATATTCCGTCTCCTCAAGAAACACAATCCTGGTGTTTGGGACGAGGAATACCAGAAGACTTTCGACAAGGTTAAGCAGTATTTGTCTAATGCCCCAGTATTGACACCACCTAGTCCAGACAAGCCATTGATACTGTATTTAACGGTGTTTGAAAATTCTATGGGATGTGTGCTTGGCCAACATGATGAGTCAGGAAGGAAAGAAAGAGCAATATATTACCTCAGTAAGAAGTTCACTGAGTGTGAAACGAGATACTCCCCAATTGAAAAGTTGTGTTGTGCCTTAATCTGGACAACCCGAAAACTGAGACAATACATGCTGTATCACACGACCTGGCTGATTTCTAAACTGGATCCTTTGAAGTACTTGATGGAGTCAACTGCTTTAAACGGAAGAATGGCCCGATGGCAAATTCTACTCTCCGAATTTGATATTGTCTATGTAAACTAAAAAGCTGTAAAAGGGAGTGCAATAGCAGACTTTCTAGCCAGCAGAGTTTTAGAAGACTACGAGCCTCTGAATTTTGATTTCCCAAATGAAGACCTGATGTACGTGGCAACTATCGAAGAGGACCCTCGAGAAGATCATCCTTGGAAGCTAAACTTCGACGGAGCATCAAATGCTGTGGGTAACGGAATTGGGGCAGTCTTGGTATCTCCAGACGGGGATCATTACCCCTTCACTAGCAAATTGGATTTCAACTGTACAAACAATATGGCGGAATACGAAGCATGCATCATGGGCATCCGTGCAGCTATTGAACGCAAAATTAAAGCGTTAGAAGTATACAGAGATTCTGCGTTAGTGATTTATCAACTTAAAGGAGAATGGGAGACGAGGGATCCCAAGCTGATCAATTATCGAAATCTGGTCCTTAAACTAATCGAAGAATTCGATGATATCATTTTCTGCTATCTCCCTCGGGAAGAAAATCAGATGGCGGACGCCCTAGCAACCTTAGCTTCCATGATCAATGTGAACAAAAAAGAGGATGTGAAACCGATCCAAATGAGCATCTACGAGGCTCTAGCTCATTGTTGCAACCTCGAAGAAGAAGCTGAAAATGATGACCATCCTTGGTACCACGACATCCTGCGGTATGTGAAGAATCGTGAGTATCCCGACCAAGCTACTGAAAACGACAAGAGAACATTGAGAAGGCTGGCCAATGACTATGTTTTGGACGGGGAGATCCTATACAAAAAAAGGAAAGATCAAGTACTGTTAAGATACGTGGACGCCATTGAGGCTAAGAAAATCTTAGAAGAAGTCCATGAGGGCGTCTGTGGGACACACGCCAATGGCTTTACAATGGCCAGGCAAATTATGAGGTTCAGTTATTATTGGTCCACCATGGAAGGAGACTGTATTAACTACGCTAAAAGATGTCATAAGTGCCAAATCTATGGAGACAAGATCAACGGGCCTCCTTCACCTCTGCATGTCATGACTTCACCATGGCCTTTCTCGATGTGGGGTATAGATGTGATTGGGCCAATTTCGCCAAAAGCTTCAAATGGGCATCGATTCATCTTTGTGGTCATCGACTATTTTCCCAAGTGGGTGGAAGCCGCTTCGTATGCCAATGTCACTAAATCAGCTGTTAGCAAATTCCTAAAAAAGGAGATCATTTATCGATATGGAATGCCAGAAAGGATCATATCGGATAACGCATTAAATTTAAACAACAGTACGATAGCAGACGTCTGCAGTCAGTTCAAGATCAAACACCACAACTCATCCCCATACCGTCCGAAGACGAACGGTGCAGTTGAGGCAGCTAATAAAAACATTAAGAAGATTACGGGGAAAATGACCGAGACTTATAGAGACTGGCATGAAAAGCTACCATTCGCCCTCTGTGCTTATCGGATGTCCGTCAGGACTTCTACCGGGGCAACCCCTTTTTCATTGGTCTATGGAATGGAGGCAGTCCTACCTATCGAGGTCAAGATTCCTTCCCTCAGAGTTTTGTCAGAGGTAAAATTGGATGAAGCAGAATGGATCCAGTCCCGATATAATCAGCTGAATTTGATTGAAGAAAAGAGGCTAAGGGTCATCCGTCATGGTCAGATGTACCAAAAACGAATGATGTGAGCTTACAACAAAAAAGTCCGTCCTAGAGAATTCCATGAGGGAGACCTAGTACTAAAAAAGATCCTGCCCATACAAAAGGACTTCAGAGGAAAATGGATGCCGAATTGGGAAAGACTTTATGTGGTAAAAAAGGCCTTTTCTGGAGGAGCACTGATATTGGCCGAAATGGATGGCAAGACTTTACCTAATCCAGTGAATTCAGATTCGGTTAAGAAATACTTCGCCTAAAAAAAAATAGGGAGAGGCCAGGGTGAAAACTCGCAAAGAGCACCTTGAGACCAAAGGGATTTTGAATTGAAAACCCGTAAAGGGCGATTCAAATTTTGATCAAGGTGGGGCATACGGCAGTCTTACGACACCTAAATTAACAAAGAAGAGAGATGTTACATCTTGGGGCATCTACTAGAGTACTATAGATCCCCTAAACACATGTTAGGCGAAAAGGGGAGTCTTCAAAAAGTTCATACAAAGAAGCTCACGCTACGATATCTGAGGCACCTATTTTCCTTTTATTCATTTTGTATTCCAGCAGTGTTTGTTGGCTGTGAATAAGCTATCCCATTCAAATTTTTTTTCTGATAAATTTCAGCCCCATTCAAATTTTTTTTCTGATAAATTTCAGCCCCATCATTATTATAGTCTTCTTCAAACATTTTGCATTGAAATGATGATTAATGGACTAAAAGCCATTTTTGCAAAAAGAGTTTCGCATATTACTCTGAAAGATTCTAAATAGTACAGGAACCTGAAACAGGACTATTATTTAGAACTAACCAAACTTAAAGAGTGGAAATATTTGAAAAGGAAGAGTTTAAATTGGGACTACCTCTTCAGATTTTCTGTTCAAAGACCCAAACTGAACAAGAAGACAGAGTACCGTTTCAGTAAAAGAAGATTGATAAACAAGAAGCAATGACAGCCTAAACATTAAACAAGGATTCATGCTCACAACATGCTGCACTCATGCATTTATAGATCATTCATAGTGCATCTTATTAGGAACATTTGATTCATTTCGATCATAACATCCTAATTCTTTGGCACAAGCATCGATACATGGAATTGATTCTACAGGTCATGTCCCTAGAATCAGTGAATGCACCGAGCTTTAACCCCCTAAGCAGTAGGGTAACAAGCTGAACTCACCAAGCCTTAACTCCCTAAGCAGTAGGGTAATAGGCTAAAAATTACAGATCTTGTCTCCCTGAAGTTACAGTGGAACAGATCGCATCCAGCAGATCTTGCCTTCCTGAAGTTGCAGTGAAGCAGCTTGAAGTTACAAGTTCCATCCCCTTGAAGTCACAGTGAAGCAGACTGAATTTACAAACCTTAAACCCCTAAGCAGTAGGGTAACAGGTTAAATGTACAGATCTTGACCCCTTAAGCTGTAGGGAAATGGATCAAAAATAACAAGCTTTAACCCCCTAAGTGGTAGGGTAACAAGCTGAATTTACGGACCTTAAACCCCTAAGCAGTAGGGTAATAGGTTGAAGATCACAGATCTCACCTTTCTGAAGTGGAGCAGATCAAAGACGAAGGGTCTTAAACCCCTAAGCAGTAGGGTAACAGACTAAAATTCCAGATCTTATCTCCCTAAGCATTAGTGGAGATGGTCGAAGACGAAGAACCTTAAACCCCTAAGCAGTAGGGTATCGGGTTGAATTTACAGATCTTACCCCCTAAGCAGTAGGGAAACAGATCGAAGATTATGGGCCTCAAACCCCTAAGCAGTAGGGTAACTTGAGTTGAATTTGAGATCTTAACCCCCAAGCGGTGGGAATCAGATCGACGGCAATAAGCCTTAAACCCCTAAGCAGTGGGGTAGTAGGCTGAATTTACAGATCTTAACCCCCTAAGCAGTAGGGAAACAGATCAAAGATGAAGGGCCCTAACCCCCTAAGCAGTAGGGTAACAGGTTGAAAATTATAGATTCTATCTTCCTGAAATGACATTGGAGCGGCTCGAGATTCTGCAGATCTCCTTGAAGTTTCAGTGAGTAAATTGAAGTCACAGAGCCTCATCTCCCGCACTTGCAAAGTGGAGCAGAATGAAGATAGCAAGTCTTATCTCTCTGAATATGCATAAACGGATCAAAGCAACAAAGTGCAGTGGACTAGGATGAGGCTACCTAAAGAAGAGGGACACCAAGGAAGTCGAGACTCGATGAGACCGGACCAAAATTGGTCTTTCTTAAGACTTTGCTTTGTTCTCGTTACACGACAACAAGCAAAGAGGGGCAGCTGTACAAGCCCAATTTTGGGCCCAAAACCCCAAACCCAACCAAATAAAATTAAACCCAAAACCCCAAACCCAACCAAACAAAATTAAACCCAAATCCCAAGCCCAATAAATTTTAACAACCCAAATAATAAAAAAATCGAAAAAAAAAAACCTAGCTAATCTACCTAGCCGCCTCTCGCCTATTGACCAACTCTCGACCCTGTGTGCCGCCCCTAGCTGCGAGCCACCACCAGCTGTCTTGTGCTTGCGAGCACTGCAAGCATTAATAAGAAAAGACAGTGGATAAACAAGGAAAATCATTGTAAAAATGGCTATTTAAAGCCATCTCAAAATCATGTAAAGGGAGGTTTTTTTTGGTGAAATAAAAAACTACATCTGATTCTAAAAAGCAAAAAAACAGACTCAAACAACAAAGACAAAATCACCACAAAACAGATCAAAGATTGAACCTAAGGTTATTCATCTTCCCTCTTCGTTTCTTTATTTTCTTTTCGATTTTCTCTATCCCATTTAAAATAACACATACATATTAAGTGTAAATATATAGAAATAAAATATATAAGAAAAAAAAAGGGAAAATTTTTACCTTAGGCGATTTAAACCACCAGTGTGCAGATGGGCGGTGTGTGCCAATGACTGGCGGCGGGAGACCGAGCAGTCGAAGACCGAGAGGGGAGAGAAAGACCCCGTTTTTTTTTTTTTTCTGAAGAGGGGTAAGGAATGAAAATTTTTTTAGAAGTGGCTTAAATAGCCTTAGTGAAACGGCGCCGTTTCACTTAGGCCCTTATAATGCAAAACGGCGCCGTTTCAAGCAGTGACCCGAAGACCCGACCCGCCTATGCCCAGGATCCGCGTGTTTTTTAGACTAAGGGGCTATTTGCGCCCTCAGTCCTTCCGCTTTTCCAAGGTTTTACAATTAGGTTTTATTTAATTTTAATTCGGCCTTAAAATTCATTTTGTTTTCAATTTGGCACCCTTGCGAACGAAGCCGTTTTAAGAGGTCGGGATATTTGCTCCTTTAGACCCTCCTATTTGCTAGCGCGTTCGAATCGGTCCCCCTCCCCTTTATTTATTTTTAAATTCGCCTCCAAATTCCATTCTTAATTCAATTTCATCCTTTTTTACTTGTTCTCATTTCTCTAATTTAATTTTAATATTATTCATAATATTAAGTTTTATTATTGTTATATTTTCGTTTATTAACATCCCATTTTTATTTAATACTCATATATATATATATGTCATAAAGTATTATAAATAGTTTTAATATTATTCTTATTAATGTATATGTATGTTAATATTACATCATGTCTATATTTTATACACATATTTACATATATATACCTATATACGTATATTACATATATTTCTTTTTAATACTATAGATATATTCCTCCTATATAGTACGTACATACTTTTAATATTACCGTATATTTAGTTTTTAATATATATATATATATATCAATATAATATCATTAATATTTATTATTATTTTTAGCATATATATATATTATGAAAGTACTTCAAATATCGCATTTTTATTATGTATGTATCTTTTAATATTGTATTTTATTGTTATGCATATGCCTTAATACTGTATCATTTATGAACTTTTGTTTCTCATATTATCTTATGTTTATGTTTTTCTAAGCTATAGCATGTATATACTATTACTATATATCTATTTATGTAGTTATTAATAGTTGTTTTTTAATATCGTGATTATTTCTAATGTGTATGTATTATATATTTTTAATACTATATTATGTATATTATACATATATATGTGCATATTATTTATGTATTTTTACATTTTTATGTATATATATTTAAATATCACGTTATTCGTATAGTTTTATATTATTCCATGTAAATACTTTCAATATTACATTATGCATATATTTTTGTCTATATTATATATATTTTTAATACTCAATACTATTATTATGAATATGTTCTTAGTATATGTATGTATATATATATAATTTTCTTTATTCATATATTATTTTTCACTTTATATTATACTATTCTTATTTTTGTACATACTTTTAACATCATTATATAATTTTTCAATATATATATGCGCATATTTATGCAATATTTGTTTTTCAATATTATTATTGTTTCTAGTATGTATATATTACGCATATTCTTTTAATACTACGTACATATTTTGTCTCTATTGTTACATATATATTTTTTTTAATGCATCTATGCATATATGCATGTGTCGTTTTATGCTATTATTGTTTATGTCATTATTATTATTGTTTTCGTTATCGTCGCTATGCCACCATATTTTATTCATTTTCTTATTTAACTCATGAATTCGATCGTCTTATTTTTTTTTCTCTCATACATTTGTTTATGTTTACATATTACTAACCATTCCGTCATTGGCTCTATTACAAATCGTGTTTTTTTTATCAATATATATTCAAAACGATTCTTTCATGAAAATAACTAGGTAATTTGAGATAATCGTGCCCTAACTTACTGGGTTTCGATTTTTCTCATTCTTACCTAAATAACGGAATATTCTTTTAAATCTATTCGAGTTTTGGAAAAATGTTTATTCTTGAAGAAATGAAGCGTTGTGCCCTAACTTACCGGGTATGACATTTCGTTACTTCGAAATAAGATTCTTTTTGCAAATAAAGGCAATATTCGGTGTTCGGAGATTCGAGAAACGTACCCTAACTTACTGGGTTTCGATTTTCCTCGTTTACTCTAAATAATCGAATACCCTTTTAATAAGTTAAAATACGCAAATTTTACATAAAAAGCAAGCTCAGTCTCGAAGTCGATATGCCGTGTCCTAACTTACTGGGCGTGATATTTATTTACTTCGAGATGAGAAGGTCTTTAGCATCCGTTTTAGTTTATAAATCAGCATTTTTATAAAGAAGGATCGTATTTTAAATTCTTTCAAGTTTTCAAATTTTCGACACTAAGACACTAATTAATCAACTAGGT
Organism: Gossypium anomalum; assembly: GCA_025698475.1. Lineage (NCBI taxonomy): Eukaryota > Viridiplantae > Streptophyta > Magnoliopsida > Malvales > Malvaceae > Gossypium > Gossypium anomalum. The sequence continues at coordinate 7,665,308 of CM046967.1, read as the reverse complement.
ACCAATTTTTTGGGCGTATCGAGGGTGCTAACCCTTCCTCGTGCGTAATCGACTCCCGAACTCGTTTTCTGATTTTCGTAGACCAAAAATTATCGTTTTAGTAAATCTTAATTTTTATTAAAATAATTAATTTAAGGTGATCCGATCACACCTTATAAAAAAAAAGGATTGGTGGCGACTCCCATTTTAATTCCAAATAAATCGATTCCCGTTTTACTAAAAAAATGGTTACGACAATCATAATTCAATTTCTCATTCCATATAAGAAGTATTACCCAATGATAGACTTGGATAGATAGGTATCTACATCACACCAGTTGCTCGTCCGAGCTAAGTACATTCATGTCAGGTTACCCGTCCGGGCTTGTAACACCCCTAACCCATATCCGCTGCCAGAATAGGGTTTTGGAGCATTACTACCATTTGCAGATCACTAAAAAAAATTTTACTTAAATATTTACCAATTCAATGCATCAATAAATATATTACCATTCAATCAATGGCTTGGCACTTGCCTAAGCATCAACAATCAACACTTGTTAGTGTACTTACACATATTTCATATAAATTCTTATTTTCTCAATATGTCATATTTGAATTTAATACTCGACTTAACTTACATATTTTCCTTATGTTAACATATAAAAGATAGTTTCATATGTACATGTCATGATACATATCATTCTCTTACCGTTTCTTTAATAACATATATCATTTATTTTATTATATCATCATTTTATGCACCATCATTTCCTTTTATCTTAGGTATATTTATTTGGTAATAGTTAAGTATTAAACTTAACATAATTTAAATTCCATGTACCTATACTTATTTCATTTATCTATCTTATTAATTATTTCATACAACTATTTTGTACATTTATTTCCATATGACCAATTCCTGTAAATATTTCACATTATCATTTTGTATAACCAATTCATTTAACCATTTGTTATATTACCTGAATATTAGTTGTTCAAAAGATATATTGGCGTTTCTCTTCCACGATCTTATTTATCTTCAACATGATGCCATAGTGTCTTTCAACTATGGTCTTACTCATTTTCTGTCATGTTGCCATTGTATCATTCAACCATGGTCTTATTCATTTCCCCGTCGCGTTGCCATGGTATCTTTCAACCATGGTCTTACACATTTCATATCAGGTTGCCATGGTATCTTTCAACCATGGTCTTACACATTTCATATCAGGTTGCCATGGTATCTTTCAACCATGGTCTTACTGCGTTTCATATCACGTTGCCATGGTATCTTTCAACCATGGTCTTACACATTTCATATCGAGTTGCCATGGTATCTTTCAACCATGGTCTTACTCGTTTCATATCACGTTGCCATGGTATCTTTCAACCATGGTCTTACACATTTCATATCAAAGTTGCCATGGTATCTTTCAACCATGGTCTTACACATTTCATATCGAGAGCACACTCCCGCGAACCTCATCCTTACTGGTGGGATTACGGTCCAGGCTAAATCCACTCGTAATATAAACTCATAGAGTATTGTCGAGATTACCAGTCGAAAGCTAAACTCGCAAGCGACAATTACTCTAATGAGCTTGGATCGAATTACCGATCGAGGCTAAATTCAGACCCTAATTCGGATTACCCGTCCGGGCTAAATCCATTTTCCACATATTCTTCGGGAGGGCTATATCGAGGATAGGATCACCCGTCCAGGGCTAGATCCTTTTCTAGTCAATTCCTTTTCAGAGATCCATCGAATTTTCCTTTCATACAACCAGGATTTCTTCCCCTTTATATCAAATATATCAATGTTTCATCAATTTTCATATAATGAACATTCAAATCATATTCACATCAATAACTTACATTTCAAGTATTTAAGAATATAATTCAAGTTACATGAACTTACCTCCTTGCTTGTTTGTGTTTATAATTTCATCGATCCGATATCTTTTCTTTTTCACGATCAAGTCTCATATTTGAGTCGCCCAGATCTCTTTTAAATAAATTGATCATCATTTTCATTCATTTCATATTCTAATGCATTTAATTAATGCTCTAAGCAAAATTACCATTTTGCCCCTAACCTTTTAATTAATGACGATTTCATCCTTAGGGTCAGGAAAATAAAATTCTTGCAATTTAATCCTTATTTCCAACTATTATTCTTATATATATTGATAACAGTCCATGAATTCTATAAAATATCAAAAATTTCCATAATTTCAACACTTTTCAATTTAATCCCTAAAACATGTTTTCCCCCGATCTTGAACTAAATTGATAATTTCATTAAATTTTGTAATTTAAATAATAAAATAATCTATTTCATGCAATTTAGTCATTTCTGACATTTTTACAAAATTGCCCGTAAAGTTTTACTTTTATTCAATTTAGTCCCTGAGCCTAAAACATGCAAATTAGCCATGCTAGATGAATATTCATACATATTTTTCCTCCTCCTCCTCTCCATTCCACATCCTTAGTATAAACAACACACTTGTAGGTAACATTATCCATAATTTTCACTATCTACTTATGTGAATATTCAAGCTGTCCATCTGTGTCATAGTCACTAAATTATTTTTATCTTGAGCTACAGAACTCAAAATTAAGATCCGCTAATTTTCCCTGAAACTAGACTCATATACCTTCTTACCATAAAAATTTCATAATTTTTGGTTGGTCCAATTAATACAGTTTATTCATTAAAGTCTCCTCTGTTCTGCTGTCTGACAGTTCCGACCCTTCTTCACTAAAAATTAATTATCTTCTTTTACAGGATTCGAATGATGTCCTCGTTTGTTTCTATTGAAAATAGACTCATTAAGGATTCTAAAAATATAAATTTAAGCCCCTAATTATTTTTATCCAATTTTTTATGATTTTACAAAGTCAGAACAGGGGAACTCGAAATCATTCTGACCTTGTCTCACAAAAGTTATTATATCTCATGATTTACAATTCCATTGCTTACATAATTTCTTTTATAAGAAACTAGACTCAATACGATTTAATTTCATATTTTATTCATCCTCTAATTCGATTTATATAATTTTTGGTGATTTTTCAAAGTTAGAATACTGCTGCTGTCTAAAACAGTTTTAGTGCAAAATGTTATTTCCATTTTACCCCAAATTTCACAATTCATACAATTCCGTCCTTGCTCAATTAACCCCTCAATTAAGATAATTTTCTCAATTAATACTTTTTTTAGACATTATAAGTTATTTCATAACTATTGAAATTCAGAATTTCCATATGGAACTCTAACTTCAAACTCTTTTACAATTAGGTCCCAAACATTCACTTTCTATTCAATTCTTTCAATAAAATCAGCATATAAATAATTTAAAGCTCTAATTCCATGCCAAATCATTATATACTTCCAGCACATATTCATAGCAACTTTCAATTTCTTTCATAGAATCAAAAACTAATGAATTCAACAAGTGGACCTAGTTGTAAAGTCACAAAAACATAAAAATTTCAAGGAGAAAGAAAGAATTAAACTTACATGAAGCTAGATTATGAAAACCAGCTTGAACCCTCCTCCATGGCTATTTTTCAGCTGATGAATATGAAGAGAAATGAAGAGAATTCTAGATATTTCAATTTAGTCCCATTTTTATTTAGCCAATTTTGGCAATTTTCCAATTTTGCCATTATTTCACCCATTTCCTGATTTTTCTCAGCTATTGCCGCCCAAAATATCTCCTTTAGGATTATTTTCACTTTAGGTCCTTCCTCATTTGACAATTGAGCTATTTAATCCTTTTAGCAACTTTTACACCCTTTTCAATTTAGTCCTTTTTATTTAATTAACCACCCAAACGTCAAAATTTTCTGACTAAATTTTAATACTACCTCGCCAACACTCCATAAATATTTCTAAAAATATTTATGGCTCGATTTATGAAGTTGAGGTCTCGATACCTCACTCTCGACCCAATTTACCTAATTAATTCTTTTAAATCACCAAATTCACTAGTTCAAAAATGCTTTTATATTCGCATTTGACTCATAGGTATTAATTTATTAAATTTTTAACTCACCCGTCAGATTTGGTGATCTCAAATCTCTATTCCCGATACCACTGAAAATTAGGTTGTTACAATATCTCTAGCATCATTATTACTTTCTAGATTTCTCTCTCTTCCAATTGAACATTTTGCCCTTCATTATCTTTTAAAATTCCATCCTTGAGTCATCATTTAATTTGGTGAAATTGCAATTTAGTCCCTTATAGTTCTTCATCTATTCAATTTGGTCCTAATTCATCCATTTTCCTTAGTTTCTAGATCATTCCACTCCTAAAATATTTACACTATTGGTCCTTCAAATTTTTCATATTTACACTTTAATCCTTTAAATTTTGAGTATTTACTCTTGGGCCACAAAACTTTTCTCACTTTTACAATTTAGTCCTTTCTTGAATTAATATATCATAATATACTTCTCAATATTGACATAACTCAAAATTTCTCTTTTTGTCACTTTATTTCCTTATTTTACTATATTACTGATAATATTTTACTGTAAAAATTTCGGGGTATTACAGGGCTAAACCTTTAAAACGACATCAAGCTACTCATCCAAGCTAACCATGTGTCACGTGTATTTGAGTATCCGCAGTAAATGCAAGATCCTGATAATATCCATAATCAATCTAGTACGAGTGGCGCACAAAACCCTATTGGCATGCAAATCGTATCCTAATATTTATTGAGTTCACCCAAGCATCTTTAACACATAAAAACATTTCTTTACTATTTAGTCCAACTCTCATCTTTTATACCAATTTACCACAAATCAACCCACAAGCAAACATGCATACACGAATCAAATACAAAACAACTTAAACACATTTATACTATATGAACTTAACTAGTCCAAACAGTAAACAAGTTGAACCTCTAGGGACTAATCAACAATTTTAGCTTTTCCTGAATTATCTCCAGTTTGATCCAATTCTTGATCTATTCAATTATTTCATTCAATCCATCAATATCTAACATTTATACATTATATCATTGTAACACCTAGACGTGGCGAAGTCTTGAGTTTGGGTGTGTAGGTCAAAAGAAATCTGGTTGGCGTGATCCTACTCACTCAATTGACGTTTTGGAGCGCTAGTAGGGAGCATAGGCAATAATGAAAAAATTAAAAGAAGGAATGTCCTCTGTAAAACATGTGTACATGTTGAAGGAGAACATTAATTAATACTTGGATTAAACCTTAATTAGCTTTAATCATAAATAACTAAAATTAATGGATGATAACATCATTTTCCACTATTGAAGAACTAAATTAAACAAAATTAGTGGATGATAAGATTTTTTACAATTTAGTCCCTATACCTAAATTAAACAATGAACAAATAGACTGAAGAACTAAACTTTAATTTTTTTATACCAACTCCGTAAATATTTATATTTAATATTTATGGACCCAGTTTATGAAAATGGGGTTCCAAAATCGTCTTTTTCGGTATCACTAAAAGTCGGGTTATTGTCGTCTATCCTAATTGGCTTGATTGGCCCAACTCGTTTTGGGACGACCTTAGGCTTATATTTTAAAACTTGGGTTGGTGTGGCTAACTCGTTTTACTATTTAAAATAATAAAAATATATATAAAAATATATCAATATTAAATTTGATAATTAAATTTAAATATAAAATAACTTATTATTTTTAAGCAAAGAAATGATCTATTTGGGCAAAACGAAGTTGAAGCTGGAATTTTTTTTGAAATAGAGATTCACCTAGCCTCACCCATGAACAACTTTGATGGTAATAAGATCTCTCAAAACTTTGAGCTATTCGTTTGGGCCATACTAAATCAAATTTGAACAAGTTTTTTTTAAATAAGATTAATTATTAATCAAAATTATTTTATGTAAATTTAATTATAAAGTATATAATAAAATATTATAAAATAATTTCTAAACAAACAAAAAAAGATATATTAAATTTAATATCAACTGATTAAGAGTTTGTATCATTATCTAAAAGTTATTTTATACTAATATTTTATGTACTTTATAATTAAATTTACATAAAAAATTATATATAATTAATCTGATTTAAAATTAAAAAAAAAAACTTGTTCAAATTTGATTTAATATGAACTGAATGAATAGCTCAAAGTTTGGAGAGACCTTATTACCACCATTCATAGAGTAATTAACACATTGTTTAAAATTTTGAAAATTTTTATTTTTTCATATATTTTTTAAAAAAAGTATTCTTATTTTTATTTTAAAGAGTTTTCATATTGTATTGAAAATATGAAAAGAGATTAATTTTTGTAATAGTTTATGTGCTTTTATAGAGTAAGGACCAAATTGACAAAAAAAAAATAAATGTCGAGGACCAAAAAAGTTATTTTACCTTTTTTTATATCAAGAATTAATGGTAAAATTGATGGAGGGACCAAGATTTTGAAAGAAGAAAGAGTATAGGGACTCAAGTCTCAAAATTAAAAGTTTAGAAGAGCATAAGGGCCTTTGGCATATTTAAACCTTTTTATTGTTATATTTTATTAGTAATCATATCATGGATTGCTGCTTTCTTGGACTAGATAATTTGATTTTTTATTTTTATTTTGTTGCTACTCATTTAAAGCGTTGATATTTTTATAATAAGTAATATTTTGAAAAGAATATAAATTATGCATTGTATGATTAAGTTAACAATGTGTAACAAGAGTGTCATTACCAAAATTATCGTAATAATGACTTGGTGTTGTCTTATATTAAAGAAATTAAACCCCTACCAAACAATGATAATGTTTTCCAGGAGGAAAGCATTTTTGTTGGAAACAGGTTTTTTTCTTTCTTTTCTTGCCTATCGTTTTCTGCTCCTAAAACGTGCTTTTGTTTCTATTTCGAAGAAAAACATTCGAGTGAGAAGAATTTGATGAAAATAAATCAAATATTCGATTCCAATTTAGTGGTTTTTCTAAATTTTTTAAACACACCCCAAAATTGCTGCAACAAATGCCTTATCACCTCCTCAATCTTTTCTTAATTTAATTGTTGTGATTTTAAGTCTCTTCTTTAATTTCAGAGTTGAAGAGATGTGAATTTATTTTAATTTACAAACAAATGAGTACATTTACTGTTATTTATAAAAATATTATAAAATTTTAAATATGTAAAAAAATTACTCATTTATAAAAATATTAATATTTTTTTCTTTCTTCCTTTCTTTCACCTCTCCCTATACGGAACATTGCATGTAACCCTGTTCATTTTAATTTCTCTCACGACTTTTGTTTAATTTTTGACAAGCTTTGTTCTTTTGAATTTTCCATCACACATTATTTTCTTTTATAAATTATTGATATTTTTAAATATTTTATAATTTTTTACATATTTAATTTTTTATATTTTTTTAAAATATATATATATACTCATCTTGAATGAATCTAGACAATTAAATAATGATTGTCTATGTTCATTCTAGATGTATATATTTTTATTAATTTTAAAATATATTTTTACAATTTTTATTTTTATTTTTTTGGCGTGGCATATCACGTTGTTGCATTGTTTGCCACACCAACATGCCATATCAACAAAATTAACTGTCAAACTGATCAACTAACAGTTCCGTTAACGAAAGAGCCTAGTTAATCTTTTAGGGTCACTGGAGGCTCAATAAAATGAGTTTCTTTCCTAAAGACTTAATTAAATTTTTATTTTTTTTTACTAAGAACCTTTATTTTATTTAAATATCAAAATTGTTAATATAAAGAGTACTGGCAAAAGGGTACAATAAGCATATGAAGAGTAATTAAAAAATCAATAGTTTTTCTTTATTATTTTAATTAAATTGTGTACTAAAACTTTTATTTTTCATCAATTCAGTCTAGATAACAAAACGATCATTAATTAGTTTGACTATTAAATCTTACTGACATGATTTTATTTTTTTACATATGGCAATTTACTTTAAAGGTATTAATGAATCGGGCAACTCATCCAGTTCATTTTAAGTTGGATTTGGGCTTAGATCCTCCGATTTCAAGTTAACTCAACATGTTTTCTTATTTAAAAATAATAAAATAATTTCATATTAATATTTATATATTTTAAATTTAAATTTAAATAAAAATATTAATTTTTAAAAAGAAAATACAACATTTGGATGACATAACTTGACTGGCCTTGGACTCATGTTTAAATTTTTTTAGAATCAAACTTAGGCCTAACCCCACCTATAAACATCTAGTACAATAATTTATCTGAATTAATATGTTAGCACAAATTATTTATATTATATGACACGCTAACAAAATATTAAAAGTATTAAAAACTATAAAATATTTGTAAATTCAGAAAAAATCATAAAAATTTCAAAGATACAAAAAGAAAGAGAAAAACTTCAAGTTTTTTTTATAAGAAGCATAAAAGGAAAAAAAATCCATTAAATTAAGAAAGTTAAAGAAAAGTTTTTTTAATTTAAAAAAATTAATAAATTAAAAAAATATTTAAAAAAACTATAAGTTCTTTTATAATAAGCATAAATAGCAAAAAAAAAATCCATAAAATAAAGAAAAAGTTAATGAAAGTTTTCCTAAAAATTAAAAAATAAAATAAATTTTGGAAAAGATTATATAAAATTCAATAACTATATTAATTTTGAAAAAAAAATTCAAAACATTCAAAAATAATAATTTTGAAATTTTAATTATTATAATTTATTTCTTTTTTGCATTGAGATGCAAGAGTTTATATTGCTTGAAATTATCCAATTTTGATTGTATTAATCACGTAAACAAGATGTAATGATTAAACTAGTCGATTAACGTTTTCATCTCAAAAGTACTTATTTAATGAAAGTGAAATGCTTTATATTAGTAAAAAAATAATAATTGATTGTTACATTAAATCTCTTCATGCACACCACACCATAGTTCTTAAAGTATACTGTATTCTTATTTTTGGTTTTAATTTAGTCATTAATATTATCAAAATTCTCAATTTATCTAATAACATTAGGAACCCAAGTAAAAAAAAAAAAATTTAAAATCACAATATACTTTAACAACTAAAGTACGCATTAGTCTTCTTTAGAGGTTGTTTCAAGTTTGCTGTCTTTTTCCTTTAATAAAGTGTCCTAAGAAAAAACGGAAACAAAAAATAATTAAGCCATTCCACTAAATTTGCAAGCAATCAAAAAAATCAATTAAGCCCGTCCATTAATGATTTTTATTTTTAATCACATTGATAATTAAAATCAATTAACAGATCAATCAAATGATAACACATGACAACTTTTAATTTAATCTTATATTTTTCTCATAAAAATTATTATAAAACCATATAAATAATTTTAAATAATTAAATTGATATGAACTTATGATTATTATAAAATATTATAAAACTTATAAAAAATCACAAATATTATAAGAATTTATAAAAAAGACTATACTAAATTTTTTTTATAAAATTAATAAAATATATTTAAAATATTTAAAAACTTATAAATGATATAAAAATTTAGAAATTAAAATAAAAAGATATTTAAGCCCCTAAATAATAATAAACACATGACATCTGCCCAACAGTTAATGAGAATAGTTTTTAGATCGTTAGGACTATTTTCATGTTGAATAAAATGTTCTCGATCTTCCACAAATAAATTTTTATATAATTAATGAAACATATTTAAAATATTTAAAAACTTATAAATGATATAAAATATCTATTAAACTATTAAATTTTAGAAAGTGCAATAAAAAGACATTTAATCCCCTAAATAATTTGAACATATGGCATCTGTCCAATAGTTAATGGGAATAATTTTCAGATCGTTAGGGTCATTTTCATGTTGAATAAAATGTTCTCGATCTTCTACAAATAATTTTTATAAAATTAATAAAATATATTCAAAATATTTAAAAACTTATAAATGATATAAAAAATTCAGAAATTACAATAAGAAGACATTTAAGCCCCTAAATAATAATGAACACATGGCATCTATCTAACAGTTAATGGGAATAGTTTTCATATCATTAGGGTCGTTTTCATGTTAAATAAAATGTTCTCAATCTTCCACAAATAAAGTGATAATTGCGGGACCCTCTCCTTTTTAGTGATAAATTATTGTTTTTATTTTAAAAACTTTTTAACTCCAGTTTTAAAATTGCAATGCAATAGTTTGGACATTGAAAAGTTTAAAATTGTTTGATAAATATTGTATGGCAAAGTATTTTTTGTATGATTAGATACTATAAAACCAAAATTTTATTATCTAACAGTTACCAATATTGGCAAATGTCGGTATAAAATATTAGGACGGCTACTCTCATTATCCAATTGTTAGTCTAATGTCACATGTTCATTTTTACTTTAGGGACTTAATTTCTAAAATAAGGAACCAATGAATGAGTTTTTTTTTTTTTATATTTTTTAATTTATTAGAATTTGCATAAGTTTTTATGGATTTTTTTAATACTTTTTATAAGTTTATAGAAAGTTTTAAATATTTTAGATATGTTTTATGTTTTTTTTATATAATTTACTAGAACTGTTATAAGTTTCATATTTTTATAATTTATATAATTTTCTATATATTCAATAATTGCTATGCTTTTTTAAAGAAAAAAAATATAAGATTAAATTAAATTATAAGGTGTCACGTGTCGTCATTTGATTGGTTCTTCGATTGATTTTAACGATAAACTTGATTAAAGATTGAAACTATTAACACGGGGGAACTTAACTGATCTTTTTAACGGCAAGAGCTCAATTGAGTGTGAATTTAGTATAGGGTTCAAATAAATTTTTATTTATTTTTTTAAAGCCTTTTGTACTAATAAGCCGAAGAAAAAATAGGTTTAAAGGGCAGAGATTATTAAAAAGTTGAAATTGCAATATTATTATTATTTTCATAAAAAATTAAAAAACAAATGTATAAATATTGGGTATATTTTTCGCTACTTGGTATGAAAGATGAAGATTGAAGCCCCAATTTGGAAGTGTAAAAAAGGAAAAACAGTTAAAAAAAAATAAAGAGTAAAATGAGGACAAATTGAATTAAGACCAAGTCATTAGCGTTCAACATTTGATTCCATGTTGATAAAGAAACATTGAATTCCATGGAAAGTATACTTGAAGAGTTTCATCTTCGTCAACATTCAACCTTTGAAAACTTGACACTGGAATAATGTATATTTTTCTTCTTTTTCCTTTTCTGTCATTTTATAACACAAAGATTCTTTTTTTATTTGTTTCATTGGTTAAAATGAATGGCGTCGACAGAACTTCACATACGTAACTTTCGACCACCCACCCAAATTACTGCGCCCACCGCATTTGTTTTTTCTCGAGTCAAGCCCACACACCTCGAAACCCATAATTATTCTGTATACTTATAATTCATTCATTTCTTTTTCAATATGTTTTTTATTTAACTATTTATGGGATTCATTCATTTCTTTTTCAATATGTTTTTTATTTAACTATTTAAGGGAATAGATAATAAGAAACTATGATTTCACGTTATCCCTACTTCTTTTCAATAGGAGAATAATAAATTAAATTTTTTCTTCTGATTTTTAATATTTTTAGTTGGACTTGAATTTTTTCAGAAGGAAAAATTTAATTTGTCATTCCCTTATTGAAAAGGGATAAGGATGACGTGACATCACAGTTTCATACAATCCATTCTCTTTTATTTAATATCAAATTAATGTGAGTTTAGATAGGCGATGCATTTACCTATGATTAGTGTAAAAATAACTATGACAGTGAGATTAAATACTGTAGCGTGAAACAAAAAATAAACTAAACACACTACACTGTACCGTCCATCCAAACCCACACTTAATCGGGAGAAACCTTACCACTAATGTCAACTGCTATCCCTGCCAACCTAATCACTCTTTTTGTTTCATTAAATAATCATCTTCGATGAAAGTAATATATATATATATATATATATATGTATGTACGATGAAGTCATTACTATTAATTTTATATTTGTATGATTTTTATCCACATTCCATATTGAATTAAATATTTATTTATTAATTATAGAATAAAAATTAAAGATTGCAATATGTTTTAAGTTATTGTACTATTCATATATTTGGAATTTAATCTTCATACTTTTATTTTTAAAAATTTAATCTTTCTACTTTAAGAGTTTAAAAATGTAAGTTTATTTGTTAATGTAGAAACAAGAGGGTACTCGCTTCACAATCAGAAACTATGTGTAAAACAGTCTTGTGACCACTGTTTCAACCACGAAACCAAAAGTGCATAAATGTAAAGATGAATACCGAAATTGTTTACATAGTTCAACCTCAGCCTACATCTATGGGACCTTACACAGAGCAATGATCCACTATCTTTCTTACAGTACAATAAATGATTTAAGTCTTAACATCGGCCTAACTCTCACCAATTTCGCGGCCTCACTGTTGTATAAAAACTAAATTACTCTCCCACTACGCTTCTTCATCAAAAGCTTAGTCTTACAATATAAGAGACTCTCTTGATTGCTTACTAAAATAAGGCACGTATAAAACGTTCATAACTTGAACAAATTTGTGCTCTCTCTATCTCTCGATCTCTTTAACCTAGACAAAATTTAAGTTTATATACTACTTAAGTTTTGCTTACATAAGAGTCATAGTCTTATCGTTTTTTTATAAAGTAGAACTAAAAATCAACATATGATAATCTTGACATAATTCCATAAGAATCTAAGTGTAATCTAAGGCCTTTAAATATGGAAAGTGACTTTACTTGACCTGCAAGTAACCATTCTTCAAGTCTTCAATTTTAACTCAATCGATCTTCATGTTTTGGGCTCTAACTCTTCTAAAAATCTCTACACCAAATATCTCAATACTTTGTTCTAAAATAACAGTGCATCAAGTTGTGGCCACAGAGGCAACCGCAGAATTTTTCCTTGCTTTCAAATATGGCAACAGTTAACACTGTTGAAACTCTTTTATTAAATTTATTGGTGTAACATTTTGAAATTAAAAAAGAATACTCATTTAATATCCATGTAACAAATAACATTGTAATGAACCTCAATTTAATAGAGAATTTTTATAGTGTTGAGGTGCCAAATTATTTCAAAATTTAAGTATAGAGATTAAATTTGAAATTTAAGCGCAATATGGATCAAAATTGAAAATTAACTAACCTTTTATAATCTAAAAATATAGAGGGATTAGAATTGAAGTTTATCCACTATATTATTATGTCAAAAAAAATGGAAAATGGACAAGTGTCAAATAAAGAAGGCCCTAAGCCCTCCTTTTATATATAGTAGTGTAGATTAGACCTAATAATGGGTTAGGCCGGGTTGATGCCAACCAAAAAATGGGCTTAAAATTTTGTTTAAGCCCGACCTGGTCCGCCTATATTCAAATTTTTTATATTATTTTTTATATAAAATTTAAAAATATAATATATCAAATACACTAAAAACATTAAAATAAATGTTTTCCAACAAATTGAAAGTACATTAAAAAAATGTTTCTATACTTAATAATACTAATATAGTTGCAACTTAGCAAGCAAATGCCTTTAAAATAGTAGTAAAATTAATAAAACAAGAGTTATACAATATCCAAACTGATAAGTGTGGAAAGTACCATATTTTAGCCTCAATCTTAGTACATTTTTTGGTGATTAAGTGGTATTAATTGTGAATTATATACTCCTAGTCCTTTAAATGCATATTTTGAAGTTTTGTAGAGCACTTGGGAACCATAGGAGCAAAAAACGAGTGACAATCAGAACACTAGAGCAGTTTGGAAGCTACCCACGGCCAACAGTGTTCCATAGGGCTAGACCACAAGGTTGTGTGAGCCACACGGGCGTGTGGGCAGGGCGTGTAACTCGCTAGACTCGTGTACGACACCAACAAGGATTTTTTATTTTTATGTTTTTGGCAATTTGAGAAGGCATATATAAGGAAATAAAAAAGGAGAACAATAGTCGTCTTATTTTTGCACAAAAATTACTCAAAATAACACCCTTGAATTTGATTTTGAAGCAGTTCTCAATCAAGATTGAAGATTCCAAGCTAAATTGGAATCTACACACGGTCAACAGTGTTCCACACGGGCATGTAACTCGCTAGACTCATGTACGACACCAGCGGGGATTTTCAATTTTTAGGTTTTCGGCACTTTGAGAGGGCATATATAAGAAAATAAAAAGGGAGAACGGTAGTCCTCTTGTTTTTGCGTGAAAATTACCCAAAAGAACATCCTTGAAGTTGATTATGAGGTAGATCTCCATCAAGATTAAAGATTCCAAGCTAATTTTCGAGGAATTTATCATGAATTTCTTTTATTTTATTGGTTATACTATATTTTTGGTGTTTCTTCTTACGAGTATGGATTAATTTTCTAAATACCTATGGGAGATGAACCATAGGATGGATTCTATTATTTGATTTCCAATTTTAAGCAATAAAATCTTAGTTTCTTTGTTTTCGACTATGAATTCTGAATTGTTATTGGGTTATTATTTCTAGGGTTTTAACACATACTTGATGTGCATGAGTTTGAGGTTGAATAGACCTGTCTTATGATTAGATATTGCATAGTCGAATGAAGTTGCATGAAATCCTAGAAAATAAGACGGTATAAATCTACCGGATTAAAGTCAAATCTAATATGGAAATCTATAGAACGAATTAATGCGACAATAAATGTTTTAATTAGAAAGAAATTCAAATTAATCAACCTAGAGTTAGTTGTTTTTATGCTCGAAAGAGATATTATTATAAGTTAGGGATTTCTACGAATCAAGGAAACTAAGGAAATAAATTGCATAAATTGGATTGAGAATTTTAGATGAATTCTATGTGGATTCTTACCTGTGTATTATTTAGTTTTGATTGATATTTTATTATTTTCGTGTTTATTTCTTTGACGCGTTTGTAGTTAATTTAGTAAGTTAATTTTAGTTTTAATTAATCTTTTGAATTGTTAGGTTTAATAATAAAAAGACGATAATTACTAGTAATTGTAGTCTTCGAGGGAACGATATTTGTGCTCACCATAGTTATACTATTAATTGATAAGTGCACTTACCTTAGTTGATTTATTAGTTAGTTTACTAGACATCACAAACAATAACAACAAAATAGTAGTAATATAATAGTAAAATGGTAATAAAACAACAACAAAATAGCAGCAGAAAAGAAAAAAAAATAATTCAGGCCGAGCCCAAGCAAAAAAAATCTTACCTAAGACCTGACTTGTTTAGAAAACAGGTATTATTTTTTGTCTAAGCCCATTTTTTGAGCCTATCTTTTTGCCCAAACCCTCTTACTTTTTGTGTGGGCCTTCAAGCCTAGGCAGGTGGCCCGATCTATGATCAGGTCTAGTGTAGATCTCTTAAAAGAAAAAAAAGAAGCATAATGTAAAATTTAGTCCTCAAAGTTTATACTTTTTTTTTATTATCAATTTGGACCTTATTTTTTTAAGCTACATTTTTTAATAATGTTAGCATGGTAGTTCACGTGCCATACCTACTATGATTAGGGGTGAGTAAAATCTGATTCGATTCGAAAAACTCGATAAAAAATTCAAATTTTGAATTAAATAGTTCGAGTTATTTGAGTTAATCAAGTTATTCGGATCAACTCGAATAAAAAATTAAGTTTTTCGGTTTAAATCGAATATGAATTATACAATTCGAGTTATTCGAAAATCCGAATAAGAAAAGACAAAACTACATAGTTTTGATAAATGTTTACTTTTTTAAAAGTTAAAATTCAAAATAATTAAGTTAAAAGGTAAAACTACGTCGTTTTGATAAATGTTTACTCATTAAGTTAGAAAACTAAATCATTATATTGTTCATGTAGTTAAATAATCTTGTACTTCATCTACTAGTTAAATAATCGGTCTATCTAAACGCAACATTAAGTATAAATAATAGGATTCGTTAACTCGACTCGATTTGACTCAAATTTTTTTTGACTCGATTCAATTCGATTCAAAAAAAATTCAAATTGAGTTTGGTTGCTAAAATAGGATTTGCCAACTTGACTAACTCGAAAATTTTTGACTCGATTCGACTCGACTCGATCGAATACTCACCCTAACTATGATGACACGTGTCAATTGTGTTATTCACCTTCATTTTTTGATATTTTAAAAATAGAATATAATTTTAAAATTATAATACATTATTTAAATAATATCAACAATTTTTTTTGAACAATCTCTTTATAGGTTTTGATTCTACTCTTGTTTTACACAATGCCTAAAACTACCCATAGCCCCTCCCAAACTCATAAATAAAAGAATAATATCCTTCAGCGCATTTGAAACCCATGTCCTCCTACAAAAGCAACAATGCCCATGCCAATCGAGCTAAGACCTAATATATATATATATATATATAAATAATTTATAATTTTAAATATTTAAAATACTTCAATTACACACTCTATCATGCACGAGTCTTATAAAATTGATAAAATTTTAACAATTAAAAACAATGTCATAGTAATGGATCAAATTTTAATTTTATAAAGCTATTAAATATTTAAAAAATTGTAAATATTATTATTTCAAAGATATATTATTTATAAATTTCAAATAACTAAAATAATTAATTTGATTATTAACTAAAATTATGTAGATGAAGAGATCAATAACAAAAATTGTTATATAAATATAAACTTAAAACCAAATTTTAAATAATAATTAAAATCAAATCTTTATTTTAATTAATAAACTACGTAGGGGTTGGTTTTAAATAATTGTATTTTAATTAATTAAATAAAAATTTAAAATTGTTGTTTATTATTTTATTTTTTATGAGAGATGAAAGTCTTGCGGATAAAAAAAAATTATGTTTTGTAATATTTGTAGATTTAATTGTTTATTTTTTTTCCAATTTAATCCTACCTTTTTATTTACAACTGTGAAGTTTTATAAATTATTTAGGATTATCTTCAATTTTAGTCCATTAGTACTATTTCCTAATTATTTTTATACAGTAATTTATATTTTCATTACTACTATGTATTGTTTTGTTTTATTTAAATTTATTTTATAATTAAATATTTTTTTTAAATGATCATTTTCCTTTAGATAATATCATTGTTGAAATAGATTGTGCAATTTATGATGCCCTCATGCTGGCTTGAGATGCGAAATGGGATAATATCATTGTTGAAATAGATTGTGTTCAAGCTCTTACGACAATCTCAGATAAGTTTCATGACAAATCAAATAGGGATTTAGTGATAAGAATATAGGAGTTTTGTAGAAGAGATTAGCATGTGACTTTACAGAATATTCCAAGAGAAGCTAATTCTACAACTCATACTTTGGCTGGTGTAATGCAAAAGTTCTTGTATGGTTCAATAAGGTTCAAGGAGATTCCGACAGAAATCATTGAGCAACTTCGAATTTATGAAGTATCAATTTGTAATCAAAGTGCATGATACAATCAACAATTAACCTATTTGACTTAAATATTAGTTAAACACTACCCAAGTCTCAAATTACAGTATTGGTAAAATAAACCTGTGATGTATTTGAAAGTAGTTAATATTAAAAATGTTACTTTGAAAGATTGTATATATCTTTCTCTATAAATCACCAAATTTAGCAATTATATTAAATGCCTTTGTTACAAATGTAGATAGTATTATGGCAAATCACATCATACAGATCCTATAGTTATTTTATGAATTATATAACCATATATTAATTAACGCATATTGTCATCATCGTATGATTATTTTTTAAAATTAATGGTTATTATATAAATTATTTATTTTAAATGAATCATTTTTTTATTTTTTAAAATTAAAATAATAATTTTAAAAATAAACGAAAAAATTCGTTTATTCAATTAAAATAATAAATGCATAATATGTAAAATGAACTTTTAAGGTAAAATAGAGTTTATAGCTTTTGCGAATGGCTAAATTCCCTTTTAAACCCATTCATGTTTGTTAAATTGTGTAAAGGCCTCAACATTCTTTAATCACAATTCAAGTCTTCATTGTTTTGAACTTTTTTAAAATTAAGAAATCCTTTTATTAAAATTACAAAATTAGACCCTATCATTTTTTATGTGTTCTGAACAAACACCTTTCAATTAAGAAAATATATTTTAATTTTTATTAAAATATTCGTAAATTTATATATAGATATATTACAATTTTCTTTAAAAAGATTAAATAATACATACAACAAAATTATGAATCACACATGAAGAAAACTAGTTTTACATATCTTAAAAGACAAAGAGAGAGATAGCGGTCCAACTGAAAAGCCATGGATTGCATCATGAAAACATGTTTGTTCGAGTTATTAAATTGAATTCGAGTATTTTAATACATGAATGGTTTGTAAATATAAATGTAGGTTGTTTTTAATTATTTAAAATTGAGAAGAAATAATTATATTAAAAAAGAAAAAGAAAACTGGAAGAATATTGATGTTTAAATAAAAACAAAATGGTTGGGAAATTGAAAGGAGAGATGATTTGGGTTGGGAGAAATGGGAGCATATGGAGGTTGATTAGCTTTTTATTTTTGGGAATGGAAAACTATGGCTGCTCTTTTCTTAGTCAACAATTCAAACCACATGGATTTGAATTCAAGCAGTTCGATCAGTCAAAGACATATAATATTAAATCCGTTGAATTGAGTGCAAGCCCAACACTAGATTTTATTTGCATTTCATCTCCTAATCACCCTCATTTCGCTATAAATAATACTAAATTTTGTTGAAGCCTGCTATTATTTTTAGTTTTTAATATACTTGTACAACACACGTATTAATTGTTTCACTAAAAAAGGAAAGCTGGAATTCTTCCTCATTTTATACGTCAGGATAAAGTTTTAGAGATTAGGTTTAAACGTGTAGTTTCTTCATCCTTTAATTTTTGGCTTTACAGTAAGAGGGCAAATGTTCGGTTATAACCATTCCTAAACTCAAATTGCCTTTAACTAATATCTTAAACTGTGATACAAAATCAAAATTAAATTACATTTCATCAGCCGACCAAATAACCAATTTCCCCATTAACATATAATTTGTTTTTTTTTTAGAAAATACATGTCTAGACTTAATCTAAAACTTCCAATAAATTTTTAATGAAAATGTTAACTAGTGTGGCAATACATGAATATTTCATGCTAACATTAAAAAAAATTAGCACGAAGTACACGCGAATTATAATGCGATTTGCTATGTTTAAAAACTTAACATTTTAGTTATAATTTCGTTAAAAAAACAACAATCCAACTCTTTTTAAAAGATTATTAGTCAAATTCAACTCCTTTTAAAAAGGAAAGACTAAATTTAACTCAAAAATAATAATTACGCAAATTTTAAATTAGTTTCAACAGTTTAAGAAAAAACAGAGCAAACTTGCTATAAAAAATGAAGAGTTAATTGTATATATGAGATATTCTCTATTACTCTAATTTTAAATTAAATCCAAAACTTTAAAATATTCTAACTATGCCTTGGAACTATTAATGTTATATTAATAAGGTCATTTCATTATTAAAACCGTTAATTTAACCGATAAAATGACATGTCAAATCTTATGTAACTAAAATTAAAATAAAACTTTTAAAAGAAGAAATAATAAAGCATATGTAGAAGCTTTGAAACCTTAAAACATTTTAAATGTATGTTCATGTAAAAATTTCATTTTAAATAAATTAATAATTTTAGTAAGGAAAGAATTTGATTGATATAATTAAAATAGTTTAGGCAGAAATAAATGGAATATGGTGATGACTTTTAAAAACAACGTGGTTGAAATCCAAACAAATTTGTTTAATTAAATCACACCAACCAATTAATAACTAAATTAAGCAGTCAAAAAAGTAACGAACTTTCAACATTGTTCTGCAGTTATGTTACTCACCCACACTCCTTTTGTTATTTATGTTATAAATTAACTAATCTCATTTTAAATACACACACACAAACAAAACCTAAAACATCATTACTTTTTCTAACTAAAACATTTTTTTGGTGCAATTTTTCTTTCTACTTTTATCTAATGATTTTAACGTAAAATTTTGACTTCGCATATCTACCACTCATTTCAACTTTGGAATCTCTTATATGCATTATAACCTAATTATTTTATTAAAATTAAGTGATATAATTTAGTAAATTTTACATTTTCTATTTGGTAGATTGGTAATTTTTTTTATTCCACAAGTAACTTTAAAAATTTGTCACATGTCTCTTCTTCTTCTTTTTTAATATTTATTTTTTAACATTTTACTATATTCCTATAGAACACTTGTCAACCCGTACCTTTATTTGTGGAGTCTAAAAATTCCGCTACTAGTGTACCAAATATTTTCCCATACTTTAAGGGTTAGTATTTGGTAAACTGGTAGTATACCGGAAATTTTTTTTAGGGGAGCCCGAAATTAAATTGTAATTTTTAAAGGATTAAATAAAAAAATTATCATTTTTAGGGGGGCCAAAGTGCAATTTTACCTTTATTATTTTAGAATTTTAAAAATTTTAAAAGGCCTAAATAAAAAAGTTTTCATTTTAGGGGGCGAGCCCTGCTAGCCCCCTAGATTAGCCCTTATCCACAAACAATCTTAAAAAATTGCCACATGTCTTTTTTTTTTTTTTAAATATTTATCTTTTTAATGTTTTACTATATCCTATAGGATATATGTCAACCCTTTAATATTGTTTGTGGAGTCTAAAAACTCCACTAATTGTACTGAATATTTTCCCATACTTTAAGGGTGCATTTAGATGGACAATAAGATGGGCTCCAATGAGAGTGATGGAAATGAAATTAGATATTCTAGTGGTGAGATTAAAATTAATGGTTAAATATGTATTTGAATGGAGAGAAAAATAGAATAAAATTTGTAAATAATGCATATTTGGATTATTTGAAATTATTAACAATATGTTATATTTTTAATAAAATAATAGTATATTACAACACTTTTATCTTTACCTTCATTGTTTTATTTTTTTAAAACAATAATTTACATTAATATGTAAGCACCTTAATAACTATTTTAGAATGATATTTAACGTATAAAAAGTAATAATTTTATTTTATATATTTATGTAACATTTTAATCAACAAAATAATTGTTTTATAATTATTTATTATGTTAAATAATTTTTTATTGAATAAATTATTAAGATGTAAAGTGCCACAAAACATAGAAGATATACTAGTGTAGTATTTACATTTCACTAATCCTGCACGTAAAAAAACCAAAAAGAAAGGGACAAAGTGGTAAAATGGGTGTGGTCCAGTGAATATACTGTCACTGTTGCCACTGATAAATTGAGATAGCGATTGCTCAAACACACCACACTCGTGTCATCTAAAGGTTAAATTTTAGCATAAAAAATTGGAGGGGAGTCGTGTAATCCAAAGGGAAAGCGAATTCCCTGGCCCCTCTGCACGCCTCTATCCCTCAAGTACTTACCATTTTTTTGGTTTATGTAACTCGTATCCTTCTTTACAATAATTTAACACTTGGAGCAACTACAAAATAGAATTCAAACATAGTAAATAAAAAATCGAAAAGATCCAACCTTTGCAAATACATACATATTATAATTATGCGTGGTTTAATAATACAAATTTAATTCAAGATAGTTAATTATTTTTTAGACCTTATAAAGTATTATCAAATAATTACCCGTAGTTTAATGTTAGAAGAACTACCTTATCAAAACTCAACTTAATTTGCACAGTCTTCTACTATTTTTATTTTTATATTTTATAAATTAAAAGGATAATGAAATGATTTAATTTCTTATTTATTATTACAGTTTTTATTATTATCAATTTTTGTTGTAGGATTAATATGAAATTGAAAAATAGTAAAAAAAAAAAAGAAAAAGGAAGAAGAAAACCACGCGGCATAATGTGATGTAGGGGGCACAGAGAGAGGCAGAAGATTTGCATTCATCCAAAACTGTTGACATTGCCAATGATTTGGGAGCGGAGAGTCTAATGTCATGGATTAAGTGCTGATTGGTTGATTAATTATTGGGGTGTGGAATGTTTATAAAATCTAAGGGGCCCTCCTCCACTAAAATATAAAGGCAGAATGCTTCTACCCTTTTACTTTTTCCTAAAAATAATGGAATTATGGCTATAATGAAAATATATGTAAAGGTGGGGGGCCAAATATAAATTTGGTAGACAATCCGCTTTGGAAGCTTATAGTATTGTATCCTGGAAGCTCTGCTTCTTCTTCCCTTATAAATACGAATCCACCACGCTCCCCATTTTCCACTCAAATCCATCAGTTTACCCTTTTTTTAGTCTCCAACTTCCATTTCTCTTATCGGGGTTGATATCATAAATACCAAAATGGCATGTTCTGATGAAACATCAGCCCAGTTAGAACTTATCAGGCAACATCTCTTTACTGATTTTGCTTCCATGGAAACTCCACCACCCTTCTATCAACTCTCAAATTCCGAGTCATCTCATGTTTATAGCCCGACCCGGTTAAAACAATCGAGTCTCAGCCAACGTCGTCCTTCTATTAACGTTATGATCCCACCCACAAGTTTTAACATAAGCCCAAACCCGGTTCCAGGTTCGGCTGCGGTGGCGGTTGAATCATACGAGAAAAGTCATTATAGAGGTGTTAGAAGACGACCATGGGGGAAGTTTGCGGCTGAAATTAGAGACCCTAACAAGAAAGGGGCAAGGGTTTGGCTTGGAACATTTGACACCGCCATAGAAGCGGCAAAAGCATATGATAGAGCTGCCTTTAAGCTACGCGGTAGCAAAGCTATACTGAATTTTCCTCATGAAGCTGGAAAATCAAATTTCTCAGAGTCAGGGAAAAGGAGGAGAAGTGAAGAGGAAGGAGAAGGAGAAAAGAGAGTGAGCCTGTTGGAGTCCAAAGCAGGGAGAAGAGAGGAGGAGGTAACGGTGGCGGAATGTGGAACGCCGTCGAATCAGACGGGGATCGGGGATAATGAAGATATAAATGAAATATTCGGTGGCCCACTTTTATCACCCTTATCATCGTTTCCATGGTTTGGGTATTCCAGGCTTGAGGTTATGTAAAAGCTTAGCAACGAATGTGGCTGTGTTTACTTTTTTAAGTGTTTAGTAATTAGTAGGGATGGGATGCCTAAAGCCTAAGCATTTTCAGATCAAATTGCATTTGTTCTTTCTTCTGTTTACTTAATAAATAAAATTGTCTTCTCCTCTTCTTTGCCCATGGCTTTAACATTAAAGATTAGAATCCATTTCCTAATATTTTTGTACTACTACCTTAGTCAATGCAGTGTGTTTCACAAATTTAGGCTGTGGATGACACTAGTGTAGTGTAGTGTAGTGTAGTGTAGTGTGTTTGAACAATTGAGTGCCGTAAATTTTCAAATGCTGCTGTAAGGTCCAGTTTGTTGACTGGACCAACCATTTTAAGATTTTGTCCTCTTTTTTTTTTTTTTTCCTTGATAATGTGCAGAATAACACTATCTTCTATTAAAAAAACATTATTTTAGTTTATTGATTAAATAAATATAAAACTAACATTATTACAATTTATAGGTTAAAAATTGAAGTAAATAGTAGTTTTTATAAATAATAATATTTATTGGAATCTTTTAATAAGTACGTACAAGATGAATGAAAAAGATAGAAAGGAAATTGGGTGAAAATTAAATTAAATGTATTCATGATTAATATTTATAGGAACCGACAAAGGCATGTAAATATTATATACCAAAAAGAAGATGTTTAAATTCATGATTTTTTAAGAAATAAATTATTAAATGTGTGGTATTGTAAAGTTTCAAGTTATTTTCTGGTATAAGGTATGTTCTTTACATACCACTGATCATGGACATCAAATAAAATTTAATTTTGTGGATTTACGCTTGACTTGGATGAATGTGTTAATCATCACTAACTGGCTACGTAATTTATTGTGTTTTTTAGGGATTCAAAATGCAAGACCATATAATCCCAACTTGATTGTGTAGATAATGGTTAGAATAAAATAAATACTAAAGAGGTGTAACTTTGTGGAGATAGGAGAATGTAATCTGGTTTCTACAAATCTCAAGTAGTAATATCAACAAAAAAATAATTAGCAAGGAGAAACCAATAAATTTTGTTGTAGGTAAAAAGAAGACAGATTGGTCTTAAAATGTAGTAAAATACAATAAGAGGGAAAATGTAGTGTTCCTTGAATTTTGTGTGGGTTTGTTTTTAGGGTTTTAAATAACAAAAGGGAAATATGATTTGTCGTAACCATTTTTTAAACGGGGATCGACTTCGATTTAAAAAATGAAAACGAAAAAAAACAGGGAGTCGCCACCAATCCTTTTCGATGAGGTGTGATTGGATCACCTTAAATTAATCATTTTAATAAAACTTAAGATTTACTAAAACGAGAATTTTTGGTCCACGATAATCAGAAAACGAGTTCGGGAGTCGATTACGCATACGAGGAAGGGTTAGCGCCCTCGATCGTCCAAAAATTGGTACCTAGTTGATTTATTGGTGTCTAAGTGTGAAAATTTGAAAATTTGAAATAATTTAAAATACGATCCTTTTTTATAAAAATGTTGATTTAAAAATGATTGAATAAATTAAAACGGATGCTAAAGACCCTCTCATCTCGAAGTAAATAAATGTCGCGCTTGATGAAGTTAGGACACGGCATATCGACTTGAGACTGAGCTTGCCTTTTATGTAAAATTTGCGTATTTTAACTTATTAAAAGGGTATTCAATCATTTAGAGCAAACAAGGAAAATCGAAACCCAGTAAGTTAAGGTCCGTTTCTCGAATCTCCGAACACCGAATATTGCCTTTATTTGCAAAAAGGATCTTATTTCGAAGTAACAAAATGTCATACACAGTAAGTTAGGCACAACGCTTCGTTTCTTCGAGAATAAGCATTTTTCAAAACTCATATGGATTTAAAAGAATATTCCGTTATTTAGGTTAAATGAGAAAAAATCGAGGCCCAGTAAGTTAGGGCACGATTATCTCGAATTCCCAAATACGGGATATCATTTTTATAAAAGAATTATTTTAAGGCATTGAGGAAAAGCATAATGTAATTTATAGAAATACATAGAAGCAGATTATGATATTAATAATAACATATAATAATGAGTGATAGTAACGAGTGATTATGAAAAGATGACATATAAGTAAGGTTAGTAATACGTAAATGTAAACAAATACGTGAGAAAAATAAAATGATCGAATACATAAGTGAATAAAAGAAATATAAAACATGATAGCACAAAAATGACAATAATGATGAAGGCGATAATAATAATAATGTTGATAATGATAATAGTGGTGGTAAAACTATAAAATTGATGATAATAATAAAAATAATAATAAGAGTATTAATATTTGTATTAATAATAGTGATAATAATAATAGAAAATAATAAAGGAATAATATTAGTAATAGTAATAAAAATAATATTAATAATAATGGTAAGTACAAATAGTAAAAAAACAAAATACAAATGATAAGTAATCTAAAGTTTAAGATTATTATTTAAAGAGATATAGATAAGGTGAAATATTAATAACAGGGGTAAAGACATATGATTAAAATAAATGTGCTGAATATATGTGTTAAATTTGTTAATATATAAAAATAATGATAACGTATAGATAAATATAAAAGAGGGAAATATAACAACAATAATAGTAAAAATACAATAGTAATAATAGTAAATATTTTAAAATGCAAAAAGTAATAGAATGTAATAAAAATATTAAAGTAAAGTAATTAGTGATGCTATATAAAATATATATACATACATACGTAATAAAACATACATTAATATATATTAATACGAATAATAAAAATAATGATAATACGTCACTAAGTATAATAGTAATAGTTATAATAATAATAATAATAAATATATTAATGATAATAGCAGTAAAAATTAGAGCTACAAATAATGATACATTAGTAATAATAAGAATACATTAGTAATAATAATGTAATGGATTAATGATGAAATGAATAAACAAATGTAATAGGGTGTAATTATAACAATATTATTAACAAAATAATAAAAACAAAAATAGTAACAATGGCCAAAACAATGGAAAGGACGAAATTGGAGTTAAAATGAAAGTTTTGAGAGGTAAATCGAAATAAAACGCCAACCCAGGGGGTCAAATGTAACGCACGTGAAGGAACAAGGACCCTGGGGATAAATATGCCAACTTCCTGAACGACGTCGTTTGTTAGTTCGTGCATTAAGAAGCGTTGAGGTTAAATTGAAATAAAATAGACAAATTGTGGTTTGAATTGAAAAAATCAAAATGGACCACATTGGCATAGCCTCAAAGAGCGGAAGGACCGAGGCGCTAAATAACCCCTCACCCAAAAACACGCCGATCTCATCCTCCGGAGCGGGTCAAATTCGGGTCTTTGGGTCGGCACCTAAACGGTGCCGTTTTAATAGGCTATAAAAGCCTAAAATTTTCCCAAAAAATCATTTTCATCAGTCTTTAAAAAAAAAACAGGAGAGAGCTCCCTTCTCCTCTCCTCGTCTCTGCAGATGCCCCAAGTCCGGCCAGCACTCCTCGCCGTCCGTCGCGCCGACCGTCACTCCGTTCACCGTCGCCGGCCACCAAAAAGGTTTGTTTTTTTCGTTTTTTTTAATCTTATATTTATACATACTTATCTAATATGTGTATTATCTTTGAATGGGTAAAAATCGTGTATGCAAACAAACTCGAAAAAAAGGAAAAAGAAAAGTAAATGGACCTTTGATTTCTGTTTTTCGATCCTTCTGGCTGTGATTTTATGTTGGTATTTGAGTATGCTTTTGATGTTAATCTTGTTTCTGTATTATGAAAAGAAAAATGAAAGATCGGGAGCCAAAAAGGGACCCCTTTTACATTGTTTTTTCGTGGCTTATATAGCCCGTTTACTCTGCCTTCTTTCTTGCTTTCTGTCTTGTCCTTTTAATTGCTTGCAGGTGCGCATGGAACGGTGGTGGGCAGGCTATGGGCGGCGGCACAGTGGTGGTGGTGGATGGGACAAGAGCAGAGGGGTCAGAGGCGGCTAGGGTAGATTAGCTAGGGTTTCTGTTTTGTTTTCTCTTTTTTTCTTTTGGGCTGTTAATTTTGGGCTTAGGGTATTTGGGTAAGTTATTTGTTAAGTTTGGGCTTCTGTTAGGCTTAGTGGGCTGGGGGTTTTGTTTATTGGGTTTTGGGGCCCAAAATTGGGCTTGTACATGATTAATGTGTTATTGATTTGGAAAGATACAATTACCATTTCCATTAGCTTGCATAAATTATAATTAACTATTAATTGCTATAAAATTACTTTGGAATCATCAATATCTAAGCCACCAAATTTACGTTGTAAATTATTGCCGAACTATATATTGAAAACGTTTTGCAGATTGCTTGCCTTCTTTTTAGATAATATTAGTGTAAGTTACTATTTGAAAATGTTGTAATATATTAATAAATTATAATTTACCATAAATATAGTAATTTTTTAATAATTTCAAATAATTTAAATATGCAATATATTTACAATCTCAATGCAATGATAATTAATCTCGTCACCGGACTCCATCAAAAGGCGCATAAATCGACCAAAAATAGAAACTATCAAGAAATTACTAACCCGAAGCTTCAAAGTTCCAATTATTGACTAATTTGGTCCAAAGAAACAGTAATTTGTTAACATGGAAAAAAGAAATTAATTTCTTAATTTACTCACACAATGTCCGCTTATATCATTGAATTTCCTCGTAATAATAAAAGGAATGAAAAAGGATAACAAGGGAAAACTTATTACTCTAATGGTTAAGCTATAAAGTGAGAAAATAGTTATAAATCTTAACCATTAAATCAGCGGGTTTTTCATTTTTATCCGTATTCATCCTTCTTAGGAAGCAAACTAGAGATAATTAATGAATGAACTGCTGACTTAATTTCCCTTGTCATAGCCATCTTCACCAACCAATGTGAGTACTGATCCATTCAACTGCAACCAATGCGAATTCGAGCAATAACTTAACAGTCGACAAATACGGTGAGGTAGCGAATTAATCTTCTTTGCTCATATGATGTGTATCTCAAACGCCAAAAGGTTTCATGTAAGAAAATGGTCAATCATATGCTGGATGACATCTGCACCTTCTATATGCATAACTTCATCTTTAACCTGCAAAACTCCGCTTAGTAAGAACTTCCGACTGCATATATGATCGTATAAACTTTTATCAACTCCAGAAAGAGAGAGAACCTGTATAACACTATGAGCAGCAAATCTCTGTCTACTGCTCTGAAAACTAACATCTATTTTTTCCCATGAAACTCGGGATAGGCCTCTCACAAGTTCCTCTGCACAATATTATCCAATTAACGGAATTATGAAAACCACTAAAAGAAAGTAAATTTAGCAAAAGTATAATTTCTATTTTCTTCACAGTCAAAAGTTCTGTACATATACCTTCTAGCTTGTCGGATGAGCCATCATCCTCTATTGAAATAGTTTCATGCTGATCAGCATCACAGGCCTTGCAGTGTTCTTCGTACACGATATGTGGATATGTTTCATTTAGAGACTCCTCCCACTAATAACAATACAGGTTTTTGCTCATCAGCTTCAACCCCAAAAAGAAGCAAACGTTAAGTCAAATGAAAAGCTTCACAAAGATGATAATACCTTTGGCAGTTCACTGTCTCGTCTTATTGATGAGGTTCTCCAGCCCACAATATCTTTACAATATTTCATTAATGGAAACAAATAAAATCAAATTAACCAAAATCTGGAGAAGTTATTAAAGTCACACAGAAAATGTAAATTGGATACGGTCATAGGCCACATTGGAATACAGAACACGGCGTTTGAATGTACGTAATGCAGACCTGCATAGATGAATTCACTACTATTTCAGTCATTCTACGGATTCAGAACAAAAAAGTAACATTTCGAGTAACTTTACGTAGAAAGAAATCTAGACATCAGGGAAAGTTGCATACATGAAATAGAACTCATCATAATCATCCAGCATCCGCTTAAGCAGCGGTGGCTTTCCTTCATCATCATCAGTAAGAAAAAGATGTCGACCTGTTCTCCTAAATATCCAATGAATAACACAACTAGCAGCTTTCTCAAAAGCAGTTACTCCAAAAAGAAATGGTACCTGGAAACAAATATTTTAGTAGACCAATAAGCAAAGACAATCCAACAACAGCTACTACCCTTGACATACTGACATGGATGGCAGATAATGTGTTGCATAGCAAGCAACGCAAGTCAACAAATAAAAGCATCTTATCTTACAACAAATAAACTACTGCAGTAAAGAAAAACTCATCTACTAAACTAAATTTCATTCAGAAGCAACAAATAAGTTACACTCTGAAATCACCATATAGGCATATACAAAAGCCTGTAATGTTGGAATAAACTCATGCGACATAGCAATCTTTGAGTGAGTGCAAGTACTTGCACATGATACACAGCAAAAGAGAAGAATAATTTATTTTTGGCTATTACATGCATAAACATTTGTTAATACAAAAAACATACCTGCTTATTACCCCTTGAACCAAGATGAGGAGATGCAACTGTGATAAAGTTCATAGCCTCCAAGCCACCAATTGTACCCCTCTGTTCCTCCTTGCATCCATCACCTGATTTATCCTCTTTAACTTCTTCCTTAGGTGGTCTATAGAGCCTCCCAATTGCGTATCTTGCCACCAGTCCTCCAACAGAATGTGCAACAAAAGAGATCTTGCACAAATTTGGTTTTTCTTGAATTACCTCAAGGACCTAGCATTCGAACAATTTTTTCTCGATAACATATTGGAATATGAAACTGATAGTCCTATAATATAATAAATTTCACTGGTTTTGATGACCTAAATAGGACACTATCAAATATTGCTAACCTCCTTTGCCAGTCGTTCACCCATTACATCCACACCATCTAAAGTCAGCTTAGACATATTCCGTTCACTGCCTGCAGAACACATTAATCAACAAAGTGAAATCAAGCAGAAGTACTCTAGCTAGAAACTTAGATATCATCATTGTTGATCTCAAAAACTTCAAAATGAATTAAACACTTTCTAAAAAAACATGTATAAAAGTGTGGTTTTGGAGCAATGAAGAAAATCAAATTAATGGTGTTTGATGCCACTATGAATGCATTAATGGACTCATCATCCCCGGCAATCTAAGGGGATATGAACAATTGGAAGGAAAGGGGAAAGCCTTTTTTTTTTCTCTGTTAAAAAAAGGTGCCTAAAAGAATGCTACTTACAATGGACAAATACTTTATCCGGTAGCCTTTTAACAAATTGCTCAGCTCCGAATTTCCAATCTGAAGAACTGCACAAGTAACCATAAAACCAGGGCCAAAACCATTTCAGTAGAATTTTTAATACTAATAATCCTATAAAAATCACTAATAGAACTTAAACACAATTTATCATCACAGAATTGAAAACAAAGATATTGGTGCTATAAGCAAAAGTCAAACACTGCCAAATTTTCAATTCAAATCCAACATTTGTTGAGTTAATCTCAAAATCACGAAATTTTAATTTAATCACTTCAAATCAGACCGATCACAATCAAACCAAGCACAAACACATGTGCATGATACAAAGTTAAGCATCCACTAAACTAATTCAAGCCTCCAAAATCCAACTCAGAAGAAGGAAGGTAAATTAAATTAAATATCTCAAAATTCTTAACAAAAAAAGTTTAAGAAGAAAAAGAAAGGCACCTGCCGAGGATCCCGTGGACCATGATAACAAGATGATCAGCTGATGAAGAATCGGAACCTTTACAACTCCAAACATCTCGACTCCCATTCGCGGACTCCGAGGAGCAAACTCCGTCGGCGGCGATGCCGTTTTGCATCTTTAATTACTTTAAATTATATATATTCTCAGCCCCGTTCAACGTCGGCTAATAATAAGTAAAAAAAAAAACTAACAACAAAAATCAAGCATTTGAAGAATCGCGAGAAAAGAAATTGAGAAAGAGAGAGAAAGCGCTAGAACAAAACAGATGAGAGATGTGAGAGTTACTATGAAATTAAAAATCAAAGAAAATTTATGAGTGTAAAAGAAAGAAGGAAAAACCTTAACGCGAAGGAAAGCGTAGTAGCGATGGACTCTAACCAATAGGAAAATTTTCAAACGCTAGTAATCAAATTTATGATTCTACCAATAATGATAAACAAATCTTGTTAAGTTACTTTTAGTTTTCCTATTTAACCTCAAATTATCTAAGTAAAATCACAAAATTTAAAGTTTGTGTTATTTAATATTAAAGCAATCTTCTCTCCAAATTAGGAGAACTTGGTGATGTAGAATACTTCTAAGGCAGTCAAGTGGCAAATTAATTTTTTGACATATGCCAATTTATATTTTATTATTTTTAATTCTAAACCTATTAAAAAAAAGAAAAAGAAAGAGAAATTCCATTTCTACGTGTCTGGCAGCCATTGCTTCATTCCTTCTAAAAAATTCATGGTTTCATCTCTTCCAATTTTTTTATACAAAAATCCTTTCTCATTAACATTTTTTATTAAAAATTTATCTTCCAACATTACCTACTATATTTATAATATTTTATTATTTAGTTTTTTAAATAATAATACTTATATAATCAAATATAATATAATTTATTTATGTTGCATCTTTTGAAATTACATCCTATTTATTTTCGATTAAAAATTTTACTGATGGTGTGAAGCAAGAAAGTTGTTCAAATCAGGTCTAATCATTTGGGATGAAACTCCAATAGCACATATACATGCTTTTGAAACAATTGATTGTATTTCTAAACTTGACTTGGAGGAAAAACATTTCTATCACGGTAATTGTGCCATGAGGTAGTAGATCTAACCTTTGTCTCATTTACAATATCAAAATTTTATATATATAATCATTTTCAACTATTCATTTTAACAATCAACATGAGGTTACGAAATTTTTCTTATGATATAACCTCAATTTTCAACAAATGATTATTGGACTTGGGTGGTGGTATAATGATTCTTCATCAGATGAATATTCAAATATTAGAATACCATATAATTTTTTTATTAGAAAAAATTTCAATTCATTTCATGACATCGTTTGACAATACATATCCTAATTTAGAAAAAAAAATTGTGTGAGTCCAACATATCTTAAAAGATCATGTTATACTGTCAACTACAAATGAAATTGTCGACAAACTCAATAATTAGATGCTTATTAGTATTGTAGGTGAATCTTAAACACATCTAAGTATAGATAGAATTGCACCATCGAATTCAAATGTTGAAGAAGAATCTATTTTACACCCTAAATTTTTAAACTCATTACCGAATCATGAGATTCAGTCTATTGAAGAAGTTGAACCAAAGTTTTGGTGTTTGTAATGGTACAAGATTGATGGTTACGAGTTAATTGGATTGAGGGTTATATATTAATAGAGTTGAGAGAAGTAACATTGGTGAAGAGTTTTTCATCCCGCGGGTGGAAATTTCTCCAAGGGATACAAAATGGCCTTTCACTTTTTGTCGCAGACAGTTCTCCATAAAAGTATGTTTTGGCATGACAAATTAAGAAGATTAAAGTAAAATTTTATTATTGTATGGATTTATTATTTTAGAATTTTTAAAGAGAAATTTTATCATCTAAAAAATTAGACTATAATTTTATCATTTTATTTACTTATAATTACAAAATTCGAAAGAGAATAAAATTAAAATTTACCATTTTGAGTTCAAGGCTGCTGTGACTGTCTGCGATCTTGACCCATCTCTGAATGCTACATTTTTTTTTTGAATCTTTTTGAAAACTGAAATTCCAAACACAAATCATATTTTTAATTTAATACCCTATATTAATGATTCTTTTGGAAAACTTTTGAGTTTTTTTTGGCTAGAATTACAATCCACGTGATATTTGGAGCAATAGATGAGTGAATATCTATTTATTAGCCAAAAACAACAAAGAAAAAGACATTAAACAAGTTTGTACAAAAACATTAAGATGAACAATCATTTGACCTATTTTTATTGTCCTTTTTCTTTTTTCTCTTATTATCCACACAAATAAATCTATAGTCCCTACAAGTTTCTTTTCTTTTCCTTTTTTGATAAAAAGTCCCTACAATTAGACATTCATCTCTATTGTTTGCATGTCTTGGCTCCTACTTTTTTTTAAATTTCTAGTGTTTTGTTTTTCAATAAAATGGATAAGATAGAAACTTGTAAATGATTATCATATTCGTATTTTTCTACAACTTAGTATGTATACCACAATTTTAAATACAAATAGGAAACATAAATATATTTTTGAAATGACAATTACATTAGTAGTTTCTACCAGAATAAATCCATACAAATACTGAATCTAAATTGAATAATTATTTAAACTAGAAACAACCCACGTATTTAACTTGTCATGTTAATCTAATTATAATCATATAATAGAAACTCTTAATCTCCTACTCCATTGGAGCTTAGCTTATCCCCAGTGGCTAGTGATGGTAATAAAGAAACCACCAAAAAAAGGAAGTGGTGCTCCACTTCACTGATCTGTGTGGACGACTGCGAGTTTAGAACCAAGAAAGGAAGCCCACTACTTATAAATTAGTTCAAAGTCACCCTCTTCCACAATGTGCAAAGGCATGTATGGGTTTACTAAAAAGATTGGTCCTCCGGGACCTCAACTGTATTGTGTTGGCTTTGATATATTCCAATCAACTCCACCAACCTTGTGCTGGGATTGCATTGGATGCAAAGTGAGACCACCAACAAATTTGGTGCTTTAGATGCCATTTCCCATTCAATCATATCCCCCCGGGTTTCTTAAACCATCTTTTTTCTTCCACTTAGAACCACTTCCACAACAACAAAAAAAACCACTCTTTTCTTTTTTGTCAAGTGTAAATATAAATAATTAATGCGTGTAATAAAATTTTAACCTTTTCTTTTTCCATTTATTACATTGCTTTTGTTTTGTAACTGTGTTGTCCAAACGAAAACAATCAATAATAATGATGATGTGATTAATCCTGGATGAGGGCAAATGTGATTATACCTATAGTCTTACATTTCATTAATCCTGGGATTTCCGTGTAGGTAGGTATCCGCTAAAAGAAAGAAAGTGAAAACAAAGTTACATTAGGGCAAGCACGCATGTACCTAATTGGAGCATGCTTGCTTCAGCTTATGTAATCATCTAACCTCATCAAAACAAAAATGCCTTGTACAAGGCTTGCACGCTAAACATCCTAAGCACGCTTCCAACCTCAGCAACCTCTGTTTTTGGATTTCTTAATGTACTAAGATACAAACATCACACTTCTCAAAAACTAAAATGAATGGAAAGGAGCCATCCAGGCCAGCCTGAGGAGTTTTAAAGGTAAGATATAATGATCAATATCGTACAGAAAATAACTGAATAAAATGGAAAACTTTGAGCTAGATTATTCTGCAGATTATAGAAAGCTGTTTGCTATTAGCAATACACGCACATATATATATATATATATACATTACCAAACTGACGCAAAACATAAACTGAAAAAGTTGAGCGAAACCTATCAAATACTTAACTAAAAAATATATGTATATAAATCCAAATAATGAAAAAACACTACAAACTATATGTGTATATATAAGATTATCTCTTCTACAGCCTTATTCTTTATTTCCCCTACCCCTACCCCTACCCCTTTCCATTTTTTGTTTTTCCAGGAAGAAATAGAAAACGAGGTGTTAAGAGGGAAAGGAAAATGACCTTCCTGTGTATCAAGACTCTGCTACACTTCATTATCTTCAGTGTAATGATCTGAACTAACATGCCAAAAAACTGAGATATTGCCATCTTAAGGGTTGGGTACAATTTCCTGCAGAAAACCTAGCAAACTGTACTTAATCTGGTATCCGTCTAGAAGCTTTTGTTCTTTTCCTAGAACTATGAACGAAATGGGAAAAGAATGGCATAATACAGAGAATTTTCATAGCTTGATAACTCTTCATTGAAGTCTCTAACACACAAGAGCATATTACAACAGTCAGTGAGTGAGAGAGAGGAATCCATATAAAAAAAACTAAAGATGCCTATTTATATTTCTGTTTCTCTAGATAACAGCAAGACAAATTACAAGAGAAATTTGTTTCACTCATCTGAGCTATAGTCACTGGATTCTGGCAGTAGAGGCACAGCTGCACAGCAGAATGACTCCTTGTCTTTGAGAAGAAGACAGCTCCCATCTGAATTCCATTTCAAATCAGTTATAGAAAACTGTGGTAGCGGATTACTTACACAGTACGCACCGGAAGGGGTCCACATATACAAATGAGAGCTGCCAGTGCAAAGAACAAGACGAGTGCTTATTGGATCCCAAGCTGCTGCACGAATAGGATCCTTTTGCACCAAGATGGCAGCTAACTCCAAATGGCGAATGTCCCAAATCCAAAGTGCAGTTGGCATGCTATCGTTGCGAGTACAAATATATTGGCTATCATTGCTCCATGAAAGAAGACCTAGAATAAAATTAAATTTTGTTGGTAACAGCATTGGATGGAGGAAAATCAAAGTTAATTTGGTCAACTATTTCTGATTAGTTTATAGAGTAGCTTAATGCAGCCTTAAACTTGA
This sequence comes from Gossypium anomalum, assembly GCA_025698475.1. Classification (NCBI taxonomy): domain Eukaryota; kingdom Viridiplantae; phylum Streptophyta; class Magnoliopsida; order Malvales; family Malvaceae; genus Gossypium; species Gossypium anomalum. Next base: position 7,629,668 of record CM046967.1, on the reverse strand, counting down.
GTGTACATAGCATGATTAATCCCTAGAAAAATATTTTGAAACCAAATCATTATATCCAATAAGATTACATCTTCTGAAATCCTAGTGTGGCACTGGCCACGCTAGTTGGTAATTGTCATTTTTAAGTGGTGGTATCCTACATTTATTAAGTATTGGGTCTCATCCTCTTCAAAAAAAACAAAAAACAGAAAAAGCTTGACCTCTCGACATAATGCCAATTGGTTTTAGGCTAGATGCTTAACATGATATCAAAGTCCAGGAGTGTTAAGTTTTCTTGCCTAACCGCATGTGAGGTTGTCTACGTGTGGACCCTTGCTAAGTACACAAGGGGAAGTGTTAAGTTGTCACAACCCCAATTGACTCGTGATGCATAATCTAGAAGTTTTCTTTTTGGGTGCCCACAGGTCCTCAAGGTTTTACCACCCTCAAATGCGCCTCCACAAACTTGAACCCATATCCTCACACACAAAGAAGTGCACACTCTAGCACAAATACCAATTGATCTAGTGGTATCCATTCTACACTTTTTATGTCACAGCCCGGCCTGCCAGGCCATCTGTCATAATCAGAAATTGTCCTCTTTAGGTATTCATAGGTCCCTCAAAGTTTTGTCAACCTTAGATGCGCCACCACATTTTTGAACCCACAATCTCACACACAAAGGAGTGCACTCTATAGAATGAATACCAATGATCTACTAGATGAATAGGACAATTCTAAAATATGACACACGACCGGCAAATCGAGTAGTGACATAGGTGGTACTATCCCACATTCTTAAAAGTATTAGGTTTCCTATGGTCTTATATTAAGTTTGGCCTCGCCAGTCATTGGAAATTGGTTTTAAATCGGATGCTTTAATAGTCACCAAGGGCATTCATCAAGCAAAAGGGCTGACACGTCTAGTGGTAGGGGTAACGTGGAAAGGAGAGAGATTATTTTCAAATTAAACAATATTTCTCGAATAAAATAAAATGTACTGCAAGATCATTATGCTAATATTAGAAATAGAGCATACTAAATTCTTTGTACTCATATTTTGTGTCACTTATTATATGGTATGAAAAACATAAAACGTTTAGTAAATCTATATCAATTCGGTAAGACTTACCAATTCCTTGTTTAGGGTTAGGTTTGTCTGCAGGAGGCTTTTGGAAAGGAAAAGTAATGGGTACTTCCATAACCTCGTATCTAACTTTGAAGTGTCTGCCTGGGGCATCTGTTAGTGGGGCATATGAACCATATTAAATAACTGAAGGGCTGCAATTCACGTATTGAAAATGACTGGAAATGCAGGCATGCAAAAGCATTTAAGCTTAATAAACTGTATAAAAAAGAACAGAGCACTCAGGTCCTAAACAGTTGAGCACAATTTCACATCAAGGTCATGCATCAAGCACATCAAAGTAAAGAAAAGTCAATAATAAGAGATATAGAATCTCACTATCCTTACCAGAGCCTCTCATAAAGTCATCGTCCAAACATAATCCAGACATATCAAGTTGCAACGGCTCATCTACCTCCTGCCAATATCAAATACAAAGTTAATGGATGCTTCTCACAGAATGAATCATCATAACAATGAAAACAAATTACCTTGAAAACGGCAGCACAACAAGGAGCACGAACGGTTGATAGGTGCATAAACTCAGCAAAAGTTTTCCAAGTGAGGTGGTTTAGAACTCGTAGCATCTGATCATAACTACCCACAGCAAGAAACTGGCCACAGGGAGACCATGAAACACTTTTTACTCCCAGTCCACTTTCATATGCTTGATACTTAAAGAGACACCTTCCATCTGGAGAATATATTAGAACCTGTCTCAAATTAAATAAGGAACCATGAACACTTTAATATTTCCAACTATATCAGCTCCAAGAGAAAGTGTTGGCACACAAAAAGAACATCATGCTTATACATCAGTAAAACCATAAACATAACTATGTGCTAATAGATGGTTAAGTAGAAATGCAACCATCAGGGCCATGTAAATTCTCATTTGTAGATTTTACATAAGATACCATTTTCACCACAAATTTCTTGTTCTTTTCTTTTTTTAAATAAATAAAGAAGAGAAGAAATGGTTCTTCCCAATATATACATCATATATAATCTCAGAACCAGAAAGGGGCAATTTGGTGACTGAAAGGAAAACAAAGTTCACATACTTTGTATTCAAGAGGTGAATCCCAGATCACTATTGCACTGTCATCCGGTGACCACTGAATATCAGTCATATCCAATGTGTCAACGGCAAAAACACCCATTATCTCCCAAGAGTGACAGGACAACAAATTTATATAGTCCTTACAATCACGCCTTGTGCAGATAGCAGCAAACTTTCCATCTTTAGTAAATGAAACTCCTTTGGAACCATGCTTTGGCCATTGTACATGAACGCAGGCTGTGTTCACTAAGGACCAAACTGTTAATCGCAGCTGAAACTCCGAGGTGGTCAGTATGTGACGGCTATCTGGGCTCCATCTTGCATAAGCAATACCAGCAGGACCTTCATCTATTTTGCATGTCCATTCGGGTTGGGTGAGTGACCATGCCTGTATCATGGGTCTTTTATAGAGACCACAAAGAATGTACTCAGAATCAAGTGCCCATTCAATATAGCTTATCTTGTCCAAGCAAGAAAACAACTGCACAACCTGCAGCAATTTGAGTAAATTTACCATTTGGAAATACAGGAAATGTAAGCTGCGAACCTCAAAAATGACCTTTGCATGACAATAAATGCTTAGGCAAATTCGTAATTAATTTGCAAGTTTTTTTCATTGAGAGGAGTGTTTCAATGCTAAAAGATAAATTTTGCTCAAATAGTTTGTGATTTGACAACAGACACGATGCCCAAAGAAACAGAACAAAGATCAAATCTATTAGCCTGGTCTAAAGAGTGAAGCAATGCAAAGCAAATAGGAAGCATTAGTAATCGAATCTGACTAAAATGTTGTCTAAATAAGCACAAGAAGATCTAATCAGAAACTAAAATGAGGTGAATCTACATACCTAAAATTTGAATCAAGCATACAATTCATTCAAAAAAACCAAATCAAAACGCACCCAAAAGAAAAAGAGAAAAGCATTTTATCATATCAGTCGTCTCCTTCCTCGCATTTCATCAGCAAACAAAGAAAGCAAATGAATTGGGAATTAGAAGAAAAAGAAGGAAAAATTGAAAATACTATACCTTGAAGGAGAGTGTATCCCGAATCATAAGACGGTAATCGACAGCCACCGCAACGTAACGAGCATTCGGTGAAAAACAGCAAGGACCCGTTTGTTTATAAGCTTCAGTGAACTCCATTTTTACCAAAAGAATCCTAGAATTTTTTTCCAGATTTAGATTGAATGAAATTCAATGAAGACGAAATCCCTATTTCCTTGGTTTTTCCATCGCAAAAAAAATAAAATAAATAATAATAAGTGGAAAATTCAGTTGAGAGTGGGGAGAGTGGTTTAAAATTTGAAGTGGCTACGACTCCCTTTTCACTTTTTCTTTCAGCAAAACGAGCACGACAAAAATCGCTTTGACTGAATAAAATAGTATAATGGGCTTGTTACGTTTTTATCAGGTCAGACCCATTTATTTCCGCATGAAGGAATATATTCACTAAATCCGCTTATCAATGGGCCATGATCTGGGATTGGGGCAACCACTTTTGTTTCCTTTCGGAGACTAGGATGGATGTGCAAGACTATTATGTAAGAGGGATAGATTATCCTTTGGTAATCATGATTTAGGGAGTGCTGAGGAGCTACTTGAATTGCATTTTACTTGGACAAACAAAAAATTTGGGGAAAGGTTTGATGGAGGTTTTTAGAAAATAATGTTTTATGTTCCAATGCGACACTTCTTTAATCTCCCAGTAACAGTTTAGGATCATGGGTCTATGGTGCTTTATATATCATGTACAGATTTGTAGTGACATCAGATACAAATTTCACGGGTTTGCTTTAATGAGGAAATTGAATATCACAAAAGACAGGCTTTTGATTTGGAAAGGAGTTCGGTGAGATCCAAAGTTCTTTGTCTTCAATTCAACAATGCATGAGGGAATTGATTATACCAAAGGAGCATACGTCCAAAACAAACACCTAGTAAATGAGTTCTTAAAGGTTATCGTAATACAAAATATTTTTCACACCACCATCATCAATACACTTTAGCGTTGCTAATGGAACAAGAAAGTGGGCATCGGCAGTACAATATTTCACTAATATTTATGATGCTTTGTTGGTGGTTTGTTAGTGTCAACCATTTGAATCTCTCATTCATATTTGTTGGACCGTGATACATGAAGAATGGGTGGTTGATATTTTACATATTCTTTGAGAAGGTAATAGATGTACAAATCATTTGACGAAATTGACTTAAAGTTATGATTTGGGTTCAACTTTGCTTGTTTTTTCTGTCGCGAGTCTCCTACCTCTTCTACAAGTTGATTCTTGTGGAAATGTGTAGTTAGAGTTTAGTCTATGTTTTCTTCTTTTTATACCAAAAAAAAGTTATCTCTAGAAGTTTTCATAGGTCAGATTGAATCGAGTTTAAGCATAATATTAACATATTTTATGTTTGTTTAAGTTCAATTCAGCCCGAACATATTTTACTCAAATTTGCCTATATTTGTAAATAGTTAATTCAAGTCCATTTTAGGCTTGCTCATATTATTTTTAATTTTTTAAAAATATATTTATATTATTTTAAATTTAATATTTAATAATTTTAGACAATTTTCATTTATCAAAATTTTATATATAAGCAATTTAACATTTTTTTAGTATGCTTACATTATAGTATTATTTATTATTATGTATTTAATTTTTGTGTTAAAAATTATTTAGTATATAAAAATATCATACATAATATAATACAAATTTTTAAAAAATATATGTCGAGCTAGACTCAAACCTTACATGCTTGAATTCGAATATGTTCATATTTTAAATAGATTATTTTTTTAACTCATTTTTCAAGTCTAATATTAAATTTTAAAATGAGCTCCCAAAATTGGGCAGTGTAGTTATAACAGTTGATGTAAAGTTTGTGATAATATTAAGGGCTGCTGTAACACCCTTAACTTGTATCTATCGTTGGAATAGGGTTACGAAGCATTACCGGAGTTTTCATTTCAAAACAAACAAAATTTATAAACATTTCAATTTATATCAATAATCATAGCAAAATCAATCAATAACATGCATATCGTCCTTTATATGAGCCCTCGAGGCCTTAAAAACATATTAGAAACAAGCCAAGACTAAATCGGAAACATATAGAATTTTTCAAAAAACAATGAAAATTTTTAAAATTGCAGGGGTCACAGGGCCATGTGGCCATTCGAAGTAGGGACACACGATCGTGTCCCAGCCCGTGTAACTTACTGACTTGGGTCACACGACCAAGTCATACACCCGTGTATCAAGCTGTGTACCCTTCGAAATGACCTCACACACCCGTGTGCTAGGCCGTGTAACAGCCTGACTTGTAACTCTTTGAAAGTTACAGGGGACACACGACCGTGTCACCAGGTGGTGTGTCACACACGGCTGAGACGCACGCTCGTGTCTCTGCCCGTGTAGATGAAAAATGGGCCAATTCCAAGCTATTTTTCTCACCCATTCATGCATGTACCTACAATCACTTTTGCACATATAAACAAGCATTCAAAATGCATCAAAACCATGCATAATAAATTATTCAAATAAGGTCAATAACCCTACAACCAATATGCCCAAAGGCACCTCAATGACAACATATAAATATACATAACCATGTGCATCATTTAACCAAAAATTATCACTTTGTTCACATATCAAATTCACATCCACAAAATACCAAATTTACCATTTAGCAATTAGTATCATAACTCATATATGCCAACTACATTTTCATACCAAAATGACTATATTCACTTCCACCATCTAAACATCCATAAATTATAAATTCAACCATTATAAGACCATATTCACATAATAACATATTCAATCATTTCAAACATTCAAAATACCAAATTCACAAGCCAAAATACATTAGCCAAAACAAATGGCTACTTCATCAACCAAAATACCTATACATGCCATTATAAACAAACTTAAAAACACCAAAATCTACTGATTTAATCGATGGATAGTGTGATAAGTCTCCGACGACTTTCCAACTCAAATGAGCTTCTGATTAACTACAAAACATAAAAAAATAAACATACGATAAGTACATCATGTTTAGTAAGTTCATAGTATACAAATTATGCTTATTTATACATTGCATAATCTTAAAATAAATATGTATCAATCCAACATAAGAATAAATGATTCTTAAACTTAAATCAAGTGAATTATACTTCTCATTGTCATGGCTAACACATACTGCCTACCTTCCACGGTAATAAGGTAAATTGCGTCAATAGTCCTTACCGAAGCTCACACAAGTAAAATTACGATGATTATCCCAACCCTTTTCATAGCTCAATAGCCGAAACTATCCCTTTTCATTGTTCGATGGTCGTCACTATCCCTTTTTATTGTTGATGGTCATCATCATCTCTTTTCATAATTTGATAGCCGAAGTTATCCCTTTTCATAATCCGATAGCCATACCTATCCCTTTTTATTGTTCGATGGTTGTCACCATCCCTTTTCATTGTTAATGGTCGTCACCATCCCTTTTCATAATTTGATAGCCGAAGTTATCCCTTTCCATTAGTCGATGATTGTCGATACGCCATTAGATTTTTCCACCGAGACACAATTTGATATTATATAAAATAATAGCATTTAAAACATAATTTGAAACACTATTTGAACGTACGAACTTACCTCGATGATAAACGTAGAAATTGAGTCAATTAATCCGAAGCTTTTTCTTTGCCTCGATCTAGAGCTGTACGTGGTCTATCTTGATCTAAATGAATAAATTCGATCAATTTAATAACTATTATATTCAATTCAGTTCAAATTCATATTTTAGAAAAATTATACTTTTTCCCCTATAATTTTGATTTCATTACAATTTAGTTGTTAGCTCATACAAATGAAAATTCATATAATTCACCTTCAACCCACCATAGCCGAATTTCATGTAGGTCCCTAGCAAGTCCTACATTTCATTTAATTCACAATTTCACCATGTATATTTTTTATTATTTTTCATTTAATCTCTAAATGACAATTTCATCAAAAATCACTTAATAAAAGTTATTTATCTAACAACAACTAACCATTTTCTTTCATCAAACATAAAAAACATCATGAATCATTCATGGCAAAACCTTAACCTTTTAACAATTTTACAAATTAGTCCCTGAGCTAGCTAGATTAAGCTACAACGACTCCAAAAACATAGAAATCATTAAAAACGGGACCAAAAATCACTTACATGCACAAGGAAGCAATGGCCTAATGTAAGAACCCTAAAAATGGCTTCTCTTCTTCTAATTTTTGGTCAAACATCACAAGGTTGAAGATGATACAACCATTACACACATTTTAATTTAGGCATAATTATTTAATTACTTATTTAACCTTTTAATTAGCCTTTGAAAACACATTTATAATGTCCATAAATGTCCACTCAAATTTCAATTGGTCTAATTACCTCATAATCATTTAATATCATAGTCAAAAGATCCCTTTAGCATATAAAACTCAAGTTTTGCACCTTTTGTAATTTAAATTTTTTTTATCAAATTAAGCATGCAAACGAAAAAATTTCTTAACGAAATTTTTAACAACACTACTAAGTGTTGTAGACATTAAAATATAATAAATTAAATATTTTCACGTCATATTTGTGGTCCCGAAATTATTGTTCTAATTTCACTGAAAACGGGCTGTTACAGCTACTTTAGCAATACTTTTGAAAAGTGCTTTTAAAAAGTATCATGCAAAAGTACTTTTGATAAGTGATTTTGAGAAATGCTTTTAAAGAATTTAATTTAATATTTGAGTATTTAGCATTACTGTCAAAAAATATTTTTGAGAAATAAAATGTTCATTTTAGACATGATATTATCAAGTAACAATTATGAATTTAAATAATATTTAACTTAATTAATATTATTATATTTTAGTAAGAGTATAAAAATAATTTATTATAACTTGGCGTTAATATATTAATATATGAAATATAATTTTTAAACATTTTTAAGCAATAAATATTGATTATTTATAAAATTTAATTAGAAAATATAAATTATATTTTAAATATTTAAATATAACCATCAAATATTTGTAATTAGATATTAACATATTTGTATTATTTTAAAAAATATTTTCTTTATTTTTAATTAATGATTTTAACACATTTGTAATTAAGCACCAACAAAAAAAATTAAAAATACTATTAATAAAAATTAATTTTAGGAAAAAAATAAAAATTTCTACCAAAAACAATTTGTGTACCACAACTTATTTTAAGCAAAATACTAAAGAAGCACTAACTTAAGTTGAGGCTTTGAATCTAAACAATACTATCTTGAAGTGAATGGTTAATCACACGGTGCAGTGGAAGTAAATGAGCATCCAATGAAGCCTAATCCGGAATCCCACCATAGGTTAGGTGGTTAACTAACGAGTAATAGAGAAGTGTTTAATTCGGCGGAAATAGAAAACTAAGCCATCTTTTTTGAAGTAATATTTTTCGCCGGAATGTCAACTCTCAAGCGTGCTCGGGAATCATCTTCAGCTGTCTTACACTGTAATCTTCCTACAAACAATAAAACCCAGACACCAGAAGCTATAGATTTCTCAACCCAAGATGCTTTCCACCAAGAAAATCAAGGCAGCCCCTTCAAGTCCTACCCAGCTTGTATCATCGTCATCAGCTGATATGATAGCCAGCAACGATGACATCTTAACTCTAATCCTTCATCGCCTGCCCCTAAAATCCCTCCTCAAATTCAAGACAGTGTCTAAACACTGGCTTTGTCTCATCACCCATCCCACCTTTCGTCCCCACCACAATTCCAGAGCCATTTCCGCCCTTTTTGTGTGCCGTCTTTCAGATATTACCAATCCAAAATACGACTTCCTCAATCTAACTCCCCATTCCTCTCGTGCCCCCTTTAAGTCCCTCACTTTTATTGACGACCCATCCGGGATCAAAATCTTGCAATCTTGTAATGGCTTGTTGCTCTGTTGTAGCTTTCGTCCTAATCGTCTCGACACAACTTATTACATTTACAATCCCACTACAAAGCATTACACAGTACTCCCACCACCACGCCACAGTTCTTCCAGGTACTACACTTTTGGTGTCAGTTTAGCCTTCGATCCTTCAAAGTCACCTCATTACAAAGTCATTTGCATTAGGAATTACGACCCCGAGTTGCTAGATCATTACCAGGTAGAGAGTTACTCGTCGAAAACCGGTCCCTGGAGGCCTTCAGGTCGTCCATTCGTTGCACCAAGTAATGTGCAATTCGAAAACGGTGTTTTCTGGAACGGTGCTATTCACTGGGTCAGTGACTGGGGAGATTCGCTATGTTTCGACGTTGAAGAAGAGCAAATGAGGGATATCCCAATGCCCTCCGGCGATGGTGACGTAAGGTTGTACCGGTATTTCGGAGAATCCGGAGACCATTTGCATCTCGTTGAAGTCTATGGTTCGGACAATTTACAGTTTGATGTGTATGAGATGGAGAGAGACCATTCTGGGTGGTTTGTGAAGTACCAAGTAGATCTAAATCCAGTTGCAGCAGCATTTCCTGAGATGGTTAGGGGCTATGCCGATCCAATAGACTTACATTCTTACGCGTTTTCAATACTATGTGTTGTTCATGCAGAAACCGATGAGGGCTCATTCATGGTGCTGCATTTACCTAACAAAGCCATAAGGTATAATTTCAAGGACAACAGTTTCAGAAAGTTGCATGATTTTGCTCCTCTTCGTTCTAGAGTTGGGGTTGGGGGAGATAGTTCATTAGAGTTTGAATATTTTGATGCTTATCAATTCATTGAGAGCTTTGCTTGTGTGTGAGAGTGGGGTAAAAGTAAATGTATCATTTGTAATTGAACTAAGAGATAGATTGTATTTTATTTTTTTATTTAAAAAATAGGTAAATTAGTCTATATTAAAAATTTCAATTAGATAGAGTATATCTCATTGTGATGTACAAAGATTAATTTTTAATAATATAAATAGATAAAATTTTTAATAAAAATATTAATTTACACTTTAATCTAATATATAAAAATTAATTTATTATTATTTTTAAGTAGCGGCAACAAAATATGCCCTAACTTTAGCGTGAAAGCGACTATCTCTATGTTGGAAAATTCTGAATGTTGCTTGATGCTACATGTTTTTTCTCAATGTAAGGTGTGGGTCCACATATAGGAAAAATGTACCCAGCGATTTGGGTTTGACTAGTAAAAATATGATATTTCACACTATGTTGAACCTTCTGAGTTGCTGCTGTACATGAAAGTTCTCCACAACTTCATATCTAATTTAATCAGGCTCCTTGCAGACCTTGAGGTCAATGATTTTCCTTTAAAATATAACAGATAATTCCGAGTCCAACATTTTTACATATACAATGCCTGGTCTGTTTTTCATTTAAGAATCTCATGTCAAAGGATCAAAGATGCTGATGTATGAATGCTGAGTTTTCCTTTCAAAAAAAAAAAAACATACCAAGCTGCTATGTAATCTTCCAAGAATTGCTTGGCAATTGCAGAACAGCTTCTAATGACTTTTCTTGTACTAACCTTTTAGATAATTCAACCAGAATCCACCTCATATAAAGGGGAAGTATGGAATAGGCTTATGAGAATTTCAGGGTCTAGCACAACATACTGTGTACAAAAATAATCTCCATGGGAAAACTAGAGTTTTCGAACTCATACACCGAATCAACCGAGTTGATAGGCTACAATGATGATATTCTCATTAACGTTCTCATTCGTCTCCCAGGAAAATCTCTCATGAGATTCAGAAACGTATCGAAACACTGGCTTTCTCTGATTTCTAGCCCCTACTTCTCTCGTTGTCTTAATCAAATCCCGATATTTCCCTCTGCCATCTTCTTGCGGATGCAGCCATCTTTAAACAAGCGCAAGTACCACTTCCTTTCACTAGATAGAAACGCGGTTCGGGAGCCATCAGTTCGATCTTTCACTTTTGTTGATGACCCTGCAGGCATTAGGATTCTGCAATCCTGCAATGGCTTGTTATTGTGCTGTAGCAACAACCGGTTAGGAGAATACAACCGGAACTATTACATCTACAATCCTACCACACACCAATACACTACCCTTCCCAAGCCAGATAACAGAACTCAAGGTCCAAACACTATTTTCGGTGTTATTTTAGCTTTTGACCCCTTGAAATCGGCACATTACAAAGTCATTTTTGTTCGAAGTTCAGAGACATCTCCTCATCTTTATCAGCTGGAGATATACTCATCTGAAACTCATCAATGGAGTTTCTCCAGTGAAATTTCCAAGGTTAATAATTTCAGTCAAGGGGTCTATTGTTGTGGTGGTATTCATTGGAGGAACAACTCTGGGTCATTCCTACGCTTTGATGTTCATCAAGAGAGATTTCAAGAGATCCCAATGCCTAAAATTCCAGCTGATTGGGACCAACAGACCAAGTGCAGATACTTTGGGGAATGCGGAGGTCGCCTGCATCTTATCTTAACAAGTTGCAAGCATAGTACCAGACAGTTTGATGTTTACGAGCTGAAAAATGACTTCTCCGGATGGTTTGTGAAGTATCGAGTCGACCTTAATGCGCTGATTTCAGCAAATCCGAAGATGACCCAAAGCAACTGTCACGCATTAGATCATTGGGATTATCATGCATTTAGAGTACTAGCCATTGTTGTTGGTGAAGGACGCGGACAAGGGTCGCCATCGCCTTTCATGGTGTTGCATGTACCCGGAAAGGTCATTACCTACAGTTTCAAAGACAAAACTTCCACATTGCTCCATGATTTTGCTCCTGATTGCACAGACATTGAAGGTTGTACAACCTTCGAATATGACGATGCTTATCCTTATATTACAACTTTAGCCATTGTTTGAAAGTTTCAGGATTTAGCAAGCTTTTTAGTTACCAGGTAACCCCAAGGGTGTGAGCCTGGATGTTGTTTTGTGAAAATAGTGTCAAGGTTTAATGTCAGTTTTAACTACCAAATAATATAAATGTTCATTACCATTGTTTGCGGCACCAACTATGGAATAACCACAGGCCCGTAAGGCTACAATTGTCTGATTGTTTGGCAAGAAAAGGGGAAAAAGGGAAAAAGGAGGGGTCCACGAAATTTCATATCGACCCAGATAACAATTTAGTGCAGAAATCAAGGGTTGACCCCCCCAAAAAAAAAAAAAAAAAGGTGATTGGAGCTCTTCTGGGAATAAGTCGAATGAATGAATCTCTATCACAGCTCAACTATATCTACATAAATAATATATATAGAGAGAGAATTCTCACCTACCAACCACCTATTGTCAATTGTCATTAACTACTGTGCCAGCTAAAACGATTGCAACACTACAACACACACACACACACAATTATGCAACAAAGATTTTGATTGAATGTAAATTGACTTACGTAGTTACTTGAATATACAATTAGAACATTTGATAATATTTGAGTTCATTCAGAGCAAGATTCTTTTTTCTTAAAAAAAAAAGGAGAAATTTAGTCAACTATAACAATGACAATGGTGTTGCTGTTCAAGAAAGTATAGAATGAACAACAACCCACCAAACAATCACGAATTCTTGAAAATGGATGGAAACTAACCCGCAATGAATGACCAGAAATCACCCATGGTAGTAGCTCATAAGCATTCTGGTATTCGGTTGGTCACTTCATCAAGATGAAACATCTTCTGTATTACATGCCTTCGTGTCTCGTAACTGAATTAGATCGGATACCAATCACAAATTCTATGACCTTCAGTTGGATGCTTGAAAGATAACCACTCTAGGTTCCGGGGAGCACCCTGAGAGAAGACACTTTCTCCACAAGTATCAAGACAATGTTCTATCTTTTTAGCTTCAAAAGATTACCCTACTCTTGCTATTCCAGTATAAATCATTTGTTAATATTATTACCATGACCGTCAAAGGTGATTAACAAAATGTAAATTTAGAAACTCCGACCAAGACCAATGAAGAATGAACTACTACCAGTTCCTACTTTCCGATTTCTTCGAGCATCATGAGTACTCGTCTGCTATTCGGTCTAAGAGTAGGAGAAGGAGAACAACAAGTCATGGCAAGCTGAAAGAATTTAAGAATGGATTCTTCAGTAACCGGATTTCCCTTATCATTGTTGTTCCTCAGAAGTAGGTCTGGATGATACAGATCGCAGATTCTATTATCAAGAACCGCATTCCGCATGAAGTTTGGCAGATAAAAATCCTCATCAGGTGTTGGCTTTTCATTTATCGGTTCTTTCCCCGAAAGTAGTTCAAGAAAGATCACCCCAAGACTGTATATATCAGTCTCCGGACTCGCATCCCTCATTTTGATGAGCTCAGGAGCTTTATAGCCCTCAGCTGCTGAAGCTTCAAGTATTTCTTGACCAGAGGTAGGATTCAAGAGTAGGTGTATGCCGAAATCTGAGAGATAGGGCAGATAATTTCGATCCAAAAGTATGTTCTTAGACTTAAGGTTTCCATGGACTATTGGCTTTTGCAATCCTGTATGTAGATGATCTAACCCTCTAGCCATACCAATGGAAATCTTGTAAATCACTGCCCATCTATGAGATTCCACATTCCCATCTGCCCAAATAAACAGTCCATTCAAAATCCTAAAACATTCAAACTCATCCAACATAAACATTATCCTAACTTGTCTGTTAAACATTATCAGATAAGATTTGCAAGAGAAAAACATAGCCATAAAACTCAAACCAGTATTTCCCATTGAAATGTAGTTCTGGAAAAGTGAAGGGAAAAGGACAGAGGTAGGTGCCGACAATCAAATTATGCAGCTAACAGCGTAATTTCGACATACAATATATCTACACACAAAACAAAAGTTAACCCACAATGAATACATGTTACCTTTTCTTTACAGAAAAGAAACAACCCCCAAATATCTAACAATTGGAAATGAAACTGAATAACAAGAACTTAAGGACAAAATTTAACAATTTTCATTCTTTTAGTATCATTTTGAGATTTGGAAATTGTCAAAACGTACAAGAAAAACATAAATATCAATTTAATTAAGCCACCGTGACTGGTTAGCTACTTTTTCAATTTTTCCTTCAGGGTTTTCTGTTTGGGGGAATCGAAAGGAGAATCTGTCTTCCTTTCTTCCTAGAAAATGAGTAAATTTGACAATAAAAAAAGAGAGAGAATTTTGAGCTTCAAAAAATATGAAGCTCAGTTCAGCTAAGCCAATAAACAGAATTTAACATTCAATCAATGTTTTATTATTATTATTATTAGTAGTAGTAGTATTATTATTATTATTATTATCTACATTTTCAGCATTTTCTTCCAAACCAAACACAAAATAAGACGATCAGGAAAAAGAAAAAAGGAAGAGATTACCTCTGATTAACTGAGCCAAATTGCCATGCCAATAAAAAGGTTGAACAAGAAGCTTCTCTCCTCTAGGCCCAGCATAAAATCCCAAAAGAGGCACCAAATTGGGATGTCTAATGCACCCCAACATCTGAACCACATCACCAAACTCTTCACCTCTCAAGGCACACACAGGCCTCAAGAACCGAAGCAATCTCACCACGTTACTCCTCTGCAACAAGGCCTTATACACGGTTCCATAGTTGGATTTGCCAATCACTTCACCGGGAGCATCGAGAATGTTACATATGGTGAGGTCTTCTCCACCGTTGAAAGTGATCACGTCCTCCATTTCTGACCCGTCATCTTCTTCTTCATCATGCTTCTGCCCTTTGCTTTCAAGGTCATCCAGCTGATCATTTGTAGCTGCCCTCTTTTGGTAAAAGAAGAAGACAAGTACGAGAATGAAGAAGAAAGCTATTGAGGATAATGAAAGGAGGAGTTTTAACATCATTTCACCGAAATTTTGATTCTTTTAGCAAAGAAAGATTGCAGCTTGTTAGAGAATGAAGATCAAGGTGATGTAGTGAAAATAGGAAGTTTGGGTTTTTTTTTTTTTTTTTTTTTTGTTGTTGTTGTTGGGGGGCTGTGGAACCCAAGATTCTAGCGAACTACTGATTTTTAGGACCAAAAAGAAAAGAATTTAACTCAAAAACACATTATTTTGGATCTGTAATGTGAAAGGTTTATAATCTTGTTTGACCCTTTTTCTTATTTAACTGGCTCAACGACCCTATTTGTCTTTGCTGTTGCTCCCAATCTTACCGTTTCCTTCAAATATTTTTGGACAATTGAGCAAAAGAAGGGACTAAAATTATAAATTTACCCATATAATTTTGAATTCCAACATTTTTATTTTCTAGAAGTTTATTATTACTACATTAACCAACTGTCCAATAAATATATAAATAAAAGATTGATATAAATAATAAATCAGACTTTAGTTTATTAGTAAAGTATAAAGGTTTGAGTTATTTTTCTCAGGTTTAATCATAAATTTAGTCATGTTTATATATTTTATCAAAATGGTCCTAATTGTATTTTTGAGTTTTTTTTTTCATAAACTTTTGTTCTTTTTTTCAAATTGTTTTTTTAAACAGATTTGATGAAAATACCTTTAAAAAAATAACGGGATGATGTAGAATTTCATAAGTAGAATATTTTTAATGAAATATAATTTATTACTTAGATAATCTAACAAAATAATTACATGTGGAAAATAAAAAAAATAATTCATGGAGATAAAAAAAATAACTCTTAATTTAAAGAAAATAAATGTAATTATCTAAAAAATTTTCAAAATGATATTATTGGGTTATCTAAGTAATAAATTACATCTCATTAAAACTATCCCATATCATTCCCATTAATTTTTTTGAACAGCACTTTCATCAAATCTATTAAAAAAAGTAATTTGGAAAAAAAACAAAGATTGATGGTAAAAAAAGACTCATGTCGAAACCATTTTTAAATTTGAAGAAGAAAAAGGGATCGACTTTAGAAAATGCGGAGTCGCCACCGACCTTTTATTTTGGTGCGATCGGACCACCTAAAAATTTGGTTATTTTAATAAAATATTTATGGTTTATTAAAACAACAATCCGGTCTACGAAAATATGAGAAAACGGGTTCGGGAGTCGGTTACGTATGAGGAAGGATTAGCACCCTCATTACCCCCAAAATTGGTACCAAATCGATCAAATTTTGTCCTCATGCCTAAAATTGAAAAATGCTTTGAAATATGGTTCTTTTTTTGTAACGTTTAAATAACCCGAAGTGATTGTCAAAAATTTCCTTGTTTGATGTCCGAAAGAATATATTTTGAGAATTACGGAAGGATGTTCAACTACTTAGTCCAAAGAAGGAATCGAAACCCAAAGACAATAGGGTACGATTTCTCGAATTCGAGATATTGACCATTGCCTTACTTTATAAAATACGTGTGAAAATTTCGAAGAGATATTCGATTATTTGGACAAACGAAAAAGCGCAACCCAGCACGGTAGGGCTCGATTCTCAAATCGCCAAACATTGAACATCATCTTCGTTTTGAGAAGGTTTTTTATAAACATGAGTGAAAACCTAGAGGAATATTCGATTGTTTTGAACAAGCGAGAAACCATAACCCAGCACGATAGGGCATGATTCACAAATTGTCAATCACCAAATATTGCCTTTGTTTTAAAGTTTTTTTTTTTTTTGAAAGATATGAGTGAAATTTTGAAGGGACCTTCGATTACTTCGAACAAACGAGGAATTGCAACCCAACACGTTAGGGCACGTTTCCACGAATCATCAAATATCGAATATCGCCTCCGATTTAAAAAATTGTGCAACTAGCTTAAAGCATATTAATTTGATTTGAAATAAGACGAAATTAATCCTAAAATTTAGATTTTATAAAACCACATTTCAAAAGCTAAGTGAAACGATGATATAGGGTAAAAGACACATATGATGGTACGATGCTTGACGAATAATAATATTAATCAACTAGCAGAATAAACAATTGTACATGACTAGTCTAAAAATCGTAGCCTAATCTCAATTACGTATGAAGAACAACTAACAAATCAATAAGATGGATACCATGCAATGATAATACATTCATGCTATGATATATAAAAAAAAATAACAAGATGTGTGCGAAGTAAGTGGAATGTAGAAATCAAAATGGTATAAGATTAACAAACTCATGACATATAAAGCAACGAGTTTGAATAAAACTTAGGTATATAGCTATAGAAATAAATATTATAGGATGAGAGTTTGAATCAAATCGTATGTAACATATTTTAAACACAGACTCGTTTAAAGGTCGACAAAATGTATAGTGATTTAAATAATATATAATACAAAAGAATAATAAAGATGCATGGCTAGACGTAATGCATAAAATGGATTTTTTTTATTCCTTTTTTTTTAAAACATATGTATATATAGAGGTATGGTAAAAGGTCATAGGATTGATAATAACATATAGTCGATCTAACAAATTATATACATACCCTATGTCAAAACTTTTGACTAAGAGGCTATGTAAAGCATAAAAGTAATATAATATAAAGAAATATGCAAAAATAATAATTTTAAAATTATAAAGATGGAATTTCTAAAATCATTTTATATCTATAAAAAATACTTGACAAATCACAAAATAAAGAGTGTTTTAAATGAAAAAATTTATTAAAATGATAGGTGTGTTAGTGTATATACACATAAATTTAAAAGTAAATATATCTAAAATAGCATGGAAATGATAATATATATAGGACTAGATTAATAACCATTTATTTACAAATATACATGAAACATTTGAACAAGTGTTATATGAATATTTTAAATAATACAGTATAAAGCGAAATACCAAATGGTGGTTAGAAGATATACGGAAAGGTTATTGAAATAGCTCAACAAATGCGTGAAAACATTAAGCACTTTAAAGTAATAAATATTACAAGTTACAAACTTAAGTTGGAAAATGTACGTGCACAAATATATAAAAAGCTTAAAGAAATACCATATAAATATTGAAACATTATCATGAAAGGAAACTCAAGCTCATTTTATAAAGAAGATTATAGGTATAAAATCATAGATCTAACAAAGTATATGGATTAAATATATGTACTAATATATATAGGTACAAAAATAATTTAAACGATGTACAAAACATGTGTACCGAACATATTGAAATAACAAAAATTTATGGGTTCTTAGTTATATATAAATATATATGTATATAGGAAATAAAATAAAAATATTAACGTAATAAAAAGAAAATCCAAAACAATAGTATGAATGAACAGTCAAGAATAAAAGTTACAAACAAAAAGGATTTAATTAGAACCAATTCAAAACTTAAGGGATAATCTGAAAATAAAATAATAATGACAAAAGGGACCAATGAGTAAAACGCGCAAATGCACGGGGGCTCAAATTGGAAATAATCCTGACCCCAAAACGTTGTGCTGAAGTTCGGACCAAAGTGCAAACGCGCGTGAAGTTTCGGGAAAATTTAAAAGAAAAATAGATGAGAACACAGGCCGATTTGCATGCTACATGAAAGGAGAGGGACCTGCATTGGAAATATCCCCTCACCGCCAAGGCACACGGATCGGGTCACATGACTAAAGCCCATACGGCACCGTTTTGGAGCCATTGGAACGGGCCCCAAACGGTGCCGTTTTAATGCCCTTTACAACAACACAAAAGATGAAAACCCTAGACTAAACTCAGCCCCCAAACAGACTTTAAACAAAAAGAAACTAAGACTCTCCCCTTTTCATTCGGCCGACCCTAGCCCCCCCTTCGATCTCACCACTGATCCACCACAGCAAGCGGCGACCAGCGGTCTCAGGCTGCGAACGATCGCCTTATGGCCTCGTTTTCCCTTCCAGACTCTGATTTCGGCGGGACGAGGGAGAGCCGACAGCCTAAACGCGAGGTATAGTTCCGTTTTCCTTTCTCATTTATCATTATGCTAAGAAAAAATGCAAAAACCAAAAGAAAACAAACAAGCAAAAAAAAAAAAAAAAAAAAAACATTCAAAAAAATCCACCTTCTGATCTCTGATTTTCGTTTTTATTTTCCAACATTTGTATCCTTCCCCCCTTTTTTGGTATATTATCCGTGTATCTATATAAAAAGGAACCCCCAAAATGAGTTTCCATTCGGGCTTTTGTAGCCGAAAATACAAAAATCATTTCATCTAAGCTATTCTATGCTCTATCTATCTCTGTCTTTTCGTCTTTCGCAGGTACGGGGCTCGGGGCTGGGCATTAGCGTGTGTACGAGGGTTGGCGTGTAAATGCGGTGCTAGAGGTGTGTGCTTTGGAGCGGAGGCGTTGTCCGTTTTCGGCTGCCGCGCGCAAGTGAAAGGGGGTGACCTAGGGTTTCTGAGGCTATTAAGGGGATGGGCCTACTGGGCTTGTAATGGGTATCGGGTTTTGGGTCAGATTGGGTCTGGTTGGTTTAGTTTGGGGTTTAATTTAGGGTTTAATTTTAGGGTTGTTTGGGGTAGTGTTAGGTCTGTTTGTAAAATGGAGACTTGGGCCATCAAGGCTTTTGTAAATGGATCGTTGAAATTGGGATTTAATAATTCGGATTTTATTTTTATGTTTCAGCTTTTTTGGTTTAGATTTGGGTAGGGCAAAATGGGGGCGTTCATACCTGCCCCTCTTTGCTCATTGTCGTGCAACGAGAATAGAGCAAAGACTATAAAAAGGGTCAATTTTGCCCAGACCTATTGAGTCTTGACTTCTCTTGGCGTTTCTTTCCTTCGAGTAACTTCAATATGCCCCACTCTAGTCCGCTCCATTGCAACTTCAGAGAGATGAGACTTGTCTTGATTTGGTTCTACTGTAACTCCTGGGAGATAAGGTTAATGGCTTTAATCCGTTTCACTGCAACTTTAGGCAGATAAAATTCGTTACGATTCAGTCTGCTCCACTGCAACTTCAGGGAGATAAGGCTTGTTTTGACCTGCTCTGCTACAACTTTAGAGAGAGACAGGACCTGTGACTCGTAGCTTCAATCTATTCCACTGCAACTTTAAGGAGCTGGGATGGTGACTCAAATCTGCTTCACTGTAACTTCAGGAAAGCAAGATTCACTGTTTTTGATCTGTTCCCTTGCTGCCCAGAGTGATAAGATTTTGTAAATCTTCAGCCTGTTACCCTACTGCTTAGGGGGTTAAGGCTTGTCAATTCGACTTGTTGCCCTACTGTTTAGGGGGTTAAAGCCCATTATCTTCGATCTCTTTCCCTACTGCTTAGGGGGTTAAGATCTATAAATTCAGCCTGTCACCCTACTACTTAGGGGGTTAAGGCTTGTAAATTTGGCTTGTTACCCTACTTCTTAGGGGGTTAAAGCTCATCATCTTTGATCTATTTCCCTACTGTTTAGGGGTTAAGATCTGTAAATTCAGCCCGTTACCCTATTGCTTAGGGGTTAAGGCTTGTAGCTTAGATCTGCTTCACTGCAACTTCAGGAAGATAAAATTTGCCATGGTTCTGTCTGCTCCACTGCAACTTCAGAGAGATAAGACTTGTAACTTCAATCCACTCACTGCATCATCAGAAAGGTAGGGTTAATAGCTTTAATCTGCTTCACTGCAACTTCAGGAAGATAAGATTTGCCATGATTGATCTGCTCCATCAGAATGTTCAGGGAGATAAGACTTGTAACTTCAACCTACTCCACTGTATCTTCAGGGGGATAAGGTTAATGGCTTTAATCTACTTCACTGCATCTTCAGGAAGATAAGATTTGCCATGTTTGATTCACTCCTCTGCAACTTTAGGGAGGAAAAATCTATAGAATTGGTCTTATGTATCTATGATTTGGATGCCATGATTAAGATAAGTCAAATATTCCTAACTAGATGTGGTGCTTAGGTCAAACAATTAGGGTGTTATGATTGAAATGAATCAGATGCTCCTAACTAGGTGTGTTATGAATGACATATGAATGCAGGAATGAGAATGATCCATTTTGACAGGCTTAAGATGTCATTGCTCATTATTCATTGGGACATGACGTATGGATCAGTCTTTCTCTCCACTTGGTACCTCTTGAACGACTCAGATTATTCTTTGCCTAACGTTCCCTTGCCCCCTTGGGTAATTCAAACTAATTAGTTCCGTTTCAGGTCCTTGTATCATTTAAAATTAATTTGGAGTGATATGCGGAACTCCTTTCAAATGTCATTAGCTCATTAATCGTTATTTCAATGAAGAAGGCTCGAAAAAGATTATAGCAATGGACAAGACAGAATTTTATTGAGAAAAACCTTGAAGCAAACAAGGTAATTAAGATGACAAGTCGTTAAGATACAGAATGAACGAAAAGTAAAAACAACTGCCCCAGATATCATAACATGGGCTTCTCTGCTTAAAACTTCTTGAGGACCTTTCGAAACTTGATATGCGTTTAGAAGACCAAGAGTACTTTGTCGATGCCCCAAGGTGTAACATTCCTCCTTTTGTTGAATCAGAGAAGACAAAATTACTATATGCCCCATTTTTTATCAAAATTTGAATTGCCCATTCCTGGGTTTTCAATTCAAAACCCTTTGGTCTCAAAGCGCCCTTTTGTGGGTTTTCGCCTTGGCCTCTCCGTTTTTTTTTTTTTTTTTTTAGGTAAAGTACTTCTTGACTGAATCCGAATTCACGGGGTTAGGCAAGCTTTTGCTATCCATCTCGGTCAAGATCAGAGCTCCTCCAGAGAAAGCTTTCTTTACCACATAAGGTCCTTCCCAATTTGGCATCCATTTTCCTCTGAAGTCCTTTTGTATGGGGAGAATCTTTTTCAAAACAAGGTTTCCTTCATGCAATTCTCTAGAGGCGAACCTTCTTGTTATAAGCCCGTATCATTCGCTTTTGGTACATTTGACCATGGCGAATAGCTTTCAAACCTCTTTTCTTCAATTAGATTCACTGGTCGCATTCTTGACTGGACCCATTCTCGCTTCATCTAACTTTAGTTCGACAACACCGGTAGAGAGAGGAATCTCAACCTCGATGGGCGCGAATCGCTCCATTCCATAAACTAAAGAGAAAGGCGTTGCCCTGTAGAGGTTCGACTGATGTTCGATAGGCATAAAGGGCAAATGGTAATTTCTCGTGCCAATCTTTATAAGTCTCCGTCATTTTTCCCACGATCTTCTTGATATTCTTATTTGTCGCTTCATCTGCACCATTCATCTTTGGACGATATGGCGATTTAATTATGGTGTTTGATATTGAATTGGCGATGGACTCTCGCTATTGTGCTATTGTTCAAATTCAACGCATTGTCCGATATGATCCTCTCGGGCATCCCGTGATCGACATATGATTTCTTTCTTTAAGAACTTGTCGATCGCTTGATTTCGTGACATTGGCATAAGAGGTGGCCTCTACCCATTTGGTGAAGTAATCAATGACCACAAAGATGAACCGATGCCCGTTAGATGCTTTTGGCGAGATCGCCCGATGACATCCATTCCCCACATTGAGAAAGGCCATGGAGACGCCATAACATGGAGCGGTGAAGGAGGTACATGAATCTTATCCCCATATATTTGGCATTTATGGCATTTTTTCGCATAGTTGATGCAATCCCCCTCCATAGTAGACCAATAATACCCGAATCTCATGATTTGTCCGCCATTGTGAAACCATTAGCATGTGTTCCGCAGAGACACCTCATGGACTCTTCTAGGATTTGCTTAGCCGACAAGCGCCCACGCATCTTAAGAGCACTGATCTTTTCTTCTTTTATACAGATCTCGCTGCCTAAGACATAGTCACTAGCCGCCTTCTCAACGTCCTTTTATCGTTCTCAGTCGTTTGGTCTGGATATTCACGATTTCGCACGTATCGTAGTATATCTTGATACCGGGGTGATCATCTTTTTCCTCTTCTTCGTCAATGCTACAAAGAATGTGCCGGGCCTCGTAGATACTCATTTGAATAGGCTTCACATCCTCTTGCTTGTTTACTTTGACCATAGAAGCCGAGTTGCCAAGGCGCCACCATCCGGTTTTCATCTCGTGGGAGATAGTAAAAGTGACATCGTCAAACTCCTCAATTAGTTCCAGGACCAAATTTTCGGTAATTGATTAACTTAGGATCTCTTGTCTCCCAATCGCCCTTGAGTGATAGATCACTAGTCTTTGAATCTCCATATATTTCTAGCACCTTGATTTTGCGTTCAATAGCCGTGACGGATACCCATGATGCATGCTTCATACTCTGCCATGTTATTCGTGCAATCAAAATCCAATTTACTAGTAAAGGGATAATGATCTCCGCTTGGGGATACCAGAACTGCCCCGATTCCATTACCCATAGCATTTGAAGCTCCGTCAAAATTCAGTCTCCAAGGATGATCTTCTTGGGATTCTTCTTCCATGGTCGCAATGTACATTAAGTCTTCATTTGGGAAATCAAAACTCAGAGGCTCATAATCTTCTAGAGCCCTACTGGCTAAAAAATCTGCCACCGCACTTCCTTTTATAGCTTTCTGATTCACATAGATTATGTCGAATTCAGAAAGTAAAATTTGCCAACGAGCCATTCTTCCGTTCAAGGTATTTGACTCCATCATGTACTTCAGAGGATCTAATCTTGAGATGAGCCAAGTTGTATGGTACAACATGTACTGTCTCAATCTTCGAGTTGTCCAGATCAAAGCGCAACACAATTTCTCGATTGGCGAATATCTTGTCTCGCAGTCAGTAAACTTCTTACTAAGGTAGTATATCGCCTTTTCTTTTCTTCCTGACTCGTCATGTTGGCCTAATACGCACCCCGTGAAGTTCTCGAACACTGCCAAATCTGATGTCGCGGTTTATCTCGGGCAAGGTGGCATCAATACCGGGGCATTGGATAGGTAATGCTTGACTTTGTCGAAGGTTCTTTGGCACTCCTCATCCCATACACTGGATTTGTGTTTCTAAGGAGGCGGAATATCGGGTCACATTTCTCTGTCAGTTGCGAAATGAACCGGGCAATATAATTTAGCCTTCCTAGGAAACCTCGAACTTCTTTTTGAGTACGTGGTGGAGGTAATTCTTGTATGGCCTTGACTTTATCTCGGGTCAATTTCGATCCCTTTTTCACCGACTACTTAATCCTAACAACTTTCCCGACCTAGCTCAAGGTACATTTTGCAGATTGAGCTTTAGTTGAAACTTTCTTAACCTTAAGAACAATTTCTTTAGGACTAGATTCGCTTCCTTTTCTGTCTTGGATTTCGCTATCATGTCGTCAACGTAAACTTCGATCTCCTTATGCATCATGTCATGGAAAAGAGTTACCATTGCTCTCTCGATATGTCGCCCCTGCATTTTTCGGTCCGAATGGCATCACCTTATAACAAAATGTTCCCACATGGTCACGAATGTGGTCTTTTCCATGTCTTGGGATGCATCTTTATCCTGGTTGTATCCCGAGAATCCATCCATGAAAGAGAAGAGCGAGTAACCCCGCCGTGTTGTCTACTAATGTATCAATGTGAGCGTTGGAAATTGTCCTTTGGGAGGTGGCTTTGTTCGAGATCTCGATAGTCCACGCACATTCGCACTTTCTCCCGCCCTTCTTAGGAACTGGGACTATATTGGCTACCCATTCGAGTATTTGACCACTTGTAAAACCCGCGCCGAATTGCTTCTTGACCTCTTCTTTTATTTTCAAGAGAATATCAGCCTCATCCTTCAAGCTTTTGTTTAATCTGGCTTGCACTCTTCCTTTATTGGGAGCGGTGTACCACTATATCGATATTCAACCCGGGCATATCTCGGTACGACCATGCAAAGACATCCTTGAATTCTTGTAGCACTCAACGAGATCTCGCTTTGTTTTGCGGCGATATAAGCTCCAATCTTCACCTCTTTCCCTTCTCCTAGGCTCACCGTCTCCATCGATTCCTTGTGAGGTAGAAGTTGTTTTTCATCTTGTTCTACCATTCTTAACAAGTCCAGGGGATGATTCTGCTTTCGGTCATTTTCAAAATCTCGATAGTCCTCCGCACACATATCTTGCTCAAAAGGAGACTCCGAGTCAATAGCAACATTACTCATATCATTGATATCTGGGGACCTGTTATAGGAATGAAGAAAAATCCAAAGAACAAAAGAATCTAAGAATATTTATTTGTATGGTATGATTATGAATGAAAAGGAAAGAATAAAAGAATGTCCGCTCAAGATGGTACGCAAGAGTGCATTTTTATTGAAATAACGATATTGGATAAGAGCCTATTTCATTAAAAGGATTCCTATTGCCCCTAGGCTTAGGCAAATGAGTTTGTTTCGGACATTACTACTCGAATTAATTTTAAAGGTTACTGAGGATCTCTTCTGCGGTCCAATTGTTTAAAATGCTCCGGGCACGTATGGGCAAATGCCTACATGATCTTCGTTTCTTGTTCCTTCCTCGGATATGGCATTAATGCTCAAGTTCCTTAGCATTTCTTGATGAAACCCTTTCTTCGCGTCGTTCTTTCTCCAGCGTGAATAGTCCCCTCCCGACACGAATGTCCTAGATATGTGAGGAAAGGTCATTGGCTCCCACTTGACCTCTTCTCCATTTAAAGCGCTCCTCCTCTCTTGTTTCTTCTCTATCTCTTTTTCTCTCGCCTTGCGTCCGCTTGTATCCTAGGCCAAAACGGTCTCGTTTGTCTGTGAGCCCGGTGCTTGATCTTTCCTTGTAGATTTCTTCCAAGCCCCATCCAGCATGCTCCTTTTTCAATCACAATCAGTAAACCCATCTTGGTAGTTTTGGAGATTTTGGGCATCGGGATCTTGTTCCTTCGACAATGAATGTAGCGTTGACAAATTCTAATGATCGAAAAAGAACACTCTATTGCCTCATCGCCCATGCTTACATACGGGCGCCATCGGCAACGGATGCAATGATGTCTTCTTCTGCGTTTATTGTTACCAATCTACCATCAGTTACCAACTTTAACTTCTGGTGTAGTGACGATGGTACTGCTCCTGCCGAATGAATCCATGGCCTTCCCAACAAGCAATTATAAGACGGCTTGATGTCCATTACTAAGAAGTCTACCTCGTAGGTACTTGGGCCAATTAAAAGGGGTATTTCAATCCTCCCCATTACCCTCCTTTCAGTGCCATCAAATGCCCTCACTACATTTTGGCATGCCTTCATATGGGAACTATCTATCTGGCGACCTATTCAGCGTGAGAGCGTGGGTAGGACATTTAGTGTGCCGACCGTTGTCAATCAACACTCCGGTAGTGTATGCCCTTTACTGGTGGTGGTGATGTGTAGCGCTTTTGTTGATCCCATTCTCCCGGTGGTATTTCATCGTCATTAAAAAAATAAAATTATCGCTTATATTATTGGATTGAGACGGTCCAACTTTGTTGACGGAGATATCGTTCGCGACATAAGTTTCGTTCGTACCTTCATTAGCGCGTTTCGATGTGTCTCCGAACTCAAGAGAGCGAGCTAGCACTGAGATACGAGCCGGTTGCTTATGTAACTGTTCAACCACACTATACTCACTATGCTTGAGGAATTTCAAGAACTCTTTAGCCTCTTTTTCAGTTACAGGCTCATTGAGAGGCGATTAAGTCCTGGTTGTCTTTTCTTTTTCTTGTTCAACAACCGCGGATTTTCCTTTAGTAGGTTCTACCTTTGTGTTCGGGGTATAACGCCTTCCACTTCGTGTATAGAAGCCTTCGTCTTGACCTTCCTTCGAAATGCCAGTCGGGTTCTCCTTTCCCTGGATTGTCACATTGCAATTGTAATTCCAGGGCACGCTCTTGCTATCTTTGTAAGGGAAAGCAACGGGTTTCTGTATTATGACCTTTGGCACAATTGGTACTCCCGCTTCATTGTTTCTGGGTCGTGAAATGATTACCACAGGATAATTGACTTTTTGGACCCATTCTGTTGTCCCTTCCTCTGAGGCGTAAACTCCTTCTTCCGATCCTTCAGCTTCTTCATAAAATTCCATCTCTTTTCTGTCCATCAACTTTTGCACTATGGACTTGAACTCATCGCACTCTTGGATGTCATGGCCTTTATCGGCATGAAACTCGCAGTATTTTCTTGCTTCTCCGGGCCTTTCCCTTGAATCTTGTGTGACTAAACCTCTTCCGATCATTTGTTTCCAAACCCATCTCAACGGGGTTTTGACTTCTGCTATATTAGCTTTGATCTTTTGCCCTGTTCTCAACTATCGCATTTATCCCTTTATTAGCATGATCGGGCAATGGGTTTTCGCCACGTTGGTTACGATGGGTTGTCGAACTTCACGATACCCATTTGGATAAATCTTTCGATCAACTTTTTAAACGCGGTACAGTTCTCGATCGAGTGCCCTGTTATCCCCGCGTGGTATTCACATTGGGCGCTAGAGTCATACCACGGGAACGGGGTTGTATGGGCTTCGAGTAAAAGGGTGACACTACATGGGCATCAAATAAGTTTTGATACAGACTCTTTGTATGACATTGGGATAGCGCGAACCTGGACCTTTCCGTGTTAGGCCTAGAGCTCGTGATCTTGTCTTCTTTGAGCTCGATGACTAGTAGTTCTTGCCTTGGGGTGGCTTATGATGGATCGGCTTTGAGTAACTCTTATTGTATACGCTCATGTTGTTCACCTCATTTTCTTTCCTTCTGGGATGACTTCTTGGCATTTTCTCCGGTTTCGATCTTTCCGCATCTTATCGCGTTCTCTATCATCTCTCCTGACATTACTATGTCTGAGAAGCTCTTAGTAGCGCTTCCCAACATGTGGTTGATGAACGGAGCTTTTAGAGTGTTGACAAAAAGCATTGTCGTTTCTTTCTCCAATAGAGGTGGTTGGACTTGTGTTGCCACTTCTCTCCATCTGCGGGCGTCATTGCTGAAGCTCTCGTTTTGTTTCTTCTCCATATTTTGTAATGTGATTCGATCGGGCGCTATGTCTGTCACGTGGTCGTATTGCTTCATGAAAGCTTGTGCTAAGTCTTTCCATGAGTGGATTTGTGCGCGACTTAGTTGATTGTACCACTTGGCGCGGACCGACCAAGTCGTCTTGGAAGCAATGGATTAATAATTACTCGTTATGGACATATCCCGCCATTCTCCGACAAAACATGGTGATGTGAGCCTCTGGATGACTAGTTCCATTGTATTTTTCAAAATCTGGGATTTTGAACTTTGAGGAGGAGGACTAGGTGCTGGGACTAAGCTCAAATCCTTAGCGTCGATCCCACTCGTGATAGTCAAGCATTTTCCATTACTCTAAACTTTTCCTCTAACCATTTGCAATGATCCTCTAATTCTTTCGAGAGTCCTGTCCTCACTCTTTCTTCTTCTACCACATTATCCAAATCAGGGATGGTGTGATGGATAGGGTTATCCCCGGGATTTGAGCCTGAGCCTGTTTGATAATTGACCGGCATCGAAGTATCAGTCTGAAATTGTTGAGGCTCGATTGTAATGCATTTGCCGTCTCACGCGTGTGTAACTCGGGTTGCGTTTGAGCATTCATTGGGACGAAACCGGGGGTAGAGAGGATCTTGATAATAGATGGTCTTTGCGTATGTGTCTCATGTCTTTGTGCTTGGACGTTCACCGGTAAAGCCGAGGGGGTAAAGGGATCCCCATTGTTATTTCCCACATCGGCCATAGGGCCTTTTCCTTTGTCCGCCTGTTGGTGGTCAAGCAATCAAGTTAGCTCTTCCATCATGTTTTTTCTGCGACTCTAGCATTTGGTCCCGCATTTCTGCTTTGGATTTTAGCTATTTGTTCTTGTACTTGTGCTTGCATCCGCTCTCGCATCTCTTTCTCGCATTTGTTCCAATCTCTCTAATTTTTATCCATTGCTTGAGCTTTTCTTCCTGTACTGTAGTAGGATGTGTATTCGGGAGATTTTCGTTGGTTTCGAGTTTATCAAACATTTTTAATTAATTAGAATCTTTTATGGCCTTTAATGCATATGATGTAATGTAATGCAAATGCATGAATGCAAAGGAGGCATCAATTTTGATTCAATTCCTTTTAGAAAACTTCACTAGAAAATAAAATTCTTTTACATAAAGTTGAGTTCTGAGTGTAAAACTTCGCTCTAATGCCCAAAGTCCTAATTTTCTTAAGCGAGAAAGCTAACTCCCGCCCCGATCCGATTCGGCTCGTACCCGTGCTTAGTACGTTCGCTTGTACTGCCAAGGCCTACAGATAGTCGGCTACCTCTCGGATCTGAGTTATGGCTTCCCCCATAACGTAATCTCTGTTTCGGACTTGGTCTTGTGTGTCAGTGAAGTCGCTTCTTTCCAAGCAATCCTCGTTTGCCTCAAAAAACTGGATCCGCATCTCACAGTTCTGCAGTGACGCTTCTAACTCTTCTATTCTTCCTTTCATTTCTTCTATTTTGCTCAAACTTGCCCTCAATTCCAATACAGTGTTGCGGTTTGATGTGATCGATAGAGACTTCTCGAGTTCCGCCACTCTGGTCCTTAATTTCTCTCGCTCATTCCTGTTTTCCGACAGACTCTTCTCCAAATCTTCGTTTCGTGCCTGAGCTTCTTGGAATCTCTTTTCCCATCGGTCAGCTTTGGTCTTCTCTTCTCGAATTTCATGGCGCCATTGTTCGGAAGTCTTACCTAACCTCATGATCCTCATAGACAAGCGTAACTTCTTATAGTCGGTCTTCAAACCTGCCTAGATCTTCTTCACCTTAGTTTTCCCTTTTCTCCACTTTTCAGCCTCTGACTTCTGGACATCAGCGTCCAATCTTAAGTGCATCTTCTCTTCCTCTAGTTGTTCAATCTTCTTTTCAAGCTCAGAACTTTTCTTCTCGAAGTCTTGCTTTATAATTTCCAATTCTGACGGGGCGATCTGTAATTGCTCCATGGTAGGTCGAGTATTTTCCAAGCTTGACCCAGGAACATTATCATTAACTCTTTTCTTAAACCATCTATCATACTCGGGTGTTATCATGGCACCAACGGCTAACCTCTTCATCCAACGAGTTTGCTTCTAGGCATCAGATAACTCTCGAACTTTCTTCTTGTAGTGGGCGCCTTTGAAAGAAAATTCACATTGAGCGAGCCCGTGGGTCGTAGGTACAAACTGCCTCGATTTATATTGCCTTAATGCGAGCAACGGAGTATACCCGGTGGCCCCCCAAATTCCTAGCAGTGGCACCCAATCAAAGTTACCGTGATCGGTACATGATCTCATCAGAACCATCCAATAAGCTCTCCACTCTATGTCCCCTCTTTGAGGTTTTGGAGGATTTCCATCCATTTCTCTTCCGAGATATCTCTCTCCTTTGTATGGCCGCCTCTTCCTTTAAAGGGAATAATTTTTACGAAAAGACCGATAAGAAATCTTGTCGACTTTCCAAAAGTGCCCGTGAAACCACACCATCAACAATTGTGTGCATCCAATAAACCGCCCCTCACCTGTCTTCCGACACGTGCTCAAGGATCTAAACGTTTCAGCTAATATCGCCGGTACCGGTGTGATCCCCTTCTCAAGACGATCGAATAGATCAATTACTGCCTCGTCCACGTGCCTTAAAGCCTTAGGAAAAATTACTAATCCATAGATGCTTAAGGCGAAGATATCAACCCTCTTTCTTTCATCTGGGTGGGTCAAGACCAAATCTCGTAAGTTCTCCCAAGGGATACACTTGGTATCTCCTTTTTGTTGAATCCGAGCAGCGATCCAAGGCTCGCTCATCCCTGAAATGTTTATCAATTTCTTCGCGAAGGTCTGACTATTAAAAACCCTGGCATAAGCCTTTCTAACTTGGACTCTCGGACACCTGAGCAGGGCAGTGTATTCCTCCATGGTAGGTACTAAATCCACTTCTCCAAAGGTGAAACACTTATAAGCAGAATTCCAAAACTGAACCATACCTCGGAATAGATGCTTGTCCACCCTAATATCTAGCAAGTAGGATATGTGCCGTAATTTTGATAAAATAACCGCTTGGTCCCTTCGTCCCAACTAGCCCAAACATCTCTCAATTCTTGCAGCTCATTCGTGCTACATTGATGCGGGTGAAATCTCGCAACTCGATACATATCCTTTTGTCAAGCTATCCCCTCTCTCGATTGTAGCTTTTCGACCATGCACGAACATTTTGCATTATCCTCGACTTTACTAAGAAATTCATTCTCCATGTCAAACTTTCTAATCTTAGTAATTGAACACGAATCAACACCTCCTTTAATATGCGATGTCATGCAAAACACAATTACAAGCAGAACACAAAGTTAGCATCAAATAATAGTGATGAGAATGCAAGCATATAAACGATAATTACAACGCATATATGGGTGAATGCTAAGGCTTGACGCAGTTCTACCTAAGGATGGCTCCTAGGATTCACTATATGCGGTTTTGTTCTAGAGATAAGGTACCCGAACCAGCCGATTCCTCAATCTTCACCCATTATAGGCTCATATAGATCGAGTTCGGTTCGGGGGGATACATTTCCCTATGACCATGCGGAGATGAAAATCTCACGAAATCATAGGTACGGATGTACCCCGGAAGCAGTCCACTAGCCCGTGCGGAGGTGAAAACCTCACGAAAGCGTAGTTTCTTACTCCCACTTAGGAGGTGTGACCACAGCGGTCATGCAATGTAATGCGGTATTATTCTACAGGACTGGAACTATAGCAACCATACAAAAGAATGCATTTGAAAGAAACATGATTTTTTTTTTTTAGGTAAATTTTTAACTTCAGATAAAAGGACAGGCAATAATCGATTTTTGGCTTGACTCTCTTATTTTCCCCAGTGGAGTCGCCAAGCTGTCGAAACCATTTTTAAATTTGAAGAAGAAAAAGGGATCGACTTTAGAAAATGCGGAGTCGCCACCGACCTTTTATTTTGGTGCGATCGGACCACCTAAAAATTTGGTTATTTTAATAAAATATTTATGGTTTATTAAAACAACAATCCGGTCTACGAAAATATGAGAAAACGGGTTCGGGAGTCGGTTACGTATGAGGAAGGATTAGCACCCTCATTACGCCCAAAATTGGTACCAAATCGATCAAATTTTGTCCTCATGCCTAAAATTGAAAAATGCTTTGAAATATGGTTCTTTTTTTTGTAACGTTTAAATAACCCGAGCTGATTGTCAAAAAATTTCCTTGTTTCGATGTCCGAAAGAATATATTTTGAGAATTACGGAAGGATGTTCAACTACTTAGTCCAGCAAGGAATCGAAACCCAGCACAATAGGGTACGATTTCTCGAATTCCCAGATATTGACCATTGCCTTACTTTATAAAATACGTGTGAAAATTTCGAAGAGATATTCGATTATTTGGACAAACGAAAAAGCGCAACCCAGCACGGTAGGGCTCGATTCTCAAATCGCCAAACATTGAACATCATCTTCGTTTTGAGAAGGTTTTTTATAAACATGAGTGAAAACCAGAGGAATATTCGATTGTTTTGAACAAGCGAGAAACCATAACCCAAAGACGATAGGGCATGATTCACAAATTGTCAATCACCAAATATTGCCTTTGTTTTAAAGTTTTTTTTTTTGAAAGATATGAGTGAAATTTTGAAGGACCTTCGATTACTTTGAACAAACGAGAATTGCAACCCAACACGTTAGGGCACGTTTCCACGAATCGTCAAATATCGAATATCGCCTCCGATTTAAAAAAATTGTGCAACTAGCTTAAAGCATATTAATTTGATTTGAAATAAGACGAAATTAATCCTAAAATTTAGATTTTATAAAACCACATTTCAAAAGCTAAGTGAAACGATGATATAGGGTAAAAGACACATATGATGGTACGATGCTTGACGAATAATAATATTAATCAACTAGCAGAATAAACAATTGTACATGACTAGTCTAAAAATCGTAGCCTAATCTCAATTACGTATGAAGAACAACTAACAAATCAATAAGATGGATACCATGCAATGATAATACATTCATGCTATGATATATAAAAAAAAATAACAAGATGTGTGCGAAGTAAGTGGAATGTAGAAATCAAAATGGTATAAGATTAACAAACTCATGACATATAAAGCAACGAGTTTGAATAAAACTTAGGTATATAGCTATAGAAATAAATATTATAGGATGAGAGTTTGAATCAAATCGTATGTAACATATTTTAAACACAGACTCGTTTAAAGGTCGACAAAATGTATAGTGATTTAAATAATATATAATACAAAAGAATAATAAAGATGCATGGCTAGACGTAATGCATAAAATGGATTTTTTTATTCCTTTTTTTAAAACATATGTATATATAGAGGTATGGTAAAAGGTCATAGGATTGATAATAACATATAGTCGATCTAACAAATTATATACATACCCTATGTCAAAACTTTTGACTAAGAGGCTATGTAAAGCATAAAAGTAATATAATATAAAGAAATATGCAAAAATAATAATTTTAAAATTATAAAGATGGAATTTCTAAAATCATTTTATATCTATAAAAAATACTTGACAAATCACAAAATAAAGAGTGTTTTAAATGAAAAAATTTATTAAAATGATAGGTGTGTTAGTGTATATACACATAAATTTAAAAGTAAATATATCTAAAATAGCATGGAAATGATAATATATATAGGACTAGATTAATAACCATTTATTTACAAATATACATGAAACATTTGAACAAGTGTTATATGAATATTTTAAATAATACAGTATAAAGCGAAATACCAAA
The DNA here is from genome assembly GCA_025698475.1 of Gossypium anomalum. Lineage (NCBI taxonomy): Eukaryota > Viridiplantae > Streptophyta > Magnoliopsida > Malvales > Malvaceae > Gossypium > Gossypium anomalum. The sequence goes on along the minus strand of CM046967.1, from coordinate 7,595,909 downwards.
TGGTGGTTAGAAGATATACGGAAAGGTTATTGAAATAGCTCAACAAATGCGTGAAAACATTAAGCACTTTAAAGTAATAAATATTACAAGTTACAAACTTAAGTTGGAAAATGTACGTGCACAAATATATAAAAGCTTAAAGAAATACCATATAAATATTGAAACATTATCATGAAAGGAAACTCAAGCTCATTTTATAAAGAAGATTATAGGTATAAAATCATAGATCTAACAAAGTATATGGATTAAATATATGTACTAATATATATAGGTACAAAAATAATTTAAACGATGTACAAAACATGTGTACCGAACATATTGAAATAACAAAAATTTATGGGTTCTTAGTTATATATAAATATATATGTATATAGGAAATAAAATAAAAATATTAACGTAATAAAAAGAAAATCCAAAACAATAGTATGAATGAGCAATCAAGAATAAAAGTTACAAACAAAAGGATTTAATTAGAACCAATTCAAAACTTAAGGGATAATCTGAAAATAAAATAATAATGACAAAAGGGACCAATGAGTAAAGCGCGCAAATGCACGGGGCTCAAATTGGAAATAATCCACGACCCCAAAACGTTGTGCTGAAGTTCGGACCAAAGTGCAAACGCGCGTGAAGTTTCGGGAAAATTTAAAAGAAAAATAGATGAGAACACAGGCCGATTTGCATGCTACATGAAAGGAGAGGGACCTGCATTGGAAATATCCCCTCACCGCCAAGGCACACGGATCGGGTCACATGACTAAAGCCCATACGGCACCGTTTTGGAGCCATTGGGCGGACCCAAAAAGCGGTGCCGTTTTAATGCCCTTTACAACAACACAAAAGATGAAAACCCTAGACTAAACTCAGCTCCCAAACAGACTTTAAACAAAAAGAAACTAAGACTCTCCCCTTTTCATTCGGCCGACCCTAGCCCCCCCTTCGATCTCACCACTGATCCACCACAGCAAGCGGCGACCAGCGGTCTCAGGCGCGAACGATCGCCTTATGGCCTCGTTTTCCCTTCCAGACTCTGATTTCGGCGGGACGAGGGAGAGCCGACAGCCTAAACGCGAGGTATAGTTCCGTTTTCCTTTCTCATTTATCATTATGCTAAGAAAAAATGCAAAAACCAAAAGAAAAAAACAAACAAAAAAAAAAAAAAAAAAAAAAAAAAAACATTCAAAAAATCCACCTTACGATCTACGATTTTTCGTTTTATTTTCCAACATTTGTATCCTCCCCCTTTTTGGTATATTATCCAGTATCTATATAAAAGGAACCCCAAAATGAGTTTCCATTCGGGCTTTTGTAAAGAAAATACAAAAATCATTTCATCTAAGCTATTCTATGCTCTATCTATCTCTGTCTTTTCGTCTTTTTTGCAGTGCGGGGCTGGGGTGGGCATTAGCGTGTGTACGAGGGGTTGGCGTGTAAATGCGGTGCTAGAGGGCGTACTCTGGAGGCGAGGCGTTGTCCGTTTCTCATTTGCGCGCGCAAGTTGAAAGGGGTGACCTAGGGTTTCGAGGCTATTAGGGGATGGGCCTCTTTGGGCTTGTAATGGGTATCGGGTTTTGGGTCGATTAGGTGCAGTTGGTTTAGTTTGGGGTTTAATTTAGGGTTTAATTTTAGGGTTGTTTGGGGTAGTGTTGGAGTCTGTTTGTAAAATGGAGACTTGGGCCATCAAGGCTTTTGTAAATGGGTGTTGAAATTGGGATTTAATAATTCTGGATTTTATTTTTATGTTTGATTTTTTTTGGTTTAGATTTGGGCCGGGCAAAATGGGCCCGTTACAACTCAAAAATACAATTAAGTCTATTTTGATAAAATATGTAAACGTTAATAACTAAATTTATCATTAAACCTAAAAAAATACAATAATAAAAATTATTTTATAAAATAAAGATATTTTCATGGTTACACAATAAAGTTATTGCTACATTGACTGTAAAAATAATATTATTATTTCAACTGAGTTAAAAAATTGAAAAGAAAAAATCAAAGTGACTAGGATTGCAAAAAAAAAAAAAAAAAAAAGAGGTTTAAGATTCCAGGTCCACACTCCACGCCTTACACCTTACATAGCTACTACCATTGATATGCTAAGATTGCTTTTTCCCTTCCCATTTAACTTATTCACAGCATTGTCTCTCTACATTTAATAATTCATATCAATTAAGATTTCAAATTAAAAGAAATCTTTATCATTCAAACATTGGCTTGCTTCATATGTTGGAATCTAAAGGTTTCCTAAATTTAGTTTCTTTTTTTTTTTAAATAACTCCATCTTTTACAGACATTTTACTTTTTTTTATATAACATAAAACATGAAAAGGTATTTAAACAAAAGTAGCAATAAACAGAATAAATGTGCTGTCAAATTTGTAAATGTTTGATTCTATTTTCCAGGACCTTATTTCATTTCTCCAGAAATTCAATCATATAATGATTTTTATTCCATTGGTGGCCCATTTACTATCATGGGAATACAAATATGGTTATCCCTACTCAATGATAAAAGCTGGTGTAAATTATTATTTTTTTGGTAAGTTATAAGATGCTAACAATAATACAATTAGTAAGATTAAAATCTAGATTAATCATATTAACTCGTAAAATTTTAATTTATTATTATTAAATTTAATTTTGTTATACCAGAAAACCAAATCATCCACCACCAACGTATCAATGATTAAGGAAGCACTAAATCTAAAATCATCATTTTGATGGTTTTACAAGAATCATAACATTGGTTCAACTCTAGAGTTCAATGATTGTAAAAGAAGTATTAAGGAATACGACTAATTTTTAATGAATAATTACGTATAAAGTAAGAAATAAAAATAGCATGGAAAAGTGGTTGTGGATTATAATATCTGTGGATATACATGTAAACTGAAAAGTAACACGTGTGAGTAAAAGCGACGGGTTGGTAGACACAATAGAGAAGTGATGATGTCAGATGCTTGATGCTGATTGAAGGAGGAATCAGAATGCAAATTAACGGCGTAGATTGATGAGTTGTGTTGGGACCCACGCAACGCAAACCAAACTAATCGGATGACTCGTTGGTATTCGAAGTCCTGTTCGAAAAATAAAAAGATTTAGGTAAAAATATAAGGTCGGAAAATAAATTTGAATAAAAAATAAGACATTTTTTTAAACAGTCTGAGACTTGAGTAGAATTTTTTAGCTTGAGTTCGGTTTGATTCAATTCAACTGTTTTGATTTTGTTTTATTATTATATTGTTACAATTTTGTTGTTACTATTTTAAATATTGTATAACTGTTGATTTATTGTTAATTTTTCTTTTATTTTAAAGATATTTGCTTGTTAATTTGTAACTATCTATAGAGACTTTTATTTTTTATTTTTACGTATTTTTAATTTGTTAAAAAATATTTATTTTAATGTATATATTTTTTAAATTTATTTTTATATAAAAGATTTAAAAAAAATTAATATTCATTAAACTTAAATAGAATTTTAAATCTATTTTTTAGATCATTAATCCGAACACAACCTATCCCAATCCGTGATAAAGTTTAATGGTGATAGGCTATTACTTTGTGACGAGTCAAATTAACTTATAAAATAAAAATTTGATGGGAGGGATTGGGATTTGAGTTTCTAACCATTGGCAGGCTTATCCCTTCTCTTCAATCATATATATTATGTAAATTTTTTCATAGTGGTTAATCAGGCAGAGTCAAGCTATCTCACCTTTATATTCTTTATCCAAAACATTTTAACTTTGAAATTTTACTTAAAACCATCAAATTCCTTTCTATTTGCCTTAATCATCCTTGCTTTTATTTAATAATTTTATCTACCACAAGTTGAGCCATTAACTTTTCTTTATAATTTCAATTAATTATCTTACCTCAATTTATTATATAATCATAAAATTTGTCAAGAGTATGGGTGTGCGGTAGATAAAATAATTTATGTAAATTTAATGAAGACATCAACGTGTGCATCAATACCCCTTTTTTTAAATGTTCTATTCACCTCCACTTATACAAACGAGTTATTTGAAAATAAACTTTGATAATACAATAAAGCCCAATGATTGTTTATGTTTTGCACTGGTGAAAATAATTCTCTAAACACCATGCAAAGCATAGCAAGAATATCAATTTTTATAAAAAAAATTCTACACTAATTCTATATAAAAAATCGAAGAATATAAAATATGGAGAATAGAAATAAACTTTGTTTCTATGTTTTTTTCTTTTATGTACTATACAAATGAAATTTCACTCGTTCTTATATTTCTTCATAGATAGATAATTATCCAAACATAATTATTCAATGGATATTTAGTTGAATAATCATAACTCTTAATTAATAATTGATATAACTTATCACTATAAACAACGACAACTCTTGGTTAATAAGCAATTGGCATAATTTTTAGATCATTTATAATTTTTCAATTATATCTATTGAAATATTATAAATATTTTAAAAATGTTACAACAAAACCCTGTTGACTAGATTTGGTCTCTCCCACTCAATTAACCTTAACAAAATGATATTATTTTATTTAAATTTAATTACAAGAAATATTAATTATAATTTTTTTACCTAATTCTAAATGAAATGAATACATTTGGAGCCCCATGTAACTGTTTCATTTTCAGATTTTTTTTGCTCTCAGCTACATTAATTAAGCTATAATATTTGGAGCCCCATGTTGTTTCCGTTGTTCTTAAATATTGATCTGTTTTTGTTGAGAAAGAATGACGAATATAGTACTAAGACAACCCAGACGAACGGATGTGAATTAATTGTAGAATACGATGATAAGTTCAATTTAAAAAAAAAACATTCGACTGAACTTTTTGGGCAAGTGGATATGATTAAAAATAGTGAAAACAATATGATTAAAAATAACAAAAAGAAGCACATGACATGTGATAATGGGACATTATAATTCTATGTTTCCACAATATGCCTAAATGAAAATTAAGAGAACCATCCAGTGAATTACAACTCATTTTTCGGTTTCATATTTGTCTGATCAACAGCACAATATCACATGAACTCTCTCACTTTAAATTTTTTTTTTTTAAAAAGAAGAAGAAAGAATGGGAATTTGTAACTTTTGGCATCTGAAAATGAAGCATTGCACATGCAAATCTAATTTAGATTTGAAGACCAAAGGAAAGAGTAAATGAAATATGTATTGCTTCATTTTTTTTTCCAAATTTCACACTATAAAATATTTTTAGATTTAATAGTTCAGCAACATATTTTCTTTAATATTAGAATATCAGTCAAGAGTTGGGGACAAATTTTTGAAAATGTGTGAAAAAATATATTAATTAAAGTTGACATAAATATTAAAAATTGTTTTTGGTTTAAATGGTAAAAACAAAAATTTTATATGCATCATTATGGTAAATTTTTTTATTGATTTAATTGAAAAAGACAAATTCACCCTCTCAACCATTTAAGTATAGATAGATACACTTCATTATAGTATCAAAATATCTTTAGATTTTATAGCCTAATGATTTGGATTATTGGGAGCGTTACTTTCAGTTGCTAGACTAAACACATATGCTGCCCTTGTGTTAAGGCAACAGTGGAAGTGGAAATTCCTGCTACGACTTTAAAGTTCAATATTTTTATCCTAAAACAATTGTTTGTTTTGAATTATGAAGGGGGGAGAGAGAAAGAGAGATTCCTCACAGATTGATGGGGGCTAGTTGTAAGGCAGGGACCAATGAAGCGACTGAATGGTAAAGCCGAACGGTGGCTTTGGCGATGTGGTCCTCATAAAATAATGGAACACTATACGTAATCATCTGCAGACACTTGTGGGAGAAAGGTAAGGAAACAGTAACTTTGGATTCAGGTCACTATCAGAACGAAGATGACAATAGATTCCATGGAAAAACTAGAGGGAAGTAAATGGTTTTCAATCAACAAACTATCAATCCATCACTTCTTAATTAATTGTCAGTTTCAGCATCTTGCAGTTAATGAGTTTTTGAAACGAAACTGGGTCATTGCTATAGTTCGCCTTGTGTTAACAGAAAAGATACCAATAATCTGGCATAACTTTGATTTTTATTTGGTTGTTTATTACTTATGATTTAAATGCTTGTTATACCTCCACCGATTTAAGACACACAATAGACTACCTGAGGAGTAACCTCCACCCGCTATAGATTGGGCAGTTATTAGAAGCTTTGCCTTCCGTTTCAACTATCCAACCAAATGGGATGAAGCTGCTCAAAGAAGCTACCCACCCATTCCCTAGAAGGATGCCACCACTCGTTCCTCTAGGCACCCAATCTCCTATTAAGAACATGACTCTTAAGGGCACCGAACCCCATGTGGGCTCAATTACTCCATACCATAATTCAAAAGGAATGACAATATGTCCCATCACGGACATCCTTTCCACGCATCTCACAATGATGACCTGATAGCGGGTCTAACACGTTAATGCCATCTACCATGGGACCTCTCCTGTAAATAACCCCCAGAACGAGGAGGAAGGGATTGACTCTTCAACATTCTAACCTACACTCTGCTCTCAGCGTTCACCTCCACCACCTTCACTTTCAATATTCTCTGGCTCTCCACCCAGACAAGGTGAACCGACCTCCATCAACACCACTACATCCTCCTCCATGTCTTCTCGTTGATCCCTCACATCAACAGTACTAATCCCTCTTCTACCATTTTAGTCTTCTTCTTCTATTTAAACACTGTTTCTGGCTTGCCATGGACTTCGCAGTCTCTGTATGGAATGAAAATATGGGAATTAGTTGGCAATTGAAGCATCCGTAATTTAAAGCGTGAAGACAACATTAAATATTTCTATGAGCAGATATAGATGACAGAAAACCAAAGAACAAAATGAATTGAGGTCTGGAGGTAAAAAAGAATCCAGGGAATGATTTTGCACCTTTGGAACTTTCAAAGGATGGGATTTGAAGCTAAATCATTCAGTTAATAACAGCATTATTACATAGTTAATGCAATTAAATGGAAGAGTTGCGAGCAGTGTTCAGACCATGTTTCAAACAAGTCAAAGAACCGTTCATATCCTTGTAAAAAAAGAGTGATGATGTCCCTCCCAAGCAGGTGAACCCGGAAAGAACAATGTTTTCAAGCACCAAAGCAGAGGTATGGAAGATCAATCGCATTTTATGTTCCATTTTGAAAGTTATTGTGGTGCACATGTATGCGTTCTATGGAAAACTGTTTTCCTCAATGAACAATACTATTCCCTGCTCTACAACATGGTTTCCTTTCCTATCAAAGGCACGATTTAGGAAACCATCATTCATGTTAGAGAAAAATCCCACTGTTTCGAGGCATGCTATAAGCTCGACCAAAGTTGATCTACAAGCTTCCCTTATATACACTTGGAGAAACTAGAAAATTTACGCATACATAAGTTGGCAAAGAAGATAGTGACAGATAAACCGAATGTATTCTCCCATACGAGAGAACAATTTCATTTTTCTCCTTTATTCTTCCTTGATTTCACTCCATACAGGAGATATAAACAGATAGCATGACAGCACACAATCAGCACAACATAAGTAATGTCTACACCTAGGGCATAAAAGAAATATACAGCAAAGACGAGTTTAGATTGAAAAGAAAATTAAGAAACTCAGGGACCAAAACCTATCATGGCATAGAAACTAGTAACATTATAGTACCTACTGTTGTAAAATTGTGGTGCAAGAAAGAAAATTGAGGGAAATAAAATATAAACTTGAAAGTGTGATACACTGTCCTTAAAGCCTTATATTTTTAAAGCAGTGAATCTATGTTTCATCATTAGAAGTCTTTTCCGAAAACCCAATTGGTAAGCACACAATGGGCTAGCCACCCAACTTAATATGAAAAATCCGAGAAAAATATCCTTGCAGTCCAATATATGTCATTTAATAGGATATATAAGTAACAAATAACCAAATCCACATACGTCAAACGAAGGAGTAATGAGTAATGATGCTCACCTTAAAATAAGCTTGTTCCAGCTCCGAAACCCTGCTTTAGTCAAATTTTCAATAGTCATAGATCTTTGCTTTTCACTTCTCCCAGTCAGCAAGAAAACTTTAGAGCCCAAATTTAAAACCTTCTTCAAAAAGTTTCAGGCTAGGGTGGGCTAGGCTCTATTGCTGTTGCCATCTCCTCTATACCCACTTATTGAACTCAACAGGATCGACAATCTCCAAGCTGCAAATTAACAATGAAACCCGCCCGCATTAGAAATTAAGCAATTTCAGTCCCACAAGAGAGCAACAATTAAAAAGAACAAGTTTGTAAACCTCCCAAAGCCATATTAATATGAATGTTGTTCTCCTGCAAGAATGGTGAGAAAAATGATAGAATTATAACAAAGCACAAAAATTTGTTTCTGCCTAACCTTTTGCATCAAACTATCAAATCCAGTGCATGTCTGTTTATATTTCTCATATTCCCAAACAGCTTCCAATATGCAAAACAGCTCAAGATCACAGACAAAGGGATACATAAATTCCAAGCAAATTTCTTTGCTGAAATCAACCAGTTGTTTCGTGTGAAATGTGAATGGTGCTTGATTCTCTCTTCTTCTTTATTTATTTATTTATAAATTTATTAGTAAGATTCCTAAGGCAATGTATACGTCTCAAAATTCTAAATCCTAGCTCCCATAAAAGATACCCAAATTCCATATTTCTTCTACCCGCGTTTTCTTAGCAACCAAACAAAATTATGAAAAATGAAAAAACCTTACCCATAACCATGTTCAACGTAGTGGAGAACAAAGTTTCATCAATGTCAAAAACTCAAACGTGTTTCCCCATCTCCGCTCAGATACAGGCTCATTGCAAAAACCCTAAACTCAGCCTCAGTGGAAATCCTTTCGAGATCCACCTTATAACCTCGACCCATCATGCAATCTTTAACACAGAGGAAAACAAAATTTGGGAATTGAATGGAAATGAAATAGAGAGAAAAGAGAAGGAAAAGAAAATGCTTTTGTAACATAACGATTGCTGGTGTGAAGAGGAAGAAAGAAAGGAAACACTTTTGGCGACGAAATTAAGAGCATGCAGTGCAGACAGTGGAGGGAAAGTCCGGTTGGAGGATGATTCTATGAAGGACTGACCGCACCATGCTAAATGGACCCATTTGGTCAGCTCAGTCTGGTCAATCCTTTTCTTTTTTATAAATTACAAAATATTTTTATATAATATAATTTAAACTATTAATTTAATAATAAAACATCTTTTACACTATAAAATTAATTAAAAAACATTGTTTTATTCTTGTTCAATCTTCTCTATTTTTAGTTTATTTATAATTTTGATCCTGAGATTTAATATTATTAGTTTACTAAAACATTTTAAAATGATTAAAGATTTACATTAATGCAAACTACTCTTTAGAGAAAAATTGGTCAAATGATTTAAATTTAATACAAAATTTGGATGGCAATTAAATACTTAAAAATAAATTTAAATCAGCATTTTAATGATATTATAAAAAATTATATAAATTATATTAGAGTGCAATAGATTAAAGTTATTAATATTAAATTTTATCCATAAATTTTGGTTTAACGTGTAATTCGATACATAAATTTTAATTTGATGCAATTATACACATTAAATTTAAACTGTGATTCATATATGCATATGAAATTTTGATTTTGATTTAATTGTACATATTTAAAAAAATATATACATACATGTATATTCATATTGGATTAATATTGTAACACCCCTAACCCACATCCGTCACCAGGGTTACAAGATGTTACCGAAGTTTACGGAATAATTATACAAAAATTTCATTATTTACCTATATTCACATCAAAGCTGTCCACTTGAGTTATAGTCACTAAATTATTTATATCTGGAGCTAAAGAACTCCAAATTAAGATCCGCTAATTTTCCCTGAAACTAGACTCACGTATCTTTCTACCATAAAATTTTCAAAATTTTGGTTTAGCCAATAAGTACAGTTTATTCTTTAAAGTCTCCCCTATTTCACTGCTTGACAGTTCTGACCACTCTTCACTAAAATTTAATTATCTCTCTGTACAGAATTCAAATAATGTTATTGGTTGTTTCTCCTGAAAATAGACTTATTAAGGAATCTAACCATATAAATTATGTCCCATAATTATTTTTTTACAATTTTTAATGACTTTTACAAGTCAGAAAAGGGGAGCTCGAAATCACTCTGACCTTATCTCACAAAAATTCAAATATCTCCTGATATGAAAGTCTTTTGCTTACACCATTTCTTTTATGTGAAACTAGATTCAATATGATTTAATTTCATATCTTATTCAAACTCTAATTTGATTTTCATAATTTATGGTGAATTTTTAAATTCGAACTACTGCTACTAACTAAAAACTACTTTAGTACAAAATATTGTTAACTAGTTTATAACATCTTTACTTCATTTCATTTAAACTCTATACATGTCATATAATATTTAAACATAAAACAAAAGCTACCGGAATGATCTGGATAGTGTGTCTTGTTGTGTTGATCCGATCTACAACATCACTTCAATTCAATCTACATAAAAATATCAAACACACACAAGTAAGCTTATTGAAGCTTAGTAAGTTCATAGGTTTAAAAGTAATGCTTACCAAACATAATATTTCCAAACAATACCAAAACATTTACTAAAGTTTCTGCCATTCACAACCCTTTGTTATAATACTTCACATAGTTGAGCTCAACATTAACAACTACTCAATCTCTTTCATTTGGTTCACTTCTCTTGTATTACTTATTATCAAATTAGGAAACGACTTACGAAATTGAGTACGTCATTGTTCAGTGCCACGATTCATAACTCAGTATGGTTTTCCGCATTGAAATACCATGCCTACATTTTACAACTCGGTATGGAAAATGCCATACCTACGTTTCTTAACTCAATATGGATTTGATAATATCATACCTACATTTCACAACTCAGTATGGATGATACCATACCTACATTTTGCACTTTGCCATGGAATAATCATGGTCTTATCCGTCAGTTCATCACATGTCACGATACGCACGTACTCAATCCTGCGTTTTTCCTAATTTGCATTTCCACATTTATTCTTTCATTAACAAAATTTTCACAATCCCACAACAAATTCATATATAATAACACATTATATCATTCAATCATTCACAAATAAAGATCTAAATTCAACCATATGAACTTACCCGACTGATTTGTAGAAGATATTGAAATTTAGGGACTATTCTGCAACTTTTTCTTTTCCTCGTTCTTCTTTGGATTCTTGATCTATAATATAAAATTTTTTCACTCATTTATTTGATTTCTATTTCACTTCACAATTTATGCTCTTCAACTTTCGAAATTGCACGTTTACCCCAAAATTTACAATTTTACAATTTAGTCCCTGCTCAATTCACCCATCAATTGAACTAATTTTTCTCAATTAACACTTTATTTTATCATTATAAACTATTTCAAAACCTTTGATATTCTGAATTTCAACACCAACCTTCAATTCACAACTTTTTCACAATTAGTCCTAAATACCATTTTCTATCAAAATCACTTAATAAAACCACCTTAATATGAAATTAGAACTTAAATTTCATAATAATTTATCATAAACTTCCCTTACCCATCCAGGGTAACTTCCAATTTCACCCATAAAATCAAAAACTAATGAATTCTATAAGTGGACCTAATTGTAAAAGTCATAAAAACATAAAAATTACCAAGAAAAAGCAAGAATTAAACTCACATGATGTAAAAATATGAAAAATCAGCTTTCTTCAGACCTTCTATGGCGTTTTGGCTGAGAAAATATGAAGAGATCTCTAGATTTTTCAATTTTGTCCTTATTTTATATGTTAAAATTGTAAAATTTCCAATTTTGCCCTTATTTCCCTTATTTTTCTGCTGATTTTCTTGCCCTTGCCGTCCAGCCTATTCACTTTTAGGCTTAATTACCCTTTAAATCCTCTTTCTTTTAACACTTAAGCTATTTAATCCTTCTAACAAATTTTATTTTTATTACAATTTAGTCCTTTTTATTTAATTGACTACCCAAGCGTTAAAATTTCTCAACCAAACTTTAATAATAACTAAATGAAATTCGAGGTCTCGATACCTCTTTTTTACCCGTTTGACCTAATAAATTCTTTTAATTCACCAAATTCATCAATTCTCAAATTCTTCTAAATTCTTACTTGACTCATAAATATTAAATTACTATCTTGTTCAATCTTACTTGTCGGATTTAGTGATCTCAAATCACCATTTCCGACACCACTAAAAATTAGGCCGTTCCAAATATAATCGATTGTGTATGTAACATATTATGCTAATTCAATAATGTTATTTATGATTAATGAAAATAGAATTAAAGTAACATTTCATTTATAAAATCGTACAAGATCAAAATCCAACATTAGTTATTGGATCATAGTTAATGGATAGTTTAAATTTCAAAATATAACATAGTGAACAAACTAAAACCATAAAAACTTGGTCTTCTTTCTTGCAGTTCCTATACTTATCATTACCTGAATTGGTATCAGAGCCAGTAAGGTTTAAAACTCATCTGTTGATTTCTGTTTAGATTATAAGATTTAGAGAAAATCTTTCAGACTGATAAAATCTTTTCTCGACCTTCAACCTCCTCTACTATTATTTCTATACCCAACTTTCCTTTAAAGTCTCATTCAGCTAAAAAGATTTCATCTCTTTATGAGATAGAATATCTTGATGATGAAGATAAGGTTCAACCAACGGACTTACCCACTACAAATCCTTATGCAGCATATAGAAAGACTCCAATTTCTCCTATCAGGTCTATTAGAACCTTGATAAAGGGTTCTTCTAAACAAGTAAGGGAATATATTCAAGCCTCAAGGTTTGACAGCTATCCTATCATTGCTGCTGCACAAGAACAGTTTGTTACTTTAGAAATCCCTGCAGAATTTCCAACAGAATGGGCTCGAGTAGGATATACTCACATCCATTTTAGAGCCATTCGTCTAGTATTAAACTATCATGGTACAGCTGGAAAACCTGTTGTAGCAAGAATAGCATTATTAGATTCTAGATACCTGAAATATCAAAATGCTTGTATTGCTACTATTGAAGCAACTTTAAATTCCGGTCTTGTTATGGCCACACTTTTTCCAAATTTTATCATGGTGTTAGCAGATCCCAATCTAACTACAGCCTTGAAAGTCTAGATCCAGATTGCAGGAGCACCACAAGTGGCATCTGCTATAGTGGTAACCCTTGACTACCAAATTGTCTACAGAATCCAAGATTATGCCTTCAACTTATCAAGACATGGAACAGAAGATTCCATGTTGATCTCTGTCAACACAAGTGATCAACCTCATTGTGTTCACATTCCAAGGAAGATTCCAAATGATGAACTCATCAAACTTCTCCCAGAAAAATGGGTCACCAGCTATGAACAATTGCTTGAACATAGCCAACCCATTCAACCGGTAAAAAGTAAAATCATATCAAAGGAAGATGGAACAACAGAGGTAAAGTTTGATCATAGTCATCTACATAGTCCAAAAGGTCCCAACATTTTCCTTACACAATTAATGATGCAACCAGTGGAAAGTCCAGCAAAATAATATGATCAAGAAGATTCAGATTGTTGTTGTCCACTATGTGAACCTAGCCAGAGAGAGAAATTTAATACAAAGCTTTTTCTGCAAATGGAAGACCTTTGTACATGTTTAAGGACGATAAAGCTGGACATTGTCGTTGGGAACTTAAATGCTCATGTGAGTTATGTCTTTGATGTGAGAATGAGTACTGGATTGATAGTATGGACAATACTGCTTCAAAGCCAAGAAAGAAAAAGAAGAACAAAAAATCCACTCAATCTGAGTTCTACAGAAGATGGATGGATAGAGATCCAGATATTGGTCCACTTGGAGAAGACAATGGTAAATTTGTTTACCTTGTAGACTATTCAGCCAACAAGCCTTTACCAAGTAAAGAGGTTTCTTCAGAACCTTGTAATCCTCTTTTTTCTTCTTCAAAACCATCTTCTCCACCTCCTCCACAAAATTTAAATTCTCTGAGAAAACAAAAGCTTTTTCCACAGCCTTGTTACAGGAAAATCAATAAATAGATAAAAAAAACCCTTTCCCTGAACAATCAGAAGTTCCTACTGTCTGTATGATGCAATCTTTGTCAAAAGCATCATATGACAAAGAATTTCCACCTCTTGAAGAATATTACGAGAAAAATTATACCCATGCACCAAAAATCCCTTCAAAAATTCAATCGGATATCGGGTGCACCGATAAAAATAAGTGTTGCAGAGGCTACTCTCAATTGGCAGACAAAGAATGATATTGCTCAAAATCATGCCTTGAAAAAGATTGACTCAAAAATCTCAGCTGATGAAGCAAAAGTAGATGATAACACCAAAATGGTCAAAGATCTTATCCAACTTTTGCAAAAAAGGCTAGATGCAGTAGCAAAGGAACCAGCATCACCAGGACAAGATTTCTTTTCTCATCTTGCTCAAAGAGAAAAAGAAATTCAGAACTTGATCAAATCAGAATTCTTCAAGAAACATGAAAAATTCCTGAACCGGTTCAAAGAATAGAGACAATTGAATTGTTTCCCTCTATTAGACAGAGAAGCTCACTCCTAGTAGAAGGAGTACGAATTACTTTCCCAGAATTTCCAAAACGTACCAAGCCAAGTACGTATGAATTTTTTTTAGAAATCAAGAAGTAAGAAGCTGAAAAAAAAAAGAAGAAAAAAGCTACTAAAGAGACTAAAATAGCTAGTGAAAGTGAATTATACCAGATGGAGAAGAAACTTGGTAAAATGCCAGTTTCAGAAGAATCACCACCAAGACCACCTCCTCCAAAACAAGTTTTAAAGTCTCTGATGATTCAAGATGAACACTAAAATCCTTTATCAACCTTTTTAAAAGGTTATGCAGAATCTATGATTCTAAGAATCTCGACTTTACAAAATCAAGAATCAAAGCCTTTGGCTGATTCATGGAAAAATTCAAGTTCATCAGAAAAATCTGAATTCTCATCAGAAAGACAAACAGAGACAAAAGATAAAAGCCTACAGAAGGCTCTGCAGACAACTAAGGTGGAACAACTAAGTGATGAAGAAATGCCAGAATCATCTTCTGCTCCACAGAGACATAATTCTCAAAAAACTTCCATTGGAAGAACCACTTTCACTCTTGATGATTTACCCCCAGAAAAATGGCCAGATAGAATCCAAGAGTTTCATTCTTGGTTGGAAACTCGCAAATTGATTGAAGATAGCAATTACAACATTCTTATAGAATTTGTTTCTAGATTCAACTGGAATATTGAGAGGCGGTGGAATCTATTGACCGAGTAAAATCGGATGCAATTTCTAGTTCTTCAAGATTTGGTGACCAATCAATTATACATCAACATTTCGTGGAAATCACGAAGATTTCTTGACATTAAAAGAAAAGAATTTTACAAGAGAAAATACTATTCATATGGCAAAAGAGACTTGTCAAAACACTTCAAAATAATGACAAAATTATTTTGTGCTTTGAAACTTAAATTAAAATCTTAAGCTAGTCATTCTCTCATCTCTTACGATCCATTACAAGTTGCGATTAACCAAGCTCTTCAACGACAAAATAAAGTTATTCTCAATTAACGGTTGGAGAACTATAACAAGAAGTCTTTATTGCTCTAGAAGACATCTGCAACAGAAGGAAGATATTCAATGATTATCTTCATGGTGAAAAGAGAATTGACAAAGCTTATGATGAATCTCATCTGAAGTATAAATGTGCAAAAGACAAGTTATGTGACTGTCGCACCAAGAAAAAGAAGCATTTCAAAAAATATTCTTTTTCTAAAAATACTTCAAGATGGAAAGGAAAGAAAAAACCACAATGGAAATATCTCAAGAAGAAACGGAGAACAACAACAAAGTCTGATCGTTGCTATATCTGCAATCAAAAAGGACATTTCTCAAAAGATTGTCCAAAGAACAAGAAAAAGGCCAAGAAAATTGCACCAATGATTCAACAATCAGGAATCAAGATGTGAGAAGAAGAAGATATAGATTCAGTGTGCTCTATTGAAGAAGAACCTTCAGATAAAACAATTTGTGCCATTCCTGCGTACCCTGATGAACTCTCAGATTCAGAATCAGATTATTCAGACATCTAAATGATGCAGGCCAAAGTTCAAGAAACATCAAGTGATATAGTTCCAGTCCCTCAAATACCAGTTAAAATCTATTTAGATAAGTATAGTAAACCCATTACTATAATTGCCTTTATAGATACTCAAGCAGCGGAAACTATTATGAATCCAGATGTTTTACCATCAGAATGGTAGAAACCTCATGTAAGGTACTTTAATTCTGTTGCTGATCATCCTTTTGCTACCCATCTGATTAGTAAGTCTATTACTATTCAGTTCTTCCCAGGCTGTTGTATCAGAACTACAGTACTGGGTTCAAAACTTCCCGAAAAAGATATTGTAGTAGGTTTTGACCTCTACAAAAAAGCCCAACGTTTAAGAATACTCTCTGATGGAGTTAGATTCAAAAATCTTTTCCAACCTTTTGTAAAAATACCTAAACTCTTTGCCATCCAATCTGAAAAAATCCTTCAAATCATTCAGGAATTAAAAACCCAATCATGTGCAGAGTCCCATTCAGAATTCCTGAAAAAATGCCCAAACCCTTTGTGAAAAAACTCAGAATTCTTTATTAATCTACCATTCAAGAAAAATGAAAATATCAATCCAACAAAGGCCAGTCATATGGGAATGAATCCAGATCATTTATTGCTAGCAGAACAAGAATGTAAAGAACTATAGCAGTAAGATCTGATTGAACCATCTAATTCCCAATGGGCATGTGAAGCCTTTTATATGAACAAAAGATCTGAACAAATCAAAGGAAAGATAAGGTTGGTGATCAACTATCAACCTCTTAATCATTTCCTCCAAGATGACAAGTTCCTTTTACCAAATAGAAATTCACTTTTCTCAAGTTTGGCCAAGGCAAAGATTTTTTCCAAGTTCGACCTTAAGGCAGGATTTTGGCAATTAGGAATACATCCAGAAGACAGACCGAAAATGTATCCCTAATAGACACTTTCAGTGGAAAGTAACGCCATTATGGTTGAAGATGGCCCCTTCACTCTTTCAGAAAGCAATGATAAAAATTTCCCAACCTCTCATGGAAAGTGCTTTGGTTTACATTGATGATATTACCTTTCTGACTCAAATGAAGAATCTCATACTCAGCTCCTTGAAGATTTCAAGTCCCTTATTTCCAAATATGGGATAATGCTTTCAGAAAAGAAGTGCAGATAAACAAATTAGAAATTGAATTTTTGGGAATGAAGTTGAAAAATGGACAATATTCTCCAAGTCCTCATATTGCTCAAGAACTTCTCAAATTTCTATCAAAAATCTATCCTCAAAACAGGTACAATAATTTTTAGGGATTGTTAATTATCTTAGAGATTTTATTCCTAAAGTTTCTAAGTACATTAACCCACTGAGAAATATGCTCAAAAAGGAACCTCCATCATGGTCATCCTCCCAAACAGGAGCTGTACAGAGATTGAAAGAATTAACACAAAATTTGTCACCACTCCAAATTCTTTACGATGGAAGAATAATCTTCTGAGATGGATGCTAGTGACAAATCTTTGGTGTGCCATCTTATTTGAAGAAAGGGAAGGCAAAAGACATCTTTGTGGATATAAAAGTGGGAGATTGTTAGAAGCAGAAATCCATTACCACTCTACTTTCAAAGAAATCCTGGTAGTCAAAAAAGGTATTACAAAATATAAATTTCATCTTGCAGGATATTATTTTCTTGTTGAAATTGATGTGTCCTATTTCCCTCAAATACTCAAATTCAAACAGAAAATAGTCCATCATCCTTAGCTTTTTAGATGGGCTGAATGGTTTTCACAATTCAAGTTTGACACCAAGCACATTAAAGGAAAAGAAAATGTGCTTGCTGATTTCCTTTCTAGGCCCAAACCTGAAATTTTTGGATATAAGAGAGTTTTTTGGCCTAGACCAATTATGATGTGTCGGCCTTATTCTTCATCCTCAACCGCTCTTACATTCTACACTGTTACACCCAATCTTAATCCAGAATTTCCACCAGAAGTTTATACTCTCGTGGAAAAAAAAAACTTTCACCAAAAGGCTAAGGACATGATGTTTGAATATCATATTCAAGTTTTCAAGAATTTTGGAAGACTCATTCTTAAACCATGGGGTGTACATCAGTTATCCTTTTATACACCTATTAAGTTTGAGTTTGTAGAACAACCAAATGAACTAAAATGGTTTTTATGGTATCTTACTCATCTTCACCATATTGCCATTCAGTTTAATACTCATGGCCTCCTTTATTACTTGAAAAAACCCATCAGAGGAAACATTGACCCAGAACAGCAAAATTTCTTTACTTTTCTAAGTTGGTTCCATCCTTTACCACAATGGCTTAAAATTATTGATTAACATTGTTGCCAGAATAGAGGAAATTATAGAAGTTATATGATTATAATTTTCTATAAACCTCAAGTTTTCGTACA
Source organism: Gossypium anomalum (assembly GCA_025698475.1). Taxonomy (NCBI): domain Eukaryota; kingdom Viridiplantae; phylum Streptophyta; class Magnoliopsida; order Malvales; family Malvaceae; genus Gossypium; species Gossypium anomalum. The sequence goes on along the minus strand of CM046967.1, from coordinate 7,577,304 downwards.
ATGTGGAAAGACAACATAACTCAACTCTTTTCTTACTTCTTGGATTCACAAATTTCTCAAGGATGATATACGAAAGTTTGATATCCAATATCAAGAATTACAAAAGTTTCTTTGCCAGCTCAATAGGGTTATTCCATTTGAGATATGACCACCCCCGAATATCGATGCACTATGGGACACTTGGCCAACAAGACATAAACCTTATCACAAAAAGAATCCTAAAAGCTCTCTAAGAATATTATGAAGGCATTCTGATCCATCAGAATGGTCTCAAGACTACACAATGTAATCTGAGTCAAATCAATCTTGCAAAAATGGAGCTTCATGATGAAAAAGATAAAGATGAAATAGAAGAAATGACCAGCTACAGCGAAGATTCTATGGACAGTGCTCAATATCCCCACTCAAATGCTAACAGCTGAAAGCATTCATCAGGAATTTGTACTTTTATCTTAAATAATTACTAGTATGCCTCTTTATGTCAAATAATGTCTGTACTATCAATAGTGTCTGTATTATTCCATGTACTGTTTGCTTTATGCTTTACACAGTATACTATTTTGTTGTATTACATCTCTTTCAGCTATAAAAGAAAGATGTTATCTGCTTGTAGGATTATCGAGTTTTATCTTAATAAAATATCAGTGTGCTTATTTACTCATGGCTTTTTAAATTCTCTCAATTCCCTAAATCTTCTTCTCCCCATAAATTTAGCAAATGAGTTAACAAAAGAATTGCAATATAGTATGCTCTATGCTTGCCATATAATGGATCTGCACTTTTGAAATATTGAAATTCTAATCAACGATAACAATATTGTTAAGGATAGTATATGCCTCTTGAATTAAGGGTTTGTAGCTAAAAGGCAGTGCCTGTTTGAATGACCTAAGAGGAGAGGTCTGTGTTTTGGCATAGCATACTTGCTACAAATTCTTCTTTCTTGCAGTTCCTGTTAATGACCACTAAGACGGTAACTTTTCCCCCGAAATGCAACGCCCTCGCTTTGAATAAAATTTGCCTTGCTTTGAATTATCGATGCGGTTACGCTCTGACAGCGTCGTAGTTGTTCTTGCTCGATTACCATCGAGTCGGTAGCTTCTTACTTGGAAAGCAACTTCGGCAGAAGGGTCACACTGCACTGGAGAATTAACTTGGATTCACTACAGGAAAACAGACTTTTAGCAGCGTTTTTTTTGCCTTTAGCGGAAAGCGCCACAAAAAGCGTCGCTATATGCAGCGCCACAAAAGTTCGCGGCATTTTTGCGCGCGCGCTAAAGATCACGACTTTTAGCGGCGTTTATATAAAAACGCCGCTAAAGGCCGGGACTTTTAGTGGCGCTTTATCAAAAGCGCGCAAAAAGACTGCACTTTTAGTGGCGCTTTTATAAAAATGCCGCTAAAGACTAGGACTTTAAGCGGTGCTTTTATACAAGCGCGCTAATTTTGCGATTTTGCAATATGTATTTTGCACCTATATCCAACCCTCCTGCAAGAAATTCAACCAATAACGATAAATATACCATGAAATCCAACCAAAACACGCAAATTTAAATAATACAAAATTATACGAAAAATATATTATATAAATTGCAAATGAATATTCAAAATATTCTTAAAATAATGTTAAAAGTTACAAGAAAACAAATGTCTAAGATGGCGGATTTTGAAATTCTTTGGAACATAGTCATCATAGGTGAAAAAATTTGTAGATGGAGTTCATTGTATTTTCTATTACCTGCTCTGCCTCCATCAGCTCTTTGCCCTCGCCTCCTCCTATGCTTTGCCTCCACTCTAAGTTGAGAAATTTGCTCATCTGTGCTAGCTTGTATCTGAACTATCTGATCTTTTAACCTCTGAACTTCAGCTTGACTTTGACTCCGGAAGGCATGTATTGGTGCGAGGTGGATCTAAAATATTAGGTCGGGTTAACACGGATCCTTGAAATCTAACCGACCATACCTTTCGGGACCCAAAACTTCATTAATAATTACATTATCAATATCCTCAAAATTAACAAAACTATCGATTAAGCGATCGCTTCATAATCGCCTTCTTATCTTTTAGTTTCTCCTAATAAATCAGTCAAAGAGTTAGAAAGCGAAATATACAATAAAAAGAATACAACATAACATTATTTAAATTAAACTAATAAAAGCGACAAATTAAAATATTATAATTAAATATTATAAATATTTATAATGAATCAATTTTATTAAGTAAATATACCATAATTTCTGTGACCTCGATTTCATGGAGTTCTATCTTTTTTCTGTGCGTAATGTCAAAAAAGTGAAGGCGTCAACTTTTGACAGACGAGGCTTCCTAAAATATAGTAGTAAAAATATTATTTAATAGTAAAAAGTCATTAATACTTGATAGAATTAATAAATCCATAGTACATGGCTTTGAGCTACACAAGCAAAACTTCTCGACCTGCTAGTGTAATGCGTAATTTTTTGTTTTTACTGCTTTGCTTGTTCCAACTCGCTCACGGTCCTACATAATAAAATTATTATTACGTATATAGTAAATACTATAAACCGAAAAATTTATAAGAGTTTGCAAGTACATAATACCTCTCCTTTCTTGAATTCCAAAATCGAACCGCATCTTCCCATTAGTACCTCGGCATTCCGGTGGGACATTTTGCAATTTTTTCTTGAGGCTTATGGGCTTTTAAAATATTCTTTTTCAAAATGCTTTTATTGTCTCTCCATTTTTACCCAATACCTTCTTGATATAGGCATCGAGAGACCTCTAAAGCAAACTTATCCTAAAAACACAAGTTTAGGAAGTAAATATAAATGAAACTTAAACTAAAGTATTATAATTACATTAACGTTTTGTTACCTTAATATTAGAGAGCTTGATTTTTATTGCTATCGGGCATGTTATGCCATGATTAAGTAGTTGATGGGCAACATATTGGCATTTAGTGCTATAATGCCCAAAATAGCTGCTAAAAGTCGAGCTTCTTGTCCAACGGTGACCATGGCATTTGTTTCTACTTACTTTGACACGCTCGTGAATTTAAGTTATATAAATCATTGGGGCGTACATCCTCGATTTCTCTGCGCGTCCACCATTTTCAGCTGAAAAATAATATATTATTACTATATTGAAATTTTAAAATAAATCGATAATAAAATTTAATACAATTTGTAAAATAAACTTAACATTACTTTGAAATTCCTGGACTCGTCAAGTGTCTCAAAGCGCGCTTGAAGATCCAACAATGTCTCTTTGTTGAGTACTTACTTCTTAGAATTTGTAGTATTACATGTACAATACTAAGATCTCTTAATCTTCTTCTAGGCATTTTCTGCAACACATAAAATAGTTAAAATTTTAGTAAGAAATAACAACAATAGTAAATATAAAATAGTTAAATTATATAACATGACCAATGTTAAAATTATAACATTACATATAAATAAAAAATCATAAAATCTTACTACATCATAAAATTTTGAGTCTTATTTAAGAATTCAATGTAACTTAATTTTGAATTTAATTAAAATTTCATGTGACTATTAAACAAGAAAGAATATCATATCAAAATATATTCATGTATGCACATGCAGCTACATATATTTATGATGGGAAATGATGTGGATTTTCAAGCAGTTGGATAGAAATGGACGTGAGAGTAGATTCATGTGCAAACGTTTGGGAGGTACCTGACAGGTATTTACAACCAGCTGCTAATGTTGACATTTCTCTTCCATGTATAGAGTTTTTGCCTGCCATTTTAAATAAAAGAAAATACAACTCCACTTAGTACAAAACTGAATCAAGCAACACAAACCCAGATAAGAAACTTGAATGAACTTAGAATATAACATAGCAAATAACGAAAATAACCAATCAAATGGAAATCTGAAGCAGAAAAGAAATATGCTTTTCCTTTGAACCCAAAAATTATCGAGGAGATGAGCAGAGAGAAGAACTTACAGGTGAATTTTAGAGATTTCAAGCCCCGGGGAAGAAGGGTTTTTTCGAATGTCAAATTAGGGAAAAACAAGTGATAATTCTTTAGGGATTTGACTAAGGAAAAGAGAGGCTGGGGAATTATCGTGTGTAAAAATGAAGACAATAAAGCAGCGATGTTTTGACAAACATAATTTAACGTTTGTGGCGTTTTGCAATAGCTCCTCTAAAAAGGAAAGCTATTGCGGCGTTTCAAACAAGCGCCACTAATAAACTAACAAAGCAGCGGCGATTTGATCGAACAAAATAATAGTAGCGGCGTTTATACACAAGCGCCACTAATAAATCCTACAAAGCGGGCGCCGTTTTGTTTAAAACATATGCTCTTTTTGGCGTTTTTATAAGCGCGCTAATTCACTAAAATTTAAAATTATTTAATATATAATTTAAAAACAATATAAATTAAAAAAATCACTTATATACCCAAAAAACTTTAAAATTATTTTAAATAATAGTATTTTATTTTTTTATTTAAGTAAATATTTTTTTAAAATTTAACTAATAGTTAAAAGAATTAGATCAAATTTGAAATCTTCAAAATTATTGAAAATTTGAAATCTTTAAAATTTGAAATTATTTAATATATATAAATTAAAAAAGCACTCATATACCCAAAAAACTTTAAAATTATTTTAAATAATATTATTTCAAATTTTAATTAGTTTTTAACACTAATTATCCTAAACCCTAAACCCATATGTCCTCTTAATGCCTTAACCCCTAAATCCCTAAATTATACATGGTAGCTATTAAATTCATTAAGTTTTGCTATTTCTAAAATCTAATGTAACAAACATATTACTCACAAAAAAGCGATTCTGGATTTAATAGTTGTCATTTGTGTCAAAATTAAAATTTCAAAAGTCGAGAAGTATAGGGACCAAGAATGATCTAATTGGATAACATGAACTCAACCTACAACTTTACGCACAATATCAAGACTAATAGCGAGAATTTAAGCAAAATATTGAAAAGTACAAAAGATAAATTTGATCGATTTGAAAAATACGAGGACTAAAACTAATCAAATTAAAATATAAGGACTAAATTTTAAGTTTAAATTTCACTTAAATAAATTAAGTGTAGAGGAATTAATTTGAATTGAATTATTTTAATATATCAAAATATTTTTAGATTAAATCTTAAACCATTTAATATATATATATAAAGTTTATCTATTATCTCTTAAATAATTTAAACTATAATCATAAGTTTAATATATTCAAATTAAGATTATCTCTTTTACAATTATATAAGAAATCATTTAATATATAAATTAAAAATACTAATTAATCTAAACCTAAACCTCTTAACCCCTATTCCATAAACATTAAACTCTAAACCCTTAACCCTTAACCCCAAACCCTTACACCTTAAACTCCAATCCTAACCCCTAAACCCCAAATCATAATCCCTAAACCCATAATTTATCATAAACCTTCAAATACTAGTTAACTCTTAAACCTTAAACCTAAACCATATATCTTAAACCATAGTTAACTCATAAATCTTAAACCTAAACTATATATCTTAAACCATAAACCATAAACTATAATGATAATTAATTCGATATTTTAAATTCAATACTATCTCTTTTACGATTATATAAAAAATATTTAATATATTGTATAACTATAAATTTTAATAATTATTGTTTTAGGGGTTATAGATTAGTGTTTATGATTTTTGGATTTTAAGGGTTATATGACTTTTAATGGCGTTTGCAGAAAGCACCGCTAATGCTCAGTTTTTAGCGGCGTTTTGTCAAAGCGCCCTAGCGCTCTCACAGTTTTTAGCGACGTTTTACCAAAGCGCCACTAACGCTCTGTTTTTAGCCGCTATTGCTTTGTATTTTACAATTTTTGAGGCGTTTTATCAAAAAACGCCGCTAAAGCCTATTTCACTGTAGTGATTCCCTCCCCAGTAGGCTACTAGTTTGTGTCTGCAAATGCTCATTAAGGACTATACCACACAGTTCAACATCCCACTAAAATTTGGTTAATCCATAAACATACATTTAATTCATACCAAGCGGTTTAAGTTCCATCAAGAGTGAGTTTGTTTCGATTATATTCATTGAAATTTATATCGTAAGCTGAAAAATAAACAATGGAAAATGAGATACACCCAAAGAGGGGTCTTGAGAACATATTTGCCACCAGCAAGAGGATGAAGTACTGTTAGAAAGTAATAAAGATGCCCTGCAACCATCCCTATTATATCTTCCATTAAAGAAGCCCCAAATATTAGATCCAAAGCTAGCAATGCCCATGGTAGATAAAATCCCTGCTTTGCCAATATCAACATTTAGAACCAGTTTCTAAAAATAGCAATTCCAACTCCATACTACAGTTGTTATTTTGCAGTTTCGGCTCTTATCAACGTACCTTCAATGTTACTACACCATAGATGCTAATTTGTGCATTTGGGAACTCACGGCTCCAAACATAGACGATCATGAAAACCAGTGAACCGGCCATGAAGGTGTCCATAGAAATGGAATAGCAGCCATCACCTAAAGAATCAACCAGTAGTATGAAATTATTTTCAGTTTTTATATTTATATGTAGGTAAAGGTCGATTGGTATGCTAAATTCACTTGTTACTCACCAAAAGTGACAGTGCTCCAAACATCAGCATCAGACATAGTCTGCTGTTCTCTTGTCAAAAGGCCCTCTCTCTAGTAACACACCATATCTTGCTCTGTCAAATTAAACTTTAAATGTTTTACACTATTTTCTTCTCTAACTAAATATGATACTGCAAGGTTTGTATCTTGATCATGTGTCTGGATTATTTGTCCATATATGGATAAAGAGGTATGATTCTTTAAATATGGAAAGGTTAAGCATACTCGTATTAGACATATACTTGAGCCCACTAATTCTAGATAACATAGAAGAGAAGAGCCGAAAGATTTAGGTACTGACATCATTATAAGACGGATGGCCAAAAGGGTGAAAATGGCCCAAGGAAGAAGAAGTTGGTGATGAGCCTCCAAACCTGCAATAAAAGAATATCAATGATGAACCACAAAAAAAAAAAAAAAAAAAAAAAAAAAAAAAAGAGCTCTCCAAGTTGTAAATTTGATTAAAAAAAAAACTTACAAGTTTACCTGGAAACGTTTAAATACATCTTGGTAAGAGAGGCTATGTTCCAGAGATCATAAAGGCCAAGATAGAAGGCGGAGGTGGTCATCAAACAGGCCACTCCATAGAACTTGTTCACAGGCGGCAACGATTGATAATATCTGATTATATTTGAAGCTAACACACAATTAGAACCAAAATATTAAAAGAAAAGTATCTAAATCAGACAAAGGAAGAAAGGTTACTGTGCTGGTGTAGACATTGCAGGAACAACTAATAATGCCTTAGGTTGTGCAAGATCATAAGAACATGATCATGGACTTGTAGTAGTGGTGGTGGAAATACCAATGGCGTGACTTTTGAGTTTGGCAATGATCTAGTCAAGAGAAAAACCATAATATTCCAAGTCGTCTCTTTTAATTGTGCCAGCTCATTGGACCAACCATTCTATTGCAATACCCGGTTGAAAACTTCTTGGTCTGACAGAAGCCCACATAAATGACCAATTATGGTCAATATTTATTGATGGAATTCGTTATCTGGTCCATTTTTATACACCATCGATATAATTTTTAAAATTCAAGAGATTCTTTTTATACTAGGAAGCAATTAAATTATAATGGAAAAGGAGTTTACTGATCGAAATTTGAACTTCATGTCAATTAATTTGAAACACACACAAATTTGCTATTGAGCCAATAACTTAATTGGTGGATTGATGAGAATTAAAGGTAGATATCATGGAAAATCGAGAATTTATTATGAAACAAACTTTCGAGATAATATACAGTGCTCCATATTCATTCATAACTATATCAAATTCTTGTCCTATGATACCTTAAAAGCCCTGTTGATGTATATCAGCAATAACTAGACTAAATTTTGTTAATACAAAACGGTGTTGGTAGAATGTAAATTACTCAACTACTGCATGCTTTGATGAGAGCATGTTCCTTTGTATCCTAAACTTCAGGACCAGATGCGAATAAGCAAATAAGGCCTCGAAATACTTGCGCTGAAAGTTTATGTGCTTGAAAAAGCTCACCATCCAGATTCAGATACTCTCTTTGCCGATTGAAGTGAATGTAAATGCCGGGGTCTAGAAATAGCATCAATAATGGGTTCAGAAAGATTTCAGGGAACACCAGAAGACAAAAACATGGGAAGAACATATACCTTATGATGTTCCACAAAGTCGAAATTCAGGGTTTCCGCCTTTCCTTGCCAGCTGCGTAAGATGCCTGCAGGTATTTGATTAAGAGCCATTACAGAAAAATGGTTTTCTAGACAATGAAGAACTATGCAGAAACAGTACAAAATTTGCAAATGCACTGATGTAAAAGGAAATGAAAGGACCAAATAGAGATCCCCAAAATCCTTATTGAGAAAAGCAAATGCGGCAAATTACCAGAGATATAATGCATGAGGGCAGTCTTTAATTAATAAAAGATGTAGGAAACCATCTGAAAGGTGTGCATCAGCCACTAAACCGTCAGGTGCCCTTTCATTTCGGTTAGACATTATGGCAGCCCCAACACTAAGAAAACGCCCTTTAGATTTCAACCATCTTGCTTCTGGCGAACTTATTGCAGGCAGACTTCTTGTTGAAGAATAAACTGGCTTTGTATTACACACATCGCAATTAGCTCGGCAAATAATTCTTTCAGATTTTTTTCGTTTCAAGCTCCGCACCCTACTAAACATCCTACTTCCATCTAAAATTGAACTATCTTTTTCTGATTCAACTTCCAGGTATCCTACTTCTGCTTCATATGACCTTTATGAAGAAAAGAGGTTATCATGACTTTGCATAGTCAGCTAAAAATCGAATATTAAAGGTGGCATTTGCAATAATAATATTGCTCAGACATGCCCTGGGAAAGGGAAATCTCAAGCTGAAAATTATTGACAGACATTAACAAGCTAAAATGAAAATGAGATCTCTAGAAAGCTGAAGTTGTTTGAAGACTTCAAGTCAAATAATAGCAGCCAAATCCAGCTCAAATATCTTACTAAAGGGGACAAAAATCTCTTGTCCTAAAGCAAAGCAAGGAGGTGAAGGAAAATTCTTCCACGATGCATTATATACAAACAAAAAGAACCGGCTTCAAAGGCCTCACATAACTGAAGGAAACTTATTGTAAATTTCAGACTTAACTGCAATTCTTCTATAACTAAATTGGAACAAATGCTTGAAACTGATTATCTTATTGAATGCTATTGCCACCAAAACCTAACATCATTAATCTACAAACTCATTAAGTCTAGATGACGAGAAATACCTGTGTTTCAAAAACACTTTAGTTCCGCATAATCATAACGTTTGGGGCCCATCCAGCGGTATTTTCACTCTCTGTAATGACATCTCCATAAAATCCATACCTGATAAATTTCACTGATGAGTTGCAAAGTGACAATGAGGGTAATTGTTAGAGCAACAAAAGAACACAAGCACACTAAAATGCCTGTCAATTATCATGACTGTGCTTGAAAGGTTATTAACCAGCAAACATGCATGCATTCAACAACATTTAAGATATTTATATGCCAATACTCTCACAGAACCATAACACTAGTTATAACAAGAAACTACCCAGCAAAAGAAGCCGCATAAGCGTACGAGGTTCAATCTTTGAGGTAGATGTAGTTTTCCATCTTACAACAGAGCAACATCAAGGCACAACTTTTTACCCAGGATAATGTGCAGTGCAGGCGTTACAGGATCTCGAGCACCAGTGGTGCTGCAATAAAGAAATCAACAAAACAATATAAGTAGAAAACAAATGACATCTATGATTAGCTCAACAATTTTCAGTTAGTTATATGTTTTAAGCACGTCAGCACTACAAATCACATGCCATTTCCTCATAGAGATGTGATACCTAACGAAGTTGTTATTACCTTAGCTATAATTACATCAAAGCAAGGTTGTGGGACAGATAATCTGGATAAAAATCCTAACATTTAGTACTTAGCATAACAGACAGTTCCTAAGACTTAAATCCTTAGCATAAGGGGCAGCTCTTAAGGTGGACTCTCAAGACTATTTGCCAGCCCAAGACATAAACCACCCATGTGACCATGGGCCCTACACTTGTAGACTAGGTGAGCTTAACATGTGAGGCATGGAATACCGGAGGAAAAAGAAAACAGAACAGCAAAGAACTTTTTCAAATGCTATAAAATCCTATAGTCCATCTAACATCATGTAAAACATCACATCTAAAGCGAGAAAAAGGAAAAGAGACTTTTAGATCACATTTAGTTATATCTGAGTATTTGACAAGAAGAGGCCTTTTGATAGAAATCAATGTAACTTGAAATCACCCAGTAATAATATTCACTTCTTTCTTTAATGTTTTTCCCTCCCAATTTATCACCACTTGCCACAGTGAGCAGCCACTTGGTGCAAAATGTAAAAGCTTAGGGCAGTATCCATATCAGAAGGACATTTCAAAGTTAGGCAGGTGGACTGTATCCTGATATTACAAATAGTCGCCCAAAATGCCTGCTGCATGCATCCACATACAAGCTACAGACCTAACCTTACCATGTTGAGCCTTAAAATAGCAGAAAACCTAAAGAAGGAATATTCATAAGGATGGAAGATATACCATATAACAATAGCATCTGTTGAACCTGCAGGAATTATTCCAAATCTAAGCCTCTGGTTAGGGAGTGGATTCTCAATTTGATCTGCATATCAAAAAATTTGTTTAGGTTTCAAGCATTGATAATATGTAAACAATATAAAGAGACCATTTCCACTATATATAGAGTTGCAAACAGAGTTTCATTATCATGGTAATTTGTAAGAATACAGTAAAACTAACCTTCAATGTGAGAACCATCATTAGTTCCTGTAAATAGAAGCAAACATGGTTATACAGGATAAACAGAACAACCACAAAGTTGATTCTTATAGAAATATGGTTATGATGAAACACACTCAAATGAGAGAATCCTGATTCATTATGAGCCGAACTTGAGAGAAGAGGATCACTCTCTATGTTGTTATGACTCTCAGAATCTGCTCCATTTGGATCATTAACTAAGGGGTTGCTGTTATTCCCCAGAGCATCAAGAAAATCTGAAGGGATAGGAGGGAAAGGGCTTTATGCCTTGAAGAAAGAAACCCGTTAAGGATTTCATTGAAGAAACCATCACCACCCTGCAAATTGACATGAAAAAAAATCACATTTGTTTATGTATGGTACTATAATTGTCACATAGTGTTGTACTAATAGGTTAAAGCTTAAAGAACAGAAAAACAGAACCAAGCCCGCCCAAAAATTAGGTTTTTTGTTGAGTTAGGTCATTCAGCACTCTTACAGCCTACACAAAGCATTTGAACTAAATGTGTACCACTTAAACAAAAAACATGAACCTGAAGTTAAAAGAAGAATCTTTCCATCAAGTTGCAACTTACCTATTATGTGGTATATTTAGTATAGTTATTCTAGACAGAGAAAAGATGAATATGGTACCATAACATGCAGGTATCAAGTCACTTACAACAGCTAGAACACCATCATATGAATTCAGCTCTTCATTTTATGCGCAGATGTCATCACATCAAATGCATGCCCCGCCCTCTGTGTTACTATCACCTGAAATTGAAACAACAGGTTATTATAACTAGCCAGGCAGGCTTGACTTAGTAATAGGTATTAATTGAACCTTTATAACTAGGATTAATATGTTTAAATTTCCGTGATAAGAAAACATGACAATTAATGGGAAAATGCAACAGTTGATAATGTTAGGAAAATAATGCAATAACATCTACCTGCATTTGTTATGGAAGCTTACCTTTGTGTTTATTTTAGCACGTGAGAATATAGAACAACGGTTTCCCAGATCCTCCGTCCATTCCCTTTCCCACTTATTGGATGAACAAATACCTTATTAAATGGGAAAAACTCTCTTAAAATATCTTCAATTTCTCATTGGCATTATATCTTGAAACAAAAAACTTTTTACATACTATAGAAGATATATACCAGAAGATTCTTTGGTCTCCCAACTTCCTTACTAAGAGAATCATTAATTTTATTCACCCACATTTGACATGTCTGCAAGTCCTTGTTACCAAATTTGTAAACCGCCAAGCTCCAAAGGCAAGGCTGTGACTTAGACTTTTGAAAAGTATGCACCATAAAGTGGTTCATCTGCAGCAGTAAGTATGATGAATCACTGAAAAATATTACCATTATATAAAATGAGACAAAAAACAAACAAACAAACCCCAGAATCATGAGATTCATTCCCCACGAAACACTCTGCAGCAAGTGTGAGATCTGATTCTTGAATCACATCACTGTCTATTATCTCTACGGCATAGATATCAGAGAATTTTAGCTTCGTTGCCATTTTAGTTGCCATTCTAGGAAGAAATTTAATTCCCAAACATGTTGATCCATCCTGTTCCAGTAAATATGAAGAAGCCATCAGAAGCTAAATATGACCCTATATTCGTGTAAAAACACAGCTCAAAGAAGCGGAAAACAATGGAGGATCCTTTCATTGATCAAAAGATATTGAAACAACCTACCTTAAACCATAGTATATTGTAACGTACGATAATTAAGGAGAAACTATCTTACAACTTAAACCAAAATTAGATTAATTTCTCAATAATCAAAAGGTAACTCAGCTCATACACTTCAAGAAAGTAACGGGCAAATAGACAAAGGCAATTTAAATATCATCCAAGAAAAAGCTCAAAATGGATAAGCTTAAGAAAACACACAAATACACGCAAAATGATGGGTTGAGATCAAATGAACAGAAAAACAAAATTATATAACAGTAGTAATAATAATAATAAAACTAAACATGAAGAGGTATGATAATTAAGGAGAAAGAATCAATATACAAGATAAAAAGAAATAAGAACTTACATTATCCAAGGAATAAAGCGATTTCCAAGCCAATCCATCTGAATTAAGAGTAAGAGTAACCTCTCCAACGTGATCCAAGAACAAATTCGAACTCAAAACGGATGTTTGACCCTCAGCGTCGACATTTCGTTGGGATATATTCCCAAATTATAAACACTTCCATTTATTTCCATTAATTAGATTAATTAGTATACAAATTTTCTATGGAAAAATAAAAATTGAGATAAAAAATCACTAGATTTTTAAAAAATTTAGTTGGAATTAAAGCCTAAACCATGCTTCATATACCAAAAAGAAACAAGAATGAAGAAGAAGAGAGCCAAGGTTTTTATTTTGTATTGGCGTTTACTTTTATAAGGTCCGAATGGAGAGATCAGGTAAATTGCATTCAGGTTTTGGTCCACCCTCAACATGAAAGGCATTCACTTACTATTCAAGGGACGAGGCCTTGGAGCCGTTGAAAATTGGCGCTTTGTGTTTTTCATGTATCGTTTTTTCGACTTTTCAATCAACATTCATGTAAAATTCCTTATTTCAAGGAATGAAACAAAGGGTGAGAAAGTTTTGACATTAAAACAAACAATTCCCAATGAATTTTTACTTAAATTTCTTCATTTCTTAGCCTCATAAATGTCTCTTATACAAATGCTTTTGGATGACTATTCATTGGTAAAATACAATAATAGATGATGTCCTTGGATGAATTTATTTGAACACTTATGGTGATAATATTGAAACAAGGCATGTTACACCAGCAATTTCAAGGCAGCACTGTGAAAACCTTTACGTCGTCCATATCTGGGCTTCTGACTGAGTATTGAAATGTCCACCCGTGACATGCGCCGGCGTGTACACCATCCTTATTGATAGCAACAACGGCCCCCATAAAATCAGGAAATTTTCTTGCAATTCGTGATATTGCATCCTTGGCCATAGCTCTGGTTCCATTCCTTGTCTCATGCTCTCTACAACTTGATAGCTGAAAACAGATAAGATGGGGCCCGCACATACTACAACAGATTAATCGAAGTAGAACAGTTGCAAAGGGTGAATTTGAGAAAGGAAACAACCGAGCAAATGAAAAGTTAGCCATAAGAAATAATATGCTAGCAAAGCAATGCTAATAAAAGACTCCATCGTAGTAATTTGCCACCCTTGAAAAGATTTCTAAACTCTAAGAACATTGTTCTCAAATATTTCAATTAATGGGGCCTCGTCTAGAAAAGAAGAAAAAGTCCACTTCCTTTTTCTGATATTTTATTAGCATTAACCTGATCCAAATAGTGGAAGTTAAGTATTGAGTTTATTAGATACCATGGAAGGAAGCGCATCATGATGTCACCATCTCCAGTCGCACCACAAGCACCAACCTCATCATCAGCGTATGCAGCAGATCCAGCAATAGGTCCATCACCCACCCTGCAATCAGGAAGATAATGTTAGGTGAATAAAAACTCTGGTGACAATGTAATCCTCCCCTCCACCCCCTCAACCATTTCCCTCCTCCAATAAAAAGAAAGATGCTTATGAAAAACCAAGACAAAACTTCATTAAAAAACTTATCAATTTTTTTTGAAACAAATTTTATATGTGACGTTTTTTTTTTTCCAAGGCATCCAGGACCCTTGATACTAAAAAGTAGAAAACATCATCGGTGCTGCTTAATGTTTTTATTTCACAATGAGATATCCACTCTACCTACACCTACTTTAGATGTCTCTCTGTCCAGCAGCTACAAATAAGTGGAGCCAAGAGTGATCTTGTTATCTTACTAATTTTATCTGAAATCATTCAATCTCTTTCAAAGGTTTATGAGATAATTATTTACCAAATGCTGAATAAATTTACGAGAAAATATAAGATTAGTACCTGCCAGAGATCTTAAAGGTTGCACCATTTGTTGATGTACCAACAGCCACATGTCCCATCTATGCAAGAAAAGAAAATCTCATTGAAAACAAATGTGAATCTCAGAATATATGCACCTAAATGGCAATGAATCATCAGTTACAACTTACTTTATCGATAACAGCCATTGAAATCGTGTCATGGCTATGAGGACCAACAAGACATGTCCTGGATTCAATAGTTCCTATCGAATTGGCTTCAGAACAAATCCTTATTATGCCCCAGGTTATCCTTAGGCTGATAAGGGCCACAGCTATCAACAGGTACAACATTTTTTCCGAAAATTAGGTTGACAGTTGTTTTCTTTCCATCTTGTCCATTTTCCATAGACTCTGATGAACTGAGGTTTGTGGGTCTGAAAGACCCATTGAAATAGCAAAGATGGATGCTCGTTCACCAACAAGCATTGTGTGTTTTAGTATGTTGCATGACTAATCTTGCAGCTTTAATGCCATCAACTTCACATACCTCATAGAAACAACAGCTCCAACCTCCATTGTGGCCTATTGCATGTCCTTGGTGAACACAAAAGATTAAGTTGTTTCTCTTAACAAAAGCAAACAAATAAGGATCAAAATAACACACAAGACAAACTTGACACAATGTTAGATACCCCATTCATAAGCAATGCATCAATTGTAGTTTCTCCATTCTCGTCCGGACTTCCACCAGGACCCACTGTTACAGCCAAATTCATGTCAATCACGGAATTAATTGCTAAACAAAATCACAAAACTGCACATGTTCAATTGTTTTTAATGAATCCACATTAAAGAGGAGGCAACATATATTGAGCTTTTACTTCTAAAATACTTTTGGTCCCATACATACCTTAAAGAACATTCTCAAGGAATACATTAAAGAAGTACATATATCATACCTTTGGGACAACCAGATGTTGCTTAATAGAATTCAAAGTATGATTTCAACTAGTGACAAAATTTTCTACAAGTACACTTTCAACTGATAGTAACAGATATCCTAAAAAAGAAAAATGATGGAGCAATTATCTGTCTGGTTATCTAATAGATGCAAGTCCTGCATAACCTAAAGTTTAACCAGACAAGGCTAAAAGAACCAACTCATCCCAAACAGAAAACATCCTGATTTCTGACAAATTAAACCGAAAAATAAAAAGAACCCAGAGTTTATGCTACCAACCTGTACCATCACACCTCAATTCCTCATAAGTGGAACAACCCTCCACCACCGCATCAACAGCATTGAACCCTTTATCAACCGCTTCCCACACAGCTCTCACAGCCTCCAGGAAAGGCCATGTGGTCACCACTATTGGGTACTTCCTGAATCCTCAACCCCTTCATACTCTCACCTGATAGCCAAAACAATATGTATGAGATAACAAACATATGTATATATCATTAATTGAAGGAGAGGAATGAAATGGCCCCAAAACCCATGTCATGAAAAGTCCAAGAAAACTACCAAGGAAAACAAGGTGAGGAGGAAGAGAGGTGCGATAATGAGGTTTGTAAGACCATCAGAATAGTTGAAGATGTTGTTTTCGATCGCGGAGTTCAACGAACATATAGTGGACTTTTCAAGTGAATGTTGCAAAGGTAGAGTCACTGTAGTTTTGGTGAGTAAAGTTCGATTGATTGAAAAATTCGATAAATTTTTAAATTTTTAATTAAATAGTTTGAATTATTTGAGTTAATTAAATTATTTAGATCAATTTGAATAAAAAATTAAGTTTTTGGTTTAATTTGAATATGAATTATGAATCGAGGTTGATTGAGAAAATGCGAATAAGAAAAAGTAAAACTCAAAATCGTTTTGATAAATGCTTACATTTTCTAAAATTAAAAGTCAAAACTATTAAGTTAAAAAGATAAAATTATGTTATTTTTGATAAATGTTTATTCATTAAGTTAAAGAGCAAAACCATTATATTATTATTTATGTAGTTAAATAATTTTGTACTTACGATTTACTAGTTAAATAATCGAGTTCATATAAGCGACATGGAGTGTAAATATATGATTAGATTAACTCTACTCAAAAATTTTTGACTCGATTGTCGATTAGAGAAAAATTCAAATTGAGTCTGATTCTTGTTAAAATAGGATTAAATCAACTCGACTAACTACCGAAATTTTTGGCTCGATTAATTGATTTCGATCGAATACTCACACTAGTCACCTTGATGAGGCGGGTAAAGTAACAAACCAATCAAGGTATGTATTAGTGGAGGCCATTTGGGTTACTGTACTTTTGAGAGGATAAAATTAAGGAAAAACTAAATTATGAGTTTAGTTAATAAATAAATAAGCTTTAATTCAAGTTGATTCAATTATTAAAATTAATGTTATATGATTTTTTTCTATTCAAGTGATACAATATTAATTGAAATTTTTTCACGAATTTACAAATTAAAATTCAAACAATTTTTTATCAATCTTCACATGATAATTATCAAATCAATTTAGATCTACTCGTTGATAGTGTTAATATACCGCATAGATGCGTCGAATCATTGTTTGGCTTATTGCAAAACTATATTTAAAAAATACTAACGATCAAGTGATTTAAATAAGCACTTTAGCATATTCATTAACTTAAATAAAAACTTTTAAATAGTTCAATAATCAAATTGTAATCTTTTCCCTTAAATGAACAAAATAAAAATTTATTCATATTTTAATAATTAATGGTGTAATTTACCTTAAAATTAAAAACTAAGCTGATCTTTTGTAATTTCCAGACTTTGAGGATGCATAGACAGATCAACTTGGATTCAAGTTCAAGTTTAGATTACTAAAATAATTTTTAATTTTTTAATGCAAAATTTATAGATACTAAATTTATATTAAAAATTTATTTGATAGATGAAGTAACTGTAAATACTAAATATAATTATATTGTTTAATAAAGCATTTTAAAAAATTTTACTTTTTAAATTTTAATCTTAAACAATTTAATATTTTCTACTTATCAAACACACATTTAATCAAAGTACTATTTTTTAATAGAAAATTAAAATTTATAAATTACACATATACAATTCAAGAAATCACACCTTAGTCAAAGTAGCATTACTTGCCATTTACACTATATTAAACTGAAATATGAGAATAAGCGAGAGTGATTCAATTAAAAACTTCATGTGAAAAGCATTTGCAGAGGATTCTTGTAACTGTCAACTTGTTCATGTAAAAATATTCACTATTGCCAATTTGCCTTTATTTCTGTTAAAAGTTGCAAAACAGGTGGCAAATAGACCTTCAAGAATTTATATATTTACTCTGTCCTTGTCTTTTCCTGAAAAAGAAATAGCATTTTCCATTCTGAAAGCAGTAGCTATAGGTAATTTCATTTTCATCTCCAAATACAAACAAGTATATACTAATGAATAAAATGTACATTCAATTGTGTCTGCCACAAAGAATATCACTACTGCAAACCAATCATCTAGCTCAAATTTCGAGTTTCATAACCGGATATGATTGATTGGCTGCCCACAAGGAATCATCTAGTCTCGGTCATCTCCAGACTGTCTCATTAGCGTCTGTAAATATGGGATTGTGTTGTTCTGAGGCATTGAATGACCTCAATGGCACAAAATCAACCGGGATACCATCATCCAAAGGAATGTGGGAGGAAGCATCCATATCTTCTCCATCATCTGTAGCCATAACAAAGAAAAAGTAAATCATGAATGAAAACCAGAACCTTCAAAGGTTCTAAATACATTTTCAGTCACTATTTCTTCAAGACAAGCATAATCAATGCAGCAGTATAACTACCAAGTCATTAAAATTTTTCCATCATTTCAATCCTGTGATA